>JAIXND010000795.1:7616070-9041609 GCA_023646645.1 Varanus salvator macromaculatus
ATCCAGAGATGGTCATCAATTTGGGCAAGGTGCTGGAGCGGGTGGTGGCGGGACAACTCCAAGCTCTCTTGGATGAGACTGATTATCTGGACCCATTTCAGTCTGGCTTCAGACCTGGGTATGGTACTGAATCTGCCTTGGTCACCCTGTATGTGCAGGGAGAGAGAGACGGGAAGTGCGTCCCTGTTGGTTCTCCTGGACCTCTCAGCAGCTTTCGATACCATCGACCATGGTATCCTTCTGAATAGGCTAAGGGGGCTGGGAGTAGGAGGCACTGCTTGGCAGTGGTTCCGCTTCTACCTCAACGGCCGATTCCAGAAGGTGGTGCTGGGGGAATTTACCTCTGCATCATGGCAGTTATGCCATGGAGTTCCTCAGGAGTCTATTCTGTCTCCCTTGCTCTTCAAAATCTACATGAAACCGCTGGGAGAGGTCATCCAGAAGTGTGGGCTGCAGAATCATCAGTATGCTGATGATACCCAGCTCTACCTCTCTTTTTCAACCAATCCAGGTGAGGCAGTGGCTGTACTGAACCGGTGCCTGGCTGAGGTAATGGGCTGGATGAGGGCCAATAAACTGAAGCTCAATCCAGACAAGACAGAGGTCCTGCTGGTAGGTGGTTCAAACTCCTGGGTAGGTGACTTGGATCTTGTCCTGAATGGGGTTGCACTCCCTCTAAAGGACAGGGTCCACAGCTTGGGAGTGCTCCTTGACCCAGAGCTGACTTTGGAAGCTCAAGTGTCGGCGGTGGCAAGGAGCGCTTTCTATCAGCTTCAGCTGATCCGTCAGCTGCGTCCCTACCTGGAAAACGACCGCCTAGCGACAGTGACGCATGCATTGGTTACTTCCTGGTTGGATTTCTGTAACAGGCTGTACATGGGGCTGCCCTTGAAGACAGTCCGGATACTTCAGATGGTGCAAAATAGAGCAGCCAGGTTGCTGATGAGGACTGGGTGTTATTCTCATATAACCCCAGTTCTCTACCAGCTTCACTGGCTTCCTATCGAAGTCTGGGCTCAATTCAAGGTGTTGGTAATTACTTATAAAGCCCTTAATGGCTTGGGACCCAGATACCTGAAAGAACGCCAGTGGCCATATTTGCCCTCCCGCCCCTTGAGATCGGCAGCAGGGGCTCTCCACCAGGAGCCTTCCGTAAGAGATATCAGGAAGCAAAGTACCCGGAGGAGGGCTTTCTCTGTGATGGCATCTGTGGAATGCACTCCCCAGAGAGGTCTGCCTGACACCGTCATTATTTGTTTTTCAGCGCCAGGCCAAGACCTTTTTATTCAAACAGTATTTTAATAATCTTTAATATTTATAGTTTTAATTGTGCAGCCAGTGTGTTTCCAAGTTTTAATTGTAACTGTAACTGTAATTGTATTGTTTTATTTATTTGTTGATGTGAGCCATCTCGAGGCTATGTAGCAATGGGGCGGCATATAAAAACTTTAAATAAATAAATAAATTTCTTTGACCAGAAGTTGATTTCTGCCACTTGCTCTTCTGTTTTTCTTTCTGCTCTTGATATTCAGCTTCTTTCTTTCTCTTTATAATTCAAGTGTGGTTGTTCCTATTTTTTCCCTTTTGGCTTTTCTTTCTTTCCCTTTTGGGATCAGGGGTGCATTTCAAATGGAGAGGGTGTGCCATGTGCCAGTATGTCCTGAGCTAGTCCTTCCCTCCTTCCTTCAGCTTCCAAAGACCCAAGACAATCCTTTGAAATGCAGCTCTTTTTATTGTAAATTCTCTGCAGTTGACAGAATAGTTAACTCTAAACAGCCTTTGGTCAAAGCTGGGAGGAGAAGCCTCTGATGATGTAAAGAGCTGAATCCAAACTGGAAATTTCCCTACAGTCCCTCCCTTCCAGCAAGGCTGCTGGATACACCATTGGAGGGCACTTTCTGCTGGACAGCAAGATGGCAAGAATGACAGAGCCCCTCCAGTTGAGCAACATGTCTCTCCTGATGCCTCCTCACTGTGTCAAGGACTGAATCTCACATCCGCTCCCCCTCCCCTCCTGTGCATCTCTTCCAAAACTCGACTCCCATGCTCAGTGTGAGAAACCTTACTAGGTGACATTGAAGGAGCTTCCAAGGGTTCACCCCTTCCCTGTCCTCCTGTCCAGGACCTAGCAGTGATGCCTCCCACAGTACAGCCTGCAGTGAGTGAGAGACTGACCACTCTCCACTACATCTCAAGAAGGCAAGACTTACTGGAAAAGATAATCATGCTAGGGAAAATGACAGAGGAAGATCAAGGGTGAGGTGGATCAATTCCAAAGCGAAGCCCTGGCCTTGAGTTTACAAGGCTGTTGAGGACAGGTCTTTTTGGTCATGGTGATGCCATAAGTGGCAGATGACTTGATGGCATGTCATAAGAGCCAGCAGATGAGGCCCAGGAACAATTACCTTAGACCCGTAGCTAAGTCTAATCCAGGGATGAGATTGAGACAGCACATGCCATCTCAGTTATTCCCGCACTGCTCCACAGCACCACCAATGCTCACAGGCAAACCGGTGATGCTCAGGGAAGCACACATCCCTGAGCAAAATATCCATCTGCACCACATGCATATCAGGCAACACACATACTATCCAGACAGAAAGCACATTGCACTGAAAACAACCAGGGCAAAAGCTGTATGTGCATGCGTGCACACACACATTTTCTGCCAATTTCTAATCATCATACTTTCTATCTTTTTTTAACTTGTCAGGGATTTGTATGCCCTTTTTGGAAAGCTTTTTCAACACTAGAGCAGCAATGCTCCCTGGAATTCTATGTCTAAAAACCAATAGGATCTTCCACATTAATAGCACATACTGGTGCAGTGATGGGACGTGACCCTCCAAGAACTATTGTGAGATTGACTGTGTGGGTGCGTGACATGTTTCTGCCTTGCCTTGAGGAGAGCTGGTGCATGTGGTGCAGTGTTGGGAGTCCAAGTTCTGGTCCCCACTTAGTTGTGGAGCTTATTTGGTGAGTTTAAGCAATCACAGACACTTGGCCTCACCTACCCCACAGAGTTGTTTTAAGGATAAAATGGAGATGAAACCTTAACCGTTTTAAGGATAAAATGGAGATGAAACCTTCCTGCAATCCTTGGGTTGCTTGCAGGAAGAAAAAGGAAGGATATAACCAGGAAACCCATCTCAGGAGAGAAGAAACATGGCGTCGGGACAACACAGCTGTGTGTAGCAGGGCTCCGCTACCACTCTGGCTATCTCTGGCAGTGGGCAGAGTGCCTGGTCTTAATGCCCTGTAGGGGTGAAGACAGATTGCTTGGCAAATTCCCAGCAGGTATCTGAACAGCAATTCGGAGCCTGCTGGAGAAATTTCAAGCCTTTCTCAGCCGGAAGAATGCAGGAGGGGGAAGACTCTCTACAAGTCCTCGACATGTAAATACAGACTGCTATAGATTATACCATCGGATCTACTGGAAAACATTTTTATCTCTCTTTTTCTTTGCAACAATACTTGTGGAAAAAGCTACATTGGTTATCAACTGATTTAAAAAGAAGAAATTGAAAGCCCTTTGGGTGAAGGACAGGAAAGGATTTTTCCTCCCTTTCACGGAACGTAAACGCAGCGGCTGCTAGGTGAAGAGATAAGATAAGTTTGTGTCTAAATAATTTAATGTTTTTCTTTTTTATAATCTCTTCAAGGGCAAAACTTGAAGTAATAAATTAATGCTTAATTATATGAGAGACGCAATCTTCTAGTTTATTGGATTGATGTCAGATATCGGCCATCTTCTTTTCTTTGTCCCTGAAGTGTATGGATTCCTGGCAAGGCTGTAAAAGTACTGCTAAGATGGAGGAAAGGGAAAATTTCTTAAAGATACTTTTGGAGATTAAAGACTCTTTAAAGGTCATAAGTCTTCAAGTTAACGTGCTAACTAAACAACTTGACGGTGTACTAATGGAATCAAAAGCCGACTCTGACAAGACTGTTCCTTTTTATATTAGTAAAGCTTCAGTCAGTCACTTCCTACCTGGGCAGAATCAGCAAATAGAAGAGAAAGACGAAGCAGAGAAACTAATAAGGGAACTTGGCCAGAATAAACAAACAATTGACTATCTTAAAATATTGGGCAAGTGAAATGAGCAAGCTGTTGGTTATCTGCAAATTTCACAGGAAATAAGCATAACACGAGAGATAGTCTGTGGCCATGTTTTGATACAAGAGCTCCTACAGGCATTTCTTTGGAAGAAGGAGCAGAAGAACCAATTAAGACGATTTTACAATTGGAAGAAGAAAAAGGGGTGACGGGGAGATGTAGGAAGAGAATGTGCTATTATGTTTTTGTTTTCCATTTATAATTAAGGGAATTTTATTATAGGTGTTAAGGTTTAAGCTAAGATGGAATATAAAATCTCTGTTAAATAGGATATAGTGGCTAAATAATTGCGAGGTTGGTTGTTGTTGTTTTTTCTCTCTTTTTTGTTTTGTCTTTTCCTCTTTTATAGGGATGATCTAAACAATCTGGTATGTGGAAATGAGATTAATAGGCTGACAAAGTGAAAACAGGAAAACTTATAATTAAAAGCTATGCAGAGTCAGCTATATTTGTTTAAATGGAGTTCATATTGAGGTTGGCGTGCTTATGAGTAATATAGAAAAAAATGTGTGCTAGTCTTTGGTAAAATAAAGGAATTTATTATAGGTGTAAAGGTTTAAGCTAGATGAACTATGGAACTCTTTGCTAAATGGTATAGTGGCTAAACAGAACTGTGATGTTATTTTCTTTTTTATGTGTGTTTTCCTCTTTCCATTTTATACAAGGAAGGATATAATAATTTAGCTTAAGTGTTAAATGGGTATATCTGAAAGTGAAACTATATAGAGTCAATGATATTTGTATGTAACAGGCTATTGTTTTTTGGTGAAATATTATACTTTGTTCCCATTTGCAATTGAAAGTAAGGAAATTTATTATAGGTGTTAAGGCTTAAGCGTGTAGAAGAAGACTTGTATGTAGATATGAGATAAAGGAAGGCTGACATAATAATTTAGTTTAAGCTGTTGAAGTATGTAGAATTGCTTAGAGGAAATTGACTACTGAAGGAGAGAAAAAGAAAAAAAATGTAATCTCACTAAATTGGAGTAGCCCCCTTTGAACAATGGACAGGAAAAGCAGGATTTTTTAAAAGAGAGAGACGGGACTAACCTTATGGAAGAAGGAAGATTGTGACTTCTATTGAATTTGAAACCTCATTATGAACCAGCTGGAAAAACGGGACTTGATTTTAATTTTTTTTTTTTTTGTATGTTGCTATAAAAGGGAGCATAATAAGATTATTGTATGTTAAAAGATGTTAAAAGATATGTTGTAGAAGCTGATCCAGTAGATCTGATGTGCATTTTGTGATGATGTGTGATTTGTAGTTTTAGTTAAAAAACTTAATAAAATTTATTAAAAAAAAAAAAAAAAAGGAAACCCTTCTCAGTATTTGCAGGACCAGTTCCAGGTCCTGCCTGCAGCTGGCTGTCCTGGTGAATAATTATATAAGGACAAGTGCTTCCCTCCAGAAGTTGCCTCATCAAACCTGGTCTCCCTCTTTGCTGTAGAGTCTGTCTCTTGCCTGACCCAGTGCTTGCCTTGCTGCATGTATCGTGCAGTGCTGTCTTACCTCAGCAATTCAGGCTTCCTGCTAGCTGTGGTTCAGTTCCTGCATGTCCTGGTTTTCTCTGTTGCCTCCACAACACAGGTCTTCCTGTTTGCTGTGGTGTCTGCATCTCGCCTGACCCCCTGCCATGACTCTTACCTTACCTTGCTACCTCAGCAAGGCAGATTGTCTTGCTAGCTGTGGTTCAACTCCCAAACTCTTCCTGATCCTTGATGCATCTAGTTCCTTCCTGTGATCTGCGGCTTGTGCCTACTCCTGCTTTTGCTCAGTTTGGTTGCTGCCCTGCCCTTTTTCATGCTGCCTTGCTGACTTTGACTTTCCCATTGGACTTCACCACAGGACTCTGGACTCCATTACAGCTTTGGGTAGTGCTGCCCTGGTCCTGGTGCCTCTGTCTTGTCTCCTTCACTCACATCCCGGTGCTGACACAGCCCCTGCTGGGAGTTTGTTTGCCCACAAGAATTGGCCTCTATGTGGAAAAACTGTGGCAGGGAGAGGCAGAATGCTGTTAGGGTGCACATGTGAATGTATATGCAGCAGTGACTGGGAGAGGTCCAGAGGATCTCTAAATGAGTTGGGCCTGCCCTCTGATCTCTTGCAGTTTCTGAGGTCTCTGCACTGCCTCTCTCTGTATCTGATGAGGCATTGATAGTCACTTCAGGGCTGAGTAGGAAGCCACAGCTGTCCCCAAGTGTTCCTAGGAGCAGGACTTTCTCTTTTCCTGGCTCTTCCAGTGGGCCGATGAGGTCACATTTTGTACATGCACAAGTGACTGTGCAAGGTACAAGAAAGGACAGGCAAGCTCCCTCAGGCATTCTTATGGTGACTGGAGACTTGCTGGGCACGGCTGTGAGAACTTGTGCCAGGAGAAGGATGGCCACCAGGACTCACCAAGATCAGCTCCTGAGATATGTGGGGTCCTGGGAGGTGACAACCTCCTTGGGAAGCATGGCCCCAAGGGCCGGTGGTTGCAGTGATAGCCACCTCTCTCAATGGCTGCACAGGTGAGTCATCTGATGATGCTGAAGTTCTCCTACTGCTCAGTTGCATTCTGTGATTCAGCAGATGTGGCCTGAAGCTGCTTGCTGTGAATCACAGCATATTCTGCCTGCATTGTGAAGGGGGCACCCAAATGGGATCTCACATAGCACCTTATTAGGAGGAGGTTGCTGCACACACCCCTACCAAAAGCAGTCACTGCAACAGGAAGGGCCACCCTGATAAGGTACGGTAAGGCACTTTCCTTTCAATAAGCCATTATCAGTTGGAAGCAGGGTGGGTGATGTCCATTAATGGTCATTAGTTCCTCCAACTCTGTGTCATTTGTCTTTGTGGAGTTCCTTGATGATGATACTAAATGTGCAAAGAAAATTTTCAGCGAGAAGCCAAGGATGAATGCTTGGCGGGTACCATCACCATATTAGATTCTACAAATGAAAAAAAAAAAGAAAAGGATGAGGTTGCTGAATTATTTACTTGATCAATTTTGTCACTGTACCAGAAGACCTGCCCATAGCAATCATTAAAATAAAAACTTTTCACTGTTTCTTTATTCCATTTGCAGGGTTAGGTGATCTTCCCTCCCTAACCTTTAGCCCAGGACATTCATTCCTTCCCCATGAAAAAATATAAATGAGGGAGAGAGAATATGACCTGCTCGGATTCTAATTCAGGTTACTGGACTTCATCCTTTTAGACAATAAAGGATAAAGACAATTCAGTTCTGCCTAATAGAATTGAGTAGGACATATTTCTTCTTAATTTGAGATATTTCCCTTTTCACAGTTCCTTTATTCCACTTGCAGAATGGCAGAAAACTTGTGTTCACACCACCTCATTACCCGAAAAAGCTCATTGCAATCTGACTTTCTTCCATTCTTTCTTCCATTCAGTACTCTATGGAAGTTCATAAAACAGGGAATTATTATTCTGTATACCTATTATTCTGTATACCTACTCCTTCATGGATCACTGCCTTGTCGTGGCGAAGGGGCTTGCGTAGCTCAATGAAGCTATGAGCTATGCCGTGCAGGGCCACCCAAGACGGACAGGTCATAGCAGAGAGCTCTGACAAAACGTGATCCACTGGAGAAGGAAATGGCAACCCACTCCAGTATCTTTGCCATGAAAACCTCATGGACTGTACCAAAAGGCAAAAAAATATGATGCCGGAAGATGAGCCCCTCAGGTCGGAAGGTGTCCAATATGCTACTGGGGAAGAGCGGAGGGCTAGTACTAGTAGCGCCAAAAAGAATGAAGCGACTGGGTCAAAGCCGAAAGGACACTCAATTGCTGATGTATCTGGTAGTGAAAGTAGAGTCTGATGCTGCAAAGATCTATACTTCATAGGAACCTGGAATGTAAGATCCATGAATCAAGGCAAGCTGAATGTGGTCAAACAAGAGCTGACAAGACCGAACATCAACATCTTAGGAATCAGAGAACTAAAATGGACAGGAATGGGTGAATTTAGTTCAGATGACCATCAGGTATACTACTGCAGGCAAGAATCCCTCAAAAGAAATCAGCCTTCATAGTCAATAAAAGAGTAGGAAAAGCAGTACTGGGATACAATCTCCAAAATGACAGAATGATCTCAGTTCGAATCCAAGGCAAACCATTCAACATCACAGTAGTCCAAGTTTATGCCCCAACCACTGGTGCTGAAGAGGCTGAAGTTGACCAGTTCTGTGAAAGCCTACAACACCTTCTAGAATTAACACCAAAAAATGATGTCCTTATCATCATGGGGGATTGGAATGCTAAAGTAGGAAGCCAAAAGATAACCGGAATAACAGGCAGGTTTGGCCTTGGAGTACAAAATGAAGCAGGGCACAGGCTGGTAGAATTTTTTCAAGAGAATACGATGGTCATAGCAAACACTCTTTTCCAACAACCCAAGAGATGACTCTACACATGGACATCACCAGACGGTCAACACAGAAATCAGATTGACTATGTGCTCTGCAGTCAAAGATGGAGAAGTTCTATACAGTCAGTAAAAACTGGACCAGGAGCTGACTGTGGCTCAGATCATGAACTTCGGGTTGCAAAATTTAGGTTTAAGTTGAAGAAAGTAGAGAAAAGCACTAGGCCACTCAGGTATGACCTAAATCATATCCCTGATGAATATACAGTAGAGGTGACAAATAGATTTAAGGAATTAGATCTGATAGACAGAGTGCCTGAAGAACTATGGACGGAGGTTCGCAACATTGTACAAGAGGCAGCAACTAAAACCATCCCAAAGAAAAAGAAATGCAAGAAAGCAAAATGGCTGTCTGAGGAAGCTTTACAAATAGCTGAGGAAAGAAGGGAAGTGAAAGGCAAGGGAGAAAGAGAAAGATACAAACAATTGAATGCAGAATTCCAGAGAACAGCTAGAAGAGATAAGAATGCCTTCTTAAATGAACAGTGCAAAGAAATAGAAGAAAACAATAGAATAGGGAGGACCAGAGAGATCTTTCTCTTCAAGAAAACTGGAGATATGAAGGGAACCTTTCATGCAAAGGTGGGCATAATAAAGGACCAAAATGTCAGGGACCTAACAGAGGCAGAAGACATTAAGAAGAGGTGGCAAGATTACACAGAAGAACTGTACAAGAAAGAGCTTAACATCCCTGATAACCACAATGGGGTGGTCACTGACCTCAAGCCAGACATCCTGGAATGTGAAGTCAAATGGGCGTTAGGAAGTCTGAGCAACAACAAAGCTAGTTGAGGTGACAGCATTCCAGCTGAGCTATTCAAAATCCTGAAAGACGATGCAGTAAAAGTGCTACACTCAATATGCCAGCAAATTTAGAAAACTCAACAGTGGCCACAGGATTGGAAAAGGTCAGTTTACATTCCGATCCCCAAGAAGGGCACTGCCAAAGAATGTTCAAACTACTGCACCATTGCACTCATTTCACATGCTAGCAAAATTATGCTCAAAATCCTGCAAGCTAGGCTCCAGCAGTATGTGGACCGAGAACTACCAGAAGTACAGGCAGGATTTCGAAGAGGGAGAGGAACTAGAGATCAAATTGCCAACATACGCTGGATCATGGAGAAAGCCAGGGAGTTCCAGAAAAAGATCTACTTCTGCTTCATTGACTACGTTAAAGCCTTTGATTGTGTGGATCACAACAAACTGTGGCAAGTTCTTAAAGAGATGGGAGTACCAGACCATCTTATTTGTCTCTTGAGAAACCTATAAGCAGGTCAAGAAGCAACAGTGAGAACTGGACATGGAACCACTGATTGGTTCAAAATTGATAAAGGAGTTCGGCAAGGCTGTATACTGTCGCCCTGCCTATTTAACTTATATGCAGAGCACATCATGAGAAAGGCAGGGCTAGATGAATCGCCAGTTGAAATCAAGATTGCTGGGAGAAATATCAACAACCTCAGATATGCAGATGATACCACTCTCATGGCAGAAAGTGAAGAGGAACTAAAGAGCCTCTTGATGAGGGTGAAGGAGGAGAGCGCAAAAGTTGGCTTGAAACTCAACATTAAGAAAACTAGGATCATGGCATCCGGTCCTCTCACTTCCTGGCAAATAGATGGGGAAGAAATGGAGGTAGTGACAGATTTTATTTTCCTGGGCTCCAAGATCACCGCAGACGGGGACTGCAGCCAAGAAATTAAAAGACACTTGCTCCTGGGGAGAAAAGCTATGGAAAATCTAGATAGCATACTGAAAAGCAGAGACATCACCCTGCCAACAAAAGTGCGCATAGTCAAGGCTATGGTTTTCCCAGTTGCAATGTATGGCTGTGAAAGCTGGTCCATAAGGAAGGCCGAGCGCAAAAGGATTGAGGCCTTTGAGTTGTGGTGCTGGAGGAGACTCCTGCAAGTCCCTTGGACCGCAAGGCGATCAAATCGGTCAGTCCTGGAGGAGATCAACCCTGACTGCTCTTTAGAAGGCCAGAGAGTGAAGATGAAACTCAAATACTTTGGCCACCTAATGAGAAGGAAGGACTCCCTGGAGAAGAGCCTAATGCTGGGAACAATAGATGGCAAAAGAAGAAGGGGACGGCAGAGGATGAGGTGGCTGGATGGAGTCACAGAGGCAGTTGGTGTGAGCTTGTGTGGACTCCGGGGGATGGTGGAGGACAGGAGGGCCTGGAGGAATGTTGTCCATGGGGTCGCGATGGGTCAGACACGAGTTTGCGACTAACAACAACAACATAGTAGCAATATGCTATTTGTCTTGCAGGTGGTTTGCTGTGTCCTGGTTCTCACAGAACACTTACCAAGAAAAAATGCCAACCTTCTTTTTATCAAGGCCATTTCTTACTTCAGTTTACTTTCAGTGAAGTAGGGCTGAATTTTATAATTTTATAATTCTCATAATAGGTTATGAGGTTCCTCCACCTTCTTGATCCTTTGATTTATCCTATTGAAATAGCAAGAAAATAGTATATTTTAATAACGTATCATTGTATATTCTGTTTCAAATAATGTATCTCACCATACAATCAATGTAAGAAAAAGAAAACAAAACAATGCTTCCAAATACATGGAAGAATGCCATGGCCTTCAATACCTCTTGCTTGAGGTTTTCCACTGAACATGCAAACTTTGGAAAGTAAAAAGGATTCTGTCCAAAAATATGTGAACCTTCCAGAGCCTGAGTTACAGAAAAGTACCCGTGTCTGCATGCACTAAGAATGTGCATTGAATTCAGACAAAGTCTGCTTCGGTCCAGTTTCACTGGGTCCTGAAACAAAGGAGGCATTTTTCTGAGAACAGAAATTAAGTTTAACAATGACCAATAGGAGTGAAATAAGTGTAAAAGCATTAAAATAAGACATGTAAGCTTGATGAGGTGAAAAGTACTGAGACATAAAAGGGGCACTGAGGATCTTTGCTTCTGCTTCTGTTTCCTCTTCCTCATGTTACATTACATGCTGAATTTTCACAAGCCACAGCCTTAGGAACTGGATTCCACCCAATCATGTTTGAGCAACCAGGAAGTCATGCTCTCCATTTCTTTTCAAGTGTACAAGAAAACCATAGCACCATACACAAGGTTAAGTCATGAGAACATACAAAAAACAATGCTGAATCGGACAAAAGGTCCATCAAGTTCACACTGCTGCCCACAAGATCCCTCAAGCAGGGTGGGTGCAAGATCACTGTCTACCCAAGCTCCTCAGCAACTGGTGTATGCAGGGAGGCCACCTCTAGTTAGGCAGGTAGCATTCAACCACTGATAGACCCATTCACAGATTTGTAGCAAGCAATGATGCACGCAGGAAAACAGCACTCCTTAACAAAAGGAGTAGGGAAGGCAATTGGAACTGAATTCAGGTGAAGCTGGGCATGCGTCTCACAGGCGCGGGAATAAAAGTTTGCCCTGCAGAAAAAGGGCACACGCCCAGTCCTGTTCCTTGACATGTCCACACATACCGAAATCTGCAATGTTCAACTACATTCTCCAGATGCACATGAAAGCACTTCTGAAAGGATAAGATGGAAGTTATATTTGAGTCAAAAGGAATTCAGAAAAAACATGCAAAAACCAATTTCTTCTCCCTCAGTTTAAGGAGATGATGATAAGTTTGCTTTTGCGCATGGTATCACTTCTGCCACCAGTGATCCGCTGCATCCTCCATCTTCCTGCACTTTTTCTGGCAGGGATCTGCATGGCTCATTATGAAAGCCGATACAACAGCAGAACGGAGGGGCCCAAAAACTATGACGAGAGCCACGACGATGGGATTTTCCGGATAAACAGCCACTGGTGGTGCTCTAATGGATGACATCGAACGGCTGCACATCCTCCTGCAGCAGCAAGTCACTGGCCATTCTGGAGCTGATTGGCTGAGAAATTCTGTATGACATCTAAAGGAGAAGTTCTGATACATTTTGTTGTTTTTCTTGTCTGTGTATATCAATTCCACCCTGCCAAAGTTTCATAAGGCATCTCACAGTGAAATACAAGATTAAAAATCCAAGATTACAAATATCTGATATGCAGCAGATTTCAGCAACATAATATAATATCAGCATTTCTATTCAGACCTCAGCACAACTAAAAGGAGGACAATGGAAAATGCAATTTTTCATCTGAATTCTCAGATAAAATTGTGCTATACGGGCAATTCGAGAAAGACTTATTTCTTTCTTTTCTACCTCCTAACCAGAAGACATTTCTGGGAGTTAATTAGGAGCATTTCTATGAAATTAATTTCCTAAAATTTCATTTTAATGAGCACAAATGTGTGTGACCGCTACACAGCTTGTAGGTTTGTATGCATGCAAAAAATGTGCTAACTGAGCAGCTATGGAATGTGAGATTGAAGCATGGGTGAAGCCACAGACTACAGCATGGGTGATTTAAAAATCACAAACCTTGGAAAAGTTGTGCATTCTGAGAAAGCTGCACATTTTTCCAATGTATGTTTTGTGACTAGAAGTGGGTTTGGATATTCACAAACATTTCTGCAGAAAACAGACTCCCATTCACATTAGTGTTTGGGATTGCAAACAGGTGTTCTCCAGTGATTCGTGTACACAGATGAAGCTCTTAGATGTTCCCTGCCACTTATTGATACCTGGAACTGGCACCACCAAAGCAGGGAGCCCTTTCAGCCCGTGGGGTTCTGCATGATCCCTGGCCCCAGCCACAGGGAACATCGGATGCCAACCTGTGCAGGGGTGTGCTGGTTCCAGCTGCTTCCAGAGCTCCAGTGGCAGGCAAGCCCTCCCTCTCCATTCATCTCTCTGGTCCTCCCTGTACATTGGCAGGTATCTCGATGATGACATCCGTGATGATATTGCCTGTGCTAAAAGGATTGTCTGGGACCCCCAAAAGATGAATGCCTGGTAAGTTCCCACACTCCCAACCCCTAGCATCTCCTTGGATGGATGCCTTCCTCCATTTATGGCCCAAACCATGTTTTACTGCTGTTTTCCCAAGGTATGGATCTTGCCAGCATCCTGTTAGAAAGTGCAGCTGCTCACGACATCTGCTCCCCTGCAAAACAGCATCTTCTGTGAGCACTGCAGAGGAAGCAGTGCACGGTGGCTTCAGAAGCTGGAGGCTCAGAAGTGAGCCTGTCTGGAAGCAGGCTGGCAGGGGCAGAATGTAGTGGGAGAGCCAGTGTGGTGCAGTGGTTCCCATGCTGGCCTGGGGGACTGTGACATCTGGGTTCTAGTCCCCACTCAGCCTCCAAGCTCACCTTACAGCATCCACGAACTCACAGCCTAACCTATCTCACAGGGTTGTTGTGAGGATAGAAATGGCATGGAGGAGAAGCATGTAAGTGGCCTTGGGTTCCTCCCAAGAGGAAAAGGGTGTAAGTGCAGTGTAAGAATCATCTCCAAGACACCTGCAGAAAGGACTTGACTAGCTTCTCAGAAGATAATATTGGCCGCTTGAGTGAACTGAAGTTTTACTGGTTTAATGAGTTGGTACTGGTTTGGTAAGTATCTGCAGAGGAAGGAGGTCTACTGTGGACACTCTTCAAAGGTGGTCCCCATCACCTAACAAAGCAGGGTTCCTGTAACCAGAGCTTTCCTTCCTCTCCACATCCCTCTTTTCTCTTCTGCTGCTGTCTAGGGCAGCTTGGAGGAAGTACTGCAAAGGAACCAACCTTTCCAAGTGGACTTCTGGCTGCAGGCTTTGGGACTTTTTCACCACACAAAACAATGCAAACCTTGGTCAATTTCTCTGCTGAGGGCATTTCTCAGCGAAGACCTATTTAATGATGTATGGATTCAAATGATCACACCTGACAATAATTCCTTGTACTTGGAAGATGCAATTAACTCTGTACGGCTTATGAGCTAACTGATAGTGCTAGAAATCATCTTAGAAAGCTGATAAAGACATTTGCTTAAGCAAATTATTTGGTTGATTTGTGATAATCACTACACACTATTAGGGGTGACTTGATCACTACACACTATTAGGGGTGACACACTGGCTGCCCTCAGTCCAATAAGCATTCCTCACTTAAGGTAGTTGGCTTCATTCCCAAGTCACACAAGACAAGGCAGACGCACATCACTCACTCGCACAGTCAATTTCACAAGAGTTCCTGTTGGATTCCTTCCCATCACTGCAGCAGTATGTGCTATTAATGGGGAACATCCCATAGGAGTCTGGGTCATTCAACCTGGAGGTCAGTGGCATTTCAGTGTTGAAAAAGCTCTCATAAAAGGCCGCACACATCCCTGACAGGTTAAAAAAAAAAGACACCAAGTAGGATGATTAGAAACTGGTAGAAATCCTGTGTGTGTGTGTGAAATGTCAAACATCTGCACAGAAGGGGGATTTGGAAGGACAGAGAGTATTTTCAAACCTTCAAAGCGCTTTCCCCACAAGGCCTTTGTATGGGGAACGTCAAGAGAAGCAACCAGAACAGTAGAGCAAGTGGCAGAATCAATTTCTGGGCAAAGAAATTAAAGGAGGTTTTGCACCAACAAGCAGAACTCACAGTCATGCAGGGTGTAGCCCTTGTATCCATCTAGCTTATGCGTTTTCAGAGTCTTTGCCAGTCCACACCTTGAAAATATCCTGGCCTCGCTTGCCATGGTGACGATGCTGATGAGGGCAACAGCAAGGGTGTTCATGGCTGCAGCTCCCTGGACAAGGATATGAGGAGCTGTGTGAGGAAGCAACGCTTTTATAATCCACCTAGAGCAATAGAAGCCCCATCTACGATGGAATTGCCTTTTTATGGGGACAAGCCATTCTTCAGTTCCCTGTTCAGCGCTAAGCAAGCATAGACAGGAGGGAACATTCCAACTTTTACTTCTGATTTTAAAAAGATGAGGCAAGCCGACTTCTGGTTTGGCATCATGGCGGCACGGCTGTGAATAACGAGCTCTCGTTATCATACCGGTATTTGTTCGACAGACAGCCGTGGGAGGCTCATCTAAGCCCTGTGGGGGCGAAGATTAGATTGTCCAGGCACTCTTCTAATTGTGTGGGGCGGCGGATTCGGGCTTTTCTCAATCAGACAACACAGGGGAGAGATAAAGCTCCCTACAAGCCATAGACATCCGGATAATAGCATAGTATAATTAGCTGAAAGTTCATCGGACTGCTGGGTGAGATTTTTATCTTTTTTTTCTTCTATACTACCCGTGAAAGAGCAGCAACAGCTTCTAATTTGGCATAAAGAAGAAAGGAGAAGCCCTTTGATGGAGGGAGGAATTTTTCCTCCCCCCACGGAGTCTTAAGCGGTGACTGAGCTGGGGGAGAGGAGTTGAGGTTCTTTTGGAAAGTTTGGGACTTGAGAGAAAGACCTTTTTTCTCTAACCTCCCCAAGGGCGAAGAATCAGAATAAATAATTACTTTGAAATAACATGATAGAAGATAAAGATTATCCTGATCGGCCATTTTTCCTCTCTCTTTCCTGAACTCTTGCCAAAAACAATTGGACTCTTGCCAAATTGAAATGCATCATTCCTTTTGCATTGTAAAGAAAAATTGTAAAAAAAAAAATCGCCCTTTGCTGCCACCCTGTGGCTATTTGGATTTATAGCAAGTATTTTTACTCTCCTCTATTTTTTCCGCTGCTGTCTTGTAATTTTTGGTGAAAATTATTACCACTATGGAAGAGCTAAAGATGACGCTTCTGCCAATACAGACATCCTTAACAGCTTTGCAAATATCACAAGAGGCGATGTTAATACAACAGGAAAACATTTCAATTGAACAAAAAGAATGTTTCGACAAACTTGATAATTCTATTACGGAGGCTTTGGTGGGTGCACAACTTAAAACTGAACAGAATATTCAAAATACAGCAAGCATATGAAAAATTTGAAATGGTGGACAAAGAAACAAAATTAGTAAAGCCAATAATTAAGTTATCATGGGAGTTGCTTGCTATATTAGAGAGAGAGAATCTATTCTGGCTATCAAAAGAAGGAACATTTCTTACTGGGAACGTTATAAGATATAAACTGGACACGATTTTTAAGGCACAGGAGCTGTATGATTTGCAACAAGAAATACAGACATTAGAAATGAATATTGACTTACAACAAGCACTTCAGCTACTGAAAACAAAGAAAGAAATAGTGAATATTGATTTGCAACAAGAAATACACACATTGGAAATGAATGCTGATTTACAACAAGCACTACAGCTACTGAAAACAAAGGAAGAGAGATGGGGCAGGGCTGTAAAGAAGAAAAAAGAGATTTTTTAATCTTAAATGGAATGATTTAAATGGGTTGACACGTTTATATGTGGTATGGAAAGGCTAAGTTACATGATTCTTTTGTCTTTAAGTTACTATATTAGAAAATTATTAATGTTGGTGTAGGAAAAGTTGTACTAAGATGGTCTTTTTTTTCTTTTTTCTTTTACCCATGGAAGTTTCTCTGTATCCAAATGCATTAAATTTTGAAGGGATTATAAGATATGATCTAAATTGAGCTAAGAAAATACAAGAACAGGGAGTTGATCTTTCTCTTTGTTGGTGACATAAGGTGTAGATACAGTCGAGATATGTTAAAGATTGTAAAGCGTGGGGCTTTTATAAGGAATTAATAGTATTTAATTAAGTGATACTTAAGTTAGATGAAACATTAGCAACTTAATATAAAGAAAGTTTGTATAAAATCTATTATAGGTAGTAGTTGTCGCCAAATAGATTAGCTAAGATGTTTCTAAAGATGTCAAATGGATGTTGGGTATTTAAACATAAACCGGGTATTTTTATTACATAGAGTAGAGGAAGTGGTACAAAAATCCTTAGTTTCTTATATCGGAAATTACTTTTTTTAGTAGGCATTATACTGGGGCATTAGTAAATAAGAAATGTATTTGATTTTACTTGTAATCGTTGTGGTGAGGAGTCTATTTGCTTAATACTGGAAAAATGAAGAATTACCCATCGACGAATTGGTTAAAAGATCCTGAACTGTACAGAAATGGTCAGACTGAATTTACCATTGAAGTAGTAAGACGATACTGACTTCTATCAAACTTGGAGAATTTTTCTTTTATTATTATTATTATCAAGCAAGAAACTTGAATATATGACTGGGGCAGTGGCGGATGGGTGCAATGAAGTTGACGGAAAAGCAGTACCAAGCAGGGAATGGTGGTGTCCAAACTGGTTTTATACCAAGGTTCTGGACTAAGAGGAGGTGCGATGGTCATAGGATGGGAAGGAAATAGCAACGTTGCCCTGAGTGTCAACCGGCTCTGCATCTGCTTCCAAGGAATGAAAGGAAGAGCACATTTTTTTGAATACTCAAGCAAGTGAAATAAAATCAGACACCAGAGAAGTCATCAATCAAATTCAAGAACAGGGTCTTATCACTTGGCCACGCCACTTGGGCCAGAGCATACCATGAAGATCTCCACAACCTTGGTTAATAAGCTTGGGTTTCATCTAAAAGCCCACTTGTCACTCAGTTGTCCATTTGCCATTTGCATAACTGGTTGTGGCTCAGGATCATGTGAAAAGGTTCAGATGTATTAAGAAGGGGAATGTTCTAGAAACTGGGAACTTTGGAAGGGAACCAAGGCTTGGAATACAGGTCATTCATTCCTTCTTCACACAACAAATACCTTCTTAGGGAATGGATGGTACCACTGACCACCATCAGTTGTAGCTGGCCTTTAGTGGCCCACTCAGCTAAACCATACCAACCCCATCTTACCCAGAAACATTTGTGCAAGCAGCAGCAGATGCCTGCTTAAGAGAAAGGCCAGGCCACCTGGCATTGACATTGCAATATGAGAGACCAAACCTTTGGTCTTTGGAAGGGAACTACCTGGAGGGCGCTGGGCAGGACAGGAATCAAGGCTTGCAATACGGGTCACTCATTCCTGATGACGAAGTGGCTCTTCTTTACACAATGGATCATTTTCTTAGGGAATGGATGGCAACTCTGACCACCAGTGGTTGCAGCTGGCCTGGAGTGTCCATTCAGTAGAACCATACTGACCTCTTCTTATCTAGATCCCAGAGACAGAAACCTCCTTTGTGCAAGGGGCAGCTGATCTCTGCTTAAGTGAAAGGCAGGTCACCTGATGCTGGCAAGCCAGAATGCATTTTCAGTGTTTAATTAATGCCAAAGAGACCAGTGGATGGTTCAGCTCAGTCCAGATGCCACCAGATCTGGAGAATTTTGCGAGTCCTACGCAGGAACACTGAGGCAAATGCTCTGCAAAAGAGTTAGATGGCTGATTTTGGCCAACTAAGTGCTGTGCCTCAGAGTGGAATGGAAGAGGGCCAAGACTCCATCAGGATACTTTACATCATGGCAGTGCTTGTCCCTCTGCTTACCCTGCCCTTTTTCCTTGGAAACTGCCCCCCCCCCCAATCCTACCTGCATCCTTGGAATTGCAGCTGGCTCATTTCTTCCTGCACCAGCTGCCAGTAGAGAGGATGCTCTGAGCTCAGAGACCCTGAGAGGTTGGAGAGATTCCCTGACCTCATAGTTAGGTGTCTGCAAAATCCCGTGGTATGCCAAAGGATGTGCAGTGGCCCTATTTCAGTAGGGTTCAAGATGATGCCAGCAGCAGGCATGGGACAAACTCCCCCAGTAGTTAACAACCAGGTGCAAGGGACTCCGTGCTATGCCCTAAATATATCCTCTGTCCTACTTTGCATGCATTCAGTACAATAAAATTATTATACACTTTCATGAATATTTATTATTTATTATAATATAATAAATAAAAGAATTTATTATCTTTTTGGAAGATTTGGCAATCTCTTTCAAAGACATGATTCTTTGTTAAGAGATTCATTCTCTTCATAAGGCAGCTGGAGCAGGATCAGGTGGACAAGAAGACTGCTGCAAGGTGTTCTGTTCTGCTTTAGCAGAGTAGCCAAAGCACAGAGAGCGGAAGAAAGTCTACATTGACTCTTGTACTTCAGTCCTTAACACATTCCCAAAACACTATTTCAGGCATAGGATGTCTGCAGTATTCACTATAGCGCGTCCTAAGGGGTGGAAGGGGGAGAAGAGAATAGGTTATTTACACCTTGTGAATCTTGCACTGCTTTTAAGAGATTATCCTTCAAATCTGAAGCTTTGTCCCACTGGCAAAGGAATGCATTCCCGAATGCAGCATTCTCCTTCTCTCATCTAACACAAAGTTTGGTGTAAACTTATTACACCCAGACTCAGTGGCAGGGAACCAGAGCATATGCCACTGTTTTCTAAGAGAACCAGTTATTAGCTGTGCACAATAATTAGTGCCCTGCCTCTTCCTCAATCCCAGAGAACATGGGGAAGCGCCAGAAAAAGCAATACAGGTAGTCTTTTGTGTCAGTCCTGAAAAATGATACAGTAAGTCCTCTTCAATTTAGCAGCTTCAAGAAAAAGACCTCTTGAACACCTTTGATATAAAGATGCCATTAAAAAATGGCTTAGAACAAGCACTGAGAGCACACAATGGCATAATGGGGCAAGATCTTGATCATTCAAGGCTTTATGCTAGGTGAAGCAAGCCCATGCCAATGCATCCCTCACCAGGAGGATAGAAGCACACTTATACTGACTTGCTTCAATGACTACGGCAACACACAGAGCAGTACGTAAATTATGCTCGGTCTAATCAAAGAGGTAGAAGCCAAACATCTTGGGGATGCCAGGGATTATTTGGGCATGTGGATCAGTAGGGAAGAAGATAGCAGTACATCTTGTTCTAAAGCAGAGGATCCTACAGATGCTAGAGCCAAGGACCAAGAGATTATGGAAACAGGTTTCCATAAGGAAACCGATCCCAGTGAGCCACTACCGAAAAACTACGTCTCTAGAAAGGCTACAGGTAAGCTTCTGTACTTTGTCACAACTACTAGGCATGGTATACCCATTGCAAAAGGTACACCGTGAAGGAAAACTCACTCATGAGCTGAGCCAGTGAGATTGGACTGCAGTCCAAAGGCTAGCAGAGATCTGAAAGGGATGGCTTGCTTTATCTGCCAGTTGTTCGTATCTCTACATTAATGGAATATACAGATATAGGCTGGGCTGAAGCCATTTCAGACTGAAAATCCACTTGTGGGCATATAGTTTTCTATGGGACTGGAGTAGGACAAGCCAGTGGCAGGCCACAACCACCCATCCAACCCCTAAAGCAGAATATAAACAGCTGGGGAAACATCTTATGGATTAGGTCACCAGCTGATTACCCCATTCCTGCACAGATCTACGAGCATCAGGTTCTCTCCAGCAGAGGAAAACAGCATATGCACCAAACACATCAATGTTACTGACCATTTAATAAAAGTTATACAGCAACAGGGGCTTGCTGCTGCATGAATGCTGTATGTGCCAACGGGGAAGATGGCATTCTGGCTTTCAAACGGGGCATGCTTCCCCATAAATTCCTCTGGGAACGGCTCTGCACTGCCTCAACAGGCATCCTACCTGTGCTCATGAAAGCTGAGCCCTGCGTCTGTTTCCCGGTGCTGGGTGGGGGGGGGGGGGGAGGAAGGGAGGATCCCCGCCCCCATCCAAGGCAAGCCCACAAGCCACAACGCTTTGCACAAGCACGTGAGACCAGGGCTTCTCCGGGAAAGCCAACCCGGCCTCCCAGGGCCGCTCCGCCTGCAGGCGGCATCGCTGCCAAGACTTCCATGGAGGGGCCGGGGCCCCCTGCCTGTGGGGTGGGGGGGAGCGAGATACTCAGAGGGGCAGCCGCCCCCCCTTCCCTTTCCTTCCTTCAGGCAGCCATGTCAGGAGAGGCAGGAACGGCAGCAAGAAGCCTCACGTCACCTTCACGCAGCCATGCTGGACGTGACATCAAACCGAGGCTCCTGCGGCGCGGAGAGGTGACGCACGTTAGCCCTTGCCATATTGGTAGCGTCCGACGCAGAGAGGGGCCATGCCCTTCAGCCATGTTGGGAGTGCTCTGTCTCCGCACAGGCGCATATCTAGAGCTGCGAAAGTGAAGAGCCGGATTGCGGCATTCCACAAAGTGCCGCGGTAGACCCAGGGTCAGGCCCATCCCCAGCCCGTTTCCCAGGAGGGCCGAAAGGGCTCCGTCGCTGATATTCCAAAGGGGGGGGGGCGGCAGCGTGCAGCCCCTGTGTGGGGAGGGCTTTGTGCAGCTGGGGGTGCCTGCTGTGGCTCTAAGCTCAGCAACAGAGGCATCAGCGGTGCGCCTGGAGTGCCCTCCCGTGGCCACTGCCAAGAATTGCCGCCTGCTGCGCCCGAGAGCCCCAGTAAGGCAATCTAAGGATAGACTTCCACTGGAAATACAAACATAAACCTGGTACTTTTTATCCCATGTGGTGGACTAGTGATAAGGCAAAGAACTATTGGGCTAAAATGCATAAATGGATGGACGAAATGTTGCAAAAATCTTTAATATTTAAACCTGAAGTCTTTTTATTAGGCATTGTGTCTGATGATGTTGACAAAAAGGCAACGTATTTGATTCTACAGGTAATTACTGCAGCAAGGATTGTATTTGCCCAACATTGAGGAGTGAAGAACCACCTACGTATTAACTGATTTTTAAAAAGATCCTGGACTACGCTGAAATGGAGAGGCTGACTTTGTCTCTGAAGGAGAAAGAGGATACATACTTCTATCAAACTTGGAACTCTTTTTATTATTGGCTAGAAAAACGGGACTATGTGTAGATTTGAATATGTCTATGGATTGCTATTAAAAAAAAAAAAATGGGGGATGGGCTGACCCAGTAGGTCTGATGTCTCTGATGACTGATGTTTTTAGTTTTTTTAGTTTTTTAGCTTGTAGTAAATAATAATAATAAAACTTATTTTAAAAAGGGAAGGCTTTCACCAGCCTTTTCTCTCATGAGACATCCTGTCTTCTGAGCGGTTTTTCATGGTAGAGGAGAAGGAAAAGAGAAAAAAAGAATGAGAGCCGAGCAGGGAGAAGGCAGGCACCCATGGGCATCAGGACGAGCCTTTCCCACAAAATACCTTCAGCTCTTCTGTCCTTTGACAATAGCATGCATGAAAATAATCTTGGAGGTAATCTTAACCCAAGGCAGCTCCCACGATTCCCATTCTCCCTGTTCTATCCTCACAACAGCCCTGCAGGGTAGGGCAGCTGTGAGTCCAAGCCTGGAGAATCTAATCCCTACTTTGAGTAGACGCCGAGCAGGAGAAGGAGATCGTGGCCGAAATCTCGGAAGTCATCCTGGAGGCAGGTGCACAGGGTAGGAGCGGCTCCTCTTCCTCTTCGTACATCTATAGGATGCCTCTGGAGGGCCGGCCACTACTAAAATGGCCGAGGGCTACACTCCTAGTAAAGACATGACCAAGATGGCGCCTGTGTCATCACATCCCTCCCTAAGATGGCCACCAGAAGGGGATGTCCTTATGGCCTTTTCTTGCCCTCCTTCCCCAGAAGGGCCGTCCCCTTGGCAGCGCCAATGCGCCTGCTTGCTGGCAGAAAGTTTCTCCCACCCTGCCCAACCCGGCTCGGCCTGGCCCTACGAGGGGGTTCACTTGGAGATCAGCCACGCTCCGCTGGCGGCTTCCCCGCCTTGGGGGCTCCTGCACTCCGTCCCTCCCACCCCCAGTTCTCGGGCCATTGTACCCTGCAGGGCTGTTGTTTTTAGCATCAGAAGTGGCCAAGCATCGTGCAAGCTGTCTTGAGCTCCTTACAAGAGAAGAAGGCACGCTACACATTGAGTGTACACGAGCCTCGTCTGCACAAACTCTGCACCTCTCCTAATTGTGATCGATAATAAAATAATAGCCTCTTTACAGACTTGGAGGTCCAACAGCTATCGAGAAGAAATGCCTTCTGCTCAGTATCCTCCACTTTCTACAACAGCTCTGTAGATGCATTTGCCCACTAAATGAAGGGTCTGTCTTATTGGTCCTCGACCTGCCTGTACTTTGTATTCCATTTCTCTCCCAACATTTTCATGTTTCATTGCTTTTAAGTGTGATTTTATTGTGAATTGGTGGATGGTGTGCCATTTTATCGATCCTTGTTTTAAAGTGTCCCGGAGCACTACTAAGCGGACAGGGTACAAAATATGTAAATATATTAAATCAATCAGTCACTCAATCAATCATTTGACTAGTTGCTGGACCCGTGACTGGACCATTGAATTGTGACACCAGGCCTGGGTTGCGTATTCCACAGTGTGGGCTGCAGCCCCTGCTCCCCAGGCTGCAGCAGGCAACGAAAGGGAAGGGCAGGAAGGCCCCTTCCTCTAGCTAATGCCCTTTCCTGCCATGCTGTAGTTAGAACGGGTCAGTGTAGCTAACCCAGGCATTCAATGGGAAACGAGAGCTTTACCCTGTGTTCAAAGGAGCACCCCTGTGCTCTTCCGTTATAGGGACATACTGGGACTTCCGGGTATGGTGGCAGAGCTGTGATGCCTGGTGAAAACAGTTGCATGCTGAAACATTCAGTAAGGTGGAAGGCGATGGATTGCGTGCTGGCCTAGCAAAGCGTGGAATTGGCACGAAACTGAAGGCAATCAGACCCCAATCAACCTCACAGAAAGAGATGACTTTTCTTAGCATTACGTTCCTCCCCTATTACTGAGGTATCCTCAAAGGTCTTACTCAGAGCGGAACCATGAAGAACATATTTGATTTCAATGTGATGTCAGTATCCCCACCAATTGAATCGAACTGTTTTATTCCCAGGAAGCAGGAAAGTAGTAGAAGCATTGCCTTATCAATATGTTGCCCTGAACTCTCGCCATCCCGGATGCAGTAACATCTTCGTCAGAGAGGTACCGCTCACCCGGGCATCCAATGGAATACGAGAGCTTTACCCTGTGTTCGTCAGGTATAGGCACATACTGGGACTTCCTGGTACAGTGGCAGAGCTGTGATGCCTGGTGAAACCAGTTCCATGCAAACACGTTCAGTTGGGTGGATGTCGAGGGATTGCGTTCTGGCCTAGTGAAGTGTGGAATTGGCAGGAAACTGTGAAGGCAAGGAGACTCCAGTCAACCTCACAGAAAGAGATGGCTTGTCTCAGCATTTCGTTCTTTCCCAATAACTGGGGCAGCCTCAATGGTCTTACTCAGAGTGGAACCAGGAAAATCGTGTTTGAATTGAATGGAACGACAGTTTCCCCACCAATTGAATGGAACTGTTTTAATTCCAGGAAGCAGGAAAGTAGTCGAAGCGTTGCCTCATCAATATGTTTCCTGAGCTCTCGCCATCCGGGAAGGGGTACCAGCCTCGTCAGAGAGGTGGAGCTAACCCGGGTGTTAAATGGAAAATGAGAGCTTTACACTCCTTTTAAACCAGCACCCCTGTGTTCGTCAGGTATAGGCACATACCATATTTTTTGCTCTATAAGACCCACTTTTCCCCCCCTTAAAAGTAAGGGGAAACGTCTGTGCATCTTATAGAGCGAATATGTGTGTGCAGTAAGTCTGTCAGATGTGCAGCCCATGGGGAAGTGATGGGGAATGTGCCTGCGATTATGTGCCCATTTGATTCAGAATATTTTTTTTCTTGTTTTCCTCCTCTAAAAACTAGGTGCGTCTTATGGTCAGGCGCGTCTTATAGAGCGAAAAATACGGTACTGGGACTTCCTGGTACAGTGGCAGAGCAGGGAGTCCCCAAAGACAATCACCTGCCTCCGTGCCTTCCCAGTGGTGATGGGCGGCTGTGCCCTGGCCCTCCCCTCTCCTGCAGCGGCCCCCTTGCTGCTTGCAGTCCCCCAAGGCCTCCTCAGCCCCAGCCTCCCCAAGTGGAGAGAACCTGTTTCCCAGCTCCAGATTGGTACCAGCATGGTCTCCTCCTCCTCCTCCTGTGGATGACATGCCTCCATGTCTACCCAGCTGCTCCTCCCGTGGCCCCTCACTCAACCCTCTGTCCAGTGGGGGGCTGCTCGCCGGGGTCCTGGAGAGCTCTCTCGGTCCTCAGGCACCTCCCCTCCTCCTCTAGCAGGGTCACCATCTAGCACCTAGGGCAAGTGTATCCCTGCCTCTCCTGGGGGAGAAGGGCAAACATGTCGCAGCTGTCGCAGCGGACAGCAACACCCGTGACTTCCGCCAAGGCCATCTCCTGATCTGCCATCAGTATCCCTTACGAGACTTTACCTTGGTCCCCTGCCTTGTTAGTCTTGCAGTTCCTCTCACTTGCCCAATTCTCCTAGATAACCCCCCCCCCACACACACACACACACAAGGATAAAATGAAAATGTAAGTTGGAGGGGAAAAAAAGCAAACTACAGCACAGCTTAAAAAAAAACCCCGCAAAAAAACAAAAGACAAACGAACAAAAAACAAAACAAAACAATAAAACAAAAACAAAACCATCGGCTGCCCAGGCATGGAAGTTCCCTGGCAACCCGGGCCATAGCGAATGGATGCACAAAAGGGAGGATGCCTCTCAGGTGGGCCCGCCTGTCTGCTTCCTCCTGGCCCCTCTAGCCCCTCTGGCCCCACCTCCCTTGCTCTCTGCAGCTCCAGACCCTCTGCTCCTCAGCCCAGCTCCTACCTTGCCTTCGCCAGTCCCCTGGCCACTCAGCACTCACTCCCAGCCTACGCCTCTGCTGCTCCGCTGCTCTGCCAAGAGGCAAGACCCAAAAGCGGGGGCTCGTCCGGGAAAGTGCTTGTCAGAGCAGTGCAGCTAACCCTGATGTTCAATGAAAATCAAGATCTTTACCCTCCTTTCAAACCAGCACGCCTGTGTTCTTCAGTTATAGGCACATACTGGAACTTCCGGGTATGGTGGGCAGTGATGTGATACCTGGTGAAACCAGTTTTGTCCACACACGTTCAGTAAGGTGATTGTCGACAGATTGCGTTCTGCCCTAGTGAGGCAGGGAATTGGCAGGCACATGAGAACCCAAGGAGTTCTCATGTGCCATTGGCAAGGAGAACCCAATCAATCTCACGAAAAGAGATGGCTTTTCTCAGAATTACAATGTTCCTCGAATACTGGGGAAGCCTCAAAGGTCTTACTCAGAGTAGCGCCATGAAGAACATGTTTGGATTGAATGGGATGTGAGTTTCTCTACTGATTGAATGGAACTGTTTTAATTCCAGAAAGCAGGAAAGCAGTAGAAACTTTGCCTAATATTAAGTTGTCCTGAGCCCTCGCCATCCTGGATGATGGGATAACGACCGTTACAGAGCAGAGCAGCTATCCCTGACGTTAAATGGAACACTAGTTTCAGCAGTAATAGCAACTCTGTCCATCATGCCCGAAAGGCCTGGTATGAATGTGCAACTGAACATTCAACCATCACTGGGGTGCTCTTTAGAGCCGAGAGTAAAGATTGCTGCTTCCAAGCTACATGAACTGCTTTTCTCTTATGAGCACTTTACCCAATCTGCAATTATGAGAACAACGTAATGTTATGACATTACTTGCACTATTGTCATCATTCATGGAATTACGGAAGTTCAATTGAATTGATGGGGAAAGCAGTATACCGTTCAATTAAAAAACGTTCTTTAGGGTCTCTTCTGAGGAAGAGCGTGTGGCTGCCTCAGTTATCAGGGAACATTGTAATGCCAAGAAAAACTTCCTCATTCAGTGTGATTGATGATGCACTCAGTGCCCCGATATGGCCTGCCAATTCCGCACCTCACTAGGCCAGAAGACAATCCATTTATATTAGGTGCATTCCACTTATGAGCACTTTATGCAATCTGCGATTACTGCTTACTAGTAAGGCCTCACTGGAGCGCTCTTTAGATCGGAGGGTAAAGCTCACTGTTTACATGTAACATGAGTAGTATTCCTTTTATGAGCACTTTACCCAACCTGGGATTATTGGGGCCCAGTGCAACGCAATGACATGACATTACTTGCACTATTGTCATCATTCACGGAATGACGGAAGTTCAATTGAATTGATGTGCAAAGCGGTATACCGTACAATTAAAAAACGTGCTTTAGGGTCTCCTACGAGGAAGAGCTTGCGGCTGCCTCAGTTTACAGAGTGCATCGTGATGCTGAGAAAATCCGTGTCATTCAGTGCAATTCATGAAGGTCTCAGTGCCGTGACAGTGGACCGCCAAATCCACGCCTCAATAGGCAGGAACATAGTCCGTCGATATCCTCGTCACTGAAAGTGTGCGGCCGAAACAGGTTTCAAGAAGAATCAGACGTCTGTCCAGAATGCCCACAAGCCACAGTATGAACGTACAACTCTCCATTCAAACGTCACTGGGATGCTCTGTTGATCGGAGGGTAAGGCTCACTGTTTCCACGTAACGTTAGCAGCCTTCCTCTTAAGAGCACTTTCTCCAATCTCTGATTATTAGGGCTCAGTAAACGTTAATAAGACAATAATTGCACTATTGTCATCATTCACAGAATTATGGAAGTTCAGTTAAATTGATGGGAATAACGGAATACCATTCAACTTAAAAACGTTCTTAAGGATCTCCTCTGAGTAAAAGCTTGCGGCTCCCTCAGTTCACAGGGAACTTCGTAATGCTGAGAAAATCCGTCTCATTCAGTGCAATTCATGAGGGTCTCAGTGCCGTGACACTGGACCACCAAATCCGAGCCTCACTAGGCAGGAACATATTCCATCGATATGCTCTTCACTAAAAGTGATCCTTCATGGATCACTGCCTTGTCGTGGTGAAGGGGCTTGCGTAGCTCAATAAAGCTATGAGCTATGCCGTAAAGGGCCACCCAAGATGGACAGGTCATAGCAGAGAGCTCTGACAATGCGTGATCCACTGGAGAAGGAAATGGCAACCCACTCCAGTATCTTTGCCATGAAAACCCCATGGACAGTACCAAAAGGCAAAACGATATGACACCGGAAGATGAGCCCCTCAGGTCAGAAGGTGTCCAATATGCTACTGGGGAAGAGCGGAGGGCTAGTACTAATAGCGCCAGAAAGAATGAAGCGACTGGGTCAAAGCCGAAAGGACACTCAGTTGCCGATGTATCTGGTGGTGAAAGCAGAGACCGATGCTGCAAAGATCTATACTCCATAGGAACCTGGAATGTAAGATCCATGAATCAAGGCAAGCTGGATGTGGTCAAACATGAGATGAGAAGACTGAACATCGACATCTTAGGAATCAGTGAACTAAAATGTTCAGGCATGGATGAATTTAATTCAGATGACCATCAGGCAAGGATCCCTCAGAAGAAATGGAGTAGCCTTCATAGTCAATAAAATAGTAGGAAAAGCAGTACTGGGATACAATCTCCAAAATGACAGAATGCTCTCGGTTAGAATCCAAGGCAAACCATTCAACATCACAATAGTCCAAGTCTATGCCCCAACCACTGGTGCTGAAGAGGCTGAGGTTGACCAGTTCTATGAAGGCCTACAGCACCTTCTAGAATTAACACCAAAAAATGATGTCCTTATCATCATGGGGGATTGGAATGCTAAAGTAGGAAGCCAAAAGATAACTGGAATAACAGGCAAGTTTGGCCTTGGAGTACAAAATGAAGCAGGGCACAGGCTGGCAGAATTTTGTCAAGAGAATATGATGGTCATAGCAAACACTCTTTTCCAATAACCCAAGAGACGACGCTACACATGGACATCACCAGACGGTCAACACAGAAATCAGATTGACTACGTGCTCTGCAGCCAAAGATGGAGAAGTTCTATACAGTCAGTAAAAACTAGACCAGGAGCTGACTGTGGCTCCAATCATGAGAATCTTGTTGCAAAATTTAGGCTTAAATTGAAGAAAGTAGGGAAAAGCACTAGGCTACTCAGGTATGACCTAAATCATATCCCTGATGAATATACAGTGGAGGTGACAAATAGATTTAAGGAATTAGATCTGATAGACAGAGTGCTTGAAGAACTATGGACGGAGGTTCACAATATTGTACAAGAGGTAGCTACTAAAACCATCCCAAAGAAAAAGAAATGCAAGAAAGCAAAATGGCTGTCTGAGGAAGCTTTACAAATAGCTGAGGAAAGAAGGGAAGCGAAAGGCAAGTGAGAAATTCCATGCTGAAAATAGGTGTTCTCTTTCTGTAGCTGCCAGTGGGCCTGGAATTAATCCTTTTGGAATCCATCCCTCCAAGCATTCACAGGTTTCCTCTTGTGTTGGACCTGGTCTTCCAAAGCACATCAAAGTTGTACCCCTGGCAACCTTCCCCCACATCACCTGCAGCAGCTCAAATGGGGCAGCTGGTGTGGAAGAGGGACCCTGTCTGTGTAGTCCTTGTGAGGGGGCTGTTTCCCTGGTGAGCCCCTCCCAGCCATACTTCTCCAGCATCATGGAGCTGCTCCCCATGTGGAAGTGGGACACTGCTTGTGGGATGGTGTAAATTGGCATCCTGCAACAGCAATGGCTTGGACCTGATGGCCTTCATGGCCCTTCCAACTCTACTAGTCTATGGTTCTATGATTTGTGCAGCACATGGGGCTCTGCAGGAATGGGCTCAGGGCTGTTGCAGCTGAGCAAACCTTGCACATGGCTCCTCTTTCCTCCATCATGGTTGTATACTAACGAAAAAAGGCATATGAGTAACAAAGGGGCAACAGCTTTGCCCAGTGGCACTTGGAAAATGTACTCAGCCCCTCCTCACAGTTCTTTGAACAGATGATCCCTCTGTGGCATCTGTGAAAATCTAGTTGAGTGATCTGATTTAACATCAGTAATCAACACAGAATCACACGGCTCCCTTGGTCATTTGTCCCCTGTGGGCATGAAAGGGAGGACCACAGACCATGACCCCCATCTCCAGCACAGCTTGGATCTTGTTGGCTTTAGAGGTCACATGCTGACCCTTGCTTGGTATGGCAGGGAGTGAACAGCCACTTGCCAGAATGGAAGAAGATGGGGAAGGGAGTCCTCCCTCTTGCTTGCATCCCTCCAGCAAGTTTGCCACTTGTACTACGTCCTCCCAGTTTGCATTATTCTGAGAAAAACATGCCTGTGATCCACATACAGTTTTAAGAAGTTGAAAGACCTTGAGTTTTCACACAGAGCTGGCAAATTCTAACACACTTCATCCTGGTGTAATCTCACCACCAGGGACCCTACCACTTCGCTGGCTTAAGGAGTTTCAGGACCAACACATGGTCTCCAGGTTGAGAAGCTTGCAGTTTGACCTTCTGGTCATCTCAGGTTTGTTGTCCTTTCTGAGCCTGAGCTAGCTGATCTCTGGCTACTTCCCAGATCCTCTGCAAAGAGTTTTATGATGTCTGCATAAAATCTTCACTTTCCTGGGAGAGGAGTCCAACTTGCCTCAGAGTCCAACTCTGGCAAACAGCTCAGGCATTGCAGTCATAGCTTTGGCCACAAGAGGTTGATGGAAGCCTTGGTAACCTGACACTGAACTCTTTCAATTCCCAGATGGCCTTCCCAGGCTGCTTCCTAGCTTGGCTGCAGTGTGGACCTTGTGGCATGCTCAATTGCCATTGTCTCTTTCACTGCTCCCCACGACCCTCAGGGCAAACGTTCTGTTTGGTGTTCCCTGGTCCCAGAAAAAAAACAGTGCTGCATAGGTGACTGGTGCAGCCGTGAGCCCATGGGAAGCCATTCCTTGACCACTTTATGGTGCCTGGTCAATGGCACAGGCCATTTAAAAAGCTGCAGTAGCTGAGACACCTCAGTTTGTCTCCAGTGAGTTCAGGCTCCCCACTGCCAGCACGGAATCTGTTCTGCAGATGGGAGGTCTCCTCACAGGTAGGCATCCTTTCCCGTCCTGTGGACTTCGGGGCCTGGAGGCTGAGTGTCTCTAGTATGCAGAAGCTGGCTGAGTGGTTTACATTGACACATAAAATACAGTATAAAACATGAACATGATTAAAAGCATGAAGTTGAACCCTCCTGTTTCTGTAGACCCATGGTCATTTCTGCTGAGGGCCCAGCTTCCCCCACCAGGGGTGGGTCTTTAGTGTTGTCCTTCTCTGAGACTTCCAACTCATCCTTCCAACTCCAGCCGAGGCACAAGAGACCCAAACAGACAGACACTTCTGTGACATGGTACTATCTCAAACCATCCTCAGGCCTCAGGATGGACAGTTCCTTTGAACGCCCACTCGAATTGACTGGTTCTGTTTTACAAACTAGGATTAAAGAAGCAATGTCCTTTCTGATGGGGACAAATGGTGTTTCATCCAAAGCACACATGATTTGAAATTGTGGAGGTGTACTTCTAAGGGAATATCATGGTACAAGCTTGACGTATTTCTATTTTTAAAGGTGAAGATAAAATCATTGTATTAGAGAGTTTACAAAAGGTCATGATCCCAAATTATTACCTGGAAGAAAACCATAGTGTGAAGTTTCCCTTCCGAGTGTGTGTGCACACATGCACATTCCTAATTAGCCCTCAACTAACCATCACTAAAAACATTGTACTGCCTCAGTGTATCCTCAGGTGGTAAAATGCCTCACAATCAGAGAAAAGTCTCTCCAGTGGAAGAAATATATTATCAACTCACAAAATTAGAAAAATATCATGAACTATCAAGGTAAACTTTATTACTAAATACTAATGTTTTCTGTTTTGTGGGGCATGTTTTCTAACCCCATAGCAAATATGTAGGGTGAGGTATCTCTTCCCCAATTAAATTCCACTGTCTGCACCAAATTACTGACACCTAGAGTATTTAAATCTGCTTCTGTAGACCAGTTTTCTTTGAAAAAAACCTATGAGATATTCTTATACCTTGGTTCATTGTCTTGTTTGGGGGACATAAATGCAAAATCAACCAATTCTTGAATTATTTTATGCTCCTGCTCCAGAGAGAAAATAGAAAGTGTTGAGAAGGTGAAATTTGGAAAGTTATGTAAGTGATAGAAGATAACAATGTATAGGAAGACTATGTTGCAGACTATTTGTGTGTAAATTCAGGGCTGAGGTCATCTTGCTGTCGGAGTGCTCAAATACTCCTAGAATTGGACTAGAATTGGAAAAGAACTTGACATTATTATTTTTGTTTAGACAGTTGATCTTGTGCCACTGCATATAATTGGTTACAAAGAGACCACTGATTATTCTCCAAAGAAATGCTTCCTTTATTTTTATAAGAAATGAGTTAAAGCCATGCCTTGACATTAGTCTGATAGCAGAAAGAGAATGTGAGAAGCATCTTCTTTTCCATCTATGGGATTACAGATCTCCTTAAAGGAAGATAGGCAGGTTCATTTGGACACATTCCAAGAATGTTTTGATTTACTCCGCCAAAAGCATTTGGGTTCTGATTTTGCTTTTCTTGTTTAGGAAGAAGAAGAAATGGTTCCTGCAGGAACCATTGCAGAGTCAGTTTTGGAAATGAAAACTTGTTCATTTTCCATAACTCAACTGAGAGGTGAGCTGGCCAGGAATATCCCTTTGAGTTTGCTGACATTGTAATAACAGCAAATTGGGTCTTAGAATGAGCACTTGGCTCTTCAATCTACAGGCAGTGCCTTGCCCTGGGATTTTTAGCCGAGATGCACCGGGGGTTTTAAATAAATGTTTTATTGTTATATTGTTATTTATTTATGTATTTTGGGTCTGTTGTGAGCTGCCCTGAGGCTTCATTGTGATGGGGGCAGCATAAAAATGTTTTAAATAAATAAAGTTCGGGGAGCCACCACTTCGTTTTCCAAGAGTGCCTCTGATGGAACATTACTGACGTGTATTGTGGGACGTGAGCGTGATGTGTCCAAGCTGCTTAGTCTCAAGCAAAACAGTGCCTTCCGTCTACTATTGTTGTCACCAGCTAGGCTTGTCACTCACACAGCAATCTGAGTCCATAAAATCCTCATGCCCCGAGACTCTGGAGACGAGCTTGCTCTTTTCTGATGACATAGGAAGAGTACTTGCAGAGGTGAATGGGCAGCCTACAGATGAGGACTATAAAACCCCGAGGCTCTGAACACACCACCCTCCAGAGACACCCAGCAATGAAGGTGCTTCATCTTTCCTTATTCTGCCTGTTTATCATAGCCAAGGAGGCCAAAGTGTATGAGCCATGTGAACTATATTACAAACTGAGACATCTTGGACTGGATGGTTATCTCGGCAATCACGTAAACAATTGTGAGTTCTTTTAGAAACAATTTAGGTCTAGCTTGTAGTGGTTTTTCTTCTGGGTTCCCCCCCCCCCCCCGCCGTCGTGGCCCTGCCGCGGCCCCCAAATTTCTCAATTTGTCCTTTGTTTACTATTTTGTTGTTTGGAAAAATATTATGGATCCTTGCTGACATTATTGCCACTTTTCAAATAGTCCTGAAAGTTTGAAAAAAGGGAACAAATAATCCACGTGAGATTAAAGTAGTCCCAGAGAAATTTGAATTGCTTTAGAAAAGTCTTAGAAATGGTTAGTAATGTGGGCATTCTTGGCTATTTTGCAGTGTTGCCACAGGGAAGGGTGGATTTTGAATCCATGAATGTCAAAAGCAGAGATAAGTGCAGTTATGGTTTGAAATTGTTGGTAGAATTGGAGTTTAGTTTTTTTGGTTTTGGTTCGGTTCGGTTTTGAAATCTCATGTTCACAGTATTCTTCCCTACCAGATCTCTGTGTGGCAAAGTACCCAGCTCAGTACAGAACTGAGCACTATATTCAAGAAGGTGGTGTCCCTTATTATGGGATATTCTGGCTGAGTGGCCTGGAATGGTGTGATAATGGGAGGCATCGCACTGAGAACAAATGCAACACCAGCTGCAATAGTGAGTGACTCTTTCATTGCGTTCTGAGACTCCAGAAAAATGTTATTTCCCCCCTAAAATTAGACATGCCAAAGCTCAAGCTACAGTGTTAGGTTCTCACAGTGTTCCTCCAGATCCCTGCCATACAATGAGTTTTCACTGTTACTCCATTCCCTGTTATTCCCAATCACCACCATGTTTTCTCCTAAAACTCCTACGCATCTTCAGCATTGGCTATGCTTGATAAGGCTGATGGGAATTGTAGGGCAACACATTTTGAGATCCACATGGTTCTCACACCTGTGATAGATCATCATTATCTGTCACCATGGCAGACCACTCCCCAATCACGGGAGATAAGCTTACCCTCCGCACGCAGTCCGGTCTTTATTCTCACATCATTAGGGTTCTGGGTCACATTTGTGATTGGTCTCAGATTATTCTTGGTTAACTCATTTTCACTGTCTTCCTTCACAGACTTCCTCAATGATGATATCAGAGATGATATAGGCTGTTTTAAGAAAGCTGTCTCACAGCATGGGCTTAATCACTGGTGAGTGCTTCTTTAGTGCCCTATTTGTCCAATCATAAATTAAGTTTTGAAATGTATGATTTAAATTAAGATTTAAATTTTGAAAAGAGCTTTTCCATGAGAATTCACAAGTGCTTTGTGCACATTGCTCCTGATGATTGTATTCATTTTGGCCCAAGACACACACGTTTTGAAAACCTGGTATAATGCATATTTGAAAATTATTTTTCTAATACATGCATCTTGTACACTTTTTTGATGAGAGAAACCCATCGCAAAACTCATTGAGCTTAGCGTGGATTTAGAAGCTTAAATCATACTGGTTTAGAAAGTGCAAAATTAGGTAAATATGCGCTAAAATATAAACTGCACACATTTCTCCCTCATTGCTATCATAAGCATAACTATGTGTGTCTCCAACTTCAGATTTCCTTTAGACATTTTGTTATATTACATTATAATATTATATATTATAATATATAATATTATATTATACACACACATATATATTTATAGTATAGTATAGTATAGTATAGTATAGTATAGTATAGTATATTATATTATATTATATTATATTATATTAAGGGGCAGGAAACTGAAGTTCCCTGCAGTACTGAGTCATTTTCAATGATCACTAAGCAACTAGGAGTGAAATCCAATACTGCACATGTTCTGCTCACACAATTAAAGCCTTTTTGTTCCTTCCCACCCCCATAACTCCCATTCTGTTCTGGAGGGTCCGCCAACAGCAGGTTTTGGAAGCATGGGGAAGGCTGCAGAGGGGAGCAAGGAACCTCAGTGTTTGGCAGACAGACACCACCAGATTCCACCCCACTAGCTTTAGAAAAGGGTTAGACAACTTTGCAAAGGGATCAGTCTCTGAGCTAAATGGAAGGAAGCACTGAGTACTGAATGTCAGGACTGAATGAAGCCTGGCTCAGAGGGCAGTCCCAACCAGGAGCCGAAGATGGTAGGTTGGTGCTAGGAGGGCCTCCATGAGGATCTGCTTCCCAGTGACAGGTGTGGGGGCACCACTTGGAAGGCCCTCTTCATTGTTACCCCCCACCAGTCCTCCCTGGGAGGTGGCAGTCAGAGGAAGGACTCAGATGCTGAGTGCAGCTACATGAAAAGACAGCAGAAATTAGTCTTTGTCCAACAGCCTGCACTGCTAGAGACAAGACTGCAGTATTTGCTAACAGTTTAATGGCCCACTGAACAGCTAGGCTGGAGAAAGGCCTACACTTAGTTGTAGATCACCTACATTGCCTACAGCAAACCCCAAGATCAATTCCCGGCACCTACAGTTGAAAGGAAAAATGGTAAAGATCAACTGTAGATGTTATTGTATAAATGGGCAGCCATTTTGGGAGACTCACCATGGCACTTCCAAATTCCCACTGTGCCACCAATCTGTAATGTTTGAGACCCCATCTTAATCCATTCTACAGGTCTTGCTGCACAGTCAAGAAAGTTCTGCCCTAAATGGATGGTTGCCATTATATAGTATCTCTCCAAAAGCCTTGAATCAGTGGCATAACAACAGCATTGACTTTCTGAGTTGAATCAGAGGTCGATCTACTTCCAGTAATGACCAGTCAGACTAGAATGCTGGACTAGAGTTTACGCATTATTGAAGCCAAGGAAGTAGCTGCCACTCACCACGACATAATAACATCTGATTTAACCTTGGGCTCCTTGTCTCATGACAACTCATATTTGGTAGATTTACAAGTGCCTGGAAATGCCAGGAAGCAGTAAGCATGTAGAACAACAGAAATAGATGCAGCCAATACAGACACAAACCCCTTTCCCCTATTTAATTTGATGCATGTCTTCAACTTACAATGTGAAGATGTGCGTTCATGTATCAACATCAAAAACTGCTGGAGGTGATTGTATCTGTGACGTGATCCGGATTCACTTTGTGTTTTATTTTAACAGCATATGGCAACACGTGTGCATGTCAGGAAGGCCCCATATGTAAAAGCTGTTGACATGCACCTAACAGATGCTTTTTTCTTTCTTTTCCTGTGCTTTAGGAGACATTATAAGGAAAACTGCCAACGAATCACCCTCAGATTGCTTTCTATATATTGCTCTTTTTTTTTCCAACATGAATCCTGGTACAGAAAACTCATAAACAACTTAACACCAAAGAAAAATTCAACAGTGCACGTACATTTTCCAAAACAGAAACCCAAGCATTAGTGAATTGCATTTGCATACGTTTTAATCTATTCTAAAAGATAATCAGTGTAGGCCAATGTTGCAGGGCTAGATTACTTCTGCTGTCTTCCCAAATGTCCATAGCACCACCTTTACACAGCTGTAAAAAATAAAGACTGAGTTTATTTGGACTTTGGGGGCAGTGCTTGAGCTAATTTCTGCATTTTAGAAGTATCTGTTCCCCGTTTTGGTAATAGCACAGGGCACACATGCCGTACCTTTGGTTACAGACCCCGTTAGACCCTTTCTGCACAATGCATGGATTCATCAGAAGTTCAGGGGCTGAGCACCATTCTAGCAACAGAAACAAAGAGTTTAAAAAGAGGAATTGGAAAAAGTGGATGTAAAAAGCTGCACCTTTGTCACTCCCAACACAGTTGAGATTCTTCTCTTTATCAGAAGCAATTGTTTTCCTCAAAACTTCCAGCTACATCTTAGAACAGCCTTCCCCAACCTGGTGGCCTTCAGGGACATTTGGACCACAACACCCAGAATTCCCTTCCAGCAGGGCCATTGAATGGGAATCCTGGGTGTTGTCCAAATGTTTCTGGAAGGCACAAGTGGGAGGAAGCCTGGCTTAGAACTTTGGCACTGAACTTAAGAATTAGGAGCCAGGAGTTCTAAGCACTCTCTGGAAGTTTTTGAATAGATCATCTGTGCTTGATAAAGGGAAGAATGTGCAGTGGTACCTTGGCTCATGAACTTAATCTGTTCTGGGACTCTGGTCATGACCCAGAATGGTCATGTGCCTAGTCAAATTTCCACATGAGGTTCAATGTAAATAAGGTCAATCCATACTGTAACTATTTTTTTTAAATCACAAAAATTTAATCAAAGTGACAAAGAGCAACCAAGATTGCGGCCATCTCCCCACACCCCAACCCGAGCATGGCCATCTCCCCCCCACCCTCCCAGTATGACCGCAATCGTGCCCTTCTTCCCTGCATGAGCACGACCGCGAACACAGCCATAGACGGGCACAATTGTGGTCGCGCTTGGGCAGGGAACATGGGGGCGATTGCAGCCATCTCCCCCAATCCCGAGCACAACCACGATCGCGCTCATGCAGGGAAGGCAGGCATGATCGTCACCCAATGTGGAATTTGCAACCTGAGGCAATTTTTTTTCCTGAAATTTCTGTTCGCGACCCAATTTGGTCATGAACTAAGGCGTTCATGTGCTGAGGTACCACTGTAGATGTAGGGAAACTTGGAGTCTCCACTGAAACCTTGTAAAATCCCTCTGGGGTCATAGTAGGGACTTCGTCTTTATAGGGCTCTCACTCTACCATCATTCCCACTACTGCCCAAAGATGGAAGATCATCTTGAAAGAAGTCAAGGGGTTATTCTGGGGGGGGGGGGGTGTTCCTGGAAGAAGTTCCAGCATCCTACAAGCAATCCCGGCGGTGCCTCTGTCCCTCCTCCCTGTAAGCAGGGGCAAAAGACCCAGACAGCAAAAATTGGCCAGATGTGTTTTTCTCAGGCTGAGAAAGCACAAAAGCAATCCTTGCCTTCTTCTCTTGTTCTTTATTGGATGCCCTTCTGAGTTCAGAGGGTTACGGAGGGTCGCATGGAACGGTGCCCAAAATGTGCCATGAATTGCAACACGAGTATAGCTGATTTCTGCTGAGCACCATTCACCAACCAAACTTCCAGCAGCTTTACTGAGAATTGCCCAAGATGCAGCATTTCAAAAGTAGCCCCTTCTTGTTTACTTGCTTGCCATTTACTGTTACTTAATTAAGTGCCCAGATACTGAAGCTGAAACTCAAATACTTTGGCCGCCTAATGAGAAGGAACAACTCGCTGGAAAAGATTGACGGCAAAAGGAGAAGGGGACGCCAGAGGTTGGGGTGGTCATTGGGGCAGTGGGTGTGGGCTTGGGTGGACTCCAAGGGATGGTGGAGGACAGGAGATCCTGGAGGAATGCTGTCCATGGGGTCATGATGGGTCAGGCATGACTTTGTGACTAAACAACAAATTCAAGTGCCAGGGAAACACACGTCTATTTCCCTAGACTTTTAAAAACTGCAAATGCACGCATTGTCTACTGAGATCAGCTTGACGTTACAGTCTCTGGAATGAGCTGCTGCTCTTCAGCGTCTAACTGCCTTGTGCTTGATACTGGAGCATTGACTTTCTTGCAGCCTGAAGCCCAAACTCCATTTCATTTTAGGGGACTGTAGGCGGGACCACAGGAAAAAGGGGGCTGGGGCTGGAAGCCATGGGGGCAGGACCAAAACACCATCATGTAATGCTGTACAGCTCTTGCTGCCAGGAGAGCTGTGCCAACCTTTTGGAAGTGGGAAAACTGCACAAAACAGGGAAGCCACCAAACGCTGGGTGATCAGAGGAAGGGGGGTGGGACTAGGGAAAGGGGGCAGGCCCATCCAAGAAACTCCAGAAGGACAGATTGGGACCCCTGGAGAGTGGAATTTGCACCCCTGTGATAAAGATCTATCAAAATAAGCACAATGTGGACATCATGGAGGAAAATCTGTTTTCCATCACTTTGAACTGTATACAATGTCTCCTAATGGCATTGGCTGGCAGTAGATTGAAGGCAAATGGACTCATATCAACCACTTTTTTATATACTTTATGTACTAGCAAATTCCACAGAGTGCATTTCAGCCAGAATACTCCTCAAAGTTTATCACATTTATGACCATATATATTTACACTTGCAGTCATCCTACACGTCCACTAAGTGACATGGCCTGCACAGAACCTTGAGAGGAAAGGACCATGCAATATAAGTGTAACAAGCAATTGTAAGTGTCAGTGTAATAAGTAATGGCAAATGAGCCCAACAAACCAAGGTCTGGTTCACTTCCCATTTTGCATCTCTTTCAGTTTTTGCACATACCTTGGTGCTCTTGACTTTACTTAAGGCCCAAAGACAAAGCAATATGAGGTATCATACCAATATGCGATTTTTACATACAGAGAGCAGGGCATTGTTTTCTCCCTGCGAACCTGGACTGGTAGTAGAATTCCTAGTACCTTTAGCAAGAAAGTGATCTGTGCATACTCAGAGGCAATGTTCAGCAAGGTTCTTAAAATCTTTGTGGGATAAATCCTGGCATAGAAATCCATCAAGAAATGTGCAGTGTGTGAGGGGAGGGTCTCCTGCCTCCTTTCTGGGAGACTCTAGCAACTCAGTGGCAGTCCTAAATTCATAGCTGTGTTTTGTGATGGGCTGAATTTGGAGTAATCCAGACAAGGGGTCGGATGTTGATCCAGGCTACTGTGCTTGGTCTGCTCTTGATGTGGCTGCACCCTTCTGAAAGCCCAGCCAGCCCCAGAAAAAAGTGTCTGGGTCTTGTCCTGCTTCCAGAAGCCCAGACTCTGAAGACAGCCACAAGCCCTTCGACTCATTCAGTCTACAATGCCATTTCCAGGTGAGCTCTGATCTGACCGTGTCATGTGTGACTTGTGGGAGAGACAATTGTTACCTCTGCTGTGTGTGGCTGTCTTTGCAGATCAGAGCAGTCAGTCTTAGAGGAGATTAACCCTGACTGCAACGAGAATCTCATGATCTGAGCCACAGTCAGCTCCTGGTCTACTTTTTACTGACTGTATAGAGCTTCTCCATCTATGGCTGCAGAGCACATAGTCAATGTGATTTCTGTGTTGACCATCTGGTGATGTCCATGTGTAGAGTCATCTCTTGGGTTGTTGCAAAAGAGTGTTTGCTATGACCATCATATTCTCTTGACAAAATTCTGCCAGCCTGTGCCCTGCTTCATTTTGTACTCCAAGGCCAAACTTGCCTGTTATTCCGGTTATCTTTTGGCTTCCTACTTTAGCATTCCAATCCCCCATGATGATAAGGACATCATTTTTTGGTGTTAATGAAGGTGAAGGTATTGTAGGCCTTCATAGAACCGGTCAACTTCAGCCTCTTCAGCACCAGTGGTTGGGGCATAGACTTGGACTACTGTGATGTTGAATGGTTTGCCTTGGAGTCGAACTGAGGTCATTCTGTCCTTTTGGAGATTGTATCCTCAGTACTTCTGTGGGATTCTTGCCTGCAGTAGTACACCTGATGGTCATCTGAATTAAATTCACCCATTCCTGTCCATTTTAGCTCACTGATTCCTAAGATGTCGATGTTCAGTCTTGTCATCTCTTGTTCGACCACATCCAGCTTGCCTTGATTCATGGATCTTACATTCCAGGTTCCTATGGAGTATAGATCTTTGCAGCATCGGTCTCTGCTTTCACCACCAGATACATCTGCAGCTGAGTGCCCTTTCGGCTTTGACTCAGTCACTTCATTCTTTCTGGCGCTACTAGTACTAGCCCTCCGCTCTTCCCCAGTAGCATATTGGACACCTTCTGATCTGAGGGGCTCATCTTCTTGTGTCATATCTTTCTGCCTTTTGGTACTGTCCATGGGGTTTTCATGGCAAAGTGGGTTGCCAATGGAGTGGGTTGCCATTTCCTTCTCTAGTGGATCATGCTTTGTCAGAGCTCTCTGCTATTACCTGTCTGTCTTGGGTGGCCCTGCACGGCATAGCTCATAGCTTCATTGAACTACACAAGCCCCTTCGCCACGACAAGGCAGTGATCCATGAAGTTTGTTTTATATATCCCACCATTTTTCCTCTTGAGGGGAACTAGAACAGTTTACGTAGTTCTTCACCACTCCATTTTATCCTCACCAGAACAAAACGGTGCAGTTAGCTAGCCTTAGTCCCCCAGAGAGCTTCATGGCCAAGTGGCAATTTGAACCTGGATCTCCTGGGCCCCCATTCCAACACTCTAACCGCCACACTACACTGGCTCTCAGTGTCGGCATAGTCCTTGATGTCATGAGCGGAGCTGGCTGGAGCTGGGGATCAGCCTAGATGGACCAAGAGACCCCTTCTGACTTGCTCTGTTTCTATGTTATTTAATTGCTCTTTTATCTTATGGGTTGTTTTCATTGTATGCTTCCACGCAGTGGTGTGTCATGACCTTTTTTCCCCTGCAGTGCAGAGCAGGGAACCAAGATTTAGGATGGATGTCAGGATGCCCTTCCTGATAGTTAGGACCCCGAGGGTATGGAATGGGTTTCCACAGAAGGTGGTTGAAGCCCCATCAGTGAGGGTATTTAAGGATAGGCTGGACAGGCACATGGTAGGCATGTCATGAGTGGAGCCGGCTGGAGCCATGGGTCAGACTAGATGGCCCATGAGACTCCCTTCTGACTCACTCTGTTAACTCTTTTAAAGCTGAAATTATACTGCTTAGAAATAAGCAGAAGAGAATGAGAAATGGGCTTTCAGGTTGCAGAGATTCTGAGGATGGATATGTGCACAGATGCAATAAGTGTTTTAAAACATGCATCCTGTAACAGCGGTAAGAGGTGGAGCTGTCCAGAGGATGTGAGAACTGATGGCCTGTTGTTATAGCAGTTAATAAACCTCTAAGCCCTCTCTGATGACACATAAACCAGCTACAGAGTTGGGTTGTCCAGTGGCAGGGGCTATAAAAATCCCATGATTCAGGGCATGGCACTCCCTCAGAGCTGCAGCAATGAAGAAGTTCCACCTTTTCTTCTTCTGCTGCTTATTCCTCATAGGAAATGAAGCCAAAGTGTTTCAGATCTGTGAACTGTTTTACTTACTGAAAAGTCTTGGGCTGGAACAGTATCATGACTTCAGTGTACAGCACTGTGAGTTTTGCTTGCTTAGCAGCATCATTAGTGGGCTGCCAGTTTGTAGTGGGTTGCTTCTCTAGTAGGACTCTCCTTCATGTTCTCTTTTTTAGATGGGGAATTTTGTTTGCAATATTTATTGGAAAAATGTCACTCTCCTGACTAAGGTTAATGAACCTTTCCAGTTAATGTGGCTCATTTTGGAAATAGTAGCTTAAGAACCTCAATCACTAGTGAGATTCAGAGAAACCACTGAGAAATGTGCATTTTTAAAAAGGGTTAGAAGCTACTAGACATTTTTGTAGCCACCAAAGAACCTTAGACATGCTACTTGTTATTCTAGGACTTTGCAACAGGTAATATTGCATTTTGAATCCACTCAGATCCATACTGGGAAAGAGCAATACCAATATTTTGGAAATGTTTAAAAGCTGGGGTGGGGGTTGGTTTAAGTGCTTTCACATTTCAGCATTTTGGATCCGTTTCTGATCATCATGTCTTCTTAATATGCTTCCCATCCAGATGTCTGTGCAGCTCTGTTTTCAAGTCACCTGAACACACAGTACTACACAAACCAAGAAAAGAAACCCACCTACGGCCTGTTCCAGATCAACGGCTTAGAGTGGTGTGGGAACAACAGGTTCCCCTCCAAGAACAGATGCAACATGACCTGCAACAGTGAGTGTCTTCCTCAGACTTTGTTGTAACCGACTCCAGCAAAGCAGCTCAAGGGGAGCAATCCTATGGCTGTTCAACACAATGGCCAAGGAAAGGGGGGCAGTTCCATCCCTGGAGAAGCACTCTGTGGGTGGAGCTGACGCGCCCCATTGAGGGTGCCCTCCCTTGAGCCTTGAAGTCAGGAATGGATCCACCCTGTTGGCTCTAGGGGTGGGTGTGGACTCTGGAGCCAGTGCTTAGAGGGTGTGTTCCAGGGGGTGCTGTGGGGAGCAGCAAGAAATAAGGAGTTGCTCTACTTCCAATTTTTGCTCCCACTCATTACAGGAATCCATGACAGTTTAATTAAGAAGTTAAACTGGAGTTTCTGGAAGCCAACATGCATAGTGAGGAATGATAAGGGACTTCTCCACCCTACAGATCAATTCTCCTGGTCTTTGGAGAATATGCCCTGCCTGGTCCCATCCACCTTTGCTTGCCACAAACATGAGACTGGGAATGAGGGAACTGCTCTGATCTATGCTGCTGTGAGCTGTTGAGTTATATTTTAATTGCTGTAAGAATCTCTTGGCAAAAGTTCAGTGGGAAAATGTTGGACTATTATGTTGATGAATAAAATGACACATTCTAAGTTGCCATGGGAAAAAAGAATGAACTACACTAGGGCTTTAAAAAAACACACATAAATTTTGGGTAGTCTTTATCTATTGATGCAATAGGATTAGGCCAGGGCAATCTAGAAACTGTGTGTGTGTGTGTGTGTGTGTGTGTGTATATATATATATATATATATAATCTTATGTGTGTTAACTGTAAACAATCTGAATGATTGTTCTGAGAAATAAAAAGATATATATTGAAAAAGTGGACTAGCTTAATTTGAAGTTGGTGATCCCATGCTTATCTTCATTTAACCTTGAGCAACATCAATTTATTGCATGTTAGATTTGAGTATCCATCATGTAACAGTCTGAGCTTGGGTGAAGTCTTTGGTCTTGCTATGTGAGGTGTTTATCAGGTGTTTGTGCTTTCTCTTCCCCAACAGTGTGCAGTGCTTTACACAATTGTTATTTTTATTACTTTGCATTTACTTTCTGCTTTTTCCCCTTGTGAAGAAACCCCAAGTGGCTTTCTTAGCTCCATTTTGTGCTCACAATAAGAAGCCCATGAAGTAGATTAGGCTATGAGTGAGTGGCTGGGCACCCGATGAGCTGCATGACCAAAGCGGGGACTAGAATCTGGATCTCCCAGGTCCCCAGTCCAACACCCTCACCTCCACACCACACCAGCTCAGTATCTCATCTTCCCAGGCCAATCTTGGTGGATACACCATATCCACAGCTCGGTTTTGGGTTTGGTGTGGTGTTCTGTTCTGTTCTGTTTAGAGCAAGGAAATTTAGAGCAATCTCTAGAGCAAGGAAAGTCTAGCCTTATGTGTGAATTGCAGGCTGAAACCCTCAAATATGTGAACATAGAAGGGTATCACCTTTTTAGAAAGGACAGGAAGGGAAAGAGAGGTGGGGGTGCGGCTTTATACGTCAGGGAAGGGATAGGATGCAGTGAGATAGAATGCAGCACAGATGGGGATTCAGTAGAGGCAATCTGGGTGACACTTAGGGGTTAGGGAAAGAGACCTGACAATGGGGGTATGTTATCGCCCTCCAGGTCAACTTGAGACCCTGGATGATGTCCTGACAGGCCAGATTCTAATGATATCTTGGGGGAGAGACACAATAATTATGGGAAATTATGGGAGATTTCAATCTCCCGGATATTACTTGGGAGACTCACTCAGCGGTGACAGCCAGGTCACATCGCTTCCTAGAAGCTATAGAGGGAGAGTTTTTCACACAAAGGGTCCGAGAGGTGATGAGGGGGGGAAACATCCTTGACTTGGTCTTGACCAATAGGGAGAAGCTGATAGATGAAGTACAGATTAGGGGAGCTCTGGATGCGAGTGATCACTCCATCCTTTGCTTTGAGATCAGGGGACTGGGGACGTGCAGCAGGGCGAGCACTAGAAGCTGGGACTTCAAGAGGGCCAACTTTGGCCAACTGAAGGCCAGACTGGGGAAAGTCTCCTGGGATAGGTTACTGGAAGGTAAGCGAGTTGAGAAGGGGTGGATGGCACTCAAAAGGGAGGTTTTGGAGGCGCTAGCCTTGACGATACCTCTAGTCAGTAAGGTGGGGAGGCGGAGGAGAGTGCTGCCATGGATGTGAAAGGAGGTGGTTAGAGAGATTAGACGAAAGAGGAACCTCCGTAGGAAATGGGTACTGGGGGAAATAGGCAAAAGGGTCTACTGGGAGGAGGAGGTCCATTGCAGAAGAATTCTTCACAAGGCTAAGGCTGATTACGAGCTGAGACTTGCCAAGAATATCAAGAGCAACAAAAAGGGCTTCTTTCAGCATGTAAATAGGAAAAGGAAGGGGAGACAAGTGGGGGACCACTAAATAAGGAGGAAGGAGATCCAGTGACTGACATGAGGGAACAGGCACAGATGCTAAATGACTATTTTGCCTCTGTGTTCTCCCCAAAGCAGGATGGGGGATATCCGCATAGGAGATTGGATGAGGCTGGGGATTTAGGGGCACAGATTAGAGTCACCCCCCTTGAAGTTGAGGGGCTCCTCAGGGCATTGGACATTACAAAGGCACCAGGCCCTGATGGGTTACACCCGAGAGTACTTAGAGAGTACTTCTCTCATGCCCGCTGGCCTCCATTTTTGAGGCCTCATGGAGAACGGGTGAAGTTCCAGAGGACTGGAGGGTGGCATCAGTGGTCCCAATTTTCAAAAAGGGTAGTAGAAAGGACATGGGGAATTATAGACTGGTTAGCTTTACGTCCATTGTAGGAAAAACAATGGAAAGGCTCATAATACGGCGAGATCTAGTGATGCTAGATAGGGAAGGGAGGCTGACAGCCACACAACACGGCTTCCGCAAAAACAGGTCCTGCCAGACAAACCTTGTGGAATTCTATGACAAGGTTTCAAGATGGCTAGATGGAGGGGATGCAGTGGATGTGATATACCTGGATTTCAGCAAGGCCTTTGACAAAGTGCCCCATGATATCCTGGTGGAGAAACTGAGGAGTTTTGGGATACACCAAAGCACTGTCCGGTGGATTAGGGCATGGTTGATTGACCGAAAGCAGAAGGTAACCATTAGCGAGGAATCATCGGGATGGCGGCCAGTGACAAGCGGGGTCCCCCAGGGCTCTGTCCTGGGGCCGATCCTGTTTAATCTTTTCATTAACGACATGGAAGAAGGGGTGAACAGTCTGCTGATCAAATTTGCAGACGACACTAAAACTGGAGCAGTGGCCACAACTGAGGGATAGGTACTCCAGATGCAAAAGGATCTGGACAGACTATGGAAGTGGGCAGGAGACAACAGGATGGCGTTCGATGTGGATAAGTGCAAGGTCTTGCACTTGGGGCATAGGAATAGCTGTCATAAGTACAGGTTAGGTGACAAATGACTGGAGAGCAGCACTTGTGAAAGGGACCTCGGGGTACTGGTTGACTGCAGGCGAAACATGAGTCAGCAGTGTGATGCGGTGGTCAAGAGGGCAAACACCACCATTGGTTGCATAGTCAGAAGTGTGGTTTCTAGAGCAAGAGAGGTATTACTACCACTCTACATGACTCTGGTGCACCCGCAACTGGAGTATTGTGTTCAGTTTTGGGCCCCTCATTACAGAAAGGATATAGCCAGGTTGGAGTCAGTGCAGAGCAGGGCCACAAGGTTGGTGGCCGGTTTGCAGGGGATGCCGTATGAGGTGAGACTGAGGAAACTGGGTCTCTTCAGCCTGGAGAAGAGGCAACTCAGAGGGGATATGTTGGCGACATACAGGTATGTGAGGGGGTGTCACATGGGGATGGGGAGAGGCCTGTTCTCCCCTGCAGAGGAAGGCAGGACGCGCTCCAATGGAGCAAAGCTCAGGGAACCCAGGTTCCATTTGGATGCCAGGAAGCACTTCCTGACAGTCAGGACCCCGAGGGTGTGGAGTGGGCTTCCACGAGAGGTCGTTGAGGCCTCATCGGTGCGTGTGTTCAAGGATAGGCTGGACGTCCACATGGTGGGCATGTCGTGAGCAGAGCCAGCTGGTGCCGGAGGTCAGACTAGATGGCCCGGGTGGCCCCTTCTGACTTGCTCTGTTTCTATGTTTCTAATATCCATATAGTATAATTCTGCTGTACCAGAGTACAGTCAACTGGTTGTGGTATGGAACATAAAAAGGCCGTAAAAGAAGCACTGTAGCAGGGGAAAGACATGTGTAAAGGAGCCAGTCTTAGCCCTGCAAAGATCTGGAAGTCTTAGGAACATGGCAGGTGAAAAGCTTCCTGGAGAGAAGACCCTATGTTAAACTGGAACAATTTTAATGTACGAGATGTTTTATTTGATGTTCATCACCAGTGTGTACCAAATACCAGTTTTGGCTTGGTCAAAGGTTTACATACATTTATTTATTTATATTCCACCTTTTTTTCCTTCAAGGAACTCAAGGTGACTTAAGTAATTCTCCTCCACTCCATTTCATCCTCACAACAACCACCCTGTGAGCTATGTTAAGCTGAGGGTCCATGACTAGCCCAAAGTCATCTAGTCAGTGTAGTCCTCTAGTCAATGCTTTGTGGTCAATGTAGGACTAGAGCTCTCAGATTCCAGTCCAACACTAGCCAATGCACTACACTGGTTCTCACTGGAAGGCAGGCTAGAAGTTCTTAGGTTATGTACACTAAAGAAAAAGAAGGTAACAAATAGCAGGGGTGGGGGGAGAGAATGAGAGAGAGAGAGAGAGAGAGAGATGAAAAGAAAAAGCATGGTTTATCCAACAGGACTCCTTGGATGATTTTCTCTCTTACTGAAAATATAAAGGTGGAATTTGGCTATGTAGTGATGTTTTAGACTTGAGTATTTCCATTTTTGGCATATGCATTTCAGCAAAACATAATCCCAAAGTGCATAACAATAAAACATCATCTTATAAAGCAGATGTCCTCAAAGGGGGCCAGTTGAAAGGCGGTGGGATGGGTGCGGGCCGGTGAGGTGGCAGGGGCGGTGGCCATGCACATGTGCAGCAAGACGGTGGCTTGCTCGAAGATATCCAAGATATCCGAGATATCCGAGCGAGTCCAAAATGATCTCTGAGTGAGCAAGTTACCGCCTTGACACGCACAGCAAGGCAGGCGGTGGTGGCAGCGGTGGGCATGGGGAGTCCAAAACCTCTGAGGTGGGCCGGATAAATGCGCATGGTGGGCCATATCCGACCTGTGGGCCATAGTTTGAGGACCCATGTTATAAAGGAATATTTTGTAAAGACAAGCCAGCTTCTCACAATTTTTCTTTATAGATGCTCCAGGTAATTTCTTACTTTGTATCAATATATTTATCCTCACCAATATTACTATGGATATATCCTGATTCTGTTACAAAAGAGAAAAAGGATTCCCAGAAATTTCATTCATCATGACCATGAAAGCAGATAGGGCTGTCACATTTTTGCTTTGCTTTGCCCTGGGCCCTGGCACCAAAGAACCCACCATTCCCATATTTGGGGGTGGGGGGCAGGCAGGGGCTTCAGTGAGCATCTGCAGATGGACCTCCAGTTGATACTAGTTGACCGGCCTTACTCATCTCCTTCCCAGATTTTCTTGATGATGATATCGCTGATGACGTTGCATGTGTTCAGAAAATTGTCACAAGTAATGGGATGGCAGCATGGTGAGTTATATGAGCAATTTCTTGCAGCTTTTTAAAATTTATTAAGACTATCAAGAAACTTTTAATACTTTTAAGCTGTTCTGCTCCATTGTGGTTCCTGCACTGAGCGATCCAACAGAGGGACACACAATGCCTTGTTCAGTTTGAGCAGTGGGGCACATTCCAAGTTACTTCATCCCCAGAGTTGACCATGGTTTCTTCTCCCATCCAACAATAGCTGGTTCTGCACTGGAGAACCACTTTGTTGCACTTTTATTTCTTCCCTGGCTGCAGTCCAGATGAAATCTAACAGTTCCTTATGTTTTAATTTTGCATTTGCCCAAGCTATAATAATGGTGGCCACCAATAAACAAAGTGAGCTCTCTGTGCTTTGCTGGGTCACATGTCCAGCATAGCTGAATATCTGTTCCCAAACTTCTGTATGAGAGGTGATACTGGGCTTGAAAAAGATTATTCTGCCACATGAAGTAGAGCTAAATCTTCTGTGCCCCAGCCTCTGAGTGGCTGACTGCGGAGCATTGAACTAAGTGCAGCTGCAGGGCCATCTTGACAAGAAGGCCCACGTAGGATGATTTGCAAGACTGCAAGGAGGAGGTCATCAGGGGAAGGCTGGCATCAAGGAAATCCTCTCACTGGCAGAGGAAAGAGACCAACCGGTCCTCCACGTGCAGCAGGGAAACCTGGTCCTTCAGCTGCACTCCTAGGAAATGGCACTGGAAGTCCCACCACCTGGTGTGCCTACAGGGGCAACAAAGCCCTCAACATCCCAACCTCCTTCCCCAAGTGTGACTTTTCTTCTGCTCTGCTGAATCAGCAACCTGTCATTTGAAGCTGATCACTCACCCTCAGGTGTAACTACTGAAAGTTTTCCAAGCTGCAGTATCAATCAAGGCATCATGGGCTGTGCTTGCACCAGATGTCAGCTTCCTTGGGCAATGCAGGAGGGGCTGATTTAGTTGAGGTTTATGTCCCACCCACATTTTGAAAAAGAAGCATCCTGATGCCCCTTTCCTGCTGCTGCTCGGGGCAGACAGCTTCCCTGTTCCCTGTGTCTGGAAGGCATCCGTGTGTTGGTTTTGAGCCTGAACTTGCATGGGCCAGAAGACCTCCCTTTCTCTTAGCCAGCTGCTGCATAAATGCTGCTTGCTGGCATCCTAGCAAACTAGCAAAATGTGCATTGTGTTGCTAGAGACACCCCTCCCCTTTCTTTCATTAATTTGCGTATCCCCCTCCCCATTTATCAGTTCCCAAGCGAGCATTTGTCAAATACTGAACAAAGCAAATTTGATGCGATTGCACAGGGAATTTTCTCTCAAGTTTTTTGTATAGTTGTTTCAGCATCCATGCACACCAGTAACACCATACATGTTTTGAATCTGGGAAATTCTAGCTAATTTATTCCCCCTCTCTCTTGTCCCTTTAGGCCACGCTACTTGGATAACTGCAGCAAAAATATTCTCAGCTTCATTTACAGCCGATGTTCCTTTTTCTTCCAAACTGACGAATGGTTTCAGAAATTAGTGAAGAAAGGATTGAAGCCTCCCTTGCACATAAGGATTAAAAAATGATGGGTGATGTTTTGTGTTTTCATGAATTTTCAGTCTGTACAAATCCAGATTATTAGATGAGACTAATAGTAAAATACAGATTCCAGACTGCTTCTCTTGTGTTCTCAAACCGGATTGCCATATGCAGGCCATGCATTCCCATCCCTGCATAAGGGATAAGATCTCCTCTCTTCCAGGGGGCTAAACGATGCGGAACAGGTCATCCAGCTGAATACTCCATGCCCACCAAAACTGGCCTGAATTAAAATCAAAACAGAAGACGATTGTTGGTTAATTCCCTATCATTTTTCAAGCAATGGGCTATACCTCATGAACGCACTGAGAAAAGGGGAGCAAGTTAATAATGTTCTTTCTTCCTTCTTATCTGAATTCTAGAATCTGGGGTCATCCAGCAAACAATGTTGGATCCAGCCCTGTGAAAGTTGCACTGGCTGAGCTCTTTAAAAGCAGCTTTGCTACTTGGAGCATCTCTTCATGCCGCATTTGGCTCCATGTTCCAAGGCAGGCATTCTGAACTCAACATGGCAGGCACCTCAGCATCAGCCAGGGTGATAGGAGCAGCCCTGAGGCAGCCTCAAGCTCAGCCTACAAATGGCACTGTGCAGCCAGCCAGAAGTTAGAAAGATCCTCCACATCCAGGCTTAATCAGAACATCTGAAGGTGGCTGCTCTATTTCTATCTATGTGCCCAAGAAGAGGACATTATGAAATTCCTTGATAAATCTGCCTTCATTGCAGGTGGGATGAAGTAGGCCATGTCCTCATTAAAAGAAAGGAGGCATCATGGTTGATCCTGGTGTGGACTTTAGAGCTGGTACAAGTAAGGCATCTCATCTTTCACAACAGCTAACATAATAGCCAGCTTTAGTAAAATATTCCATGCAGTCATGGACGGGGTGCAGGGTCCAACTAAAGCAGAGTTTCTCCCAAATGAGATTAAACCCTTGGACTGAAAGTGGTCCAGCACCCATCCGTCCACCCCCATCTAAAGCAAGAGAAGTTTTATGAGGAATTTATGTCAGATTGTATGTTATCAGATAGGAACACAGGAAGCTGAGCCAGGCACTTGGTCTGTTGAGTGCAGGGCTGCTGAACTGACAGCAGCTTCCCAGGGTTTCCGGAAAGAGCTCAAACTCTGGGAACTCAAACTGGGAATTCCTTTGTGCCAAGCAGATGCTCTACCACTGAGCCACAGCTGGAGCTGTCTCCATCCCACAGACTAACGGTGCTCCTTCTTCTCCCATCTTTAAGCTGCATGTTCTGTTGAGCATCCTTTGCTTTAGCTTCATCCTCTGATAAAGACCAGGAAATATAGTCATCGTCAGTTAGTCTAGACTGAAACATGGGAATAGGAAAAAGATGGAGCAAACCAAAAAGGGAAGTCAAGATGGGTGCTCTGCCTAGGAATATTTGGGGTACAACCCAACCAAACCTTTTGCATGGCTCCTGGCAGCTTTGGAAGAGGAAAATGAGAGAGGTAAGGCCTGAAGCAGCACATCATAGCGCATTATTACTCACTGGAGCCAGTGAGATGAGCAGGCTTCACCGCACACTGAGACAGAAGGACTTCTTCAGCAGGAACAGTGAGTTATTTTGGGTATCCTCAGAGGGCAGCCAATGGCCATACAAAGACACTCAGATTTCTTCTGGCTAAATAGGGGGAGAAGCCCCTGTCAGGAAGTATAGCGGGCAGGTACTGTACCCATCCTTCTTACACCAGGCTACTATGTGTGGTGCAAGCAGCGTCAGACACCTGTGGGGATGCTCTGGGATAAGGTAGGTACCTCCCCGAGCCTTGTGGCTGATCACTATGTCCATTGAAGCTCAGGACAAGGTAGAAACAAGGGACTTGGGGGAAGGCCAAGTGCAAGCCAGCTAAATGAATCTGGGCCAATTGACCATTGAGAATTCACCACTTACAAAGTGCTGGTGCTCCAGGGACAGCTCTGGTGGCAAACATCTGCCCATAAATACCGGGACATTATCCAGTGCATGTTCCTGAATTCAACATGACTTTGTTATGATGAGCTCTTCCAGAGGTTTGGCTCCAGTGCATGATCCTTGCATTGCTTATTTTGGGCAAACTGACTGACACCAGGGCTGTTTTGGTCCACCTATTCCTGGCAAAAAGTAATTATTCATTCCTACATTTGTTTTTGCTGATATACATCTCCTGAGATCACAGTCAGAATGGTTGAGCAACATGGCATAAAGCCTTCTGCAAATCCACCCAGCTCATTTCAGCCTGCTAGTTTTCTTCTTCGGCAGGTCATCCAGTCTCTAAGGGAGGTCAGTGTGAAGCTGGAGTGGGCTAGCTTTTGGTGGACAGTCTCTGATTCTGCAGAAAGAATAATCAAATCTGACCATCTTATTTGTCTATTGAGAAACCTGTATCTGTATTGTCAAGAAGCAACAGTGAGAACTAGACATGGAACCACTGATTGGTTCAAAATTGAGAAAGGAGTATGGCAAGGCTGTATACTGTCCCCCTGCCTATTTAACTTATATGCAGAGCACATCATGAGAAAGGCAGGCTAGATGAATCACAAGTTGGAATTAAGACTGCCAGGAGAAATGTCAACAACCTCAGATATGCAGATGATACCACTCTCATGGCAGAAAGTGAAGAGGAACTAAAGAGCCTCTTGATGTGGGTGAAAGAGAAGAGCACAAAAATTGGCTTGAAACGCAACATTAAGAAAACTAAGATCATGGCGTCCAGTCCTCTCACTTCCTGGCAAATAGATGGGGAAGAAATGGAGGTAGTGACAGATTTTATTTTATTGAGCTCCAAGGTCACCGCAGATGGGGGCTGCAGCCAAGAAATTAAAAGACGCTTGCTCCTGGGAAGGAAAGCTATGGCAAATCTAGACAGCATACTAAAAAACAGAGAGATCACTTTGCCAACAAAAGTGCGTATAGTCAAGGCTATGGTTTTCCCAGTTGCAATGTATGGCTGTGAACGTTTGGACCATAAGGAAGGCTGAACACCAAACAATTGAGACCTTTGAATTGTGGTGCTGGAGAAGACTCCTGCGAGTCCCTTGGACTGCAAAGAGATCAAACTGGTCAATCTTAAAGGAAATCAATCCTGACTGATAGAAGGCTAGATAATGAAGATGAAACTCAAATACTTTGGCCATTTAATGAGAAGGAACATCTCATTGGAGAAGACCCTGATGCTGGAAACGATTGATGGCAAATTGATGGCAAAGGAGAAGAGGATGGCAGAGGACCATGGCAAGCTGAGCTGTCTCTCAGAGTGAGGGAGCAACTTGCTAGCTTGAGAAACCCCTCCTTTTTTTTTTCTGGATCCTAAAGTTAGCCAGTTTGAAGGACTGAAGGGCTGGTGATTCCAAACTGCAGCCATTTGGCTAGGATTCAACCACCCTTTCATGCCCTCCTGGCCATGAAAACTACCACTGCATCCAGGCATGGTGGCAGAATTCCCCAGAGCTCCCCTCACCCCAAAGCCCATACCCACACTGCGCTGCCGGCTTTTGGAGGGGAGAGAGTGAGTTCTACTCTCCTTCTCTTTTCTGTCCTCTCTAGTGGGGACCAGTCTGCACTTTTCCAGCAAGTTCAGACTGTCAATGTAACAGACGCTTGCATAGGAGCTCAAGCTATTTACTGACATGTTGAAAGTAAAGTTGTGACTGTTGGGGAGTCTGCAAATTGATAGACTCTCCGGGTGTTCACTTTGCCCCACCGTCTAATTGATGCTGGAGTCAAATAGAATTACAGTAGATGTTTAGTTTTTTCCTTTGAGATGGAATCTCCTTTTGAACCTTTCCCAATTTCCCAAAAGGCAACCCAGAGGCGTACGCATTTGTTTTGACTTACCCTGACCCATGATGCGCTGAACATTCCCCAGAAGACCTTTAGAAGGATTTCAGCAGACCTCTCTGATTTTCCTTCTGTCAATTCTGCCAGGCGTCCCTGGTCAAAAGTGCTCACGCACTTAGGCAGGATCTGCTCCCCCTGGACTCAAATCAGGGTAGTGTACCAAGAAGAGTTTCCAAAACTCCCCCCTTCCATCCAAGGAGCTCCCCCTGAGTCTACTCGAACTCGCCTATTCCCATAGAGTTCAACTCTACTTGGGAGTCACCGGCCATAAGACAAGGATGGGCAACTTGCCAACCTCTAACCAGCACCGGACTCTAACCAGAGGCCCTTTTCAACTCTACTTGGGAGTCACCGGCTGTCAGACAGGGGTGGGCAATTTGCCGGCCTCTAACCAGCACTGGACTCTAACCGGGGGCCCTTTCTTTTCCCTCTTTTTGAACTAGGCCTTTCCCCAAACTTTAGAAACAGTATTGAAGTACTTGTTGTTAGTCGCGAAGTCTTGTCAGACCCATCGCGACCCCATGGACAACATTCCTCCAGGCCTTCCTGTCCTCCACCATCCCCTAGAGTCCACTCAAGCTCACACCAACTGCTTCAGTGACTCCATCCAGCCACTTCATTCTCTGCCGTCCCCTTCTTCTTTTGCCATCTATTGTTCCCAGCATTATTGAAGTACTAGATGTTAGCAATGAATGTATATGCTACCTATGTTGCAATATTCCAAAAGAATATATTGGATTTTAAATCTAAGTATGTCAAAACTGAGAGTGGCTAATGTCCATATCTTGAAAGAGTTTAAATTGAGATTGGTTTTGATATTTAAAGGTTATTTATTTACCCTTAAAAATCCTTTTCCTAATGCAATGGTTTGGAACTGATTTTAGCAAATAGAAGTCACTGCACTTTTCTGATTGTTGCATTATGTTTGTCTGCTAGATGTCTGTGCAGCTTATTACGCAAGCAAACTCGACACACTTTACTATGAAAATACAAAAGGGGTTCCACACTATGGAATATTCCAGCTCAGTGGCCTTGAATGGTGTGATAATGGGAGGCATTTGTCTCAGAACAAATGCAATCTTTCCTGTGATGGTGAGAGACTCCTTGTTTGTTCCTTTGCTTCCTGAGGCATAAGAAAAGTGGTTTATTTCTAAACTGAGAACAGTCTAGTCTTAAGAAAGGAGGTATATAGGAGCGCCTTCCTTCAGGTGTCCCATAAAAAAGCACTGACAGGCAAAGTTATGCAACTTTTTCTGCCATGCAGATTCCTCTGCTCTGGCTTCTGCAATGGATTTATTTCACTTTGGATACATTTAGCTTTGCTTTGCACGTGATTAAAAGCAGCTCTTCCTTTTCATGCTTTAATGGGCTGACCCAGCAGCATCTTCAGAAATGCTGTCCTTCTAACCTTCTCGACTTCGCTTGGGAACTACAGTTGCTTCATGCTTCAGTCACTGGTTTCAGTTAACTTCTTTCCCAGATTTCCTTGATGACGACATCATGGACGATGTTCTTTGTACTAAGAAAGTTGTTGAAAGCACAATGGACATGAGGGGCTGGTGAGTGCCATTATTTCCCTTCTTCTGGGAATGAAACCAAAAAAGATCCAAAAGGGGGTTGGAAGATACTATAGGATCAAATAGCTGCTTCAGTGAGCAAGCATTTTGGCCATGTGCAAAGGAAGCGCTTCTTCACACAGCTCAGCGATGGAATTTGCTACCACGGGAAATGGTGATGGCTGCCCACCTGGGTGGCTTTAAAGGGGGCCTGGACAGATTCATGATGGGAGAGGCCTTGGCTATGTGCTCTTCCTTTAGCAGAGGTGGTATGTCTGCATACTCCAGGTGCTGAGGAACTTGGGCAGGCGGAGGTCTTGCACCCATCCTGCTTGGGGGATCCTGTGGGCAGCTGGCTTGACACTGAGCACTGCACTAGAAGGACCTTTGGTCTGATCCAGCATGGCTTTCAGGAGCTAATCTGTTCATTTTTAAAAAGAACAATAGCAGAATATTATTCTCTTACTATACCGTACAAAAGTCTGCTGAAGCCTTTAAAACAGTTTTACTATGACTGTTGAAAGACAAATGACAGCTTCAGCTTTCATAGCTGAGCCATAAGAGTTGGCTCTTTTATTCCTTTCTTTCTTTGTTTAAAGTATTTTGACCCCACTCTTTAACCAAACTGCCACACAACACAAAAGGAAAAAGGGATAAGGAAGGAAAAGAAAAGCAAACATTCAGGGACCACTTCTTAACACTTTAAATTCATATATGGGAGTGAAAACAGCACAAGGGAGGAAGAGAACCAAACGGGGCTTTTTGTGCTTTTCTGACATTCATAGACTGCTTTCTTCCCTTTTTTTCCCTTCACTTTGATGAGTGCTTTTATAGCAAGGCTGAAGCCTGACAATCTCCTGTGAATGTCTGAAGAATCCAATGGGAGGGTGAACCTCAGAGAGATGGTGAACTCTTTGGATTTAGGCTTACCAACCCTCAATTTAGGCTTACCATCCCCACACGGGTGTCAGCTCACTATGGTGCAAGTTGAGCCAGGAAGCTCATGGACTTCCATCCAAGAAGGGACTGAGATTTGCACATTTAAAAATAAAACTGCTGGGGAAATTTGAATTTGAATTTGGTTAATTTGTGCAAATTGGCCTCCAAAAAATATGTGGACCTAGTGTAATTTGGATAACCTTCTTTGGCAAAAAAATTCGCAAACCCCATTAGGGAAAGAAGACAGTGCAGGAAGGGAAATCCTACTTGATTTCTACTTTGAGTCAGCTGATCAAAACTGGGAGGAGGTTCACCGGATGTGCCAAAATGCCCCAGTATCGGCACATCAGGCAACCTTCTCTGTTCAGCGGGCCCTTTCCCTCTGCTGCCCTTCCATTACTCACCACCCAGACAGCCTAGGGTTTCCGGCCTGGTTTCTATGCACCTGCTTTAAGTCAAGAAGTCACCCAGTCTTGACACTTTGAAGCATGAAAGCTGGGCCTTTAGTAACAAAATATTTAGTAACACTCCTTGTCACTCCCCAGGCTTTCAATCTGAGCACAGCAATACTGTGTATTGGGCTCTATTTTTTGCAGAATGGATAGCCATCCAATCTTCCAAAACTGTTCTCCATTCAGAAATGTGAACTATTTGCAATGTACAAAATAATCAATCTCTCTCTCTCTCTCTCTCTCTCTCTCTCTCTCTCTCTCTCTCTCTCTCTCTCTCTCTCTCTCTCTGCCAGGCCAGTCTTTGAGAAATATTGCACCAAACGTGTGGTCACCCATTTTTATCTGAAGTGCCTTTTTAGCAGCAGTCAGAGGAGTGATTCCTCAGGGGAGGAGTGAGCCCACACTTAGGGCACCTGCTTTGAGGACGCAGACTATTTTGGACTCCCAAGCAGCTTGGATCCAAGGCAGCCAAAGGCAAAGCAGTCTGACTTCAAGGCTCCAGAGTCTCAGGGCTGCTGCTCGTCTGTGTTTGTAACTTCATACAAGTCTTTCTGATCTTTAGTTTCTGATCATGGTGAATTGCTGGGGAATGGCAGTCTGCTGCAGATTTTTTTCTGTCGTTTCCTGATCCATTTTCAATTATTTTTCCTTGCTATTGAGACACGGTTCATTTTTATGGCTTTTATCATGTCTCTTTTCACCAATGTCTGTAAACGACCTTAAAGGCCATCTTTGCTCCAGCCTTGAATTATTTTGGAGTCTCTGCTCTCACTCTTTTCCTAGTCTACAGTGTTGTTTTCTGGAGTCTGTTTACCAGAACTGTATGCGCCATTTTGATTGTGGTCACACCATCCATTCACAGTTTTGCAACTGGCAACTTTGGGAGCTGATTTAAGAGTTCTCACTTTTGCGAATAGTGCCTGAAGGTGAGGCAGCTTGGCCCTGTGGATTTGGTCCTGCATCAAGTTCTGAAGCTACAAGGAGGTTTTCATTTTGGGACTGAATGTGCTTCTCCTATCCCTGTTCCTACCTGGGGAGTGAGAGTGAAGCGACATGGTTTTTCTCCTTCCTGAAATCAAAAGTACGGTGCTTTGGCAGGAAGAGCCCCCTGGGGTCATCACACACATTTTCAATTAAAAAGAAAAGTTTTCCTTTTGCTATTGACTCATTAAATGACAACTGTTTTGTTATTCATGCAACATGATTCGCTGAACCATCTCAGTGAGTAAAAATACTATAGCACAAAACAACAGAAAAACCAGCAGTGAAATAAAGAGTGCTGAGATCTGAAAGTATTGAAATAATTCTTAAAATGTCTGGGGAAAGTTAGTACTGACGTATTTAGAAACCACTTGACGTATGTTATGGCTCCCAGGGCAATGGAATCATGCTTCCCATGGCTCCAAAGAGGGACACAACTTAGGTTACAACTGAGCCTCACTGGGGAGCGTTTTTCAAAGATGGGATTCCCTCACTGAAAAGGGCCTGTCTCTTGTAGCCACCTTCCTTGACTGGACTCCTTGATTTGCTGAAGGAACTTGGAGGAGGTCCTGAGATAGGTAGATGTGCAAGGAGGCAACCCAAATTCTTTAGAATTTTAAAGATGAAAGCAAGAACTCTGGCAAGCAGCTCAGATAGCTGAAAATAGATCAGATAGCCAAATCTGATCAATCAGCCAGTCCTAGTTAGCATTCTAGCCACTAATTTCAACTGCTTGAAATTAACTGCTTCAACTGCATGCACTTCCCTTTCTTTTCTTCTTTCTTTCTTTTACTTTGTGTGAGCAGCAAATGGCATCCAAAAATGGACGGCACCTGGTGCGTTAGACTGCAATTTCCATTGGTGTTCACCCTCCCTCCCTCCCCTCCCTTCTTTCTTCCACATATTAATTCTTCATGTATTTAAGCAGCTAATGGGAAACAACAGATTCTGAGTAAGTCACAAATGAATCCCTAACATTTTTTAAAAAAAATTCTGGATTTCATTTTCTTTACCTTTAAAGAAAGTGTTGGTTGAGCCCCATTTTAACATACATTTTCCTGTCCTTATAAAAGAAACATACATTCATGCTTCAAACCAGAAGTTTATCTAATTCAAAAGAAGACATTTGCAGGAATCAACTTATGACAGATTATGCATACACACATTCCTCTGTGTACCTTCCCATAATGTATTTAAATTTGCTCCCCAATTTCTGCCTGAGGTGAAACTATATTTGGAGAACTGTTAAACTACTCTCAGACCTGCAAAATTGGCCACATTGTTATTTGAATTTTTGCTTCTGTATCTTCTGAACTACCAAGAACAAACACTCCCATTTAATTTCAGATCCCTATTTTAACTGACCCTCATTTCCAAATAGAAGTGCTTGACCAAAAGCAACCAATTAATACTGAAATCTATTCACAAAGAGCAAGTCATGCCAGACATTTTTTCCTTCTTGCAACTTTGCTTGCTTTCTTTAAAATTTTGCAGGAATTTCAAGAGACCCCCTCCACAGAATGTAATCTGTGCATATCTGTAGTGCCAGATTATGGTTTCCATTGCATTGTCTTTGCCATCCTGGGAATCTTTTTGCTGATTGAGTTTGACCTGTGCAGATGGTGAAAAATTGGGACTTTCTTTTCTTTTCTTTTTCCCCACCTCCATTTTAGCCACAGTTAGAGATCTCTTTACGTTTTTCCTATGTGCTGAATAAAACAGCATGATACCCGTGTTTTCTGCAGCAGTCAGGTGATGCGGGGCTGCCTCACTGGCCAGAGCCAGTCAATTCGCCAACAGGGCAACCTCTAAGCGTTCTCTGATGACATAAGAACACAAGACATCGGGCCTCAGCCAAAGCCATAAGGTATAAATCCCAGGGATGCTGGACACAGAGCGTTCCAGGGAGCTACAGTAATGACGGGTCTGGTGCTTGCCTTCCTCTGCCTGCTCAGTGGAGCAAACGAGGCCAGAAAGTACTCAAAATGTGAAATGTATGAAGAACTGATAAGACGTGGACTAGAAAATTACCATGGCATTGGCATAGGGCACTGTAAGTTCTGTCTGTTGGGTGGAAATCATTCTTTCACTTTATAGATTGAGATCTGTTGTGTTTTCTTCTGCTTTTTTCTAGCAGTGTTTATTGTCATATTTAATTACTTTTACTAGTTCTGAATGTTTTCAGATGTGGCACATTTTGAAAATGGGTCCTAGTAAACCAGGTAACTCAAAACTGCACTGAGAAATGGGACATGCTTTAGAAGTGGCTTTGAATGTTTAGATGTTGCCACAGCCCTTGTTAGGGGCTGTGGAAGCACCCTTCCATCTTCCACAACACTGAAAATAGGGCCAGTCTTCTTTCATGCCATTTCAATCAATCTCAGCATTTCAGGGAAATCTGGGGTGGCTTTTACGCTAGGCAAATCTAACGAAACAGGAGAGAGGCAAATTGATGGAGTGGAAGAAATAAACAGTATACAAAAGAAGTAAAAAGGAGAAAAGGGTGAGAATCATCCTGTACTGTGATACTTAAGCCCCCCACCCACACCCCTGAATAACATCTCAGGATCAAACTGCAACCTCCGAATCAGTACATCCTGATGCACCATTTGTGAATGGAATGGTGACCAGCCATTTCATCAACTAGAAGCAGTGGGTGATAGTGGAAGGCTCACCACAGCTGGAGCCCTGAAACATTCACGTGGAGCCCCAGATCTTGCCCACACGTGCTTTGCCTCTCTCTGCCTCTGCCTCTTAAATCTTTCTGATGTTTTCCCCTGAAATCTCATTCGCTCTTCCCCCAAGTCCATATATCCTTTTTAACCAATACAGGTTTCCTTTAAGGACACACACACAGATACAGACTTAGATCATGTATGCTTTAAAAGAGGCATATGCAAAACTGTGCTTTGCTTCGGTCCTGCTGGTTTGAACCCAACATCTTTTCCTGACCTAGCACACCACCACAGACCAGTCTCCATTGCAACATGGCAGGCTAACTTTTTGTTACTGTGAATGCCAGAGCTAACTATCATTAATGCCAATTCAACTAAATTTGAACTTTCAAATTTAGATTGGGCCAGAAATTGGAGTAACTAAAAATGCTGTTTCAAAGTCTTGGCATGGATTTGTTAGGAAGCGAAAGAGTCTGTGCATTTCTGACTGTCAACTGTGCTTTCCTGCCAGGGATATGCTTGATCATGTTTAGCAGTCGCTATAACACAGAGCACTATGAGTTTCAAGCTGGCCATCCATCCTATGGATTATTTTATTTGAGTGGCCTGAAGTGGTGCCATAACGGGCGGCATCCCACGGAGAACTTGTGCAATACTGACTGTGAGAGTGAGTGGCTTCTTTATTCTTACACTTCATGTGCTTTAAGAAGAAGTGGCTTCTTTGCCAATGTGCCCGGAAGTAGATTTGCCTGGCAGCCAAACCCCCATCGTCCTGCAAGCCCTGGTTTAACGGGGTTTTCTCAGTGCTGAGTGTTAAGCACTCCATCCTCGCTTGCTGAGAGGGATCCCATTCTTTGCTACCCTTGCCCATGTCCCAGAGGTTCCAAAGAGATTCCAGGGCTGATTGCTCAGAATTATTGTGCTCCAGATTACTCGTCCTTTTTCTCCTATGGATCACCACCATTTCATTAAAAAATCCATGCAACATGCATGCACACACACATGCACATGCACAAACATGCATGCACACAAGAGAGGACCACTGGCTGGACAAAAAGAAAATATCTTGTAATTTGCAAATCAGAATTGTTGAAATTGGAGGTTCTGTCTCCTAACATTCCCCATTTATCTATTTATGAATCAATTTATTTAAGAATGTTTTTTGCTCTGCCTTTCCAGCTGGACTTATGTTAATACAACAATAATTCACAGCCAACACCCCCCCCCCCATTCCTAACAGAGCAACCCATGGTGGGAAGAAAGCATATAGATGAGTAAAAAGCATATAGAAGCACCAGGTGAAGTCCTGGCACACTCCTTGGCAGAAATCCTTACATGGAGCAGGTAGAATCCTACCTACAGCACACTGCAGTAGTCCAGAGCAGATGCACTAAGGTCATGTGTTATCATGGCCAGGTCAGACACTTTGAGAAAAGGGCAACATTGGTGCTCCAGCTTCAGCCAAGCAAAGGCTTTTCCAGAACTGAATTTTAGATTCTGGAAAACCCATTAACTGTGAATATGATCCTGCAAGGGAAATGTAGCTGTTCCCAACCAAACCGCCAAACTGTGAAGATGATCTTTCAAGGATAGTGCAGTCCCATTCAACTGAACCTCAAACTGGCCCGTCAAGCTAAATGCTCCCTATCCAACACAATTCCACAATCAGGAACACAGCTATCTGGCTTATCTGCAGTGTTCCCAGTTCCAGACACTGATCTACAACAAGTGGCCAAGGAGTCTCCCCTCATTACCTCTTGGAAACATTCCACCAGAAGAAACTGGAACCAAGCTAAAGCAGCACTTCCAGGGTCAATCCTGGCAAAGCAACCCAGCAAGATACCCTTGCTTCTCGCATCAGTGGCTGCTGAGATTATCCATCAAAGAGACCTATTCTCTTTCTATCCCATAAGCCGCTTTGAAGCTGAAATGAAAGCTACTTCCCTGAATGTCTTCCATGAACACAGGTCTGGTGGTGTTTCCCTCACCATTGACAACACTACCTTGGCTTATCAGGATAGGCTATTACTGGGCAGGAGATATTACTGCTTCTATGTTCTGGCACAGTCAGAACTCTGCTCTGTCCTTCATGAACGCCTTCATTCCCTTCCCTCACAGAATTCCTAGATGATGATATCTCAGATGACATTGAATGTGCTAAGAAAGTTGCGGACAGCAAGAGAGGGATGTTGTCTTGGTAAGTTCTTTTCTTCAAAGAACAAATAGGCAATGACATTGTTGAAAATTTTACTGAAGAGAAGGCTGCCAAGTACTCCTAAACTACAAGCAGCCTGTAAACCTGGGTGTAAAGAAGTAGAAAGGGGAGGGAGTCATAGAAAGGAGTTACAGGACAATAAGGAGAAAAATAAGATAGGCAGCTGTTGATTTCTCTATTTCACCCTTGTACCTGGAAGCATGCAGAGTTGTTCCCCATGTTCAACATTGCTCTTCTCAATTCGACAAGCTCCAGAGTCCACAGATCTTAAAGGTGCTGGAGAGAACCTTATGCTCGTAGATCTGTGCAGGAATGGGGTAATCAGCTGGTGACCTAATCCATAAGATGTTTCCCCAGCAGTTTATATTCTGCTTTAGGGGTTGGATGGGTGGTTGTGGCCTGCCACTGGCTTGTCCTACTCCAGTCCCATAGAAAACTATATGCCCACAAGTGGATTTTCAGTCTGAAATGGCTTCAGCCCAGCCTATATCTGTATATTCCATTAATGTAGAGATACGAACAACTGGCAGATAAAGCAAGCCATCCCTTTCAGATCTCTGCTAGCCTTTGGACTGCAGTCCAATCTCACTGGCTCAGCTCATGAGTGAGTTTTCCTTCACGGTGTACCTTTTGCAATGGGTATACTATGCCTAGTAGTTGTGACAAAGTACAGAAGCTTACCTGTAGCCTTTCTAGAGATGTAGTTTTTCGGTAGTGGCTCACTGGGATCGGTTTTCTTATGGAAACCTGTTTCCATAATCTCTTGGTCCTTGGCTCTAGCATCTGTAGGATCCTCTGCTTTAGAACAAGAAGATGTACTGCTATCTTCTTCCCTACTGATCCACATGCCCAAATAATCCCTGGCATCCCCAAGATGTTTGGCTTCTACCTCTTTGATTAGACCGAGCATAATTTACGTACTGCTCTGTGCGTTGCCGTGGTCATTGAAGGAAGTCAGTATAAGTGTGCTTCTACCCTCCTGGTGAGGGATGCATTGGCATGGGCTTGCTTCACCTAGCATAAAGCCTTGAATGATCAAGATCTTGCCCCATTATGCCATTGTGTGCTCTCAGTGCTTGTTCTAAGCCATTTTTTAATGGCATCTTTATATCAAAGGTGTTCAAGAGGTCTTTTTCTTGAAGCTGCTAAATTGAAGAGGACTTACTGTATCATTTTTCAGGACTGACACAAAAGACTACCTGTATTGCTTTTTCTGGCGCTTCCCCATGTTCTCTGGGATTGAGGAAGAGGCAGGGCACTAATTATTGTGCACAGCTAATAACTGGATCTCTTAGAAAACAGTGGCAAATGCTCTGGTTCCCTGCCACTGAGTCTGGGTGTAATAAGTTTACACCAAACTTTGTGTTAGATGAGAGAAGGAGAATGCTGCATTCGGGAATGCATTCCTTTGCCAGTGGGACAAAGCTTCAGATTTGAAGGATAATCTCTTAAAAGCAGTGCAAGAGTCACAAGGTGTAAATAACCTATTCTCTTCTCCCCCTTCCACCCCTTAGGACGCGCTATAGTGAATACTGCAGACATCCTATGCCTGAAATAGTGTTTTGGGAATGTGTTAAGGACTGAAGTACAAGAGTCAATGTAGACTTTCTTCCGCTCTCTGTGCTTTGGCTACTCTGCTAAAGCAGAACAGAACACCTTGCAGCAGTCCTCTTGTCCACCTGCTCCTGCTCCAGCTGCCTTATGAAGAGAATGAATCTCTTAACAAAGAATCATGTCTTTGAAAGAGATTGCCAAATCTTCCAAAAAGATAATAAATTCTTTTATTTATTATATTATAATAAATAATAAATATTCATGAAAGTGTATAATAATTTTATTGTACTGAATGCATGCAAAGTAGGACAGAGGATATATTTAGGGCATAGCACGGAGTCCCTTGCACCTGGTTGTTAACTACTGGGGGAGTTTGTCCCATGCCTGCTGCTGGCATCATCTTGAACCCTACTGAAATAGGGCCACTGCACATCCTTTGGCATACCACGGGATTTTGCAGACACCTAACTATGAGGTCAGGGAATCTCTCCAACCTCTCTGGGTCTCTGAGCTCAGAGCATCCTCTCTACTGGCAGCTGGTGCAGGAAGAAATGAGCCAGCTGCAATTCCAAGGATGCAGGTAGGATTGGGGGGGGGGGTTTCCAAGGAGAAAGGGCAGGGTAAGCAGAGGGACAAGCACTGCCATGATGTAAAGTATCCTGATGGAGTCTTGGCCCTCTTCCATTCCACTCTGAGGCACAGCACTTAGTTGCCAAAATCAGCCATCTAACTCTTTTGCAGAGCATTTGCCTCAGTGTTCCTGCGTAGGACTCTCAAAATTCTCCAGATCTGGTGGCATCTGGACTGAGCTGAACCATCCACTGGTCTCTTTGGCATTAATTAAACACTGAAAATGCATTCTGGCTTGCCAGCATCAGGTGACCTGCCTTTCACTTAAGCAGAGATCAGCTGCCCCTTGCACAAAGGAGGTTTCTGTCTCTGGGATCTAGATAAGAAGAGGTCAGTATGGTTCTACTGAATGGACACTCCAGGCCAGCTGCAACCACTGGTGGTCAGAGTTGCCATCCATTCCCTAAGAAAATGATCCATTGTGTAAAGAAGAGCCACTTCGTCATCAGGAATGAGTGACCCGTATTGCAAGCCTTGATTCCTGTCCTGCCCAGCGCCCTCCAGGTAGTTCCTTCCAAAGACCAAAGGTTTGGTCTCTCATATATGCCAGGTGGCCTGGCCTTTCTCTTAAGCAGACATCTGCTGCTGCTTGCACAAATGTTTCTGGGTAAGATGGGGTTGGTATGGTTTAGCTGAGTGGGCCACTAAAGGCCAGCCACAACTGATGGTGGTCAGTGGTACCATCCATTCCCTAAGAAGGTATTTGTTGTGTGAAGAAGGAATGAATGACCTGTATTCCAAGCCTTGGTTCCCTTCCAAAGTTCCCAGTTTCTAGAACATTCCCCTTCTTAATACATCTGAACCTTTTCACATGATCCTGAGCCACAACCAGTTATGCAAATGGCAAATGGACAACTGAGTGACAAGTGGGCTTTTAGATGAAACCCAAGCTTATTAACCAAGGTTGTGGAGATCTTCATGGTATGCTCTGGCCCAAGTGGCGTGGCCAAGTGAGAAGACCCTGTTCTTGAATTTGATTGATGACCTTCTCTGGTACCTGATTTTATTTCCCTTGCTTGAGTATTCAAAAAAATGTGCTCTTCCTTTCATTCCTTGGAAGCAGATGCAGAGCCGGTTGACACTCAGGGCAATGTTGCTATTTCCTTCCCATCCTATGACCATCGCACCTCCTCTTAGTCCAGAACCTTGGTATAAAACCAGTTTGGACACCACCATTCCCTGCTTGGTACTGCTTTTCCGTCAACTTCATTGCACCCATCCGCCACTGCCCCAGTCATATATTCAAGTTTCTTGCTTCTGATGTCTTCCCGTCCCTTTTGTTGAGCACAAAAGCCAGCCCTCTTCCTGCCCCCATTCCTGAAAAACATTGTTTTGTCCCAAACACCCACATGGTGGCACTCCAGCTCAATTTACTGCCCAACTGCACTGGCAACATTCCCTGCAGTCTCCTTGGAAATGCACTGCAATCCCTTTTCTAACATGTTCCCAACCCCATACTCAGGATACTAAAGCACATCTTCATTTCAGAGGTATCACAGAGTCTTGGCAAGTAAAAATATTCCTCATGTATATGCCTGAGTATATTACAGTGACGTTCCCAATCAATCACTTCTGCTACTGTGCCAGCTGGCCTGCCCCCAGTGGTGCCCACACAGCGATCATTTTACCTACCCGCTGGTGCTAGCACTCCTTCCCAGGGAACCATGACGCGAGCCTGCTGAAAGATTTTGGGTAAGAGAGAGGCTGTTCTGGGGATGCCCATAATTCCCCCAGGCCAGATTTATTATACAATGATATCTGGATGCCATGGAGTCCTGATCGGCCATTCTGTTGTTACCTTCTCTTGGTAACTGTGGGATGGATGCTTTGGGCTGACAATGTTTTTGGGGTAGTTGTGTCACATCCACAAAGAAATAGCTTGATGCATCCCACATATCCCGGCTTTTGCTGCAGTTTCCTAGGTAGGCGACAAGGTGGGAGGGGGTTGGCAGAGTGTCCGCAGCCACAGGACCATTTGCAGCCCCTGGGCCAGGCTGTCCCAGGTTTTCCCTGAGCAGAACATCTCCCCTGTCCTGCAAATGTGCTGAAGGATGCAACACGCCACCTCCACCGCTGGGCACTGCCTTCCTCTACATTGTACGGGGTGTGCATAGATCGCCAGTGTGCTTTTACATGGCTCAAGTGTGGTCTGCAGGAAGTACAGCATGGCCAGGGTAGAATTGGAAATTCTCCTGCTCAGCTGTTCCCAGGGTAGGACGCAGCATCGTGGGGCATAGTTGCAATATGAAAGCCTTTTTGACCTCATCAGAGGGTGTTTGGCCTTGCATCAAAAATGGAGGAGCATCAAACTCCTTCATTCAGTTTCTCGGTCAACAGAGAATGCCAGATGATGGCTACATTGTGCACAGAGCACCAGGCTGCAGATCATTTCCTGCTGGAGTGCACCTCAGGGCTTCTTCAGCAAAGTCATTCCCCCCTCAGTTCTTCATCTGAAGCCAACGAGTGCATGTGGAAACATTGCCCTGTCTACTTGGGGCCCTGTTCTGGGACTTTGTAGCATCAGTTCATCCTTGGGGATTAGAAGATGTCGACCCATAGCTACAGATTTGTTGGGCAGTATGGGATGCAGGCAATCCTTTTGTATCACTACAGAAATCTTGGCTTGCCTCATCTTTTAAAAATCAGAAGTAAAAGTTGGAATGTTCCCTCCTGTCTATGCTTGCTTAGCACTGAACAGGGAACTGAAGAATGGCTTGTCCCCATAAAAAGGCAATTTCATCGTAGATGGGGCTTCTATTGCTCTAGGTGGATTATAAAAGTGTTGCTTCCTCACACAGCTCCTCATATCCTTGTCCAGGGAGCTGCAGCCATGAACACCCTTGCTGTTGCCCTCATCAGCATCGTCACCATGGCAAGCGAGGCCAGGATATTTTCAAGGTGCGGACTGGCAAAGACTCTGAAAACGCATCAGCTAGATGGATACAAGGGCTACACCCTGCATGACTGTGAGTTCTGCTTGTTGGTGCAAAACCTCCTTTAATTTCTTTGCCCAGAAATTGATTCTGCCACTTGCTCTACTGTTCTGGTTGCTTCTCTTGACGTTCAGCTTCTTTCTTTCTCTTTATAATTCAAGTGCGGTCATTCCTATTTCTTTCCTGTTGGCTTTTCCTTCCTTCCCTTTTGGGGCCAGGCACACATATCAAAGGGCAAGGGTGTGCCATGTGCGGTCTCCCCAAATTGCTGTCATCTAAGGCATGGCCAGTCGTAAAATACCAACTCTCTCTTTAAAGCTATATCTTTCTGCGCTGAAGCCCATTTTATGAAAGACAAACATGTATATTATCCCCATATCTATCCCTAGGCAGAATATATTGTAAAGAAAGCTGAATTGGGATTAAATGAAGGAATGAAAATTGGTGGAAGATACATCACTAATTTAAGATATGCAGATGATACCACACATGGAGAGTCCAGATTGCTTTGTGCCCCCTGCACAAGTGCTGCCTTGAAATATCTTGAGGGGAGGGAGGAAGCTCCAGGCAGGAGTCTCCAGATGGAGACAGGACTTTCTCCCACCGAGCTCCCCTCTCACTGGCAGCTCAGAGGATGGGTTGGGTCAAGCAGCCCTGTGGGTCCTGTGTCTTTGTGTTGCAATTTGTATGGAAAGGATTTGTCATGGGTATTGGATCTACTGGGTAGAAGCATTCATGGAGATGGCCCTTTTCAGGCATCTAGATGAAACACTGCTAAAGAGGAGGGGAAAAGCCTACTCTCCTCCTTGCCTGCCCCTGGCAGTCTCAGCGCTGGGGTGGCAGGAGCTTGGGGAGGGCTTCTGAATACTCCTAGAGGCCCCCAGACAATGCAGGGAGGCCACAGGCTCACACTCTCAGCACTTCAGCTGCCAGTCACAAAGCCCCAAGGCCTCTTCTGCTTCCCCAGCTCTCTGGCCTTGTGTTCCCCATAGAAAAGCCTTGTGGGGAAAGAGCTTTGAAGGTTTGAAAGTACTCTCTGTCCTTCCAAATTCCCTTTCTATGCAGATGTTTCTTTGACATTTCACAGAGAGAGGGGGGCGGGAATGGATTTCTACCAGTTTCTAATCATCATACTTGGTGTCTTTTTTTTTTTTTTTAACCTGTCAGGGATGTGTGTGGCCTTTTATAAGAGCTTTTTCAGCACTGAAATGTCACTGACCTCCAGGTTGAATGACCCAGACTCCTATGGGATGTTCCCCATTAATAGCACATACTGGTGCAGTGATGGGAAGGAATCCAACAGGAACTCTTGTGAAATTGACTGTGCGAGTGAGTGATGTGCGTCTGCCTTGTCTTGTGTGACTTGGGAATGAAGCCAACTACCTTAAGTGAGGAATGCTTATTGGACTGAGGGCAGCCAGTGTGCTGCAGTGCAGTCCCGAGAGTCCCGATTCTGGTCCTCACCTGGCCATGGAGCTCACTGGGCGACTTTGGGCGATCACAGACACTTGGCCTAAGGTACCTCACAGGGTTGTTGTTCTTAAGGATAATTTGGGGATGAGGAAACCCTTGTAAGCTGCCTTGGGTGCCTTGCAGGAAGAAAAGGGGCAGGAATTGGATGCACTGTCATGTATGAATAATGAGATCAGACTCAAACCCGGAGTGGACACTCTGTCCCATTGACATTGGAACCACCAGCCTTCCAGAAGCTGGACTGCTCCAGTGCCCCAGCTGCTGGCCAGAGCCAGAACACACACCTCAGTATTTGCAAGAATACTAAGGGAAGAAACATGGCATCGGGACAAGACAGACGTGTCTAACGGTGCTCCGTTAGCACGCTGGTTATCTTCCTGGCCGCTGGCTGGGGGCCCGGTCTAAGCCCTGTAGGGATGAAGATAGATTGCTTGGCAAATTCCCAGTGGGTGTCTGAACAGCAATTCTGTGCCTGCTGGGGAAAATTCAAGCTTTTCTCAGCCGGAAGAATACAGGAGGGAGTTTGTCCTCTACAAGTCCTCGACATGCAGAAATAGACTATCTTAGTTATTACCATCAGATCTACTGGAAACTATTTTTATTTCTTTTTTTTTGTTTTGCAATAATACCTGTGGAAAAAGTCACATTGTTTATCAACTGGTTCAAAAGAAGAAACTGAAAGCCCTTTGGGTGAAGGACGGGAAAGAATTCTTCCCCCCCTCCATGGAATTTAAACATGACATCTTACATGAAAGAGAGATAAAACTGTTTGTAAGTAATCAAAGTTTTTCTTTTCTTTAATCTCTCCAAGAGCAAGACTTGAACTAATAAATTAATGCTTAATTATATGACAGACGCAATCTTCTAGTTTATTGGACAGATGGCAGATACCAGCCATCTTCCTTCATCTCTTGAAGCGCTTTGACCTCTGCCAAGGCTGTAAAATCACTGCTAAGATGGAAGCGTTTAATACAGAAACTAAAGACTTTTCAAAGATAATATTGGAACTACATAATTCCTTAAAAGCCCTACTAAGTTTCCAGGAGAATGTCTTAATTAAGCAACTTGATGGTTTACTAATGGAATCGAAAGTTGGTCCTGAAAAGATTGACTTTTTTATTAATCAAACTCTGACTAAACAATTCGTATCTGAGAAGAATAAGCAAAATATCCAGCAAACAGAAGGGAAATTTGAAGCTGAGAAGACAACAAATGAACTATTACAGGATGGGATTATAAATAGACAACAAGCAGCTGGCCATTTGAAAACATCAAAGAAGACAATTGGAGTACGAGAAATAAAGAGCGGATACGATCTAATACATGATTTATTACAGGCATATCTTTTTGTGCGAATGGAGAAGCTGGCGCAATCAGAGGAGTTGAAAAAGAAAACAGTTAACCATTTAAGGAGATTTTATAACCTGAAGACAGATATATTTGGTAGAGGGGTAAAGAAGAAATTTAAAGGGGAGATAGGAGAACTCTGTTCTTGTTGCTTCAAAAAGGGGTGATGCATTGAGGTTGGCATGCTCATATGTAATGTAGAAAAAAGCGTGCTATTGCTTTTGGTGAAGCATCATACTTTTGTTTTCATCTGTATTTGAAAATAAGGGAATTTATTATAGGTATTAATGTTTAAGCTAAGATGAAATATAAAGCTATTATCAAGCAGGGTATAGTGACCAAATAGAGTTGTTAAGCTGTTATTAGAGAGAATAAATGGATGTTTTGGATGTTATTTGTAATCGTAAGGAGTTATTTTTCTCTTTTTTGTTCTTCCTCTTTCTACTTTAAAAAGGGATGATTTAAATAGACTGGTATGTAGATACGAGATAAAGAAAGGCTGATTTGATAACTTAGCTTAATGAAACAGTGTTAAATGGGTATCCCTAACTATATCTGAAATTGAAAATAGGAGAACCTATTTTATAATTAAAAACTATATGGAGTTAACTATATTTGTTTAAATGGAGTTTAAGCTATGATGAAATATTTGTGAGTCTAAAGAGGATGGGTTTAAAGATACCACCAAGCAGGGTAGTTAGGATGCTCATTGAGATGCTAAATAGATTTTTTTGAGGTTACTACTAATTTTGATAGTGAGGAAGTCATTTTGTATAATAATAAAAATAATAGATAAGTTTTTGAAGTGTTTAGAAATGTCTAGAGGAAACTTATTATTGAAGGAGAAAAAAAGATGTAATTTCACCCAACTTGGAGAAGCCTCCCTTGAATAATGGACAAGAGAAGCAGGACTTTTCAAGAGAGAAAGATGGGTTTGATGCTATGGAAGAAGGAAGATTGTGACTTCTATGAAATTTGAAAATATACCATGAATTGGCTGAAAAGACGGGACTTGGTTCTAAAGAAGTTTTTATATTGTTATAAAAAGGAGTATAATAAGATTATAGTATGTTAAAAGACATGTTGTAGGGGCTGATCCAGTAGATCTGATGTGTTTGCGATGATGGATATGTGTGGTTCATAGTTTAAAAACTCCAATAAAATTTATTTAAAAAAAAAAGTATTTGCAAGAACACTTCCAGGCCCTGCAACAGGTCTCAGCTCCCAGCTGGGAGCCCTAGGGAAGAACTACATAAGGACATGCACACCCCTCCAAAAGCTGCCTCAGCAACCTCGGACTCCCTCTTTGCTGTAGGGCTGCCTCTTGCCTGATCCAGTGCCTGCCTTGCTGTATGTATCGTGCAGCGCTGTCTTACCTCATACTTTGCCTCCATAACACAGGTCTAGCCCAACCCCTGCCATGAGCCTTGCTTTGCCTCGTTGCCTCAGCAAGGCAGGTTTTCCTGCTAGCTGTGGTTCAGTTCCCAAACTCTTCCTGATCCTTGATGCATCTGGCTCCTGCACTGTCCTCCCTCACAGTGTGGCCTCAGCAAGAGAGGGCTTCCTGTGATCTGCAGCCTGAGTCTACTGCTGCTTTGGCAGTGCTGCAGCTCCTGTTCCTTGCCCAATCCTTGCCTGTATCCTGCCCTTTAGCTTTCCCCAAGTGTTCCCCAGAGTAGGATCTTCTCTTCCCCTGGCTCGGCCCGAATCTTCCGGGCAGATTCCGGTCACATTGGGCCATTCTGGTCACATTTTGTACATGAACAAGTGACTGTACAAGGTACAAGAAAGGATAGGCGAGAGATTCAAGATGGCGTTGGAACGAGATGGACGTGATTAATAGGGGCTCCTATTATCACGCCAGTAATGCTCGATAGTGAGTCGTGGGAGACTTAACTAAGCCCTGTCAGGGCAAAGACAGATTGCCTGGCATTATCTCTTCTGGTTGATGTAGGACGGCAATCCTATATCTTACTGGAAGAGGCTCAGGCATTTCTCAATTGGGCTATACAGGGGGTTTTCTAGCCCCTGCCAGTTCTCGGCATCGGATGGATTAATCAGCTTACTTTAGCCAGATACGCATCGGACGGCTGGTAAGCATTCTTATTTCTCTTCGCAATACTACACGTGGGAAAACTGCTGTCTATAATTTGATCCAGAGAAGATAGGGAAAGCCCGTTCGAAGCCCTTTTAAGCGGAGAATGACATACGAGAGACTGTGAAGACTTTTATCTGGATTGAAGCCGAGGAAAAAGATTTTTCTTCTAATCTCTCTATGGGCAAAGGCAAAGCTTAATTACTATGAAATAATTAGAGGACAGTGAAGCTAGAAGTTAAAGCGAACACTTGGATATCTGTTTGGACTTCTGCCAAGACTAAGTGGACTCTTGCCAGGGAAATTTTTACTACTACTACGTGGTGTTTCCTCTCTACTGTGATGTTTTGCTGGTGAGCACTTTTGTTTTCTTTATTTACCCCTTTTTTTGCAATATTATTTGTGAAAAGACTATATTTTGTTGTTAATTGGCATATAGAAGAAGAAAAATCCCCTAACTTGCTGGTGGTCATTTTTTTCCCCCTTTGTTATTTTTTTCCGTCTTTGTTCTTCTTGGCTGGCTTCCATTTTTCCTGGCTTGCTGCCAAAGACTGGTTTACTTTCTATTTTGTTTTTTAAATAGAATTTTGCTGCCACCCGGTGGTGACTGAAATTATTACAAGTTACTCCTTTTTTCTTTTCTCTTTTTTTCTCTCCTCTCTCTTCTCTTTTTTCTTTATATCTTATTCAACTTATACCTTTCTCTCTGACTTTTTGTTGTTGATATACTGAAATTTCTTTGGTGAACAACCTTCATCATGAGGAAAACTCAGCCATCCTCAGCGCCCTCCTCTGTGGGTCAAAGTCCACTACATCACCCCAAGACAGAAGATGTTGCAAAAACCTTAATGGCGATACAGGCAACTTTGACAACCTTGCAAGCATCTCAAGAGGCAATGGCAATATGACTGGAAAGTCTATCAAATAAACAGCAGGAGCGACTTGATAAATTGGAAAACTTGTTTAAAGTAATGACAACTCAACTATCAGAAGTCCAACTTAAAACGGAACAGAACACACACACACACACACACACAAATACAACAAGGATCTGAAAAATTGGAGATAGTAGATAAATCAACATGGGATTCAATGGCTGTGATAGAGATGGAAAAGGCATTGTATTATCTAAGATTCCAGAACATAATGGAAAAGAAAGATGAAGACCTCTGAGGGGTTATAACTGCTATGTTGGCGGACCTTTTGGAAATAGAGAATGGAGCCATGGCCATGGGGATCGATCTTGTTTATAGGGTCAATTCCTCTTATACCAGAAAAAAATAAACTCCCAGGAGAAGTTCATGTCAAGTTTGCTTTAAGATCTATAAGAGACAACATCTTGAAGGCTGTACGGGAGAAGCCGTTAAAGAGAGATGATCATCAGGAGGTGACAGTCCTGAAACAAATTCCATGGAGGATTAGAGAGGGGAGAAAGAAATATCGATTCCTTACTACAAAATTGATCAAGAAAAAGATTATCTTTAAATGGCTAACACAAGAAGGAATATTTCTTACATGGAATTCTGTAAGATATAAATTGGATTCAATTCTTAAAGCACAAGAGTTCTATGAAAAATTTAGAGCTGAGTTGGAAGAGGAGGACCCTGTCGTAACTGAGGAAGGAGAAAAAGGTGCTGAGGCAATGGAAATAATAGTGTACCAATCTGAAGAAGGAGAAATGCTGAAGGTTGATTCACAACAAGAAGTACAGACGTTGGATTCAAAGGAGAAGAAAAAAGGTAGAATTGTAAAGGCAAAGAATAAGTATATAACCTTATTAAACATGGCTAGCAAAAAGGAAGGGAAAATTGAACTACTCTCTCTAAATGTTAATGGATTAAATGGACCATCTAAGAGAAGAAGGATTTTTGCTCAGCTTCAAAAACGAAACTTAGAGATAATTTGTCTACAAGAAACACATATTAAGAAACAACATGATACATTTTTGGAATGTTCAAAACTGGGGAAATTGTTTGTGTCTTCTACATCGCAAAAGAAAAGAGGTTTAGCACTGTATGTTAAAGAAAAACTGGACCCTAAGTATATTCTTGCTGATGAGGATGGTAGGATCTTGATGGTTGAAATCACAATCAAACTTAAAAAGGCTCTTAGTGGCAATATATGCACCGAATGATCATCAGGAAACTTTTTATCAAAAGCTACATAGGTTACTCTTACAAGTGGACTATCAGACTATGTGTGTAATGGGCAATTTTAATGCAATTGTGAACAAGGAAATTGACTACAAGACTGAAAGTAAGGGAAAAATGGGTAGGAAGAGTCTTCCAAAATCTTGTTCCAATTTGATTGAGGAATTCAGTTTGATAGATGCCTGGAGACATAAAAACCCATCTTCGGGCAATTATTCTTTTTATTCAAGCAGGCATAGGTCATGGTCTAGAATTGATATGGTTTGAGTAACTCCAGACCTAATCTCAGATTTGATAGAAGCTGAAATGGAGACAAATGTCTGGGCTGATCACAATCCTGTATTTATATCACTGAAAGGAGTTGCAAGGATGCCCAGATGGAGTCTAGATAAAGCGTTATTGAAAGACAAAAAGTTTCTAGAAAAGATAAGCAAAGAGATGCAAATATTCTTTCAAATAAATAAAGCCAAAGAAACTTCTTTGCAGAATGTCTGGGATACAGCTAAAGCCTATGTCAGGGGATTGATAATAACCTATTCAGCAAGAATAAATAAAAAGAAAGAGAAAAAGCAAGAGTGAGCAACATTAATAGAAGAACTGAGGAAACGGGAACAAGAATTTCAGGCAGATCCAACAAAGAGTAATCTTAGGGTCCAAATGAACACTTTGAAGCACAAATTAAATCTCTTGGATACAAGCGAACTCGCCAAGCAAATGAAACTGACTAAACAGAACTTTTTTGAAAATGCTAATAAGCCGGGGAGATGGTTAGCATATAAAGTTAAAAAAGAAAGAGAGAAGAGAGTGATTTCAAAACTGAGAGATGGAGAAGGACGACTGCAGGTACAAAATACACAAATTAAGGAAATAGCTGAAGACTTCTTTGCAAGATTATACCGGAAGGAGGAGTTTTCGATTGGGAAGGTGAAAGAATATATACAAAAGGGAGATTTGCCAAAACTACCAGAAAAGTTTAAAAAAATACTGAATCAGGAAGTAACAACTATGGAAATAACAGAGGCAATTATATGACAGAAGAACGATAAAACCCCTGGTCCGGATGGATTACCAGCTGAATTTTACAAATCGTTTGAGGGAGTTTTTGCTACATTTTTTAAAGACATATGTAACGAAGCATTGTTAAATGCTAAAATACGAGATACTTGGATGGAGGCAAATATAACATTAATACCTAAAGAAGACATGGATTTAACTGAGATTCAAAACTATAGACCTATATTATTATTAAATGTGGATTATAAAATTTTGGCCTCAATATTGGCAGAAAGGTTGAAGTTCTTAATAGACTTTGTACATCCAGACCAAAATGGTTTCCTGCCTAAAAGACAAATGAAGAGTAATCTGAGGACTATCTTGGATATTCTAGAATATCTACGAGACACATATGGAAAAACCAATGGCTTTATTGTTTTTAGACGCTCAGAAAGCTTTTGATAATGTCAATTGGCAATTTATGATGTATCAGATGGAGCAAATGGAATTTGGGGAAAAATTTATGAACGTGATATCAAGCATCTATCAAAGACAATCAGCCAGAATCTTAATTAATGAAGACTGTACAAGGGCTATAGAGATACAAAAGGGTACAAGGCAGGGATGCCCATTGTCACCCCTATTGTTTATTTTGACTTTAGAGGTCTTGAATAGAAATATTTGGGATGACGAAGACATCAAAGGCATTAAAATTAGGGATGAAAAATATAAATTGCAAGCATTTGCAGATGATTTGGTTTTCATAATAGAGGAACCTTTTGTAACTATCCCTAAACTTTTATAACAGATTGAAGAATATGGTGAGGTCACGGGGATGAAAATAAAGTTCTCCGGTGTCTCCAGCTGGTTGTTGGCCTGGAGCAGCTGCTGCGCTTTGCTCGTCGTCCTTTTGACTGCACTCCAGGTCACCAACGGGGCCCTCGGCATCCGCGGACCCTTGGGAAGGGGCCAGAAATGTTGCTGAGCCTGCTCCATGCTGACTCTTTCCAGCTCAGGTACTGGGTTGGTTACTGCCTGAAGCCACGCCATGAGCTAGACGTACGCATTTAGCCGGCACCCACAGAGAACCTGTAGGGGCAAGAACAGAAACAAACCCTCGACCCCAGGTGATCAGCGGCACTGGTCCCAGCCATGTGCGGTCTGGCAATGTCCAGTAATACACCAACGACTGGGGCAGCTTGGGTTGACTACGGAAATGTCTGTCATATGGGGAGACCGCTTCCGAATATCCCGACCCTGGAAGGCTAAAGAAATTTAATTGATTTATAGTAAATAATACTTTATGAACCTGCTGCGTGATGGACACCAGATTAGGGTGTTCCCCCTGTTACAGAGTTCCCCCTGTTTTAATTGTTTTTGAAGGGCTGTTTTGAATGTATGATTGGCGCATTCCACGATGGCCTGTCCGGTGGAGTTGTAGGGGATCCCATGGGAGAGGCCAATATCCCACTGAATACAGAAGTCGTGGAAGGCGGAGGAGCGATATGCAGGCCCATTATCAGTCTTCAGTTTACATGGGCGGCCCAACACGGCCATGGAGGCGAGCAAGTGGGAAATAGCATGAGAGACAGCTTCTCCCCCTTTGGGGGGTAGCCCAAATCACCCCAGAATAAGTGTCCACCATGACGTGGAGAAACTTCCAGGGGGCCAAAGATGGCACCTGCATCACATCCATCTGCCACAGTTCACCTGGGCCAAGGCCACGAGGGTTTACACCCGGTTCTGGAATATGAGAGAACCCGGAACAGTGTGGGCAGTTGGTGACAATAGCTTGTGTGCGGGAGAGAGGAATGCCAAAATCCTTGGCCAGCCCTTTGGCATTTTGGTGGAAAAACTGATGATTAGCTTGAGGATCGGAGAAGAGGGGGTAGACAGGATGATCAGCACGCTGATTGCCCTCAGCGAGGGAACCGGGCAAACCGGTGTGGCTACGTATATGGGCCACATAATACTCATGAACATGTCGCTCCAACAGCAACTGTAAAGTAAGAAATAATGCCTCATCAATTGCACTGAACGGGAAGGTTTACGAAACTTTGAGATGTTCCCTGAGATCTAAGGCAGGCGCAAGCTCTTACTCAGAGTAGACCATTAAGAACGTTTAGTAATTCAAAGGAATAGCTCTTTCCCAATCAATTCAATTGAACTCCCGTCATTCCGTGAATGATGACAAATAGTGCAAGCATTGTCTTATCATTGCGTTGTATAGATTGCTAGTAATCGCAGATTCTGCAAAGTGCTCAAACATGGAATGCAGCCAACGTCATATGGAAACAGTGAGCTTTACCCTCTAATCAAAATCTCAACCCAGTGATGCTCAGTGTTACGTTCATAGTGGGGCTTCTTGAAATAATGGACAGAGGTTAGATTGCTATTGAAACCACTTGTGACCAGACCGTTTCAGCAAGAAGCATATCTACGCATTTTGTTATGGTCAAGTGAGACATGGAACTGTCACGCCTCAGTCAGGGTACTGGGTCTTTCAGTAATTGCACAATTGAGAAGATGTTTCTCAACATTACGATGTTTCCCGTGAATTGTGGCAGCCACAATCTCCTGCCAATAGTGCAAGCATCGTTCTAGCTTCATGTTGTATTGAACCCCAGCAATCGCAGGTTGGGTGCAGTGCTCATAGGAGGAATGCAACCAACGTTAGATAGAAGCAGTTAGCGCTTCCTTCCTCTCAAAAGATCAGCCCACTGAAGTTTGACTGCTCAGTGTTATGTTGTTACTCGGCCATCTGGGTACAATGGACACAGGTGAGATGACTCCTGAAACGGGTTCTGTCTACTCACTTACAGTAATGAGGATGTTGATGGATTGCCTTCAGGCCGACTGATGCCCAGAACTGGCAGGCCAATGGCAAAACACTGAGGCCCTCATCAATCGAACTGAGTGAGAAGTGCATTCTAAGCATTTCTATGTTCCCCTAAAACTGTGGGAGTCCCAAGCTCAGAGGTCTACTCAGAGTAGACCTTTAAGAGCATGTTTGTATTGAATGGCATACCGCATTTCCCATCAATTTAACTGGGCTTGAAACATCACTTTGGAACTGTAAAACAGCACTGGGATTCTCTGTTGATCAGAGGGTACAGCTAACTCTTTTTTTGTAGCGTTTGCTGCATTCCCCTTATGAGCACTTTACCCAATCAGCGATTACTAGTGCTCAGTACAACTTAATGATAAGACAGTTCTTGCACTATAGTGATGATGCATGGAATTATGGGAGTTCAATTGAATTGATGGGGGACGCGGTATGCCATTCAATTGAAACACTTTCTTGTGGTTTCCTCAGTTCACGCGAACCATCGTAATTCTGGTAAAAACCTTCACATTCAGTTCAATTCATGAGGATCTCAGTGCCCTGTCAGTGGCCTGCCAATTCCAAACCTTACTCAGCCTAGACATAATCTGTAGACATCCTCCTTAATGAAAGTGTGTGGACGCCACTGGTTTCAAGAATAATCACAACTCTGTCCACCGTGCCCAGAAGCCCCAGTATGAATGTACAAGTGAGCAGTCAAACATTACTGGTGTGCTCTTTTGATCAGAGGTTAAAGCTAACTGTTTCCATGTAATGATGGCTGCGTTCCTCATATGAGCCCTTTACCCGATCTCGATTAGTATGGCTCAGTACAACTTTATAATACTTGCTCTATAGTCATCATTTATAGAATTATGGGAATTCTATTGAATTGATGGGAAATTCCGGTTAGGAGTGCAATAGCAATTGTTTGAGCACTCATAATCGAGGATAGAGAAAATTGCTCGTCTGAGCAGTTCAGCTAAGGCTGACTTTCGCTGGAAAAGGCAAGCTATCTCACAGGTCATGCGAGCACCCGTTTTGGTTCATGGTTTGGTTAAACACCCAAAATGCATCTTCAGGGTAATTAGGCCAGAGGTGCGCTGCGTGGTCAACCCAGAAGAGTGCAGACACTTCAAGCAATGAAGATGTCGCCAGTTGGTGTTATGTGCATAGTGAAGGGTTAAACTGTTAAACAGAAGTTGTCCTGTTGAGATTTTGATGATTGGAATGTGTTTAGAATGGGACTTCCATTTGCAGTGGAAGTTTGACAGTTAGGGTTAGCCTACTAACCACCCCTGTTATGTTTTGACCTTTCACGGAGATGGTGGCTGCCATTCATGGGGCCAATGACAGGATGGAGCTCCATGGAACCCTAAGCTCGGTTCTGGCTGTGCCAAGAAGCATAAACCGGGATTTTATTTGAGCATCTCTAAGTACCTCAATGGATGGAATCGCCCATGAACAGAGCCCATTTCAGAAGACTCTGCCCTCCCTAGTGAACACGGGGACTTTTTTTGCAGTGTGTCAGCTGGCGCATGCAAACTGAGGTAAGTAATGTCACAGTGTGAATCCTGTTTTGGAGATGATTTTTCCACAGAGGATATTTTTCAGCTTTTCATCGAGATTAATTGTGTAGCAATGTTATTTTGTGTGGTAATCTTCAACCCATCTCTTGGAGCAAAACTTGGCCCACTGAAAACCAGTACAGCATCTAGCATTTTGAAAAGAAATAGTTTGCCAGTCCATACTGTCTGTGTGCCTCTGTATCTCTAGATATTCAATCCTGCTGCTAGGTTTTTGGGTGAGCTTTAAAATTAGCTTTAACCTGCTATTGGTTAGAGCCACCCAGAGCAACACAATTGTCTCGTTGTACCAAGTGGGACTTAAAGATGTTGCTCTATTACCACCTGGATTTCAGTGATACCTAAGTGCCCTTCACCTTTTCTGGAGTGTGTTATCAGTTTTTAATGCTGAAAAGATTGCTTCATTGATCTGGCCATGATATTATCACTCTCAAGTCACAGGTTGGATTGGTTCCACTATCAAATTAGTCCTGGACAGCATGTGAGTTCAAAGGCAAGCAGAGAAGGGAGACTCTCACCTCTCACTTGAGGGCAGCGCAATGGAAAGGTCTTTGGCATAATTCTGGAGCAAAGGGTCCCTTTCTAACATACAAGTTCAGGGTTTTCAATTAAATCGATGGCACAGACAGACATTCAATTCAAACCCCTTTTTCATGGGTCTCCTCCAACTAAGATCTGTTCAGTTCAGGGCTCTCATCTTTATGCAGAGAAAACACATCTCTATTAGATAGTTTGATTTGGCTTTAATTCCTGTCATTGGGCCTGCCTTTTCAATGCTTCACTTGGCACAGTACACAATCCATTGATGATGGAAAAAGAAGAAGGAGATGACAGAGAATTAGGTGGCTAAATGCAATCACTGAAGCCGTCAGTGTGAGCTTGAGTGGACTCTGTGAGCTTAAATGGACTCCGGGGGATGGTGGAGGACAAGAAGGCCTGGAGGAATGTTGTCCATGGGGTCTTAATGGGTTGGACATGACTTTGCAACTAACAACAACTACAAAGAGAAAAAAAATGAATATGTCGAAAGGACTTAATAACTTTCTGAAAAGATCAGAAATATTTCTGTTTTTGAATTCTTTTGTGTTGGTTGACAACACCCTTATAAATGTCTCAGGATGGCTTACAGTAAGTTTAAAGTTTAAATAAATTTTAAACATATCACCTACTGCCCAGCTGCTGGTTATAACAGTGTCAATCTCTTCCTTTCCCTACTCTTCTGGAACATTCCCCATACCCATTCTCTAAAGACACTCTTCAGCTTCACTCTCCAGCATTGTTCTTTCTGCACCACCTGTGAAGGGGGGATTGGATCACTGATCACTAGCTAAAAGGCTGAGCCAGTTTCTAATCTTGTACTTGGGAATCCAAGAAATTCTGTGGCCATTTAGAGAATGTCTAAATTTAGACATGGGACAGCAGGTGGCGCAGTGGTTTAAACCGCTATGCTGCTGTGCTGGTTGATCGAAAGGTCGCAGGTTCGAATCTGCACATGGGGTGAGCTCCCGTGCTCCGTCCCAGCTCCTGCCAACCTTGCAGTTCGAAAGCATGCAAATGCAAGCAGATAAAAAGGTACCACTTTGGTGGGCAGGTAACAGCGTTCCGTGCACCTCGGTGTTTAGTCATGCTGCCACATGACCACGGAGACTGTCTGTGGACGAACGCTGGCTCCCTCGGCTAGGAAACGGAGATGAGCACCACCCCCTAGAGCCAGGCATGACTGGACGTAATGTCAAGGGGAAACCTTTACCTTTTTAAATTTAGACATTTTTATTCATTTATTTATTTATTTAAAACATTTGTATGCCACCCCCATTGCAACAAAGCCTCGGGGCGGCTCACAATATTTTTAGTGATGTTTAAACATTTTTTCCTCCCAAGCTTGAAGCAGAAGTCTGTGCAAGTGTACGAACCCTCAGTATCTACTTTTGTGGTCTATCTGTTAATCCTGCTGTCACAGGAACATTAACTTCTCAGGGTCATGTGGAAGAGAGACACTGCTTGCTTGCAGTGTGAGGCTCAATGCTTTGACAGACTCACACCAGTAAAAAGATGGCTTGTCATGTTGTGCAGTTTGTGCAATTTCAGCCAGTTGTCTCAGCTGGTAAACAGGTCTTTCCTCCGGCAGGCTTTACCCCAAAATTCATTTGCTCCCACACAGAGCACCACATGCAATTTAGATGAGAACAGAGGACGATGTATCACTTTTAGATCAAGTTCATATGTAATGGCAATTCCTGGGTTGTTTCTGGGTGATTTATTGAAGGTGGCATGTACTTGCCAATCAGCTCTGACAAGCCATGATTTCAACAATCCAACATGATTTCAACATGTTAGCTGGGTCTTTGTATGCTAGCTATATTTACTTTCATTGACTAGGTTGTAAAGATAGGTGTAGCCCACCTTTTCAGTTGGAGAGTCTAGGGCTTTTTTCTGTAACTATTAACTTGGAAATTTCATATGAATTTATTTTTAGCCAAATACTTTGTTTGCCTTCTTAGACTCAAACTTAACAGGGGATTTGAAGCTTCTTATGGAAATATTTACAGATTCTATGCCAGAATGTATCGTGCATAACATCAAACCACTAAGCAAAATTGTAAAATGCAGTATTTTCTTTATGATACAAAAAGAAGCCCATTGATCACAAAAGCAAGAAAAGAGACTCAAAATTAAAGGGTATATTTGGATGTAGAGCTTGGTTTCAGTGGGATGGGCTTCTGGAATGGGGCAGGATTAAGGCAAGAGGAGAACCACTCACAGTTATTTGATTCTTCCTCTGCGTTTTCCTTCTGCTTCTCAGAGCTTAGGAATGAATTTGAAGATCTACGTTTGTTTCTTTTGCTACGTTATGCAGTCCAAGTTTGTTTGGTGCAGCTTGCCAAAGAAGTGTGCCCAGAACCAGAGCATCAGCACAGCAATGCATGAGAAAAGTGGTGTGCATCTGATTCTCCTAGATGCAATTCTAACTCTCCCCACCCTTCTCCCTATACCAAGAAGCAATGCAAGACTAGCCATACAGCCTTAAACATGTTTCCTCAGAAAGGTCATGTTCAGTGGGAAGTAAGAATGCTTTGGATTGCAGCCTGCATTTCAATGTAGTAAACACTAGCTGTCCAGGCATGATCTCCCAAACACCTTCCTTTGCTGCTGCTCTCTGATGTTATTTTTGGCACAGGAGATAGTCTACTGGTGGGGAATCTGGGGCTAGCTATGGGAGGTTGGGAAACTTGCAGCCCCCCAGCTTGTTTTGGGTCTCAGATTACACCATTCCTGCACATTGGCCATGCTGATTGAATTTGGCAGAAGGTAGATTGTAACAACATCTGGAGGAGATACAGTTCCCTTTTCTGGCTCTGCTGGTTTGGAAATCCCTTCAGCAGTATCAAGGAAGGACTAAACTTTGGGCTTAGGGAATTCCTTCTGTGGGTTTTGGGGTCAGAGAGCACAAGAATCTCACATTATGCTCAAGATAACATCATTTGGAGTCATGGGGGGCATAAAGCATATTCATATTCTTTAGACTAGGGAAAGAATTAGGCATATTAAACACAGCATGATAAAACAGTATTAAGGAAAAAAGAATGGCCCTAAAATGTTGTGGCAAAAGTGAGAAAACAAGCCTCATGGTCAAACTGACACTGAGATTAAAGGTCCTAAAATATGCTTAAATCTACATTGTCTTATAGTCAAAGTCTACAAGGTTTTCCATTGTCTTATAGTCAAATATGCTTAAATCTACATTGTTTTATAGTCTGCCTACAAGGTTTCTTGAGGTTGTGAGCCGCCCCAAGGCTTGTGGCAAGGGGCGGCCTATAAATCGGTAAATAAATAAATAAATAAATAAATAAGTCTTACAACTAGAAAAGATGGCTACAGTTGAGGAAGGACCTCACTCTGCAAAGCTCTTGTTATATTACCATTTGTCAGGTTTTAATATGGTACTTGCATTTCTGCTATTTGAGTAGATCACAGTGCAGTCAGCAGTGTGTTCTAAGTGTTGCTTACTATTGAATGACTGCGAACTACATGACTTAACTGTTTTCAGTGGTAAGTATACAGAACAAAAACATAATTCAATTGATGCTATTAATGAAACATGAGGGACAACAGAGGGGTTAGGGAATTAAAACTTGCCTAGTAGTTAAGCCTCATGAAGAAGTCTTGTTTGTATCAACACAAAAACTAAGTAGCAAAGAATGTGAAGGACAGCAGAAACTACAGCTTGGTTGTAAGCGTTTGCAGTGGTTGTTCTTCCAGATAATAATAAAAATGCATTTCTTGTTCAAATTTTAAAGTAATAAGTTAAATATGCACCAAAGTTTTATTCCTTGCCATTTTACAAGTTTTTCATACAAACTTGGCATCTGCTTATGTGTGTTTGCATGAGTCCAGCCTTTAGTGTATCTGGGGAAGGTGAGTGTTGAAATTGATGTCAATGGTAGTAAGCCAGAAGCTGTATTTGTTTGCACAGTAGTGGCAGGTCCCCTGAGCACCGTTGCATTCAATGAATGGTGTTGCTCTGAAGTCTTCCAGACAGCTACCTGGAGAAACCAGTGACTGGCCCCCTCCTTCAGCACCAGCTGCAGTGTGCTAGAAGAAATCAGAAAGACATTAGTCAAATGCAAGATGATGTGGTCTGCATTAGCATGGGCACTGCTCTAAAGGCCTGCTGTTACAGGAACCACAGAGCTATCGTTTGTTCCTCTATGTCAGCTTGCCTAAACTGTGTGCTGGGGATTACCACTGGGCCTCACCTGTCAGGATCTGGGCTACTCTGGTGGCCACCACCACCATCACGGTTGCAAAATTGGTCCCAGGCCTCACTGGAATGCTTAGTCTACTGACAAGCATCAGCTGGGAGTCCTGGGAGAACTATACAACAGCAAGCTTTTCCCTCCAAAACTGGTCTCAGCTTGCCTGATTATTCCTAGTTCCTGCATCTTCCCTGACTCCTGCCTTGCTATGTTGCCTTTGCAGCACAGGGTCTCCCGTTTGCTGCTGTGGCTGCATCCTGCCTGACCTCTCCTGCTGTTTCCTGCATCTTACTGTGTACAATGCCTCACCACATTGCCTCAGCAGTGCAGGTCCTCCTGCCTGACTGTTCCTGCTCCTGCTTTCTGCTGTTTCCTGTCTTTCCATTCTGCCTTGCTGTTGTATTTGCCTCTTGCCTAACTCATATCCTGCCCTGTCCGTGTATCCTGCAACATCACGTTGCCTCAGTAATGCAGAGCTTCCTGTGAGCTGTGGTTCATCTCCTGCATCTTGCCTGACTCTTGCTGTGTCTGGTTCCTGTTGCCTTGTGTATCTCGCCCTGCTGTGTCTCCTGCCATGCTGTCTTCCTTGCCCTGTTACCCTATCCAAGCTACCTGCACCTCTGCTTGTCCTCCTGGTTCTTGACGCTTGGCTTGTTCCTGGCCACATCTTGGTTCTGCCCCAATGCATTTCTCTGGTTCCTGACTTGTGCTATGACTGTGATTTGGACTTTGCATTCAACTGTGCTTTGGGACTGTGTATTTCCTGAAGTTCTGTTGCTCTGCTCCTGGTGGCTCTGCTGCACTTGTCTTGTCTTGTCCCTGGCTGCCCACATCCCAGCCCTAGACCCTGACATCCCATTACCTGCAGGTGGACCTCAGCACCGCAACTCACCTAAAATCTCTGTGCTTGATTATCCTGCTACAATGCTGGACTCATGCCAGCAGCAGTGCATAGGATGGGAGCAGCAGTTCTAGAGAGCAAAGCTGTAGCATGCCAAGCTGGAAGGAGTTCCATCATACAGCTTTCCTCAAAAGTGCAGGCACTGGATCTGGAGGCAACGTGAGTGAAGCAGGATTTGTTGATCCAGAGGGTCTAAGTGGAGAATACTTTTTGAATTTATCCTACCATCACCACCTCACAAACACAGTTTCCAATTTCTTCAAATCTCCCTCCTGCTGCTGTAGTTGTTCCTCCTACAACAGCTTCCCTCTCATTTCCTTCTCTATTTCCATCATCAACATAATCATTATAGAAATATCAATTTTTTATTTGTGTTTCTAATCTACTTCAAAGACTTTTGGTGCCCTTTCCTCTAAGATTGAGGCCCTCCCTCTCTCTCCTAAGAACCTGAGCTTCCAGGTTATGATTACTTAGTGCCACATTCCACCCTCCGCCCCGGCACTCCCCACTGCACATCCTCTGCAGGTCCTCAGGGAGGGCCTCCTCCTCACTGCAGCCTGATATTGGGCAGTGACAGAGACCATCACTAGTAAGAAGGCGGGGGCAGCAGTGCCAAGCACATGAGGAAATTCTGACATGCTTCCAACAGTTCCAGTTGTTCACAGAAAGATGAACAGGGTTGCACAAGTGTACACAAGTACAGCAAGTGAACTGCTACTATTTGGCAAGCACAATAAGCTGAGCCACCTTCTACAAAATTAAGTAAGGGTTGTCCTGGTGGTTGTGCAGCAATGACTGCCACATCCCCAGCACTAAAGTTAGGAATAATAGGAAGAGTTTGGCTGCTCTGTTGCCAAGGCAGTAAAAGCCTGCTATAAGAATCAGCTTTAGTCATGTAGTGCCATGCAAGCAAGCTTCAGCCACTGTTCTTTCCTCCAGACAGAAGGCAAAGCAAGGGAAATGTCTTTGGTTGAGCCAAGGCCAGCCTCTGCCTCCCTTTGGTGCAGAAGAGAAAGGCAGGGGGCTCTGCCACATCCTTTGGCTTGGGAATCAAGATCACTCCAAAACTCTGGAGCACTGTAAGATGGCCATATCCATGCTGGACAACAAACCCATCCAGCAATCAGGCAACATGTGGCAACTTAGTTTATATGAAGTCCCTACTGGTAAATGACCAAAGGAAATCTGATGCTGCAATACTGAGGAAGGGAAGCAGGTATGGACCTGACCAGTCTTTGAGAGTAAAATAATGCACATGATATTTTTCTTTAAAAATGTACCCCAACCAGGAAAAGAAGCAGATACCATAACAAATGAATAACCAATCCATAAGCTGCGCCAGCCCTCTGGGCAGTGTGGAATAGTGACATCTTGGCTATGAATAGCTATAGCCACAGCTGGAGCTTCACAGACAGAACAGTGGCTGATATAAGGCTGGATTTCTTCTTCTTGCACAAGCATCATTGGGAGAGGGGCTGTCGTTGAGAGCCAGTAGGATTTATCATTGCGGCTTGCATAATAGCAAACATCCCCAGGATTGCAGTACAGAAAAGGCATAGTACTGAATCGAGCCAAACATGACCCAGCTAGGCCTAGAAAAGTAAACACAAATTTCCATTAAAGTTTCTCTGCGCAGTTTGTTCCAAAAGGCCAAAACTCACTGTGGTGTTGCCACATTCATTAGAATTCTGATGTGGTCGTGGTGTGGGGGACATATGCGCATGTAATATTTTAGCTACTATGCAAAACTTCAGTTCCAACAGCATACGGTAAAACCTTGGATTGTGAACATAATTCGTTCCGGAAACATGCTTGTAATCCAAAGCACTTGTATATCAAAGTAAATTTCCCCATAAGGTTCAATGCAAATAAGGTTAATCCATTCTGTAACTTTTTTTTTAAATCACAAAAATTTGAAGCGGGCATGCTTCGGGCAGGGAGAGGCGGGTGTGTGCATGCTTGCGGGGGAGACAGGTGCGCTCAGGGGAGAGGCAGGCTGACTTGTTTGGGAGAGACGATGCTGTACTCTCACACCCACAGTGAGAGAGAGAAGAACCGGCGCTCAGTTGTGAAGTGACACTCGGCAGGCAAAGTGCGAGTAATACTTGTACTGAAAGACATCACTTGTTTATCAAGTTAAAATTTAGAAATTTTTTTTGCTTGTCTTGCAAAACACTTGCAGACCAAGTTACTCAATCCAAGGTTTCACTGTATATTTAAGTGTGCTCTATTCATTGTGATTGGAGTTAAAGGATATTATCCAGTGCATTAACAACAAATCCACACAGGTGTGCCATATTACTATGTGAGCATATGTGTAAATAATGCCATGTGATGTGATGTTATGCTAGTGTATAATTACTCTTACTATTCCATCTTAACATGTAGTTTTATGGGAAAGAATGAGCAGAGACTTCTGGGAGGCTTGCTTGTTTATGATAAGTCTGGACTGATAATAAACTGACAGGCTGAAAAGAATTTCATTTAGCTGGTCCTTGTCAACTTTAGTAGTTTCCTCTGTCATTACATCTGCAATTGTTATAGCAAGAAAGTGCTTTTTAGTCCACTGTATTCTTTTATTTAGGAAGTCCGAGCAACAACAAAGCTAGCAGAGGCAACAGTATTCCAGCTCAGTTATTCAAAATCCTAAAAGACAATGCAGTAAAAGTGCCACACTCAATATGCCAACAAATTTGGAAAAAAGCAGGTTGCTTACCTGTAACTGATGTTCTTTGAGTGGCCATCTGTGCATTCACACATATGGGTGCTGCGCCTGCGCAGTGCCTAAGACTGGAAAGATTAGTCAGCTAACGGTTTGGCAGGAAAACTCCGCTCCCCTCCCCCTCAGTACTATATATAGAGTGGAGTGTCCGCCATTTTCTCCAGTCTTTGAAAGACCAATCGTTAGCCCCCTTTTGCAAGAGAAGTACAGATAAATTTGTATGGAACCATGAACATTCTGCATGGTACCCAGAAAAAAATTCCACTCACCGACACTGAGTGGGGCCAGCGGGTGGGTTGTGTGAATGCACAGATGGCCACTCGAAGAACATCAGTTACAGGTAAGCAACCTGCTTTTCTTCGTCGTGGCCTCTGTGCATCACACATATGGGTGAGTAGCAAGCTTACCAGACTTGGAGGTGGTGTCGTCATTGAAGAACTGCAGAGAGGACAGCCCTACTGAAGGAACAGTCTTGTCTGGCACGCACATCAAGGTGATAATGCCTGGTGAAAGTGCATGGAGCAGCCCAAGTCGCAGTTTTGCAGACGTCTCCCGTGGCAAAGGCCGAAGAAGCTGCTACTGCTCTCATGGAGTGGCCCCTCGGAATGACAGGTAAGTCAATTTTGGCAAGTTGATATGCCAATACAATGGTTTGAACTATCCATTTTGACAGTCTTTGTGATGTTATAGGGGATCCTTTGTTATGCTCAGAATATTTAACAAAGAGTCTGTTGGAAAGCCGAAGAGATTCCATGCACCATCTATAAAAGGCCAAACAACAATGCACATTGAGTGTGTGTAAGGATCTCTCGATCAGGTTCGACGGTGATGGGAAGAAAGCTGGTAGAACAATCTCCTGATTCAAATGAAATGGCGTAGCTACCTTGAGCAAAAAGGTAGAGTCCATTCGGAGAACCACCTTCTCCTTATGAAAGTTCAAATAAGGTGGGTCTACTCTCAGTGCACAAAGTTCACTAGCTCTACACACTGATGTGAGCTACAAGAAAGGCTGTCTTCCAGGATACAAGACACAGATCGACAGTTGCCAAAGGTTCAAAAGGGGGTCTTGTTAGTGCTTGGAGAACAACTGAAAGACTCCAGGTAGACATGACAGGTCAAATTGAGGAATGGAGGTTCTGCAGTCCTTTAAGGAACCTCCTAATGAGAGGTTGTGAAAACACTGATGAACCCCGTATTGCACCACGGAAGTGTGATATCGCTGCTGTAAACCTTTATAGATGAAGGCTTCAGTCCCGAACGATGTAGCTGTAGAAGAAACTGCAGTATATTTTCAATGGAGGCTGACTCCAGAACGAAGGAATGTGATTTGGCGAAAGATGAGAATCGACGCCATTTTGCTGCATAAGACCTCCTAGTTGACGATTGCAGAGCACACTGGAGAATTCTCTGAATATCCGGATCTAGAGTACTCGATGCTGTAGGAAAGTCTATCAGGACCGAGGTTTCAAGCAGCGCCTCAGGTTCATGCGTAGAGGTACCAAGTGTCCGAGTAGTCCTTGGTACCGAGTCAGTCTCGTTGGTCAGCGAATTCGCCATGCCATGAGATTCAGTGAGGCTAAGTCCGGGTGATGGACTGTGCCGCGTTGTTGAGTTATTAAGTGTGGTATCGACGAAAGGCAGTGAAAGGTATTGTTGGAGATTTGAAGAAGGGTGGAAAACCACGCTTGACGGGGCCACCAAGGTGTGATTAGGATTCCCGTGGCATCGTCGTGTATGATCTTCGAAAAGACTTTTGTTAACAGAGGAATAGGAGGGAAGGCATAAATTCTGAAGCCGGACCATGGGATCATGAGGGCATCTCCCAATGACCCTGGTCCTATGCCTGCTCTGGAACAGAATACTTTGCATACTCTGTTCCCATGGGTGGCAAACAAGTCGATGTCCGGGTATCCCCAGAGTTGGCAAAGTTGACTCTAGACCTGTCGATCTAACTCCCACTCGTGGGTTATCGACATGTGTCTGCTTAGAATGTCGGCTTCCTTGTTGTTGGTCCCGGCCAGATAGACCGCCAGAAGGGTTATACCCCTCGGGATGCACCATTCCCAAATGTTTATGGACAGACGAGCTAGGGCTATGGATTTTGTCCTGCCCTGTTTGTTGATGTAGAACACCACGACTATACTGTCAGAAGTGACTTGAATAACTTGTTGACAAACAGTGTCTTGAAGGATTGGAGAGCTTTGAAAATTGCTAAGAGTTTGAGGTAGTTGATGTGTCTCGACGCCTCTTGCCGGTTCCAAGTGCACTGGGACTGAAGTCTCACACATACGGTGCCCCATCTGATCATCGAAGCATTGGTATAAAGAGTCAGTGTTGGGCAAAGCGTCTGGAACAGGGTACCCACATTTAAATTGTTCAGAACAGTCCACCAAGTCAACGTCTGTAGAACAGAATGAGGCAGTCGAACTGGCTTGTTGGATGAATCTTGTTGCAGATGGAAATTCCTGTTAAACCATAGTTGAAGAGGACGTAGTCAGAGCCTGGCATAGGGGACAATGGTTATAGTGGCAGCCATATGACCCAGAAGTTTCTGAATAGAGAGTGCCGGAAAGATCTTGTTTTGTCAAATCCGATGAATAGAGGACCAAAAGTTGTCTTGACATGCTGGAGGGAGAAATGCCCTCTCCAGAATGGAATCGAGACGGGCTCCGATGAAGTCGATCACCTGTGTTGGGATAAAGGATGATTTTTTGTGGTTAATGCACAGTCCTAAATCATCCAGCAAAGAACAAGTTTTCCCAACAGCTGATAAGAGGCCTTTGTGGGTCTGGGAGATAGTCATCCAGGTAAGGGTAACCTTGGATGCCTTGGAGCCATAGGTGCGCACAGACTGGGGCCATACATATTGTAAAGACCCTTGGTGCTGCAGCTAGTCTGAATGGGAGAACATTGAATTCATAAATGTCGGTCCCAACAGTAAAATGTAGAAGGCATCTGTGACCTGGGTGGATCGATATGTGGAAATAGGCGTCCTTCAAATCCAGTGAGGCGAACCAATCCCCTCTCCTCAGCAACGGAAGGATATTTTGAAGGGTAGTCATCTGAAATTTCTTCAGTTTAATAAATTTATTGACATTTTGGAGGTCCAAAATTGGACAAAGACCACCATCCCGTTTAGGAACCATAAAATATCTAGAATAGAATCCATGAAGTCCCTCAGAGCTAGAGATCCATCAGATGGCTCCTTTACGAAGTAGTTGTTGTACTTCGCCCTCCAATACCTGTGAGCGTGGTGTAAGCTGGATCGGGCTCAATGGAGGAACGGTATCGAATTCTATTCTGTATCCGAGCTGAATGATGGATAGAACCCACTGATCAGATGTGATGGACTCCCAAATGGAGAGTCGGCTTTGCAGCCACTCCCCAAAAGGGAGAGGGAAAGGTGGGTGTGGAGGAGGAGGAGAGGTTTGCCCGCCCCATCAGCGCTGTCGCTTTTCATTGTCAAACCAACGATGACCTTGTTGAAAGCATTGTTGAGGTTGCTGCCTCCTGTGCTGTTGCCGTTGGTGATACTGTTTCTGGATCCTGAGATGTTATTCAGGGGTGTGGGTGGAGGGCTTAGTTATCACAGCACTGGGTGATTCTCACCCTTTTCTCCTTTTTACTTCTTTTGTATACAGTTTATTTCTTCCACTCCATCAATTTGCCTCTCTCCTGTTTCGTTAGATTTGCCTAGTGTAAAAGCCACCCCAGATTTCCCTGAAATGCTGAGATTGATTGAAATGGCATGAAAGAAGACTGGTCCTATTTTCAGGGTTGTGGAAGATGGAAGGGTGCTTCCACAGCCCCTAACAAGGGCTGTGGCAACATCTAAACATTCAAAGCCACTTCTAAAGCATGTCCCATTTCTCAGTGCAGTTTTGAGTTACCTGGTTTACTAGGACCCATTTTCAAAATGTGCCACATCTGAAAACATTCATCAACAATGTCTGCAAGAATGTTCTGAACAGAACATTCAGAACTAGTAAAAGTAATTAAATATGACAATAAGCACTGCTAGAAAAAAGCAGAAGAAAACACAACAGATCTCAATCTATAAAGTGAAAGAATGATTTCCACCCAACAGACAGAACTTACAGTGCCCTATGCCAATGCCATGGTAATTTTCTAGTCCACGTCTTATCAGTTCTTCATACATTTCACATTTTGAGTACTTTCTGGCCTCGTTTGCTCCACTGAGCAGGCAGAGGAAGGCAAGCACCAGATCCATCATTACTGTAGCTCCCTGGAACGCTCTGTGTCCAGCATCCCTGGGATTTATACCTTATGGCTTTGGCTGAGGCCCGATGTCTTGTGTTCTTATGTCATCAGAGAACGCTTAGAGGTTGCCCTGTTGGCGAATTGACTGGCTCTGGCCAGTGAGGCAGCCCCGCATCACCTGACTGCTGCAGAAAACACGGGTATCATGCTGTTTTATTCAGCACATAGGGAAAACATAAAGAGATCTCTAACTGTGGCTAAAATGGAGGTGGGGAAAAAGAAAAGAAAAGAAAGTCCCAATTTTTCACCATCTGCACAGGTCAAACTCAATCAGCAAAAAGATTCCCAGGATGGCAAAGACAATGCAATGGAAACCATAATCTGTCACTACAGATATGCACAGATTACATTCTGTGGAGGGGGTCTCTTGAAATTCCTGCAAAATTTTAAAGAAAGCAAGCAAAGTTGCAAGAAGGAAAAAATGTCTGGCATGACTTGCCCTTTGTGAATAGATTTCAGTATTAATTGGTTGCTTTTGGTCAAGCACTTCTATTTGGAAATGAGGGTCAGTTAAAATAGGAATCTGAAATTAAATGGGAGTGTTTGTTCTTGGTAGTTCAGAAGATACAGAAGCAAAAATTCAAATAACAATGTGGCCAATTTTGCAGGTCTGAGAGTAGTTTAACAGTTCTCCAAATATAGTTTCACCTCAGGCAGGAATTGGGGAGCAAATTTAAATACATTATGGGAAGGTACACAGAGGAATGTGTGTATTCATGAAATTAGTATAAAACCATCTTATTAGGGAAATTGCTAGCAAATACATGCCCTCCCGCCCTCTAAGATCTGCAACAGCAGCCCTCCTCCGGGAACCCTCAGTGAGGGAGATCAAGTGGGTGAGTACCCAGAGGAGGGCTTTTTCAGTGGTGGTGCCCCAATTATGGAATGCGCTCCCTGGAGAGGTTTGCCTGGCACTGTTGTTATCTGTTTTTTGGTGCCAGGCGAAGACTTTTTTATTTAAGTCGTATTTTAATTTTTAGTTTGTTTATTTGGTTTATAGTTCTGTTTTGTATTTTTGTGTTTATGTCTTGTTAGTTGATGGTAGTTTACTTAAAGTTCAATTAGGTTTATTAATTTTGTTGATTGGGTTATTGTTTATGATTGTATTTTAGGTTGGCCGAGATGCACCGGAGGGAGGGAGGTTAAATAGAGAGGATTTTAATTGTATTATTGTTTTTTATACTGTTGTAAGCCGCCCCGAGGCTTTGTTGCGATGGGGCAGCATATAAATGTTTTAATAAATAAATAAATAAATAATCCATTTATTAGTGAAAATGTATACAAATTTTTATGCACACTTAAAAAACCTTGCAAACTGATGAACAACCAGGACAAACAAATTTAAGTTTGAGGGAAGAAGACACTGAGAGGAACAGAAGGTTTGCCCATTCCAATTTTCAAGGAATTTGTGGGCTGTGCAAACTGGGAACTCCAGGGAATTCATGTGAGTTTCTTGTGAGTTTAGGAGCCTCCATGTCCCAGTTAACTCATAATCTGTCATGAGTTGATTCCTGTAAATGTCTTCTTTTGAATTAGATAACCTTCTGGTTTGAAGCATGAATGTATGCTTCTTTTGTAAGGACAGGAAAACGTATGTTAAAATGGGGCTCAACCAACACTTTCTTTAAAGGTAAAGAAAATGAAATCCAGAATTTTTTTAAAAAATGTTAGGGATTCATTTGTGACTTACTCAGAATCCATCATTTCCCACTAGCTACTTAAATACATGAAGAATTACTATGTGAAAGAAGGAAGGAAGGAAGGAAGGAAGGAAGGAAGGAAGGAAGGAAGGAAGGAAGGGTGAACACCAATGGAAATTGCAGTCTAACGCACCAGGTGCCGTCCATTTTTGGATGCCATTTGCTGCTCACACAAAGTAAAAGAAAGAAAGAAGAAAAGAAAGGGAAGTGCATGCCCATTTTCAAGCAGTTGAAATTAGTGGCTAGAATGCTAACCAGGACTGGCTGATTGATCAGATTTGGCTATCTGATCTATTTTCAGCTATCTGAGCTGCTTGCCAGCGTTCTTGCTTTCATCTTTAAAATTTTAAAGAATTTGGGGTGCCTCCTTGCACATCTACCTAGCCTGACCTAAGGTCTTTATCTCAGGCCCTCCTCCAAGTTCCTTCAGCAAATCAAGGAGTCCAGTCAAGGAAGGTGGCTACAAGAGACAGGCCCTTTTCAGTGAGGGAATCCCATCTTTGAAAAACGCTCCCCAGTGAGGCTCAGTTGTAACCTAAGTTGTGTCCCTCTTTGGAGCCATGGGAAGCATGATTCCATTGCCCTGGGAGCCATAACATACGTCAAGTGGTTTCTAAATACGTCAGTACTACTAACTTTCCCCAGACATTTTAAGAATTATTTCAATACTTTCAGATCTCAGCACTCTTTTATTTCACTGCTGGTTTTTCTGTTGTTATGTGCTATAGTATTTTTACTCACTGAGATGGTTCAGCGAATCATGTTGCATGAATAACAAAACAGTTGTCATTTAATGAGTCAATAGCAAAAGGAAAACTTTTCTTTTTAATTGAAAATGTGTGTGATTACCCCAGGGGGCTCTTTCTGCCAAAGCACCTTACTTTTGATTTCAGGAAGGAGAAAAACCATGTCGCTTCACTCTCACTCCCCAGGTAGGAACAGGGATAGGAGAAGCACATTCAATCCCAAAATGAAAATCTTCTTGTAGCTTCAGAACTTGATGCAGGACCAAATCCACAGGGCCAAGCTGCCTCACCTTCAGGTACTATTCACAAAAGTGAGAACTTCAAATCAGCTCCCAAAGTTGCCAGTTGCAAAACTGTGAATGGATGGTGTGACCACAATCAAAATGGCGCATACAGTTCTGGTAAACAGACTCCAGAAAACAACACTGTAGACTAGGAAAAGAGTGAGAGCAGAGACTCCAGAATAATTCAAGGCTGGAGCAAAGATGGCCTTTAAGGTCGTTTACAGACACTGGTGAAAAGAGACATGATAAAAGCCATAAAAATGAACCGTGTCTCAATAGCAAGGAAAAATAATTGAAAATGGATCAGGAAACGATAGAAAAAAATCTGCAGCAGACTGCCATTCCCCAGCAATTCACCATGATCAGAAACTAAAGTTCAGAAAGACTTGTATGAAGTTACAAACACAGAAGAGCAGCAGCCCTGAGACTCTGGAGCCTTGAAGTCAGACTGCTTTGCCTTTGGCTGCCTTGGATCCAAGCTGCTTGGGAGTCCAAAATAGTCTGCGTCCCCAAAGCAGGTGCCCTAAGTGTGGGCTCACTCCTCCCCTGAGGAATCACTCCTCTGACCGCTGCTAAAAAGGCACTTTAGATAAAAATGGGTGACCACACGTTTGGTGCAATATTTCTCAAAGACTGGCCTGAAGTGGCAGAGAGAGAGAGAGAGAGAGAGAGAGAGAGAGAGAGAGAGAGAGAGAGAGAGAGAGAGATTATTTTGTACATTGCAAATAGTTCACATTTCTGAATGGAGAACAGTTTTGGATGGCTATCCATTGTGCAAAAAATAGAGCCCAATACACAGTATTGCTGTGCTCAGATTGAAAGCCTGGGGAGTGACAAGGAGTGTTACTAAATATTTTGTTACTAAAAGCCCTGCTTTCATGCTTCAAAGTGTCAAGACTGGGTGACTTCTTGACTTAAAGCAGGTGCATAGAAACCAGGCCGGAAACCCTAGGCTGTCTGGGTGGTGAGTAATGGAAGGACAGCAAAGGGCCCGCTGAACAGAGAAGGTTGCCTGATGTGCCGATACTGGGGCATTTTGGCACATCCGGTGAACCTCCTCCCAGTTTTGATCAGCTGACTCAAAGTAGAAATCAAGTAGGATTTCCCTTCCTGCACTGTCTTCTTTCCCTAATGGGGTTTGTGAATTTTTTTGCCAAAGAAAGTTATCCAAATTACACTAGGTCCACATATTTTTTGGAGGCCAATTTGCACAAATTAACCAAATTCAAATTCAAATTTCCCCAGCAGTTTTATTTTTAAATGTGCAAATCTCAGTCCCTTCTTGGATGGAAGTCCATGAGCTTCCTGGCTCAACTTTCACCATAGTGAGCTGACACCCGTGTGGGGATGGTAAGCCTAAATTGAGGGTTGGTAAGCCAAAATCCAAAGAGTTCAAGATCTCTCTGAGGTTCATCCTCCCATTGGATTCTTCAGACATTCACAGGAGATTGTCAGGCTTCAGCCTTGCTATAAAAGCACTCATCAAAGTGAAGGAAAAAAAAGGGAAGAAAGCAGTCTATGAATGTCAGAAAAGCACAAAAAGCCCCGTTTGGTTCTCTTCCTCCCTTGTGCTGTTTTCACTCCCATATATGAATTTAAAGTGTTAAGAAGTGGTCCCTGAATGTTTGCTTTTCTTTTCCTTCCTTATCCCTTTTTCCTTTTGTGTTGTGTGGCTGTTTGGTTAAAGAGTGGGGTCAAAATACTTTAAACAAAGAAAGAAAGGAATAAAAGAGCCAACTCTTATGGCTCAGCTATGAAAGCTGAAGCTGTCATTTGTCTTTCAACAGTCATAGTAAAACTGTTTTAAAGGCTTCAGCAGACTTTTGTACGGTATAGTAAGAGAATAATATTCTGCTATTGTTCTTTTTAAAAATGAACAGATTAGCTCCTGAAAGCCATGCTGGATCAGACCAAAGGTCCTTCTAGTGCAGTGCTCAGTGTCAAGCCAGCTTCCCACAGGATCCCCCAAGCAGGATGGGTGCAAGACCTCCGCCTGCCCAAGTTCCTCAGCACCTGGAGTATGCAGACATACCACCTCTGCTAAAGGAAGAGCACATAGCCAAGGCTAGTAGCCCCTAATAGCCTCTCCCATCATGAATCTGTCCAGGCCCCCTTTAAAGCCACCCAGGTGGGCAGCCATCACCATTTCCCGTGGTAGCAAATTCCATCGCTGAGCTGTGTGAAGAAGCGCTTCCTTTGCACATGGCCAAAATGGTTGCTCACTGAAGCAGCTATTGGATCCTATAGTATCTTCCAACCCCCTTTTGGATCTTTTTTGGTTTCATTCCCAGAAGAAGGGAAATAATGGCACTCACCAGCCCCTCATGTCCATTGTGCTTTCAACAACTTTCTTAGTACAAAGAACATCGTCCACGATGTCGTCATCAAGGAAATCTGGGAAAGAAGTTAACTGAAACAAGTGACTGAAGCATGAAGCAACTGTAGTTCCCAAGCGAAGTCGAGAAGGTTAAAAGGACAGCATTTCTGAAGATGCTGCTGGGTCAGCCCATTAAAGCATGAAAAGGAAGAGCTGCTTTTAATCACGTGCAAAGCAAAGCTAAATGTATCCAAAGTGAAATAAATCCATTGCAGAAGCCAGAGCAGAGGAATCCGCATGGCAGAAAAAGTTGCATAACTTTGCCTGTCGGTGCTTTTTTATGGGACACCTGAAGGAAGGCGCTCCTATATACCTCCTTTCTTAAGACTAGACTGTTCTCAGTTTAGAAATAAACCACTTTTCTTATGCCTCAGGAAGCAAAGGAACAAACAAGGAGTCTCTCACCATCACAGGAAAGATTGCATTTGTTCTGAGACAAATGCCTCCCATTATCACACCATTCAAGGCCACTGAGCTGGAATATTCCATAGTGTGGAACCCCTTTTGTATTTTCATAGTAAAGTGTGTCGAGTTTGCTTGCGTAATAAGCTGCACAGACATCTAGCAGGCAAACATAATGCAACAATCAGAAAAGTGCAGTGACTTCTATTTGCTAAAATCAGTTCCAAACCATTGCATTAGGAAAAGGATTTTTTAGGGTAAATAAATAACCTTTAAATATCAAAACCAATCTCAATTTAAACTCTTTCAAGATATGGACATTAGCCACTCTCAGTTTTGACATACATAGATTTAAAATCCAATATATTCTTTTGGAATATTGCAACATAGGTAGCATATACATTCATTGCTAACATCTAGTACTTCAATGATGCTTCTAAAGTTTTCAAATTTCTCAATGTTTCTTCTCAATTGTATAGGTTCTTATTTTCAGAATTCATCACACTATTTGAAAAAGTTCACCAATGGCATCTTTTATGACTGTTCAAACATACCATTGAACAAGTTACAAAACAGTAGATACATTTAAACCCATTCCATTAAATAAAAAAGAACTGAAGAAACTGCACGTGGCACAGAAGTGGCATATACATCCAATAAACAAACAAACAAGAAAACAAACAAATGGCAGTCAGTTGGGACAAGTTAATCGATGGAACTCACAGTGTTCTGAGTAGAAGCCTTTAAAGGGATCCAACCCATGAAATTTCAGTAAGTAGTAGAGGTCACAAGCATTATACACTTTTGCCTCATTTGTAACTATGAGTAGGTAGAAGAAGGCTAAGCCAGCACCTAGTCTTTGGAACATGGTGTGTCTGGAGATTTCGTATTTTCTGACGGCTCTGGCTTTAGGCATGGGCTGCCCAATGCCCATTCCCATTGCTAGTGGCATGATGTCACCAACAGAGCTTAAACAGTTACAGAAACTGGTTGCAGATGTACTGCTTGGATGATGCTGCATGGGAAACACTAGGGAGTTTGTGCTGGGCGTGCTTATATATGAGTAAGGCGATGGGGTCATTAATTTGTACTGATGTTTGAGATATCAGAAAGTACTTAGGGCGGTTTTTTCCAGAATCTGGCCTCTTGGGTCCTGGCAAAAGTGAAAAAAGCTTGTTTCCTGGGGTTCTAGAAAACCTGATCCATTATATCTCACTCTGCCCTTACTTCCTGGAACATCAGCTGCTGGTGCGGGTCTGAATTTTTGTGTGTTGCCAGGACAAACACTCACTTCTCTGCCATGAGCTGAATTCCCAGATAAGGTGAGTGCACTACACAGAATCTGCCAGACCACCAATTTTTTTTGTTTAGCCGCAAAGTTGTGCCTGACCCATGATGACCCCATGGACAACATTTCTCCAGGATCTCCTGTCCCCCACCATCCCTCGGAGTCCACCCAAGCTCAAACCCACCACCCAGTGACTCCATCTGGCCATCTCATCCTCTGCTGCCCTCTTCTCCTTTTGCCATCAATTGTTCCCAGAATCAAGGTCTTCTCCAATGAGTTGTTCCTTCTCATTAAATGGCCAAAGTATTTTGAGTTCATCTTCAGTATCTAGCCTTCTATCAGTCAGGGTTGATTTCCTTTAAGATTGACTGGTTTGATCTTTTTGCAGTCCAAGGGACTCACAGGCTTCTTCTCCAGCACCACAGTTCAAAGGTCTCAATTGTTCGGTGTCCAGTGTTCACAGCCATACATTGCAACTGGGAAAACCATAGCCTTGACTATACACATTTTTGTTGGCAGGGTGATGTCTCTGCTTTTTAGTATGCTGTCTAGATTTGCCATAGCTTTCCTCCCAAGGAGCAAGCGTCTTTTACTTTCTTGGCTGCAATCCCTGTCTGCGGTGATCTTGGAGCTCAGGAAAATAAAATCTGTCACTACCTCCATCTATTTGCCAGGAAGTGATAGGACCTGATGCCATGATCTTATTTTTCTTAATGTTGAGTTTCAAGCCAACTTTTGCACTCCCCTCTTTCACCTGGATCAAGAGGCTCTTTAGTTCCTCTTCACTTTCTGCCATTAGAATGATATCATCTGCATATATCTGAGGTTGTTGATATTTCTCCCGGCAACCTTAATTCCAACTTGTGATTCATCTAGCCCGGCCTTTTGCATGATGTGCTTTGCATGTAAATAGGCAGGGGGACAGTATACAGTCTTGCCGTACTCCTTGCTCAATTTTGAACCAATCAGTGGTTCCATGTCAAGTTCTCACTGCTGCTTCTTGACCCACATACAGGTTTCTCAAGAAACAAATAAGCTGGCCAGATTTGATTATTCTTTCTGCAGAATCAGAGACTGTCCACCAAGAGCTAGCCCAGTCCAGCTTCACACTGACCTCTCTTAGTGACTGACCTATTGAAGAAGAAAATTAGCAGGCTGAAATGAGCTGGGTGGATTTGCAGAAGGCTTTACGCCATGTTGCTCAGTCATTCTGAGTGTGATCTCAGGAAATGTATATCAGCAAACACAAACACAGGAATGAAATAATTTCTTTTTGCCTGGGAAAGGTGGGCCAAAACAGCCCTGGTGTCAGTCTGTTTGCCCAAAATAATCATTGCAAGGATCATGCACTGGAGCCAAACCTCTGGAAGAGCTCATCATAACAAAGTCATGTTGAATTCAGGAACATGCACTGGATAATGTCCCGGTATTTATGGGCAGATGTTTGCCACCAGAGCTGTCCCTGGAGCACCAGCACTTTGTAAGTGGTGAATTCTCAATGGTCAATTGGCCCAGATTCAGTTAGCTGGCTTGCACTTGGCCTTCCCCCAAGTCCCTTGTTTCTACCTTGTCCTGAGCTTCAATGGACATAGTGATCAGCCACAAGGCTCGGGGAGGTACCTACCTTATCCCAGAGCATCCCCACAGGTGTCTGACGCTGCTTGCACCACACATAGTAGCCTGGTGTAAGAAGGATGGGTACAGTACCTGCCCGCTATACTTCCTGACAGGGGCTTCTCCCCCTTTTTAGCCAGAAGAAATTTGAGTGTCTTTGTATGACCATTGGCTGCCCTCTGAGGATACCCAAAATAACTCACTGTTCCTGCTGAAGAAGTCCTTCTATCTCAGTGTGCAGTGAAGCTTGCTCATCTCACTGGCTCCAGTGAGTAATAATGCGCTATGATGTGCTGCTTCAGGCCTTACCTCTCTCATTTTCCTCTTCCAAAGCTGCCAGGAGCCATGCAAAAGGTTTGGTTGGGTTGTACCCCAAATATTCCTAGGTAGAGCACCCATCTTGACTTTCCTTTTTGGTTTGCTCCATCTTTTTCCTATTCCCATGTTTCAATCTAGATTAACTAACGGTGACTAACTCTACTTCCTGGTCTTTATCAGAGGATGAAGCTAAAGTAAAGGATGCTCAATAGAACATGCAGCTTAAAGATGGGAGAAGGAGCACCGTTAGTCTGTGGGATGGAGACAGCTCCAGCTGTGGCTCAGTGGTAGAGCATCTGCTTGGCACAAAGGAATTCCCACTTTGAGTTCCCAGAGTTTGAGCTCTTTCCGGAAACCCTGGGAAGCTGCTGTCAGTTCAGCAGCCCTGCATTCAACAGACCAAGTGCCTGGCTCAGCTTCCGGTGTTCCTATCTGATAACTTACAATCTGACATAAATTCCTCATAAAACTTCTCTTGCTTTAGATGGGGGTGGACGGATGGGTGCTGGACCACTTTCAGTCCAAGGGTTTAATCTCATTTGGGAGAAACTCTGCTTTAGTTGGACCCTGCACCCCGTCCATGACTGCATGGAATATTTTACTAAAGCTGGCTATTATGTTAGCTGTTGTGAAAGATGAGATGCCTTACTTGTACCAGCTCTAATGTCCACACCAGGATCAACCATGATGCCTCCTTTCTTTTAATGAGGACATGGCCTACTTCATCCCACCTGCAATGAAGGCAGATTTATCAAGGAATTTCATAATGTCCTCTTCTTGGGCACATAGATAGAAATAGAGCAGCCACCTTCAGATGTTCTGATTAAGCCTGGATGTGGAGGATCTTTCTAACTTCTGGCTGGCTGCACAGTGCCATTTGTAGGCTGAACTTGAGGCTGCCTCAGGGCTGCTCCTATCACCCTGGCTGATGCTGAGGTGCCTGCCATGTTGAGTTCAGAATGCCTGCCTTGGAACATGGAGCCAAATGCGGCATGAAGAGATGCTCCAAGTAGCAAAGCTGCTTTTAAAGAGCTCAGCCAGTGCAACTTTCACAGGGCTGGATCCAACATTGTTTGCTGGATGACCCCAGATTCTAGAATTCAAATAAGAAGGAAGAAAGAACATTATTAACTTGCTCCCCTTTTCTCAGTGCGTTCATGAGGTATAGCCCATTGCTTGAAAAATGATAGGGAATTAACCAACAATCGTCTTCTGTTTTGATTTTAATTCAGGCCAGTTTTGGTGGGCATGGAGTATTCAGCTGGATGACCTGTTCCGCATCGTTTAGCCCCCTGAAAGAGAGGAGATCTTATCCCTTATGCAGGGATGGGAATGCATGGCCTGCATATGGCAATCCAGTTTGAGAACACAAGAGAAGCAGTCTGGAATCTGTATTTTACTATTAGTCTCATCTAATAATCTGGATTTGTACAGACTGAAAATTCATGAAAACACAAAACATCGCCCATCATTTTTTAATCCTTATGTGCAAGGGAGGCTTCAATCCTTTCTTCACTAATTTCTGAAACCATTCGTCAGTTTGGAAGAAAAAGGAACATCGGCTGTAAATGAAGCTGAGAATATTTTTGCTGCAGTTATCCAAGTAGCGTGGCCTAAAGGGACAGAGAGAGGGGGAATAAATTAGCTAGAATTTCCCAGATTCAAAACATGTATGGTGTTACTGGTGTGCATGGATGCTGAAACAACTATACAAAAAACTTGAGAGAAAATTCCCTGTGCAATCGCATCAAATTTGCTTTGTTCAGTATTTGACAAATGCTCGCTTGGGAACTGATAAATGGGGAGGGGGATACGTAAATTAATGAAAGAAAGGGGAGGGGTGTCTCTAGCAACACAATGCACATTTTGCTAGTTTGCTAGGATGCCAGCAAGCAGCATTTATGCAGCAGCTGGCCTAAGAGAAAGGGAGGTCTTCTGGCCCATGCAAGTTCAGGCTCAAAACCAACACACGGATGCCTTCCAGACACAGGGAACAGGGAAGCTGTCTGCCCCGAGCAGCAGCAGGAAAGGGGCATCAGGATGCTTCTTTTTCAAAATGTGGGTGGGACATAAACCTCAACTAAATCAGCCCCTCCTGCATTGCCCAAGGAAGCTGACATCTGGTGCAAGCACAGCCCATGATGCCTTGATTGATACTGCAGCTTGGAAAACTTTCAGTAGTTACACCTGAGGGTGAGTGATCAGCTTCAAATGACAGGTTGCTGATTCAGCAGAGCAGAAGAAAAGTCACACTTGGGGAAGGAGGTTGGGATGTTGAGGGCTTTGTTGCCCCTGTAGGCACACCAGGTGGTGGGACTTCCAGTGTCATTTCTTAGGAGTGCAGCTGAAGGATCAGGTTTCCCTGCTGCACATGGAGGACCGGTTGGTCTCTTTCCTCTGCCAGTGAGAGGATTTCCTTGATGCCAGCCTTCCCCTGATGATGTCCTCCTTGGAGTCTTGCAAATCATCCTACGTGGGCCTTCTTGTCAAGATGGCCCCGCAGCTGCACTTAGTTCAATGCTCCGCAGTCAGCCACTCAGAGGCTGGGGCACAGAAGATTTAGCTCTACTTCATGTGGCAGAATAATCTTTTTCAAGCCCAGTATCGCCTCTCATACAGAAGTTTGGGAACAGATATTCAGCTATGCTGGACATGTGACCCAGCAAAGCACAGAGAGCTCACTTTGTTTATTGGTGGCCACCATTATTATAGCTTGGGCAAATGCAAAATTAAAACATAAGGAACTGTTAGATTTCATCTGGACTGCAGCCAGGGAAGAAATAAAAGTGCAGCAATGTGGTTCTCCAGTGCAGAACCAGCTATTGTTGGATGGGAGAAAAAACCATGGTCAACTCGGGGGATGAGGTAACTTGGAATGTGCCCCACTGCTCAAACTGAACAAGGCACTGTGTGTCCCTCTGTTGGATCGCTCAGTGCAGGAACCACAGTGGAGCAGAACAGCTTAAAAGTATTGGTATCTGATGTATTAGTTTGCGTATTGGTTCTTAATAAATGTTAAAAAGCTGCAAGAAATTGCTCATATAACTCACCATGCTGCCATCCCATTACTTGTGACAATTTTCTGAACACATGCAACGTCATCAGCGATATCATCATCAAGAAAATCTGGGAAGGAGAGGAGTAAGGCCGGTCAACTAGTATCAACTGGAGGTCCATCTGCAGATGCTCACTGAAGCCCCTGCCTGCCCCCCACCCCCAAATATGGGAATGGTGGGTTCTTTGGTGCCAGGGCCCAGGGCAAAGCAAAGCAAAAATGTGACAGCCCTATCTGCTTTCATGGTCATGATGAATGAAATTTCTGGGAATCCTTTTTCTCTTTTGTAACAGAATCAGGATATATCCATAGTAATATTGGTGAGGATAAATATATTGATACAAAGTAAGAAATTACCTGGAGCATCTATAAAGAAAAATTGTGAGAAGCTGGCTTGTCTTTACAAAATATTCCTTTATAACATGGGTCCTCAAACTATGGCCCACAGGTCGGATATGGCCCACCATGCCCATTTATCCGGCCCACCTCAGAGGTTTTGGACTCCCCATGCCCACCGCTGCCACCACCGCCTGCCTTGCTGTGCGTGTCAAGGCGGTAACTTGCTCACTCAGAGATCATTTTGGACTCGCTCGGATATCTCGGATATCTTGGATATCTTCGAGCAAGCCACCGTCTTGCTGCACATGTGCATGGCCACTGCCCCTGCCACCTCACCGGCCCGCACCCATCCCACCGCCTTTCAACTGGCCCCCTGTTGAAAAAAGTTTGAGGACATCTGCTTTATAAGATGATGTTTTATTGTTATGGACTTTGGGATTATGTTTTGCTGAAATGCATATGCCAAAAATGGAAATACTCAAGTCTAAAACATCACTACATAGCCAAATTCCACCTTTATATTTTCAGTAAGAGAGAAAATCATCCAAGGAGTCCTGTTGGATAAACCATGCTTTTTCTTTTCATCTCTCTCTCTCTCTCTCTCTCTCTCTCTCTCTCTCTCTCTCTCTCATTCTCTCCCCCCACCCCTGCTATTTGTTACCTTCTTTTTCTTTAGTGTACATAACCTAAGAACTTCTAGCCTGCCTTCCAGTGAGAACCAGTGTAGTGCATTGGCTAGTGTTGGACTGGAATCTGAGAGCTCTAGTCCTACATTGACCACAAAGCATTGACTAGAGGACTACACTGACTAGATGACTTTGGGCTAGTCATGGACCCTCAGCTTAACATAGCTCACAGGGTGGTTGTTGTGAGGATGAAATGGAGTGGAGGAGAATTACTTAAGTCACCTTGAGTTCCTTGAAGGAAAAAAAGGTGGAATATAAATAAATAAATGTATGTAAACCTTTGACCAAGCCACAACTGGTATTTGGTACACACTGGTGATGAACATCAAATAAAACATCTCATACATTAAAATTGTTCCAGTTTAACATAGGGTCTTCTCTCCAGGAAGCTTTTCACCTGCCATGTTCCTAAGACTTCCAGATCCTTTGCAGGGTTAAGACTGGCTCCTTTACACATGTCTTTCCCCTGTTACAGTGTTTCTTTTACGGCCTTTTTATGCTCCATACCACAACCAGTTGACAGTACTCTGGTACTATATGCATATTTAAGGGTTTCAGCCTGCAATTCACACATAAGGCTAGAATTTCCTTGCTCTGGAGATTGCTCTAAATTTCCTTGCTCTAAACAGAACAGAACAGAACAGAACAGAACAGAACAGAACACCACACCAAAACCAAAACCAAAACCAAAACCAAAACCAAAACCAAAACCGAGTTGTGGATATGGTGTATCCACCAAGATTGGCCTGGGAAGATGAGATACTGAGCTGGTGTGGTGTGGAGGTGAGGGTGTTGGACTGGGGACCTGGGAGATCCAGATTCTAATCACCACTTTGGTCATGCAGCTCACTGGGTGCCCAGCCACTCCCTCATAGCCTAATCTTTTTTTTTAAATCAGTTTTATTAAAATTTATTATAACACTAAAAACATCAACCATCAATTACATCAGACATACTGGGTCAGCCCCCTACTCATTTTTTCTTTCTTTTTAACATATTCAAATCCATTTATAATAACTTAAAAATATATTTAAATCTAAGTCAGGTACAAAAAAAAATGTTTAAATCTATGCAAAGTCCCATCACTCTTTGTTGTTGTTAGTTGCGAAGTCGTGTCCGACCCATTGCAACCCTATGGACAACATTCCTCCAGGCCTTCCTGTCCTCCACCTGGAGTCCACTCAAGCTCACACCAACCACCTCAGTGACTCCATCTAGCCACCTCATCCTCTGCCGTCCCCTCCCTCTTTTGCCATCTATTGTTCCCAGCATTAGACTCTTCTCCAGGGAGTCCTTCCTTCTCATTAGGTGGCCAAAGTATTTGAGTTTCATCTTCAGGATCTGGCCTTCTAAAGAGCAGTCAGGGTTGATCTCCTCTAGGACTGATTGGTTTGATCACCTTGTGGTCGCAGGACTCTCCTCCAGCACCACAACTCAAAGGCCTCAATCCTTCGGCGCTCAGCCTTCCTTATGGTCCAGCTTTCACAGCCATATATTGCAACTGGGAAAACCATAGCCTTGACTGTACACACTTTTGTTGGCAGGGTGATGTCTCTGCTTTTTAGTATGCTGTCTAGATTTGCCATAGCTCTCCTCCCCAGGAGCAAATGTCTTTTAATTTCTTGGCTGCAGTGACCACCCCATCGTGATTATCAGGGACGTTAAGCTCTTTCTTGTATAGTTCTTCTGTGTAATCTTGCCACCTCTTCTTAATCTCTTCTGCCTCTGTTAGGTCCCTGCCATTTTGGTCCTTTATCATGTCCATCTATGCATGAAATGTTCCCTTCATATCTCCAGTTTTCTTGAAGAGATCTCTGGTCCTCCCTATTCTATTGTTTTCTTCTATTTCTTTGCACTGTTCATTTAAGAAGCCATTCTCATCTCTTCTAGCTATTTTTTGGAATTCTGCATTCAATTGGGTGTATCTTTCTCTTTCTCCCTTGCCTTTTGCTTCCCTCCTTTCCCCAGCTATTTGTAAAGCTTCCTCAGTCAGCCATTTTGATTTCTTGCATTTCTTTTTCTTTGGGATGGTTTTAGTTGCTGCCTCTTGTACAATGTTGTGAACCTCCGTCCATAGTTCTTCAGGCACTCTGTCTATCAGATCTAATTCCTTAAATCTATTTGTCACCTCCACTGTATATTCATCAGGGATATGATTTAGGTCATACCTGAGTGGCCTAGTGATTTTCCCTACTTTCTTCAATTTAAGCCTAAATTTTGCAACAAGAAGCTCATGATCTGAGCCACAGTCAGCTCCTGGTCTAGTTTTTACTGACTGTATAGAGCTTCTTCATCTTTGGCTGCAGAGCACGTAGTCAATTTGATTTCTGTGTTGACCGTCTGGTGATGTCCATGTGAAGAGTCGTCTCTTGGGTTGTTGGAAAAGAGTGTTTGCTATGACCATCGTATTCTCTTGAAAAAATTCTACCAGCCTGTGCCCTGCTTCATTTTGTACTCCAAGGCCAAACCTGCCTGTTATTCCAGTTATCTTTTGGCTTCCAACTTTAGCATTCCAGTCTCCCATGATGATAAGGACATCATTTTTTGGTGTTAATTCTAGAAGGTTTTGTAGGCTTTCATAGAACTGGTCAACTTCAGCCTCTTCAGCACCAGTGGTTGGGGCATAGACTTGGACTATTGTGATATTGAATGGTTTGCCTTGGATTCGAACTGAGATCATTCTGTCATTTTGGAGATTGTATCCCAGTATTGCTTTTCCTACTCTTTTATTGACTATGAAAGCTACTCCATTTCTTCTGAGAGATTCTTGCCCACAGTAGTATACCTGATGGTCATCTGAATTAAATTCACCCATTCCTGTCCATTTTAGTTCACTGATTCCTAAGATGTCGATGTTCAGTCTTGTCATCTCTTGTTTGACCACATCCAGCTTGCCTTGATTCATGGATCTTACATTCCAGGTTCCTATGAAATATAGATCTTTGCAGCATCGGACTCTCCTTTTGCCACCAGATACATCTGCAACTGAGTGTCCTTTCGGCTTTTACCCAGTCGCTTCATTCTTTCTGGCGCTACTAGTACTAGCCCTCTGCTCTTCCCCAGTAGCATACTGGACACCTTCCGACCTGAGGGGCTCATCTTCCGGCATCATATTTTTTTGCCTTTTGGTACTGTCCATGAGGTTTTCATGGCAAAGATACTGGAGTGGGTTGCCATTTCCTTCTCCAGTGGATCACGTTTTGTCAGAGCTCTCTGCTATGACCTGCCCATCTTGGGTGGCCCTGCACAGCATAGCTCATAGCTTCATTGAGCTATGCAAGCCCCTTCACCATGACAAGGCAGTGATCCTAGCCAATAATAAAGAAAAAAGTCTCCAAGTTTGATAGAAGTCAATATCTTCTTCTCCTTCAATGGTAAATTCAGTCTGACCATTTCTGCACATTTCAGGATCTTTTAATCAATTAAATATTAAGAAGACATGATGATCAGAAACGGATCCAAAATGCTGAAATGTGAAAGCACTTAAACCAACCCCCAACCCAGCTTTTAAACATTTCCAAAATATTGGTATTGCTCTTTCCCAGTATGAATCTGAGTGGATTCAAAATGCAACCTTACCTGTTGCAAAGTCCTAGAATAACTTGTCTAATTTCATTGACCTGATTTATACCCTGCCAGCCAGAATGTTCTTTGGTGGCTACAAAAATGTCTAGTAGCTTCTAACCCTTTTTAAAAATTCACATTTCTCAGTGGTTTCTCTGAATCTCACTGGTGATTGAGGTTCTTAGCTACTATTTCCAAAATGTGCCACATTAACTGGAAAGGTTAATGTGAGGAACGTGACATTAACCTTAGTGAGGAGCATGACATTTTTCCAATAAATATTGCAAACAAAATTCCCCATCTAAAAAAGAGAACACGAAGGAGAGTCCTACTAGAGAAGCAACCCACTACAAACTGGCAGCCCATTAATGATGCTGCTAAGCAAGCAAAACTCACAGTGTTGTACACTGAAGTCATGATACTGTTCCAGCCCGACTTTTCAAGTAAGTAAAACATTTCACAGATCTGAAACACTTTGGCTTTGTTTCCTATGAGGAATAAGCAGCAGCAGAAGAAAAGGTGGAACTTCTTCATTGCTGAAGAAGTTCCACCATACCTGCCCACCAAAGTGGTACCTCTTTTATCTACTTGCATTTGCATGCTTTAGAACTGCAAGGTTGGCAGGAGCTGGGACGGAGCAACGGGAACTCATCCCGTTGGGCAGATTCGAACCGGTGACCTTTCGATCTACCAGCCCAGCAGCACAGCAGTTTAAACCACTGTGCCACCTGCAGTTCCTCTAAGCAGTATAATTTCAGCTTTAAAAGAGTTAACATAGATACAGAGTGAGTCAGAAGGGGCCTCATGGGCCATCTAGTCTGACCCATGGCTACAGCTGACTGCACTCATGACATGCCCACCATGTGCATGTCCAGCCTATCCTTAAACACCCTCACTGATGGGGCTTCAACCACCTCCCGTGCAAGCCCATTCCATACCCTCGGGTTCTAACCATCAGAAAGTGCTTCCTGGCATCCACCCTAAATCTTGGTTCCCTGAGCTTGGCTCCATTGGAATGCATCCTGCCCTGCACTGCAGGGGAAAAAAGGTCATGACCCACCACTGCATGGCAGCACACAATGAAAACAACCCATAGGATAAAAGAGCAATTAAATAACATAGAAACATAGAAACAGAGCAAGTCAGAAGGGGTCTCCTGGGCCATCTAGGCTGATCCCCGGCTCCAGCCGGCTCCGCTCTTGACATCAAGGACTATGCCGACACTGAGAGCCAGTGTAGTGTGGTGGTTAGAGTGTTGGAATGGGGGCCCACTTGACCATGAAGCTCCCTGGGGGACTTAGGCAGTCCTTCTCAGGCTAGCCTCTAGAGGAAGGGTTTTTCACACAGAGGGTCCGAGAGGCAATGAGGGGGGGAAACGTCCTTGACTTGGTCTTGACCAACAGGGAGGAGCTGATAGATGAAGTACAGATTCGGGGAGCTCTGGATGCGAGTGATCACTCCATCCTTTGCTGTGAGATCAGGGGACTGGGGACGTGCACCAGGGTGAGCACTAGAAGCTGGGACTTCAAGAGGGCCAACTTTGGCCAACTGAAGGCCAGACGGGGGAAAGTCTCCTGGGATAGGTTACTGGAAGGTAAGCGAGTTGAGGAGGGGTGGATGGCACTCAAAAGGGAGGTTTTGGAGGCGCAAGCCTTGACGATACCTCTAGTCAGTAAGGTGGGGAGGCAGAGTGCCGCCATGGATGTGAAAGGAGGTGGTTAGAAGAATTAGATGAAAGAGGAACCTCCGTAGGAAATGGGTACTGGGGGAAATAGACAAAAGGGTTGTCAAAAAGACAAGAGGAGGCCTGTTGCAGAAGGATTCTTCGTAAGGCTAAGGCTGAGCTGAGATTTGCCAAGAATATTAAGAGCAACAAAAAGGGCTTCTTTCAGCATGTAAATAGGAAAAGGAAGGGGAGACAAGTGGTGGGACCACTAAATAAGGAGGAAGGAGATCCAGTGACTGATAGGAGGGAACAGGCACAGATGCTAAATGACTATTTTGCCTCTGTGTTCTCCTCAAAGCAGGACGGGGGGATATCCGTATAGGAGATTAGATGAGACTGGGGATTTAGGGGCACAGATTAGAGTCACCCCCCTTGAAGTCGAGGGGCTCCTCAGGGCATTGGACATTACAAAGGCACCAGGCCCTGACGAGTTACACCCGAGAGTACTTAGAGAGTTGGCAGGGGTTCTCTCACGCCCGCTGGCCTCCATTTTTGAGACCTCGTGGAGAACAGGTGAAGTTCCAGAGGACTGGAGGGTGGCATCGGTGGTCCCAATTTTCAAAAAGGGTAGTAGGAAGGACATGAGGAATTATAGACCGGTTAGCCTTACATTGTAGGAAAAACAATGGAAAGGCTCATAATAGAGAGGGATCTAGTGATGCTAGATAGGGAAGGGAGGCTGACAGCCACACAACACGGCTTCTGCAAGAACAGGTCCTGCCAGACAAACCTTGTGGAATTCTATGACAAGGTTTCAAGATGGCTAGATGGAGGGGATGCAGTGGATGTGGTATACCTGGATTTCCGCAAGGCCTTTGACAAAGTGCCCCATGATATCCTGGTTGAGAAACTGAGGAGTTTTGGGATACACCAAAGCACTGTCCGGTGGATTAGGGCATGGTTGACTGACCGAAAGCAGAAGCTAACCATTAGCGGGGAATCATCGGGATGGCAGCCAGTGACAAGCGGGGTCCCCCAGGGCTCTGTCCTGGGGCCGATCCTGTTTAATCTTTTTATTAATGACATGGAAGAAGGGGTGAACAGTCTGCTGATCAAATTCGCAGACGACACTAAAACTGGAGCAGTGGCCACAACTGAGGAGCAGGTACTCCAGATCCAAAAGGATCTGGACAGACTATGGAAGTGGGCAGGAGACAACAGGATGGTGTTCAATGTGGATAAGTGCAAGGTCTTGCACTTGGGGAATAGGAATAGCTGTCAGAAGTACAGGTTAGGTGACAAGTGGCTGGAGAACAGCACTTGTGAAAGGGACCTCAGAGTACTGGTTGACCGCAGGCTAAATATGAGTCAGCAGTGTGATGCGGTGGTCAAGAGGGCAAATGCTACCCTTGGTTGCATAGCCAGAAGTGTGGCTTCTAGATCAAGACAGGTATTACTACCACTCTACACGACTCTGGTGCACCCACAACTGGAGTATTGTGTTCAGTTTTGGGCCCCTCATTACAGAAAGGATATAGCCAGGTTGGAGTCAGTGCAGCGTAGGGCCACAAGGTTGGTGGTCGGTTTGCAGGGGATGCCGTATGAGGCAAGACTGAGGGAACTGGGTCTCTTCAGCCTGGAGAAGAGGAGACTCAGAGGGGATATGTTGGCAACATACAGGTATGTGAGGGGATGTCACATGGAGGTGGGTAGAGACCTGTTCTCCCCTGCAGAGGAAGGCAGGACGCGCTCCAATGGAGCAAAGCTCAGGGAACCCAGGTTCCATTTGGATGCCAGGAAGCACTTCCTGACAGTCAGGACCCCGAGGGTGTGGAGTGGGCTTCCACGAGAGGTCGTTGAGGCCTCATCGGTGCGTGTGTTCAAGGATAGGCTGGATGTCCATATGGTTGGCATGTAGTGAGCGGAGCCAGCTGGTGCAGGAGGTCAGACTAGATGACCGGGGAGACCCCTTCTGACTCACTCTATTTCTATGTTTCTATGTTTCTATGACTCATGATGGATCTGTACTCTGTGTGAAATCCCCACTCCCCATTGATATGCAAATCAATAGGTAGAACTTTCACTGGTTAAATCATACAAACATTGGCACATAACCAGGCCTGAGAAAAATCGTCTTTTCTAGAAATCAGCATGTGTGCATCCTTGAAATGTAGCTTCACCAACCAGGCACCACTCCAGAGAAAGCTACTTGTGCCTTGACAGATAAGAGTGACTCAAGCAAAGGGCAATCCACAACAGCCCACCCCCGTCCTCCTCCTCTTCTATGTAATAACACCCCCCCCACCACTTCAGAGCATCTTCTTTAGTAGGCAAGTGGGAAAGATCACACCACAGCAACTTTTTACTTCTGTAACCTATTGGAAGGTGTTAACTGTGTTACGTGTAACCCTCTAATGAGCAAGGTATAAAAGGGCCAACTGAGGACTGCTCAGGTGTGCCATCTGGAACAATTTGTGGGTAGCCAGTTATTCTTGAGAATAAATCCTTTAAAAGAAAACCTTTCCCTGTTGTGTATTTTGGCCATACACACACCAGGACACGGACCTTTTGGTCAACAACTTCAAGGTGTAAATAGCAGTGCAGTAGGTATGGCCCCATCATATTCTGATCTAATTAAGGGACAACTTTAAGATTTATCAGCAGATGCTCTAATGAATTAAGAAACTTCAATGTTTAGTTTTAAAATAAGCTTTTAAATAAAAAAATGAAAATAAGAAAGATTTGAAAATACAGCAACAGATTCAAAAATGATAGAGCTAATGAACTAACATGCTTGGGAATACAAGAAGCCCTTCAGCTCAGCCCAGAAACACATTTCTGACTAACTCACCATTCCTGCATATTTTAATAACTTGGTTGATAGTCAGGGAGGAAACCATTTCCCAGTACTTTAAAATGCCTGGTTCCTTTGCAAGAGATGGGAACTGCACCTCTCTAGGTGGGCCTTTATGGCCGTTTAACTGCTTTGGAATCTTGGCCATGCAGTTTTGTACCGGAATAGTCAGGTATAAACCCCACAGAATTCAGTGGGATGCATTCTCAAGGAAATGCGCATAGAGAGCCCAGCCACTTTTACCAGAATGGAATTTAAAGCAGGTTGTAAAGCATTGAGCTTTTGAATGTGATGCTCTAAAGTAACAGTATTGTCTTATACAAGTGTTGCAAACCCTGTCCTGGCTTGCTAACAATGCAGTGTCTAGCAACTTTGTATGGCAAATTGCTGATGTTGAGCTAACTTTGTTGTATGTCTGAAATGGCATCAGCTGTTTCACTAGAAACACAGAGAATGCAGAGGCTTGCACTCTAATGTCATGGTGATTTGGGAAACCCCCAACTGGTGGAAGAATGGCACAGAGAAATGAATAGCCTACCCTGCTTTGGCAAAGTCTTCCACCAATGATTGAACTGCCTCTCTGAGGTTTGGGCAAGCGCCCTTGGGAACTTCTGCAGTAATTTGAAGGTTAGGGACAATGTATCCAATGCCCTGTCCTTCTGTAGGGAAAGTCTTGAAAGCCTGTGGAGTTTTGTATTTGCCAATTATTTCCAATGTGGGCCATTGGACTAGGCATATTTGCTGACTTCCATCTTTTGGCCAGCACCAAGTTCTCTTGAACCCGTAGTGTGCATTCCAGGTTGTTCCAAGTGGCACTTACCAGCCCCATTTGTGTGAATAATGCATAGCAGTCAGCATCCACATGTAGCTGCCCATCCTGCTGCAGGCCAGGGCCTTTCCAGCTTAGCAAAGACAAAGCCACATGCTAGCCACTGCACTAAACTCTCCCTCACACACACAGGGGGCCTATTCCAGCTTGTACCAATTGGTTGTTGCTCTCTTGGGTGCTGTAGGGATGTTGCCAGTTCACCACCACCACCCCAACTAGTAGTGTGCCTCAGTGGTTCTTGCCTGTAGTGGCCTCACATGGAGATTGTTTTTCCCTAGGGACTTGTGGAATAATTTTTAAGCCAAATATGAATTCTTTCCTTTGGCTGATCTGGGATAGCAGAGCCTGCCCTTCTGCAATTTACATGTCATTTTTACCTGGTCTTTGTTCAGAATCTACACATGTGACATTTCCAGGTGTAAGAAATCCATGCTGGGTTTTCACCAGTGCTACTGAAGCAGAAGCAATCTATTGCACACTGAGCCAGTACTCTAATACTGAAAACTTAGGAATGAGGAAGTCCACTGTTTTCTTTCTACAAGGACATATGGTATAGAAGGGAATAACAAAAATAACAGAAGTACACAGAGACAGCCAGAGTAGCTAGGTCAGGCTAGCTTGTTAGCTGTGGGTTACACAAAGTTCATTTTGTTCTTATCCCCGCCTCCCTTCTGGGACAGTATAACTATGGTGTTTTTACTATGTGGCCTCCCTCTGGCCAACTACTTTTGGGGTATTTTGGGATACTGCAATTGGCAACAAGGACATGGACCATTTGGTCAACACCATCTTGCTGAAAAGCTGCCTGCCAGCTAGTTGCTTGAAAAAAACATGTCAGCCTCTAATTGGTTTGCTGCCTATCCAGGAATATGGTGCAAATGGCACACGCCTCCAAGCCTGATCTTCTCCGGTCATGTTTGTAGTTTTGAGATGGAGTGATTGGGGCAGCTGTGTCTGAACATTTTCTGTACAAGAGGAAGCATTTACCACCCAAAACATTTTGCATTCCTTTCAGAAATGTTGCTATCTGATTTGGCACTTGAAATCCACAAATCTCCTTATATATCAAATGAAATACTGTTATGTATAAGCTCTGTAAATGATCCCAGGACAACACCTGGACATTACTCAATTCTTGTAGGCAACAATGAATTAGGGAATTTTTTCTAATATTTTATGTCCATGATAGAGTTTTTGTTTAAAAAGATGTTAAATTTGGGTGCAGAATCTGTTTATAAATGATTTGTAAATTTGTAAATGTTTATAATTTGTTTGTAAATGATTTGAACACTCATCTGGGAAGTTTTCTTTAGCCTTTTGTCACTGCAGATAAGGAACTGTGCCTAGATATCCTTCTGGTATGTCAGGGCTAAAAGTTTAGGAGGGAATACTGGAGGGAAAAGTCAAATTCATCTTCTGTGAATGGTGCCAGGGGTAATAAGTAGCAGGGAATGGGACAATTTTTTAAAGAACTTGCACTGAAAGTTGATAATTGAATTTCCAAGCAGTTGCTTTGGGTTCATTTCAGGAAGATGCAAAATTTGAAAATGAAATACCTCTCTTGATGTTCATAACTGTATTGTAAGTAGCTTGATGCCATGGAGAACAGAAAGTTTTGTTGGCTGGATGATGCATATATTGAGAATTAACCGAGCTGGCAAAAACATGTCAAATGATCTTCAAGCTATTACACATGTGAGTGGTCACATGTGTAAACTTCAGTGTTTGGTCTCATTGCATTTTGATTTGATTTCTGAATCAGGGACATCACCTTTGCTTGTGAAATAAGTGGAAAAGTCCTTAATGTGAGTGGAGCTATTTCAGACACTTTTAAATGTATGTCATTTCTGTTTATTCTGTTTCTAGCATTTGTAAGCTGCCCAGAGAACCTTTGGGTTATGAGGTGGCATAGAAGTGGAAATAAATAAAATGCTGCAACTATAGCTTCAGGCGTCACAACAGAATGATGTTTTAGTTGTCTGTTCAGTTGCTTGCAGAATGGATTGATCAAAATCAGAGGGGCTCAAGTCTGCATCAAGTATTACTCACTAACATAAAGTGCTCTCTGCTCCTTTTCCCATGGCGTATTCCAGGCTTCCAGCTAGTTGCAAATAACAATTATGAAAACACATGCACCAGCATTTAAAACAACATTCAAATGAACAAATTAGGACTGTAAACTTTAATTAATGTCCTACAGCTGTTGTTCATTGTTATATTGTAAATTACAGTATACACATTCCAAGGTATTGCAATATATATGCAGAGCTGAGAGTATATACTTATTTAAACTTCATCTGATTTTAAGGCTGCAATCCAAACCTGTGTAGGATTGTGCCCTGAATGTCTTTTAGTTCATGTCTTCAATTACAGAATCTTAAATCAGGTGACAGCCCCTGGAAGAATTATCATTATTATTACAATAATTATGAATGGTCATCAACCAAATAGATGCCAATTTGAATACAAAAGGTTCCATCCAGTGTTGTTGCAACTTAAATCCAGTAGGTCTATTTTGGAAACAATCCAAAAATCATTGGAATAGAGGACCGGGCACTGGTAGTTTGCAGAAATCTTGAGTCCTAGTCACAACATCTCTATTCATTGTTCTTAATAATTTCACCTGTTCAGCCACCTTCCCCAGCCATAGGACTGTATATCTTAGACTACAACTCCCAAAATCCCCAATGGCCAAATGATGAGATTCGTAGTCCAACAGCCTCTGGGAAACAGTGTCATAGATGGATGGAAACTGGGACAAAAGATTTCCTATGCCTTTAGAAACATAGAAACAGAGCAAGTCAGAAGGGATCTCCCGGGCCATCTAGTCTGACCCCTGGCTCCAGCCAGCTCCTCTCAAGATATTTCCTTTTGTTTAAGGAAAGACAGGTGTAAAGTACATAAGAGAATCCCTGCTGGATCAGATCAAGGCCATGTTGTCCCGCTTTCTGTTCACACAGAGACAGACTAGTTGTTCATGGGAAACCCATGAGCAGGGCATGAGTGCCAACAGGACCCATGTACCCATGTGCCCCGGCAACTGCTGCCTCTGATACTAGAGGTAGCGCATCACCAACAGAATTTGTTACCTTATCCTTCATGAATTTGTTAATCTCCTTTCAAAGTCATCCAAATTGATGGGCTTGTTACATACATACATGTGACTGATATCCATAGTTCAGCTATATACAGTGTGAAGAAGTACATCCTTTTACCTGTCCAGAGATTCCCACCAATCAGTTTCAGGGGATGCCCTCTTTGGATTCTGGTATTATAGAAAAGACAAAGAAAAGCCCCCATTGACTTTCTCCGCTCCATGTATAATTTTGTACACTTCTGTCATGTCTCCCTTACTTGCCCTTTTTCCAAGTTAAGCAATCCAAGAAGCTGTAACCTTCCACAAGGAAGTTTTTCCATTCCTTCAATGAATGTAGTTGCTCCTTTCTGCAGTTTTTCCAACTCTACAATATTCTTTTTTAAGTACAGTGACCAGAGCTGAACGCAGTATTTTAAGTATGGTCACTTCATATGTTATAATGCACAGGGGGCCTTATGAACCTCCAGAGGTTTTGAACCAACTTGCAGCATTCCTGACCACCAGCTATTCTTGCCAGGACTTCTGGGAGTCCAGAACACCTGAAGATCTACTTTTGCCTTGCTCAAAACCCAAGAAACATGACTTTTCTTAATGATTGCACCTTTTGTCACTTCAGTGATACTGCACAATGCATCTATATGATTTTGTCCAGCACAGATGTATAACTTTTGGAATGAGCTCCCCAAAAAAGTGTGCCTGGCACTTCCTTAGTATTTTTTTGGCACCAGGTGAGGTTCTTTTTATTTTCCCAGTATTTTAATAGTTTAACTTTTAAACTTTGGTTTTACCTATTCCATTTTATTCTGTATTGCTGCTATGCTCCTGTGCTGAACTGTAGCAATTGCTATTGCTATTAGTTTTATTCTTTCTCTCTCCACCCCGCTCCCTGTAGTCAGTCTGGCTTTTTTTGTCTAAGGCTAGCACAGAGCATTCCAGCTGAGCTATTCAAAATCTTAAAAGACGATGAAGTAAAAGTGCTACACTCAATATGCCAGCAAATCTGGAAAACTCAACAGTGGCCACAGGATTGGAAAAGGTCAGTTTACATTCCAATCCCAAAGAAGGACAATGCCAAAGAATGTTCAAACCACCGCACCATTGCACTCATTTCACATGCTAGCAAAGTTATGCTCAGAATCCTACAAGCTAGGCTCCAGCAGTATGTGGACCGAGAACTACCAGAAGTACAGGCAGGATTTCGAAGAGGGAGAGGAACTAGAGATCAAATTGCCAACATACCCTGGATCATGGAGAAAGCTAGGGAGTTCCAGAAAAACATCTACTTCTGCTTCATTGACTACGCTAAAGCCTTTGATTGTGTGGATCACAACAAATTGTGGCAAGTTCTTAAAGAGATGGGAGTACCTGACCATCTTATTTGTCTCTTGAGAAACCTATATGCAGGTCAAGAAGCAACAGTGAGAACTGGACACGGAACCACTCTTTGGTTCAAAATTGAGAAAGGAGTTCGGCAAGGCTGTATACTGTCAACCTGCCTATTTAACTTCTATGCAGAGCACATCATGAGAAAGGCGGGGCTAGATGAATCACCAGTTGGAATTAAGATTGCCTGGAGAAGTATCAACAACCTCAGATATGCAGATGGTACCACCCTCATGGCAGAAAGTGAAGAGGAACTAAAGAGCCTCTTGATGAGGGTGAAGGAGGAGAGCGCAAAAGTTGGCTTGAAACTCAATATCAAGAAAACTGAGATCATGGCATCCGGTCCTCTCACTTCCTGGCAAACAGATGGAGAAGAAATGGAGGTAGTGACAGATTTTATTTTCCTGGGCTCCAAGATCACCACAGATGGGGACTGCAGCCAAGAAATTAAAAGACATTTGCTCCTTGGGAGGAAAGGTATGGCAAATCTAGACAGTATACTAAAAAGCAGAGACATCACCCTGCCAACAAAAGTGTGTATAGTCACGGCTATGATTTTCCCAGTTGCAATGTATGGCTGTGAAAGCTGAACCATAAGGAAGGCTGAGCGCTGAAGAATTGAGGCCTTTGAATTGTGGTGCTGGTGGAGACTCCTGTGAGTCCCTTGGACCGCAAGACGATCAAACAGGTCAGGCCTAGAGGAAATCACCCCTGACTGCTCCTTAGAAGGCCAGATCCTGAAGATAAAACTCAAATACTTTGGCCACCTAATGAGAAGGAAGGACTCCCTGGAGAAGAGCCTAATGCTGGGAACAATAGATGTCAAAAGAAGAAGGGGACGGCAGAGGATGAGGTGGCTGGATGGAGTCACTGAGGCTGTTGGTGTGAGCGTGAGTGGACTCCGGGGGATGGTGGAGGACAGGAAGGCCTGGAGGAATGTTGTCCATGGGGTCGTGATGGCTCGGACACGACTTCGCGACTAATAACAAAGCATAGAACAGGGTGGCTCCATAAGCTGACTGCCAGGTGTTTGAGAGCCACAAGATGGCGCCCGTGAGGCGAGCGCTGGCACAACCCACAGCCAACACAGTTCCAGTCAATGCAACCCAAACAAAACCAAGAATTTGAACCATCAACCTGAACATCCGCATAATGATCAGCAGCAGCAGCAGCTTAAGAGAAAACCTGAGTAGGGCCTTTAAAAGTCTAAATAAACGGAAAAAGAATCGGCCAGGTGCCTTTTACTCTTGGCCGGAGTTTTTAAATTGCCTTTAAATGTTATTTTGTGTTATTGTAATGATATTTTTTTCATTCTTATTGTTTTTTTCTATTCGATTTTACTTTTTTATATTTTGTTGTGTACCGCCCAGAGAGCTTCGGCTACAGAAGGTATAAAAATGAAATTAAGAAAAAGAATAAGAAAAATAAGAATGAAGTGGAGGAGGAGGAAAAAGAAAAAAGCCTGCGCCAGGCTGGTCTCCCCGCTGACAGGGAAGCCTCTTCCTGCCCACCCACGCTCACTACTCCAGACGCAAATCCCACTGATTGGCGCGCACTGGTGGCACGAGGGCCAGTAGGCGAGGCCCACCCCAGAAAAGGAGGCAACGGCGCGCATGCACACATGCGTTTCGATGCGCGCCTAGTCCGACGAGACTCGCTAGGAGGGCAGGGAAGGTGCTTGTGAGCGCTGTGGCTTCGGGGAAGGTGAGTAGCGCGGCGGCGGGCTTTGCTTTTCCTTCCGCTCCACTCCGAGCGACGGCTCCACCGCCTAATGCCCCTTGCGACGAGTTCGGCGAGGCCCCCCTTGCTCCAAGGAAGCATCCGCTGGGAAAAAAGAGCGGGACCGATCTCTGAGATCGGCTGGGCGCCGCTGGGGCCTTTCCGTGCGGCTTCGCTCGATCCCCATTCTGGGTGGCAGGTACGTGACACTGCAGCTGCAGCATTCGCAATAGCAGGATGTCTGTTGCAATGACGTCTTGCTTCTGGGAGGAGCTCCGGAACTGCTGGTGAAAAGATGATCTTACTTACAATGAGAAATAAACGGTGAAAATGACTAACGTCGCGTCTGGATTTGAGATTTTTCCTGGCTTCCCTGGGACTCATTGGACTGGTGGGAGCCAGTGTTGTGCCATGGTTAGAGTGTTGGAATAGGATTCAGGAGATCCGGGTTCTAGTCCCCATTCAGTCATGAAGCTCACAGGCTGACTTTGGACCAGTTGCAGCCTCTTAGTCTAACTTACCTCACAGGGTTGTTGTAAGATTGAGTGTCCAGCAGAAAGTTTACAGGCAGTGGGACGTTGGCTACTGTAGCATACCAAAAAATTTCAGAAGATCAGTCTATGTTTATAGACTGCAGCAAAGCTCTTGACTGTGTGGACCACGAAAACCAATGGATGGCCCTGAAAGGACTTGGTGTGTTTCAACACTTGATTGCCTGATGCATAACTTGTATTTCTGACAAAAAGCTACTATTAGGGCAGTGTATGAAGAAACAGAATGGTTTCTATGGGCAAAAGCATCAGACAAGAATGCGTTTGGTGTCCCTGTCCAGTCTGTACACAGAACATGCTGTAAGGAAAGCTGGATTTGGATCAGAGGAAGGAGTGAAAATGGGTGGGAGACACACCAGTCATTTGGGATATGCAGATACTGTATTACTGGCAGAAAGCAGCAATGAATTGAAACAATTCCTGATTAAAGTGATAGAGGAAAGTGCAAAAGAAACTGCACTGCACATTAAGAAAACAAAAATCATGACTACACGGTATTCACAGTAACAATAAAGAAATTGAGATTTTGAAAGATTTTGCATACCTTGGCCCAGTCATCAATTCAAATGGTGCCTGCAGGAGACAAACACTGGGAAGGAAAGCAATGAAGTCCTTGCATCAAGTGTAAACACCTTTCACAAGAGGTCAAAGTCATCATAGTGTATTCCCAATCACTGTGTGCGTTTGTGAAAGCTGGACAGTGAAGAAAGATGATAGGAAGAAAATTGATGCATTCCAAGCATGCTGATAGAAAAGAGCTTTGTGAAGACCCTGCTTAGACAGAGGAACCAACAAGTGGGTCCTAGATCAAATCAAGGCAGAACTTCTCTTGGAAGCAAAAATAATAAAAGTGAAGCCAATGTTCTTCTCACACATCATGAGACGACAAGACTCATTGGAGAAGACAGTCATGCTAGGAAAAGGCAGAAGAAGAAGAGGAAGAGGAGGACCAGATACAGGATGGCTCATTCCATAAAGTTACCCTAACTTTGTAACCTGCCCAGGGAGCTGTGTAGCTAATGGGGTGGGCTAAAAATCCAGTTAGTTATAATAAAGGAAGGCACAGCCTTGAGTTTGCAAGAACTGAGCAGGGCTGTCAAGGAGAGGACATTTTGGAGGGCACTTATTCATAGGACCACCATTGGTCAGAGACAACTTGATAGCATGTAAAAATGCAACATAAATGTAATAAATCAGCTCGACTTCTGAGTAGATGTGCCTAAGAATGCAATGCATGCTACTGTGACAGTGCAATGTTATATAAATTTACTCAAAAGGAAGCCCTCTTGAGGTCAATGGGACTTACTCCCAGGAAGCTCTGTAAAGGATTGCAACCTTAATTTTCTCAGTTTCAGGACCATAGATCCTATACTTTGTATACCTACCACAGTTGCAAAGATCAAGCGATACATTACAATTGTGGGGGGTTTGCTTGACATTTTTTCTTAAATTTATATTGTAGAAGGTAAGCCCTGGCTCATTCCAAACCTTGCCAGGTACAATGTCAGACTTTTCTCATGGTGCTTTTTCTTGCTTCCTTCAAACAGAATGGCTATCCCAAATCCAGAAGAATTGAAGGCTTTCCGAATGGCCTTCCAAGAAAAGAATCAATCCTGTTTCATCCTGGGCGCCTCTGGTGAAACTGGGAAAGAGCTGCTAGCTGAGGTCTTGCGACAGCAGGTGTTCTCCAGGGTGACGCTGATCGGCCGCCGAAAGCTGAACTTGCAAGGGCCGCTTTATGCCAACGTGGTAGGAAAGCCAAGCCAATGCCCAGTGGCTGCTTCTTAATTTATTGGTCATCTCACTTGTATCCCAGGTTAAACTCAGTGCTGCATATGTGGCTCTCCTCTTCCTCCCCTGCCCCTTTTGCCTCCACAACAGCCCTGTGAGGTAGATTAGGCTGAGAACTGGGGAAGGCCTCCCAATCACTCGAGCCTCATGGCTGAGTGAGGACCGGAACCCGCCTCTTCAGTCCTAGCCTGGCTCTCTCCACAACAACATGCTGCTTGGGATGCTGTATCCAGCTCCTTGGGCCTTTTCTCATTTCTGCCTATAATTTCATGCCTGGCCTTCTGTAGCAAATTTGCTCAAGGCAGCTTCCAGCTTCAATATTTAGATGGTATACTGCAGCTTCCATAACTGAAAACATTCTGCAGCAGCCCCTGCAACTTAAAGGCAGCACGTGGAGCAAAGCCCACTCAAAGTGGCAACGTCTTTCAAAGGTCTGCGAAAATTAAACAGTCGTTGTTGAATATTTTTCCAGAATGTATTTCCCACCTTTTTTTCCAAGTGGGGGGAAAATAACACAAATGTAAAACTTTGTTTTAAAAATGTAATAACAACAACAAGAAGAAGCAGAAGAAGAAGCTGAAGATAACAAAAGCAGAGCAGATTATCTCCCATTCAGGTAGTTTGGAACCAGGCCTTCTTCATTCATTTATTTATTGTCATATAGCATTTTTCTACTGTGTAGACAAAAAGGCTCCAAATGTGGCTTGCAACAATTATTTATGTATAGGTTTGATTATTTTTCCACCTCTCCTCAGCCAGAAATTCTCCCAGAGCAGCTGACCTAGTTTCCCTGCCCACAGTTTGCCATGTAAAAAGGCTTGACACACAAGGAAAACAAATAGGAAATGGAGGAGGAAAAAGAGACTCACTTTGCTTCCCCTCAGTACAGCCTGCTAGAATGGCTGCCAGTGGGTGAGAGCTGAAGGAAGAGAAGACATTTCTTAGGACAGGATCCCCACAGGCTTACAATCTAAAAGCCACATCACAAATGGAAAGGAATGGGGAAGGAAAAGCAAATTCGTGCATGACCTACTTGGTTTCAAATTTCAGCATATCATGGGCAGAGTGGAAGGTCTATGGCTTCCTCTTCCCTCCAGTGGGCTCAGCAGCATTTTAGAAACTGCTGCCTTCTCCAGTACTGCCCATTATTCCTCTTGCCATGGCATAAAGTCCCTTGTCCCCTGGGATGTGAGTCATATCAAAGCTTCTAAGTAAGAGTCAGGCATTTCTGTTCTGATGGGGATGAGGATGGGGGAAGACAAGGAAATGTCTGGGTTTACTTCCTTGCTTGTTGAAAGCTCCATTTGTCCACCTGGATCTTTCATTGATTCTTTCTTGGTTTTGGTTTCTTGTTTGGGCCGTCCCTGCAGAACCAAGAAGTGGTTGACTTTGAGAAGTTGGATGAATCTGCTGCCGCCTTCCAAGGCCATGCCGTTGGATTTTGCTGCCTGGGGACAACCAGGGCCAAGGCTGGAGCGGTGAGGAGCCTGGGCCAATGGGGCAGACAAAACGATAGCTAGCCTGTGGGTGGAACTGAAAAGGCGGAGGGACTAGCGGGAACAAGAAGCTGCAGGGAAAGGTCCATTCCAGAGTTGGAGGATGGTGCCCATGTGGCAGTGTGGGTGACTTCCTTTCCCCTGTCAGGTCTGTGAGTAGGGAGGTTGAAATGGAAAAGTTGGAAGGAATGAGGGAAATGGGCTAGTCTTTGGGCAGTGGGATGGGAATGGATGCAAAGTTTTTGAAAGTTGTCATTTTCACTTCAATGATGAAGCTGTCTGGGTGGTTTATTATATGTGTCCACCATACTTCTTCCAAGACACTCTGGACAGCATGCATGGGGCTGCCTCATTTTCCCACCTCACATTCAAGCCGAATTCATGGTTATAGCTTTCAGGGCTGACTAGAGATTCACTCCTAGTCTCCCCAGGCCAAAACTGACTTGCCCAGTCTGTATCCACTGGTTGCATTTGTCCTAATAAATGAAATCTTTTGAAGTGTGGTCTTTAAACATGGGCTGACCCACCCCAAGCCCTTGAGATAAAGACTTTTCCCCAAGTGTCACTTTTTCTCTCCATCCCCAGGAGGGATTCGTGCGTGTCGACCGTGATTATGTTGAGCACTCTGCCCAGCTGGCCAAAGCTGGTGGCTGCCGCCATTTTGTCCTGGAGTCAACCAAGGGCGCAGATAAGACAAGTGGCTTCTTGTACCTAAAGATTAAGGTGTGTCCTGCAGAGAGGCCCTAGGCAGTGTGTTTCAAGGTGGGAAATATTAGTGGAAAGTAGGAAGTTTTACTCCTCACAACAACTGTGTGGGGTGAGTTAGGCTGAGAGTTGGCAATTTGCTTAAGGTAACCAAAGGAGCTTCAATGGCAGAGTTGGGATTCAGACCTGGGTTACTCCAGCTGTAACCTGATATGCCAAACAGAAGCAACCTCAGGTCTGTGAAGTGTTCAGGATTAAATAGAAAGAGGGGTGTGTTCTGACCATCGGGCCTGATCAGGCCAAGTACTTTAGGATACTTAGGAAAACACAGAACCATCTGTGTCAAAGATAACAGCTGTTTATGAAATACAAGGACAAAATGTGTGTGCAGACATTTAATGAGCACACAAAAGAAAGCATATACTCCTCTAGCCTGTTGGTTCCCTGAGTAGGTTGGGGGGCTCCTCTGGGCCTCCTGAGGTTCCTGGGTGAAAGACATCACCCCAAGCTGAGAACAGGAATGGCTCCTCTTCCTCTCTCCCACTATTCCAGAGTCAGTCAGCACCCCACTCCTCAAGTCTCATCCCAGGTCCTGGGAACGAAGCTGCCTCAGCAAGTCAAGCAGCTCTGCACCCACCTGAGGGCAGCCTTACTGCAGGAGCACTGGGCAAAGCAGCTGCAAGGCGCTCATGTCTTGTGCTCCGAGAACCATTTGAAGGCCAAGAGGCCTTGGCAGGCTTTCAGGAAATGCTGTTGGCTCATGGACACTGGGAAAGTTCACTGTACTGTGTGCTGAACCTCAGTCGCTGCCTCATCATTTCTCCAGTAGGACCTGAATAGCACAGATGGTGTCCAGCATTCCTGCGAAAATAGGAAGGGGTGCTTGCAGGCTAGAAACTTGCCCCTGAGGAGGGTACTCCGCTCATGATGGCATGTAATTGGCCTAGCGTTGCCAGCATGAGTTCCACCAAGAAGAGGTCTGGCTCACTGTGCCCTCACATGCCATCATGACAACAGCCCCCGGCCTCCTTGTTAGGTGCCACTTCCCTGCTGCTTTAGCCTTCTTTGCTGGACCTCACTGACTACAGCAGAATGCATTTCCATGGGGAAGAAAGCACTCGAATGTGGGGAAGAAAGCACTCGTGGCTGATGAGTCCTCTGTCAGAGAGGATTTCAGCCCTTCGTGAGCAGGAAGGTCAGCCCTTTCTTGCCTGTGATTTGGGATGTGGGCTTTGCGAGCGGATGTTTCCTCTGCCATCAGCTACTGTTCCTTGGAAGCACCCTTGGATCCATTTGAAAATCTCTATTGGACTTTGAGTTCTCTGGGCGTGTGTCTGTGTGACACAGAGAGAAAGGATCTCACCTTTGGCCCAATTTCCTCTCCCTGACACAGGGTGAAGTTGAGGAAAAGGTCCAAGCACTTGGATTTGAGCGGTGCTCCATATTTAGGCCAGGGTAAGTATTGGGAAGTGGGTGGGCAGGGGCAGGTGACCGAAGAGCAAACGTTCCCCTGCTGATTGCCATGCAGAGGTCATTAAAGAATGTCAGACAAACCACAGAAGAGGCAGTGGAGTTTTGGGAAGCCCTTTTAAGCCCTGGCCTATTGCAGATCTCTTCTAATTTGAACCTTCCTTCATGCAGGAAAACAAGACACCCAAATGCCCGTTTGGACTTTGACTAAGCAAACCAATGTGCCTTCTTTTGGCTATAGGCAACAGGGCTTGCCGTTCTCACTGAGGACCTTCCCAGCTTCATCTCCAGGAATGTATATAATGCCAGTTCAGTCACAGTGGATTGGTTCCCTCATCTTCCTAAGCTTGGTGCCATCCATATGGTTTGAACTTTAACTCTCAGCTTTCTTGGCCATTGGCCATGCCCACTGGGGCAGATGGGAAGTGAAGTTCAAACCATCTGGACAGCACCAGATTACAGAAGTGAGCTCAGAGTATGCTTCAACCACCTTTTTCTAATAGGTGTGATTTAGGGAAGTTGGCAAAACTAATATTTTCCCATCTTTTCATGGGTGACTTCATGTGAAATAGTAAAATAAATTGACGATAATAATCAGGAATGTGGAACCAGGTTCAAAAGGTAATATGGGCATAATGGGTGTGTCTTGATCAAACAGTGTATACCCAAAGACTTTCACAATCCTTTTTATTTATTTACCCAAGTATCTGTTTGAATGGAGTTCAGGCACGTATGTGTCACTGAACTCAGCCTATCAACAGCTTAGGGTGAGCCAAAAGGAGCCTGAGATGACTTAGAGCCAAACCAGCAAGGCCCAAGCATTTCCCGTGTCTATTTCTTATCTGCTTGAGATTCACACAGGCTTATGTTCTGATTCCCTGCACATTAGCAACTTTCATGGTAGCTATAACCAGTTTCCACTGTCCCTCTGATTACTGTATTCGAGGTCAGGCTAGCTTGTTAGCTGTGGGTTACACAAGGTTCATTTTGTTCTTGTCCCCCACTCCCTTCTAAGACAGGAAATCAATATGGCTGTGTTTTTTTCTATGGAGACTCCCTCTGGCCAACTATTTTTGGGGCCTTCCTCTCGCCAACTACTTTTGGGGTGTTTTGGGATGCTGTGATTGGCAACATATGTCCCTTGCTACCTAACCTATCTTTTAGTGGGTTAGTAGGATGCAGCCAGCACAACAACCCTGTGAGGCGGATTACACAGAGAGAGAGATTCATCTATTGAGTTTTGTGGTTTAGCAGGAATTTCAACCCTCATCCTCCCAGTTCAAATTCTGTTCTTACTTGTACAACATGCTCTTACTTGTACAACATTGGCTAGGAGTGTCCCATTGCACCCATTGCATTGGCCTCACCACACTTTACCTAAGTAGTATGGAGGTAAACATTCCCTGGAGCAGCATGGCAGGAATTCCAATAGTAGTGGCAGCCAGTCCCATGGAACGTGCACTGCCGCCTCAGCTGCCATCAGTGGGACATTGTGACTTCACCATGGCGTAGCTGTCCAGGGCAGCTACAGAAGAAAAGCGCCATCTAAATCCAAGATAATTATACACATCTGTGGTTCCAGTGTCTCCATAGATGCTAGCAATCTATCCTCCTCCCAAACTAATCTATTCCTCAGTAGCTCGATCCCAATCTAAAAGGGCCTGCCTGCAGCATTGCTAGTTTGGGGAGTAGTACGATCTAGGCTTGCCAACTTCCTCATGCTGCCTTCTCCTCCAGGGTACTGCTGTGTGACCGTCAGGAAGCCCGACCTTTTGAATGGATGACCAGGAAAGTCCTAGGGGTGGTAGCCTACATCGTCCCCACAGCTCTGTCTGTCCCCACGGTGACCGTGGCCCAGGCAATGGTGAACCTGGTGATAATGCCGGCAAAAGAAGGCCAGAAGGTGGAGATGCTGGAAAATGCAGCCATACATGCCCTGGGAACAATTAAATAGTTGGGAGTTTTGCTTCCGGAATGGCAAAGCGGTGGAGGGAGCCTCATCCAGCCTTAGGCCCAGGTTCCCATTTTTCCTCTTCCTGTGGAGGGTCCTCCAAGCAGTGAGGCCTTGTCTGTTAATGTCCGTCCTGCATTCTACATTAGCTCCTGTGTTCTGCGTCTCCGTGGAAACTGCAAACAGCCACTCCTCTGGCGAAAGCCATTTTGAATTGAACAGAAGGGGTAGTTCCCAGGCTTAACCTCTGACTGAGATACAGTCACCAGTCAAGATTGCCAGGCACGTCACCGGGTAGTCTGGCTGGGAGCAGAGTGTGCCGGCTGTTGGGCTGCTCTTCTGTACATTGACCTCCATCGGTGCTGTTCATTCTGTGAGCCATCCCATTCCATCAAGTGGTAAAACAAGATGCTAAGTTGTTTGAAAGAGCTAATCTTCTGGAGGGCCTGTCTGGAGTTGGTACCTGCTGAGGAATATGGCCGAAACCACATGTGCCTTGAAATCCTGGTCTCTTCCAATGACATGTCATCTGTGCAGGGTGTCTGGGGCAGTCATGTATGAATGTTTCAGTCCACTTCCACCACACTCAGTCTCTACCAAGAATTAACTGATGCCTTGCTAAATGTAACCTGTGACAAGGAAGTATTCATCCTAAACATTCTGCTCTACACACTGTTGAGCTATGTTGCGATTTGATTTGGGCAATCCAGATTTCTTCTTATACCAAAGTAAATACTTGGTCCCTTTGGGTGACAGTGAATAAGGGAAGATTTTCTAATATTTTTCATGTTTATTCTGAAAAGATATACAATTTGAATAAGGGAATTTGTATATATGTGCAGGTGACTCGAACAGACAGCCTGGTAAACTTCTTCAACACCATCAACCTGAGGAAAAAAGGGTATTTCTTCATTATTCATAGTCTGAGGAAAGGAGTTTCTTAATGTGCAGGGCTTAATACTTTCCATATAAGCCCCACAATTACTTGTTCTGAAGCTGTGTTATAACCCTCACAGGTCACTTCACGCTGGATGTCCCTATGTAGCTGAAGCAGGTGAAAATAAATTAATAATTCCTGTCCATTAGTATATACTAGCCCTATTCAAGCATTCTCCTCAAACGGGGCAAGTGTAGATGCTCTACCCTCCCTCCTTATCCCCATCACTGGCCCTGTCCCCTTCCATGTGTTGATTTTCCTAGAAAATCGTATTTCATGTTTTTTGGCAATGTTCAATTTGAAGCTGAAATCTCTTGGTGGGTCACATTTACACTGGATCAACTGCACTGATAGAAGGGGAATTTCCCGGCCCCTCCTTCCCAAAGCTGCCCCTCCAACCCTGTGAAAATGCTACACATTCAGGAAATGGTAAATGGGGTGCTGTGGTGTAGGTGGGAGGAGGTACAGTAGAGAGACCTTACATGATGCAGAGCCCTTATTCTCCTACATTGCAAGTAACCTGAAAGCATGGTTTACTTTTATTATCTAGCACTTTTTTGTGAGCTGATGTTAATGATTGTTAGCTTAGATGCCCTGCTGAAAAGAACATTTGAATGATGCAAATTCTGAGAACCAAAGCAAGCTGGCAAAAAATGTCCAACGAGCTTTAGACTAACAGAGCAATAGTTTGTGTAAATCTCTGAATTCAGCCTAGCAGCATTTCAATTTGAATGCTGAATGAGGAACATCTGTTTTCCTTCTGAAATAATTTGAAAAGGCCTTAATGTTCTTGGTGCTCTTTCAAAAGCTTTAAATTTATTTCATTGCTGTTACATATTTAATAAAAATGGTTCTTAACACGACATTGTTCATAGTGCATCCATTACAACCTAAAATGGTATAGCTGCAATATGAAGGGTCAGTGCACAACAATATGTTAGTTGTAAACTTAGTCATACTTAGAGGACACTTTTTAAGAGCAAGTGCAACCAATAGTGGATGAAATCCCAAAGTCATTAATTTTATTTTGCCTTGCTATGTCTCAGCCAGTTTCAGGTTCCAAACATGAAAAGACCATATGAGCCAGTATTTAACAGAATTCAAATGAATAACATTAGGGACGTACACTTTAATTAATCAACAGTTTCATTGTTATAGTGTACAACAAGATTTATACTCTCTACAGTATTTCAGTCTGTACCTAAGAGATTCATTTACATTTCATTTGATTTTAACGCAGAGAAGAGCAATTCTGTTGCCTGTAAACAGCACCTAGGCAACTGTACGATATTTTGGATTCCAGGGTTTCTAGGTGGAGACAGAACTCTGGTCTTGCAGCTGGATATTCACACTGCAGTCCTCCTCCCTACAGCTGGCATGGAAAGAACTGAGCCAGGCTGGAAAATCAGGCTCTGAGAGGAGAAAAGAGGGCATTGTGTTGGGAGGAAAGAGGGGCTACCAGGGTGCAAGCTACCTGATGGTGCTCTAGCCTCCTTTGCTCTCCCTCCAAACCCCTGCAGCTAGCTGACTCAAACTGGCTGTGTCAGATTAAAATGCAGAGTGAGCAGTGTGAAAGGGCAAAGATTGCCTCTCCACTGCACCTTCTGCTCTGCACTGGATGCTTGTAAACCACTCCGTTCTTTTAAGGAGCCTCCAGGCCCAGCAAACACAGGGTAGCTCAGTTTCCCCCTTGGAGGTGATGGACTGTGCTGCAGCCATGGAAAGGGGATTGAGAGATCTGACTGCTTGTGATCAGAGCTGAGAGCCAGGTGAACTAATTCTTCAAGTCTTTTTCTGACTGAGAGGCAGGGGCAGAAAAGGAAGCTTTCTGGCAGATGGAGAGGCAAGAAGATCAGAGAATCAAGAGTAGGATTTATTGTGAGCCTTTGCCAGCCTTTTTCCTGTCCCCTCAGAACTCAAAGAAGAGTGGAAAAGAATAGGAAAAGAAGATTGCCTACAGCACTTCTTCCACCCTGCCAGCTTCAGCCCGGCCAGGCACAGGAATCTTGAAAGCTCCCAAGTTCAGGGGCTTCCAAGTACTGTGTTGGAAATTGACATGATTACAGCCTTAGGTTATTTTCTGAGTTACAAGTTCATAAGTCAGTTGACACTTCCAAAGAGAAAAAACCCAAAATGAAATAGATCATCAACCAAAGAAACATCTGTGTAAATAGGAGGGCTTATATCCAATGCTAATCTATTTTGTTCCCTTCATTTCAGTGGGTCTTCTCTCGCTAAGAGTGAAAATCTTTGGAATAGAGGACTGGGGAAAAGTCTTGAGCTTCAATTAAGATATCTTTGCTCTTTGCTTTCATTGATTTAACATCTTAGGTCAGTCTACCGCACCTTGGGTCTACAGGTCTTGAAGTACCACTACAATCATCCCCAGCCAGCATGGCCAGCAAGTCAAGAATTGGAGAGCTACTCTTGATTGAATCAAAACTGAAAGCATCTGAAAAGAGGGTTTCTTATGTTAAAAGTTGTAATGACAAACTTTGCACTGTGAAAGGATACAGTTCAAAACCAAAGGAAGCCACATGATTTTCCTTCATGATTGTACCCTACATTGCTTCAGTAACACTTCATGTGACATCTATTTGTGTATTTGTGTTTAGCATTTTCAAAAAGCCACCTTTCTACTGAAGCAGTTGGTACAGCAAGCTCCAATCAATTCAAGCTAGTTCTAATCAGGATTCTATGAAACACTGGCATATAACTTGGGAACCCTTGTGTGTGATGTTTGAAGTGAAAAAGGTTTTCATCCAATGCCCACTTATCTGAACTCAGTGTGATCTACTTCTGAGGACACCTATACAGAATTCTATTTAACAACTCAAAATGAAGACCAGAATACTTTTTGTGGACTGACTCTCTCAAAAAACTTAAATGTGAAGGAAGATCTCTCTTCCTTTCCGTGCCATCCAAATCTTTTTTTATGTATTTGAGTCCCATAATTAATTTTCAAAACAAGCCCCAAAGAACTGAAATCATTCAGAGAAGGAGGAGTTAAATTGTTAATGCCTGACATAGACTAAGGATTATCTGATCTGAAAATATTGAGAGCATTCCAAACTGAATATTAGTGGTAGTAAATTTTGAAATGCAGGCACTTACCATGACAACATCCATCAGTTTGCCTCCAACGGGAGTACAAAAAGGAAAGCAGCTGTGCTGAGCTATATGCACATGCATGTACATGCACACAGAGAACAGGATTAGTAACATATCTTGTATATTAGGAGCCAATGAGCAGGTTCAGATTCAGACAACAAGAGTTGAGAATGGGTTGCCATTGAACCATGGGTTGTTCATGTATTATCACATTCTCTGAACCCCACCAGGATAAGCCATGGAGAACAACCTACAGTTCACAACCCAGTTACAAACCATGGGTTCTCTTCATGGGTTGTTTGGAATTAACAGGCAATGGCCTGCTATCTTGGCTAGGTTCATACAACATAATAACCTGTGTTTCAACAACAATCCACTCATGCTGAGCCCTTGAGTGTGGGCTAGAGTTATAGAGCCAGAGAGTTGTCCAAAAGCTAATAGGTCTTACTGTCCGATTCAGGACAAAGCTATCTCAAAATATGTTACATTACACTCTGGGTTGTCACAACCATATGGTGCTGATGAGTAAATCCCTCCCCCATACCACCAATCCAGCCACTGGTAGGATTGCAGTAAGTGGATAGGAAGCAGGGAGTTCTGAGAGGGGAGGGCAGATGCCATCAGCACCCCAGTTAATTGAGAAGTCCAAATTCTAGAGACGTTACATCATACACAAAGCAAGATGTGAGTGACCTTTCACGATTCATGCTCCAAATGAGCTTTCTTGCATGTATCATCTCCTCCTTCCCCAGCTTTATCTTTCCCTATAGAGATAGGGCATCCTTCATTAATGTGGCCTATTCTGCCCCTTCACTGGATTCCATAAGCCCTGAGTGCACCAATGAAGCCTGCCTTGCCCAAGTTCCCCTCCCATAGTTTCCCTGGCACTGCTGTGTTTGTATCACAGACTTGAGTTTGTGGGAACATAAAAAGAGATGGCACTTGTAAGGTATATAGATCTGGATTTTTTATTATTATTTCTTATATTTATATCCTGCCTTTTTCCTTTCAAGGGACTTGGTGGCTTACATAATTCTCTTCCTCCTCTCAATCTTATCCTCACAACCACCCTGTGAGGTAGGTTGGACTGAGTGGGGACTAGGACCTGGATCTCCCAATCTCATGCTCTCACCACTGCATCACATTGGCTCTCACACTGGTTACCCTAAAAAGAATAATTGAAGTCGGTAGTTTCTGCAATTACTGCTCTTATTAGTATTTATTTATTTTTATGCTGCCCCATAGCTGAAGCCCTCTGGACAGTAAGCAACAGTTAAGAATTACAATAAAATGCATCTCTTAAAAAGTAAAAACATCATAAAATTACAATAATGTTTTAAACAAGATTTTAACATCAAAACAACCAAATGCACTAAATACCACTCAGCCTACTGAAAAGAAGAACAGGTGGCAATAGCCCCCACCCACATGGGTTTCAGTGGCCAGATGATTCTATAATTTGAGGGCCACCACTAAAAAGGTCCTTCTCCTTGTCAACATCAGTGGTGGCAGTCAGAGGAAGTCCTCAAATGTAGAGCCTAGTGTCTGAGCACAATGTTTCTGGGAAAGTGCTTCACTGGGTATTGTGGTCCCAAGCTGTGTAGGCTTTAGAGGTTAAAGCCAGCACCTGGAATTGGGCTCAGATGCACATAGACAGCCACTGCAAGCAAGCCAGAATTGGTGTTCCATGTTGAGGTGATCATTTATCAGTATGGCTTCCATATTTTTCACAAACTACAGCTTCCAAACTGTCTTCAAGGGTAGTCCCACACAGAACAAATTGCAGAATTCTAGCTTAGAGATCACCAAAGCACAGGTTACTGAAACTGGGCTATCTCTGTCCAGATAGGGATATAACTGGGCCACCAACCAAAGCTGGTGGAAGATACTCTGTGCCACCTGGGACTACTGTGAGAAAGACAGATCAAAGTTCTGTGCTATGAACATGCTCCTTCAAAGGGAGTGCAACCCCATCCGGAACAAGCTGAGGACCCTGCACCCATTCAAAGGAACCACCCACAAACAGCATCTCAGTCTTGTCTCAATCTGTAAGAATCAAATGCTAAAGGCTTGAATCCTAAAAGCTACTTCATGGAGAGGCCTCCTATCTTCCTGCTGATCAGATGTTTCATGGCTTCCTTCACCTCCTTGTTCCTCAGACTGTAAATCAGTGGATTAAGCATGGGGATCACCAGAGTGTAAACCATGGAGACCACCTTGTCTTGGACTTGTGACCCATCCTTGGTCCGTGGCTGGGCATACATGAAGATGGCTGTGCCATAAAAGAGACTAAGAGTGGTGAGGTGGGATGTGCAGGTAGACAGAAACTTTCACCACCCCTGACTAGTGTGGCCCCTGAGGACATTCCACAGTACTTGTGTGTACGAGATGAAGATGATGGTGGTGGTCACCACAGTGATAATGCTGGTGGAAGCAAAAAGAATGGCTTCAGAAAGCCAGACGTCTGAACAGGAGAGCTTCAAGACTGCAGGGATATCACAGAAGAAATGGTTGATCTGGTTTGGGACATAGCAGGATAACCTGAAAGTACCACTGGTCTGGATGATGGATCCCACTAGGCCACAGCTGTAGGCTCCAGACACAAGGCTGATGCAGCACCCTTGGGTCATGAGCAGGGCATAGGTCAGCGGGTGGCAGATGGCCAGGAAGTGGTCTTACACCATGGCTGCCAGGAGAAAGCACTCTGCAGTCACCAAGGTGATGAAGGAAAACGTATGAGTGGCACAAGCCATGAGGGAGATGGAAGACCCACCCCATTGTAACTGGACCTCCATTGCCTTGGGCGCAATGACTGAAGAGTAGCAAAGATCCAAGAGTGAGAGGTTCCTGAGGAAGAAATACATGGGGGTGTGTAGACGTGGCTCAGCTGTGATCAAGGTGATTATCTAGCCATTGCCCAAGACTGTGAGCACATACAGGAGAAGGAAGATACCTGAGAAGAAGGGACCCAATTCAGGCTTCTCTATGAAGCCCAGGAGGATGAATGTGGTCACGGTCGCCACATTCTCACCCTCTGTGAAGCCAGACTGGGGTGTAATGGATCTGTGAATGAGATCATGGGTAGGGTGCATTATGATGTGCAGGTGGAAGGTTCTAGAAAGTCCTTAGGAAAGCAAACCATGAAATAGCAATATGGGTTAAAAAGTGGGTGAGAAATAGCTGCTGTTTGTTGGCATATTAAAATGCATTTGAATGGATACATCTGCAGAACAGTCCACTGAGACAGAGCTTCATGCATATATATGCACACAGGTGTGCAAGAAAGCAAAGAAGGAAACAAACCAGGAATGTTTCCACACCCTTTCCCCATTCTGTCTGTACATGCAAAAGGGAATAAGCACAGGGTTCTTCCCTTCTTTCAATGCAGCACATGGGTCATTACATTTAATGCAGGCGTAGAAAACCTTTTTGGCCCTGAGGTCTGCATGCAGTGCCTGGTGGTGTGTTGGGGGTCATTTGTGTGCAACTGGGAAAGTAGCCACCCCTGCCCCCCATGATCCCAGCTCCTTTGGAATTACTGGAGAGTAGGATGCTAAAGCATCTTATTGCCCCAGCAACCCCAGTTGGGATTGGTGCCCCAGCACTGCTGTGCAATAGAACAGCTCTACTATTCAGCTGGGGAAAATGGCTCCTGCAGGCCCCATGGAGAGCACTTGAGAGCTGCAGATTGCCCACCCTATCTTAAAAGCAGGCCTGGATTCCATTTCCATATAGACATCCAAGTCTTTGTTAAGTTCTACTGCAATTGCCTTTTGTCAGCGTGCCAATATGTGGTCAGAGGAGTGGAACCACTCACCCTTGATGGCTGCATTCTCACATTTCTATGTTCTCTGCTTGAGCAGATCACACGGTTTGTGTGCTTTGAGGTGAGAAAAGCAGTCACTGCAAACTGCTCAGGAAGGGGAGAGGAGTATTTCCCTCTGGGGGAAGTTTGCTGCATTTCCATGTGGGGTGGGAATGAGTGAGACAGAGTGAGAAAGAAGAAGTGAATTGAATGGAGGGTGAATGGACTGAATGCCCGTAGTGGAGGGGGCCTGCCCACCTTGGGCTGGTAACATGTGGCTTCCTCCCCAGACCAGAAAGTCTCTCCACCCCTGTTCCCCATCACTTTAGATTTAACAGATTGGCAAAGCAATCCTAGGACAGTAAGACGGGCAGACTCAGTGGTGGGTGCAACTGCCTTTTCCTGCTTCACCAGGTTCATGTCGGGCAAAGCAGAAGATTTGTTCAGTGGTCAGGAGCAGAAGCAGATGTCTGTTTTGCTTTTTATCTCATGGATCTTCTCATTTTTTGTCTTCTGTTGGTTCCAGTGGAAGAGAAATACTTACACCAGCTTCTGTGTTGGCATGGTTCCCCCTCTGATCCTCATTCCAAGGTCATGTCCAAAGAATGAGGGGAGTTTAGATGCACTGCCTCCCCTGATTCAGCCTGGTATAATCGCCTTCTGTCCTTACAACTTTGCAGCAGCAGAAGCATAGCCCCAGTGGCCAAGGTTTCCACAGCTAGCCAAGGAAGAATGTTTGCAGCAGACCCTCCTTTCTGTGCCTCTCCCTCTCTGCCTGCAGAGAAGTCTGCAATACCCTACAACCTCATGGATACCATCCTGGTGTATATAGGACTGCATCTTTAAGTGTTTTGGTCTGATTGCATGAAAGTTAGTTGAAGAGTGCACATTTTCAAAAAGTATCTCATTTGGATTTCAAAAGCCAAATTGGAAGAAATATGCATTGAAATGTCAGTTCTGTAATTTTGCCAATTTATCACACTGTGGAAACTTTTTTTTTTTTTTAACAAAAAGCTATAGTTAAGCCCCAGCCAAATACTGGCACAGTGGATACCATCCTGGTAACCGCATGAAAGAGTTTAACTCACTTCTCCATGAATCTGTCCTGTGGATGAATCCTCAGAACCTAGTTCAACATTTACCTGGAGGCTGCAAAACAAAAAGCTCTAAGCCACTGATATTTTAAGCAACACGAAGACTCCAAAGTCCCACATGGAAGACATAGAATAGGAAAACATAAGAATAGTCAATGTGTTGTTGTTTATAACATTTAAAAGAAATCATCCTTCCATCTCAAACCACTGGATTAATTTATACAATAATCAACACCCAATATCTTCCAATATAGATTTGTACTACCTGATATGTGATTTTGCTGCAATGCACATATAGATGTTCTGCAATGGAATCACACAAACCTGGTTGAGTCATCGGTGTCTTGGGTAGAGCATCATACAATTACTAGAAACCTTAAAAGCCTGGTCAAAATGGCACTGAAGTTGTCAGAACAGGACAAGTACGGCACCAGGATAGAAGAGTGTAGTTTTGATCCATCCCCCACATGAAATCCAATGCAGATTCTATCACCCATCTAGTGCTCCCACTCCTTGGGGTTCTAACAGGGACTTGGTGACCCAAAATGCCTTTAGGATCATGTTACTTGCTTCTGACTTACTGTTTGTTAGAGAGCTCCTAGGAAGGAAGAAGACAGAAGTATGGCTAGCTAGAAATACCAGATTTCCCAAAAGAGGATCTGTAGTAAAATATAAACAAATGCACTGATACAGTGTTTCCCAGTGAGACACTCTCCAGAACTTTTGGGCTACAGTGCCCATCAGCCTCAACCAACAAGGTCAGTGGCCCAGAATGATGGAAATGAGTAGTCCAAAACTTCTAGAGGGCATCACATTGAGGAAAACTGGGGAAGGCTTCCTTACAGGCCACAAGTTAACTACACTGTTACAGATACACAGAATAAACTGTAACTTGGCCTAGATACTTGAGGCAGGATGCACACAAAGTGATCCTCCACACTATACGCATGTGCATGCAGCATAAAGGTAAAGGTTTCCCCTTGACATTAAGTCCAGTCATGCCTGACTCTAGGGGGCGGTGCTCATCTCCGTTTCCTAGCAGAGGGAGCCAGCGTTTGTCCGCAGACAGTCTCCGTGGTCATGTGGCCGGCATGACTAAACACCGAGGTGCACGGAACGCTATTACCTGCCCACAGAAGTGGTACCTTTTTATCTACTTGCATTTGCATGCTTTCGAACTGCAAGGTTGGCAGGAGCTGGGACGGCGCACGGGAGCTCACCCCGTGTGCAGATTCGAACCGGCGACCTTTCGATCAACCAGCCCAGCAGCACAGCGGTTTAAACCACTGCGCCACCTGCAGTCCCTGCATGCAGCATACAAGCTGCTTAATATTTCCGTGGCAGCTGACCAATATTCAGAGTGCTTCAAAAATATTACTGCAAGTACCCTTGCAATAGACCCATGAGGTGGACTAGTATTATCCCCACACTGAAGATGGGAAGTCTGAGGCTGAGAAAATATTGGTTGACTAAACGACACTACATGGCTTTTGGCAAACAGGCATTTGAACTGGTAGAGATTTCTCAGCTTATTCTTCCTGTTCCTTGCCACTGTTGCGCATGGAATACTGTAGCACTCAAAGAGCCACCATGAAGATGTCATTATACACATAGGCTAAATCTTGGTCCCAGGCTGCATGTATTAGGCATGCTCCCAGTCATAGATACACCATATATACATAATCATAGATCTATCAGCACATATCAATCAAACATATTAGGCCGCTAGGCCACCATTCCTCAAGCTCATACCCTCCAGATGTCTGGGACTTCAGCTTCCATCCCATCAGCTCCAGTCAACAAGGTTAATCATCAGAAGAAATGCTAGGAATTGCAGCCCCAGTCATCAGAAGGGTACCAGCTTGGGAGAGACTGCAGTAGGACTCCTACCTTTAACCCAAAAGGCCTTGGAGGTTTTTTGCCATATATTTCTAGAAAGGGACTTAATAAAAAACAAATATTATATTTATATCCTGCCTTTTTCCTTTTCAAGGAACTCAAGGAGGGTTGCATCCGCCTCCTCCTCCTCCCAATCTTATCCTCACAACAGCAGCCCAGCGAGGTAGGTTGGCCTGAGAGTCTGCAATCAGCCCAAAATCATCTAGAGGGCTCCACAGCTGAGCAGGGGCTCAGATCATTTGAGTCCCAGCCCAGTGCCCTTGAACACTGTACCACAATGGCTGTCAATTTGCCTTAGGATGCCGTGCTCTAGTAAGCAAGGCCTAACCTCCCCTGTTGAAGACCAAGTGCAATAGACTACCTGAAGAGCTGCTTCTTCCAACATGTATCAATTTGCATTCTGAGGTCGCCAGCTCGGTAACCTGCTAAATGAGCCACACCATTTCATGGCCACACATAAAAGGGCATTTCCAACCATGGCCCCCTCCCAGCTATTGAACGCTCCAAAGATGTCTACTTTGGGATCCTTCCAACAGGAGGCAAAAATTTACCCCACTGAAATTTATATATGTATACAAGTATGTCATATATAAGTTAATGTTTAATTTATTTTATTTATTTGTATAGAATTTTTAAGGAAACAATTATTCCCCCTTCTCCCGAATTATAAAACCAGAATAATTTTTATGGAGGTTTAATGCTGTTTTATTTCTGTGATATTTTTACTTCTCTGCTTTGTGTTTTTAACTATTCTATGCGAGAGAATTGTGCTCTTCTTGCTCTCTGTTTTGAAAGTCACCTTTTTGGACCAATGGGTGCATTTTGCCTCTGCATGTTGTTTTATCCTTATTGCAACAGTGCCTACTTTAACTTGTTCGTTAATGCAGGCCACCCAAAGAACCTCTGGCTTAATGGGCAGCCAGTAAAGAGTATTTGCATAAACATTTTAATTGCTGATGTGTAAATGAACAGTACAATAGCTTTAGGGAGAACAGAAGCTAAGAAAGATGTGAGGTTTGAATCTAAAACATTTATTGTGCTTTCTTTACAATCTTCCAGTTGTATCTGCTGATTTTTTTAATGAGTGGAGGAAGGGATCCTGTCTGCTACTCAAAATTAGTGTAGCGAACATTATAATTCCTCCCAATTATCTAAACAAGAACTCTCTCACGCTCCAATGCTGTAATCCTAACCTATATTAAAATTCCCACCCAAGTTTGACTCATTTTTTTGCTACAAAACTAGTACCTATTTCCAAGACTAACAGCCTGATCCTACATGTGTCGACTCAGAAGGAAGTTCCTGTGGGTTCACTGCTTCATGAGGCATGTTTAGGATTGCAGCCAATGAACCTATTTAATGCTGGGCTATTCAAATGCTTACAGAGGTGTTACCGAACTCAGCCAGTCAACAGCTAGGGCAAACCCGGGTGGACCACAGACCTGAGTCAAAAGGAGCCTGAGACAAGACTTAGAGCCAAAACCAGCTTTATTCTAGTGCACTATAGAATAAAGGGAGACAAAAGGGGACATTCAGCCCAAAGCAGTGTCTCAAAAGTTGCACCCCAGTACATGCGTTTTATACCCTAGGTAACCAATTAGGTCACCTAATACACATCTAATACATCGATACATCAATGTATGCACCCCCTCCCATGCTGGAGAAAGAGTCCTTTCTTCTGTCGAGGACCAGACATTTCCCATGTCTATTTCTTATCTGCTCGAGATTCACACAGGCTTGCCATGTTCTTACTCCCTGCACATTTGCAACTTTCATGGCGGCTAGAGCCAGTTTCCACTGTCCCTTTGATTACCATATTTGAGGTCAGGCTAGCGTGTTAGCTGTGGGTTACACAAAGTTCATTTTGTTCTTATCTGCCCTCCCTTCTGGGACAGCATAACTGTGGTTTTTTTTACTATGTGGCCTTCCTCTGGCCAACTACTTTTGGGACCTTCCTCTGGCCAACTACTTTTGGGACCTTCATCTGCCCAATTACTTTTGGGGTGTTTGGGGGTGCTGCAATTGTCGACAGTTTCCCCCCTTCAAAGGAATCTTCTTATTAAAAGACAGATTCCTCTTGATTAGGGTGGTAGTTTACTAAGCCTTTGCAGCTTTGCCTTGAAGGTGCCGACTGCTGGTGCAGGTGAGGGCCATTTGAACAGAGAAACATAGAAGCATAGAAACAGAATGAGTCAGAAGGGGCCTCCTGGGTCATCTAGTCCGACCCCCGGCCCCAGCTGGCCCCACTCTGATACCATGTGCAAGCCTGAGAAATATTAGAATGAATAATTGTTGATAAGCTCTGCCAGCAACAGCAAGCAAATAAGGAGGAAAAGCACAAAGAAAGAAAGAAAGAAAGAAAGAAAGAAAGAAAGAAAGAAAGAAAGAAAGAAAGAAAGAAAGTGTAAAGTTTCAAGTTTTCGTAGCCACCCTCAGTTGGAGAACCAAAACAACAATCCTTCCAAGCCACTTTTACCAGAATGGAATTTAAAGCAGGTTGTAAAGCATTGAGCTTTTGAATGAGATGCTTTAAACAAACAGTTTTGTCTTCTACCCTGTCTGACTTGCTAGTAATGCACTATCTAGCATCTTTGTATGGCAAGTTGCTGAAGTTGAGCTAACTTCATTGCAAGTCTGAAATGGCATCAGCTGTTTCACTAGAAACACAGAGAATGCAGAGGCTAGCACTCTAATGTCATAGTGATTTCAGAAAACCCCAACTGGCGAAAGAATGGCATGGAGAAATGAATAGCCTACCCCGCTTTGGTAATGTCTTCCACCACCAATGTTTGAACTACCTCTCTGTAGTTTGGGCAAGTGCCCTTGGAGAGTTCTGCAGTAATTCAGAGGTTGGGGGCAACATATACAATGCGCTGTCCTTCTGTAGGGAAAGTCGTGAAAGCCTTCTGGCTACTAACCCAATAGGTCCTCAGGTGGTTTCCATGTTTGTGGACATGGGAAACCTGTGTTGTGAAGCTGAGTGCAAAGATCCCCTATAGAGGATTTCTCCTGTGGAGTTTTGTATTTGCCAATTATTTCCAATGTGGTCCATTGAGCTAGGCAAATTGCTGACTTCCATCTTTTGGCCAGAACCAAGTTCTTTTGCACCCATAGTGTGCATTCCAGGCTGTAGAGGGAGAAAGAGCTGTAGATAGACTAACAAAGTAATTTCAAAATGTATTTAAAGCTAAACATCAAAGTTTCTTAATTCATTAGAACATCTGCTGATAAATCTTAAAGTTGTCCCTTAATTAGATCAGCATATGATGGGGCCATACCTGCTTCACTGCTATTTACACCTTGGAGTTGTTGACCAAAAGGTCCATGTCCCGGTGTGTGTATGGCCAAAATACACAACAGGGAAAGGTTTTCTTTTAAAGGATTTATTCTCAAGAATAACTGGCTACCCACAAATTGTTCCAGATGGCACACCTGAGCAGTCCTGAGTTGGCCCTTTTATACCCTTGCTCATTAGAGGGTTATACGTAACACAGTTAACACCTTCCAATAGGTTACAGAAGTAAAAAGTTGCTGTGGTGTGATCTTTCCCAATTGCCTACTAAAGAAGATTCTCTGAAGTGGTGGTGGGGGGGTGCTATTACATAGAAGAGGAGGAGGACAGGGGTGGGCTGTTGTGGATTGCCCTTTGCTTGAGTCACTCTTATCTGTCAAGGCACAAGTAGCTTTCTTTGGACTGATGCCTGGTCAGTGTCAGCTATATTTCAAGGATGCATGCATCCTGATTTCTAGGAAAGCGGGTTTTTCTCTGGTCTAGCTATGTCTCAATGATTGCATGATTTTACCAATGAAAGTTACAGCTATTGATTTGTGTATCAGAGTTATAAATAGCACAGGCAGGCTCTGGTCTGAGGCCCCAAATTGTACCTGCGCTGAAATAAAGGTGCAGAGGTCTGTTGATCTCTGGTCACCCTGGCTTAGCTGGCTTTTTGCCCACCTGTGCTTCATCTCCTGCTGCCTGACCTTTGCATCTTTCTTTTTTCAGCTTTTTTCCTGAAATCTGATCCCCCCGCCCCCCCCCCCCCCGCTGCCCTCTACACAGCCTTTTTACAAATAGGGCTGATCTTAAGAGAGAGGTTCCTTTATTGATTATTATTCATTTATATGCCATGCCTCTTAGCCAAAGGCTGTCAGGGCAGCTTGCATTGACAGGAGTAAAACACCAATAAAGCACTACAATTTAAACACACAAGTACAGACTTTAGAGCATATGTAAATTACCATACACAACTTTATATTTGTTCCCAACCCATGTGTTGCCTGAATGGGGTCTGTGTCCTAATGTGCAGCTCTTCTGTGCAGTACATTTACATGTGAGAATGTATTGATTATGTTACTAATTTATAAATTTAGGCCAGTTACAAAATTGAGGAGCTTGTATGCAGTGCCGCCATTTAATTCTCTCAGGCTTCTCAAATATAAAGTTCAGTCTTTATTACAGCAAATGCTCTTCTCAGCTGGTTTTATGACTATGCATTGATGATTTTTTTTTTTTTAATGGGAAAATACTAGATTTCTGTTTGAGTTTGGTATCCAGATTTTTTGGTAGCAAAAATTATGAGAGAGGGTTCAAAATGTTGAGTTTTGTTATCACTGTGGAACTATTCCTTTAACCTGCGTCTTCTTGGTTCAGGCCATGCTCTCTCACATATAGGACAAATGTTCCTACTGTTACCAATTGCAGCACCCCAAAACACCCCAAGAGTAATTGGCCAGAGAAAGGCCCCAAAAGTAGTTGGCCAGAGGAAGGCCACATAGTAAAAACACCACAGTTATACTGTCCCAGAAGGGAGGGGGGATAAGAGCAAAATGAACTTTGTGCAAACCACAGCTAACACACTAGCCTGACCTCGAATACAGTTATCAAAGGGACAGTAGAAACTGGTTCTAGCTGCCATGAAAGTTGCAGATGTGCAGGGAGTAAGAACATGGCAAGCCTGTGTGAATCTCGAGCAGATAAGAAATAGACATGGGAAATGTCTGGTCCTCGACAGAAGAAAGGACTCTTTCTCCAGCATGGGAGGGGGTGCATACATTGATGTATCAATGTATTAGATGTGTATTAGGTGACCTAATTGGTTACCTAGGGTATAAAATGCATGTACTGGGGTGCAAATTTGAGACACTGCTTTGGGCTGAATGTCCCCTTTCGTCTCCCTTTATTCTATAGTGCACTAGAATAAAGTTGATTTTAGCTCGAAGTCTCGTCTCAGGCTCTGTTTGGCTCGGGTCTGTGGTCCACGTGGGTTTGCCCCAGCTGTTGACTGGCTCACTCCAGTAACACTACCTTTAGACAGAAGTTTATTTTCTGACATATAACAACAAGAAAGATCCGCCATAAGAATCTTCTCTGAATTAGTGGTGAAGTTTTGGGAGTAATTTTGGTTTATAGTCTTCATCTGTGTCAAGGTCTTCTATAAATCTTCTGTTTTTACAGGATTTACTATCTTCAATGTGTGTGTCAGAATCCCGGAATCTCAATTTGAGAAGGGAAATAAAACTCGGGGTCGTAGGAAAGATCAGTCGTTATGAACCTCCGTGTCTTTATTGTCTATCCCAGGCCCCCCACGGTTGTCTCACGATAAGGCCTCACCCGGCAAGCAGAAACCTGAACCCATCTCCAGGACTGCTTACACATGTAAATTCAAGCCACTGAAACTATGCATGAACTCAAACTCTTATCTAGATTCTAAACATTCTGAATTGACCAGGGCACATGCAGCCCTCTGGGCTATCAAGATACTGATTCCAACAATGATTATTTAACAATGTATATTTGGACTGAATGGCTCTGTCTTCTGTCGCCCACAGCTAAAGGTGAAAGGGAGTGGGAGAATGCCATTTTAAACAGTGACAGCTTGGTTTTGAGAAGGAAAACAGGATTTGATCCTACAATGCAAATGCACACAGAAGTAATGCTTTTCAGACAGGATTTACCCAAATTTTCCCAACATGTGTTTAAAATATGCTTAAAGTTTCCTATCTTGCTATTGTTGGGGAACATGGAAAGATTGTAACACAAGATAACCCCTTTCTGCATTGTTTTACTTTTTTTTCTGGAAGATCTCAGAAAAGCAATTCATTTGGTTGTAAAAATACACCTGTACATTTAGGTGCATTTCTTGATATTCATGGCCTTGTTGTAATTTTGCCTTAAGATTCCCACTTTATGAGTGTAGTGGTCAGTCATGAATGACAAAAGGCACATCATTTCATGGCTTTCAATCTGACAGCTGAGAGAGAGAGAGAGAGAGAGAGAGAGACCCCCTTTCCAAGGCGGCTTATGGGGGTGTGAGTCAAAAGACCCAAAAACTCTGAATACAATACAAAGGCATTTATAGGTCGTAAATGTTCAAGAGTAAGCATAACTTTGACAATTTTTTCCTGAAGGAATAAAGCATTTATAAAATAATTTTGGTGGCTGTTTTCAGCTCTGTGCCTCTGGGTGGAGGAATCTGTTAAGGATGCTCATTGCTGTGTGGAAATACTGTAAGGGGAGGTATTGAACAGCAAACCAAAAAGGAGGCTACAGATCCACTGTTAATTTGGTGAAACTTAAGTTAGACTGTATTAGACAGATCAACTGACTGAGTAATTTCAAAATGTCAACTTCCACCCTTCTCAGTAGCTGGGAAATTAAATGGATATCCAGAGCAACTGTTTGGAATGCTGGGAAATGAAGATTCCCAGGGAGGATAAGGAAACAGAGATATGAATGGTCTAAAACACTGTTGTTGTAACCTGCCCAGGGAGCCGTATGGCTAATGGGGCAGGTTAGAAATCTAATACATGAATAATAATATTGAATGAATAAAACATATGCATTGTCCTCCAATTAAGGCAATATAGACTGAGTCACTAGATGTTCTTATATCAGCCATTAGGCCACAAGCAGGATTCCAAAATGACCAGGTGTAAATCTGAATCACTATGTCCATGTGAGTTGCGATGTTTTGCAACAGTCTCTCTCTCCCCCTCACACCCCCCAGTTAAGCATCACAGATATCTGATCACATAAACTTGTTCTTAGATCTGTTGCAGGTTTTTTTCCCCTGCATATGACACATCTTGTTTTGTTTTATTACCTTCCATTAAATAAATCTTATTTGTGGAACTTCATTTTACTAATTGTGTGATGCAATCTGTTTTTTAGTTACTGTGCTCCTAGGAGAACTGGTTTCTTAGAGACAACCGCAGGCAACTACACACCCATCTATATCCATGCAGTTCTGGTCTGCAAACACTTTATTTCAGTGATGCTGTACCAGTTTATGGGAACTGGGTAATGAATTGCCCTGGCTGGAGGCAAGAGGTTCTTGTGATGCCAAGAAAGGAATACACCAGCTTCAGGTTTACTTACACAGAGGTTTTTATTTAAAAAGCTAGCCCTCCCAAGTTCTTTAGCAACAAGTCACTTAGACTGCATTGCAGGGAACAAGCTTGCTCGGTCAGCCCCAGTCAGCTGGAACAGACAGGTCAGTGGAGCACCCTCAGTGTCAGGCCAAACAAGAGCACATAGGAAAAGGCTAGCTTGTATAGGTTACATGTGTACAGCAAAGCATGCATATGGCAATCAGACAGCAATGGGGAGAGATGATTACATTGAGAGATGGGGCAGCAGGGACATGGATTGTTGACACAGGTGTTGGGAAGCAAGGAGGGGCAGGGAGCCAACAAAGCGTAAGCTCATCAACTGCTGCTCATCTTCCAGGTGAGGGCAGAAGGGGCAGGGAGCCAACAAAGCGTAAGCTCATCAACTGCTGCTCATCTTCCAGGTGAGGGCAGAAGGGCATTGGTAGAACTGATAAAGAGAGGAGCACAATGTTTGTTCATTGACCCATCTATTGTGCAAAGGGGGCCTCCCTGGGTGGGGAAGCCTAAAGCTGGGGGCAGGGGTTGATTACTAAGAATCTATAGTTTAATTAAAAATAAACAAGACAACCAGAGTTCACTCATGCTAAGCAAGGCCTATATGTTTTGGGAGCCAGATATCCAGGCCAGGATTTGGGGTACAGGCCTGCCACAGGCAGTTTTCTGAACATGATGCATGATGGAAAATTAAAAGCTAGCATTAAACAACCACAATGGAATGCCATAGCGTAATTATCTTTCATTATATGGTCGTTCTTAGGGACAGCAAGATGGTCATCCATGACAAACTGAATGCAAATTTATTTCCAAGAGTTAGCCTTTTCTTCCTAAAGGCCCTTCCCATTCTCCAACTTCATCACATCCATTTGAGGAGTTTCTCTGGTATGGCAACTGTGTTTTATCCTAGGAACCAAATTGTACATAATGTTCCTTCCCAAATATTTTGGATGACATGTCTTGTAGCTAAGGTGCAGTTGGGAATCTCTTGATTTACATTCTAAGCCTGTGACAAGTTGGTGTTTTTTTTAATCACATAGAAGACGTTCAGGAACATAATTTAGTCTTTGTGTTATGGTGCTACTGGTAAACCTTATTGTTATTTACTAGAATGTTTGCTCCTTCATGGATCACTGCCTCTCCTTCATGGATCACTGCCTTGTCGTGGCAAAGGGGCTTGCGTAGCTCAATGAAGCTATGAGCTATGCCGTGCAGGGTCACCCAAGACGGACAGGTCATAGCAGAGAGCTCTGACAAAACGTGATCCACTGGAGAAGGAAATGGCAACCCACTCCAGTATCTTTGCCATGAAAATCCCATGGACAGTACCAAAAGGCAGAACGATATGACACCGGAAGATGAGCCCCTCAGGTCAGAAGGTGTCCAATATGCTACTGGGGAAGAGCAGAGGGCTAGTACTAGTAGCGCCAGAAAGAATGAAGCGACTGGGTCAAAGCCGAAAGGACACTCAGTTGCCGATGTATCTGGAGGTGAAAGGAAAGTCCGATGCTGCAAAGATCTTTACTCCATAGGAACCTGGAATGTCAGATCCATGAATCAAGGCAAGCTGGATGTGGTCAAACAAGAGATGACAAGACTGAACATCGACATCTTAGGAATCAGTGAACTAAAATGGACAGGCATGGGTGAATTTAGTTCAGATGACCATCAGGTATACTACTGCGGGCAAGAATCCCTCAGAAGAAATGGAGTAGCCTTCATAGTCAATAAAAGAGTAGGAAAAGCAGTACTGGGATACAATCTCCAAAATGACAGAATGATCTCAGTTCGAATCCAAGGCAAACCATTCACCATCACAGTAGTCCAAGTCTATGCCCCAACCACTGGTGCTGAAGAGGCTGAAGTTGACCGGTTCTATGAAGGCCTACAACACCTTCTAGAATTAACACCAAAAAATGATGTCCTTATCATCATGGGGGATTGGAATGCTAAAGTAGGAAGCCAAAAGATAACTGGAATAACAGGCAAGTTTGGCCTTGGAGTACAAAATGAAGCAGGGCACAAGCTGGTGGAATTTTGTCAAGAGAATACAATGGTCATAGCAAACACTCTTTTCCAACAACCCAAGAGACGACTCTACACATGGACATCACCAGACGGTCAACACAGAAATCAGATTGACTAGGTGCTCTGCAGCCAAAGATGGAGAAGTTCTATACAGTCAGTAAAAACTAGACCAGGAGCTGGCAAAATTTAGGCTTAAATTGAAGAAAGTAGGGAAAAGCACTAGGCCACTCAGGTATGACATAAATCATATCCCTGATGAATATACAGTAGAGGTGACAAATAGATTTAAGGAATTAGATCTGATAGACAGAGTGCCTGAAGAACTATGGACGGAGGTTCGCAACATTGTACAAGAGGCAGCAACTAAAACCATCCCAAAGAAAAAGAAATGCAAGAAAGCAAAATGGCTGTCTGAGGAAGCTTTACAAATAGCTGAGGAAAGAAGGGAAGCGAAAGGCAAGGGAGAAAGAGAAAGATACAAACAATTGAATGCAGAATTCCAGAGAACAGCTAGAAGAGATAATAATGCCTTCCTAAATGAACAGTGCAAAGAAATAGAAGAAAACAATAGAATAGGGAGGACCAGAGATCTCTTCAAGAAAATTAGAGATATGAAGGGAACATTTCATGCAAAGATGGGCATAATAAAGGACCAAAATGGCAGGGACCTAACAGAGGCAGAAGAGATTAAGAAGAGGTGGCAAGATTACATAGAAGAACTATACAAGAAAGAGCTTAACATCCCTGATAACCACGATGGGGTGGTCACTGACCTCGAGCCAGACATCCTGGAATGTGAAGTCAAATGGGCCTGAGGAAGTCTGAGCAACAACAAAGCTAATGGAGGTGACAGCATTCCAGCTGAGCTATTCAAAATCCTGAAAGACGATGCAGTTAAACTGTTACACTCAATATGCTAGCAAATTTGGAAAACTCAACAGTGGCCACAGGATTGGAAAAGGTCAGTTTACATTCCGATCCCCAAGAAGGGCAATGCCAAAGAATGTTCAAACTACCGCACCATCGCACTCATTTCACATGCTAGCAAAGTTATGCTCAGAATCCTACAAGCTAGGCTCCAGCAGTATGTGGACCGAGAACTACCAGAAGTACAGGCAGGATTTCGAAGAGGGAGAGGAACTAGAGATCAAATTGCCAACATACGCTGGATCATGGAGAAAGCTAGGGAGTTCCGGAAAAACATCTACTTCTGCTTCATTGACTATGCTAAAGCCTTTGATTGTGTGGATCACAACAAATTGTGGCAAGTTCTTAAAGAGATGGGAGTACCAGACCATCTTATTTGTCTCTTGAGAAACCTATATGCAGGTCAATAAGCAACAGTGAGAACTGGACATGGAACCACTGATTGGTTCAAAATTGAGAAAGGAGTTTGGCAAGGTTGTATACTGTCACCCTGCCTATTTAACTTCTATGCAGAGCACATCATGAGAAAGGCAGGGCTAGATGAATCACCAGTTGGAATCAAGATTGCTGGGAGAAATATCAACAACCTCAACTATGCAGATGATACCACTCTCATGGCAGAAAGTGAAGAGGAACTAAAGAGTCTCTTGATGTGGGTGAAGGGGGAGAGCGCAAAAGTTGGCTTGAAACTCAACCTTAAGAAAACTAAGATCATGGCATCTGGTCCTCTCACTTCCTGGCAAATAGATGGGGAAGAAATGGAGGTAGTGACAGATTTTATTTTCCTGGGCTCCAAGATCACCGCAGACGGGGACTGCAGCCAAGAAATTAAAAGACACTTGCTCCTGGGGAGGAAAGCTATGGCAAATCTAGACAGCATACTAAAAAGCAGAGACATCACGCTGCCAACAAAAGTGCGTATAGTCAAGGCTATGGTTTTCCCAGTTGCAATGTATGGCTGTGAAAGCTGGACAATAAGGAAGGCTGAGCGCCGAAGGATTGAGGCCTTTGAGTTGTGGTGCTGGAGGAGACTCCTGCGAGTCCCTTGGACCGCAAGACGATCAAACCAGTCAGTCCTAGAGGAGATCAACCCTGACTGCTCTTTAGAAGGCCAGATAGTGAAGATGAAACTCAAATACTTTGGCCACCTAATGAGAAGGAAGGACTCCCTGGAGAAGAGCCTAATGCTGGGAACAATAGATGGCAAAAGAAGAAGGGGACGGCAGAGGATGAGGTGGCTGGATGGAGTCACAGAGGCAGTTGGTGTGAGCTTGAGTGGACTCCGGGGGATGGTGGAGGACAGGAAGGCCTGGAGGAATGTTGTCCATGGGGTCGCGATGGGTCGGATGCGACTTCGCGACTAACAACAACAACAACAACAGAATGTTTGATCATGCTGTATTTTCTGGTTTTAATTGTTGTGAACTGATAGGTGTGAAAGGATGATTTGAAACAAGGGAGTAAAGAGATTTAAAAGGGTAACAAAGAAAATTACCTAGCCCAAAGGAGGGGAGGGGCTAAAATCAGATAGCACAAGGTATGGGGAAACAGGCATGCAGGAGGGCCAAATACTTCCTGATTGTTTATTGACAAGCTGGACAGAACAAAGTGAGCTTATTGCAGCCCACCGGGGGCAGGGCTGGATTGGGAAGAAGGGCCGGTGTTGGGGCAGCGCGGAGTAGGCAGGCGGAAAGAATGTAGCTCTCAGTATCCTATTAGCCAATTAGGGGAAAGGAGGAGGGAACAAGCGGCGAGAGCAGGGTTCAAAGGGGTGTGTGAACATGTGCTCAGGTGAACAGAAAAATGGGAAAGAAACCATTCCTTTCTGTTCCCTTTGTTGCAATAAACTCTCTGCTTGCCTGGAATATTTTTCTCTTCCTGATGGAAAGGAAAGAGTGATTATAACATGAACCATCCAGAAAGCTTTTGACTATTGGACAGTATAGAAAGGTTATAAATAAAGATATAAATTCTGAAGATGGTCCTGCTTTCTACCCTTGGATCAGGATTGGGTACCCCATGTCAGCAGGAGGTGGGGCATATCCCAAAGTGTGTGGGGCCATGCCCACTGTAGGGACACAGCCCTGGCTTGCTTGCCTGGATCCCATTTACAGGCTGGAGTCTGCTTTCCTCACCCCCACTGGGGGCTGAGGGCTCTAAATTCAGTAGGCAGTATACTCATTCTAGGTGTCATTCTGAACTACCCATAATGCCAAACCCTAAATAAGTTTGGCTGCATGGATAGTTCCCTTGAAATTCAAACTGAAACCTGGAGACACTGCCCATTGACTTGAAGTCAGCAGCCATGCTGTGCAATCAGGATAGGGGGGTTGCAGGTGAAGTCACTACCTCCTCAAGCATGTCTCCAAGGTGCCAGCTCTGGTCCATCCTTGCCTTTCCCAATTAAGAAAAGATGACTGGCAAGGGCAGGAAGCAAAGCTGACTGAGGTATGGCTTCAGGATTGCTTCTCCAGGCTGTGGCTCTGCTGGGAGCTGCTTGTTGTCTCCTCTCCCGTCTCTTGCATGGCAGGGCTTCAGGAAGGGCCACTCTGGAGGCCTTCACCAGCCAGACAGGGAGGTCAAATGCAGTAGACTCACTATTGAGAGATGGTAAATGGACCATGGAAGACCAACTGCTTTGGCGAAGCAATCAATCTGAGGAAATGGGAGCATCACAAGTCTCACCAGCATCTATTTCTGTCAGCTATAAGAAGTGTGACCGTGAGTCAAGTTTGTAGAGGTTTGTCCTCTATTTGAAGGGTTGTCCAAGGACTGGACCTTTTCTGGAAAGTATCCTCCATCTGAGATCTTGTCCACTCCAAGGCCAGTTTAGAGATAAAGAGCCATTTTGCACATGAAGTATCTATAACATCAACATAATTTCTGACTCACAATTGCTTACAGATGTTTTTTTGGATGATGAGACCTCTGTTTCCCTTCTTAGTCCGAACACATTGGGTATTTAGTTGTTGGGTCTTTTTAAGAGCAAAGAAAATATACTACTTTCTTTCATTTTTTATGGTTAAAGCCTCAATTTCCTCTTGTGTATTTGTGCTATTCTGCTATACCACAGTGCCACTTAGAGGTTATGTCGTGGAAAAGCAGGAATAGAAATGATTTCAGTTGTATAACAGATTTTTTACACATACAGTCTGGTGTAAAATTTTTCTGAGCAAATACAGGTCATAGCCTTCTCTACTATGAGAAGTTATATTTGATTTAAATAATAGTAATTCTATATGCAAAGTTTATGCAAATCTGCATCCTCTTTTCTTTTCCTTTTGGGTGATGAATTTCCTCTTTTCCTGGGAGTGGGGTAGATAAGTGGCTCCTTTAACATCACTGCTTTTGCAACCACCAGTTTATTTCAAGTCGATCATGCCAAGTAGTTCATGTTGGTTCTAAGATAAAGATCCATGGGAAGGGAAAGCAGGGAAAGGGACTTGAAGTTGTTATTATTATTATTATAATACATTTCTATACTGCCCGTACTGAAGCTCTCTGGGTGGTTCACAGCATTCAAGTCACCCATCCAGATTTCAACCAGGCCCAACCCTGCTTAGCTTCCAATATTAGGCAGAATCAGGCACTTCAGTTATACAGAAGCTTATAATTGTTGCTCATCAATTCTGTGTACCTGAACATCAGAGTCACCGATCCAAAATGTTTGGGGACAAAGAACTATAGTAACCTGAATGTTCATTGTTGGAGCAGATGTACACAGGTGTATCTGTCACAGGGGTAGGGATCTTCTAGGACCAGGGCCAAATCCAACCTTGTACCCTAAATATCTGGCCCTTCGCTCTAAACCATCCTAAATAATTTGGTTCCAGCAATGAATTTGGCTCCCTCACTGCTAACTCCAGGTAATTAATGGGTGTGTTAAAAAACATCAGTTGCAGTTATGGATGGGTGACAAACAGGCTTCTGAAGTGGGTTTCCACTGGGTTGATGCCTTGACAGGTGCTCTGGCATCTGCCCCATGAATAACTTGCCCATGCCACTGCTGTGTAACTTATCCCTTAGCAGAGCGGGGAGGCTTGCGGGGGCATGGCTTTAGTGCAGGAGTAGGGAACCTCTTTCAGTCCAAGGGCCAGACTGGAGATGCTCTCAAGGGCTACATTCCAATGGCTCTCCTTTCTCCTTATTTAGTGGTCCCACCACTTGTCTCCCCTTCCTCTTCCTATTTACATGCTGAAAGAAGCCCTTTTTGTTGCTCTTGATATTCTTGGCAAGTCTCAGCCTTAGCCTTGCGAAGAATCTTTCTGCAACAGGCCTCCTCCTCCCGGTATACCCTTTTGTCTAATTGCCCCAGTGTTGTGAGGTGTCAGCTCACAGCTGTAAATGACCTACAACTGTGAGCTTTGTCCCTGAGGTGGGACAAAGCCTCCTTTGGTTTCAATCGGAGTAAGCTACGTCTAAGAGTCACCTGAGACAAATCTATCCCTCCTCCTGCGTCTTCTGTATCTTGTTCAGGAGACTCAGCGTCAGGAGGAAGGGAGGTATCCTGCCCATGCTCTTCAGGGGCAGAACTTGTACTGTCTTTTCCCTTGGGGCCCTCGTGGTCGGACAGAGGCTTGGCTGTTTGCCCAAGGGGTAAAGGGTCAGGATGAGGGATGGCTATCTGTTCAGCTACTCCCAAGCCAGGTTGTGGAAGGGTCACTTGGCCACAGGGCCTCAAGTATAAGTCCTCCTGTTCTGATGTCTGATTCTCTCTTTGGGCGTTTGACTCTTCCTCATGAGGTGCCGCTTCTGTTGAGGCATCAGGCACAACACCCAGTACCCATTTCCTACAGAGGTGCCTCTTTCGTCTAATCCCTCTAACCACCTCCTTTCGCATCCATGGCGGCACTCTCCTCCGCCTCCCCACCTTACTGACTAGAGGTATCGTCAAGGCTTGCACCTCCAAAACCTCCCTTTTGAGTGCCATCCACCCCTCCTCAACTTGCTTACCTTCCAGTAACCTATCCCAGGAGACTTTCCCCAGTCTGGCCTTCAGTTGGCCAAAGTTGGCCCTCTTGAAGTCCCAGCTTCTAGCGCTCAACCTGCTGCACGTCCCCAGTCCCCTGATCTCAAAGCAAAGGATGGAGTGATCACTCGCATCCAGAGCTCCCTTAATCTGTACTTCATCTATCAGGTCCTCCTGATTGGTCAAGACCAAGTCAAGGATGTCCCCCCTGCCGTTACCTCTCGGACCCTCTGTATGAAAAACCCTCCTTCTATAGCTTCTATGAAGTGACATGACCTGGCTGTCACCGTCAAGTGAGTCTCCCAACTAATATCTCGGAGATTGAAATCTCCCATAATTACTGTGTCTCTCCCTCGAGATATCCTTATTCCTCTCAGTTTTGCATCATCTACAAATTTGATTATCCTTCCTTGTACTTCCTCTTCATCATTAATAAAGATATTGAAGAGCACTGGGCCTAGGACTGAAACCTGCAGCACTGCATTGATTACCTCCCTTCAGTATGAGAATGTGCCACTGATGAGCACCGTTTGTGTCCAATTTAGAAGCCAATTTTGGACCCACCTAATAGTTTTTCTGGGACTGCAGGTGGCGCAGTGGTTTAAACCGCTGTGCTGCTGGGCTGGTTGATCAAAAGGTCGCTGGTTCGAAGCTGCACACGGGGTGAGCTCCCGTGCGCCGTCCCAGCTCCTGCCAACCTTGCAGTTCGAAAGCATGCAAATGCAAGTAGATAAAAAGGTACCACTTCTGTGGGCAGGTAATAGCGTTCCGTGCACTTCGGTGTTTAGTCATGCCGGCCACTGACCACGGAGACTGTCTGCGGACAAACGCTGGCTCCCTCGGCTAGGAAACGGAGATGAGCACCGCCCCCTAGAGTCAGGCATGACTGGACGTAACGTCAAGGGGAAACCTTTACCTTTACCTTTAATAGTTTTTCTATCTAGTCCACTCTTTGCTAATTTGGTCTTCAGGATGTGATGTAGCACTATGTCAAAAGCTTTGTGAAAGTCAAGATAGATTATGTCCAGTGTTCTCTCAGTCCATTTAGTAAGTTACCCAGTAAAAAAAATGAGATTAGTATGATGGGATTTTTTTTTTTTAAAAAATCCATGTTGGCTTTTATTAATCACTGCATATTTTGAGGTGCTTGCAGACTAATTTGTTAATAATTTGCTCCAGAATTTCTCCAGGGAAAGATGTCAGACTAAGGTTTGTCACTCCACCCCCCTTTTTTTTTATCTTTGGAAGATGGGGACAACATTAGTCTTCTTCCAGTCATCTGGCATTTCTCATTTTCCAGGATTTATCCAACATAATAGACAGAGGTTCTGAGCATTCCTTTGCTAGCAATTTTATGATTCTAGGATGGAGTTCATCAGGCCCTGAAGATTTGTACATGTTTATTCCATCTAGATATTCCTTGACCATTTGTCTGTCAATCTTGGACTGCCATCTTTCACTTTCAGCTTCTACTTTGTTGTAGATTGTCTTGTGGGAGAAAACTGAGACAAAATAGGAATTGAGCTCCTCTGCCTTCTCCTTGTCATCTGTTATCACTTTGCCATCCACTTTAAGTAGCTGGACAACTTTCTCTTTCCCATGTCATTTGTTATTTGGATGCATCTGAAGAAGGCTTTCTTGTTCTTAGCATTCCTTTCTAGTTTCAGTTCATTTCCTGCTTTAGCCTTCCTGGTGCAGTCCTTGCAATTCTTTGCTATTTGTTTATATTCTTCCTTGGTGTCCTGGCATGGCTTCCACCTCCTGTACATGTTCTTTTTTTCTTTCAGGTTGTCATTTCACTGTTGTGGAACCATGTGGACTTTCTCTGTTGTATTTGGCACTTTATCTTGTTATTCTGCTGATACAATCATCCCGAACTCTCCACTCCCCGCCCCAGCATACAATGGATATATCAACGAATCACTTCCGTTCCTTGATTGACTTGAACAAGGTACATACATTTTCACGATCACTTATATCATTTCATATTTCTTGTGCAATATCCAAAATTACTGATACACAATTTTCTCTCCTTTATATATCCTTATATTTTATGAATAATTTACAGTGCAATCTTATAACCATATGTGAGGAGGCAGAGGGGCTCACCCCTTTTCCTGGGGCCTTCCACAGAGCAGGGCCAAAAACAGCAGGGCGAGGCTGGGAATCCATGTGGGGAGAGCAACTCACAAGAGGCAGCAGCCAGGGGATATGAGCGAGCGTGCAGCTGTATGGGATTGCGGACCGAGGCAGGAACAGCTGGGTTGGGTGGAGTGGTGCGCAAGGAGGGAAGATAAAGAGGAGGCAGAGGAAGGAGAGCGGGGAGGAGAGACGGCAAGCAACAGGAGAGAAGAAAGAGAGCGGAAACGCACATGTGTTTGAGGAGGAGCCGGTATGGCTGCCGCTGGCAGGCAGGCAGGCCAGGGCAAACCGAGAGCTGAGACTGGGGAGCGTTACTGCCAGGACGGTGCAGTTCATTGCCATAGCGACAGGAGTGAAGGGAGCTGGAGCAGGCAAGGGCCAAAGCGTTGCGGGAAGCTAGCGGTGGAGGTGTAACAGAAGAATAAAGGCCTGGTGAGTGCACAGTCTTTCTTGTGCTGCTCTTCATGGAGAAGTTGGGAAAGGGGGTCTTTGGCTTGCAGCCCCCTCCTGATACAGTTGCACCATAATATTTGAGAGGGTGTCATGTACAAGGTTGGAAAATCAGTCTACCCTTGAGACTTAGATCTCAGTCTCCTACAAGCCACCATGAAAGCTGTATCTCTGCTGTGCTAGCTGTATTTCAGAGGTTGCAAAAGGGGAGAAGGGAGGAGACCAGGGTGTTATCCCTAATCGGCCCTCTTAGTGTTTTGCAGGGTGGAAGGAGCACTGCAGCAACCTTTCCTTCCTTGCTTCTTCCATCCTGCATAGGATGTGTGTAATGGGTTATGGACATCCTAAATCAAGTTATTGAAAAACAAAATTTGATATTTCCATGTATTGCTTAGATCTGGAGAAGCAAATAAAGTATGCCCAATGTTAAAATTTTGTCCCCTTTTATCTTTTTTCCTGAAGTTCTAACATATTAATATTTCCCAATCCCATCTCCCTAGGTATTAATTTTGCAACATATTTTGCCTACATATTCTTGCTGCAGCCAACATATGAGCCCACAAATTCTTGTTTGTTGAATAACAAATGTATCCACACATTTATCCACAAAGTTGAAATGGAACAAGAGATCCAACCAAAGTTTTGTAGCCTAAAAGTTTCTCTATAGTTATTAATAATCATTCTTCAGTGTTTTCCCCAAAGGACGTTCCCACCATTATTATTTTTTAACCCTCCTATTGATTGGTGATATTTCCATTAATTTATTACATAATGCTTATTCATTTATCAGGTGTTATATACCTCTTCGTCATAATCTTGCACAGATTTTTTCTAACACGATTAATGAAAAATTACTGGAATTTTGTTTCCATTATTTGTGCCTGCTTGATCATGTAATATTTAACCTGTTCTGGTCAAAGTAATTTATAGATGAAAGATTATAGATGATGCAACTCTCATTACTGAGAAGACTCTGATTCTACAGCATTGGACTGTGCATTTCCAATCCATACTGAACCGCCCATCCTCCATCAATAATGAGGCAATTGATAACCTCCTGGGGCATTCTGTCAATAATAGCCTGGACTTCCCACCATTAGAGACTGAAACCCTACAGGCCGTCAGCCAGCTGTCCAGTGGCAAGGCCCCAGGATCTGATGCGATCCCAGCGGAAGTCTATAAGGGAGGTGGTGCAGTGCTTGTCACTCAGCTGTTCCAGTCCTTCTGGAATCAAGGATCCATTCCTCAGGAACTGAAAGATGCGTCCATCGTACACCTCTACAAGAGGAAAGGAAATCGACAAGTCTGCGATAATCATAGAGGAATATCACTGCTTTCCATCGCAGGCAAGATCCTTGCACGTGTGTTGCTTAATCACCTGACTGACCACCTGGAAAAGGGTCTACTACCCGAGACACAGTGTGCCTTCTGCAAAGAGCGTGGCACTGTGGACATGATCTTTGCAGCCCGACAGCTTCAAGAGAAATGTCAAGAGCAGAATCGTGAACTGTACACCATCTTCGTGGCCCTCACCAAGGCTTTTGACACTGTCAATCACAAAGGTCTGTGGTGCATCATGTCGAAGTTTGGGTGCCCTGACAGATTCATCCTGATGGTACATCAGTTCCATGATGGCATGACAGCTCGTGTTTTGGACGACGGAGAAGTTTCAGAGGCTTTTCCCGTCACAAACGGCGTCAAGCAAGGGTGCATGCTGGCACCGACCCTGTTCAGCATAATGTTTTCAGCCATGCTGACAGATGCCTTTCAGAACAGTTCCTTAGGAGTCAGCCTGTGATACAGGACTGATGGGAAACTGTTCAACCTGCGAAGACTCCAGGCTGTCACCAAGATAAAGGAGACTGTGCTACAAGACCTCCCTTTTGCTGATGACTGTGCCCTGAATGGTGGATCAGAGCAGGAAATGCAAGCCAGCATGGACAAATTCTCAGCAGCATGCAACAACTTCGGCCTCCTCATCAACACAAAGAAAACCAAAGTGATGCACCAGCCAGCTCCAAAAGCCCAACACCAAGAGCCCACCATCACAGTGAAGAGACAAAAGCTGCAAGCAATGGACCAATTTACATACCTTGGCAGCACCCTCTCCTGCACAGTGACAATTGACATTGAGGTCAACTGCAGAATCACTAAGGCAAGCTCTGTATTCGGTGGACTGCTGACCAAAGTGTGGGACTGGCATGGAATAAGCCTTGCTACAAAGCTTAAAGTCTACCGAGCAGTAGTGCTAACTATCCTGTATATCTGGACTGTATACAGGATGCATGCTAGGCAACTGAACCACTTCCACACGACTTGCCTCCGCAGACTTCTGAGGATCCGGTGGCAGGACAAGGTGCCAGACACAGAAGACCTCTCCAAAGCAAGCCTGCTGTCAGTTCACACCTGCTGATGAAAGCCCAGACATCACCTCCTGGGAGACCCTGGCACAAGACCAATCGACATGGCGCAGGCTGATCCACCAAGGCTGTCAAACATCTGAAGCCAGAAGGACAACCATAGCACAAGAGAAGCGAGCACTCTGTAAAGCCACAGTTGCAAATGCTGCAACAGTGGTGCCCACACGTCTGCCCAACATGTGGCAGAACATTCCATGCCCGTATTGACCTTATCAGCCACCTGCGCACACACCGTGAACAGCTCACAATTTGTTAGATGTCAAGGTCCTATTCGAAAATGATGCACGAACATCATCGTCTTTGTGATAAGGGGCAATGGTGGAAAGGCATAGAATAGAGTTCCTTTCTACTGAAGCAGAAATGCATCCCTAAGAAAGTTTTATCCCATGCCAGCCCGGGAGCAATAAACAGTGCATGCTGTGTTGGCCTCTGTTGCACAAAGGTTGATGGTCAGCACACCCCATTCCAAGAAGACGTGATGTTGTGCCTTCTCATTCAGTTCCCATTCATGCGCTCGAAGGGGATTTCAACTGAGTGCATCCACTATCGTGTTGCTGGATCCACCTATGTGAATGGCCTGCAGAGAGATGTGTCCCAGAATAGCAGGGCAGATTTCATGTCTCCTTGTTTATTTATATAAAATATGGTTGTTTTATTGTCTGTAGCCACTTGAATGTGTTTCCCAGTCAATGTTTTGTAGTGATCGCAACACTGGGTACACCAGGAGAAGCTCCAGGTAATTTATGTGTATCCTGCATTTCAATCTGCTCCAAGCCTCTTACATCTGGTAGTTTCTTCAGTGCCCTCCCCAACCAGAGATCAACGCATCAGTAGTCAGCGTTGCCTCTGGTTTGGGTGGCATAAATGGCATTCCCTGGGTCAGACTGGAACCATCCATCCTTCAGATGAGGCTTCTTCATACCAATTGGGGCAGTGCTATGCATCTCCTTGGGGGGGTCCCATTCCTGGTGGTACATGCTCACAAACCACATGTGAAAAGGTTTCATCTGAAGTCTTGCATATTGCACTACAGTCATAGTTGATGCGATATGACCAAACATTTGTTGTATTGTCTGTACCATGCTTTTTGGTTTGGATTGTGTGTGTCAAGCTGTTATTCACTTGATCCGTGGGTAGGTGTGAGCTGGTAGAGAGTCTAGTTGTGCCCCAATGTATGTAATTGACTGTGAGGGGACAAGCATGGATTTTTCATTAATGATATGCAGTCCAGGTTGTTCTAATAGACTACATGTTATTGAAATTGAGGTTGAGTCCTTGTTGGGATGGGGAGACAAATAGCCAATCATCTAAATATGGGTAGTGTGGCATAGTGGTTAAGAGCACGGGACTGGGACTCAGGTGATCTGGGTTCTAGTCCCCGCTCAGCCATGGAGCCAACTGGGTGACTCTGGGCCAGTCACAGACTCTCAGCCCAGCCTACCTCACAGGGTTGTTGTTGTGGGGATAAGATGGAGGAGGAGATGTAAGCTGCCTTGAGCCCTTTGTAGGAAAAAGGCAGGATATAAATCCAAAAATAATAAATAAATATGTACCCCTTGTACTCTTTGATGGGCACATACTGGTGCCTTACACTTTGTGAAAACCCTCAGTGCTGTAGAGAGTGCGAAGGACAGCACCTTACATTCATAGAGTTCAGTACCGATCTCAAATAGGAGAAAGTATTTGTAGTCTGGGCGAATGCTTATATAAAAATAAGCATCTTTCAAATCCAGAGATGTGAACCAGTCCCCTTTTTGAAGTAATGGCAACATAACTTGCAGAGAAACCATTTGATTTTTTGTGGTTTTAATGAAGTTCACTCCACCAAAAATGCTATGTTAGGAAAATCTTCTTGGCCACAGGCACTGCACAGGCACAGCACCCATATATGTGATGCACAGAGACCACAAAGAAGAACTGAATGTTCAGGACTGTGCTGAGTGGAGAAGTGTGCAAAGACCAGGCTACACAGATGTTTTCTCCATTATCTGCTGGGGTCTGTACAGTCATTTTGGGAAAGTGCAGTTCAGTTAAGATTTGTGAACAACTGAAATCAGATGGGAAATGTGCCACATAGTATGGGACATTTGAAAGGTGTACCATTTGAATTGGGGCTCGGGCAATCTGTTACGAGGAAACACTTGCAAACAATTCTGGGAAACTAGGTGTTTAGTTAGGTTTCCCACCAAGCTCAAATACAAGAGGAATAGCCCAAGCCAGGAAATTATCATCATCTGTTATCAATAAAACTAACAAGAAACAGAAGTAAGCTTCTCTGGATGATAGGAAATTGGAGCATCAAATGCAGACAGAGAGACACCAGCCCCTAGAACTTTACATGATGTACCAGCTTTGTCAAAACTGGTACTTAAAAGTCCTATTTCAGGCCTTCCAGATGTTGTTTGGCAATAACAATTCTCATGTTGGCAGGGCCTGGTGGAATTCAGAGCTCAGTATCTGGAGTGCCACAAGTTCCCAGTCATTGCTGCAGAGAAATTCTCTATTCACCTTGGACACAACTTCTCTGGTGCCCTGGATGAACTTATACTTCCATACATCTTAACACTCTCCTATGGCAGTACATTGCAGTAGAATATTTGTGCTGGTGGGCAAAGTAAATTTAAAGACTCAGGGTCCTTGCTAGGCCTGTACCTATGGGACCCAAGCCGTGGATCTACTTTTCAGAGCTTTGATGGTTTAATGGAAATCTAATTGCCATGCTGGGTTTATTTTCAGGAAAGGAAGGGATTGTTGCTGGAGAGAACTCATCATAATTTTAGGTGGGGTGCAAATTAATTGAAGAGTTTATTTGATTTTGACTGATTTGGATGGGAAATTAGTTGGCTTTGCTGTCTATACAATTTAAATACATCCTAGTAAATATTTTTTTTCAATTTGCATATAAATAAGTGTATGCAAATTTCTATCACATGAGGCTGTGCCCCAGATCTTTTAACACTAATGTTCCTGGAAGGACCATTTGTCTACCATGCCTGATCTCTCTGAAGACCCTCCAGTTAGCTGCCAAAGGATCTTAAAACACATTTAAAATCTATAGGTCCAATGGGAATACAATGGAGTGATGGAAAAAATCCACTAGATGCATGCATATGAGCAACCATAATACCATATATACTAATGATGAATTCAGTTATTCAAGAGCTCGTCCTTACATAGTAAACAGAGAACCAACCATGCAGAAGAGGTAGCAGCAAGCACAAGGGAACCTCCAAGGTTTGCAGAAGTAGAAAAAGTGGCCACAGAAGGCTGACTGCTTCAAATAGTGGGGTAGGGATTGAAGAGGGCAGAGAACTAGGTAGGAGGGAGAATGGAGTATTCTGGAGGAGGGGGTGACTGGTTGATTTGAACAGGAGCACTCCCCATTGCCACATCTTACTGCTGCTTCTACTTATGCCATTATGCTAGCATAATATTTACTGTATAATGCAAGGATGGGAAACCTCCAACCCACAGAAGTCCACCATTTGGCCCATGGAGGTTTGTAAGGCTTGGTACTAAACATAGTTATAGGGGTTTTCCAGGAGAGCCAATATAGCATTGTAATGACCAGCAAAATCTGTTCCTATGCAGAAAAGGCAGACAGCCAGACAAGACCTGACAGCCAGACAACTGTAGTGTATTTGATTGCTGAAAAAAGAAGAAATGGAAGAACATACAGGAGCATGTGAAGTACATTAACAAAACTTGCATATCACTTTTGTGGCCACAGAAGAAGAAACAGATGCATTTATTTTGGTTCTCATCTTTCAAGGTTTTTTTACTTGAAATATGAGACATCCCTTTAGAAACATCAGTATACAGAATGATTAAAGCTGAACAAATTTGGCCTTTTGTTTTCCTGCTTCCATGGTTTGAGACATTTAGAATACTTTTATTAAGAACTTGGTGCCCAACTATCACATAGATTCAAAACTGAACCCTCTCCTCCCCTGCACTGAAAGGTAATTTTCATAACTAGCTGCACAGATGACTGCAGAGAGTGCATGGGCATGGCCCAAAGGTTGGTCACCTCAGACTACTGTTGTCCTTATGGAAACTAGGTTCAAGTCTCTGCTCAGCCCAAGGACACCCATTATCAATTCAGTTTGAGCTTTGCAGTTGTGATTAACTAGTCCCTAGTGCCTTTGGTGTTTTATGAGAAATTAAGATTGGAATGTACCACATGTATTCAACTGTACAGGCCCTCTTGAAATGAATGAGAATTGCACAAGAGTTTGTGCAGAACATGCTGGTGTATTGTGCCCTGACAGTTCATGGAGCAGAGGATCCATACAACAGGGACATGGGTGCAATTAGTAGACAGGCTGCCCTACCAAGATGACCTGTAATATCAGTGAACATCCTTTTCCAATTGGTCACTGCCAATGCCCCATTCTGTTGTAGCATTTATTTTTCAAAGGAAGTGTCCTTGCAAATGTACACCCTCTTAATTACAAAGCAGTACTGTGGCAATACTACATAGTAACACCAAAGCCGTCTCTAGCTATTGACTTAAAGCTGCTCAAGTCATGGCCAGCTGCTTCTTCTGGTGATGAAAGTACAATTGCTCAAAGAAATGTAACCCAAGGCTGTTCCAAACAGGTCCATGCATATAATACCCAAGCACCTTGTACCAGCCCATGTGCTAAGGAATAAATACTTCTAAAACAGGGGAGTGCAAGATAAAATCTTCCTGTCCAGAAGGATAAGAAGATCTATCTCCTTTCAAATCCTTAACAACCAGAAGGGGAAAGGGAGAGAATGCAGTTTCCATTATATGGGGTTATGCAAAAAAGGCACAAGCAGCGTAAGCAGAGAGATGTAGCTCGGAACCTGGCTCATCTGCATTTTGTGAATGACTGCACACACAGATCTGGGGGCAGACCCTCACTGTCCTGATATGACATCCGCTAGCAGGATGAATGAGTCAAGAAAAACTGGCGACAGAAGAGGTCTGTGGATGGTGATCTTCCATTACAGATCAGCATGAGAAAGTAAGGATGTTTACCTGTAACCAACATTCTTCATGTGGTCATCTGTGCATTCACACATATGGGCTCTGCACCTGTGTGGGGCTTGTCGTCAGATAGAAAGAGATTCCTTAGCTAGGCCTTTTGGTGGAAACCCCACCTCCCTTCCCTGACTTTACATAAAGGCACAGCTCCTGCCATTTTCTCCAGTTCTTGTGGGACCATCATCTGGGCCTGGGAACTAGAGCATGGATGTTAAGGTGTTTTGTACTGCATGCGACACTGAGGAGGGGCTGATGTACAAGTTGCATGAATACATAGATAACCACTCAAAGAACATTTGTTACAGGTAAGTAAACTTGCTTTCTTCTTTGTGGTCTCTGTGTACCATACATATGGGTGATTAATGAGCTTACTTGGGAATGGAGGTGGGGCAGTGTTGTCATCAAAGAACTGCTGACAAAATCACCCATCCAAAAGAACAGCTGTGTCTCACTCAAATATTGAGTCAGTAATGCCAGTCACATGTAGAAGGATTGGACCATGTTACTGCTTTGCATAAGTCCTCCACTATCATGCCAGTGTTCAAAGCTAGAGATGTTGCCACTGCTCTGGTTGAATGGGCTTTTGGTTGTTGTGGGAGTTTCAGTCCAGCTATTTAGTAGGCTAATTTGATGATCTCTGCTATCCAGTGAGCTAGTCTTTGCAGTGTTATTGAATTTCCCTTCAACTTTTCTGCATATGAAACAGTCCTTTTGTTTTGCGGATTGGTTCCCTGCGTAAGCAATAGAAAGCTAAGGCTCTGTGAACATGCAATGTGTGTAGTGCTGTTTCTATCAGTCCGGATGGTGCCAGAAAAAAAGCTGCTAGAATTATATCATGATTCTGATGGAACGAGGAGACTATCTTGGGTAGGAAGGAGTGGTCCATTCAGAGCACTGCTTTATCCCTGTGAAAGTCAGGAATGGAAGGTTGATCCAAAGGGTGCATAATTCACTAGCTCTGCATGCAGATACAATAGCCACAAGGAATGCCACTTTCCAGGATACCAGGTGGATGTCCACAGTAGCCAAGGGTTTGAATGGTGGCTTTGTTAGTGCTTGCAGTACTATTGAAAGGCTCCATTCCAGCATGAATGATCAGGATGGAGCGGAGATATTTTGTAGTCCCTTCAGGAACCGTCTGGCAAGAAGGTGTGAGAAAACTGTACTCTTTGACCATCCTATGGAAGGAGGATATTGCTGCTAAGTATATCCTGATCAAAGATGGTTTTAAGCCTTTGACATGAGTTCATGCAGGAAGGTGAGAACTTGGTGGATGTGAACCAAGGCTGTTGTGGCCATCATGGTGTCACTAGGATGCAGTCTGTATGGTCTCTCTGGATCTAAGGTCTAAGATGGGATGTAGGCCAACATTCTTTTTAAGGACAGTAAATTACCAGGAGTAGAATCCCCAACAATCGGAAGGTGAGACAGATCAAATTGCTCCCTTTGCTCGAAACATAAGCTACTTCCTTTTTTAGGGTGGCTGATGGGGGGAGGGTAGTCTGCACTGTTCCCAGTGATGGAAGGGATTCGAATTTAATGTGGTGCCCATGTGTCCTGTGGGAGAGTGGATGCTCCGAGCCAAGCAAGGCAGCAATTGCCACAGCACCAACCAGCACTCTTGAATCACAATCCAAGTGGTGCTGTGTGGCATTTGTTGCTTGGACAATCTCAGGGCTTCAGATTGGAGGACTCTAGCCAGTTCCCACTGTTGTTCAGGGAGATACTTAGTGCTACAGTCCCCGACTTTTCCCACAGGAACACCTGGTACTGTGCTACTGTAGCTTCATGGTTCGAGATGCACAGCCCAAGCCTGAGCCCCATCACCACGTATATTCCTCTGGCTCTTGAGTCTAATCATTGTCCTATGTCCACAGAGACTGAATGTTCTCACTGAGAGAGTCCTTGCACTGACTCCATAACCACCAAGTTGGGTTGAGGATGATGCAGAAGAAAGAGGATGTCCTGGACTCAGTATAGACTCTCTAAGTAACATGGGGCATCGTTGAGCCGTTGCCTTCCACGAGTCCTTCATAGTGTTAAGAAGGATTAGGACAAATGGAAAGGTGAGTGGAACAAAGTCCTCCATCCAAATGACGTCATATATGAGGTCAATTGGTGGTTTCGCCAGTTGCTGGGTCTCCAATGCAAGAAATACCACCATCCAAAGGACCAGCTCAGAGAATCTACCCAAGTCTTCAGAAGGGGACTCCAGATCTTGTGTTATCACATCCTCCAGTGATGTGGACATTGGTGTCTTGTATGGTGGTTTGTCAGTTGGGGACATGGGCAGCAGGAAGCTAATCAGAGGCATCAGGACCCAAATAATACAGTCAATAAGCTATATGGCTAAGTCCAGTCACCAGTCAAATCCAAGTAGAAATCCAGAACAAACCCAGGTCAAACCAGGAGCAAACAGGGAAGCAAACAAAGCATAATTCAAACAGCAAAGTGTAGTCAAAACAAGCCAGAGATCAGGAACCAAGAAGATTGCCTAAGGGCAGGGCTATCTTCGGAACAGGAGCAGGAACAGACAGGATCCAGATGCCAGAGAGCTTCAACACACTGGAGGCTAGTGTTAAGGCAGCTTCTGGAGGGAAGAGACACTTCATAAATAGTTCTCCCCCCAGGCCTCCCAGGTGGCATTTATGAAGTCCCTGGCAGCTGCTGCAAAGTCTGGGATCAATCCTGCAACTACCAGGGCTGTTATTCTGGCATTTGGCCAGCAGGAGGAGCCCTGAAGCTGCCTGTACAATTGTTCTCAGTTCCCAGAAGCACTGTTCATATGGAGTTGTTGGTGGCATCCAGTGGCTCTCTCTCCAAGTCAGCACAGGGCTCGTACTGGATTGATGGCATGAGTCTCTGGAGATAACAGGCAAGACTGTTTCAAAGGTTGGTCTGGAGTGTGGTTCTCACACTGGTTGGGGAAAGTATCGCCGTTCCCGCATTGGATGGGGAAAGCATTGCAGAGTTGATGGGAGTGAATCCCTTTTCACCCTATGAGGAGGAGATAGTATCATGCTCCAGTCAGAGTCTCTATCTGGAGGATGGTCCCATTGGCACAGCTGGTGGGACTGGTGATGTAGGCAGTGCCAGTTCCACTGCAAGTGCCCCAGAGCAGACTTATGATTGGTCCAGTGTGAGGGAATGGCAACAAGCCTTCTTCATAGGCTTTTCAACTGACTTTTTTCCTGAAATTTCTGATCCTCCATCAGTTGCCATTCTGGGGCCATATTTGGGCCTCTTTTGGGGCCATTTCTCAGTGGCCTTTGGTGTAGATTTCACCTGCTCAGCACTTGGAACTGCCAGTGAAGCAGAAGAGTCTGCTGTGACTGTAGATGTGACCTGAAAGATTCTGGTCCACATTTCGTGACACAGACACCTGGCTTGATTCCTTCTTGCCTGCTTGGTCAGAGCTTGACAGTGCAGCCAAGAGTCTACCCTGTGGACTTCTTCAAGGCAGAAGAGACAGAGCAAATGCCTATCTGTTGAGGTCATCTTAGTGCCACAGCGTACACACTTTCAAAACACACCTGTGAATGCCATTGGTGAGTAAAGATGGGGGGAAGGGGGGGGTTAGAATGACAGTTGAGAGTAGTTAACAGTACAAGTAAGCCGTGAGGTAAAATGGATAAATGAGATGTCAAAAAAATTATACGATTTGATAAGTAGAGGTTTAGAAATGGTGAAAAGTGAGAAAAAGATAAGGTTTCTGAAGTAAAAGGAAGGTTCTAGATCATGAGGAGAGCTAGGGTAAGAACACATTTGAGGCACCCAAGGCTGCAGTTGAAAACAAACTGGAGAAAATGGTGGGAGCGCCACCTTCATATAGTATTGGAGAAGGTGAGTGGAGCTCTCCCCAAAATGTCTAGCTAGAGAATCTCTATCTGACAACAGGCTCCATGCAAGCACAGAGCCCATATGTGTGATGCAGAGATCACAAAGAAGAATGTCATATTCAACCTGCCCATCTCCTAGCTCATTCAGCTGCACTCCTATGCACCCAGCAGTGATGCCAAACACAGTTTGGGCACCATTTGTGGCAAAAATGGACACAGCAATCTCAAGATTTTCTCTTATACACAGACACATGCCATACCCTGATACAGCTGGGTGATGCTTGCTGGCAAAAGCAGGCACATTTCTACATTCTCTGGCATTTCTACCAACTGTCATCAGTAGTCCAATCTATGGTGAATATCATGATGCCATCACTGTCTTCCAGCATGTGTGAAAAGGCACATGTACTCTCCTCTCAAACATTCCAGCACAGGCTTGCATCCTTAGGTCTCTTTCCCTCCTCTCAACTGTGGAAAGAAACCTCTCCTTACTATTCCCAGTGACCTAAAGATTATTGCTTAATTTATTTAAACAATCAGTAAGGAAACATTAAACTTGAACTGATAATATGAATCAAAGTTGGTGATGGTGACTTCATATTTCAGAAGTCGATAAACTCCTTTTAAATGTTTTCAGAACCTTCAGGCTTTTCAAATCTGACACCCTAACAGCCAATACAAGATGCTTTAAAAAAAAAATTAACTCTCCTTCTCTTACTCCCACCTTTCTTTCTTGCATCTTTTTCTTTTCACTAATAAACAGACTGGTAAGGCAAAGCATGGTGAAAGTGCTATTGCAGGTGCAACATAAATTGAAGTCCCAACCCACCAGTTGAAGAAATTAGCTTGTCATGATGTGGAATGGGAAATAGAATTCCAGCCCTGTTTTCCTTGTTGGGCAGATGTCCCGGCACACATCAATGACTGGCAATACAATACACAAGGTTGCTGACTTCTCCTTACAAGGCAAGGCAAGAGATGGGGGGGGGGGAACAGTTTACCAGCCCAAGGGAAACTGGAACATTTAGTCTTTCTGCAATCAAAGCACAACCTCAACACTGCCAAGGCTCAAAGAAGAGAAAAACCCGGATTCCTCAGAAAGGAGATATGAAGCTGTCATTGTTAAAACATATTTATATAAAAATAACCAAAAAGGCCTCAATCATACACCAAGAGGGATGGTTTAGTCTGACACAGAGCTTTGCAGTGTTGCATCCTGCTGCCCTGCGCCATTCCTCAGCCCCTTATTCAGGGACTGAATCACCACCCGCTCCTCCCAGAGGATACAGGGCTCCCTGCTGAGTACCGATTATTCAGAGAATAAAACTTCTCTGAGGTGTGACCTGCACCACTTTCCCAAAAGAGAAGAGAACGGGAGTGACGGAGGATGGCAGAACGAAGCAAGCCCACAACTTCCCTTAGCAGGCTCCCCCAGGTCAGAAGAAGTGGGGGTAGCCTTCATGCACTGGCACAAGGTTGCGATCGAAGCCATGGTGTACAGTGAACCCCCTGCAGCTAACATCTGAGGTAACCAACCCATAAACCCTGAGGAAGAGAAAAGCCCTCCCGCATGCCATTTTGCTCCCCCAGTCCCTCCATCTGCGCACGAGTTGGGTCAAAGCTCATCACGGGCTGTGCTGTCGAGAGGTGACTGGAGCACATCAGTGTTTTTGGCCTCATTACTCAGCTCTTGCTGCTCCTTCATCTTCTGGGACTTGGCCCGGTCCCAGTCAGTCTTGATATTCTCATTGTTCCACACCACAGAGGTCTCTGTGTCACTGATGTAGCCATCGTCGCCTGTGTAGTGCGTTGGGTAGACCAGCAGGGGCTCTACTGAGAAGGCCAGTAAGTTCCGGTTCTCAAAGTGCTCCATGTACTCAGAACTGTAGGCAGGGAAACAAATACCACATGAAAAGAGCTGCTTCCCAGGAAAGATCTGTGCCACATCATGTAAATTAGTTAAAATTTAATTGGACACAACCACGATTCTCAAGATCCATTGGGGGAAGCCATGGCTTGATCTCCTATGCCTCAAGGTATTTGTCTTTATATTTAAATTCTATAAATATAGAATAGAATTTTTTGCAAGTCTGTTTTGCATGGACTTGTTAGATGAAACTAACAAGGAAAAAAGTCAATTTCAATAGCTTTACATTCATTTAAGTGAGGAATACATTCTCCCCACCCCCAAATTTAGAGATCTTTCTCTTTCAGACAGCCTTTCCCAACATGATAATCTGCAGAACTTTTGAACAACTTCCATCAGCCCCAGCCAGCACAAGAATGGGGAGGGAACTGCAGTCCAAAGCATCTGGAATGGACCACATTAAGGAAGTCTGATTTATGAGTTCCTGTACAGCAGCCTTCCCCTACCTGGTGGCCTTCAGAGGCATTTGGACCTCAACTCCCAGAATTCCTATCCAGTAGGGCCATTGACTGCGAATTCTTGGTGTTGCAGTTCAAACATGTCTAGAAGGCACAAATTGGGGAAAACTGCTGTACAGCAATAGCTTATACTGATGCAATCTTGCCTATAACACAGTAGTGGAGGCAATGTGGCCTTCCAGATTTTGTTTAACTGCAACTACAAACACCCTTGCCACTGGCTCTGTTGGCTAGGCTGATGGGAACTGTAGTCTGATAACATTTGGAGGGCCACACATCCCCCACAACTGCTTTAAAGGGGATGTTTTCTCAGTGGGTAAGAGAGAAAATTACATTTCTATTTTCCTATAAGAGAATCTAGAATTCTCTGAGCAGGTTTCATGCACCTGAAAAGGGTAAATTCTTGCAATTCTAAATTGTTATGGCTGAGAACATACCCCACACTTAGGGCCACCTGGTCAGAAGTGATACAAGATTCTACATTACTGATTTCTAATTCTTCAAACAACAGCTGCACGAAGGGAAATCTGCTGCAACTAACCATGACCCTTGGTGGCAGACAGGCTGTGTAGCCAGAGAAGAAAGAAAAACCCACTGATTTGGAATCATACAAGGGCAGGAATGAGAGGACTGCCAGGATTTCCCTAGTGAGCAATGCATACTGGGGACAAAGCAGAATAAAATAGCCAAATTGCTGTAACAACAGCACCTGCGGAGGAGATCAAGGCTCAAATGAAAGCAGACGTGCACTTGAACACATTAGGCCTTGACACTAGATTTGCTTAGAAAAGGATGGAAGTGGTTGCTTGCATGCATGGCCTTCTGGCCAGCGAAGTCCACCAAGCTGCACCTCCACACTTCCCTGCAAATGAAAGCAGCTACAACTTCAACCTGATGGAAGAGAGCAGCAGAGATCTCTTCCCAGGTCCTTTGTTTAAGAAGTCACACCTCAGGCCAATGGTGCAAGCCCTCTTAGCAGCTGCTGCCACAGGTCCCTTTCCTCCTTTCCTCTCAAGAGTAAAGAAGGCCAGCCTTACACAGGGTGTTTATTGAACATGACAGGCAGGAACTCATCTACGGGCAACATCTTGGAGAGAGGCTCAGCCCCCAGGAGCTTCTGGGCACCCTGTAGGGAGATAATGTAGGCCAGAGTCCAGTAGGAGTAGTCAGCTTCTACCAGGTTGCGGACGTGGGGCACAGCTTTCTCTGAATGCTCCACCTGCATGCGCTTCCGGCCAATGTAGCTATAGGGAGACAGAGATGAAGGAAAGTAAAAAGGGTGCCCTTATGCCAGCTCCAACACACTTGTGTTCCAAGAAACTTTTGACAGTAGGGGCAAAAGCATGAAAGACAGCTTGACCTGCTTATGTAAAATTCCTGTGAGCCCATTTAAAATTCTCCCTAAGTATCACTTGTAAGCATCTAATCAAATATGTTGCCTGATAATCTCACAGCCATATATTCATAAGTGATCCTTGTTATTCCTTTTTAATTTTAATGTATTACTTTAATTATTCTTTAATTATCATTGTTCCTATGTTTTATAGGCTCTGTAATCTGCTTAATAGATCCACTTAAGAAACAAAATTCATAATTACATAATGGGCCATCACCATTACCCTGCCAGTAATAATAATTAATCCTATTATTTTATTCCACTTTCATAGTGTTGTTATTTTATGGATGCAATTTGTTTTATCATTATGTAGCCAGTCACTGTTAGTGGACACTGCATGAAAAGGAGGTTAAAAATAAAATAATTAATCAAATGAATGAATAAAAGAAGTAAAGAAGTTCTAATTTATCTCAATAGATCCTGCTTATTTCAAGGAGATGCAGTTCCAAGTATGCCAGGTACACACATTTTTGTTCTGAAGAGCCAGAAGGTTTCACACCCATGATCTCACCGATCCTTACTCCATAGGCCCTGTGTGTGTCTGAGATGATAAGGCTGCCAAAGGCCACCCAGCAAGTCATGGCTTAGGTGCTACATTTGAACTATGGGATTCCCATGAATAGTGGATTCATTTTGCTCTCTCTGAGCCAACATGCCTTAGCCAGAGTTACGTTACATAAGCACCAGCTATGATTTCCCCATATTTCCTTTTCACCAGCTTACTTATCTCTTCCACCACCTTTACAACAGGTTTGCATGCATATTCTTGTATGCATGTTTGTGTGTGTGTCTCGTACGCTGCTGTTTAGGAAATCCCAAACCAAATTATATTTTCCACCTGACTGCAATGCCAACACTTCCCCCACTCACATCAAATCCCAGTCCAGGCCTTCCTCTTCCAAGTCATACATGAGGTTCATTATGCGCCGTTTAAAAAAGATCTCAAAGCGCAGGTCATCCTCAAAAACCACTGATTTCTCCAGGCCTCTCTCAACAATCTGGTAAAATAGACAAAGAAACAAAAACAAAACACAACCCTGGCCTATTTTTCTTTAAACAACAAATATTTTTATGCTGCCTTTCTACTAAAGTGTTTGAATGATTTAAACCACTCAGCTGGTTCTTTCATTTTCTCCTTGTTCTCCAGTCCTATTTTTATTAATCATTAAGTGTCCCCTGATGCCAGCATAACTACCACACCAACATCTGACAAGCCACAATCCCCCTCTTCAGCAACCCCACTTTCCTGTGTAACCCAACTGCCAAGAAGCCAAGCTGGCCAGCACCTGTAACTCATCAGTTCTTTGGTTCCAGATTGTGTAAACTCTGCTAAAGCTCCTTGCCAAACAACCCAATAGAAGTGGTATTCTGAGAGCTTTTTAAGTTGTACGACTAGAATATAGCTGCTTCATTCCCCTTCAATGCCATTTGGGGCACTGAAGAGATACTCCCAACAATGTGGACCCGTAATAGCTAGAAACCTTTAAGCAAGGGGGGAAAAAACTAGGATTTGCAGGAAGCAGAATACAGTGCTCAGTGCCACTTTCTGCACTATTGCCTGCACTCTTACAGCATCCACACACTCATGTCCTACATCGCCTTTTTATGCTAAGAGTACTGTGAACTACTTGCAGTTCTATGCACATGTAATTTACATTAAGCAAATAAGCAAATTGGTATTTAGATTTGAGTGATACATATGCCATAAAGAACTCAAGAGTAAGGACTCCAAAAAAGTTATGTGGCTTTTCAGACAATGTCGTGGGGACATATGATTGCAGCCTAGAGGTTCCTTTCCTTTGTATGCTTTCCCACCATGAAATAATACCTTGTGGCCAGTGTAATAATCAGGCATACCCAGCAGAGGGTAGCACACTCTATGAAATCCAGACAGTGTGGGTTGGCTCCTGGACATTCATTTATCCTTTGTGCTAGGTTCTAGCAAACTGCAAGTAAGCATGTCCCTAAGTTTGGCTCTCTTGCCAAGTAAGCCCAACATCCAAGCAGTGCCAATACATTAGGGCCAGGCCTGGAATCAAGGAATTCAGTGTAATACTAATGCTCCTGTGTTTCTGCACTGATAAAATAAATGGTTCTGCTTCATCCCCCTTTTTAATTATTTTCCATCTCTGGGACTAATAACACAACTGTTACGCATCCTGAGCAATTTTCACCTGCTCCAGGAAACAACCAACCCCAATCCAGAGGTTCTTTTAAACCCTTGCAAGTCAGATTCCAAAGCAAGATAACAGTTGAACTCCTGCACTGCTCTCCCTGCCTGTATCTCACACTTCATGGGAATGTCCTACTCATGGGGGAGAAAGAAATACATGCAGTTCTGCAGATTACAGACCTAGATGTACTTTGCACGTAAAACCATCTACTGGAATTCTGAACCTTTCTGAGATGTGAAAAACTGAATTGTGCAAACTGTTTAAATTATGCAATTTAAGCAACTTTGCATGAGTCCTTTATTTTACATAATTATTCTACTTCCACTAGGCCTGGGGTGAGAAAAGGTGTGAGACAGTATTAGGGCCCCAGAAGGAACCCCCAACACCAAAGTACCAAGCAATGGCTGTACACTTGCGTGTCTAACCATAAAGCCTAGAAACTTTCTTTGCAAATGAAACCTGAGATTCTTGGGAAGTGGAGTTACATGCCCACTACAAAATCCTACAATGTTTAACTGTGCTTGTTAGAACCACAATTTGCACAGTCCTACTTCAAGAAGACTTTCAGGGTTACTGAACATATTTAAAAAAAACCCAGCATCACTTACCTCTTGCCAAACCTTATAGTGGCTGAGGAAGCAACCCAATTCACCCTTGGTGAGTGGACGCCCATGGTAGGGGTCTTTGTAACCTGGCAGCATCTTGATCCCCATAGCTTCCACTTGGCTGCTGTTCATTGCTCTGAGGGTAAACAATGAAAAAAGTGAGTGAAGGCTGGCCAGGAGGAGGCATGCTATGGGGCAGAGCTGGAACTGTTCCAAGTATTTTACTTCACCTGTATCTTACTTTGTGTGAACAGTTTAGCAACTGTAACCTGTATATGGCCTAGATCCGGACTCCTAACAACAGAGAGCCCTCCAGTGGTAAGCTTTCGCTGGAAAAACCCAAGACAGCTCTGCCAGCCAGATGTGGAGCCAGGTTTAGCCTTCAGGCCAGAGGTTCTGCATCCTTAGCCTACAGCAGTCAATTCATCTTCTGCTCTGTGTAGAGGAAGATTCAATGGCCAAGAGAGGAGCAGAGGAAGTTGCATTATCTCCAATCAAACTAAATGTACACCTAGCCCAGTATTTGTCTGTGCTGACCAGCAGCTCTCCAAGCTATTAGGCAGAAAAAAGTTTGTCCTATCATCTGCTGCCCAAGATCCTTTTACCCAGAGGCCAGGGCTGAACCTGGGGCTTTCTGCAAACAAAACATAGGCTTCCCCTCTAAACTGCAGTCCCTCTTCATACATATGGTGAAGATAAAAAGGGACTCAAGCACGGCTGATATTCTCTATCTGTATGACTGAGGCCCATGAACTCTGATGATACTCTGAGGGTGTGCAGGCCCCAAACAGCCACCTTCTCTCCTCAGGCATTGTTCCCGTCATGGGGCAGCATCACCTGGTAATACTCACTTCCCATCCACAGCCTCAATGACCTTGCAGTCAATTTCCTGTTCATACAGAGTCTGCAGCATCCGCTCTCGGCGATCCACCCGACGCTTCAGGTTGATCATGAAGACCTGGGAATAGAAGTAATGTGGCAGCCAGAAACATCACAAAGGAGGTTTGTGCAGGGCATTAATGAAAGCCTACATTGCCAACACCAGGCCTTGCTTCTACTTGCAGGAGGATGAGGTAGCAGAATCTCGGGATGATAGAATGGACTCCATATTAAGGGAGGGAGATGCTATTTCCAAATACTCCCATGCAAGTAGAAACCTTGCAACTATCCCCACAAACAGAAAGCTAGCAAAGCAGGAGATATTTCTTTATCAACTGTGTATTAGTCATACTAGCATACTGCTTAATAAAATCTCTAAGCAGTTCACATATACATATTAAAAACCACATATAAAATACAAATTGAAAACAATTCCAAGTACAAGTAACATTGCAAAGTAATACAGGGAACAGTTAGTAAGCTGAGCTAGAGCCTTCCTGGCATGCTGGGACTTTCATCTACGAGGCAAGCATTGTAAAACGCCTCTCATGCCTCTGATCTCTAAACGAATTGCAGTCATCTCCAATGCCAAAGCATTTTTAACCCACTCTTCAGCCACGGCCCCCAGCATGGCTTGCAACAATCAGAAGAAAGACGGGCTTACAATTTAAAAAACATAACGCTAAAAACAAATTAGGAGGAAGGAGGGAAACAAGCAAATTTAGGCATCAGATTCTTATTTGCAAAGTTCACCAGGTAATGGAGCAGGATCTAAAGGCATGCTGCTTCCTGTTTCTCCTTTAGAAGAATGCAGTCCATTTTCCCTTCTCCTTCTGTGGCCTAGGCTGGGGCTCATATTTTGGCCTTTTCCAATGACATATGATACTAGGAGATCTAGCTGCATGAATTTTGGGCACCAGGATGGCACAAGGCAGGGTTTGGAGGGCCCCAAAATTGGGGAAGCCTGCAATAATATCCAGGGATGCATCTGGAGCTAAGAATAATGATGAGACCTTGCTCTGAGGTAACAGTAAGTCTAATGCTGGTATTACCAGCCCAGATGCCATCACTAGAGGGATTTTCCTTCCAATGCCCTATACTCTCAAGGATACCAAAGCACCTATGTTGTTTCTGTATAAAATGCCAGTTCCAGTTCACATGGTTAGTGACCTCCATGAAGCCACACTGGATAAGCAACAATGAGCTTATACCCAATACTGACACTACTACACCCCTGCTCGATCTCTTGTGACAGTGGGACCAGGACTTGCACAACAGAAAGCCTTGGGTATAAGGGCAGCCCCAGAAACAAATGGAAATGTCTACAGGTCAGAAAAATTTCCTTCTGTGCTCTCTGTTGCCTTGTCCCAGTTTGGAAACAAACATTTCTGCTTGTTTCCAGCAGCTCCTGTAAGCTGCTGGAAAGTTTCCCAAGCTAAAACAAATTCTGTTCTCAAAGCTGCTTCTGTGACCTAGACTATGGAATTTAAGCACCATGTAGATATATTTGCTTCTTTTTTCATGATTTATCCTACACCTTTGCTCCTCACCTCATCAAATCCCATCTTGTCTGGGATTTTGGGAAGCACAGACAGATAATGAGAAAGTTCCACCGATGGGTTCTTAACTGTAAAGAACAGCAACATGGAGTCACATGGCTAGACACATGACCTTTTCCAGTTTTGTTGTTTTCTTTTAAACAGGCACGTTTTATGATCAGCTGCTCCCAAATTCTTGGCCCAGGCTATAATGCAAGCAGGCAAAAATTTATTTTCCATAAATAACTACATGAAGCAGTCTCTTAGGCATACCCAGATGGGCCTGAAAATGGAATATCTTCCCTTAGCATACTATACTTTCAATTACTAGGAACCCAACAATGAAGCTCACTGCTTTTGTGTTTATTCCAGGCTTGTAAACAGACACATATCAGTTATGTTTTATATTTTTATACCAACCAATAGCCAAAGCTCTCTGAGCAGTTCACAGCAATTGCCTGGTTAACCTCTGTGATAAAAATAGCATTTCCAGGTAATTGCTGCACGGAAACTTCACAAAAGTTTGTTCTTCTTTCCTTCTCTTTGACCATAAATGATTAACACAGATACCTGTGGACTAGTATATTTAAACGCATATTGTATTTCAGTTTTAACACATCCATCGTCCAATGATTTGTAGTCTCTTCTTCTTTATTATCTGCATAGCTTTCCCTGTCTCAGATTAGAGAGGAGGATTGGGCCAGGATCTCCCAGGGAGATTTCTCAGCTGACTAGAAATGGATCTTGACACCTAAGCTCAAAAGCTAGAAAGCTAATGGATCTTATTTTCCTCCCCTACTTTTTTTTTTTTTTTGCAAGGCATGTTACTTTCATAAATACAGAAAGGCATGTAGTGCCAAATGCATTCCTTGCTGCCCTCACCACAAAAAGCAAAGAAGCAAAATTTATTTGTGGGCAATCCCACACTAGAGGCTTTCAAGATGGCAACTGAGCAGTCATCTCCGTGAGATGGTGTAACCTGGTGTCCCGTACTAGCAAGGGGTTGGACCTGATGGTCTTCTTGGCCCCTTCCAACTCTGCTGTTCTAGGATTCTACAATTCAAACTGCTGTCAGGGGGAGAATTTTAAATGTACGTATTTTAGCAAAATAGCCCCCTCAAATGTTGATTCCCCCATTCAAAAAAGCGCGTCCTTCACTCTAGCTCCCCCGCCCCCCTGCCTTACCTGTTACTTTCACTATTTGGCTCTTTTGCCCTTGTCTCATAGCTGTTTTTTATGAGGGCTTTGGGACAATCTTTATTCAAATGTTTGTGAATGAAAATCAGTTCAGCAACAAATTTAAAGTTCTCTTTACGTGTGCACACTCACAGATGCATAGAAGTAGAGAAGTTTATTTCACCCTGTCAAAAAGAAAGGTCTGAAGGAAGAACTGAAAAGGGGGAGGCAGTGCAGGGGGGGATTCACTACACCCTGCCACCTAGATTGTCTTCTGTATTCCATCGTTCAGGTGCTACTACTTGGCCCGAGTTAATGCTATGTTCTGCCAATCACCACCTCCTCAATCCCTTATTTCTACACAGACTGGGTCCCTATTGTTCCATACTACCATAAATTGCAGCTCAGGGAAGCTGTGATCTGCCGTGATAGAGAGAAGAAGAAAGACAAACTGAAGTGTTCAGAAATTTTGTTTTCCAAACAAATGTGTCTCAAGAAAAGATTCAAACCTTCAGAGGGCTAAAAGTTTTCTTCCTGGCACACTGGCAGTCCCAAACTGGAAAAATTTAGACTTGAGGAAGCTCTCATATGGCCAATCCCAAGGGTATTCCAAGATGGTGCAGTCCCATGTGAAGACTGTACATCTTGGAAACAGGACACTTGAAAGGGCTCTTAACTCTCGAATTAATGTGCTGAAAAACCATGTGTTAATTACAGGCATGCTGCCTTCTAAAAAAAAAATACCGAAGAGGCAAAGGCAGAATATTGCTCGCCACATGGAATACACCTTGCTATCTGCCAAATAAGGCAGTTGGTGACAAAGCTGGTTGTATTCTCACTGAGCTCTCCTACCATCCATGTTTACTACATTTTCAAGGCAGTGACTGTTGCCCCTTTAAGGGGAGTTGGACTTAGTAAAAGGATCTTTGTGCAGCTGCAGTCTGGACAAAGAGCAATTGTGAAGCATGCCTGAGGAGCAGAGTACAGCAAACTCCTCCAGAGCCCAAAGGATAGTGGATTGCCACATAGGACCCTTTGATGCCAGAAGCCATTCCGAAAATTTCAGCATAGTGCATGAGGGATGAAGCCTGTTGCTTCTAATGGAGAAAGCAAATATTTTACATTGACATCAATTAGTCCCTGCAGCCCAATTAGGAAATTATATAATTGACATCTCTAACAGAATTCTGGAATTAAAAATGAAATTCCAGTAGCTAATGCAAGACAGCTTGGCCTCCTGACTTGCATATCATAAAGGTATCTGATCTCTGAGGTTTTCCAGGTAAGAAGCAGCAATCATCAGAGACTGAACATTGATAATTCCTTTTATGGATGAAGAATGAATCCAGACCAAGAGGTGCTCATGTCAAGTTTATAGCTACATCTTCCTCTCTGCATCATGATAACAGTACTATACAGCAATACAGCAATCAGCTATGTAAGAAGCCCAGTTTTGTCATCAGATAAATAACAAAAAAATAACACAACTTGTAAATGCTATGAAAATGTTCTAAGAAAACAAGCTGTCTCTGTAGGATGCTATCAAGTTACTATTTCTGTGTCACAAACACACTTGTTATATGTTCAGATAAGTATGTTGTTACTGTCATTTATCTTGATAAGAAGTTTGAAATTTTAATTATCTTATTTAGACACATGAAAATTAAGGTAGGAGTACATCTTTAGAATTGTTAGAAAAGAAACCTGAATAAGTGGTACAATACTCTGAATGCTTCACAGCATCCAAAATGCATATCAACAAGTCTCCAAACACAACACAGTGGAAGCTAGTGCAATGTGTTGCCCATAGAGTCATCCTGGTAAGCTTGATCTAACTGAGAATCAACATCCTTGAATTTGCTAAGAAGCCCTCTTTAGATGTTGAATCTTTCATGAATTTGAATGTATGCATACATAAGCTTATGTATTATGTGCTGATCCTTTTGTAGTAAAAAAAGCAAAATAGCAAATCTTGTCTGAGGGCTTTTCTACATAAAGCTTTTAATCCACTGCTTTACCAAGACTTCTGCATCCAGATTCTTTGCAGAAGTAAGATCAGTTCCTTTACAGAATTGTCTTTCCAGGGTTTTCCTTTCTTGCCTTTCTGTATGTTCTATCACACAATTGTGATAGGGCACTGTGGCATAGTGGACAAATACATGAGGGCTTCATCCTGCCATTCACTGATAATACTTCACTTTCATCAGTTTAAAAGCAGCCACAGAAATGGTTGCAAAGAACAGGAGAGGCTCTGGATGATGACAATGTCATATAAAATACTCTTTCACACATGCACAATAAATGCTTCATGTTAAGAAATGCACTTTGAGAGACTTTCTAAGAAACTGTGTCCTGTAAGTAAAACATTATGATTACTCTATGACAGTATCTGGTTTGAGGAAGGTTTTGAATATGTAGTCAATCAAGTAGCCCTGGGTTGGCTATGTACTGGTAACATATGGATGTTACTAGCCACAAAGAACAAAAACATAGGATGCTGCCTTATTCTCAAACAGACCATAGATCCATGGGCTCATTTTCATGAGGATAAAACAGAGTAGAGAAAGACTATGTAAGGTACCCTGGCTCCTCACAAGAGAGAAGGAAGGGGGCTATATATGTAATGCAATAAGAATATGAATAGTCTCTTGAAATCTTGCATGACAAAAGAGCAGCAAAGCCAGATTCCAGCAGTCACCTGCTTACTCTCTCCTTGCCTATGAAATGAGATTACTCAGGTCACTTGGCTCAGTTTGCATATATCAGCTTTACCCAATCTGGTGCCCCTCTCAAATGTGTTGGACTGCAACTGCCATCATCCTCAGCCACTCGGTAGAGGGCATGGGAGATTTAGTTCAGCTCTGTGGTCCAATTTGGACAACAGATTCGGCATGCATTGATGTGGGTCACACAGTGCTGCTTGTATTGCCATAGAACCTCAATTTCTGAGATGGCTGAATCAATATTTTGGTTCTCAGCCCAAATGGTCCTTCCTATTGGGAACCGAGGTAGATGTCAACATCCTGGAATTCAAGTAGGCCACCTGTTCTCCCCAGATGAAGCCCTGCAACTGTTTTCAGTGGCCCACCTGCTTGATTTGTACAGCTGACACTCCATGAGGAACCAAGTTTTCCTTACTGCAAATTTTGGTTAAAAAGAAAAGAGAGAGAGAGAGCGCGCACAAAGGCTTTGCTACCTTCTTTCCAAGATCACATAACTTACTCACCCATGACCTCCAGCTGGACATGCATGAAGCTCTCTATTTCATCACGCAGGGTGCTGTGGGATCGTAGAGGCACAGGTAGGAAGCCATACACCTCTCTGTTGCACACAAACATCTGAACTTCTAAACAAAAAGAGGAGGGGGCACACAGTGAGCACACAAGAGCAGGACGGCACAATGGGTCCCTCTCTCCATCCCCTTGCCAGGTCAGAGAGCCTCAGCCAACAAGATGCTTCTCCTCCATGTGCATGAACGCTAAAGGTTACAGCAGTGCATCTGCCTGCCCAAGCTATGGGTCCACATCCTACTCATGTTTAAGAAAGGCAACCAAGGAAACCGCCACAAGACCTGCACCATTAAGACTGAAGGCAACACAATTCTGCAGAAGTGCACAATATGAGTGCAGAAAGCAGCATCCCAAGCAAGCTCTTAGCCCTTTGGTCTGCAAAGATCCATTTGCAATGTTAATTCACAGAAGTCAGAGAAGTGGTTGGTTGAGGGTCTGGACATCACAATCAATGAAAGATTGCAAGCAATAACATGAGAAGCAACTACTATGAAGAATAAGATCCACTGTGTAAATTTCCTCAAGAGATGCTATTTATACAGAATGCTGGATTCCATCTTTAACCATTATTTGCTTATGGACTATATATAACCTTGGTTTTGCTGAGGAGTGAATATGGTGTCTTCTAAGGTGGAGTTCTGTTGTGTATACTAATTCCAAGAATACCAGCTTAGATTCATTTTCTTCCTCCAGAAACCACTTACTTAGGCTGAATTAACCCCAGGCAAGTGGCCAGCTGCTTGCTCACTTCCATCCAGCATTCTCCCAGGTGCCTAAGCTGGCCTAGTTAATGCCAAGAGAAGTTGCCCAAATAGACGCATGCTTCACTTCTGCTAAGAACAGACAATCAAATGCTATAGCACTGGCATCTTCTCTCCCTCCTACCACTCCTCCAAGCAAAATGCATGATCCCCAACCCTTAATTGTGCTTTTCTCATGTGCCCTGACCCACCCACTCCCCACATCGAATTTTCCCATGGCACTCCTGACCAAAGCCACTGTTTCTGCTAGGACCACTTCCTAGTCTGTACTCTGCTTCCTCCTGCAGTGATCTTGATACAGACAGCAGGAGGCAAGAGCAGCAACAATGTGAAATAGGGTCACTGGCATGTGCATGCTTGTGAAATGAGTGTGTGCATGCACATGCTCTGAGGCAGCATCACACGTGCCCCCTGCCGCAGAGGAGCACGTTCTCCAACTCTACAGCCAGGAATGCCAAATGCACAGACTCCATACAGGGCTGCTGTCTCCCTGCTGGAGGAAACAGCAAAGGACCACGCTGTCTCTTCATGCATTAAAGAGCAACTCCAATAAGCAGAAGCATTTGCTGGCAACAAGACAGGAGGTGCTGGCAATCAAAGTGGGGAAATGCAGGCGGCTTTGCTGGAGGATTGTTTGCCAGGCAACTCTTTAAATTTCAGGTTCTCTGGATGGTCTTCACATATAGACATTTCTGAGTTAGTCAAATCTGAAGGCTAATTTCTCAGTGGAGGTACAGAATGCCATTCTTTTCAGAAAGAGAAGGCCATGTTTTGACTCACCTGCCTGCCTGCAGGCAAAGGCAAAGACAATGATGTCATCAAAAGCCCAAGTGTAATCGGGGTGGGGTGGGTAGAAAACAAGGTGCTGGCTGGCCTCTTTCTGCAGATTGATGAGAAAGGTGGAGTGTACCATGGGAACGGCAAAACAGCCCTTCCGATCATGTTTCCTGATGGGGATGTAAGCTGGGGTACGCTTGTAATAACCCTAGGAGAGAAGTGGAAGAGAAATTCCGTAAGACCTTTTCTGCAAGGAGAGAAGCAGGGATGGAGCCTCTGACACAGAACACCTGGCAACACTTAACCCCAAATGCAAACAGTAGCAAAGGCTGGACACAGTTTGCCATTCAGAGCATTTGGGGAGGGGAAGAAATGGGAGTGACCGCTGGACAAGCCAGATGAGGAGACAAAAAGGGAGAAGTGCATGGCACAACTCCTTCATCTGCTCTTCTGCACAGCCAAGGTTTCCCAGGCTGCCACAATGATTTCCCACTGGGTCTTAACATCTTGCACTCTAATGCTAGGTTAACAAAAGAGAAATCTGTTATGATTCATTATGCAATTCTAGAACACAGCACTGAGCTGGCATGTACTGCTGAGACTGGGATGGGAAAGGGTGGCACAAATGCATCTACCATGTTATTCACAGACACAGGAGCAAGGACTCAACAGCTGGTACGGGTGCCAGCAGTGTACCTCATGGTGGAACAGTGCCCTTTCCAGGAGCTGTGTAATTTCCTGAATTCATGAAGTTGCCTAAAGGCTTCTCTGTGTTCGTACCCACCTTATGAAATGCTTTCTAGCACAGCTTTGTCCAATCTTGATGGTGAGAAAGGGGGAAATTTCTTGGTTGAGAGACTAGGAAATAAGTGGGAATATGCATGGTAGAGATTCCTCTATCTTGAATTTGAAGGCAGCGTGGTTGAGGACCTCTAGGCTGATAATGCACTAGGCAGTAAACATGCAAACCCCAGCGTTCCAGTCTCCATCACACACATCTATGCCACAAATCCCTCACGGAAGGAATATGCCTAAACCCGCCATCCTGTGCATACCTGTGAAGTCATCCCACACCAAAAGTTCGAATAGGCTGCCCGTGAATCCAGCATGGGTGCCACCACGGTCTTGTTCTCAGCTATCAAAAGGCTCAGGGTGTCAGGGTTGGTCAGGAGATTGTCTGAGTCCACAAACTGCAGGAGTGTGAATTAAACAAATGAAAAAGTACAGTGATTTAAAAACTTATGAACTTCAGAATTTGACTGTTCCAGAAATTGTGTGATCTCTGCGAGTAGGCCTGAGGTCTTGTTTTGCTACTGTTGAAAGCCTATGTGAAAGCTGCTTAGAGACAACCTGAAGGGCAAGAGAGAGAGAAATACTTCCTCTTCGTATTTCTGGATGGAGTTTGCATCAAATAAATTCAATTCTGAATAGTTGGGAATTCTCGCTATGTGAAAAAGAGCAGTTGGGAAATGACCACTCAGACATGGCAGTAAACAGTGTGGCTGCTATGGCAGTCTGAGGGAGTGGTCCACAGGTGGTTGTGTGGTGTTTTAGGACTAGAAGAAAGCCAAGTAGAAAGTGAATAGCTAAGACTTGAATATACTGCTTTTGTTTCCTCTGTGGCTGGTGAAGATTGGATGTAGGAAGGAGGTGGCTGCATTATGCCAAGAGGCTGCCCTCACAACTTGCAGGAAGCAGTCAGTAAAACAGTATAATAAAAGGAGCTTGGGTATCACAGGAAGAGACTACCCAGAAGCTGGGCCCAGCTGTAACATTATTTGGCTGGGGAAGAAGGCTAGGAGATCTGGCCTGGGAAAGAGGCCTTAGAGGTTTGCAGCAGCAACAGTGTCTCTTGAGAACTAACAATTGTCACTAAGCAGTGTTTTGAAGACACTATCAGAAATCAGAAATCTGTATGTACATAATATCCCTTTAATAAATTATGTCTTCAATATTTCAGTGTGCCTCTAACGTGGATTTCATATCTAAGTGTGGCTGTGAACCACCCAGATATCTTTGGCTATTCAGCAGTACAGAAATAAAATTTTTGTTATTGTAGTCATATTTCATATCAGCTACTAGGAGATTGTTAAATATTCTAACAGAATTGGTGGCAAAGGAAAAGGGTCAGTTTGTGGCCCCCTCTTTCTTTTATAATGTTAGAGAGTTCCTGAGGTCCAGAAACATAAACTATTTGCTCTAAATAAGCAATCTAGTAGGTGGTGGAGAGAGGAAATCCCCCTCAGCTAGCATGAAATTTAAGCTATTGAACTACTGCATTTCACATTTTGATTTCTAGCCTCCATTCATGATGGGATAGAATTTTCCAGTGATACACAGTATACGTTCAGACAGTGTCGTACAATTGTGGATACTTCAAAAATTGACCAGGGAAACCAAATGGCAGTCCAAATCATATTTGGCGTTAGGGAGGCCACGCATGCGACTGGGTCAACTCAACCTCTGGGAGTTCTTGGCATAGCAGATGCCTCCTGAAAACTCATTCCCCAGAAACAGACATTTCAGAAAGACCAGAGGGGAATGAAAGGAGAGAAGGAACTCAGCAGTTGTGCTGTCAGTGGCAAGGAGGAATGGCACAAGGGGAGCCAGCCAGCCACTTTAAGAAAGAAAGGTTTTATCCCACTCCAATCCACTTCTCAAACTCAAGGGCACTGGAAGGAAGGCACCCTTCTTTCTTGGGGTAGCAGCAACTGCTTTTATACCTTCCTCTGCATATACTTCAACGGCCACTATTTTACAAGGGCATTTTAAAAATTCATGTACCCCTTCTTGCTAAAGCACTGTCCTTATTTTGCTTGCTGGGGAGACCTGGGAGGAGTAATGATTTAGAACAACTTCCCCAACCTGGTGCCCTCCAGATGTGCTAGACTGCGACTCCCACCATTCCTAGTCAGCATGACCATTAGCCATGCCGGCAGAGAATAATGGGAGCTGCAGTCCAACACCTTTGGAGAGCACCAGGTGGGGATGACTTGCTGAGAACTGAAAACGCTGTTCTAGGATAACTGGCTAGAGAAGATGTGAGGCTTTAGGTCTGCAGTTGGAGTGGGAGGCATGTGTGCAGCCTGAGCACACTTGCACTAAGGCACCCCATTATCGCACACCCTGCTAGTTCTTCCCTGAGGCTGGAGATTCATTTCTGCCTACTGTGCATGGGGTGGGTTTTTTTGCGCTTTTTTGGAAACTGGGTGGGCAATGAGTCTCTATGCTTTTAAAACAGTGCAAGGCGGGTTACTGGCAGGATCATCCAAATGCCACAGGCAAAGAAGAGCCTTCAGAGGATGTGCTGCAAGGAACAGGATGCCCAGGCAGTAGCTCATGTGACACGGGATTTACAGGTGAAGAAAAGCATCTCTATTTTCACTCGTGAAATAGCAGAACTGATAAGTTGTACTCAGGTTGCAGCAAAGGTCTGTTTAGCTTGTACTGAAAAAGGAATGACGATGACAAAGAATCGCTTGAGGATGAGGCAAAGTTAGTCCTACATGAGAGGAAAACCACTGAAGTGAATGGGACTTCAGTGAGACTAATGTTGGGTGGGCCCTTCATAGGCCTAGCCTCATGTTACTTCCAGGAGCTTGGGTATTGCATGCCAAGGGCAAGACTCAAAGAGCCACGGTCCTGCCAGGACATGAAGGAAAACAGAGCCAAGCAGAAACAGATGCTGCTGCTCTTCATAAACAGGGCAGAAAGCCACGATCCACTGCCATGTCCGAGCAAGAGATACACCATCATTCACTTCAAACATTTCTGGGTTGCAGGCCAGCAGCTCATTCCAAAACGGAAGTACAAGGTACAGCAAGCCAAGGGTCAGGCTCCCAGAGAAAACAGCTGCTTGATTGGCTACTGCTTTGCCCTGAAATCCCACCACAACTGTTCTTGCTTCAGAATGGGAGCCATGAGGGAAGGGGAGAGGCACGCTGGGCATGCGGAGGAGTAACAGCCAACTTTGGGGCAAGACCAGTTATGCCAGTAGGGCTGCAATAGAGGGTTGGAAAGTGCTTATAAGAGGCAAGTGGCTGGGGAATTGTTCTGTTTGCAATGAGAAATATCCAATTCCATGCTGTAAAAATTATATAAGGCTATACAATGTATGCATTTGTTTGACTGAGCATCTGATATTTTTCTTTTTGGAATATTTGACAGTATTTCAGTAAACAGCATATTGGCAAAAGGAAAGAGATGGAAAGTAAAAGTGTACATGGGGAGACATCATGGTTGGAAAGCATGAAAAACACAATATATTTTATATTTTTATTCTACATATATTTTTCAGATTTCAGATTTTTCTCTTTTCCACTGTGGCATCTATAACTGTCAGAGGAAAGAAAGCAACTGAAGTGCTGTTATTAACACACTGGAGTTAACATCAGCTATGTTCACTTTTATGAACTAACCCCAACCCTAACATTTTGAAGACTTAAGCAATAGTTTTATGCTCAAGTGGACAAGACAGATGGAATAGTTTATAATGTGGTAGGAGTGATTTCAAAGTGCCCTCCCTGCATTCAAAACAAAACACAGAATCATAGAACTGCAGAGTTGGAAGGTGGAAGTAAGGCCATCAGATCCAGCCCCTGCTCACTGCAGGACTCCAAGTTAAAGCATCCCTAAGAGATGGCTGTCCAGCTGCATCTTGAACGCCTCCAGTGGGAAAGCTCACCACCTCCTTTGGTCATTGATTGCATTGTCATGTGCTGTAAGAGCCAGGAAGTTTTCTTGATGTTCAGCCCAAATCTGGCTTCCTGTAACTTGAGCTGATTATTCTGTGTCCTGCACTCTGGAATGATTAAGAGATCCTGGCACTCCTCTCTGTGGCAACCTTTCAAGTACTTGAACAGTGCTATAATATCTCCCTTCAGTCATCTCTTCTCAAGTTGAACATGCCACATACTTTTCCTCTCTCCTTATGGAGATTTGTTTTCAGTCCCTTAGATCATCTTAGCTGTCTTCTACTGAACTTTTTCGCAGTTTGTCCACATCTTTCTTAAACTGTGGTGCCCAACACTGGATGCAATACTCAAAATGAGGTCTAACCAGTTTTGAGCAGAGGGGAACTAGGAATTTATGCAATTTGGAAGTGACATTCTATTAATGCACTCTAAAATAGCATTTGCTTTTTTTTTTTTTTTTTGCAGCTGCATCACATTATTGGCTCATATTCAGTTTGTGACCTACAACAATTCTGAGATCCTTTCCGCTTGTACTATTGCTGAGATCATGCTGTAATTATGCATTTGGTTTCTTTTTTCTAGGTGCAGAACTTGACATTTATCCCTATTGAATTTCATTCTGTTCTTTTCAGCCCAGCACTCCAACCGATCAAGATCACATTGAATCTTATTTCTGTCTTCCAGGATATTAGCTATCCCACCCAGTTTTGTGTCATCTGCAAATCTGGTAACTGTTCCCTGCACTTCTTCATCCAATTCATTAATAAAAATGTTGAAGAACACTGGACTTGCTGGACCCTCGTTACCTCTCCCCAGTTTGAGAAGGTGCCATTGATAACTCTTTGAGTCTGATTCTGTTGTCAACTGTGAATCCACCTGATTATTGTTCCATCTACCCCACTTTTAGCTAGCTTGCTAATCAAGACATCATGGGGTACTTTGCTAAAAGCTTTGCTGAAATCAAGGTATATGATGTCCATGGCATTTCCATGGTCCACCATTCCCATGGTCCACCCAATTAATAAAAAGAGAGATCAGATTAGTATGGTAAGGTTTGTTCTTGACAAATGAGCAAGTCCATGTTGGTTTCTGGCAATTACTTCATTGTTTTCAAGGTGTCTGTAGACTGACTGCTTTATGATCTGCTCCAGAATTTCCCTAGAGATTGAGGTCAGAGTCACTAGTCTGTAATTCCCAGGTTCTGCCTTTTTTCCCCTTTTTGAAGATAAGGACAAGATTAACCCTCTTCCAATCACCCTCTTCACCCATCTTCCATGATTTCTCAAAGATAATAAATAGTGGTTCTAAGAGTTTTCCTGCCAGTTTCTTTACTACTCTAGAATGAAGTTGATAAGGCTCTGAAGATTCAAACTTATTCAGAGCAATACTTCTTCTTTGCCAGGAAAGTCATAGAGCTTCCTTTGGGAGAAGATTGAACCAAAGTAGGAATTGAGCATTTCTGTCTTGTCTTTATCATTAGTTATCATTTTGCCATCCACACTGAGTTAGTTGGCAATTTAGTTAAACCCAAATTTCTTTCTTCTGTCTTTTACTATGGACATATCTGAAGAAAGCTTTTTTGTTGCTTTTAGCTTCCCTTGCTAACCTCAGCCCCTTCCCGGCTTTAGCCTTCCTGACTTTAGCCCAGCAATTCCATACTACTTGCTTGTACTCTTTCTTTGTAGCCTGGCTTTCCTTCCACTTCCTATACATAGAATCATAGAATAGTAGAGTTGGAAGGGACCATGAAGGCCATTGAGTCCAACCCCCTGCTGTTGCAGGACACCATGTTACACCATCCCACTCAGATGGCTGTCCAGTTTCTTTTTGAATGTCTCTACTGCGAGACAGCCCACCACCTTTCTAGGCAGCTGGTTCCACTGTTGTATTGCTCTGACAGCGAGGAAGCTTTTTGCCTGAATCTGGGTTGTCACAACTTGAGTTAATTATTCTGTATCTACATTCTGGCATTAGCAAGAAGAGATCCTGACCTTCTTCTTTGTGACAGCCTTTGCACGTCCTCCACTTAGTCCTCTCTTCTCAAGGCTGAACATGTCCAGTTCTCCCAGTCTCTGTCCTTTTTCATTTTCAAGTCACCCCTAAGCCTTTTGTCAAGTCACTCTGGCTACTTCTGTTGTCTTCCACCTTTCTGTAGTGTTGGATTGTTTGCAACGGCACCTTTAGAATTTGCTTTCTTTAGCTGCTTGCATGGGCTTTTACTTACCATTGTTCTGAGTTTATTAAAATTGGCCTTCCTAAAATCCACAGTATGTGTTTGTATCCTTTAGAATCAAGAATTCAGGTATGGCACAGTCACATTGGCCCAGAGTACCTGTAACTGTTACCATGAGGTCATTCTTCTTGGTTGGACTCAGGTTAAAGACAAGTGATCCTTTAGTTCATAGAAACATAGAAACAAAGTGAGACTAGAGGGGCCTTCCAGCCCATCTGCTTGCAGTTCATCAACCATACCCTAATTCATCAGACAGTGCATTTATCTACCCCAACGCCCAACTATTTCTTGACCATGCTATCATGCAGCACTTTGTCAGGGGCCTTGTTGAAATCCAAGTAAACCGCATCCACCATGTCCCCTCCATCTAGTCACCACAAGACCTTTTCATAGAATTCCACAAGGTTCATCTGGCAGGATCTGCTTTTATGGACTCCATGCTGCATGGCTGCCAACCTCCCTTTCCTATCTAGTGTTTCTAGAGCTTTCTCTATTATGAGTCTTTCCATCATCTTTCCCAGAATAGACATAAGCCTAACTGGCCTGTAATAGACATAAGCCTAACTGGCCATATCCCCTCTGCTATCCATTTTGAAGACTGAAGCCACTGAAACCATTTTCTACGAGGCCTCAAAAATGAAGGCCAATGGATACAAGAGTACCCCTGCCAATTCCCTAAGTATCTTCAGGTGTAGCCTATCAGGGCCCAGTGCCTTTCTAACATACAGGGATATGAGGAGCTCCTTGATTTCTAGGGAGGTGACTCCAATCTGTGTCCCCATAGCCCCAACTTCATCAAGTCCCCCAGGTAGATCTCCCCCAACCCACTTTAGGGAGAACACAGAACCAAAATAATCATTTGACATCTTTGCCTGTTCCCTTTCATTAGTTACTAGATCTCCTACCTTCCTTTTAAGTGGTCCCACCACTTGTCTCCCCTTCCTCTTTCTATTTACATGAAAGTAGAAGCCCCTTTTTGTTTCTCTGCACATGTTTCAAACGTCTCTGCTCATAATTAGCCTTAAACCTTAGAAGAATCCTTCTGCATTGTGCCTCCTCCTCCTGGTATACCCTTTTCTCCACTTGCTTCAGTGTCCATTTCCTGTGAAGGTCCCTGTTCCTCCTAATCCCTCTTGCCACCTCTCTTTGCATCCATGGTGACACCCTCCTACACCTCCCTGCTTTGCTGCTCATTTCGCTGCTAGTTCTTTCCTCCACTTTCTGTAGGTGGAAGTTATCAGCACTCTATTCCTCTCCAGCAGCATGATCTGGGGAAGGGGTTTGCAACACAGCAGAAATTCCTGTGTACAATTGCCAGGAAACAGAATTACCATGTTCTCGCCTGGCTCTTGTTGATTTTATTGACAACTGTGCACTTAAAAAATGCTCAAACTTCCCAGTAAAGGCTGGACTCATTCAGTCAGACTTGTCTCTCACTCTGCCATACCGTAAGAACACCTCAACTTGCCAGGATCATCTTTCTCTCCCTCTCTCTGGGCCTGGTTGGACATAACTACAAGGAAATCGCCCATGGTGAGTTGGCTGTTTTTGCAAACTACCCACAATGAGCCCAATGGACAATCAGGTTCATCACAGGTACTTTGCTCCTTCCCACCCCAGGGAAAGAGAGCTTAAAGGAAAACAGAGTGGAACTGTCAAACTCCATTTCCTTGAAGAAAGCATGTGCAAGGGCATGCTTACCTTTTCTTGAGCCTAAGGGGGAAAAGTTGCTCCTCCACAGAGAACAAAGAGGGAATAACTAGAAAGAGCAGGCTCTTGCCAGAGAGGGGATACATTGATGAAAAATGAGATCCTGCCATTCCTGCTCATAATGATGTCTGCTTTGTGCTGCCACCAAGAGCAGCGGAGGCAGAGGACAGGGGAAACTGCTGTTGCTTTAGCTGATGATCACAGCTGCTCCCACTCCATGCCACCTGCCCTGGTGACAGTGTGGGGTGCAGGAAAAGTTTCTGAGAGTTGCCTCCATGTGCCACTTGGGCACACTGGACACAGCTGCCAGCAGTGCACATGCAGCAGCCCCTGGGTGTGGGTTGTCGTGTCATCCAAATTTGCAAGCATAATAGAAACAAAAGAGGGAAACAGGATGGAGGCAGAAGAAAAGCAGCAACAGAATAAAAATAAAGGAAGAACTTGATCAAATAAAAAAGCATATCTACTCACAGTAAGCAGCTGTTTAGATATACAGACTACTTAAGGTAAAGGTAAAGGTTTCCCCTTGACATTAAGTCCAGTCATGCCTGACTCTAGGGGGCGGTGCTCATCTCCGTTTCCTGGCCGAGGGAGCCAGCGTTTGTCCGCAGACAGTCTCCGTGGTCATGTGGCCGGCATGACTAAACACTGAAGTGCATGGAACGCTGTTACCTGCCCACCGAAGTGGTACCTTTTTATCTACTTGCATTTGCACGCTTTCAAACTGCAAGGTTGGCAGGAGCTGGGACGGAGCAACGGGAACTCACCCCGTTGTGCAGATTCGAACCGGCGACCTTTCGATCTACCAGCCCAGCAGCACAGCGCAGTAACATTTACTTTTGAAACGGAAGCATTGTTCTCCCCTCTTTTTCGTTCCTTTTTATGAGTGGTGCTGCAAGAGGCATCTCTAAGTAAGAGAATGGCTAGTTGGAGCTAGAGAATTCCCAGCTCTCTCAGCTTCCCATTAAATGGTATCCACACATCCCAAAGGGAACTGCCTGCTACAGTATTCCAAAAAATCAGGTACCTCCCCACCCCTCCCCTGTGCCAGTTACAGGAAATAAAACTGGACAATGCCCTGAATGTACCTTCAACAACCACATTCCTGAGGAGGATCTATCACAAGCTGAACATCCAGGGGGCTGGAACGCAGCACAAGGTGACCCCCTAAGACCAAGGTCCAAGGAAGACCACCAACCACCATGAATTTTCGTGACAGGATGGCATATTATTATTATTATTATTATTATTATTAAAACATTTATATGCTGCCCCATCGCAACAAAGCCTCGGGGCGGCTCACAACAATTTAAAATACAATAAAACCATAAAACTCATAACATTTATCCCTCCCCCCTCGGTATAAATATTATAAATGAATGAATGAATGAATGAATGAATGTTTAAACAAAAAAAAAAATGAACAATACCCTCCTCCAGGGTTCCCTTTGAAACTTTTCCTTACCAGGATGTAATCCGCCCAGATGTCCCGGGCATGATGTAAAGCTGCCTGCCGAAGCTTCATGATGTGCTCGTAACGGGAATTGGACCAGTGCTTCGGACCTTCCTCATCTGGATAGAACCTGCCAGGGATAATGAGGCTGAAGCTCAGGCTTTGGAAAGGAAAAGCCCTCTTCTCCACCAAGCTGCCTCCACATATTGAAAGCACGCAAGACACAGATGCAACTGGCTCTGCATCTTAGGGGCTTCTGAGGCAGAGTTGGCTGTTAGTTGGCTGTTATGGCAATGGCAAAGGAATGTGTTTTCTGCCAAGTACTAACACGATTCTGCACCTGGATTTGGCACACAGATCACAGAACCCAACAGGACCTCTGCTCAGGGGCAGTCAAGCATCCAAAGGTTTGGGAAGAAGCTGGAGAAAGAACAGAGTTCTATAATACACCTCAAAACAGCACTTTAAGTGAGATGGCTGAGCTTCAGCTTCACAGGACTTGGTTGGCTCTATTTTCAGGTTGCTGGTTTCATTGTTCATTGCTGTCATTATGGATTGTTTTTAAAATTTTCCCTTTTTTAAAAAAACCATACAGCACCTTAGGATGCTTCCATCCTTAAATATGGCCTAACAGTAAATTTAAAGAAGCAACTATTTCACACCATGAATCCAAGCTGGAACAACTAGTGGTATGGATTGTGGCAATCATTTATATAGTGAAACTTTATGAGAAAAGCAGTGTGTCTCCTGCAGTGTGCCTGTATCAGCTTTGGTATTGATCACAGAATTCAACATCCTACAAATCTCAGCTTCCTGTTTAAAAATTCACTTAGTAGTCATCTAGTTGTCATTGTCAGCATCATCTGACATTTATAGCCTGCCATTCTTTCCCTTGCAAGGTACCCAAGATGGCTTCCAAGGTCCTCGTCTCTGTTTTCTCCTTGCCTCAACAACCCTGTGAGGGAGGGTAGGCTGAGGAGTGTGACTGTCTCAATGAACTTTCATGGCTGAGTGGGAGCTAGAATCCTGATCTCTGAGACCCAGTCCAGTGCTCCATCCATTATGCCCTACTGGCTCTCGTGACCCTCAAGGTAGATGGAAAGCATGCAGCAAAATTGCAGGGTCCAGCTAGGCTGAGCCTGAGCCTGAGCTTGATTTTCAGAAGTCAGCAGAGTGGGACTACTATCTCCCTACACAGCCTTTTGTCCAAGTGACCAGCAGAAGCCACATACATTATACAAGGTGCAGGAGGGGAATTAACCGGTACACACACCACCTTGGACATCAATTTCCATAAGGTCCTCTCATGCTACCACTGGAGTAATCCACTTCACAGGACAGAGGGAACTGCCAGAGATCCCAGAAACAAGTCACATTCTGAAGCAGCCCATGCTTGATTGACAGGTGGGATGGGAAGATTCCCCCCATCAGGACCATCCCTACCAATGGAGGCGAGCTTTACCACTGAGATCAAGCCCCCAAGAATAGCAGTGTCTCAAAGGTGGACCAGGATGAACACTGACCCAGTTAGCATGATCACAAGGGAAGTGGGGGGGGGGGCACAAGCCAGGCTGTGGGCCAGTTGTATACCCATGCAATCTGCTTAACTGTCCTCACTATCCTGGCTTCTCCTGTTGTGCAAACCTGGGCAGCATGGCTTCTGGGAAGGGGCAGCAGCCCTCAAACAAGCAACATGCTCTTGTTGGGTTGCTACCTACATCCAACAAGCCTTGCTGCCCAGGTTCACATGACATGACCAACCATAGCTGTCCAGGCAGTCACATAAGCTCCCATGGCTACCTTATGCCACAGTGGGCTGTCATGTCACATGAACCAGCCAACCGTAAGAGCCCAGTTGCAGGATGAGGCTCCTGATCATCAGGCCCCTCCTCAGAAAGACCTCTAAAAACCTCTGGTGTTCTGAAGCTGAGGCCAAGTGTGGCGGGGGTGCTCTGAAAGCTTTAGATGATAAGCCTACATTCTTAGCAGGAAGAATTTCTTTGCACCAGCTCTAGTCCTTGCCTCTGAATACCCATACTTCCAGTGAGCAGACCCTGGAATGCCTTGCAACACTTCCTTGTCTGGGGTTAAACTCTTGACTTGACCCTTACTAGCCTAGCCTTCCCATTGACTGACATACCCATCTTTGTTCAGTGCTATGTTCCTGCCCTGCCCTGAAACCTGTTGGCCTGACTTTGGACTCTACTTAAGGCCTTCCTCCATCAAGTCTGACTAGACATGCATGAGCACATGCCATACTTAGAAGTGAGTGTCCATCTGGCCCAGACACTGCACATGTGATTTTTAAATATGGAACACTGTAAGTCTCAGGTATAGCTGTCCCCTCTTACTTCACATACAACTTTCAACTAGGAAAGTGAACTCACTTTTGCAATCTGCCAACTTCTCTCCTTCAGATGGTTCATTAACCAGCCTGTATCTGCAAAATGCAATACAGGAAGCAAGATTGTGGAACAAGTACAGAGTGCTCTCACTTGAAAATCAGCTCCATTTTCAAGTCTAATTTCTGCTTTGTTTTTTCCTTCCTGCACACTCAAATATCTCCTTCCCCATCCTGTACTACCACCCGCTTCCCTTCCACGTTTTGGTGCTTACCTGGGCTGATCCATGGGCCGCCACTCCACGGAGTGATACATGCTCTGGACATTTGTCAGCCACTCCTGAAGCACAGCTGTTGTGTTGTCGATATTGTGATCAGTTGCCACCCTGGAATGACATGGGGTAATGAAACAAGTTCTGGCAGGAGCTACATATCAAAATATCTGCAGGTCTGTAAAATCATTCACTCTTGCCGCAAGCCACCACAAAATGCATGGAAAAGGTGTGCTGGCATCTGCAAGGGCTTCTTACTGGGCTGTGACAGAGGTGCTGGGTTCAGAATTACTAGATTCCCACTCTCCATTATAAAAAAGACTCTATAAAAGTTTGTTCGCCTGTTTGTCCAAGCTCAACTCATGCAATCATGGTTGAGTGGCTGCTGTTAAAGTAACATAAGTGGGTCAACATGTCCTTCGATTTAAAGTACAAAATTCTAAAAATGCTAATACTTTCAGCTGCAGGAATGAAAACTAATGAGATCACATCAGGCTTGGAGGGGAACTGTTGTTTGCTCTGGAATTTAATGATTTCTTCTTATTCTTCAGTCCTGGAGATGAGGAAAACCTTCTTCTTAGGATGGTATTTGCTTTAGGGAGAATTTCCCTCAAAACTACTCTATAGGAAAGGGAAGGGTAAAATTCTCCTTTAAGCCTGTTCAGATTCATTATCACTCCTCACCCTTAGCAGGTGCTATTTGCATTTCTCAAAATCTACACTTAAATGCAAAGACATATTTAATACCATGTTAGTTCTGTGTAATGTTGATGATGTACATTTTTTTTCCTGTGTTCAAGCTACTGCTCTAATTGCTCTCTACTGAATCAGTCTGCAAGCTTTTGGCACTCTCACACAAGCTGGTTCTCATTTCCTATTGCTTGCATTTAAAAAAGAAGCAAACGAAACAAGAATCAGCTTTAATCTAAAAGGATCAACAAAGGGACAGACCATGTCAGGAGGGTACCAATTTCAGAATACCTTGCACATGTAGAAAGTTGAAGAAATTTCAGAAACCTGTCACATTTTTGCTGGTCTTTCTTTGTCCCCTCTGTCTTTCCACTCTCCTGTTCTGCCAACAAGCTGGGAAGATGAAATTTTCTCCAAACCAATAAAATTCTAACTAGTTGTCAAACCCAAAAGTCACTGATCCAGTTGGGATGGAGTTGGATGAAGGCAGAGGACACAAACATATTACAGTAAGTTGCAGATGGAAGAGAATAAAGAGATATAATAAAAAATGTGATTTGGTTCATATTCTAATATTAAGCATGCAACTTAAGGATGAAAATGCATGGATTAACACACCACACCTACTCACAAAGATTGGGTTTGGGACTAACAGACATTTCCTTTTTTTTTACCACAATGTTAAAAAGCATTGGTATCAACTTGGAATGTCTACCTCTGGGTCTAAATAAGATTTGCCATTTGGCTTGTAGGATATTTGTTTTATTTGGCCAGATTATTGCTAGATCACTTGAGACAAAAGCCACCAATTATATTAACTGGGAGAGTGGGCCAGATATACCACAGCTGCTTTCATGGTGCAAACAAAAACATGCTCCACTTCCCTGGAATAGAGAAAGATCTCTTGGAGCACCACTGCTACAGTCTGGAGATCTCTCTGCCATTTGCGCAATACAAGGGATGGCCCCCTGAGTATGTGCCTAGCTGGGGCAGGGTCTGCAGCAAGAAACCATCTGATAACCCCAAGTAAGCCATATACAGACATTATTGTACCCAGACTAGGGAATAATAAGTATTTGCCTTTAAGGAAATCTGACATCTGTTCTCTAAATAGCTGTGCTTTTCTAAACACAGGGAGAGAGTGTCAGATTGTTAATAGGTAATAATTTAGGCTTAATTCCACAAGTGAATGTGCACTTGTACTCTCATTTTTCCCTCCTCAGTGAATTCTGCACAGACCTTCTAAATTTGCTCAAGAGGGTCTCCCAACCCTCCAGAGCAGGCTTGGGGGATTCATGGGACCCTAGTGGGGGAGAAAATCCATTCTGCTGGTGAAACATTACTGGATTCAAGCCACAAAGCATTAAAAGCAAACCTTTATTTACCTTATCCCAACCATCTTTTAAAAACTTTGCATGGTAAGCCAGTGTTGTTATTAGGGCAGTTACCCTATTAAATCTTAGTCAATTATAGCAAGTTCAGTTAATCAATTAAATCTGCATACATCTGCAGAAAGCTATGCTGAAGAAAAGCATCCATTTTTTCTTTCTTTCCCAGTTCAGGTATGCATGTGTTGCAGCAGACATCATCTTCTAACTTAGGAATGGGCAACTTCTGGCATTTTGGATGTTTTGGCTTACCACTCCCATGGTACTGCACCATTGGCTATGCTGCTTAGGACAGATGGGAGTCGTAAGCTAAAGCCCCTGGATGGTCACAAGTGGTCCACCCTGGTTCTAAGTGATAATCCCCTCCAATCTGAGAAGGGAGACAGCTCTTCCAAAATCAAAGCTTCTACTCATGCTTTTTGTAAATACTTGTGTTTATCCTGTTGTTTCAACAGCACCTTCCTGATTAAGCAGCTTTCCATCACTTGGTCTGCTGAATTTACTGATGAGGCACTGATTGATGTCACAGCCCTAATGTTTAACTCCATGTTGAGTGGGAAGGGGTTGAAGATGAGAGATGGTAGTTTGCCTAATGCAGTCTCCCTCACCCCAACACCCTCCAGATGAGTCAACTACAATCTCCATCAGCCAACATCTGGAAGGTGCCAGCTTGCCATGCTGGGTAAGACTGGTCTAAGGCAACATCATTTTGGCCTGTTTAAATATGAAGAACTGTAAAAATGCTGCTGCTCAGGATTTTCACAGGGATTACCCATTTAAAAAGCAGAAGGGGAACTGATTCTGAGGGGGAAAGGCAACAGAAAGGCATCTAGAGCTGTCCTCGTGACTATCTGCAGAAGGCCCAGACAACTAGAATGTGATCCTCCACAGGACACAGTGGATGAAAAAGCCAGTGGGCCAAAGACCAGGTCTAAAGAGGTGACAAATGGCCAGCAACAGTCAACTGTCTATTGGCATGTGGAGGCCAAAGTGTGTCCTGGAGAGGGCATGCCACACCAAACCAGGCAGGGACACAGGTGGTGAGACCTACTGTGTGTCAACTGAGATCTTCTCCATCTTGCCTCCAGACCCAAAAGCTATGCAAGAGGAGCTGCATGTCCCAAGAAGCTCCAGGATCACCAGGAGGGAAAGAAATTAATTACATAGTTTCTCTCAGGATGGCATTGTGTCTTAGGCTAGGCCTGACTGGAGAGAACACAGAAAGTGTCTCCTTTCCTTCAGGGACCGAAAGTAAATGGCACACTTGCTTGCCAGGGAACAAAATCAACCTGGATGTTGTGTGGCAAAATCTCCATGCGAGGGACAGAAAAGGGCTTGAAGAAGCAGTGGTGAGGGGAAGTGACAGCTGTCAATTTTGTGCAGATGCTATTTCAGATGGATTGCTTAAGTTACCTGATATAATTGAAAGAGAAGTGCTGAATTGTCCTTTTTCCTTTTATTAGTATTCTGAATGGATGTTGTTATGTCACATTCTTACTCCCACCCCCTTTTTTTTGTATTGAACACTAAAAACTTTTAAAACAAAGAAAAGTTACCATACACAAATTTATCTTCTGGAAATGAGAAAAAGACTTCCTCAGTCTGGTGTTCCTCATTTATCTTGGACTACAAATTTCATCAGCCTCCGTCAGCATGACCAATGGTCAGCCATGCTGGGAGCTGAAGTTCAAACCATCCAGTGGGCACCAGGTTGGCAAAGGCGAAATATAACCCCCTCCCCCGCCCTTCTCGTCTGCACACACACACCGCTCATGGGGGGAAAAGCAGGCACTTAAGTGTGGTGGCGCGTGAAAATCCTAGGATACCTATTCAGAACTAAGCCTTCCCTAAGCCAGCGCCTTTCCGAAGTTTTGGGTTAAAGCTCCTATCAGTCTCAGCGAACAGAGTCGCAGATAGCAGCTGTGGTCCAAAATACGTGGAGGACGCCAGGAAAGGAAAACTGCACGCTCGCACTAGGAAAAACGCTTCCTTGGGCTCAGTGGGTCTCGCTTCGCAGCAGACACGTACAGCGCCGCACTGTACGCTTCGGGGAGTTGAGCGGCGCTTCCTCCCGTGTAATTGCAAAGCAATCCCTCTAGCGCACGGCGGGACTCCGTGACATCCCGGGGTCTCCGCGAAGAAATGGGGGGACGGGGCTGCCGCCACGAGAACCCCTCCTGCTCCCTGTCCGGCTGCACTTACCAGAGCGCGATGCGGTCCTTCGGGTGCCGCAGCCTCTCGATGCAGCCCAGAGTCGCCGGCAAGGAGTGCGCCGCGTTGCGGGCCAGGAGCGCCAGCAGTACACGCGGAGGCCGCAGCGGCGTTTCGGGCAACCAGCGCTCCTCCGGGAAGTACGCGCCCGCCCGACGGGTACTCCACGTCGCCGCCGCCAGCAGGTACAGCCAGAGCCAACTGGACTTCATGGCCGAGCCGCCACTGCCTCGCCTGCCCTCCGACAGGAAACACCGCCTTAAAGGGGCAGAGGACGAGCCCCTTCGAGGGTGCCTGCCCTCCGACAGAAACTGGGGCGGAGAGGTGGGGGGAACGTTGCAAGAAAGTGGAGGGCCTGAGCGCGCCTTCCCTTTAAGGAGGGTGTTGGGAGCTTGGCGACGGACGCACGGGGTAGTCCTGTCCAAATGCGCCTCGTTCTCTTTGGCGTGCCCGGAAGCGAGCTGCGCATCCTCTCAGCAGCAGCCTCTTCTTTTTCCCGCCTCGCTTCTGCAATATCAAGCGCGAGAAGACTTGGAGCGCGCGCGGGGGGGGGCGGGATTGCTGCTACAGACTAAGCAGGAGAACTATGTTTATTCTGCTCTACTCAAGGCCATTTTGATGCAGGGGGAGGAGATGCAGCCAGTGACACCGCCCTCTAATCAAATTGCAGACGATACAAAGTCCGTCGCGTTATTTGGACGCCTGGAAGTAAAAATATAGCCTCGAATTTAGTCTCAGAACAACCCAGATCAGGTGTTGGAGGCAAAGACTGGGAACAAACCCACTTTATCGTTGTCGCATCCGCCCTCTAGGCCCCGTGGAGTGCAGGGTGGAAATGCATCGCGCTCCAACACGAACGCTGCTTTGCCGATGTTGGGAAAATTTGGGTAAATCCTGTCTGAAAAGCATTACTTCTGTGTGCATTTGCATTGTAGGATCAAATCCTGTCTTCCTTCTCAAAACCAAGCTGTCACTGTTTAAAATGGCATTCTCCCACTCCCTTTCACCTTTAGCTGTGGGCTACAGAAGACAGAGCCATTCAGCAAATATACATTGTTAAATAATCGTTGTTGGAATCATTGTTGTATCTTGATAGCCCAGAGGGCTGCATGTGCCCTGGTCAATTCAGAATGTTTAGAATCTAGATAAGAGTTTGAGTTCATGCATAGTTTCAGTGGCTTGAATTTACATGTGTAAGCAGTCCTGGAGATGGGTTCAGGTTTCTGAACTAAAGTGTCAATTAGAAATATTGTGATCTTATTGTTACAGTATGATTGACTGACATTTCTTTATCTGTTCTGTATGTGATGACCTCAGAATCTTATTGTAATCTTTACATTCTGTCATCAATTGCCCTGTACCTGTATGTGACTGGGAGTGTATAAAAAGTCTGTATTTCTGTTGAAGCTTTGCAGCGAGTTTATCTCTGCTTGCAGGGTGAGGCCTTATCGTGAGACAACCGTGGGGGGCCTGGGACAGACAATAAAGACACGGAGGTTCATAACGCTTGATCTTTCCTACGACCCCGAGTTTTATTTCCCTTCTCAAATTGAGATTCCGGGATTCTGACACCGACAAACATACTATTACTTATGGATTTATATACTGCTAAACATACTTAAAATAGAATTTCAGATATCCCTGGTCTAAAGCCAGCACCCCAACCACTATACAATACTGCCCTTTTTATATAAAGACTTCATTATCATCAATTCTGTTACTTGATTTTTAGAAGAAAAAGTTTGCATACAGGAACACAGAAAAATTCCTTATTCTGGGCATGTTGCACATGCCCAAACCACCCTGCAAATAGACCAAATGGGGTTAATCATTCATTTGCACATTACATCTGGCAGATAATTAGGCTTACTGTGAGTTCTTTCCCTCATTCCTCTTCATTGGGCTCCAGCACATCTCCAAATGTCCTTCATCACAGAACTAAGTGCTCCAAGAACTACCTATTTTCATTTGCTGCCTCTTATTTTATTTTATTTTATTTTATTTTATTTTATTTTATTTTATATTATATTTTCTGAGCCTCACACAAGCACAGTTGGTGTCATTTGTTTCCTCCCTTGAAACCTGCACAGCTTTGCAATTTTTATTTTGGTGGGGATGAAGCTCTTTCACATCTGTGCAAATGTGTTCTTATGGCTGTCCAATATGTATCATCTAGCTTAGTCAATTTCAACATGGAATAGGTCCCAGAAACCGTAAATGCTCTGCTGGGTGGCAGCTAGAACATGCAAGTCAGGCAGTTATTTGTTTGCTGCCCTCACTGAGGCCTGAGTATGGGTATGCACTAGTGTTCAATTGCAGCCATGAGGAGTTACTCCTCTGTCTTCCATTTGGCTTCATTGCTCCCAGCTCTGGAATATACAACAGAGCCGTACAAGTTCTACTGTCATGAGGGTGATCAGGCAATTGTGTCAACCAGCCAGGTAATTTCTACATTCCGCAGATGTGGGTTTCAACAAAATCACCAGCCATATCACTGAGAGTCAGTGTGGTGTAGTGGTTAAGAGTGCAGGACTGGGACTGAGGAGGTCTGTGTTCTAGTCCCTACTCAGCCACAGAGCTTACTGGGTGACTTGGACCAGTCACAGACTCTGAACCCACCCTACCTCACAGGGTGGTTGTTGTGAGGATGAGAGGAGGAGGAGGAAAACAATGTAAGTTCCTTGAAATGCAAAAAGCTGGGATATAAATATATATCATCTGGGAAACTCTGTAGAGCCCTCTGGAAGCCACCTGGATCCATTAGCCCCCAGGAGTGGACCATCTTAATAGATCCTCCACCCTTACAGAGGGGAAAAGCTGCTGTCGCTCAACTGGCAATGACCTATCTAGGGCTCTTCCACACTCGAGGCATTCAAAATGCAGCTGGACAGCCATCTGAGAGGAGGCTTTAATTTGAAGTTCTTCACTGAGCAGGGGTTGGACCCAATGGCCTTACTGGTCCCATCCAGCTCTATGATTCTATGATGTTATGGCCATAAGAAAAGGACTGAATCAAAGCTTCTCACCTTCAGATCACCATCCTCATATCTGACTGAAATGTCAAGGTCTAGAACATGACCTGCCATGAGTGTTGGGCTGATGACAGGTTGGGATAGTCCCATGGTTGTGATGGAGACCGTGAACTCCTGAGTCACCCCAGATATGGTGCCCCCAGCACCAATATTATACATCTCGCAAAACCGTCAGCATGAGGAAGTTCAGCATCACATTTGAGGCCACCTGTTAGCTAAGGTAGGGAGACTGCTGGGTAGCAGAATGGACAGTATTCCAGCAGAATCCTCAACCATATTTGCAGACACAAGTAGTCAGACCAGGGACCTGGAAAAGGAGAGAGCATTCTTATGGACTGCAGCAACAACCCCCACCCCCAGACCTCAAATCTACTCAAGTGACCGGGAGAGCACAACTGGGAGAGGGTAACTTCTCCATGTTCACACACCCAGGTCTTGGTTGTGCATGCCAGATCAATCACCTCATGCACAATCAAATAGCGGATAAGGTAAGCCTTATTCTGCACCACTCTGGAATTTAGCAACAGCTGCAACAAAAGGGACAGCAGGCAGCTGTTTCGGAGGACCCTGCCAGCTGCCTTCTAGCTGCAAGAAATGTCATAACAAGCTGGCAGGGCTCTCCCTTTTGGTGGAAGAGCCTCTTACTCTCTTGCCTGGGGTAAGCACCTCACCATGTTTCATGGGAGGGCTGGCCCTGCAGAGAAGGTCAGAGGAAACAGTGAAGTCTGAGAACAGTGGCAGATAATTTCAGCATCAATTCTAATTTAAAAAGTGCCAGTGTGGCATCCTTGCAAGTGCAGCATTCCTGGCTCCCCTAGACCACCGAATGGACATGCAAATGTACATGAACATCCTGGTTAAATTAGTTTTGCATAGCTGTACATGCCTAGAGTTTTGGGCTGAATGTCCCCTTTTGTCTCCCTTTAGTCTGTGTTGTTGTTGTTAGTCGCGAAGTCGTGTCCTACCCATCGCAACCCCACGGACAACACTCCTCCAGGCCCTCCTGTCCTCCACCATCTCCCGGAGTCCATCCAAGCTCACACCAACTGCTTCAATGACTCCATCTAGCCACCTCATTCTCTGCCGTCCCCTTCTTCTTTTGCCATCTATTGTTCCCAGCATTAGGCTCTTCTCCAGGGAGTCCTTCCTTCTCATTAGGTGGCCAAAGTATTTGAGTTTCATCTTCAGGAACTGGCCTTCTAAAGAGCAGTCAGGGCTGATCTCCTCTAGGACTGACCGGTTTGATCGCCTTGCTGTCCAAGGGACTCACAGGAGTCTCCTCCAGCACCACAATTCAAAGGCCTCAATCCTTCGGCGCTCAGCCTTCTTCATGGTCCAGCTTTCACAGCCATACATTGCAACTGGGAAAACCATAGCCTTGACTATACACACTTTTGTTAGCAGGGTGATGTCTCTGCTTTTTAGTATGCTGTCTAGATTTGCCAAAGCTTTCCTCCGCAGGAGCAAGCGTCTTTTAATTTCTTGGCTGCAGTCCCCATCTGCAGTGATCTTGGAGCCCAAGAAAATAAAATCTGTCACTACCTCCATTTCTTCTCCATCAATTTGCCAGGAAGTGAGAGAACCGGATGCCATGATCTCAGTTTTCTTGATGTTGAGTTTCAAGCCAACTTTTGCGCTCTCCTCCTTCACCTGCATCAAGAGGCTCTTTAGTTCCTCTTCACTTTCTGCCATGAGAGTGGTATCATCTGCATATCTGAGGTTGTTGATATTTCTCCAGGCAATCTTAATTCCAACTGGTGATTCATCTAGCCCCGCCTTTCTCATGATGTGCTCTGCATATAAGTTAAATAGGCAGGGCGACAGTATACAGCCTTGCCGAACTCCTTTCTCAATTTTGAACCAAACAGTGGTTCCGTGTCCAGTTCTCACTGTTGCTTCTTGACCTGCATATAGGTTTCGCAAGAGACAAATAAGATGGTCTGGTACTCCCATCTCTTTAAGAACTTGCCACAATTTGTTGTGATCCACACAATCAAAGGCTTTAGCGTAGTCAATGAAGCAGAAGTAGATGTTTTTCTGGAACTCCCTAGCTTTCTCCATGATCCAGCGTATGTTGGCAATTTGATCTCTAGTTCCTCTCCCTCTTCGAGATCCTGCCTGTACTTCTGGTAGTTCTTGGTCCACATACTGCTGGAGCCTAGCTTGTAGGATTTTGAGCATCACTTTGCTAGCATGTGAAATGAGTGCAATGGTGCGGTAGTTTGAACATTCTTTGGCATTGCCCTTCTTTGGGATTGGAATATAAACTGACATTTTCCAATCCTATGGACACTGCTGAGTTTTCCAAATTTGCTGGCATATTGAGTGTAGCACTTTTACTGCATCATCTTTCATGATTTTGAGTAGCACAGCTGGAATGCTGTCACCTCCACTAGCTTTGCTGTTGCTCAGACTTCCTAAGGCCCATTTGACTTCACATTCCAGGATGTCTGGCTCGATGTCAGTGACCACCCCATTGTGGTTATCAGGGACGTTAAGCTCTTTCTTGTACAGTTCCTCTGTGTACTCTTGCCACCTCTTCCTAATCTCTTCTGCCTTCTGTTAGGTCCCTGCCATTTTGGTCCTTTATCATGCCCATCTTTGCATGAAACGTTCCCTTCATATCTCCAATTTTCTTGAAGAGATCTCTGGTCCTCCCTATTCTATTGTTTTCTTCTATTTCTTTGCACTGTTCATTTAGGAAGTCATTCTTATCTCTTCTAGCTGTTCTCTGGAATTCTGCATTCAATTGGGTGTATCTTTCTCTTTCTCCCTTGCCTTTTGCTTCCCTTCTTTCCTCAGCTATTTGTAAAGCTTCCTCAGACAGCCATTTTGCTTTCTTGCATTTCTTTTTCTTTGGGATGGTTTTAGTTGCTGCCTCTTGTACAATGTTGCGAACCTCCGTCCATAGTTCTTCAGGCACTCTGTCTATCAGATCTAATTCCTTAAATCTATTTGTCACCTCTACTGTATATTCATCAGGGATATGATTTAGGTCATACCTGAGTGCCCTAGTGCTTTTCCCTACTTTCTTCAACTTAAGCCTAAATTTTGCAATGAGACGCTCATTATCTGAGCCACAGTCAGCTTCTGGTGTTGTTTTTACTTACTGTATAGAGCTTCTTCATCTTTGGCTGCAGAGCACGTAGTCAATCGGATTTCTGTGTTGACCGTCTGGTGATGTCCATGTGTAGAGTCATCTCTTGGGTTGTTGGAAAAGAGTGTTTGCTATGACCATCGTATTCTCTTGACAAAATTCTACCAGCCTGTGCCCTGCTTCATTTTGTACTCCAAGGCCAAACTTGCCTGTTATTCCAGTTATCTTTTGGTTTCCTACTTTAGCATTCCAATCCCCCATGATGATAAGGACATCATTTTTTGGTGTTAATGAAGGTGAAGGTATTGTAGGCCTTCATAGAACCGGTCAACTTCAGCCTCTTCAGCACCAGTGGTTGGGGCATAGACTTGGACTATTGTGATGTTGAATGGTTTGCCTTAGGTTTGAACTGAGATCATTCTGTCATTTTGGAGATTGTATCCCAGTACTGCTTTTCCTAGTCTTTTATTGACTATGAAGGCTACTCCATTTCTTCTGAGGGATTCTTGCCCGCAGTAGTATACCTGATGGTCATCTGAACTAAATTCACCCATGCCTGTCCATTTTAGTTCACTGATTCCTAAGATGTCGATGTTCAGTCTTGTCATCTCTTGTTTGACCATATCCAGCTTGCCGTGATTCATGGACCTTACATTCCAGGTTCCTATGGAGTATAGATCTTTGCAGCATCGGACTCTCCTTTCACCACCAGATCCATCAGCAACTGAGTGTCCTTTCAGCTTTGACCCAGTCGCTTCATTCTTTCTGGCGCTACTAGTACTAGCCCTCCGCTCTTCCCCAGTAGCATATTGGACACCTTCCGACCTGAGGGGCTCATCTTCCGGCGTCATATCTTTTTGCCTTTTGGTACTGTCCATGGGGTTTTCATGGCAAAGATACTGGAGTGGGTTGCCATTTCCTTCTCCAGTGGATCACGTTTTGTTAGAGCTCTCTGCTATGACCTGTCCGTCTTGGGTGACCCTGCACGGCATAGCTCATAGCTTCATTGAGCTACACAAGCCCCTTCGCCACGACAAGGCAGTGATCCATGAAGGAGATCACTGCCTTGTCGTGCACTATAGCCTATAGTGCACTAGAATAAATCTGATTTTGGCTCTAAGTCTCGTCTCAGTCTGTTTGGCTCAGGACTGGGGTCCACCCGGGTTTGCCCCAGCTGTTGACTGGCTGAGTCCATTAACAAAATGAAGGCAGAGCAGACAGCTTTGTAATTTTTCAGCTTTTCTAAACAAGTCCAAGTTAGTGGTACCAGATGATTCACAGTTGATTATTACTTTCCATATGTATTTGAGGCCAAGATCCCGCCTGTTTTGGGTTGCATTCACTTTTCCTTTTTTAAAAACCTGTTTCTACAGCCAGTATAATGTCAGCAGCTCAGAAACTGTTGCCAATTGCAGCACCCCAAAACACCCCAAAAGTAGTTGGCCAGAGGAAGGCCACATAGTAAAAACACCAGTTATACTGTTCCAGAAGGGAGGGCGGATAAGAACAAAATGAACTTTGTGTAACCCACAGCTAACACACTAGCCTGACCTCGAATACAGTAATCAAATAGACTATGGAAACTGGTTCTAGCCACCACGACAGTTGCAAATGTGCAGGGAGTAAGAACATGGCAAGCCTGTGTGAATCTGGAGCAGATAAGAAATAGACATGGGAAATGTCTGGTCCTTGACAGAAGAAAAGACTCTTTGAAGCTAACAGCAGTGGGGGTGTGGCTACATGGATGTATTGATGCATGAGAAGTGTATTAGGTGACCTAATTGCTTACCTAGAGTATAAAATGCATGTACCGGGGTGCAACTTTCGAGACACTGCTTTGGGCTGAACATCCCTTTTGTCTCCCTTTATTCTATAGTGCACTAGAATAAAGCTGGTTTTGGCTCTAAGTCTCATCTCAGGCTCCTTTTGACTCGGATCTGGGGTCCACCCAGGTTTGCCCTAGCTGTTTCTGGCTGAGTAGCTGTTGACTGGCTGAGTTTGGTAACAGCCTTAATTACTTCAGTCCTCCTAGTATGATTCGAAAATTCGGCCCTGCTTTCCTTTCGAACAGAAAGTGGCAGACAGATAAAAGTGACAGAAATATCTACTGAACAGCAATTGCAAAACAGCTGCAAGTCCTATCCCATTGCAACACTCAAGCTGCAAGAAAGAAAGAAACATATAAAAAACACCCAATAGCAACAGAGCTTCAGCTGTTGGATGATAGAGAAATAAAATTAAAGACGATGATGGCAAAAATACAGGCACACATTTAACAGAACCAAAAATCAAATGCAAGGTTGGCATGCAGATTTCTGTTGCAGTTTAGTGTTCCCTGTTTTCTCTCCAGATAAGAATCAAGCAAAGAAGAAAATTAGAGCTATCATACCCCTCTTTCCAAGGAATAGTGGAGCTGTCCTTTTGGGCCAAATCTGCAGTTTAGAAGGAATAAGAGACTCTCTTCAGACCAAGGCTTCCTGACATTCATAAATCAGGAACAAATCATTATGTCAGCACTGCTTATAACCAATCAAATCTCAGATGCCAACTTGTGTTTGACAAAATTGGCAACCTATCTAGCTGTCTATAAGGTTATCTCTGCTCATAAGTGTTATGAACACTCTTTCCGTCAGAAGAGAAAAATATTCCAGGCATGCAGAGAGTTCTTTTTAAAACTTTACTGCAATGAAGGAAACAAAAAGGAATTGTTTCCCTTCCCATTCTTCTGTTCACCTGAGCACATGTTCACACCCCCCTTTTGAACCCTGCTCCCAGCCGCTTGTTCCCTCCTCCTTTCCCCTAATTGGCTAATAGGGTACTGAGAGTTACACTCTTTCCGCCTGCCTACTCTGCGCTGCCCCAACACCGGCCCTTCTTCCCAATCCAGCCCTGCCCCGGGTGGGCTACAAGAGGCTCATTTTGTTCTGCCCAGCTTGTCAATAAACGATCAGGAAGTATTTGGCCCTCCTGCCTATGTGCCTGTTTCCCCATACCTTGTGCTATCTGATTTTAGCCCCTCCCCTCCTTTGGGCTAGGTAATTTTCTTTGTTACCTTTTTAAATCTCTTTACTCCCTTGTTTCAAATCATCCTTCACACCTATCACAAGCATCTAGTGGGTACATTTTATTACCTGCTCTATTGAAGTTTGCTTTCAGGATTCTTGAGGGCTAAGCTGTTTTCATGCACGTTAGGAATACTCAGCCATTGCTTATACCCAATGCAAATGTGTTGCATCCCATTTTCCAGCTCTAATGCCAATTTTACAGTGTTTTGCAAACCTGACAACATTTCATTCACTATTGTAATGGATTAAAAGATATTTCAAAAGGACAAGTTCCAAAAAGGATTATGTTTTATGAGAGTTTTAGCATAGGAGAATGCTGCTTAGCTCCCTTGGGAACTCATCTAAACTGCAGGGAAGGTTTGCCAGAGCCTTTAAAAGACATTACTCCTCTTCTTTGCCACTAATATAAAAACTTTCTCCCCAAGTTGGGAAAGGCCCTGTTTAGTTCTGCAGTGTGACATTTCAGGGCTACAAAAAGGACTTTGATGACCAGCAGCCAGTGGAAATGTGAGCACCAAGAGAAACGAAGGGATTGAGCTTGGCAGAAGGAAACTGCTCCAATGCAGGAATTTATTTATTTATTTTATTATTTATTTATTTAAAACATTTGTATGCCGCCCCCATTGCAACAAAGCCTCGAGGCAGCTCACAACAAAGAATCCTCTCTCTTTCACGGAGCAGCCCCATCTGGAAATGACTTCAGAGCTGAAAGCACAGTGTGTGTACTGTGCTCTACTTTTCACTTTATCTATAGGGCAGGCCTGACAGCTGCAAGGAATGTATAGTATTTCTGGTCAAAAGTCCTGTCTTGTAGCAGGAAGCAATGGGAGAAAGTGCTAGCTAAATTCTTAGGCACCTTTGGCACCCCATTTTATAAATATGATGTCAAAAACTAAAAAAGACTGGAAGAAAGATATTAAATTCACTGCTAGTCAAGCATTAAGAGAAAACTTGTATAAGATGTTCTACTGGTGGTACATTACTCCAAAAGATATTGAAAAAATAGGTAAGAATTACAATTTAAAATGCTGGAAATGTAAAAGGGTGGATGGAACTTTTTATCATGTGTGGACCTGCAAAATAGCAAAAAGATTTTGGAAACAGATATGTGCAGAAATGCAGAAAATTTTTAAAATTATGTTTCCTATGAGCCCCAAGAATATGCTTTTGAATATAGTGCCAGAGATCTTTTCAAAGAATGTCAGTTATTTAAGTATATGATAACTGCAGCAAGAATCACAATTGCTTCTAAATGGAAATCATTGGAGCCTCAATAATTGAATAGAAAAATAGACTAGCTGAATATGCAATGATGGCAATTTAACTAACTATATAAACAGAAGACTTAGAAGAATTTAATGATAAATGGACATTTTACTATGTTCAGCATAGAAACTAATTGGTTTTGAGGGGAGTTTGGAAAAGGAAAAAAGCAACAGAGGATTTGAGATTATTGGAATATTTGTTGTACAGCTTAACAATTTTCTTTTTTCATAAACTCTCCCAGAGTGTTGAAAGATAGAAAGATGGATAAATTTAGGGGTTTGGATATATAGGTTGTATTTGTTTAGCATTCCCTTGACAACTTTGTTCATTACTTTGCTTATTTTACTTTGCTGTGTTTCATATTCCTTTTTATGTACTTGTTCATGTTAAGAAAATAAAATTAAGTTAAAAATTAAAAAGATTGTGGTAAGGGTAAGGGAGTTATACCAACTATAAACTTCTGAAATATGGGGCAAAAGTTATATCTGAACAGCACCACAGATAATTATATTGTTTATGAGACTGTGGCATGTTTTCATTTTGTAGGCTTTATTCTTGTTATAAGTCACATTTTAAAGCCTTCCTTTTTAAAGATAAAGGCAGCTAAAGGAACAATCCTAATGCCTCTTTAGACAGCAAAAATTTCTACATATCTCAGCATTCCCCAGCCTGTCATGCTGGGAGCAGTGGACATCTTATGTTGTCTAAAGAGACATAGGATCGCACCCTAAGAAATCCAATAAACAATATTGCAACAGTATTCACACAGAGGCACTCATAGACACGTATCAGCTGACTTTTTCACAATCTGTTGTGTTACAACCTGGAAAGGAAATGGATTGATTTGGCATCGTTATCATGTGATATATACACAAGATACTCAATGCTGTGAAGGGGTAAAATATTTTTATTGGGGCTACAAAAGCTATCAAAAACAAACTGGCACCTGGCAGTTGCATGAATCTTCTCCCGCTTTGCTGGGGCATGCCAGAATGAGCTCGGATGCATCCCACAAGGCTCAGCAGCCGCATACTTCTTAGTAGCTGAATGGAGTCCACCTGTGTGCAATTCCTGTACCACATGATCTCAGGTTAAAATGCAGCTGGCTCTGGGAGGCCCCAGAGTTTGTGTGAGAATATAGGTAAACAAGCAGCATCACAAAGGCCCAAACAACTCTGGGGCAATGTTGTGCAGAAGCACCAGTCATGGTGGGGGCGGGGAGGGAGATAAAATCCCAAACTATGAACCTTCCCCAGAGCACTGTAGAATGTAATGAATTTACATTACATTCATTACATTCTACCAATAGGAGGCCATCTACCAAAACGGAGTGACCAAGTAAGGAGGGCATGAGTTGGAGAAGCAACCAAGAGGCCCATGGGAACTCTGACGGAGCATGCAGGCCGTGTTTAATTCAATCTCCCATTCCTGCTTGTTCCACAAGTAAATACTGCTTCCTGTTTAGGTTTTGTGTAGCTTTGTATGAAAGTTAGCATCCTATCCAAGAGGAATAAAGCTTCTCACAATTAGCATGGGCACTGCTTAAATTCTCTCTATCCTCCCCCTGCCATTTTTAAATTATGTATTTCATCCTACCCTTTCATCACATGTGAATTTATTTTAAAGATGGTGTTTTCCAGATTGTGCAAAAAAGATGGTGTTTGATATTTCCTAGAACATGTGCAGACTGCTTCACAATGATCCATCTAAAGCAGGCTTTCCCACCCAGTGCCCTCCAGCTCCCAGCATGCCCCTGTCCAACACATCTGGAGCACACCAGGTTGGGAAAGGGTGATCTACAGACCTCCCCACCACCACCAGGGCATGCTGCGAGAATTGCTGCCGTCTCTCTTTTTTCTTGGAGATGCTCCTGATAGATGTGAAAGGATGATTTGAAACAAGGGAGTAGAAAGATTTAAAAGGGTAACAAAGAAAATTACTTAGCCCAAAGGAGAGGAGGGGCTAAGATCAGATAGTACAAGGTGTGAGAAAAGGCAGGATGGCCAAATACTGACTCAATGACTTCCTGATCGTTTATTGACAAGCTTGGCAGAACAAAATGAGCCTATTGTAGCTCACCAGGGGCAGGTCTGAATTGGGAAGAAGGGCCGGTGTTGGAGCAGCACAGAGTAGGCGGGTGGGAAAGATTGTAAACTCCTGGTACCCCAGTCAATGAGGGGAAAGGAGGAGGGAGAAGTGGTCGGGAGCAGGGTTCAAAAGGGGGATGTGAACATGTGCTCAGGTGAACAGGAAAATGGGAAGGAAACCATTTTTTTTCTGTTCCCTTTGTTGCAATAAAGTTTTAAAAAGAACTCTGCATGCTTGGAATATTTTTCTCTTCCGACGGAAAGAGTGATTTTTAACACTCCTGAGCCAGATATGTCAAAATTAAGCTCCAGACACTGATCATGGCATGGAGATAAAGTAGTGGGAAAACATTCACCTGCTATATTTCTGTAAAGTTAAAGGATCTGAGTAGTGGGAGGAGATGGTAACCCAACAAGACCATACCAAAATTTGAAAAGGTGTATAATCACAGTTGATGAATTCAGCGTTCTTTAAAAGGGAGGAGAAACTTGCATCTAGAGTTTAGGCAATATAGAAAATTCAGGAAAACTAGTATGGGGGAGAGGCAAAAATGAAATGCAAAAAAAGGCACTGGTACAAAGCCACAACAAACTCCACATGGTCAGTGATGAAGTGCTGATAAGCCAAGAGGGACACCTCGTGGCTGGTGGTGAAAATGCAGCACCCATCTGGCATCAAATTATAGCTTTAAAATTATTATAATTCTACATGCACACAGAGCACTTGAAGCCATTTATATTTGGGCCAGCTTGTACTTAGAATGTGGGAAGCAGGCTTGTTCAAGGGGAATGATCAGCAAAAGAGTGCTGGCTTTGCTGGGACAATACTCAAGTTACCTTCCTGCAAACAGCAGGTAGCATTATCTGTGGTTAGATACTAATCTTGCCTCCTTTCTTCTTCATTTATTTATTTATTTAAAAATTTATAGGCCGCCCCATCACAACAAAGCCTCGGGGTGGCTTACAACATAATTAAAACAATATATAAAACAGTACAAAGTTTAAAATACATCCCGCCCCCCTCGGTGCATCTCGGCAACAAAAATTAAATACCCCTTACCAAATAAATAAAACCCCAATAACTACAAATAATAAACATACCTAATCAATAATAAACCACATAAACACAAATAAACTCAACATTAACAATTAAAATAAGACTGAAATAAAAAGGTCTTCGCCTGGCACCGAAAAGCATATAATGACGGCGCCAGACGAACCTCTCCAGGGAGCGCATTCCATAGTTGGGGCGCCACCGCCGAAAAGGCCCTCCTCCGGGTACTCACCCATTTCACCTCCCTCACAGGAGGTTCCTGGAGGAGGCCCGCTGTTGCAGATCTTAGGGGGCGGGAGGGCACATAAGGGTGTAAGCGGTCCATTAGGTATCCAGGTCCCAAACTGTTTAGGGCTTTATAAGTTAACACCAAAACCTTGCATTTGGCCCGGACTTCAATCGGGAGCCAGTGGAGCTGACGGACGACTGGGGTTATATGAGAATAACGCCCAGCCCCCATCAGCAACCTGGCAGCTCTATTTTGCACCAACTGAAGTATCCAGACCGTCTTCAAGGGCAACCCTACGTAGAGGGCATTACAGAAATCTAGCCGAGAAGTTACCAACGCGTGTGTCACTGTCACCAGGCAGTCCTGATCCAGGAAGGGACGCAGCTGATGTACCAGTTATAATTGCAGGAAGGCACTCCTCGCTGCTGCTGTCACCTGGGCCTGTAACGACAGCTCCGGGTCGAGGAGCACCCCCAAGCTGCAGACCTTATCCTTTAGAGGCAGTGCAACTCCGTCCAGGACAAGGCCCAAGTCCCCCAACCCTAGGTTCGAACCGCCAACCAACAGGACCTCTGTCTTGTCTGGATTGAGCTTCAGTTTATTGGCCCTCATCCAGCCCATTACCTCGGTCAGGCACCAGTTCAGCACAGCCACTGCCTCACCTGGATTGGTAGAAAATGAGAGGTAGAGCTGGGTGTCATCAGCGTACTGATGACTCCGCAGCCCAGACCTCCTGATGACCTCTCCCAGTGGTTTCATGTAGATGTTGAATAGCATGGGGGACAAAATAGACCCCTGCAGTACCCATGGCATAACTGCCATGGTGCAGAGGCATAGTCCCCCAGCACCACCCTCTGGAATCGGCTATCGAGGTAGGAGCGGAACCACCGCCAAGCGGTGCCTCCAACCCCCAACCCAGCCAGCCTATCCAGAAGGATACCATGGTTGATGGTATCAAAAGCCACTGAGAGGTCCAGGAGAACCAACAGGGATGCACTCCCCCTGTCTCTCTCCCTGCACAGGTCATCGTACAGGGCGACCAAGGCAGATTCAGTGCCATACCCGGGTCTGAAACCGGACTGAAATGGGTCCAGATAATCCGTTTCCTCCAAGAGTGCTTGGAGTTGTCCCGCTACCACCCGCTCTAGTACCTTGCCCAGAAACGGGATGTTGGCCACCAGTCTATAATTGGCGGCCACCTCTGGATCCAGGGATGCCTTCTTTAGGACTGGCCGGACTACTGCCTCCTTTAGGAGTGCAGGCACCCGGCCGTCTCTTAAAGAGGCGTTGACCACCTCCCGGATCCTGGGTCCAATCCCGTCTTTGGCTGTCTTTAGTAGCCAGGAAGGGCATGGGTCTAGTAAGCAAGTGGTAGGACGTACTCGTCCAAGCATCTTGTCCACATCATCAGGCCGCAACAACTGAAATTCATCCATTAAACAAGGACAAGACGGCGTCGAAAGCAACTCTACAGCCGAATCTGAATCTAAAGTAGAGTCAAGCTCGCAGCGTATCTGAATGATTTTCTCCCGAAAATGCTGGGCAAATTCATCACAGCGGGCTTCCGAGGGCGGCACCAGATCTTTCCTTGGGCCAGGATGTACAAGGCCCTGAACCACTCGGAAGAGCTCCGCTGGACGGCATTGTGAGGAGGCAATGGAGATGGAGTAGAATTTCTTCTTTGCCATCCTCACCGCCACAGCATAGGCGCGATAGTGCGCACACAAGTGTGTTCGGTCAGATACCTGTTGTGATCTCCTCCACCTGTCCTCATCTTCCAGCCTGCTTCATCACCCGTAAGTCGGTCGTATACTATGGAGATGAACGGGCTCAGCTAGACGGAAGAGGATGTTTGGGAGCAATCGTGTTGATAGCCCTGGTCATCTCCTCATTCCACAATTCAACCAGGGCGTCGACAGGATCACCAGCCCTGTCAGCCGGAAAATCCCCCAGAGCATTCAGGAATCCTTCAGGATCCATCCTGCTCCGGGGGCGGACCCACAAAATCAGGTCTGCACCCTTACAGAGGGAGAGGCCACTCTCGAGCTCAAACCTTATGGGGAAGTGATCTGACCATGACAAGGGCGACAAGCTTAAATTCCGCACCCTCAGATCATCCTCTTCCTGTCCCGTCGAGAAAACCAAGTCCAGAGTGTGTCCACGTTCATGGGTCGGGCCAACGACATGTTGAGACAGCCCCATGGCCGTCATGGAGGCTATGAAGTCCTGAGCCGCCCTGGTAAGAGCCATCTCGGCATGGAGATTGAAGTCCCCCAGGACCACCATCCTGGGGGTCTTCAACACCAGGTCCGAGACAACCTCTGTCAGCTCAGGCAGGGAGTCTGTTGGGCAGAAGGGTGCACGGTACACCAGCAGAGTCCCCAATCTGTCTCGATCGCCCAGCACCAAGTGGAGGCACTCCAGCCCTGGTCTCGAGGGAACAGGAAGCCCCACAAGGGAAATTGATGCCCGATAAACCAGAGCAACCCCCCTCCCCTCCCCTCTGGGCGTGGGCGGTGCTGAATTAGGTACCCGGGCGGGCAAAGTTGTGAGAGGGAGACATCCCCCCCCTCTCCCGCCCAGGTCTCGGTGATACAAGCCAGGTTGGCCCCCTCATCCACGATCAAGTCGTGGATGAGGACAGATTTATTGTGGACCGACCGGGCATTCAGCAACAGCACCAACATGCCCGGGGGGCAACTGACAAGGCTACCAGGAACCCACCAGCTGGGAGAGAAACCAGAACGAGGGACAGGTGTTACCCATCTGTCCCTCCTTCTTCTAGGCGGACATGTTAATCTCCCACCGCTGTAACACCCTCTGCCCATCACCACCCCAATGGCAGCGCCCCCGCGCTCCCCAGGCAACGACATAACAAAAGACAAAACAAACAGCCGAGATGCACCAACGAAATTTTAAAACTTTACAATAAAATCCCCCAAATTAACTAACCAGAACCACCGCAAGTCTAGCAACTGTAGGCCAGGACCCCTGGCCAGCCCAGCCCAGCCCCCACACGGCTCCCCGAACAGTACCCCCAAACGGCGGTGCCCTTTGGCCACTGGCCCCCGGCGTCGACGGCGCTCCTCCCCTCGCTCGCCTCGCCTGCTGCCTGCCACTCGCCTGTCTTGCCCAGCATGCCTCTCACCTGTGCCGGTGCGGCCCGGGATAAGTCCCGAGGCCGATGCTTTTCCGGGCGGTGGCGGCAGAAGCAGCGGCTGGAGCAGGGGCGCCCGTGTGCGCCAGGCAACGTCGCGGGGGGGCCTGCCGAGGTGGAAAGTCCGGCGCGGCGGTGGTCTCAAGGATTCTTAAGGATGATTCTCCAGGAGAAGAAGATCTATCCTTTCAACTCAGTTCCCAGTCATCCTCTTCCCATTCCCAGCTGACTGTGGACTTACCTGTTTATATACTTCAGGTATGATCTCTCCAAGTTGCAGAGCTGGACACTAAGCAGTTTCAGCTGTCCTACCTGAATTGATACTAAGTTTAAGTTTGAATTAACTGTAAAAGTTAAAGCAAGCGAAAAACATAGTGCATGGCAGGAAGAGTTTTGGGCAGCAAATATTTGTGCCAGTTGAGGAAATAAGATAATTTTAATTTAATGAACATAAATTTCAGTGAGCCTTGGAAAATACAATGTCTGTGCTGATAAGACTTGATTCTGGCAGATCCATAGGCCACACTTGCAGCTAGGACTCGCAGGTAGGACACACTGAGATGTTGTCATAAAGGACAGCATATAAATGTTTTAAATAAATAAATAAATTGCAGACAATACAGCACAAAGGGCAGCTGTCTTCTAAGGCTGGAGGACCTTGCTGCTACTTCACTGCTGCGAGGTGCTTTGGAGATTAGATTCAGCAAGCAGCTGTTCTGCTCTTGCTGAATGGGGATGGGGTGAGGGGACCGAGAAAGCCTAGCACTCTTTCCAAGTATTGGGCTGATTTGTGGGTAAGCCTTCTCCCAGTCTGGGAACCAAACAAATGGGGAAATGGCTTTGGGAACAGTAGCCTGTCAATACAACCTCTTCCCCTGGCCCCTCTGGAACATCTAACCTGAGAAAAAGCTCTGTATTAGAACAGCAGCATTTCAAGTTCTGTTGTGAGCCATTGGCAGATACTATCTCTGAGGTTCAGACTCTGCAACACTTACATTTTTTCATGAGCTTGCCAGCACGCTTGCACAGATCTCCACATCCCTCCCAACTCCTCCTTCTTTCATCCTCTTCATGCCAGGCCTCACATCCCAGCCCAGGTCCAGATTCACCCGATTGCCAAAAAATGAAAATGATGCCATCTGTCTTTCTCAGAAATGACTCGAGGGCAGGAGTGACAACCCACAGCCACCCAGACATCTGTAGAGCCCGGCTCTCTCCTGCTTAGAAGGTTCATCTCCTGTTCAGATGCTAAGCTTGACCTCATAGCTGACTTCATAATGTGGGTCTTTTGTGATAAGTGCAGTCACCTAGGAGACTGTGATGTCAACAACTCACAGTATCATTTAAAGGGCAATTCAATGAAGAAAAATCCTTGGGAATAGATGAAGGTCAAAATCTCTTGGAACAGGCACCACAAAGGGCAGGCAGCAGCTATTATATGTCCTTAACCACATATAATTTGTTACAAACCTTATTTTCAATTTATTACTTTATTTATACAAGTATGAGGCACCTTTCTAACCAAATAGGACAGAGCATCAGTTTTTTCTGTGTGGACTAGCCTTCCCCAACCTTCTGCCTTCCAGACATGTTTGGACTGCAACACCCAGAATTCCCAGTCAATAGCCCTGCTGAATGGAAATTCTGGGAGTTGCAGTCCAAATGCCTCTGAAGGCCACCAGGTTGGGGAAGGCTGGGGTTGATCATCAAAGTGTACACCATGTACACGTGGGTACTCCCAGAAGGCCTGTGTTCATGAAAAGCAGCCAAGTGTTGCCCTAAATTTAGGGAGTACTTGCTTTTTAAAAAAAATCAAATTAGGGGCACCTGTATATTCCTACAACCAAGACTGAGTTCACTTTTAGATGGTGTGAGAATGACCTAGGCACAGAGAATCCTGCTTCTTGCCTTTCTGCATGGGTCACAGTTCTGCCCTGCTTCCTCTGAGGAAAGGTAACCCTATGGAGAGTGGTGGTTGGTTTAGTCAAAATCGATGCACAGTTGTGACATCGATTTCTGCGGGGACTGATTAGGAGGAGACAATGAGATCACAGAAAATAGGACTTCAGAGACATGGCGATCTCCAGGGAAGGAGTAACCTTGATGCTCACAAGAAAAAGTAGTCTTCTTCCATAGCTGTGAATCACATGCAATGTTAGACTAACTTAAGCCTCATTCATTTATTTCCATGGGTCTAACTTTAATTATTTATTATATTTAAATCCCACTTTTTCCCAATGAACTCAAAGCGGCTTTACATCACTATCCTCCTCCTGTTAGGTAGGACTAACTTTTCTAAGTAACTTAAGTAGGACTAACATTAGATACAACACAGTTTTCTTCATGTGAAAATGAAAAGAGCTATTGTGTAAAACCTTGCGAAAAACTCGCAGGAGTACTCCTACTTCCTGTTACATGTGAAGGAAGAAGCAACTAAGTAAGAATGGGTCCCTTGGCATTCTCCCCACCACCAAAAGTTGCAAATCTGGAAACAACCAGGCAGAAAAGTGGAGCCTCAAGAAGGAATATAAAACTGACCAACAGGAAATCAGGCAGTTGCCTCAGTCCTTCCTGCAGATCCATAAGAAGTCCGAATTCTTCATTAGCCTGGCCTCCAATTCTGAGAGTTTGTCCAGGGGGGCTAATTAACCTTGAACTACAAAGCAATTTATGGATGCAAGTGTGTAGGAGGGGAAAGCACTCAGTCTAAGTTCAGTTGGAAGGCCCCAGCCAACTTTAACAGCTAAATCTGAGGTGGGCTTATAAGAACACATGAGAAAAACTGAACAATGCAGTCTTCTTCTAGGATTGCTAACAGAAGGAATTGAGGGTGTTTCAGGAGGAGAATCAAGGCTTCAGCCATTATCGAAGTCTCAAGCACAACTGGAATACAACTGCAGGATTGCTATACAGATGGTCTTGAGGCTCCTGGTAATAGGACAGTATAGAAAAGCAAGCAATCAACCAATATTTCTTCCCTGTCTTCATTATTTTGTTTTCCTTTTACCTGAACATACAGAAAAAAACAACTTCCCTTTCTGTATTCCCCCCTTACCCTATCATTATGTAAACTTCTCAGTTACAAAGAAAAAAAAATGAGAATAGTAATAGCACAATAATGAACATTGCAGAGATATTGCAGAATTATCCAGCTACAGAGGAGCTTGCTTGTTTCACCTGGACATGTAGCCTTCCAGTAAGAATGACACACTCACACTTTACATTTCCACACTCATGAAGATGTGCAAGTGCAATTAAAAACAAACAAACCTGATTTGCACATATTATATGTATGTTAAAAAAGTGATCTGCCAGCCAATGTCAGTCCAAGGTGCCACTTGGGCACTTTAGAGGGGCTGTCAGAGTGAACAGGGAGAACAGGGAGTGTGAAAACCAGCTGGCAAGCTGGCCTTTTGGATCTTTAGAAGGATACAGCAAAGTGAGCAAAAATGGTTTGCAGTCCTGGCAAGGAATGGGGAGATGAGTTGTTTCTATCATAGTGTCCCCTGGGATAGCCATGGGAGGATTCAGTAGGACAAATAACCCACAATGAGCCCAATTGCCTGTTGGACACACTGTGAGTCGTTCACTGAACTACCAACCAACCATGGCTTATTATCAGGGTGGGTTGGGGTGATTCAAAGGCACCTTATATACATAATCAATATTTCACAGAGGAAACAAGAAGTGAGCATTGCCTTTAACAAAGTTTTCATGTCCAAAATGTATTGAGTGTAATAAAAAAGGGAATGTTTCCAAATAAACATTTATGGATTTTACCATTTTCTTCACATTTTGTGAAGTTCACCTTTTTCTTTGGTGGAAGACAGAAAGTGGCTCCAGCGTAATAAAGTCCCTTTGAGTGCACCTCTTTACATACTTCCATATAAATGAAGTTCACACTTCATTACATTGTTACCTCACTCTTCCTCCAAGTTGCTCAAGGAGGTCCTCATGTTTCCTTTCACCATGACCCATTCAATCCCTGTATGAAGTAGTTTAGGTTGAGAGTAGAGGCCCAACATGGCCCAAGTGAGCTTTGTGGCTGAGTAGTTTGAACCAGGGTCTCCTTGATCCTAACCCAACGTTCAACTTCACCCCACTCTGGCTCCTAATGCTACAATGAGGCCACCCCTCCCCCTACCCACCACAATCTTCCCCTGATATTAATTTGCCCAGCTTCCCTCCATAGGGACTCCTGGGAGGAAGGGGCAATGCATCCAACCTAACACCAATTCTATATAAATTACATCAGTTGCCAGCTGAACTCCAGGCCTGATTTAAAGTGCTTGTTTTAACATAGACAGCCCTATATGGCTTAGGACCTGGCTTCCTAAAGGACCACTTTCTCCTGCATAACCTACCACCTGTTAAGATCTGGGCAGGAGACCCTTCTGAAAGAGCCTTCCCTCAAGGTGGTGAGAAGAAAGGCAAATAGGAGGAGGACCTTCATTTAAGAAGAACCCTCCATTTATGGAACAGGATCCCCAAAGAAATTCCCCTCGCACCAAGATTGCTTTTTTTTCGGCACCAGGCAAAAACATTTCTCCTGGTATTTTAATAATTGATATTAAATTGCTTTTAATATGGCATTGTATATGGTTGTCCCCTCACTTGATACATTTTAAATGACCACAGTTCAATTACTGTCATTTTATGTATGAATGGTTTGTTTCAAAGTTTTTGATTTTTATTACCTGTTATAAACTGCCTAGAGATTCCTGTTGGAATAGTTTGACAGCATACAAATGCAAACATAAATATATAAATAAACAACTCTCCACAACCCAGGAGCAGAAGTGGATCCAGTTTTTGAGTGCCCTTGGACAGGGCAGGCTCAATGGGGCCCCTCCACCAGTGAGTTCAGTTTTGTACCATTGGTGTCACCAGCTGCTCTTGCTCTTCCTCCACCATGGTGGAAAGCATTTCATTAGCAACAAATAATTTGACCTTGTTGGGGACCTAAAAGCCCTCCCAGCACAAAGACAAGACACAATGAGCTAGATAGAGCTTATTAGCAACTGCTGGCTCAGCAATTCCTCTTGAACTGCAAGCACAGTCAGTGTCAAAACCCAATTAAAACAGAACCCTGGCAACTCATTGAGCAGACAAAAGGCCTCTCCTGCTGTCTTCCTGTCCTCTTCCCATCTTAATTAAATCCATTTTGTAAAAGCCCCTGAAAGCTGGCAAGCCCTGGGCAGCCACTTCTAGTAGCCTTTTCCCATAACTGATGTCACCCATACTAACAAAAAGGGCTAAGCAGAGCCCTATAATGGCAAATATTTCAGGAAGCCCTGGAAGCAAGGATCTACGCAATGCTGAATCTATGCTAGCTCTGTGCTTACTCTCCCAGCCTGCTGTTCTCTCAGTAGAATGGACTACAACTCCTATCCTCCCCCATTATGATAATGGAAGCTGCAGTCCAAGATTTGTGGAGGGCATCAGGCTGAGGCACGCTGGCCTAAGCTTTCTCACCCCACTGTCTACCCAAGTTTTCCCCCAACTTGCTTTGACAGCAGGTGTGTATTTCAGTTACTTTGACAGGTTGCATTGATCTAGGTGTTTGACAACCTGGAGCACAAGTTTTCTTCTGGATTATAATTAGAAACATGTTTCATTCTTACACTGGAAAAAAACCATGTTGATTTCTTCCCCCAGTCTATTCTTAAAGTAACAAGTAGACACCTTCTATGTAATTCTAAGGTAGCTCAATTGAATTCAGTCCAGGAAGTTCTATGATAACCACACTCAAGCATTGAGAGTATGTTGCCATTGAACCACTGGATTTTTGTACTCTTTTAATTCAGTCAAAATAAGAAACTACAGCAAGCAACCCACAGTTAACCATCTAAGAAGATATCATAGGTTCTCTTTCTGGGTTGTTCATAATTCACAAGCTATAACTTGCTATCTCAGCTAGATTCAGACAACACAATAACACACATTCCAACAACAACCCATACTCAATCTGTATTTGAGTGTAGCTTATGCTGTCTGAATCAACTCACTGAGTAGAAAGCTCAAAAAGTAGACTGTGGCCATCACAAAATGATTTACATTAGAACTCAAGCTTTGACTCTCAACGATTTAACAAAAGCAGCAAGGAAAATGTTGTTGTGTTATTTTAGTGTGTTATTTTAATTATTTGTTAACCATTCTGAGAGCATGTGCTGACAAGGATCGTCTACAAAATCTCTATTGAATGAATGAATGCTGAGTTTTTCTTTTCTTTTAAATAAGTTGCTGAAACAACGGGAATCAGAAGCAAAAGGACTGAGCTATGTTCTAGTTGTGAGAACAAATTCTTGAGCATGTAAACAGGCACTTTAAGTTCAAATGTGCAGGAGTCTCACTTTCCACCTTTTCTTGCACATGGATCTAGTTGGTGGACCTCGAGGTTCTGGCTGAAAACAAACAAACAAACAAACAAACAAAACAGATCTGCCAAACCTGAGCTGTGCTTCTTATCCTACATCTAAACTTTCAATGTCCTGTCCTCCACTTTGCTCTACAAATGCATCATTTATATCATTTATACACACAAATACACAAGAGAAGGTGGGATGGAGAAGCTCACCCCATTAATGGACACACATTTTTCTTTTCTAGTCACCCCTTTTCATCATCTGGGCTCCCTCTATCAATACATTAGTCCTGAATGCCATTTAGCTGTCCAATAGCATCTGTATTTTCCCCAGATAACAAACTAAGATTTCCAAAGCATGATGTAACTCTGAAAGTGGCTTCAGTTGTTCCTCAAGTTTGGCAAGGAAAATACAAACTCAGTTCTGAATTTGGACAGCTGCTACTCTTATAATGTGAAACTAGAACATTACTGCCTGTACTTGCTCCCCTTTGGTCATTATATAAAAAGTGCCATCCTTAACCAACATTCTAAGTTATACAAAATAACCAGCACCCATAATTATGCAAATTAAGCAGGTCTGCACAATTCAGATAGGTCAGTTTTCTTGGTTTTTTTTTTAAATAATCCTGTATGGTCAGTATCCAACTACATTGACAAGATGATTCTCATGACCCATTTTAAGCCTGTTCCTTATTATCTTATATTCTACATCAGTTACTCCTCTTAGCACTTCACAGACTACAACCTTCAGCATCTCTCACCACTGGTAATGCTGGCTAGGGTTGATGAGAGTTGCAATTCAACATCACACAAATGGCTACAACTTTTTGAAAGGAGAGTCCGATGCTGTAAAGATCTATACTCCATAGGAACCTGGAATGTAAGATCCATTAATCAGGGCAAGCTGGATGTGATCAAACAAGAGATGACAAGACTGAACATCAACATCTTAGGAATCAATGAACTAAAATGGACAGGAATGGGTGAATTTAATTCAGATGACCATCAGGTATACTACTGTGGGCAAGAATCCCTCAGAAGAAATGGAGTAGCCTTCATAGTCAATAAAAGAGTAGGAAAAGCAGTACTGGGATACAATCTCCAAAATGACAGGATGCTCTCTGTTCGAATTCAAGGAAAACCATTCAACCTCACAATAGTCCAAGTCTATGCCCCAACCACTGGTGCTGAAGAGGCTGAAGTTGACCAGTTCTATGAAAGCCTACAACACCTTCTAGAATTAACTCCAAAAAATGATGTCCTTATCATCATGGGGGATTGGAATGCTAAAGTAGGAAACCAAAAGATAACCAGAATAACAGGCAAGTTTGGCCTTGGAGTACAAAATGAAGCAAGGCACAGGCTGGTAGAATTTTGTCGAGAGAATACGATGGTCATAGCAAACATTCTTTCCAACAACCCAAGAGATGACTCTACACATGGACATCACCAGACGGTCAACACAGAAATCAGATTGACTATGTGCTCAGCAGCCAAAGATGGAGAAGCTCTATACAGTCAGTAAAAACTAGATCAGGAGCTGACTGTGGCTCAGATCATGAGCTTCTGGTTGCAAAATTTAGGCTTAAATTGAAGAAAGTAGGGAAAAGCACTAGGCTACTCAGGTATGACCTAAATCATATCCCTGATGAATATTCAGTAGAGGTTACAAATAGATTTAAGGAATTACTGTATTTTTCGCTCTATAAGACGCACTTTTCCCCCCCTCAAAAGTAAGGGGAAATGTCTGTGTGTCTTATAGAGCGAATGTGTGTGTGCCCAATGCCTGGGATGCTGCTGGTCCAGCTGCACCATGTGGCACCACCAGGCCGGCATGCGCTCGGCGCGCCCTGCTCCGCCCCCCACTCTGGGAACTGCCCACCCGCACTGGGAAGACCTGCCGCGCCGCAGCCTCTACGCCGCCACACCCCCCCCCTGCGCCGCTGGCGCATCCGTGTGCTGGCGCGCCCCCCCCGCATGGTGCACGGCGCCGCCACCTCCGCCATGCCCCCCACGCCGCTGCTGCATCCGTGTGCTGCCACGCCCCCCCGTACTGCACGCACCACTGCGCCCACGCACCCGCACCCCACCTCCGCCGCATCAGCCCCCCCCTCCGCGCCGCTGCCGCCTCCGCACATGCTCGGCCAGCACGCACTCGGTGCGTCCTGCTCTGCCCCCACCCGCTCGGGAACTGGCTTTAACCCGTCAGCTGCAAGGAGAGACAGAGTGCTCACCCCCACCCGCTTGGGAACTGCTCACCCCCACAATCAAATAGACATTGTTTTCTTCCAAAAGCCTTTTGATAAAATCCATCAACAGACTCTTGAGAAAATCTGGCAGTGATGGAATTAGGGCTGTGTGCGCACACACATGTTGTCCTATGGATCAGTAACTGATTAAAGAATTGAAAGCCAACACTGAGAATGCATGGTAATTTCTCCCAGCGCAGGAATGTAAGCACAAGATTCTCACAAGATTCTGCATTAGGATCAGTGCTTTTCAACCTGTTCATAAATGATCTGGAATTAGAAGTGAGCAATAAAGTAGCCAAGTTTGCTGATGATACTAAACTATTTAAAGCATTTAAAAGGGATTGTGAGGAATTCCAGTGGGATCTCTCCAAGCTGGGAAAAAGGGCATCAGAACGGCAAATGCTGTTCAGTGTAAGAAGTGTAAAGTTAGCATGCTGGGGGGAAAAAATCTCATCTTCAAGTATAAGCTGATGGAATCTGAACTAGTGCTGACAGACCAAGAAAGGGGTCTTGAGAATGTGGTGGACAGCTTGATGAAAATGTCAAATGTTAGGAGGGAATGCCATAATATGCACATAAAAAGTGCAAAGAAGGGCAACTAAAACAATCAAGGGATTGGAGCAGCTCCCCATCAGACTTTGTTACAACAACCAGGATTGCTTCTCTTAGGAAAATGATGAGTAATGGGAAGCATGGCAAAGATGTTCAAAATTATGCATGGTGTGAAAAAGTGGAAAGTGGGACATTTTGCTCCTCTCTGAAAAAAAAATGGGTTAATCCCCATGAAAACACCCATCACTCCTTTGTTCTGAAAAAAAGATTCAACAGCAGAAGTGTAGTGAGCTTGAAATACCTTTTGGGGATGGAAGGAAAGTTCCCCACAATTTAGCTTTGTCTTTCAAGGGTTGGACCTTTTAATACCTCATGGATAATTAACTGAGCCTTCTAAATGCTTAACAAAAACAATGTGGATATAAAGTTTCATTGCCTGAAGACCTTCCCAATTGAGGATACAAGAAACACAATTATTATAGTGATCTCTGCAACTGTGCAAATGTTAGATTTTCATGCCCTTGGTCCAGAGGAAGAAATGATACACAGGAGACCACTGAGTGAGCATTTCTCTTGACTCAAAAGGATGCGTAGATGCAGCCCGAGTTTCTTAAGCATCATTTTTAAATATGAAAAAAAAAAGGGAGAGAAAAGTTGGAGGATTGAATTTAGGTCTCCTCATTGCTCACCTTCTCTGTCTAAGATAGAGGCAAGAAAAACCAGAGAGAGCAGGTATGCTGGGGGTGTGCAATCAAAAGAATATTTACAGTTTATTCAGACCTACAGGAAATACATGTGGCATTGAAGGGACTGCAGAGATGGATTCTATACAAGATGTTTTCATCCCCTAACAGTTACATGCAGTCTGCGGGGGATGGGGGGGTCATGCGCACAGTATGCTAGAGGCACATGAGAGTAAAGCAACTGGGATTAAGACATCCCAACACATCCCATTCTGTTATAGTTTATTAAATAGTTTAGTAAACCATTTGATTCAGAATATTTTTTTTTCTCATTTTCCTCCTCTAAAAACTAGGTGCGTCTTATACAGCGAAAAATATGGTAGATCTGATAGACAGAGTGCCTGAAGAACTATGGACGGAGGTTCGCAACATTGTACAAGAGGCAGCAACTAAAACCATCCCAAAGAAAAAGAAATGCAAGAAAGCAAAATGGCTGTCTGAGGAAGCTTTACAAATAGCTGAGGAAAGAAGGGAAGCGAAAGGCAAGGGAGAAAGAGAAAGATACAAACAATTGAATGCAGAATTCCAGAGAACAGCTAGAAGAGATAAGAATGCCTTCTTAAATGAACAGTGCAAAGAAATAGAAGAAAACAATAGAATAGGGAGGACCAGAGATCTCTTCAAGAAAATTGGAGATATGAAGGGAACGTTTCATGCAAAGATGGGCATAATAAAGGACCAAAATGGCAGGGACCTAACAGAGACAGAAGAGATTAAGAAGAGGTGGCAAGAGTACACAGAGGAACTGTACATGAAAGAGCTTAAGGTTCCCAATAACCACGATGGGGTGGTCACTGACCTCGGGCCAGACATCCTGGAATGTGAAGTCAAATGGGCCTTAGGAAGTCTGAGCAACAACAAAGCTAGTGGAGGTGACAGTAGTCCAGCTGAGCTATTCAAAATCTTAAAAGACGATGCAGTAAAAATGCTACACTCAATATGCCAGCAAATTTGGAAAACTCAGCAGTGGCCACAGGATTGGAAAAGGTCAATTTACAATCCGATCCCAAAGAAGGGCAATGCCAACGAATGTTCAAACTACCGCACCATTGCACTCATTTCACATGCTAGCAAAGTTATGCTCAAAATCCTACAAGCTAAGCTCCAGCAGTATGTGGACCGAGAACTACCAGAAGTACAGGCAGGATTTTGAAGAGGGAGAGGAACTAGAGATCAAATTGCCAACATACATTGGATCATGGAGAAAGCTAGGGAGTTCCAGAAAAACATCTACTTCTGCTTCATTGACTATGCTAAAGCCTTTGATTGTGTGCATCACAACAAATTGTGGCAAGTTCTGTGAGTCTCTTGGACCGCAAGGCGATCAAACCGGTCAGTCCTAGAGGAGATCAACCCTGACTGCTCTGTAGAAGGCCAGATGCTGAAGATGAAACTCAAATACTTTGGCCACCTAATGAGAAGGAAGGACTCCCTGGAGAAGAGCCTAATGCTGGGAACAATAGATGGCAAAAGAAGAAGGGGACGGCAGAGGATGAGGTGGCTAGATGGAGTCACTGAAGCAGTTGGTATGAGTTTAAGTGGACTCCGGGGGATGGTGGAGGACAGGAAGGCCTGGAGGAATGTGGTCCATGGGGTCGCGATGGGTCGGACATGACTTCGCGACTAACAACAACAACGAACTAGTGCACTGTGGTTGTGTTCAGACAATAAGGCAAGCTATGGTGGTTTTTTACCACTGTTGGTCTGTTGTGTTATCTGAACCCACTTGTGAGATTTCACCATGGTAAGTCTGGTCTTTAGAAACCATGAGAAACAATGGCTTGTTCTATGGTTTCCCTATACCACTATGGCCTTTCATGTTATCTGAACCTAGGATAACAGTTTCCATGGTCCTAGCATGCAATTATCAGAGTGCCCCAAAAAGAGTGCAAGAGCCACTCCAGGCAATATGCGCAGGCCAATAAGGAAGAAGCATGTGACATAGGCATGATACAATGTCCCTTGGTATTGAATTCCAGGTGCAATAGCTGATGGGTTACATGTCAACAGCAAGAAGGTTGAGCAAGGAGAATGGAAACCCCAGTAACACAGAAACGACTTAATAGTCTGTCAGACAGACCATGGTAAAAAAGCATAAACTGTAGTAACCATGCAGGGCTGCTTGTTGCATTGTGTGAACCCAGCCTATGTGGTAAAAATGCCCTAAAGGAATTTCCATGCAGGATGAACTGCAGGGAGATCAGCACTTTTGCCCAGATGTTACACCCAAAAAAAGTCACACACAGAAGGGGAACACACTGTGCCACCACTCAGTGGCTTTAACTTGCATCTTTAATTGTGCATTCACTTTTTACACCACAGTAGACTGTTCACATGATAAAGATTGTAATGCCGTTTCCTGCGACTTTCCTTTTACAACTTTAGCTGGACCCAAGCATCCCATTTCACACTTTGCCCCAGCTACAGAAACAATCATAATTGTTACACAGTGCTCCACAAATGTACCACTTCTTAATTTTTGTAAGAGGAAAGGGAGAAAAGAAAGAAAGAAAGAAGAAAAAGACAGTGTTAGTTTAGTGTCACTCCTGAGCACTAAAACCAGACGTGGAGACCGTGACCTGGAATATTAGCAGGCTGGGATCTACCCACAACCGACACTTGGTGGACTTTTCCCAACCAGAAAGGTGATGGGACATGAGCTTCCTACAAGATGGAGTGCTTTTCAAAAGGAATTGTCAACTCCTTCGCAGCTGGCTCATCCAAAAACCAGTAGAGCTTCCCGGTGTGAGGCTGGACAAGGGCAGCTGGCAATGGGTTTTCCTCATCACCTTCCAAAATGCGCTGTCCCAAGAAACAGAATGTTAGAATCTGGACAATTTGCAGATGGTCATCAAAATGCTGAAATCTTCCCGCATCCCCTGCTAAATCTAAGAATTAGAATTGGTTCAGAATTTTGAAGCTTTAAAAGTTTCATTAACACAAAACCGTGCGAGAATATTGACCTTAGTGACAGCCGAACTGAAAATACACTGTTGAATACAAGTGATTGGTAGAGTACTGTGGATGCAGTGGTTTGAAAGCAAAGATAGGGTTGGGATTACAGAGAAATCATGCCTGATGAAATCTTAGAAGTGGGGTGGTATGTGATGTGGATAGCCAATAGTCAGGGCTGTGGCTTCTATTCTTGGCGTATTATTTAGTAGATTTATATCCTGCTTTTTTCTTTGTAAAGAACTCAAAGCAGCTTACATCATTCTCCTCCTGATGCTTTCAATCTTATCCCCACAACAACAACCCCTTGAGGCAGGTTGGGCTGAGAGTAGCTGCTCAGTCAACCATTCCCTTCACTCACAGTATAGGTAGTTGACAGGTTCAGACAACATGCAAACCCGTCATGGGAGAAATAATCCCTAGAACAAGCTATGGATCACCAGGGTGGCTTGTTGCCTTCAGACATGCCACACTGTGAGAATCAGCCCAATCACATTACATGACAACCTGCTGTGAGTAACAAATTTTTGTACAAACGTGCTCCAGGAGGAAGGAGCCTCCATGTGGCAGTTCATCCTCTTGCTCTCCAGAAATGGCAGAAGGCAAGGCAATTGCAGGAGGCCCACAACACTTATCTAAGAGTTCTGCCAAGGAGGAAATTTGTTCCCTTCCTGGAATTTCTAAAACAGGCAGTGGGAACACTTTATACATATTTTCCCTTCCTAGGAGGTTAGTTGATGATCTCCTCCATATCCATAAATCTAGCAGAGCCAGGTATACCAGCCCTGGAGCAATGTTCCCCTCCAGATGGTTTGGACTACAACTCCCAGGAAGCTTGACTGCTGTTCCCTGCTGGCAGGAGCTGACAGGAGCTGAAGTCCAAAATGTCTGAAAGACACCACCTTGGGGAAGATTCTCCTTTTTGTGCTGGAAGTAGCACGGCATAAGGAGGCAAAACTCACCAGAGAAGAAAAAACACTAGGGAAAGTCAAAGCAGAAGAAGAGGAGGAGGACTAACTGTGAGATGGATGGATTCCATAAAGGAAGCCACAGCCTTTTGTTTACAAGAGCTGAGCAGGGCTGTCAAGGACTTGACAGTTTGGAGGACACTCATTCACAGGGTTGCCATAAGACAGAGACAATTTGATGGCAACTGTGTTGCACTGGACATTTGAGACCAAAACCATGCAGCTCACATTACCTTTATCACAGCAGCTTTGCTATCCCCAGTGGCAACAAACACCACACTCCGAGCAGCATTCAGCACCGGGAGAGTCAGCGTGATCCGCTCTGGAGGTGGCTTTGGGGAATCTCGAATGGCAGCCACTATCTTCTCCCGCTCCTGCCACAGGAAAGAGGGTATGAAATACGGAGAAGGTGGGAGGGAGGGAAACTGGGAATATTACAGCAAAGCCGTATCTAGGCCATATTTTGCCAAATACTAACATGACGAGGAATTTCAGAGTTTTTCAAGGACATTACTACTAGTAGAATAAGCCATGCACCTGATTTCAGGATCAAAGCTACATATTATATTTGGGCAGGCATTAAAAAAAATTCAAGCTACCTCTGAGATTCTATTCATTATTGAATTTTTTAAGACAGCAACTAAGGTAAAGGTAAAGGTAAAGGTTTCCCCTTGACATTAAGTCCAGTCATGCCTGACTCTAGGGGGCAGTGCTCATCTCCGTTTTCTAGCCAAGGGAGCCAACGTTTGTCCGCAGACAGTCTCTGTGGTCATGTGGCCGGCATGACTAAACACTGAGGTGCACGGAACGCTGTTACCTGCCCACCGAAGTGGTACCTTTTTATCTACCTGCATTTGCACGCTTTTGAACTGCAAGGTTGGCAGGAGCTGGGACGGAGCACGGGAACTCACCCCTTTGTGCAGATTCGAACCGGCGACCTTTTGATCAACCAGCCCAGCAGCACAGTGGTTTAAACCACTGCGCCACCTGCAGTTCCTAAGACAGCAACTAGGCCTTAGTAAACATGTTTTGAAAAGGAGACAACCAACCTATGGTCTTCAATGGGAAGAAAGCAAGCAAATTCAAGTGTTTACCCATCAGACATGGGTCTGGTTAGTCTTCTACAGAAAAGGTAGGGGGAGATTTAGACATGATGCAAAAGAGGCAGAGCAGCTGGGCATTACCATACACTTGGCAATGAACAGATGACAGCCAGCTTGTGTTGTGGAGTCACTTAGGGATTGTAAACACCCAGGAATCTGGTTGCCCAGACACGTAAAAAGTCCCAGGAATCTGGTCGCCCAGATGCGTAAAAAGACTAATAATAGCACTGATGAATCTGATATGTTTTCCAATGAGAGAGATGCCTAAAAATGGGTTGCACTGGTTGCTTCTAAGTTCTGATGCCGCCTGCTTCTTCGGGGAGGTTGCCTTCCAAAGTGCTTGCTGTCTGAACAGAAAATACAAGCACAGAGACAATCCCATGCTATTAACAGGACAAGTTCAGAAGATGCTTGTTTGGGCACAACTGGAGCAATGGGCAAAACTCTCAGAGAAACTGGTGGGAAGGGTGGAAAAGAGAATTCAATGAACCACGGGCTTCTTCCACTCCTTCTTGTGAGTGGAGTCAACAATGCTTGTTCACACCTCTAGATTCCCTGCATCTTTCATGTGAACGGACAGGTAAACCAGAATGGAAGTGAGGATTGGCTTGTCCCAATAAACTAAAGAGGTGTACCCAATATATAAGCATATGCATGCAAATGAGGATATACTATATAATGTGCAAGGTTGCACATCAGGAGTGATTGGTTTTTTTCTTTTATTCTGTTTCAAATTCAGTTTGGTAAAATATTTTTGCACATTACTTAGTTGTTCTTGGTACAGTCCCATATTTAAGAGTAGGGTGAAAGGGGTTGAGGGATATTGCATATAACCCACTACAGCAGAGGTGCTTCCGAAATATTCTTCTAAGTCAAGAAGGCTCTCCACTCCCCCATCACTTTAGTATTAAATGGTTGTATGCAAGAAATCTGGTTTCACATGTCCTAATCTCTCAGGAATGAGGCAGAGGAGAAATTCAATTAAAAGGGGAGGGATTGTGCATGTTTTCATATCTAGCCCAAAGCTGCAGTGCAGAAAGTATATATCAACATTTCTGAAATCAGTATGAATCTTTGTGTATGCACACACACACACAGGAGAAGCAGATCCTAGGTGGCCCAAGGCACCTAAATGTTTGGTACTGGCAACCAGTTTGAAATGCTGAGAGCCACACAAATTTGACAGCTAACAGTTTTGATGCTTCTGGGCCTCAAAGGGAATGAATGCTCTTTTCTTTTTTAAAAAAGGTGTCACTACAATATTAAACATGAAAAAATGGAAATTGTAAACTTCCAGTGAATGACTCACAGTATTTTAAAAGCTCAGTAGATAGTTCAGAACATGAAAGTTGAATTTAGAAACACTGCTCAATTTCCTATGTTCTTGGGCTCAGCAATTAAAATTGTTAGAAAACAAACTGCATATCTTGGGAGGATTTTTTTCACTGAGGTCTTTGTATGGGCCAGTAAAAAGAGTCTCTCACACACAAATAAACACAAGAACTGCAAGCTCTGAACCAGTATAATTGGTTGTTTTATAAATTAACATTTGAATTGCCTAAATGGATACTGACAATTTTAGTCTGTGAAGCTGCAAATTAACTATGCACTGGTTTATTCTTTGTGACTATTTTAGATCCAGTAATGGGAACTGAACAAAAATATTACAATTGCTTTTTCTAACAGCCAAATGGTAAATTTTATTTACTAAGTTCTCTTATATTTCATGCAACATCTGCACAAAGACATCTGTGTTGATGTTTTGGTGCTATGCAAATATACCTACATATACTTGTCAAGCAGTCAGAGTTAAAGCAACCTGTCTTTAAATTTACTGATAGTTCCTGAGGCCTGTTTCAAATGTCCTCAAGTTTCAACTTCAGAGTGGGGACATTATAGTTAGGGTAGCTGAATGAAGAGAAAGGAAAGGATCAGAGGCCATGTGTCTGATGGTGGAGGGCAAAGAGAAAGGGGGTGAGAATAAACAACCAGTCAGCACCAGAGAAAGTATGAGAAGAAAATGGGTCTCCAGATTAAAATGACTATACACCTGAGGTTGGATGATTGGCACCCAATAAAACAAAAAGAAAGAAATGGCAGATTAATTGCATCTGTTTATGTTGTCTTCGTATTTTAAAATAGTACTTCCTATGGCTTTCAAACTGTTCCTGGTATGTTCCTTTTTTGCATCCCTTCATGTGCTGCTCTGCTTTTCAACTTTAATGGGAAGCCACATTTCAGAAGTGAGGTGATGGATTTTAACTCTTGGAAAATGCTGCATGAACTTATACCATGGCATGAGCTGTCAGCCCTGCTGCTTCATAATAGCAGGAAGGAGCCTACCCTTCAGCCTGCAGGAGCCGGCACCTCTGAGTGAATGAGCTGACTGAGTCAACTCTCTGTGCCAAAGAATGACTGGGGCTTTGGGAAGGCAGCCAGCAATATTAGCTACCAATATCTGGTGCCCTCAAGATATTTGGAGCCTGGGACTTCAAGATGGCGTTGGAACGAGATGACTGTGATTAACGGAGTTCCTGTTATCACGCTGGTATTGCTTGGCAGTGAGTCGTGGGAGGCTCATCTAAGCTCTGTCGGAGTGAAGACAGATTACCTGGACATTCTTCTGGTTTGATGTGCGAAGGCAATTCCATATCCACTGGGAGAAATTCAGGCATTACTCAACCGAGCAACACAGGGGTTTTTTTTTAGTCCCTACAAGTTCTCGACATCTTTGGAATTAGCTTAGGATTTTTATTAGCTAGATAAGCATCCCAACTCCTGGGAAAATATTCTTATTTTTTATTTCTTCTCGCAATACTACCTGTGGAAAAGCTGCTTTTTTCTAATTGGCATAAAGAAAAAAAGAAGAAAGCCCTCCTGATATCTAAGCTGCAACTGATATGGAGGCTGTTCAGGCTTTTGTCCAAGTTGAAGCTGAAGAAAAAGATTTTTTCCTCTAACCTCTCTAAGGGTGAAGAATTAAAACAAATAATTACTGTGGAAATAAGTGATAGGAGGTTAAAACTTAGAACGATTATTTTGGATATCTGTTTGGACTTCTGCCAAGACTGGACATTTGCCAGGATATTTTTCATATTGTGTGGTGTTTCCTCTCTAATGTGATGACTGTTTGGGTGAGCATTCCTATTTTCCTTTTGCAAAACTGCTTGTGGAAAAACTGTATCTGTTGTTAATTGGCATAAAGAAGGGGGGAAAAAAAGACCCTTTGATGGAAGGAGGAACTCTCCCCCCTATGGTGTTTTAAGCAGTAAATGATATGGGGAGAGGATATGGGAGAGAGTTTGAAGTGTGTGCAAAAGTTGGGACTGAGAAAAAAAGGACTTTGTTTCTTTTCTGATCTCCCCAAGAGTGAAGAATTAAAATAATAACTATTGTGGAATTTACCGACAGAAGGATATAATTTGCCTGTCGAGTCACCATTTTCTTCCCTCCATTTCTGAGACCCCTGCCGAAGTGCTTGGCAATTTGCCAAGCAGGCAATTTGCCTGCAAGTGATCTAGAGGAAAAAGAAGTGGTAGTTGGCCTTTGCTGCCATCCTGTGGCTATTGGAATTATTACAACGATGGAAGAGCTAAAGAGAACACTCCTGGCAATACAGGAATCTTTCACAGCTTTACAAATATCCCAAGAGGCGATGTTGATAAAACAGGAAAATTTTTCAATTGAACAAAAAGAGCGCTTTGATAAACTTGATGCTTCTTTTAAGGGGGTTTTGGTTGGTGTACAATCCAAAACTGAACAGAATATTCAAAAAACAGAACAAGTATATGAAAAATTTGAAACAGTGGATAAAGAAACAAAATCTGCAAAACCAATAAATAAGCTATCATGGGATTTACTTGTTATATTAAAGAAAGAGAAACAATTTTGGCCATCAAAAGAAGGAATATTTTTTTCTGAAGGATGGATGGATCTCGAACTAACTACATATGACTCAGAGGAAGAAGAGACAGTGAATGTTGATTTGCAGCAAGAAACACAGTCATTGGGAATAAACACTGACCTACAACAAATGCTACATTTATTGAAGATAAAGCAAGAAATAGTGAATATTGAAATACAGTCATTGAAGAGTGTTGATTTTCAACAAGTACCATTAATCGGAGAAAGATGGGGCAGAGGTATAAAGTTGAAAAATATTGATTTTCAATGAGCTTTATCAGAACAAGGGCGATGGGGCAGAGGTGTAAAAAAGAAATGAGAGAATTTGTTATCTTAAAAAGGAATGATATAAATGGGTTGGCATGTTTATTGTGGTATAGAAAGGCTAAGTTATATGATTTCAATGTGGAAGCTTCTCTACATTTAAATGTGTTGAATTATGAAGAGATTATAAAATATGATCTAAATTGAACTAAGAAAGATAAGAATAGGAGTTGAGTTTTTTCTTGGTTGGTGACATAAGGAAAAATAAGAGTTTTTTTAATCTTAAAAATGAACGACCAAAAGCTAAGTTACATGACTCCTTTGTCCTTGAGTTACTATACTAGAAAATGATTATTATTGGCGTAGAAGAAGCTGTAGTAAGTGGATTTTTTTATAAGTGAGATATATTAAAGAGTGTAAGGAGCTGGACTCTTATAAGGAACTTAATTGTATGTGACTAAGTGATGTGTAAGCTAGATGAAATTTTAGTAAATTAGCTCAAAGAACATTTGTTTAAAAGATATTATAGGTAATTGTTGTCGTCAAACAGATTAGCTAAGATGTCTAAAGATGATAAATGGATGTTAGATATGTGAACATAACTTGGGTTAATTTTTTAAACTTGGAACTTTTCTTCTTTTTCGTTTTTCTTTTTAGTAGATATTGGCTTGGAATACTAGTAAACAAGAAATGTATTTGATTTTATTTGTAACTATTGTAGTGAGGAGTCTATTTGTCTAGTATTAGAAAAATGAAAAGATCTTGAATTGTGTGGCGATGGTCAGACTGAAGTTACTACTGAAGAAGAAAGAAGATATCGACTTTCATCACATTTGGAGATTCTTTCTTTTAATATTGGTCAAGAAAAACGGGACTTTGTAAGAAATGGATGGACTGATCTTACCGCTGAAGGAGAAAGAAGATAGTGACTTCTATCAAATATGGAACCCCCTTTTTTTTTTATTGGCTGGAGAAATGGGACTTGGTTTAGATCGAAAAATGTTTTTAAGTTATCATAAATGGATTTGAATATGATTACAGAATGTTAAAAGATATGTAGTAAGGGGCTGACACAGTAGTTCTGATGTATGTGATGATTGATGTTTTTAGTATTGGTTTAAAATTTTAATTAAAATATATATATATATATATAAAGATATTTGGAGCCTTCAGCTGAGCTGGTTTCTTCCCTCAGGTGCCAACTTGCAAGACAGTCCTCTGAAATGCAGCTCATTTATTGAAATGCCACAGTTAACAGGACAGATGAACTCTGAGGAGCCTTTTGCTAAAGCTAGAAGGAGAAGCTTCTGCTCATGGGAAGAGTGGAATCCAAACTAGAAACTTCCCTGCAGTCCTCCGCTTCCAGTAAGGCTGTTGGCTCCACCCTCAGCGGGGACTTTCCCCATTGAAAAACAGGAAGGCGAGAGCAATGGAGCCCCTCCAGCTGAGCTGCTCACCTCTGACACCTCCTCCCTGGCTCAAGGCTGGGCCCACCCCTGCTCCCCCTCCCTTCCTGAAAACCCTTCCTCCCCTTCCCAAATGGTTTAATTCCCATGCTCAGTGTGAGAAACTTTTCTAGGAGACCTTGAAGGGGCTTCAGAGGGGTCACCTCCCTTGTTCCTGCCCCTCCTCCTCCACTTCAGAAGCTGACGGTGCCTCCATTGCACAGCCTGCAATGAGTGAGAGCCTGGACCACTCTCTATGCCAGCACAGCCCACAGCCAGGAATTCTGGGAGGAAGAGCCCAAATCATTGAGGGGAGGGGGGAACACAGGCAGGGGAAGCCTACGCAAAGACCCCTTTAGTGATTGACAATCCCCTAGGCCAGGAGATTGGCCCACCAACCAAGCAGGGTTAAAGCCATAGCAACGTCTACCCCCACCAGGCAGCAACCCAGCCATGGCAAGGATCAGCAGTTCAGCCTCACATATGCAGAGAGCCAACTCTCCATTTTGCCTGAAAACCTGCCACATCTGTTGAGCCAGATCAGCCCACCTCAACCAAAGGCCTTACAGGAGTGTCGGATGACATTCCTGACCACATCTGGAGGGCACCAGGGTGAGGAAGGGCACAGTGATCCTGCAGTGCTCAAGAGGTCCTCACCTCACCAACTCCGGCTGACCTGTACAGACTGGCTGAGGAGCAGAGAGGGCCTGATTTTCATTCCTATCTTGAACAGTGAAGCTGGGGAATCCAGAATCCCTGGCAGGGAAGTGTTTCCCCATCCCTACTTTATGGGAGACCTGATGACATGGGCAAAATCCCCATTAGCTTCCCCACTTTCTCTGCCGTTGATGCAAAACTTGCCTGGGGACCAAGGGGACAGAGTAGGGCTTCCCTGTCTCACCCCGACAGATCTGTTTTCTTGGCAGCTTACGCCACCCCCAGAGTGTGCCAAGCCAAAAGAATCAGCAAGAAGATCAGTTCTTCCTCTCATCCCTGCTAGAAGAAAAGCCATCCCAGCACATCTCTTTTGAAAGCACAGCTTCTCTTCAGAGCAGGGCTAGAAAGACCAGTAAGCCTTAATCCACTTTTGCTGAGCTTGCTTAGAATAGCCCGCTGGGTAGACACCCTGCCCCCTCTGCTCCGCTTCCTTCTACTCCCTCAGCCCCCAACTCCCCTCCCTGGCTCACCTGCAGGAGAGGGTGATCCGGAAAAAGTGAACAAGTGTGTCCATCTGGGCCTACTCCCAAGATCAAGAGGTCAAACACAGGCATATCCTCACCCTGGAAGGCCTGCAGGGCAGAGACACCAGAAAGAAGTAAAAAGATCACATTTAGCAATCCAGTTTTCTATACCACTCCTCAATATGCAATGAGCAAGGTGGTTCATGGAGCTACAAGAGTCACGTTAAAGTACAGCTTTAGCAAAGTAATAAGAACAAGAGGATAGAAGCAGCACAAACCACAAAAACGGAATATTTGGGAAAATTAAAAAGTCATTAGCCTGTGTAAAAGTCATTAAAGGAGGAGCCAGATGATTCATTCCCTGGACGTTAATCTGCTCAAAGGAAGGGCAGGCTACTCATGAGTAAGACAGCCTTTTTCAACCTGGTGACCCCAGATGTGGTAGATCTACATTTCCAAAATCCTCCCTTGATCTCTGTCCACTGAATGGGGTTAGAATCATAGAATAGTAGAGCTGGAAGGCGCCAGAAGGCCATCAGGTCCAACCACCTGCTAATGCAGGACACTAAGTTACACCATCCCATTTAGATGACTGTCCAAATGCTTTCTGAATGTCTCCAGCAAGAGGCCACAACTTCCCCAGCTAATTGGTTCCACTGGGTCGTTTAGGAGTGCCACATTCTCAAGACTCCTATGAGCCTTCGTTTTCTCTGGGAAGCTGCTTCAGCTAGTCTGTCCATCCTAAGCATCTGATGCCTTGGCCTACTGTTAAAATGTACATGCCTATTATGGAATAAACATACTCACCTGGGGGTTCACTTCATGTTCCAGCTGTCACTCAAACTGGTTACTGGCATACTACTGTAGAGCTTTAAGCTCTTGGGGAAAAGCATCCCCTGAATTGATAATTGAATGACTTGGCTGAGGTTGGAGACAGAGCTCTAGCCTTGGCGTTGGGGATGAATGTATGGATTCCACTGCCTGCCTTGCAGCTGGCACGGAAAGAACACTCTGGCTGCTTTGCCAAGCTTGGAAAAGTAGCCTTGGAAAAGAGGTGTTCAGGGCTAGGAGACCAGGGGCTGTCAGCACACAAGGGGTCCTGCTGGTGCTCCAGCCCCCTCCTGTCCTCCCCCAGAGGGCCACAGGTTGATGGCCAAAACTGGTTGTGTGGCTGGCTTACGTATCAGGAGACAGAGAACAGTTCTGGCACTTCCCCACTCTGCAGCAGATGCTTATAAGCCTCCAACTCATGTATAGCCTGTTGGGTTGCACCATACAATGCTCAATTTATTGTTTCACTGATTTATTAGGCTTCTACACCAGCCCATAGCCAAAGCTTTCTGTATGATTTCAGTAGGAGAAACTAAATCGTAGATGTGCATACACACAAACACAGAGTCTTCCAACTGTACCTCTTTCAGCTTTGCAGCATAATCCGCTGCTGCCTCTTCAACTGTGAGGGAAGGGTTGATAACAACAATTTGGTCCTCAGGTACCACAAACTTAGAAAGGAGATATGTCTGAAATAAACAAACACAACTGATTTACAGGAACCAAAAACTGTCCCATCATCAGGCTTCCATCTCTGATAGTCTTCCTATTTTTTCGTACCAACTGCTGGATTGGCATAAAGCCTCCCATAGAAGAAAGGGCTCCTTCCATTTGTGGGGGGTTTCCAATCCAGCACAGGAATCCTGCTGGTACAAGCTGAAGGAAAGCAATTGACTTGCTTCCACCTGCACTTCCCTATAAGCCCTCGAGAATCTGTTCTGGAAGGCTGAAGGGATGGTGGGGGGCCTGCAGAGCAAAGGGGGAATCAGCAAAGATCATCTCCCATCCACCCTTTCACTGAATTCCACTCAGAGATTTCTCCCACTGGCAGGATAAAAACTGGATCGAACCATCTTGCAAATTGCCTCTCTTTCCCCACCCTTCCCTTGTTGAAATGTAGCCCGTAAGTTCCTTAGAGCAGGGCTATTCCTTTTTGCTATCGGATACTCTATGAAGCACCATAAACATCAATGGTACAATATAAACAACAAAACATTACAAAGCAGCTGGCACTTCTGCCATTACTGTATCTCCATACTACAAAGAACTTCACTTGTTTAATTGTTGCTTGCCTGGTAGGTGCTGAAAGACACAAGAGTCCTAATAAGGGAATCACCTCCTTTGCAAGTCTAGTAAGAGCAAGCTATTTCCAAATATACCTTATTGCCAAACCTTTTGAAGGAAAGTCATTTAAAAGAGGAGTCCTAGGTTCTACAGAAGGAATGGGAAGCTGCAAGAAACTGTAATAATTTAGCCATTTCTCTCCCAGATCATGAAATTTTAGAGTTGGAAGGACCATTAGTTTAATGACATCCTCGATACTGGACGTAATCAATTTCATACGTTACTGCAGAAGTTTAAAAATGACAGACACCAGTGAACTAGGGTCTGATTTCTGAGGGATCACTTAAAGCCTGATGAGCTTCCAATGGAAAGGTGGGAGATGCTTCATGTCATCCTTCCTCCACCCTGCGAAGTACATTAAGCAGGGAGGCAGAGCAAGAAGACAGCTGTTTTAATCCAAGGATGTGCAGAAGGTGGGCAACAGTCCTTCAGAAGCCTGTGGTTTCAGCATTACGGGTCGTATTTGCCCTGTATTTTATGGCAGAAGCAGCCTTGAGCAAAGGATGAATGTACTGTTGCTTGGCAAAGAAAGCAAAAATAGGTGCATCTCAGTCTTGTTCATCGAGGCATTTGCAGCGTTAAGAGAGATCAGCTACGCCTCTTAACTCTGAAAGAGATGTCGAAGAGCCATTCTTGCCTTGGAGATTTCACACACCCTCAGCAGACCATGAGGACTGTAGCGGAGAGAGAAAGAAATGGGAGGGTGGCGAAGGGAGAGCAGGCAGCCCCTCCCTGCGCTACCGGGATCGCCTCCTCATCGGGTGGGGTCCACGCCGCCTGTGCCGCTGGGAATGAGAGCCGGGAGTGCCCTGGGGGAAATGCCCAGGTAACCTGCCCCATAGAGCCCAGCCGCCCGGACACACCCCGGTTGAGTCCGCCCAACTATCCCCTTATAGAGACACCTTGTAGGCGCCGTAGTTGCTCTCGGGGTCGTTCAGCGGGACCCGTCGCTCGTCCACGAAAGCCAGGAGCCAGCGGGCAGGGCAGGCGGCAGCGGCGGGCAGCTCCTGGGCCAAGATCCGCACCAGGCTCCCACCTGATAGACCCAGGGAGAAACGCCCGCCGGGCCCGGACTGAGCCTCCCGCTGGGCCACCAGCTGGGCCAGCGCCGAGCCGAGCTCCTGCGGAGAAGGGAAGACAGAGACTTGGGGCGGCGACGCTGCCGCGGCCGGGCCGCGCCGTGACACCGAAGAACCGGGCATGGCGAACGCGACGGGGAAGCGGCGGGGTGGGGGAACTGAAAGGCCAGGCAAGGAAGCCGGGAGGGACCCATGGCGGAAAGCGCACAGCCGGGCGGAAGCACGAGCGGTAGGCAGGGCACACTTACGGAAGAAGGGGACCTTTCGTTGCGGGTGGAGAGGAGGAGGAGCAAAAGAACGGAAAGTAATGCAGGTGGAGGAAAGTTTGCCACAGTGCCACCGGAAGGAAATGAAGTCACCGCCCTCGCAACTAGTCACTGGCGGAGACGGCGGCTTCCAAAGCGCTGGGAGCTGTAACCCTCGATCCACTTACTTTCGAGTAACGCTATTAGGACTTTTGAGTAGACCCGTGTAGCTTATTGCCTCTGTTATGGTCTGGGTAATTGAGTGGGTGAGTCTTCTGTAAATCTCCTAACTGAAAGCTGCTCATAGAAATCCAGGATTCTAGTGTAGCTATGATTGAGTCCCAGCCCCTCTCTCAACTTCAACCCTAGAAAAAATAGCAAATGACAAACATTAAATGCTTTTGGTTATTCTTGCTGTAGGGGATTTTGCTTGGACCAGCATGTGCAAATATTTAGTTGTCGAGTTGTCTCGAATTTATGGCGGCTCTCCGAATGAATCTCCTGTAAGCTCAAGGCCATGGCTTCCTTTATGGAATTGAGCTATCTCCTATTTGGTTATCTTCTGTCTTTAACTTTCCATTGTACTATTGTTATTCTCTCCAGTGAGGATGTGCTTGTATAACAGCTTAATTTTTTGTTATTTTTGCTTCCAGGGAAAGTTCTGGCTTGATTTAATCTAAGATACACTTTCTGTTGTTCCAGTGTGTTTGCAAAGCATTCCTGCAGCATCATGTTTTGAATGTATTCATTTTCTTATCATCTTCCAGGTTTCACACCCATAGTGAGAGAGAATACAATAGCGTGTAGATGATCTTGGCCATGGTCAGAAGGAAAATGCTACTGCTAAAACTGCATGTTAAGAGGTGGTGCTGAGGATATTTTGGGTTACCAGCCAAAAAATAGCAAATACTCCCAGTTGAGTGGAGCAAGTAAGTCCCACCAAACTTTTCTCAGCCAATATCCAATGCTGAACTGTAGGCAGAAGCTTCACAATCCTGCTTGAAGAGGAACTCCAGTTTTCAGCCTATAATCCTATATTCTCTTAGCTGGGAAGGACTAAACCTGATTGAACTTAGCAGGACTTATAAATTGCATTGTATAGACCTGCTCAGAAATGTTCAAAAAGTAAAAGAAACAAATCCAGCTTTTTCAAGTAAGAGAGTTAGAGAAAGCCTGAACTCTGGCCTTTGTGTATGCTTTTTGTTTTTGAGGGAGGACACCTACCCAGTCACACCTACAGTAAAAGCCTGGGTTTCTCCATTTGTTTACATGGGCAGCTCTCACTTTCAGATACATGTCACTTCCATTTCTGGCTGTAAATAGCTCACAGAAATAATTGAAGAAAATTAAAGGCTGTTTCACAGGGGTTTGTTTTATATAAGATCTTTCCATGACATAAAATGGAAGCCTACACTAGGAGCTTGAGATGGGAGTCCTAAGATGTTAGATGCAAATTTCTGCAGAAAGGGTTACTTACCACCATGTGCTCCTGTGCCTTTAACAGTAGCAAAACTGTACTGCCTTTTCATGGATGCAGTGTGTGTGTGTGTGTGTGTGGGGGGGTGTCTCTGAAATACAGAGCTGTAACAGCCATGAACCACCCATTACATAGGTAGGCCCTGTATCTTAAGGGCCCAGCTATTTACTGAAAACAGAACCAACTTAACATGAAAGGAAACCCAGTTTGTTAAGCTGAAGCATCTTCAATTAATGGTTAATTTCTCAAACAAGCATGTTCAGCTTACTTTAGTACGGGTTTACTTGCTCATAGGGAAAAGCAAAGCAAGTTGCCTATTCTACCTGTTACAGTTTTGGTTTAATTTTTTTCAGTTTTTTTTAAATGCAAGAGTGGGTGTTGGCCTATAGTATATTCTTTGTGTTGAAGAACATGCCTACTGTCCTACAAAAGAAAGGAAGCAAACTATCTCCTATAGCTATGCTTGTGCTGTTAATGATAATTTTCTAAAGAAAATACTTTGAAGGTTAGGTAATCTTCAAGGTATACAACTTCTACAATTAAACATGCAGAGACACATTTTTCAGTTCATTCTCACTTCAGCTGAAAGGAAAAATAAAACCATACAAATGCATTCATGTGTATTCATCTAGTTACCTGAGTTCCTCAAGACAAGCACTTTTTGGTTTGACCTTACAATTTCTGTAAAGGCATGTATATCGATAATGCTATATTGAAAACAATGATGTGGTAGGTCCAGACTAACAAACAACCCTATACACATTTGCTCAGTAATAATTCCTATAGCCTTCAATGGGGCATGCCCTTAGGATTGCAGTGTAAATCAAACTTTTTATATTAATTTCAATGCACATCCACTCAGAAATCCTGTGAGTTCAATAGGCCCTACTCCTATAAGACGTTTAAAGGATTACAGCTCTAGCCTGGGCCTAATCCATGTCTTTTTAGAAAGTTAGAGAGAAACAACTAGCAGGTAAGTTTTCTTCCACAGCAAGGTATTCCATTGCATATGAAAGGGAAATGGAACTGAAGCCCTAAGAAATGTTGAGTACTGTTATCATTGTCCTCACTGCAACTTGCACAGCAACACTAAAGTGCACAACTAGCACCCCTACAATAACTGAAGGAGCCTAAGAAATGAGTCTTTGTCCTGCTGTGAGCCACTTTAGTGTAGAATCTTGACATTAGGAGCAAATTCTTCCAGGAGCAAAACAGATAATGACTAACTTAAAATGCATGACCAGAGAATAAGGCCATCTTGTATCAGACTGAGCATGCTTTTTCCCCCAAAAGAGCTACCAGAAGCTTACTTGAAATACTCTGGAAACAGAAGAAAACCTAAGGTTTACTTACTGTGTAATGAAATTAATTGTTGAAATATATTTGATAGAAAATGCCTTGTTTTACAACTTGCATCAGTTATTAACTGTTTATTTAGAAGTAAGGTTAATTCTAGTAATGTTTAGATCCAAGGACAGAGAATATTTAAAGGTTCGTTTTAGTTGCCAACTTAAAGTTTCTGAAATAAAAGTGAGGAGTCTGTCTTAAGCACACCCATTGTGTAGATTGTATTCCTATTAGGAAGGGCATCCATTAACTGAATGGAATATTACTAGTATATAAGTCTAGGTCAGTTCTCTAACAAAATGTTTTTACAAAATAAAAACTCACTCTACAACACCACACATTGGCAGTACCAGTTACTCACTTACATGTTACATAAATAAGACTTTGCTGAAGATTATTGCTGTCAAGGACTACGTGGCTTACCCTGACAAGGTGAACAGAAACATGAACTGGTTGCTTGCTGACTGGTGTCCTTTTCATTTGGCTAGTTTCCTCCACTGGTTTACTAAGCCTGACTGAACAGAACTGAGTGTTACTCAGATTGAAGACTGACCTTGTCTTAGATATTTTCAGCTGCACGTCATTTCAGTCAAACATTCTCACTCAGAAAAAGAGAACATAACACATGAGCAGGGGAGGAAAAAAAACTTCAGACATGCTTCTAAAGTGTCTTTATTCTTTTAATTCTTCCCCAAAATAAAGTTATATTTTGAAAAGAGAAACTATCTGAAAATGCAACTTTGTTTCAAATAACTGAGTCAGTGCATGATTTCAAATCATGAGTGAAGTTAGTATTCTTTGAAACAAAATATGTTGTTTTCTAAATGAGGATCAGTTAGCTGTAGATACTGTTTTAACCAAGGATTAATAACACAGCTAAATTTACTACACATGTTATCCGGTATGGATGAGAAGTTATGAAAGGCACATTCTGGATCTAATTGAAAGAGAAGGGAAAAAAACACTCCACTGGTTTCTGAACCGTGTCTTAACAATGCCCTGACTAGCACTGTGTGCACTCAGTAATACAATGTAACATTGTTTTGCAGAAGTCTTTGTAAAAGGCCTTTATGCAAAGTTCCATTTCTGCCAAACACATTCCACATCTACAGTAGCTCTGGGAATAGAAAAAAGAGAACTAGAACACTAGTAAGTTACAGTAAAATATTCACTAGGATATCCTAGCAGTATCTACAAACAGCAGTGGTGTGCCTCTCTCATACCAACATGATCAAAAGGAAGAATTACAGCATCTTTGAACATAAGGTCACTAGTTGCACTAGCGAAAAACTGCTGAATTAGAATCATCCAGAATCATGTACTGACGGAAAGTAACTGTGAGGAATATGTTATGCATTGCTGTTGATCAGTTGCTGTGTTTCCTACACTAAGCAGGGTGGATCAGAAAGACCAAACAAATGTCGCCACTAAATTTGGTTCATACAGTTATCGGTTTCCCAAGATTCTGGATCAACAACAAATAATCATTTGAAGATCGCAGCTCTGGCCCAAGAATTGCCATTTATACCAACATGACTTTAGACAGACTAACAAAAGATAAACCAATGACTTCCCCCGAATGGATACCATGTACACATGCTGTTTACCATTCTGTAAATAAGTGGAAGCTTGCAAGCACCATAGTATTCTTCTAATAGATGGTCAAAGGAAAGTGCATTTCCTGTACACTTTTCTGAGCAAACTGGTTTTTCTTTAAATAAAGCCTTTTAAAACAACATACTTACTTCACCCAATTCACTATGTTTTTTGTTTTTAAGACCAACGTTTTTGAAGATAAAATGATGTTCCATTTTGACAATCCCTTAATGATCCATATAAGCACAGTGGTAGATCTCACAGTGATCACAACTGAAGGACTCTCAATGTATAAATGAGGAATCTGGAAATCCCCTAATAATTGGAGGCTTTATACACAGTAATTAAAGTACTGCCTCAAAGCAGTGAAACTTAGCCAAGATACACAACAGAATGCAACCTGATCAGTGTTACCGCAGGCTCAGTTACACCCACCATATTGAGGGCTTTTAAACGGTAATTACACAAACCATAAACCATTCTTGTTTCATACAGAGTTCCCCAGTGCAATGGCTAAAGAAAAAAGGAAACCATTCTAAAGACTGAACCATTGAAAAGGGCCACTCTCTTTGCCCAGGAAACAGCTAATGTGCTTTTTAAAACAGGTGAGGGCTGCCCCATTCCCACAACATAGTAGGTTTTGTCCAATTGTAGATGCTTTGAATGAAAACCTTGCCTCATTTAATTAAGTCTGTTTCCTATTCAAGCAAGGCTCTCCAAATCCAAACTCTTCACCAATGGCTTTTACTGTTGAAATCACAGTGATGCCTTTCCAGCTTGGATCCTCTCAAACACACACTCATCCATTGGTATGTACTTGCCAAGTTTTACATCCAAGAAATATAATCGATCAGATGTCTGGTGTGGGTTGTAGGCTTCTCTTTGCAAACGGGTCTTTTGAATTTTAAAAGTGCCTGTGAAAAATGGAAAAGAAAAGGAAGGAATAAAGATGGTTAAAAATGGATACATTCTTCAGAGTGGAAAACAGGTGCAGAAGCAAGATTGTGCATATAGCTGCAAGATATGATCAAAAGGGATTGGGAGGCACGGAGTCATCGCATGACGCTGACTGTCAGTGGGAGATTCAGGATGAAAGATAAAAGGTAGTACTTCAGATAGTGATTAATTAAACTGTGGCATTCACTCTCCAGGATGTAGTGATGGCCACCAATCTGGATGGCTTGAAATGGGGATTGGACACAGAAGCAGCATGCTTATGTACCCCAGTCATTGGGGAACACTGGTGAGAGGGTACTGTTGCACTCATACTTTGCTAGCACGTTTCACCTGGGCACCTGGTTGGCCACTGTGTGAACAGCATATTGAACCTGATGGACCCCCATATAATCCAGCATGGTTCTTAATTCAAAATTTAGCAAGATTCAGAAGAATACTTTATTTCTGTGAGGCACAGGTACCAGTTCTAGGTAGGTTGAGAGGAAGGGTTGAGACAAGAATTGCTGTGATGTTAAAAATATTTCCAGTGTAGAATGTGGAGGACCACTCATCTTGTTGCTTTATTTCAAAATCAACCTTCAAAATCAACCTCACATAAAGCCCGCAGTAGTGCCATAGAAATCAAATACAAAAGTAAAAAAACCAAAATCAAGGACATCTATGACAATTCATTCTTACTCTTAACTGCTTGCCCCAGTAGCAAGTGGCCACATGACCAATGCTACCCAACCACCAGATTGAGCTGCAGGCTGTCACTGGATGCTAGAGAAACTAACCAAGAGACATCTTTAATAAGGAACTCAGGATGGCCACCCTCTCAGAAGTCAGTTGGGAATTCTGCTTACATTTGGTCTACAGGTTTACAGAACGAGGTGTTAAGCACAGTGCACCACTTCAAGTCAGTATTGGCAAGGAAAGCAGACAGCTGAATGCCCATCTACCTTAAACAGAACTTGATGCAAACAGGAAATCACAGCAGCCAAGAGACTACCAGGACTTATGAGTCTATCCACAGAAAGTATTTTACATGGGAACTTTCAAATGTGGTGTTTGTTTATTTGATTTGTTTGAAGGCTGTAAATTAGTATTGTGCTCTCTGGGTATCTCCCATTTATAAAGAGCTGGCTCACCACAGCTTCTTTCCCCCTTTCCCTTCCACCACTGCCAAGGAGGCACCAAACGAAACTGCCCAGCCTGCTTTTGTGATCTTAATACAGCAGCCATGAGCAGCCTCATCAAAGGTGCCACATCAGTACCTTAGAGGGACTGCCAGTGGCTGCCCAGCATTTAAAAAAAATTGCACACAAAAAAATAGGCACCAAAATAATATAATAATGGATTATAATGGATTGACTATAATAATGGATTAACACAGTTATGGAACTGCATGCATTTCAAGCCTTGGTGGCACAATGCCAAGCAGTAGCAGGTACCCTGGACATTGCCCTAACTGAGGCTTGAAATCCCTTTCCCCCAGCCTCAGCTTTCTCATGACAGCTTGCTGTATGAGAGCTACTAAGAAAAACCCAAAGCACAAGGGATCTCTGGATGAAAGAGACATGTTTGGGAGGATTTTCAACTCTCTCTCAGCAACATCCTCAACTCCCCCTCCCCCACTGCAATCCCTATGGAGGGGCACAGTTTGCACATTGTCTTGAGCCTCTGGGGCTTGGGAAATGAGAAAAATTGGCCCTCTTTTTTTTTTGGCATATGCTTAGAGCAAAACAAAAATACTGGGCAGCCACAGACAGCCCCTCCAAGAATCATGAAAGATGGCTGGACAAGTGGTGAAGAGGGAGGGAAAAGGCTACAGCAGACCTGAAGGAACAGGGAGGTAGCAGGGAGAGAAGAAAAGTCTTGTTCTTTCTGCAATGGTCCATGCAATATCCATAAGAGGATCAAAGGGCGAGAAAGGGAGTCCACAATCCAGTCATCTGGCAAGGCTCACTGTGGGTTATGGACATGGTGGTTTAATGCAGATATGATATAAGGGTGGAAGCTGACTAACTGCTGGAGGTGTAGCTCTGCTACTGCTTTTCAAATCATACTTTGATTTGACACATTCAGTATTAGAACAGATGACATACAAATGGACATCCATTCAGCTATTTGGCCTGCCTTTGTTCAAGCTTTATGTATAATGAACTACCTGGATTTATGGTGTTCTAGCAATATTTACATTTTAAAAACTGTTGATGTCAGGATTTGGCCTTTTTAGGTAAAATTTTGTTTTGGCTAAACACGCAACAATAAATAAATGGTTCATTGGAAGCAGCTGCACAGCAGCTTGTCAGTCTTTTGCAGCAGTTTGTCACGATCAATTCCTGCTGCTTTGCATGTCCCACCCTCTTCCCCCTTCCCCTCCAACTGCCACCAACTGACATCCCCCCCCACCGTGTTCTCCCCTAACATTCCATGCCTCTCCCTTCCCCAGCCCAACAGAGACCCACCAGGAATAGCCCAGGCAACCCACACATGAATCTGGAGAATACATGTTCTCCCATGAATGCAGGAGGCCAGCATACTTGGCGAAGACCCCTCCTCTGGGGCCAGGCAGGCAGACCTTACTGAACCTCCTGAGAAGGTGAGACTTGCCTGGAAATCTCCAGTTGTTGTTCCTGCCCTGTGGTAGAAGGCAGGCTTTCTCAGGTAAGTGCTACCCATAGAGCCGCTCTCCAGGCCATCTCCCAAGCCACTGTGTAGCTCCAGAATCAAACAGCAGAGACCTACTGGGTCTTCTAGAAGAAGTCATTTGCCAAATAAAGGTGGAGAGCTGGGACCTTCTGGGGGCAGATAGCCCCCCTCGCCCTGCTTGCTGTAGCAGTAGCTTCTACAAGGAGAGGGAGTATGGGGATAGGTATCCTAGTTCCCATTCACACTCACCCTCCAACCAGAAGGAAAAGGACTGCTCCCGATCCCCCTTAGGGTGCAGCCACTCCCTCTCACACCAGGCATCCTATCCATGTGAGAGGGAAGTAGTCATGGATGGAAAACGAGGGCCCTCCCTCCTGCCCCTTCAGGGCCCAGGGATTGAAGCCCCCCCTCACAGGAGGTGTAAGTGGTCCAGCTCAGACTCAAAAAGGCATAGCAGAGGGAGAAAGAAGGGGTGCTCACCAGCCCCACCTATTCATCACATGATGGCCTACCAGCCCTCTTCCCCTCCCCCCCCCGCTCCCAACTGCCACCAACTGGCATTCCCCCCCTTTCTCCCCTAATATTCCATGCCTCTCCCTTTCCTGGCCCAGAGGAAGTCCACCAGGAATAGCCCAGGCCCAATGGCAAGCCACTCATGAAGCTGGAGAACACACGTCCCACACAAAGCCATGTTTGCTGAGGAAACGTGAGTGATGGGGTGAAATGGGAAAAGGGGCACTGACAGGATGAAAAGGCAGAAAATTGGGGAATTCTCCCCAGACCCCGTATTTGCCTTATGGGTAAAACATAATTAAGGCTGTAAGTTCCCTTAAAACATGTAGCTCAATTCTTTAGTTAAAAGATGGGAAAGATATAGATTTCTTTGTAAATCACTTGGATGCTCTTCAGCCAGTCCTTTCCAACAAATTATTTTAAATACATCACATGTCTATGCGTTCGCTAACCAAGGATTTCATATTTTGGGTAAAATATGAAATCAACGCAGAGAGAGAAAAAAAATCAGGGGACCCCACAGACAAGGAAGAGAACTGCATAATGTGTATTCAATCACCCAGAGCTTAGAGGAATGGGGCACTATATAAAATCAAAGCCAATAAATGAATGAATGAATCGATCAATGAATGAATGAATGATGCCTCTTTTGGGGATATAGGAACAGCATAAAAATACTTCAGAATAACTAATACTGTTGCAAGTCAGGACTATTCTGTACCCCTGATGTGAGCTGGTCCTCACTAGCAGGAGTGCTGCAAAGTAGTAAAACAATTCAGAGCAGGAAAAAGTCCATTACACTCTCCTTGGAGTATCCTCCCCAGTTTTCAGAATAAGACTTCCCTTGTTACCCATAACCTGAATTCCAAGTCATTTGTTCTGACTCACTTTTCTGGGTATCTCCTTTATACCCACTTTTTCCTCCAAATTATACACAAGTCACTCCTTCACCATTTTTGGTAGAAAGCACTCCCACTGCTATTATGTCGAAACAAAGATAACTGGGCAGGAGTAAACACGTATGTGAAATCTGTAGGATTTTGTTAATTTGATCAGTCTTGAGATCTCAAACCAAAACTGTACAAATCTTCCAAGCTTTTCTGGCAATAACAGCTGGATTTTCTTGGAGTATAAACCAGCCATATCATATGCTGGTTTGCTGCTATCAGATCTGGTTGCAATTCACTTTGAGAGTGGATGTTTCTCACTTTTTCAAACCAAAGCAGATTTTCCAAGCCTATACAAATCAAGAAAAGCCTCTTGATTCCAGGGTGAGCATAAGCTAGAATGCCAACACACTGAAGCAAACAGGCATTTTCTTTGTGAGCATGGACAATGGATTCTTTAGCAACAAACTTGCACAACAGCCTACTTGGAAATCGGTGCAATTTGCAAAAACACCCACTTAGAACACATCCTGTTTCTCTACAGCAAAATGAATGAAAGAATTTTGGGGAGTTAGATCAGCTGCTTCACAAAGTGCAGTCTTGGCTGTTGAGCAAGAGAATGTCTGTGTATTATGTATTAATGTGGTCTATTTCCCAAAACAGCACCTGCTGTTACTATATTTGATGGCCTGGAGGTCAGCAATCCCAAGAAATAGTACAACCCCCCCCACCCCCACCAACAAAATTCAGTAGTGCTCACAGTTGGAGGAGAATAAATGTTCACAATAAATAAAGTACAAGCTACTGCCAGAACGTCTTGAGAGGAAGCAACTCCAACTTTGCCTTCACTTTTGCCCAGTGTTGCAGTTCTTCAGGGCTGGGGCAAAATCCAACTTCCATGACATCCTAGTGAGGTGTGTCTCGGTTTCCCAGATGCCCATGCCCATGCCCATTCCTGCAGCCTCTTTTAGCAATTTTAGCATGTAGGCTTCATGCTTTTTGCCTTCTGCTCCACCTACTACTGATATGTGGTCCCCCAAGAACCTACCCAAAATAGAATATGCCCTTGAACTGAAAGAGTTTCTACACCCCTACTTTAACCTCATCCAACACAGAGGAACAGAACTGAGGACTGAAAGACTCTGGGATTTTCTTAATCAGGGTAAAGTACTGCACTATTACTTCAGCAATCAGGAAACCAGTGTCAATTTAACTCTTGTTTCTAAGCTATGTGACAGGAAAGAATCTTACTATTGATGTATACCTGTAGTGTCGACCTGTGGCAAAAGTCGGAGGAAGATTGGCCGTGCATAAGGGGGCAACACTTTCTGCATCTCCAGGTATAGCACGTTAGGGTTCAATTTTGCTTCTGGGTCAGCAATAGCTGCCATTCCAGCCTTCCCTTCCACTCCTGAAATGTAAAAAGCAAACATAAAGCACACCCTGGTACACACTTTCTGACACCACAAACGAGGCAATTAGCTTCCAACGTCTCAAATTCTACAGCTGGAAATCAAAGCAGGTTGCACCTTGCCTTCCTTGGAAAAACTCTTCAACAAGAAGAGGAAAAATAGCCTGACCTCAGCTTCTAGCTGAAGAAGCAGCAGCTGAAGCCTTCTCACTTCTTACCAGAAAGAATCCGCTCTAACTGCTAGCCTCGTTATGACTGCAATACAAATGTCACAAGTTAAAGACCTGCTGATTCTAGCAAGCACAGACTATCAAGGAGGGAGCAGGTTGTATGGATGGAGGCTAAGAGCTCGTCCTTAGAGGAGGAGACTATAAGTCAATCATCCAAGTAAGGGTAAACGTGGATAACCTGAAGGTGAAGGTGAAGGTGAAGGTGGGCACAAATGGGAGCCATACACTTGGTGAATACCCATGGAGTGGTAGCAAGGCCGAAGGGGAGCACATTCTATGTGAAGATGTTGGAACCGAAGGAGGCACCTATGAGCAGGATGGGTGATAATATGAAAATAAGTGTCCTTTAAATCAAAGGATGTGAACCAATCCTCTCCTGAGCAATGGAAGAATGTTCTGGAGTGTGGTCATTCAGATTTTTTTTGGGTCTAATATATTTATTGATGCCACGTACATCCAATATTGGGCATAGACCACCATCATGCTTTGGCATGGTAAAGTATTTAGAGTAGAAACTGTGCAGTCCTTTGGAGCAGCTAACTTGACGAATCGCTCCCTTACGAAGCAGCTGAGATACTTCATCCCAAAGTGTCTGGGAGGCTGTTGTATAACGGATTGGTCCGACAGGTGGAACAGTCTCAAACTCAATTTTGTATCTGTGCCCTACGATGAAAAGAACCTACTTATCAGATGTGATGGACTCCCAGAAGGGGAGTTGATTTTGCAGTCGATCCCCAAAAGAAAAAGGGGAAGGTGGGTTGGAAGTGAGAGGAGAGGTTCGCACACGTCCTCAGCAAGGGCGTTTGTCAGTGTCAAGTCGGTGCCTGGGCTGCTGGAATCCAGGCGCATTCTGTCGGTGGTTGCACTGCTGCCTTTGGCCATATTGCTGGTGCCCGGATGGGATGGGTATGGTAGTTGGTAAGGCTGGTAGTGGTATTGGGATCTGCCCCAAGGCCCCTTACCTCTCTTTTGAGATGGAGTCTCCATATGTTGTGTCATAAGACAGGTCTTCTGGATGTTTTCCAGCTTGTCATCTGTTCTGGTGTTAAACAGGCTGGAACTGTCAAATGGCATGTTCTCTACACACTGCTTGGTTTCCTGAGGTAGATTCCCAGATCTTAACCAAGCATGTCTGCAAAGTGCAATGGCACTGACGAGACCTCGAGAATCACAATTGTCATAATGTCTCGCTGTGTTGAGCTGTTGCCTGGAGAGCTGCATTGCCTCCCCGATGAATAGATGGGCCAGTTCCTTTTGTTGGTCTGGGAAGGATGCAATGAGGGACTCGATCTTCTGCCAAAGGAAGAATTGATAACAGGCCATGGTGGCCTCATAGTTCGAGATGCAAAGACTGAGTCCCATGGCGGCGTAGATGTGGCGAGACAACATATTGATCTTTCTGCCCTCTTTGTCCACTGGGGTGGAATGTTCTTTATTTTGATGTCCCTGAGAGGACTCAATGACAATTGAATTTGGTTGAGGATGTTTCAACAGGAAAGGGATATCCTGTTCCTGAACTTTGTACAACCCCCTCGAGGTGTCTGGAGGTAGGAGGAGGAGGGTGAGGCAGCTGGCAGGTATCAGTCATCACCCGCTTGAGTGTGGTAATAAACGGCAGGGCGATAGATGAGGAGTCTTCCTTATGAAGTCAAAGACCTTGCCCTGGTTTGGACCAATATACTGCTGAACGTCTATCTCCAGAGACTTGGTCATGCAGGAGAGTAACTCAGAAAAGGTCCCCTGAGAGTCACCTGAAGACCTAGGGCCCTGGGTAGAGATGACCGCATCTGGAGATGTCGACGCTTCTTTAGAATCGTCCAAGTCTGAGATGTAGGGTGGCCTAGACGAGGAACCTCCAGGAAACATGAAGGGGTCAGCGAGTGCTGCAGTGGATGTTGACAGTGAGTCTCTCGACACAGAGTGTGGCGTGGAGTGGCAAGGATGTGGCATCAGACACAGGTAGTACCCATACAGGGGATAGTAGTCCCATGGGTAAGGTCAATCAAAGTGATCAGGATCAAACTCCCCATAAGGAAAGGGAACCCAGTGCTGCGACGGCTATGGAGTCAAAGGTGGAGGCTGCAAGAGGGACAAGGGGCATTGAGGCACCCTTGGAGATCCCTCCGGAGATGAGTGAAACACAGGCATAGATGTTGGAGATCTTGCAGGCAGTTCTTTGAGTACTGTTCGAGGAGGAAATTCACAGATCTCTCCGTTGGACATAGAGCCTTTTGCCAGGACATCGGGACTGAAGTGAGGCAAAGTCGTAACCCTTGGAGGTGATGATGGAGGGGTCACCTGCATCAAGGACTGACGGCCCGAGGCTTCAATCGGAACCAAGGTCAGAACCAAGATCGGGACCAAGGCCAGGATGGAGGTCAGCTCCGAGCATGGTGGCTTGTCATGTTTCTTGTGCTGCTGCTTGGGCTTATCAGGTTTGTCCTTTTTGGATCATTTGGACTTCGAGGAGTTGTCGGATTCGATATGCTTCCTCTTCTCCTTGTGCTTATGCAGAGGAGGGCTAGAGGAGCACTTTCCATCCTTGGCAACTGAACCCCCGTCAGATAGTTTAGCAGATGGGGGTTTAGATGGTCCCGCAGCTGCAGAGCTGGCCTCAGCCGAGACCTGCTTCATGGTGACCAGGGCTTGGTCCCATAGCATCTTGCACAGCCTATTCTCATGATTCTTTCGTGCCTGTCTTGTAAAAGACTGGCAATGGCTGCACTTATCTATCCTGTGGCCTTCCCCAAGACAGAGGAGGCACAGGTCGTGAGGATCAGGGGGGACATTTTAGCCCCACACTGGGAACACTTATGAAAAGCTGCCTGCTGCACCATCAAGAGAAGAAAAAGAGGACACAGTGAGCGTGTAACTTGGAGAAGAAGGGCGAAAGAAGGGTTTTTAATATATATATATTTATATTTTTGAAAGGGGTAGGGTAGGGTTTAGGGGAAAGTGGGGTTAGATAAGACAAAGCAACTGGGAACGGGGCAAACTGGGACAGAGTAACTATACGTGAAAGCAGAACGAAGACAAGAAGGGAGCTTCTTAACCAGATCTAGCAGAACAGCAAGAGTGAAAAGAGCCCAAGGCACAGCGAACGGCAGTTGCAAGCGGACTGGGGAAATAGGAGGCACTCCCCTTTAAACTAAGGGGGGGGGAGGGTGCAGAGTTCCTGCCAAAACCCTAAAGCTGTTTAAACTTCTCAGCAACAGGCACTGCGCAGGCACAGCACCCACAATGTGTGATGCACAGAGGCCATGATGAAGAAGGAGCCCTGCTGCTGAAAAAATGTAATGTGCATAGAAACCTTCAGCAGGAGCTCCTCTTCCAGAGGGAGCAAATACTTCTTAAGCACTTGAGCAGGGATGTGGTAAGCTCCAGGGAAAGCAACAGCAGTTGCCCTGATGCAAAATACAGCACCGCTCTATTAATTTGAAGAAGTTTGTCATCTCATCCAGTTACTGTGCAATACAAGTTGCCCTTTTTGCTTCTTCAGGCAGATTTGTTTGTTTCCGGTTCCAGTTTACTTATACCTCACATGGATAAACTCACCAGTAGAGGATGTGAACACGTATAAAACAGAAGGGCAGCACCTTCAGGGTGCATTCTAAAGGGAACACCTTCCAAATGATTTCTTGCTTATCATTAGACTTAGGTTATCAAATTTTAATAGGACTGACATTTGCTGAACCGTTTCTATACCCACTGTGGCTTTCCATTGGGCCTTTCAAGTCAGTTCAAAGAGATGCCACACTGAGTATACAATCTGGTCACATTTTTAAACTAGAGGCAACAGCAGCAAGGAATTCTAAAGGAACCACAATGTCCTCCTGCCTACTTAATCCAGGTTTGGATGGTGAGAAGTTTTCAAACTGTTGCTCAAAAGATGTCATATGAATTTGAAGACAGAATGAGAACTGCTCAGAGAAAACTCCTGTCACTGCAAAGCACTCCTGTGATCCCAAAAGTCTGCATCCTTTGCATGTAAATCTACAAATCTGCTCACACAGAAGTGTAGTGTAACTAGCAGAAGTTCTCCAAAGTTTCATACTAGAATTATTCTGAGTCCTAATATGAAAGATTGTATTTTACTTGTCCAATACTAATTCATGTTGAGCAGCTTTGGCCAATAACTCCCCTCAGCCCCTAATAAGCATAACCAATTGTGAAAGATTATAGGATCTGTAGCCTCAAACACCTAGAGGGCTACAAGTTGCCAACCCCTGACTTACCTGATGTTCTGATGTCATTTTTCCATAATGATATACCAAACATATACTAATGGTCTATTTTCAAACTGTTGCCCTCTTCTGTTGTGCTGTTTCTATTTCCATCCTCTGCTGAATACAGCTTGTTTCACAGTGGATCATTCTTCCATCACATCAGACTGCTTGCTAATGCAACAGCTGATTTTGAAACCAGACACACATTTGCCAACTTCTAAATCATAAATGCAGGATTCAAATTACCTGGCACCTCTACCCCATACACAGCAACATCTGTCTTGCTGAGGATGTGGCTGAGGATTCCCTCAACCTCTGTGGTGGAGACATTTTCCCCACGCCAACGGAATGTATCCCCACTCCGGTCTCTAAAGTACATGTAGCCCAGTTCATCCATCACTAGCACATCTCCTGCAAGAAAAGAGAAAGCTGGCCTCATTCATTATTCAGTGAAAGATAATTACCTGTCCTTTAGCATCAAGTACTCTTGTTTTCTATGATTTTACAAAACTGTGCCTTCTAAGTAGATGTTCAGCAACTGAGGACCAGAGTAAAATAACCATGTGACTCCCTAGGTGTTAATACAATCAATCACGGGCAAGAATGGTTCAGGAGACAGAAGAGAAGGGCCCCCACCCTATGGCCAAACTATCCTTCAGTAACTGTTGAACAAACCAAACTAGTAGGCCCTTATGAGGACAACCATTATAGGTAGCTGATAACCCCTGCATATAGAGCACTGTTCCATTAATGCAGCCACATAGAACAAGCAGCATAGATCATGTGTTAGTCACTTCCCATTTAACTCTGTTTAATTGTCAAGTCTACATCATGCTTCAATTTTATATTGTTGTTAAGCCCCCTTGTTAGCCCTGGTGGACAGAAGGACACATTTGAGCTAATGAACAACATCTTCATACATCCATGGTTGCAAAATACTGCTTCCCAGAGACAAGTCGTAAGAACAGTGATGCACTTTTCAACTATCACACTAGCCTGACAGTTCTGGAAATGGAATTCTTAACTACAGAAATTCTGGGCCAGAAATTGATTTTTGCAATAAGCTGCCACCATGCAGGTGAGCCCAAGGAAGCATGTCAAATATCTGAACCTGCTGGAAAGGTAGGTTTTGCAATTCAGTATAAACAAGATTATTCTTCTAGGCAGGAACCAATGATATTACCATTCACCACAAAAGCAGGCTGATGAGTACCTGAAAGATAAGCCTGGTCTCCTTTCTGGAAAACATTGTAGGCAATTTTTTTGTTGGTTGCATTCTGATTGACATAACCATCAAACCTTCGCAAAGGATCCTTCTGGTTTATTCGGCCCACAAGCAACCCTGGCTCTCCTGGGATCGGGGGGTGGGGGGAGGGAGAGAAGACAGAACAACAATTTGCATAGCTATGTATTTCTAAAGCTGTGCTACCCTAAAATTATGCATTATATAGTATAATGGATAATATATAGTATTAGTATAACATTTCAGCTGTGAATTATACTGCAACATCAGAAGTATGATATGCAAAGGATAACTGCTTTCCAATCAGCACATTAAGAAGTTTACTTCAAAATGCAGACCAAATTAAAGCCACAAGCATCCCTATTATCATGCCACTGTTGGTTATAGACACAGCAACAGTATCTGTTACCTGTTGATAGTTTTGAGTCTCTCAGTACAGTTGCTTTGCATACACAAGATGTCTGATCTACCTACTTCTATGCTCCATGATTTTCCATAGGTCTCTATCAGTTTTTTCTTCCCTTCCCCTGTCACCAATTGAATTTTCATCTCTTTGTTCTTTCCCAAAGATCTTTCCTGCTCCTTCCACTTACTGCATATTTATTTATTCATTCAATATATTTTATCCCACCTTTCCACTGCTTAGGTGTTCAAGGTGGCTGACAAACATGTTGAATAAAGTATGCTACAAATGTTACAAATATGTTTGAATAATGTTTGCAGCATACATAGGTATATCTGCCCCACTAGGACAAAACCAACACACTCCCTCATTTTATACTTGATGCTTACGTAGCTTTCAGCCATTTTGGAATCAGTGGTGCAGAAAAGAACATTCCTTCCCTGTCCTGATCAAATCAAGGAGCACAGCAAATAACACTGAGGTCAGAAGATAGGCATGCTCCTGCCATGAAATAAGGGCAGCTGGCATTGCACAGGGAACACTGACCCCATACTATAACTAAGTCACAAAAGACAGGATATTCATTGTGTATTACTTATTGCATTTCTACTTACCTGGACAGCAGGAGATACAGAGACCATTTTCATTCCGAATCAATTCCATAGTATCTTCATTAACTTTCACCAAACGGATAGGATACACATTTGGCAAAATCCGGCTGTTGAAGCCACAGGCGCCAACCTACCAAGTTAATGAGCGATGCTTAAAAGCAAGTGAGGGCTAAACTTAGTCATCTGTCATGATTACATATTTATATCTCTCGCAAAGGACGCCATACAAACATCATTCATTCATTCATTCATTCAAATAAATAAATAAATAATCTACATCTCAAAATGCACAGTAGTAACCACCAGAAAAAGGGCCTGCAAGTTTCCAGAGAGTAGAGGTGGCAGTGGAGGAATGCAAAAAACAAACAAAAGGTAGTAAGAGGAAAAGACAGGGCTTTTTTTGTCACAGAACGCACCGGAACGGCATTCTGGCACCTTTTTTCGAAGGATTTTTCCACATGATTTTGAATCGCCCTGTTGGGCTTAGCAGGTTGGTGGCAAAATCATTAAAATAGTGCATGCAGGCTGCTTGTGTGTCCGCGCTGCTTGTGATGGCGTTGCTCGGCTTTTGATGCTGCTTGGCTTGTGATTGGTCATGTGGTCGCATGCTGAGTGCTTACTGCGGGCAGCAACCATTATGTTTCATTACACAGTGTTGGTGTGTGTAGAGTGACTGGCTATGTGCAAAAGGTAAATAATTTCTTTATTTAAAAAAAAAAAGTTGGTGAATTGAAAATCTTTTTTTAATTTTTAGTGTAAAAGTGTGACCCCAAATTTAAAAATGAAAAAAATTACTAATTACTTCTCAACCACCAGTCCTGCTAATAAAAGATTACCCTAAAAAACCCCTAAATAAAAGATTAACAAGATATGAGTTCTGGCACTCTTTCTTTCTTTCTTTACAAAAAAAAGCACTGGGCAAAGGAAAGGAGTTAGCCTGCTCAAGCCTCTAACAATATCTAGTTAAGTATTCTATATACTCTCAAGTGAGATACTACAGTTAAGGGGAATGGAGGTCATGAAGTTTAAAAAAAACTGCTAAAAACACAAGAGCAGGTATGCTAGATCAGACCAGTAGTCCATCTAACTCAGCATCACTTTTCCACAGTGACTAACCAGCTGCCCACAGGATCCCACAAGTAGGCTATGCATGCAACAGCAGCTTCCTGCCCAAGTAAAAGAAGGTAGTATACACATATATTGCCTCTGCTACTGGTGGTAACATATAGCCATCAGATCTAGTAGCGATGGCCTTATTCTCCATTTGTCCAATCCTTTGTAAAGCCAGCTTAATCAGTTACCATCACTACATCCTGTGGAAGAGAATCCTATTGTTTAATTATGCACTGTGTGAAGTATCACCTCTCTTTATCTGTCCTGAATCTCCTACTAATCAGCTTCATTGGTTCTGTTACTATGAAAGGGACAGAAAAATGTCCCCTTTTTGAATTTCTCCACTCCATGTAATTTTGTATACTTTTATTTTATATCCCTTTGCTGTTTTTCGAATCTAAAAAATCTCTACTGTTGTAACATTTCCTCATAGGAGAATTGGTCTAACCCCATCTTCATTTTAATGTGCCTTTTTCTGTTTTCCGAACTCTATAATTTGGTATAGGAACCAGTTCTGTACATAATATTCTAAGTGCCATCACACAAGAGATTTGTGTAAGAGTAGTAAAACATTGGCAGTTTTAGTTTTAATGCCTTTCCTAATTATGCCCAACACGGAATTCACTTTTTCACAATAGCTACACACTGAGCTGACATTTTCACTAAGTTGCCCACCATAAAATCAAGAGCCCTTTCTTGGTCAGTTACTGCTCGCTCAGATCCCATCAGTTTACACTTAGAATCATAGAATAGTAGAGTTGGAAGGGGCCAAGAAGGCCATTTGGTCCAAACCCCTGCTGTTGCAGGACACCAATACCATTTCACTCAGATGGCTGTCCAGTTTCTTTTTGAATGTCTCTAATGTTGGAGAGCCCACAACCTCTCTAGGCAACTGGTTCCACTGCCGTACGTATAGCTCTGACAGTGAGGAAACTTTTCCTCATATAAGCAGGCTGTTGTTGTTGTTAGTCGCAAAGTCGTGTCTGACCCATTGCAACCCCATGGACAACATTCCTCCAGGCCTTCCTGTCCTCCACCATCCCTCGGAGTCCACTTAAGCTCATGCCAACTGCTTCAGTGACTCCATCTAGCCACCTCATTCTCTGCCGTCCCCTTCTTCTTTTGCCATCAGTTGTTCCAAGCATTAGGGTCTTCTCCAGGGAATCCTTCCTTCTCATTAGGTGGCCAAAGTATTTGAATTTCATCTTCAGTATCTGGCCTTCTAAAGAGCAGTCAGGGGTGATCTCCTCTAGGACTGACTCTGTCTATCAGATCTAATTCCTTAAATCTATTTGTCACCTCTACTGTATATTCATCTTAGGTCATACCTGAGTGGCCTAGTGCTTTTCCCTACTTTCTTCAATTTAAGCCTAAATTTTGCAACAAGAAGCTCATGAGCTGAGCCACAGTCAGCTCCTGATCTAGTTTTTACTGACTGTATAGAGCTTCTCCATCTTTGGGTGCAGAGCATATAGATTACAGCATCGGACTCTCCTTTCACCACCAGATACATCAGCAATTGAGTGTCCTTTTGGCTTTGACCCAGTCACTTCATTTTTTCTGGTGCTAATAGTACTAGCCCTTTGCTCTTCCCCAGTAGCATATTGGACACCTTCCGACCTGAGGGGGTCATCTTCCAGCATCATGTCTTTTGCCTTTTGGTACCGTCCATGGGGTTTTCATGGCAAAGATACAGGAGTGGGTTGCCATTTCCTTCTCCAGTGGATCACATTTTGTCAGAGCTCTCTGCTATGACCTGTCTGTCTTGGGTGGCCCTGCATAGCATAGCTCATAGCTTCATTGAGCTACCCAAGCCCCTTCACCATGACAAGGCAGTGATCCATGAAGGGGAAGCAGGTTGCATACATGCAACTACCATTCTTCAAGTGGTCTTCTGTGTATCCACACATACAGGTGCTACGCCTGCACAGTGCCTTGTTTGAGAAGATTTCTCTAGCTTAGCCTAGAACTTTCTGAAGGAGCCCTGCCCACTACCCTGTTATATAAATAGCAGGTTCCTGCCATTTCTTCAGTTCACCCAAAGACTGATGTTTGCATTTTTGTTTGCGTCCCCATGCATTTTATCATCATGAAAATAGAAGATAAAGAGAAGAATTACAAATACTTATGTAAACACCTATCCACTGACACCAAAGCAAGGCTGGCAGGTGGGTTGTATGAATGTACAGATGACCACTCAAAGAATGACAGTTACAGGTATGTAACCATCATGGACTCTGTACATCACACATATAGGACACTAGCAAGCATACCCAGAACGGTGGTAGGAGATGTTGTTACAATAACCAAGAGGTTAGCACAATCAAATAAGAAGGCAGTTCCATCAATTTCCAATGTTCAGTCATTACTGCAAAATAGAGGACAATACAGTCTACTGAAAGGAGCAGTCCTGTCTGCCCTAATGTCAATGCCCTAACGTCCAGATGGTACTGTTTGACAAACGTGGACAGTGTCAACCATGTTGTAGCCAAGCAAAGAGCTTCTAGCAGTAGTCCAGCATGGAGAGCTGTCAACGTGGAGACTGCTGTCATAGAGTGAGCTCTGGGTTGGTCAGGTAGCTCCAGATTTGACCGTTTGTATGATCGTTTTGATGATCCTTGGAATGATCTGAATATTTAACAAAGAGACACGTAGTGTTCTGGATGGACTTGGCTCAGGACTGACAGAACACCAGTGTATGACAGAAGTCAAGGGTATGGAGTGTTCTTTCAACATCTGTGGCTGGTGATGGGTAAAAAGTTGGTAAGACAGTATCTTGGTTAATGTGGAAGGAAGAAGAGACTTTTGAGAGGAATGAAGGGCCGGTGTGGAGGACAACTTTTTCCTTCTGAAATGTCAGATATAGAGGAGCATGCAAAGTTCATTTGCTCTGCACCACAAGGAAGGAGACCTTCCAAGACAGAAGTCTTAAGTTGATAGTGGCAAGTGGCTCAAAGGGTTGTTTTGTTATTGTAGCCAATACACTATGATAGACTCCATCTGGGATGCTATGTCAGGTTGGAGGGTGCAGGTTTTTGAGCTCCTTCATGAAGCGACGCGAGAAGGGATGGGAGAAGGTGGAATAGCCCTCAATGGGATCATGGTAGGTGAAAATGGCATAAAAGTAAACTTTTATTGAGGTAGGTTTGAGTCCTGACTGGTAAAGGGAATGGAAGAATTTGAGTATTTTTGGGATGGTAGTGCTAGAATGGTCTACGGAATGGCCCCTTGCATATCTTCTGAATTTTGCCCATTTTGTGGCATAAGAGTATCTGGTTTTATAATAGCATTGTTCCATGTGCAACTCCCCTGGCTGACCATGGTAGAAGTGACCAGCAAATGGGTACCAATATGGATGTCCTATGTACAGTTGCCCAAAAGGACCAATGCCTATGGAATGGTGAGTTGACATCGGCAATGGGTTCAAGGACATGGTTTGGAATGGTTGGGATGTCTGAGGAATCAGTACCAATGGTCCTTCTCTGTATGGGGTCAACCTGGGTAAAGATTGAGTCAGAGAGTCATAGATTTCGCTGACGGAGAAAGAAGTTGGTGGCATGCTCTTGATCCAGGTGCTATGTTCCGATTCGACTGCAGCAGGGGAGCACTGAATTGGGGACACTTGAGCTGATGAACTTCTAGATGCTGGTAGAGCTTCTAGAGCAGGCATGTCCAAAGTCCGGCCTAGGGGCCAAATGCGGCCCATTTTCAAATTTCGAGTGGCCCTCAGCCTCTTCTCCCCACCAGCTCAGCCTGTCACTCATCCCCGCCGGCTGGCGTTTTTCCCTTCACCGCACAGCAGTTCCTGCAGCTGTCCCCTGCTGCCTCCTGCTCCTTCAAGATACCACCTTCTGGTGAAGGATATTTCACCAGAAGATGGCAGTAGACCTGAGTCAGCACTCTCACCACGTGACCCTTGTGACACAAGGCTTGTGTGCCCATTTCTAAAATGGCGACTGTAACTAAAAAAAGGAAAGTTGACAGCGAGGGCTGCCGCTTCCAGGACAAGTGGAAATTGGAGTATTTTTTCACTAAAATATGAAACAACTGTGTCTGCCTAATTTGCCAAGAGACTGTGGCTGTTTTCAAGGAATTCAATATCAAGAGGCACTACCAGACGAAACATGCTAACTACACAAGCTAACTGGGAACGAACACAGTGAAAAATTGAAGGAACTGGAAGCTGCTTTAACGGCACAGCAGCACTTTTTCACAAGAGCCCATGAGTCAAATGAAAATGCCACAAAGGAGAGCTACGAGGTGGCAACGCTGATTGCCAAGCACTGCAAACCTTCTACTGAGGGTGAATTTATTAAAGACTGCGTGATGACAATGGTGGAGAAAATTTGTCCTGTGAAGAAGCAAGAGTTTGCTTATGTTTGCCTGGCCCATAACACTGTGGTACGGAGAACTGAAGACATTTCATCTGATATTGTTGTTGTTGTTAGTCGCGAAGTCGAGTCCGACCCATCGCGACCCCATGGACAACATTCCTCCAGGCCCTCCTGTCCTCCACCATCCCCCGGAGTCCACTCAAGCTCACACCAACCACCTCAGTGACTCCATCCAGCCACCTCATCCTCTGCCGTCCCCTTCTTCTTTTGCCATCTATTGTTCCCAGCATTAGACTCTTCTCTAGGGAGTCCTTCCTTCTCATTAGGTGGCCAAAGTATTTGAGTTTCACCTTCAGGATCTGGCCTTCTAAAGAGCAGTCAGGGTTGATCTCCTCCAGGACTGACTGATTTGATCGCCTTGCGGTCCAAGGGACTCGCAGGAGTCTCCTCCAGCACCACAACTCAAAGGCCTCAATCCTTTTGCACTCAGCCTTCCTTATTGTCCAGCTTTCACAGCCATACATTGCAACTGGGAAAACCATAGCCTTGACTATACGCACTTTTGTTGGCAGGGTGATGTCTCTGCTTTTTAGTATGCTATCTAGATTTGCCATAGCTTTCCTCCCCAGAAGCAAGCGTCTTTTAATTTCTTGGCTGCAGTCCCCGTCTGCGGTGATCTTGGAGCCCAGGAAAATAAAATCTCTCACTACCTCCATTTCTTCCCCATCTATTTGCCAGGAAGTGAGAGGACCAGATGCCATGATCTTAGTTTTCCTAACGTTGAGTTTCAATCCAACTTTTGCACTCTCCCCCTTCACCCGCATCAAGAGGCTCTTTAGTTCCTCTTCACTTTCTGCCATGAGAGTGGTATCATCTGCATATCTGAGGTTGTTGATATTTCTCCCAGCAATCTTGATTCCAACTGGTGATTCATCTAGCCCTGCCTTTCTCATGATGTGCTCTGCATATAAGTTAAATAGGCAGGGTGACAGTATACAGCCTTGCCGAACTCCTTTCTCAATTCTGAACCAATCAGTGGTTCCGTGTTCGGTTCTCACTGTTGCTTCTTGACCTGCATATAGGTTTCTCAAGAGACAAATAAGATGGTTTGGTACTCCCATCTCTTTAAGAACTTGCCACAATTTGTTGTGATCCACACAATCAAAGGCTTTAGCGTAGTCAATGAAGCAGAAGTAGATCTTTTTCTGGAACTCCCTGGCTTTCTCCATGATCCAGCGTATGTTGGCAATTTGATCTCTAGTTCCTCTCCCTCTTCGAAATCCTGCCTGTACTTCTGGTAGTTCTCGGTCCACATACTGCTGGAGCCTAGCTTGTAGGATTTTGAGCATCACTTTGCTAGCATGTGAAATGAGTGCAATGGTGCGGTAGTTTGAACATTCTTTGGCATTGCCCTTCTTGGGGATCGGAATGTAAACTGACCTTTTCCAATCCTGTGGCCACTGTTGAGTTTTCCAAATTTGCTGGCATAGTGAGTGTAGCACTTTTACTGCATCTTCTTTCAGGATTTTGAATAGCTCAGCTGGAATGCTGTCACCTCCACTAGCTTTGTTGTTGCTCAGACTTCCTAAGGCCCATTTGACTTCACATTCCAGGATGTCTGGCTCGAGGTCAGTGACCACCCCATCGTAGTTATCAGGGATGTTAAGCTCTTTCTTGTATAGTTCTTCTGTGTAATCTTGCCACCTCTTCTTAATCTCTTCTGCCTCTGTTAGGTCCCTGCCATTATGGTCCTTTATTATGCCCATTTTCACATGAAATGTTCCCTTCATATCTCTAATTTTCTTGAAGAGATCTCTGGTCCTCCCTATTCTATTGTTTTCTTCTATTTCTTTGCACTGTTCATTTAGGAAGGCATTCTTATCTCTTCTAGCTGTTCTCTGGAATTCTGCATTCAATTGTTTGTATCTTTCTCTTTCTCCCTTGCCTTTCGCTTCCCTTCTTTCCTCAGCTATTTGTAAAGCTTCCTCAGACAGCCATTTTGCTTTCTTGCCTTTCTTTTTCTTTGGGATGGTTTTAGTTGCTGCCTCTTGTACAATGTTGCAAACCTCCGTCCATAGTTCTTCAGGCACTCTGTCTATCAGATCTAATTCCTTAAATCTATTTGTCACCTCTACTGTATATTCATCAGGGATATGATTTAGGTCATACCTGAGTGGCCTAGTGCTTTTCCCTACTTTCTTCAACTTAAGCCTAAATTTTGCCACCAGAAGCTCATGATCTGAGCCACAGTCAGCTCCTGGTTTAGTTTTTACTGACTGTATAGAACTTCTCCATCTTTGGCTGCAGAGCACATAGTCAATCTGATTTCTGTGTTGACCGTCTGGTGATGTCCATGTGTAGAGACGTCTCTTGGGTTGTTGGAAAAGAGTGTTTGTTATGACCATCATATTCTCTTGACAAAATTCTACCAGCCTATGCCCTGCTTCATTTTGTATTCCAAGGCCAAACTTGCCTGTTATTCCGGTTATCTTTTGGTTTCCTACTTTAGCATTCCAATCCCCCATGATGATAAGGACATCATTTTTTGGAGTTAATTCTAGCAGGTGTTGTAGGCCTTCATAGAACCGGTCAACTTCAGCCTCTTCAGCACCAGTGGTTGGGGCATAGACTTGGACTATTGTGATGTTGAATGGTTTGCCTTGGATTTGAACTGAGATCATTCTGTCATTTTGGAGATTGTATCCCAGTACTGCTTTCCCTACTCTTTTATTGACTATGAAGGCTACTCCATTTCTTCTGAGGGATTCTTGCCCGCAGTAGTATACCTGATGGTCATCTGAACTAAATTCACCCATGCCTGTCCATTTTAGTTCACTGATTCCTAACATGTCGATGTTCAGTCTTGTCATCTCTTGTTTGACCACATCCAGCTTGCCTTGATTCATGGATCTTACATTCCAGGTTCCTATGGAGTAAAGATCTTTGCAGCATCGGACTTTCCTTTCACCTCCAGATACATCGGCAACTGAGTGTCCTTTCGGCTTTGACCCAGTCGTTTCATTCTTTCTGGCGCTACTAGTACTAGCCCTCCGCTCTTCCCCAGTAGCATATTGGACACCTTCTGACCTGAGGGGCTCATCTTCCGGTGTCATATCGTTTTGCCTTTTGGTTTTCATGTCCATGGGGTTTTCATGGCAAATATACTGGAGTGGGTTGCCATTTCCTTCTCCAGTGGATCACGTTTTGTCAGAGCTCTCTGCTATGACCTGTCCGTCTTGGGTGACCCTGCACGGCATAGCTCATAGCTTCATTGAGCTACGCAAGCCCCTTCGCCACGACAAGGCAGTGATCCATGAAGGAGTCATCTGATATTAAGAGACAGTTAATTAAGAGGCAAAAAGAGTGGAGTTTGACTTTTTTTCGTTAGCCTGAGATGAAAGCACGGATGCATCTGACACCGCTCAGTTATTGATTTTTTTGAGAGGAGTGGACAATGACATGAACGTGAGTGAAGAGCTACTTGACCTCCAGAGCCTTAAGGACCAAACAAGAGGAACAGATTTATTTGTTTCTGTTTGTTCCGCCGTAGATGACATGAAACTACCATGGAATAAAGTCACTGGGATTATTATGGATGGCGCACCTGCCATGGCTGGTGAGTGAAGTGGATTATCAACCCTTGTCTGTAACAAAGTCAGCTAAGAAGGAGGCAAAGCTATAAAACTCCACTGTATTATTCACCAACAAGTTCTCTGTGCCAAACATCTGAAATATGATCATGTTATGAAACTGGTGATGAAGGCTATTAATTATATTCGCTCCAAAGCCCTGTGCCACCGCCAGTTTCAACAGTTTCTACTCAACATCCAGGCTGAATACGGAGATGTTGTGTATCACAACGAGGTAAGATGGCTCAGTCGGGGGTCTGCACTGCAGCGCTTCTACTCTCTTAGGGAGGAAATCGGACAATTCTTGGCAAAAAAGGGACAACCAATGCCAGAGCTATCTGTTTGGCTGGCTGATTTTGGATTTTTAGTTGACATGACACGACATCTGAACGTGCTGAACGTGAGCCTTCAGGGGCAAAATGCAGTGGTAAGCCAACTGTATTCACATATCAAAGCCTTTGGGACCAAGCTGCTACTTTTCCAAAGGCACCTGTCACAAACGCAGCCCAATACCACACATTTCCCATCTCTGCAGGAAATAATGACCAGTTTTCCACAGAACAATATGAGTGCGCAAATAAGGAGGTATGAAGCAGACATCTCATCTCTGGCTGAGGAGTTTCAACAGTGCTTTCGGGATTTTGCAGCTATTGAAAAGGAGATCACGCTTTTTTCATCTCCTTTCTCTGTGGACCCTGATGACGCTCCAGACCACCTGCAGCTGGAGCTCATTGAGCTGCAGTGTGACGCCGAGTGTCGCAGTCGGCACCAACAGCTCCCTCTTGTCAACTTTTACCGCCAGCTGGATAAAGACAGGTTCCAAGAGATTCGAACATTTGCTAAGAAAATGCTGAGCTTGTTTGGTTCAACATACTTGTGCGAGAAGACATTCTCAGTTATGAACATTAACAAGAACCACGTGAGGACGAGACAAGTTACTCAGTTAGTTAGGGTGACATCTTGCGCATCAAAACCACTGTTTTTGAGCCAGACCTGGCCTATATAATGCAGTCGAGATCTCAGTATCACCCTTCACATTAGTGCAGTTAAGTTATTTGTTTAGTTTTTCATAAAATAGTTCATTTGCATTTAATGTTAATGGTTCAAAGAATGTCAGGTTGAATAGTTGGCCCCCACACATTTTCACCTCACCAAATCTGGCCCTCCTTGCAAAAAGTTTGGACACCCCTGTTCTAGATGCTGGTAGAGCGGTTGGGATGGGAGCTACCTGGATTCAGATATCGGTGGGCACTGTTCAGGCATTTTTGAATGCTTCTTAGGCTTGCACGGTTTTTGTTTTGTTTTGATACTGAGCCCATCTTGGGCACCAAGTGCTCTTTTCTTTCAGCTTCTTGGGAGTGTCAGGAAGAGAAGCTGGTTCAGAGGTCACTGTGGTCATTTTCACCACAGAGTCATGAGTGGGCTGTTTGTTTGAGCCCTGTTTGGAGGTCAATCCCTCATATCCTCCTTGCCCACTACATCCTGCATTGTGCCAAGGGCATGCTGCCACATTGCCATCTGGAGTTGGCCAGCCCTGTTCTTGCACGCTTGCTTTGTGAAGGCCTGGCAACGTGGGCATTTGTCTACTTGATGTTCCTTGCCTAAGCACAGCAGGCACAAAGAATGGCCATTAGTGGATGGCATTTTGACACCACACTGAGCACATCTGTGAAACACCAGTTTGCTGCGAGACACCAGGAGAAGGAATTTGGAAGTGATAGTTGAATAAAGAAGGTAATGATAGAAGGGTTTTTTAATTTTTTGTGAGGGAACATAAGATGGGGGGAAGGGGAAGGTAAAAGGATAATAGAAGTAAAGGAAGTTAAGTGTCATAAACAGGAAAAAGGGATAGTTTGTGAGGCAAATAAGAGTGTGAGGAACGACTGAAGGTTGAGTTTGTAAGGAAAATCAAAAGCTGAGGTAAAGCCAAGACAAACGCTAGAGATCCTGATGCACTCACAAATGGCAGTTGAAAGTGAACTGAAGAAATGGTGGGAGTCTATTTATATAATGGAGAAGGTGGCAGGGCCCGTGGAAGTTCTAGGCTAAGCTAGAGAAATCTTCCTGAACAGATACAGCACCCATATGTGTGATGCAGAGACCACGACGAAGAACTGGGCCTGAATTTGGGTTGTCACAACTTGAACAGATTATTCTGTGCCCTACACTCTGGTATGAATGAGAAGAGATTTTGTCCTTCCTCTTTGTGACAGACTTTCAGGAACATATAAAGTGATACAATGTCCTCATTCAGTCTTCTCTTCTCAAGACTGAACATACCCAGTTCTCTCAGTCTCTGCTTATAGGGAATTTTTTCCAAACCCTGGATCATTTTTGTTGCCATCCTCTGGACCCCCCCCCCTTTTTTTTTTTGCATCTCTCTTAAATCTTTATGCCCAGAACTGGACACAGTATTCTAAATATGGTCTGACTAGTGAAGAGTACTGGGGAACTTACTTATACTGAACTGCATTTGCCATTTTGGTGTCTATCCTCTCAGTTTGGAGAAATCAGTCTGGAACACATCACAATCCCTTTTGGTTTTAACCACCCTGAAAAGTTTGGTGTCATCAGCAAACTTGGCCACTACTGCTCATTCCTAATTCCAGATCATTTATGAGAATGCTGAAAAGTATTGGTCCCAATGCAGAACCCTGTGGAGATGTCTGCTTACATCCCTCCACTGAGAGAAAGTAACATTTATTCCCACTTCCTGCGCTCTATTCTTTAACCAGTTACTGATCCATAAGATGACCTCACCTCTTATTCTATAAATTTGTTCAAGTGACTTCACTGCAGGACATTGTCAAAAGCTTTTCAGATATCCAAATAAACAGTGTTTACAGGATCACCCCTCTCCACATGCCCATAAACACTCTCAAAGAACTGTAATAGGCTCATGAGACAGGATCTACCTTGCACTGCAATGGACAAGAATGTTTCAGGAGAGAGTAAAGGAAAAAAGAATGCTTTCTTCCTCTCCCACTTTTCAGAACCACTTGTACCCACTCTGCAGTCATGAAATTTCACCTTCACAGCAAGACCTCTCATGCTATTTAACCCAGCCAAAGAAAGCCTTGGGAAATGGGGAAATTAAAAAGCAACGTTTTTCATGCCTTAAACTTCTCGTCACCTAGGCAACACTACAAAGTTTCTGCTCCTGCTGGCAAGAACCCTGAACAAAAGCATTTCTCTGAGGAGAAGGGATACAGAGCAATATTTTGTATAGGCCTCACATGTAGCAGTCTATAAACAAAGACCAATCACTGATAAAACTATACATCTATCAGAATTCAAATAAATAATGCTGCTAATTCTAACCTAGTTGTAAGCAGAAAATGTCAGTTAAATGGTCCTGACAGCCTACAAATTGCTGTCACATCTAGTAGTGACTTACCCTTTGAAGGGATTTTCCCACTAATCCAGTCACTTCTTTAGTTATTTAAAACCATTTCACCTTCCTCTCACTGCATGGCTGATAGCAATTTGCTATGACTTTTGGCATCCAGCCAGGTGCTAAAAGGGAAGGATTTCCTGATGTAGATGGATAGAGCCACACACAACTACGGCACAGGGTAAGGGACAGTTCTTCCCAGTTAACAGACTTTAGAAACTGGGAACACATGGAAGAGTCTGCAAAACTTAAGTTCAATAAGCCATATGAACAGGTTGGCTGGACAGTATCCAGCCTTTCCACTAATAGGAATTTATCCAAATGATCTAGTTCACATGTGCATATACATGCATTTACTCACTCCCCTCCAAAACATGAAATGTCAAGCCAGCCTCTTAATTTACCTTTCCATCCAGATTAGCGATGCTACAGTTGCACTCTGTAGCCCCATAAAATTCCCCAATCTGTTTAATACGGAACCGTTGTGTGAAGTCTTCCCAAATGGTAGGTCTCAAGCCATTTCCTATTGCTAGACGCACTTGGTGCTGTGTTTCTGCCTCCCGCACTGGTTGATTCAGCAGATACCTGCATATCTCTCCAATATACTGGATAATCTGAAGGAAGCAAGACAGACTAGATTTCAGAGTACAACCTCACAGAACCTTAAGAGAATTGGGTGAAGATACATTTTTAGAAGTTTTGAAGATGTGTGGGAAATCTGTTTTGCTGATTTGTTTCTGATTTTAGAAAAAAATGAATGCATTTAAAAAAATTGTATTATCTTTAAAATAACGAACTGTTACTACAAGGGTATAGTCCTATGGAGTTGCTGCCTATTAGGCACAACTCTCCAATCCTGCAGGCTTCTGAACATCTTGGGTCCTTCCAGGCTTTTGCCAGCAGAACCAGAGAAACAACAGAAGCATTTTTTCACTTCTCTATCGTCCTTTTTTATTTTTTCCACTGGATGGGCCTCTGAACAGGCATTGTGCTTCTTTCCACATCTCAGGGTGCATTTCATGGGATAATAGGAATAGTTTCAAGAGGGAAATCTGGAAAATTCTTTATTGCTCTCCCAGAGACCACAGAATTGCTCTTTAAGCCAATTATTTCATCAAATCCTGCTTGGTGTCATCATCCAAGTTTGATTCAGATAAGAAAGAGTTACCAATTATTAAAGGGCTGAGATCCTTAATCGATTGCTTTAAAGTATTTTAGACAATTAAAAAGGTGCCCCTGATTAATTAGGCAGATTTTTTTTGAAACAGTTATTAATCTTAGTTACAAAACTGTAGGTGGCAACTACCATCTCAAGAGAGGCATTCTGTATTCTCTCATATACAGCAGAGAATGCCTCTTCTGGGCCAGTGTCTAATATGATACAGCTAGAGCTTTATTTTTATTTGTATACCTAATTGTCTGGTTGAGTGAAATACAGTTGGATAAGATTTCTTTCACTGAGACACAGACACAGCACTAGTTTTCGACTTCTGCAATACTTTAAACAATCTTTAAAGAAGCATCAGTGTTCACATGTAAGGGGCACTTTCAACCCACCACCCCCATATGAAATTTGCTAGTATAATTATAAGCTGGAAGTCTAACATCTTTGAAAGCTATCTATAGAATTTAGCTAACCTATGCAATTTTATATTAGCTTAGCCTCGGGTGGTAGACCCATGACAGTCAGGAGCACCCAACTCTTCCAAATTGCATTATTCTTTCCTATTACTTAGCTGCATTGTTCACACACTCATGACAAGCAAATGCAATTACTCATAGCCCAATCCTACGCTTGTTTCCTGAAACATAAGCCCCACTTCGTTCAATCTTGCTTACTTCCAGGTAAGTGGGCACAGTACTGCAGGCTTAATGTGGCTCTTTGAAGAGGAAGTGAAGCCCAGCATTATGTACTAAAAGCAGAAGTCAGCCTAAGCAATTAGTTCTTGGTTTGAGCCCCCAGTGCAGCAGGGGAAGAGAGGGAATCAGTCCAGTGCTTTCCTTGATCTTCATGAAAGAGACAGACAAGTCACAATGGTGTTAAGAGATGTGACCGATTTTCTCACTCCTTAACCTTTCTGCTTTACCTAAAATAGCTGAATTTGGACTGGTCAAGAAAGAAGCTCAGGGATCCCAGAGTCTGCCAGAATCTTCCTTTGCAATAAAGCATGTAAAGCTGGCAGCAGTGCCCTGAACCCTACAAGAACACAGAGGGGACAAGCAGCTCTGTTATCTACCAAACTTGTTGCCATATCTTGAATAGCAGGGTGAGAGAATAATAACAAACTCAGTTCATTTCTTTCAGAGGCTGTTATTTGTAAGGCAACATGAAATGTGTGCCTCAGGCAAGCAGATCCTTGAGCATATGAAGAATGGCACAGTAAAATACACAGACAGATCTGGCCCATGAGGCATAATCTATTTGGCTGCATGAGAGAGCAGGCCTTTGGATTTCTCACCTCAAATGTCAATATGTGTGAGGCATACATTAATTCACTTTTGAAACATTGTGTATACACACAATTCCATCAAGGTTTAAATGACTGTTGCTTACCACTGGACTTCCTTCAATATGGACACCTTGGCAAGTAAAACTAGTTGGCTTCCAGGAATGTATACAGAATGTAACGCTTCAGTACTGACTGCTCTTCATTAACTGATACTGCTTCTAGACCTGTTACGATTGAGGCACCAATTAGCAAAAAGCTAGTGCAGATGCAGTCAGCAGAATACCCTTGTTAAAAGTTTCATATTAAAACCTCAGCAAGGTAATTTGTTTTTGTTCCCCACTGCAAGCTTTAAAGCAATTGCCTTGATCATTTTGACTCTTAGTTGCCTTGTCAAGCAGACTCTCATCACAAATGCATTTGCTCCCACCTCCTACATACTGTGGTGCCTACAAGCAGAGTTGGTGGCTGTCCTTACTGTGCATTTGTATTTCACACAGTCATCCCAGAAGCGACTGGCAGAAAATTTCTTCCTAATCACCACAGTCAGGCCATGGATCACACACTGGCCAACACCCATGATATTCCCTGTGAAAAAAAGAGAGAAAGGCTATCACAGCATGGCTGGTATGCCATGATCCTGGAGCATCAGCATTACGTGCCACTAGCCAAGACAGAACCAGCCTTCATCCTGAAATCAGCAACAACTCCTGCCTACCTGCTGAGTGGTACAGTGGGAGGCAGTTATAGAGTATGTCATGGGGGGTCATTTTGTAGGCGTAATAACCAAAAGCTGCTATTCGGTAGTATCTGCAAAGAAGCAAAGAACATGCACAAATGATGACCATATCACTCTTTTTAACTATGGCTAGATTAAATCATGTCCAAAATGGTCCCAACTGAGTTGGGAAGGTGGGAGATCCAGTACTTTTAGGCAGCCCTGTAAAATTCTCAGTATTTTTCAAGGAGGAATATTTCTGCAGAGACCATTTGCAGCTTTACTTTTTCACCTGCCAATTTTGCCTCCTGCTGTTCAATTAGAGCCATCTGGAGCATATTCTTTTCTCTCTGAAAAGGGATAGTGGACTACAATCAAGTCACCTGATTCTGATCTTTATGCAGCCACCTCAGTGCAATTGCAGCTCTTCCCAGCAGCCTGATCATTACCAAGACTGTTTAAAATTAAACCCACTAAAAATCTGCCTAGCTACTGAAAAGAGTTTGTTGCTCCCTTCTCCTAAAGCACCTACATTCCAAGGAAATTCCAAGCACTTCTCATTCCACTATACCCATGATGGTTTGGGCTAGGACAGTGATAAAAATTTCCTAGCTGAAAGTAAACTATTAACTGGGGAGCAAGCTTTTTCTGCTCTCCATGGTTGGGATGCAGGAGGCAAGTGAATGCTGAAATAAATATGCTTACCCACAGGGCCATTATGTCACAAAGGAAGGCAGGAAGGAAAAATTTCACACACCTTTGATTTTGCTGGTAAACACTGCCAGTGTGCATCATCAGAGGCCCGTACAGATTGCATTACATTACTCCTACTATCTCTTAATAATTTTAGAGACATAAATAGTTGTCATAGGAAATCACTTTTAAGACAAAAAAACCCACAACCTAGTGGCACCTCTCTAATATTTGTATGTACCATATCCAGAAATGAAAGCACTTTTGAAAAGAGGCAGGTGAAGATCAAGTGCCAAGGACAAATGTTTTGATGATCCTCACCTACTGTGTACCACAATGGCAGCCTTTGGCATTCCAGTTGTGCCAGAGGTGTAGATGTAGAACAGCCGATCTAGGAAGAGATTACAGAAAAGAAACATGCATAAGAGCAGGAGTGGAAACCCTTAAATCTAGGGGTCAAATCCAACCCTCAGGGGTTTTCCAGAAGGCCATGTCCCCTTCCCTTTCCCTCAGCAATCATTCAATAGTTTCATGGCTTTTGTGTTGTTTTCCTCCTACTCTAAATAGTCAAATTAGACTACTTCTATGGATCAGTTAATGGCAGTAAGAACTCTAAGCTAAAATATGCTGGCATTTGGTCCTGCCTTTTTTGACTTCAGCTGTTTGGAATAGAAGATAACATCTTTAAACTAGAATTTTGACCTTGTACTGGAAAAGGTTCTGCACCCATGTGTCAGAGCCTCCACTTCGATATATTATTTCTACCCAGTCTGGAAATTAATGCATCTCACATTGCATTTCATATCTGAAACCACAGGACAGACTGATAATCAAAAAGGCCTCTATGCCAGCAAACCATGCCTAACACTCCCCCTCCCCATGTTTTCAGAGGCAGTTTTGCTCTTTGAAGCAAGCATATGGCCCTGAGGGTACAGCATTTCAGTTTTCTTCCTGAATCAGGTGCCTGGCTGAGAAATCTTGTAACATGAATCTGGAAGAAAGGTCACACAAAAGCTGAGCCTACAACAGGGTGTGCCACAAAGAAGAAAGAAATTGCTTTTGTCCTCCTAGGCCACGTGGGCAAATATGTGATTCACCAGAGCATGTGTTTGCAAGGAAACGTACCATCTAATTCCTTGGTGGGAACCTGAGCTGGAGAAGATTTTGATGCCTTAGCCAGAAGAAGGTCTAAGTGTTTGCTGTCTGGAGGAATGGATTCAGGTCTGAAGTCTCCAGAACAGAATTTGACCATGTTTTTCCCCAGAGCACCATTCACTTCTGATATTGCTGCAAACATAAAATCAGCTTTCATTAGAAGCAGCTCAAAACAGTAAATATTCCAGTTCACTAGTGTGCAGAATCCCATTGCAAGGAGATGCTAGAGCACAGCTGGCAGGCATTTTGCTATTTGCAGAAATCAATATAAACCCACATGTGAAACTCTGTTTAATGTACCATACACACAATAGTACTCACATTATGTTAATAATGCACAACACAAGATCCAAGTTAGTCAGGGTACTTTTCTGATATGAAATTATCTTTCACAGCATTCTCTTGAGGAATCTTTTCTCTTTTAAAAGTTGCATAGCGTCACTACCCCCTTTTCATCACTGGTGCACATGACTTTCCTATGACTATCTGACTATGAATGCCTACCCACTGCTGCAAGGCCATAGCACACAAATGCACCTAAGGTGTCAAGTTAGGATGCTTTAATTTTGTTAAAATATTTGTACCCTTGCATTTACATGAGGGTCCTTCTTGTTGTAACTGATTTATGTCAAACCATTTGTTATAATTTTGCTTTATCTTTTCATTTGTTTTAGTTATCTATATTCCATTTTTCAGGTATACAACCTCATTTAACTATTTTCAAAATGCTGAAATGATCAGTAGATTAATGCAAAGTTGCAAAAAGAAATCACATCAAAAAAGATAAATGTAGTCAAACTAAGCATTTTTAAACCAGATGCATTTCATTAAACTAAGCATGCTAAGATGGTGTTCATATTTAGTCAAATAGAAATGAGACTAGGTAAACTTTTCGGTAATGCTGGGAACAATAGATGGCAAAAGAAGAAGGGGATGGCAGAGGATGAGGTGGCTAGATGGAGTCACTGAGGCGGTTGGTGTGAGCGTGAGTGGACTCCGGGAGATGGTGGAGGACAGGAAGGCCTGGAGGAATGTTGTCCATGGGGTTGCGATGGGTTGGACACAGCTTTTCGACTAACAACAACAACAAACTTTTCGGTGGACTAGGTTCTAAAGGTAAGCATCACAACAGAAATGGCTGCATCCCAGATCACAGCCATATACACATCAGCTCTCCTTAAATGGGGCATGGAAGTATAGAAGGCACTCTGATCTGAACCTTAATACTTGGGCAAATTTGAGTGGAAAGAGGATGCCTGAGGTATTTTATTGTTGTGTTCTATATATTTGCTGTTTTTATTTCTTCACTGAAGGATGCACAGAAAAATAAAAGCATTAACAATAGGTAAAGGTAATACAGGACTAAAACTAAATATCCTCTCAGAGGGAGTGAAGGACTGTTTTCTGCTATGACCCTTGGCACACATCCACACTACTGTAAGTGTTCCCTTGCTCTCAAACATACTGTCTCCCTCCTGGATATAATCCATACCAAGGAAAGAGTAATGGGAAATTGTTCGAATTCTAGTGCTAAGAAAAACCAAAGGTGTGTCAGCAGTATATTAAGAAGAGCCATGACATGAAAGATACTCCAGTTCAATACACAATAGTAAGAATAGGTTACCACAATTACATTATTTATCTTCAGCTGGATACCTGAGAAGCAAGCAGCTTTCAGGTTTTCTCTCCACAAAAATTAATCTCTTCTCACAACAAATGAGTTTGCCTCAAGGACAACACAAGAACTGCTTAAAGAGTTATGATCCAAATGCACAGGAGTCTTACCTGCTGAAAGTTCTCCACCGAAGATGATGGCTTTTGCCCCTGAGGTTTTCACGCAATAAGTCAGTGCATCAAGACGCAGATTGAAGTTGATGAGGGCTGCCTCAATGCCCACTTTGGCCATCCCTAGCCAGAAGCCCACAAACTCAGGTCGACTCTCCATAAAGATAGCAATTACATCGCCAACACAAAAGCCCTGTTCGTAGAAGAAGTTGGCCACAGCATTGGAATATTCATCCAGATGCTGGAATGTCCATTTGTCATCAGTAGCTTCATAGATCAAGGCCACTTTATCTGGATGACGGCGGACCACATCACAGAATATCTTTGGGACATTGCTCTTGGCTTTCCGGTGACAGTACAATTTATATTTGACTTGGATAAGCACTGACAAGCCCCTGCAATGAAGAGAGGACCATCTCAAGTTATTGTAACACAGATCATAATGCTCCTGAGTCCAAAAGGAAAGGTTGCAACCTCTCAGCTTAGTTTCATCCACCATCCCTCAAGACACAGATTCTGATTTTACACATATTGCTTTAATACCAGAGTTTCTTGTATTGGTTCAGACCCAGTGTCTCAAAATTAAATCTACTCCTTGTTAAGATGATTAAGTTTCTGCATCTAGACTTCCAAATTCTACTCTAAGAAAAGTTCTCTGCCATTTTTCTTATTATACATCGTTTATTCTACAGGTTTATTTTCACTATTTTGCACATTTTTTTCAGACTTCATTAGTCCTGGGCTTTGGGGATTTTAGCAAGGCTGAAGAAATTCATACACATCTTTACTAGCATTAAGAACTAAAAGCTTATTTTTCAAAAAAAAGCCTGAAAAGTCAAAATACTCAGAAGTTTAATTTTATATCTGATAACACTCTGGATTTGTGAATGAGTAAATCAGTAGGGCTCTACTAAGGTGTTGTCCGATGAGAGTAAGAAGATTGAAAGAAAAGAATGCTACCCCTTTTTACAGCTGTGACTATCTTCTCTGCTGTAGAAAGGGACAGCCATTATTGCTTGGAAAATGTCATCCTCCAGCTCATGGGGAGGAACAGTGACAATGTTTGGAGCCAGTGTGCTTTAATTTGACACAGGATAGCAGAGAAAAGTTCTCACTCTTAGCTGGTGTTCAGTGAATGTGGGGTGCAACATTCCCTATAAAATCAGGCAACTACATTAGGCCTATAGCAGCCACTTGAAACAGCTGTCCACATTGGCCTCCTGCCTACAAGTAGCCAATTATATGCAGTTACCATGAACAGAACATTTTATTATGATTACATTTCTATTCTTCCCTTTTTTCTCTTGCAAGGAATCCAAGGTGGTTCATATAATTCTCCTCTTATTTTATCCTCACAACAGCCCTATGAGGTAGATCAGGCTGAGACTAGCCCAAAGTCACCATGGCCAGCTGGGGACTAGAAGCTGGATCTTCTGACCCTCAATGTAACACTACTAGCTCAGAATTAGAATTAAATTACCATACCTTTATCAAACCCCACTGGTATACACAGAAGAAAAAAAAACCAAATGTATTTGTAAAGATTGGTCTTTGGCTTAGAGTCTCACTCCCCTCACCCCACACCCACTTTAACACTTACAGATTATCAATTTCCCCTCACATCTGTAGTTATGTCCCTGTTTGATAAAGAAGTACTCTGATCAGGCAACAAAGAAAAACGTTCAGAATGTGTTTCACTTTCAAATGAGCAAGAAGAAATGCCACAGCTCAGTGAGTACAACACATGCTTTGCATTCTGATGGCCCCAGGTTCAATCTCTTTGGCAGCGAGCCTGGGAGCCCAAAACCTCGGAGAGCTGTCATCCATCAGATCAGACAGAACTGAGCCATATAAACCAATGATCAGAACTAGCCTGAGACAGCATTATATGTTCATTAGGTACTGAAATATAAACATTAAACAACTACTGGAAGTGAAACCTGTTAAAAATTAGAGAAGCTTTTTTTCCCCATGAGACATGGTGGGGCCTCCATGCACACCACAGCCATGCACACTCCATGTACACAACATCCACACCACATTCTCTTTTTTAAGAACCAAGTATTGTGTTTGTCTTTCTGAAGAAAAGTGGTAAAACATACAGCTTATGGTGGCACCAGAATTAATGCTTTTCAAAGAAAAGATAATCATCATGTGACAGACCACAGAAAACATTTGCCTGTCTATTTTGTGCATATTGAGGCATGTGGATGGTGAATCAGAAAGGGAAAAAAGGAGACTGAAGAAAGGAGAGAACACTTTGCATCTTAATACTGTATTTTCCATCTTTATTCAGAACTTGAGGAGCAAGCAACCAATCCTCCTTGTCCTCAAGCATCTTTAAAGCTGACTTAAAGATAATTAAAACTGCAATCACATATTTCAGAAATTAAGCAGGGAAGCTTCGGTAATAAACATTAAAATTTCAAGAGGGGGAAACCTATCTGAACTATTTAGTCTTCAGCAAGAAAGCAGCAAAAAAGCAAGCAGCCCAATCCTAGGGATATTTACTCAGGAGTAAAGCACACAAAGTTCAAATAAGTATACACAAGATTACATCTTAAATCATGTTTATTCAAAAGTTAATCCCAGTGTTTACTTCTTAGAAAGTGTGTTCAGGACTAGACTTATCTAATATCTTGACTTTTGGTCTATACCAGACCTTGAAGTCAGTTTGATCTGTAACAATCCAGAACTTAGGAAGTATTGCAAGAGTTCTGCTGATAAGCAGTAATTCAAGATATAAAGATGCAGAATTCTTTAGATAAAAATTTAAGTGAGGGTAACTGATCTTTCTGTTTTTTAAATGATGTAGAAGAATTACTATTTAATGGACAATCCTGGTGTCTATTAATGAGGGTATAATTAAACTCAAGCAAAACATCTTTTAAAATGTCACATCAACAATGCAACAAGCACAGAGAGCTTTGGCTGTGGGGCAGTATAGAAATGAAACAAACAAGTGTGATGTACTTAATGCATTCCATTTTCCCAAGTTCATAGAAATAGCAGTAAACTTCCATTTGCTGTTGATCAAAGAGGAGCTTGGAAGACTCCCTAGAGGAGTAAACTGCTGATACAGATCAATGACCACTTAAAAACTCACATCCCTCTTGACCATGACTGTCCCAAGCAAAGCCTCGATGGACTAGGGGAAGAAAGGCTGGATTAGTAATAGGCTGTTAGCATTTCGCAGAACAAAAGGTGTCAAAGTAACCCTACCCTGAGCACTGCCAAGAAAGGAACAGAAGAGCTTTTTCAAGCATTAGCTATACTTTCCGAATTCTTAACAGGGCTTCATTCTCCACTGTTATTTCTCACTTGCCACGCAATTGGGAGGAAGTTTAATTCCAGAGGGTACTGACAACCAAGATAAAAAGTGAAGCATCCTTTCTGAGTGCAGCAGCTCCAAATCTTGAAATCTGAGTGCAGGAAGCTCCAAATCCAACAATATAATCTCAAGGATGCAGCAAATAGGTACTGATCTCAATTACAGAACAAGCCACACGAGACTGTTAGAGCTCCCTCACAGATTTCACATCTCTAAGAGCAAGAAGCCCATATATGCATAAACTACACACAGATTTCATACTATTTTCAAGGCATATATTATCCCAAACAGAAATGTGGACTTTACAATACTTCCCTCCTCATGCCTTTAAATTTGCTACTGTATATGACTGAAGTTTCTCTTCCAACAATTCTATGAGACAGACTAAGCTGAGAGAGAACAACTTTGTCCAAGTTCCCCAATAAATTTCATTGCTGAGCAGGAATTGAACCCAAGTCTGCTCAGTATTTCAGGTTGTATAGTTCAGAATCCTTACCTGCCCCACTCCTAACACCTGCAGCAACCTGAGAGGAGATTCATTGGGGAAGTGGGTGATGTTTAAATTTCCCTGTATATTTTCCTTATCCAGAAGAAAAGCAGTTTTGAAATATGTTTGAACAGACAGGTGGGTGGAAAAAAAAATTGAGCAATCTGCCCCCACATCCTAATTGCTGAGCTCTTCCCAGTCCTAGCCTTCTGGGCATGTTTTTCTTTAAAGTGGTTAGGATAATATCATTACAATATATAGTTAGGCCATTTCTTATCTGAATGATTGTATAACTTATTATTTGAATTTTATCAGATTAATGTGCAGTCTGTTTCAACTATGTATTTCAATATTAACAGGGGTGAATTTTTGAGGTAAAGGGTGCATATATCCCTAAAATGCGGGTAATCTTATAATACTTTGCTTCTGAAGGAATCTGACAGATTTCATAGTAGGAACATTTCTTTTTGTAAAGAGCCACCTGACTCAGCCACATCCAAAGATAAACAAACCTTCTGATGCACTGACTCACCTGCCTCATGCATGCACAACATTTAATATACAAAAGAAGATGTAGAACATTGTCTCATTACTGCCTTTGTACTTTGCAGCATCAGCAAGCAAAGGCATTTTATTACATGCTTTCACACCAAATTCCTTTGTGTAGTTAACAAATACCACATTTAGATAGTGATCAGGGCAAAAGAACTTAAGTATTTATCATTTTAGGAGAGCATTAGTTCTTTTTGGCAAGGTGGAGTTCACATCCTAAATCCAATTAAATATCCTAGTACTGAGGCATATGCAGATTAATCATCTGCGGCAATAGCTATATTATTTATGGAAACAGCAAACCAGTGTATTACTACATGAGGGGAAGTTGTACTTACAGGAGATCTCTCAAGGCAGTCTTGAAGATGATCCAGAGAAATGTCCAGCCACCACTGCCAATGTAAATGCCCAGAGCAGCTGCAATACTCCATGGCCATGACACACCAAAAAAGCGCATGATGCCAAGTGAGCCAAGTGAAGCAGTGCAAACCCCAATCATGCGCATTCTGGAAAAAGAGATATGCTTTAAGTTTAACTACTAATTTAACACTTGTTTTGCTCCAACAGTATATTAAGTGTGCTATACAGATGAGATTCATCAGGGTGGGGTTGTCACTGGCTATACAAGAGAGATAGGGCAAAGGTGAAGGAAGCACATGAGAGTAGATAAAGATACTATAAGACAAGGGTTATCAGAGGCTGAAGTTGCACAATGCCAAGACAAATTTGGAAAGACTTTCTAGAAGGAGCTATGCTATCGTAATGCACTTTGATTGTTGCTACCACTGAAATCTATCTAGAAGCTCAAACTGATGCATTTGTGCACCTCCTGAAAATCAAGATCACAAGTGTATTACCATAATAATCCATTGTCTTTCAAGTAAAATAGAACATTCTGGATTTAAATGAGGAACCCTTAAACCACTTAGGCCCACATAAGAGACTGCTGCATCTTATCCTGAATGCCCAGCCTGACCAACAAACCTACTTAAGAATACCATCTCCACATACTCACCCAAAGGATACACACATAGGAATTCTCAAGGTCTGACCATTAATTATGGAAAGCCACTAAAACTCAAGAACCTTACTAATGTTTATAATATGAAACTTTTCTTCCTGGTGAAATTTAAGCTAGCCAAGGTAAAAATTTTAGTCTTGAATATATATTAATCCATTTTTAGTTCAGCTTTGTTGCCCATAAAGAATCTTAAGGTCTGCAGAAGCACATGTTTAAATTACAATTACTGAAGAAGGGATTTGAAATAGGAGAAGCAAGATACTTAATGAATAGAAGGGAACAACTTGTTCCAAAAACAGAAACAGTACAAAAGCAGGCACAAAAGCAGGAGTAGCAGATTTTACTCTGAAAGCAATAAACCCCAACTTTCAGCAATATAGCTTTATGTGTTGCATATACAGATTACGGTAACTTCTCTTTAAATTTAAAATAAAGAAATCTGATTATTTACAAATCATAAATTATTCTCTCTTCCTCTGCCTAAAACTAATAGGCAGCAGAGATGGTAAGTAAACAAAAAGAAGGTAAGTAAACAAAAAGATGGTAAGTAAACAAAAAGTAAACAAAAACAAAAAGATCCATTAACTTACAGGGAAGTTAATGGATCATCTAACAAAGTCAACTGTGGTCCAAGTGCTGGTTTTGCCATTTAAAATGTTAAAACAGTCTGGACTAAGATCTGGCTTGCAGGTTATGGTAACAAGTACTGGGTGTTTAACTCAGGAGCTGCTAGAAATGAGTTGAGCACAAATCATGTCCAGTTTGAATTTCCCATTTCCACTGCATGATACCTGAACCCAGAACCTGACAATTGGTACTTGCTCTCAGCTGCCTGGTCATTCCCACTGAGCTAAATACTCTGGAAACACACAGACCTTGTGTTGTTCATCATGCTCTTGAACCTGGGTGATCACAGCATGCAAAATGGATCAATGTTAAGACCTGCACTAACTAGAAGCATGTGTAATACACACTATGAACCCATTGCCCATATTTCCTCCCACCCCCATCTGGCTTGTCTCTCCCAAGAATCCGGAGTTCCACATTTCAACATCACGATAAACAACACAGGGACAGAGTGTCCCTGGCTACTTTAGCTCCTCCTGTTTGCAGGACTGAGCAGCCAGGACCTAGCACACTTAAACCCATTCATGGCATAATATGCAAATTAGGCCAATGTGTGGTCTTGACTTAACTTCCAGGATATCTGACATGCTGTCATCACCTGTCACACTGGAGATTAAGCAGTGACCTCTCCATTAACTAACTTTAACTTCATCCATCACTGAGGCAGATGCTGTAATTTTTTCTAGCATAATTTTTGACCTTATTTGCACAGACTCCACATGACAACCCATCAATGGCAGTTAACTAGAACAGGTTATACCCAAACTACATTCTAGCCTGACAACCCATAGTTTCTTCTATGTTTTGGTTAAACCCTGATCGGGTAGCATGTCATCTGAACCAAGGAGAGCTAATTGTGGGTTGCTAGAATCAGCTACAGAATTGCCCAGCAGGTATGGCAAAAAGGTCATGTTGCTTGCTTATCGTGATCTCATCAGTGACTGATGTTCCCCTGATGCTGAAACAACATTTTGAAAGACCCATCATTCATTCCTCACTTTTTCTTCTTTTTTTGGTGCCTCAAAACTATTTTTTTTAGACTAGTGGGAAATCTACTGAGCTGATCTATTTAAGACTAATGTCCCACTATGGAAAGGGATGAGCTTCTTGTTCTTCCTCCAGTTACAGTTCCAAGTAGAAAAGTCAAAGGGAGGAGTGAAATCTCATGTCATTCCTGCCCAGTATTTGATTGTGGCATCTTTTCTCCCACTGCAACTCAGATGATGGGCACTTTAGCATTTACAGAATGCAAAAGAATATTAATCTCCAGCCACTCTTATTTGGTGGCTGGCAGAAACCTGCTTAAAATAGTTTTCCTCTTCTTATCTGTGAGAATATAAGGATTCCTAACCTTGGAGGTTGCCCCTGTCTACAATCCAGTTTTGTCTCTTTATGATCTTCCAGTTTTGAAGATGTTCACTTACAAAACCAAGGAAACCAAGGAAAAGGAGCAAGACTAGATGAGGAAGACTGTCTCTGCTAGGATGCAACAACCTCTATTCCAAATATATTTTATTTATTTATTTATTTAGGAAGCGTCTATGCCGGCCCATTTGCCGAAGCCTCGGGGCGGCTCACAACAATAAATATATGTCTGAATCTTTAGCCTTACCTACTATGGTTTTCCACCAGGCCTCGAGTGAGCTCTCAGAATGCATGCACTGCTTCCCTGTTTTTGTTTGTTTCTACTGAGGCAGCAAAATAAATTCAGCAGGGGAAGCTCCTTGCTCTAAGGAAGGTCTGCAGTTGACTGGCAGAGTAGCTGCACATGTAAGAAATTAAACTTGGAATACTTTGCATCTCCACATAGGGCTGGAAAAATAGTTTTACCATTCTGAAAAGGGGCTGCCAGTCAATAGAAGACAGCAGTGACCTCAATGGATTAAAGGGCAGACTTGGCATAAGGTAAGTTCCTAGGCTTGAGAAAAATAAAAGTGGGAGATTCCCTCCCACCCTAAATAACCTAGGTGATAAAGTTTCCAGTTTGCTGCTCAAAAGATGTCAAGTAAAGTTGAAGAGACATAGCTCCTCAGGCACCCATCTTCAACTGTAAAGAAGGTAAACCAGTGAACTAGAAGATGACAGTTACTCTTCCAAATGACAGGGACAAAGACTTTACAGTGCAATCTTAACAAAAAAAAAAAGGCCTTACAACTCCCAACAACTATATCTTATGCACTTTGTCTGCTGGATTAAGTGGGAGGATTCATCCTATTCTTCGTCGTGGCCTCTGTGCATCACACATATGGGTGCTGCGCCTGCACAGTGCCTAAGGCTGGAAAGATTGCAAAGTTTAACAGTTTTTAGAGGGAACTCTGCACCCCTCCCCCTAACAGTATAAATTGAGCGGAGTGCCCGCCATTTTCCCAGTCTTTTGTGACCGCCGTTCGCTGTGCCTCAAGCCTTTCGCCTCTTCGTTTGTACTTGTTCTCAAGATCTTATGCCTTTAGTTATTGTTAGTTGTACGATTCGAAGTTCTTCCCTTCCCTGTTTGAAGTTCTCTTCTTATTACCCCCTCCCTGTTTTTTAAATATATATTATCATCCCATTTCTTCTTCCACTTGCTTTCTATCTTCTTCTTTCTATGGAGCCCTGGAACTATCTGAATCAGCCTCAACCTACCTCATGTTGGTACGAGGCTATGTATCGAGTTCAGGAGCAGGATATCCCATTCCTCCTGCGTCATCCAAGGCCAAACTTGATAGTTGTGGAGTTGTCCCAGGGTCACAAGTCAAGAGGTCACACTATACCCCACAATAAAGAGGGCCGCAAGATCGACATGTTGGCTCACCGGATCTACGCCACTACAGGACTTGGCCTTCGCATCTCGAACTACAAAGCCACACTGGGCCGGTATCAATATTTTTTGATGCAGAAGCTAGAACATATTACTGCTTCACTCCCAGACCAGCAGAAAGACCTGGCTCGTATATTCATTAAGGAGGCCATGCAGGTGGTGGTCCAACAGCTCACCATGGCGAGACACCATGTCAATTCCGACTCCAGGGCTCTGGTAGGTGCAGTCTCCCTTCATCGCCATGTCTGGCTCTGAAATTGCAATTTTCCGGAGGAGACCAAATGCCGGATTAAGGAGATGCCCTTTGATGGCTCAGGGCTCTTCCATGAATGGACGGACCACAAAATGAAGTCCATACACGAATCGAGGATGACCGCTCGTCGGATGGAGGTTCCAAACCAATCCCAACCTAAGTGGTCTTGGTCCCGTCCATCTTACAGATACCAGCCATACTCCCAATTTCCGGCCCATCAACAGTTTCAGCCCCGTCAACAACGTCGGAAGCAACAACAACAGCGCTTCCAACAAAACCGCCATCGTCCCGATTCCGACAAATGCCAACATTGATGGGACGGGCGAACCTCTCCTCTCCTCCTCAGCCCACCTTCCTCTCTCCCTTTTGGGGATCGACTACAAAGTCAACTCTCCATCTGGGAGTCCATCACATCTGACCAGTGGGTTTTATCTATTATTCAGCATGGATACAGAATTGAGTTCGATACCATGCGCCCACCAGGACTGATCCGATTTACACCTCAATCATCAGTCCTCGTTAACGAAGTTCAACAACTTCTTCATAAAGGAGCAATTCAACAGCTTACATGTTCTGAGGGGCTCCACAGATTCTATTCTAGATATTTTACTGTACCCAAATAGGATGGTGGTCTTCGTCCGATTCTTGACCTATGTGACATCAATAGGTTCATCAGAACCAAAAAGTTTCAGATGACCACCCTTCAAAATATCCTTCCATTGCTTAGGAGAGAGGATTGGTTCGCTTTTCTGGACTTGAAAGATGCCTATTTTCATATTGCCATTCATCCATCCCATAGGAGTCTTCTACGATTTACTGTTGGTTCCAACCTGTTCGAATTCAACAACCTTCCGTTTGGACTAGCTACTGCTCCCCAGATTTTTACCAAATGTATAGCCCTGGTGTTTGCACATCTTCGGCTCCAAGGGATTCAAGTGTATCCCTACCTGGATGACTGGCTGATAGTTTCCCCATCTCAGGAAAGTCTTCAATCAGTACTGAGAATTACTTGTACTCTTCTAGACAATTTGGGACTTTGCATTAACCATGAGAAATCGTGCCTTGTTCCCTCACAGGTCATCGATTTCATTGGAGCACGTCTTGATTCTACACTGGCGAGAGCCTTCCTTCCACCGAGTCGACAAGACAATCTGTGCTCTTGGATCCATCGAGTCCAAATGGACAGAGCTGTTCCAGCGCTCTTCATTGAGAAGCTCCTCGGCCACATGGCCTCTACAGTTGCCACAGTTCCCCACGCCAGGCTACGGATGAGATCACTCCAGTTATGCTTCAACAAAATGTTTCAACCTCAACGAGACTCGCCTTACCGACTCCTTCGTCTTTTGACTTCTGTCCTCCGGACTTTGTTGTGGTGGACAGTGCGACACAATCTGACCATGGGCGTTCCATTCCGTCTGCCTCACCCAACCCTAACTCTCTACACTGACGCATCCCTGACCAGGTGGGAAGCCCTGTAAGCCGGCCTTCGAATGCAGGGTACCTGAGACCAATGGGAGTCTACCAGGCACATCAATTATCTCAAGCTCCTGGTGGTCTTCAAAGCACTGCACTCGTTTGAGGCACTCTCCAGCGACACATTGTACAGGTTGCCTCCAACAACATTGTTGCTGTATTCTATATAAACAAGCAGGGCGGGACAAAGTCCACCCCTCTAGCCCGTCTAGCGCTGTGGGACTGGTGCATCCCCAGGAACGTAACTCTTCTTGCAGTCCACCTGACTGGTACTGACAATGAGGAGGCCGATGCCCTGAGCAGGCAAATGTCGACGACCCACGAATGGGAACTGGATCGTCCAACCTGCCGTCGCCTTTTTCACAACTGGAGCTATCCAGACATAGACCTGTTTGCCACTCACATGAACAGGGTCTGCAAAACGTACTGCTCTCGTGCCGGCATCGGTCCGGGATTGACAGGAGATGCCCTTATGATCCACGGTCCAACACGTCCTTTTACGCGTTCCCTCCGATCCCACTCATAATGAAGGTCATTTCCAAGATTGTCCACGACAACGCTATGGGGATTCTGATCATGCCTTGGTGGCCCCGTCAGCCATGGTTCTCCACTCTCCTCCATCTATCCGACAGCACCTTTCTCCGACTGCCTCTCGTATCTTATTTAATAACCCAACAAGATGGGGCTGTTCGCCATCCAGACCTTGCTTCACTAGGTCTAACGGCCTGGCTCATCCGGTGAATCATGAAGTCCATTCGGTACCGACAGAAACAAGGTCTGTTATAGCCGCCAGACACTGTCCTGATACGGCACCTGTCCCCTCAGTCTCAAAAGACTCTACATCAGACCCGAGTGCTCTCCATTCTGATATCGAGTACATTCTTCAATCTGCCCTAAGACCAGCAACTCGGCAATCTTATGTGGTCAAATGGAGACATTCGCATCTTTTGCGGAATCTAATTCTTTTACTGCTTCCTCAGCCTCTGTCGAAAACATCCTCCAATTTCTCTTGTCACTCCATCAGTTGGGACTTAAACCCTTGTCGATCAAGGTTTACACAACAGCAATTTCCCACTACCATGGACAAGTACAAGGCTCTTTGGTATTCTCCCATACCATCATTCGTAGGTTCCTCAAGGGACTGCAGAACCTTCATCCATCAGTTTGTCAGATTATTCCTACCTGTGCTTGTTCTCCAAGCATTCACTCGAGCTCCTTTCAAACCCCTGGCAACTACTGACTTACATCTCCTGTTTTGGAAGACTGCCTTCCTTGTAGCTGCCACTTCTGCCAGAAGGGCTAGTGAACTTAGGGTGCACTTAGGGTAGACCCCCCTTACCTTAACTTTCATAAAGAAAAAGTTGTTTTCCGCACGGATTTGGTGTTTTTGCCTAAAGTTGTGTCACCATTCCATATCAACATTGTCTTACCTGCCTTTTTTCCAAGGCCCTCCACTTTGATTGAGCTTGCATTCCCTTGAAGTTCGTCGTTGCCTTGCCTTCTACAGGTCTCGTACAGAGTCCTTCTGTAAATCTAACCGCCTATTTGTGAAATACTCTGACTATGATAAGGATTCTCCCTTGAGTTCACAAAGGTTTTCGAAATGGGTTGTGCAGACAATCGAGCTGGCGTACCAACTTGCCAAGCTTGATTTACCTGTCATGCCCAGAGGGCATTCTACAAGGGCGGTAGCAGCCTCCTCTGCCTTTGCTGCTGGGATTTCGATCCAAGACATTTGCAAGGCTGCCACATGGACTACTCCTTGCACCTTGGCCAGGCATTACCGCCTTGATGTGCGTGCCAGACATAACTGCTCCTTTGGCTGGACAGTCCTTTCTGTTGTACTTCAGTGATGACACCGCCCGCCTCCGGGTCTGGTAAGCTTGCTAGTCACCCATATGTGTGATGCACAGAGGCCACGATGAAGAAAGGCATGTTGCTTACCTGTAACTGATGTTCTTCGAGTGGCCATCTGTGCATTCACACAACTCACCCGCCGGCCCTGCTCGGTGTCGGTGAATGGGTTATTTGGTACCATGTGCTTCCGGTACCGCAAGAGCTTTCAGCAATATCTCTTGCTCCGCGAGGGGGCGAACATTCAGTCTCCACTAGACTGGGAAAATGGTGGGCACTCCGCTCCATTTATACTGTTAGGGGGAGGGGTGCAGAGTTCCTGCCAAAAACTGTTAAGTTTGCAATCTTTCCGACCTTAGGCACTGCGCAGGCACAGCACCCATATGTGTGAATGCACAGATGGTCACTCGAAGAACGACAGTTACAGGTAAGCAACCTGCCTTTCCAGAATACCATCCCTACTGATGGAGAATAACCCTTCATGCTTACAACAGTCTATTTTTTAGATTTATATTATTCATTCTAGAGCCATTCTGAGGCTTCCTTGACACAGAATTGCAACATTTTGGTGCAGTGTACCTATATCACTGTATTCAGTCAGTATTGTGCCTTCTACTGTAACTAGTACTTCATGTAATGTAGAAGACTACATGATGTATCCACTAGAGTTTGGGACTTGGGCCAAGAAGACCCAAGATCAAATTTCCGCTCAGCTATGAAGCTGACAGCGTTCTTACTTATGTATTAACATTGGTAACAGTCTTATCTGCTAAGAAGACTTCAAGGCAGTACACAACAATATAAAACAATCCAGAACTAGTCACTATCATCATCTTGCATTTATATCCCACATTTCTTTCTTTTGCCAGGAGCTCAAGGTGGCATATAAGGTTCTTCTCCTCTCTATCCTCACAACTCTGTTAGCCAGAGAGGCAGTGACTGGCCCAAAGTAGGCTGCATGGCTGAGTGAGGACTAGAACCCAGATCTCCTGAGTCCCAGTCCAGCAGGTTTAACCACTACACCACACTTGATCTCTTCACTAGCTACCTTAACCTACTTCACAGAGAGTTGTTACATGGATAAAAGTTCGATGAACTCCTATGTATGCTACCCTGACTTCCTTGAAGTAAGATCAGGATACGAATATTTTACAGACTAATTGTGAGCAATTATTCTCAGAGAGAGAAATCCCTGCTTACCTTGGTTGGTAGCCCAAATATTCTTTACTATTATGCCTCAACTTTCCAATCAATGATTAACCCTTATAATATTGAAATCTGACTGCTCTGGCTTTGTATTTTGTATGGTAAATGGTCACACATGGAGAAAATGAAAGAATTTAATTCCAGGTGCAAATTCTTCAGCTACACCACAAATTCTTAAAGTGCCCAACCATTAAAATATGACTGCTGTATGAAGTGTTGATGCATGTATTTAGCAAAATACTAGAACACAGGAATGCCCATTCAGATGTACTAGCAGCATATTCTGATCAGACAAAATAGAGCACTTCATATGATGCACAGAAGAGTTAAGGGGAGAAGGCAAAGACAATATTGGAGCATTGCTCCCAGCTGGATTTCTCTTTTCTCACCAGGCTGTTAACTACCAACTGCCCTGTAGTAAATTTCCTGACCTATGTTTTGGTAGTGAGACACTATGACTTCATTACTATATTTTTATTTTACTTTTAAGCTGTCTTGGAAGATTTTTATCCATAAAAGGAAGAATATAAATTACCATTAACAGTGACTTACAGAATTCACTGCTAAAGGCTTTTTGCTTGAAGCTGTTTAGTATTCTTGAACTATTTGTGTCCTAAAGAAAGTAGCTGCCATGTGCTCAGCCGTGCAGTACTGGTGAGAGGGGCCATTTGAAGGAGCCACTGAAGGGAGCCATTGAGCTAGCTGGGGTGAGATCAGCAACTACACAACTCCATATGCAATCTGCCAGACTCAAAAAGCTTACAATGCAGGGTGAGCAAATGCAAGCAACCATCAGGCAGTTTTGTGTGTGAGTTTTCTGGGGAAGTCTAGGAAGGTGGCAGCAACACCAACAGAGAACCAAACAATTTGGCCACCTAAGGAGCTTAAAGGGCCAGTTTTGTGCTATGCTTGTTTTTTCTTTCTGAGAAAGTACAAAATGACACCTGTAGCATGTGCAAGACGGTATCCCTACTGGAAGAAAAGGTACAAGTGTCTGAGGTGCAAACTTCAGGGAATGAGGAAAAATGAAGCATTTCATGAGAGAACACAAGTACCTGTGAGAGGTCAACAGGGAGTAGCAACTTCTAAGCAAAAGAAAATCAGATGATGTCAGAATCTGGGCTGCTCTGGTGGCCAGACCCACCACCACATTTGCAGGATCAGTTCTGATAGTTCTAGAGGAAAAACTCTATCAGAGCAACTCTTCCCTCCAGAACTAGCTTCAACAATGCAGATCCTCCTGTTTGCTGTAGTGTCTGGCCTGGCCTGGCCTGGTCCTACCCCACCCCTTCAGCAGCACAGGTCCTTCTGTTTGCTGCTGTGTGGGCACCTGGCCTGACCTGTTCCTGGTTCCTAATGTGTCTCCTGCCGTGCCAAGTAGCCTCAGCAGCACAAGTTTGCCTGTTTGTTGTACCTGCATCTTGCCTGATTGCCTGCTCCTCGTTCCTGCCTTTTCATGTTGCCTTGGTGTTGTGCCTACCTCTTGGCTGACCTATGTCCTGCCTTGCCCATACATCCTGCCTCACCATGTTTCCTCAGTAATGCAGGGCTTACTGTGAGCTGTGTTCAGCTCCTGCATGTTGTCAGACCCTTGCTACATTTGGTTCCTGTTGTCTTGTGTATCTGTTGTGCCATGTTCCCTGCCCTGTTAGCCTGCCAAAGGTACCTGCATCTCTGTTTGTCCTCCTAGTTCTTGGCCCTTGACTTGTTCCTAACCATGTCCTTGTTCTGCCCTCATGCATTCGTCTGGTTCCTGACCCTGGCCTGTAGCATGACTAGCCTTAATTCAGTAAGACTAGAATTAAATCATGGTTTTCTACATAGTTTGCATGCATGGCTGCCTTACCCATAGGAAGAGGAACTTCATTAAAATATTCCCAAACTGGGTTTCTTTTACAGCCTGCTCCCATTATAGGTTTTCTTCTTGAGAGAAAGACTAATATGACAAGTCTCAGGCTATACATAAAAAGATCTGAAGACTTCTAGAGTATTCTGCTCAAAAGGTTTGACTTAGATTTTTACTACTTGCCTCTCCCTCATCACACTTAGCTTCTTATGCAGATCTATTTCACTCCCAACAATCTTCTGTTCACTGAATTTTTTGAAACATGGAGAAAGCTAGGGAGTTCCAAAGTCATATAGAGCGGTAGTAATACCTCTCTCGATCTAGAAGCCACACTTCTGACTATGCAACCAAGGGTGGCGTTCGCCTGCTTGACCACCGCATCACACTGCTGACTCATATTTAGCCTGCAGTCAACCAGTACCCTGAGGTCCCTTTCACAAGTGCTGCTCTCCAGCCACTTGTCACCTAACATGTACTTATGACACCTATTCCTATGCCCCAAGTGCAGTAGCTTGCACTTATCCACACTGAACACCATCCTGTTGTCTGCTGCCCACTTCCATATTCTGTCCAGATCCTTTTGGATCCAGAGTACCTGCTCCTCAGTTGTGGCCACTGCTCCAGTTTTAGTGTCGTCTGTGAATTTGATCAGCAGACCGTTCATCCCTTCTTCCATGTCATTGATGAAAAGATTAAACAGGGTTGGTCCCAGGAGAGCCCGGGGGGACCCTGCTTGTCACTGGCCGCCATCTCGATGATTCCCCACTAATGGTTACCCTCTGCTTTCGGTCAGTCAACCATGCCCTAATCCACCGGACAGTGCTTTGGTGTATCCCAAAACTCCTCAGTTTCTCCACCAGGATATCATGGGGCACTTTGTCAAAGGCCTTGCTGAAATCCAGGTATACCACATCCACTGCATCCCCTCCATCTAGCCATCTCGAAACCTTGTCATAGAATTCCACAAGGTTTGTCTGGCAGGACCTGTTTTTGTGGAAGCCATGTTGTGTGGCTGTCAGCTTCCCTTCCCTATCTAGCATCACTAGATCAAAAACCATGCATCTGTGATAAAATCTTCTAGACAGAAAAACTTACAGAAATCTCAGGAAGAACATAGCATTATGAATAGATAAATGGAATTCATTTGCCAAAAAATTTAAACATTGCAAGAATATATACCCTCATGCTACATAATTAAGAACTAATCCTTATTTCATGATGCATAACCTTTGGACTATAATGTAACTTAAATAGATTTTTCCTCAAAAAGCATTTTATTTTTAAAAGATCCAAAATATATTTTTTAAACTTTATCATTGATTTTTATCCATCCTGGTCTTGCCTAAAGTTCTGCTGCCTGGGTGCTGGTGCCTCTGTTGCTCTTGTCTTGTCTCTGGCTGCTCATACTGCTGCCCCAGGCCCTGACAGAAGCAGGATAGAGACATGGAAGAATGTCATCTGCTAGAAGAATTCTCTGTTATTGGAGCTGGGCAATCAATTCCAGGCCCTCCCCACAGGCAATGGTTCTGCACCATCGAAAAGAAACAGCTTTCCCAGGCTCTCCAAACCACAAAGGCAGTCTCAATCAGCCTCTGTGGATAGAAGAAAGCCTGTAGCTACCTCAAAGAGAAAGATGTGTAGTATAAGTTATTGACTCCCTATAGAAGGGAAAGGTGTGCTGTCCTGATATGTCACTATGGAAGGTATTTTGCACATATCCTAATGCACATATCCAGAATGCAATGGATAGCTTGACAAGTCTCATCGAGCCCACTGATCAGCATTCCTTCCTGCTGATCCTTGCAGAAATAAATGATGCTGTTAGACATACTTCTGAATGCATTTTGACTATAAAGCTCTAAGTAGGAAGGTGAGAGACCCTTGGACACAGCTAGTGTTTCATCATTCCAGCCTACTGAAAGTCACAAGCAGGCTGGTAAATAAAGGAATCCTATTGGCATAGTATATCTTGATTTTAGGAGCAATTTTTGACAAGTTGCTTAGGATATTCTTGTTGGCAAAGTAAAAAGTAGGCTAGACAATCAAACTATCAGGTGGATTTGTAGCTGGTAAACAGATCATTAAAAGAAGCTACTGTAGCTTATTTAAACTGCAGTGCAGTTACCATAAGCACCACTTAAGCTGAGTTTCTCATGTTGTCCAAATCCGGGCAGCATGGTTTGCTGGAAAGGGGAAACAACCCTCCAATAGTTATGGATTACTGGAGGATGTTTTCCTCACCAACAAACCACACTGTCCAGATTCAGAAGACACAGCAAGTCACACCCTGTGGTGATTACAGAAAATGTGTTCCACATATGCCACATTTTAAATAAGCCATGGTACCTTATTTTGATCATATGAACCAGCCCATATAGTACTTATGACAAGCTCTTCCCTCAGCTTTGAGAAAAGTGATAAAATGGGTACCACAGGTTTCTGTCCAGGCCCAGCCGTGTTCAACATCTATGACTTAGACCATGGGTCCTCAAACTGCAGCCTGTGGGACAGATCCGGCCCGCACGGTCGTTCACCGCCTGCATGTGCGCTTGCTGCACAGGTGGGGAGGTGGTGGCTCGTTTGCTCGGAGATGGTTTTGGACTCACTGGGAGATCTCTGAGCGAGCGAGCCGCCACCACCTGCCTCCCATAAGCACACGCTCACTGCTGCCTCATAGCGTGGGTGGGGAGGTGGTGGCTTGCTCGCTTGGTCTCTGAGAGAGCGAGCTGCCACCGCCGCCTGCCTCCCGTACGCGCACGCTTGGAGATGGTCTCTAAGCGAGCAAACCACCACCTGCCTCCTATATGCACGCGCTCGCCACTGCCACGCATGCCCGACAGCACCTCACCAGCCCATGCCCCCAGGCACCCCCACCTCACCAGCTTGCAATGGTCACCGCAGCCTTTCAACTGGCCCCCTATTCAAAAAATTTGAGAACCCCTAACGTAGACAAAAGAGGAGACACTTGCGAACTTTGCAAATGATAGCTGTGTAATTAATAGCTTACAAGAAAGTAGCAGGATAGAAGATGATACTGGGACAAAACCAATAAAATGAATTTTAACAGAAATAAATGAAAAGTTAAGCATTTAAACAGGAAGAATGAGATATACTTGCCTTAAGTGCATGTAAAAAGAATCTACAGATGGTCAGGCAACATGTTGCTCACTAGATGTTTTGAACTGCAAGTTCCATTGACACCAGTCAGGCATGGCCAATGGACAATATTATGGACATTGTAGACTGCTCTGACTGGACTGGTACCCCTAGTCTGGTTCTGAACAGCTCGTAAGCTAGAACAGGTTAGCAGTAGCAGTGTGATGCAGTGAAACAAAAGGCTAATGTAATTCTTTCAACAGTAGTATAGAGTCCTGATCACAAGCAGTCATGGTTCCATTTTATTCTGTTCTGGTCAGGCATCACTTAGGGTATTGTGCCAAGCACCAGTGCTCGCAGTTTTAGAAAGATACTGGCAAACTGGAATGTGTCCACAATAGGGCAGCAAAAACTGTGAAAGCCTGGAGACCACATTCTATCTGGAGAAGTGGAATATGTTTAACCTGGAGAAAACACAATTCAAAGGTAGTCTAATAGTCATCTTCAGGTATTTGAAGGGCTGTCACTTACACAATGAAAGTGCTCCAGAGGGGAGGACATGAGTCAATGGGTTCAAATCAAGTAAAAAAATGCTTGCAACCAAATAGAAGCACTTCCTGAAGGTGTGAGTTATTTGACAGTTGAACCAGCAGTCTTGAAAGATGGTGGATTATACTTTGTTGGATGCCTTAAAAAGAAATAGATGGCCACCTAGTTTGGCAGAAGATTTCCTGCATTGATAGGGGTGGACTAGATGACCCTTTCAACTTTATGATTCCCAGATGCAGTAATAACCATTACATTAAGATTTATTAATCTTCCATTCAAGCCCTACTTATAAGCTTTCCAGAAGACTACTTGTCACATGCTTGTTGGAAACTAGATGGACCTTTGGTTCAATCCAGCAAGGCTCTTAAGAAAACATTAAGGTTTTTTTTCCCCAAAGTCATCTAGGATCATACCAATTTGGCCATCAATATACCAAGGATTAAGTTAATATTCATATTTCCATACAGTTTTGTTTCTACCAAAAATATATCTCTGGCAGATGCAAATAACGTCAGGCATATCATAGCAATTTTTGTCAGCATGCTTTAAGACCATGAAGAGAAGAAACAGACCAGTAGAAGATTCAGGATAGCAACAGGAACAACAATATGTAACAAAGAGTTCATAATTTATGACATAAGAGGAAAGGTTGAAAGACTTCGGTTTGTTTATCTTAGAGAAAAAATATAGAAGTAGTATATGATATCACTTTGCAAATATCTAACTGCAATAAAGATGACATGGAGCTGTTTACTCAAGTCACATGGAGAAAACAAGACTCAAGTTTAGTCAGAACAGATTTAAACAGGTTAATAAGAAATGCTTTTGAAGCACAGTTAGCCAATGGAATAGGTTACATGGGGGAGTTGTAGAATAACTCCTTGAGGTTTTTTAAAAGGAGGTGTACGTCTACCTACAAAGGAGCCAATGCTGTGGATAACCCTCAGGGCATGAAATCCAATACTGTAATCCATTTGTCTGACAAAATTACCTCACCCTTAAAGTGGCACCAACTTGTCCCTTCTGATATATCACAAACTTGATCACAAAGGCCTTTTCTTACTCCCTTTAAAAAAACAACAACAACAACCCTTGACAAGTATACATGATCAAGCAGGATGCTAAAGAAATACATGTAATTTAAAGTCTCACTGCTCAGGGAGCTCCTACACTCAGTGCTTTCCACCTGGCAAGTTACTGTACTTTTAAAAACCTGACTTGTTTGAGCAAGCTGGCAGATGGCAAAGAATCTAGCATGTCAAAATATTATCTTGCTCTAAGCTTTAAAGTTACTTGCCCCCCACCCCCATCATGTTCCAACAGATTCTTCCTCCTGGAACTCCATTCCCAAAACAGTCACTGCAGAACACACTTTTTCTTCCAAGGGCTCCCAAAAACAAAAACTTTGCCAAATCATCCAACAAGCCCTGAAAAGATCAGTTCCAGTGGCTGTTTGAGAAGTTGGCAACATCACGGCCCACAAACTGTCCAAGAGATATTCCAGTGATTCCTACGGCTGGCCTGCGATTCCCACATATCCTTCCTTCCTCCCCCAACTCAAGTCCTGCCGTCCTCCTCACAAGCCAAACAATCCCCTACCCCGTCAATACCTACATACTCATTTCGTTCTTCCCTCTCTGCCACCCCATTTGGCGCCAATCAGCTTTTACTAGCTCCAGAAAAACCCAATTCAAAGTCCCATGTAACCCCTAATAAAGACTCTCTCATTAGCCTAACAAAAGCAGCGGAGAGTCTTGCGGCCCCTTAAAGATTAACACGTTTATTCGGGCACAAGCTTTCGAAGATAGCCCACTTGCACTGGACGACGGAAGCAGCGCCCACGAAGGCTTGTGTCAGAAATAATGTGTTAGCCGTTAAGCTGCCACAAGACACTTCGATGGTTTTAGTGTCACGGATTCACGCGGCTATGGAAACGTTTCAGAAAGCGACTTTTCGTCAACCACATCCTGCTCCGTTACCAGGGCGATGCCACCACTACTCTCTCTCCGGTCCTTCCCATCACGTTGCCAGGTAATTCCCAGCCGCCGCTTCTCCTCCCCTCGCTGCCAGGGTACTGCCACTGACGCCCTCCTTCTCCGCCCGCCCTCAGGGTAACACACCAGCGCCGTAACTTACTCGTCCAGCTGCGAGATCCGGCGCCTTCTTCACCTTCAAGCAGCGTCTCCTAGCGCCGCTTCTGAAAGCACCTCCCTCGACTCATGAGGGAGAGGCGGAGCGCAGGAAGGACGCACCGCCCCAAGTGACCGAGCCGCGGCGAGGAGGCTACAGCAGGGCGAAGTGAGGCCAAGGCATAGAGAGGAGAGGGACAGAAGGGTAGAAGGCGGGACAAAATTAGACGCCTCTTGGGAATGCGGCGGATTGCAAGACCGATTGACCGCAACAGGCCACACCCCTGCCTGTGCTCCCGCCGCTGCTACCTTGTTTGTGACGTCGGGCGAGGAAGGGTGTTATCCGTGCGGCGCGGGGCGCGGGGAGGTGGGGAAGGAGGAGCGAGGGATGGCTCATAGGCAACATTGGAGGGATTATAAATTCAAACGTGTGCCCGCGATTGACGGAACAGAAATGTTCTTTTTCTAAACTCAGTTTTAGAATGTTTTCGAGTTTAAAACAAACCTAAGGCATACAACTCTTGTGGTCAGTTCTGGTCGCCTTACCTGAAAAAGGACATAATTGAGTTGGAAAAAAGTGCAGAGAAGGGCAGCAAAAATTATGGGGCTTGAGCAGGCCCTCTGTGAGGAGCAGCTGCAACGACTGGGACTGTTCAGCTTAGAAAAAAAAGGCGAGTAAGGGGCGACCTGGTAGAGGTGTTTAAAATAATGCATAGTGTGGAGAGGGTGACCCACCTCCATTACACCCAAACTCGGGATCATCCCATGAAGCTGATTGAACCTGAGTACTTCTTCAGACAGCCTGTAGTTAAATTGTGGAATTAGCTGCCACAGGAAGTGGTGATGACTGCCAATCAGGATGGCTTTAAAAGGGGACTGGACAGATTCATGGAGGAAGAGGCTCTCAATGGCTTTCTGCTGTATCCCTCATCAGAGGCAGCAAGCCTTCATGCACCAATTGCTGAGGAGCTTGGGCAGGCAGAGGTTTTGCACCCATCCTGTGTGAGGGATCCTGGGCAGCTGGCTTGCCATGGTGTGTTTGCCCTGGAGTGCTGGACTAGATGGACCTTTGGTCTAATCCTGCATGGCTTATGTTCTAAGGCACTGCAAAGCTTCCAAATGGACCACTGAGTTGAGCAAAGTAATGGTAAGGCATTTGCAGAACTGGCAGCCTTGTGCATGAAATGGCAAGCTTCTAGCTTTGGCCTGTCCATGTTCATTTAGAAATAAGCCCCACAGGGTTCAATAGGACTTACACTCAAGTCCAGTGAAGTCTGCATAGGACTGCAGCCAAAGTTTCAGCCTATGGTTTTAGAATGAGTAGGCAGCTTTGTGGGGTCTGTAAGCCTGTTTGGCAAGTGAAGAATGGGCTTACAGACCAGTTGTCTGATAAAGTGTGTTTTAGTTCCCCAGGCCTTTAGTCTTTGTTTTTAAGGGTTGGTGGCTAGCTGGGACATGCTGAGTTGTGCACCATTTATCTTGCCTAAACTTGCCCGGGATTGTGTCTTAAATGCCTTTTTAGGACTGTACACTGCTGCTGACTCTTGTTTTGATTTATACTTTGGCTTGATATTGTTTTAAACTTCTAATGGGATTGGATTTTATGCTGCATTATTGGGGTTTTACTTTTGTGAACCCTCCAGGAGCTTGGGCTATTAGGCAGTATATGAAATATAGTAAGTAAATGTGATTTTGGTGTAAGTTGGACAGGAGAAAGTTAATGGTCCAACCTGCTAGTCAGGTATGACTGTGCATGCCTTCTGCTATGTAAACTGCAGACTCTGAGTTGCCATGGGGTATTTTAACAAATTCCTTCTTGATGCAGGATCATTTGGTAAATGTTCCAAATAAGAAAAGTCAGCTAAAGAAGGAAGTGGAACTTCCCTTTGCCCATCTATGGATGAGCTAATCTAGAAGTGCTTCTTGCCTTCATGCCTCTACCAGTGGAAAAAGTGTTGACTAGAGGATTTTGCCTTTGTGAGCCAAAGGTAGGCAGAATTATAGATCAAAGGTTACTGATAAATCTCCACAAGATGTGTAGTAGAGCACAAAGGTTTATTTTTTGTTGTCTATTTCTTTATCATATTCCAATTTGTCTTCTGCAAGGAAACTTAGGGAGCTTATATAATCCTCCTTCTCACCATGTTGTCCTCACAGTAACCTTTGGCTAAGTCTGTAAAATGGCACAAAGTCACCTAGTGAGCTTCATGTTGGATGAGGACTAGAACCTGCATCCAGTCCAGCACTTTAATTTTTATACCATACAGGCTCTCAGCAAAATGGTTCCCTCCTCCTCAGAATGTATACCATTCAAATGAAGAAAGCTGGGGCAGGGTGAGCGAGCAACCAGGAGCAGATTTTTGTGTTGGAAATGTTCAGCTCAGTTCTGGTATTGAAATCATTTTTTTAAAATCTAAGTTTTTTGTAGTGAGCTCTGATTGGATTCTCTCAGAATTCTGTCAAGGAAAGGGGCATCTGCAGACAAAGGACAAATACAGTTTTAAAAGAAAAAGATGCAACAAGGTAACTCATCCCATAGGTATGCAAAGCACAGAAATCTAGGTGGGTGTTAAGCCAGAACAGGGTACACTGTGTTATGAGTAGCAACAAAGGATTGCACATAATAGTGTGTGCCTCTCCTTTCCTCTCAGTTCTAGCCTTGCTTTGTTGAAGAGCTGTTTTCCTCTTGTTTAATGGAACTCAAGTAGAATTATCTGGATGTGTCCCCAGGTCTTTGCAGAGCATGAGTGAGCAGAACTGCTCAGGCCTTCCCTTTCACCACATCAAGGTTGGAACTGAAGGCACTACATGGTGGAGTTTGTGGGGTCGTAGCTTCATGCCCATACCCATGCATTACTGGGTGCTGTTTATTCATATGTAATATCTGAACAGGACAGGTGCTTAATGATTGGCTGCACTAAAAAAATGACACAATGTGTTGTATTTAACATGTGTGTTGTTTTTCCCCAGCTCTTCAGCCTAAAAGACCCCAGAGCAGCTAGTTCAAAGAGAGGAGGAGCAAAATGGAAACAATTTCTCAACAGAGGAATGAGCCCTTAAACTAAAAGCATCTTGGTTGGGGAGAATCTCAGTTGTAAAAATGGATGAATGTGTTACCTAAACTGAACTTTCTTTTCCAAATGTTACCAATTGTGATCCCGAAAAAAGTTTTTCAAGACAGTTAAATAGTTTTATTTGGAATGGCAAGAAACCAAGAATCAGATTCAAAATATTACAGGATGCAAAGGAGAGAGGAGGTCTTGCTGTACCTAATTTGAAGTTATATTATTATGCAGCAAGCCTAGTCTACATTGCAGATTGGATTCTAAATGTTAATGATAAACGAGTGAAGTTGGAACTGGCTGATCTTGAAGATGGAATACACAATATTTTATGGGCTAAAACATCAGTTAAGAAGGCTCTGATCATAAATAACCATGTGCTAAGAGATGGTTTAATAAAAATGTGGTATTCAAAAATGTATTCAAGTACACTGTTCAAGTACAGCCATGCTCATGGGCACTTCTGGGGGTACACCCTGTCATGGTAACCCCTTATAGCCCCCTGAGAAGTTTGTCCAGCTATTCCTTCTGAGCAGGGCTACCCCACAGCAGTGGAGAAAAGACAGCCATATAGCTCTTTCCCTTGGCCAACCCCCTGGCTTCAAAGAGGATTGCAAAACTATGGGCTGGTGAGTAATATGTGCCACCTAGTGATGGGTAGTGGTACTACAGCCTTCAAATGCATGGGCCTATGTTTAGAGTCATCAAAATGAATTAGAACCATGCAACCTTGATGTTGTTTACCAGAGCTGAGCACGGCTGTCAAAGACAGAACATTTTGAAGGATGTTCGTTCATAGGGTTACCATAAGTTGAAGATGACTGGATGGCATGAAACAGCAACCACCACATAGGGTTCATACCCTAGGTTCCTCTTAGTATGCATGCCAAGTTTCAGGCATCCAGTTTTCACAGTTGTAGAAATATGGTGTTGAATTTTATTCTGTGCTAGGGAAATCAAGGGAGTGCACATTTGTCTTCAGGACCGGAGCACAATGATGTACATTAAGCTGAGAGATAGAGATGTGTTCAGGGTCACCAAAAGACCTTTGGGGAAGAACAGATATAAATCTTACTTTCTTTGACACAAGTCTGGTGTTAAGACTACAATCCTATGGGCTTCTGACCTCATCTAGGAGGCCATGGAATTTCTTGGTGTTCCATCTCCAAGATCACAGGATCTGAAGGCTGAGTCACACCCCCTTGCAGCCAGCATGGGAAGACCTGTGCTGGTCACAACTGGGCCTTGGAAGAGGAAAAAGTGTGCTGAGGGAAGGAGTGAGGAGGAGGCTTGGAACGTGGTCATGCTGACTCCAGTCAGCATCCCAACATCCTTCCTCCCCTGACATTGCCTACAGAAAATGCAAAGCATGGCCGGGGGGGCGGGGGACGACACATACAAGGCATGGCGGTGATGCTGCCACTGCACTGCATTCCTCATCAGCTTCTGAGTTTGGAGACTTTTGAGCATTTGCAAGGGGGGGCATGATAGGATTGCACCCTAAAACTACCAATGACACATATTCTTTCTCTAATGATTAAGTGTTAACTGTATTGAATAATTCAAATAAAATGATGTTACCACTAAATATAGCCATGAGTCTAGAACTATCATGATGAGGAATGCAATAAAGATTGCCTTTTCATCATTTTGCCCATAACAAAAGGTTGGTTTGTCAATAATTTGCCAGCTTAAAAGATAACACTATTTTCTACCTCAAGTGTCGCACAGAAGCTACTTGAAATCCCATTACCTTCAGTACTAAACCAATTGCTAATTTGAAAGTTACCCAAGGCAAACTCATTGTTTTTTTCTTTTCATCATGATTTTTGCCATTGATTTATTTTTAACAGGAGATGAACATGGTACTTTAATGGGGATTTTTTTGTCATAGTTGTTTATATGTATAATAATGAGCTTTCTTGTGAAATCCATTTTATAATCCCATGTTATCAGGAAAGCATGGAAACCCCAAAGTAAAGATGTTTGCTTGAAAAAAATTCCTATGGAATGGGAATTATCCACTTGAGGTTTACCAAATCATCAGCCTTTCAAAATGAGCAAATGCTTTCAAATGGTGATCAGGGCTGGCAGGAAGAGGAGGCAAGTTTGGGTACCTGTCAAGGGCCCACACCTTAGTAGAGGACCCCGGGCTTGTACCTCCTTTTCATCATTGCAACCTGCTTGTTCATCTGCCTTGTTGTTTGGTCAACATAATGGTGGTGGTCACAATGATGAGATGGTAAGCAATGGTAAGGTGTCCATTAGGGGTGCCTTGCCTAAGGGGAACCCTTAGGAAATGAATTTCTTCCATTATGACAGATGGAACTGTGAAGAGTATAGAACAAAACAGCCTATCTGTGTTTCAGAAGGTGGAACAGTCCTTTCAATAAAATGAACTATCTATTTAGTGCAAGGTCTTTGATTAGAAAGGCACCAGAACTTTACAGCTGTACAACCATAGAAGGATGACATGCTCAGCTTCTCTTCCCGTTCTGTTCAAGATGAACTTTGTTCTACATGATGTTCCAATGACCTTTCCTCTACTTTCAGATCAGCAGAAGTACTTCTGTATTCCTATTTGCATAGTCCCAAAACTTGTAAAAGAGCTCACAGGAATGGTTAGATGGAAGCGTTTTCCCACCTTTAAAGGGCAATCCTCTATGTTTAGACAGAAAAAAGACCTACACTTTCCAGTATGCCCAGGAAACCCATGCTGAGAATTGTAGAACTTGTTTGCTGTCTAAACAAGCATATGATTCAGCCTTTAAAGTATCAAATGGGTGAAGTGCTGCAGCACCCCCTGTATTTCCTTTCACATCATAGCATCCTAAAAAAGGCAGTTCTTTCTTGCCAAACTTGAATGTAGTGCTGATAGTAGTATGTGTGTGGACCTAAAAGAGGGTTTTAAAGCGAATTCCTGCTCTTCTGGATTATTAGGACTATAATATCCTGCAGTATAATCCATTAAGATCCATCAGAGAGAGCAACCATAGAACCTAGTGTCCTGCCTTTACTGCTGTCAGATGTTTTACCTTACTATGCAATAATAGTTTGCTACCAACACTTTTACTGGATAATTCAGGTGCTTGGAGCTACAAGGATACATTTTTTTTTTTTTTATATTGACCCATAATGCAGGACTAGCAAAAAGTGGACTAGTTAGAAAAACTACTGGGTGAATCCAAAATTGGCTGCTAAATTGGACACAGAGAGTGCTAATCAATGGCACCTTTTCAAACTGGAGAAAGGTAACTAGTGGGGTGCCACAGGTTCAGTCCTAGGCCTGGTGTTCTTCAACATCTTTATTAATTATTTTGATGAGGAAGTGCAAGGAACAATAACCAACTGTGATGCAGCTGCAAAAAAGGCAAATGCTGTTTTGGGATGCATTAACAGAAATACCACTTCTAAATCATGAGAGGCAATAGTTCCCCTATACTGTTGACTAGTCAGACCTCATTTAGAATACTGTGTTCAGTTCTGGGCACCAAGATTTAAGAAATATGCCAAAAAAAATAGGGTCCAGAGGGGGACAACAAAAATTATGAACGGTTTGGAAACATTGAGGAAAGACTGCTAGATAAAAACCTCGGTAAGGATATTATAATTGTCCTATTGGTTAGCCCATCATCTGATCTCCTGGTCCTGTATATCCATTAAGCAGGTTGCAGTCCTTTTCGGGGCAGGGGGGCAGTAATTCATCTATCTCTGCTGTTGGAACTATTGTATAGCTCACCCTGAACTGTCAGGATAGGGCAGACTATAGGTATCTAAATGGAATGTTATTTGTTTGGCGGTTTATGTTGATCCTATGCCATGAATTTAGTGTTGGTTGCAAAGGCTTGGATCCCAACTTGTAAACCATTCAAAGAGCCAATGTGTTTATGAAGGACAGTATATAAGAGCTTGTATAAATAAATAACTGAAACTTACTCTTTTTTGAATGGAAAGGTTTTTGATCTATGGCGCTCCAGCTGGCAAAAGGGAGGAGATAATTTCCCCAAATTCCCTCCATCCTGCAGTATTCTTGCCATCTCCCACATTGTTCCACAAGGCCCATGCCTCCCCAAGCAGATTTTCAGCAGGTACAGATGGAAGAGGGAGTCAAACAAAAGTCTGCTGCCCCCTTCGCTTTTCACCAGCAGGGCCATTGCATAAGCAGAGTTCATGCAATTCCATTTTATCCTCCCTGGAACCTTGTGATACAATTTCAGGTAAACATGTTGTTTGCACAAAGCCTCCCAATAAACCTCAAGTCTGAGCAGGGGATTTCATACTGATAACATTGTTGATTTCAAAAGACAAACATTCGAACAGAGAGAGCACTGATCTGGGAAAAGGATGGTGCTCGTTGTCACCACAATATTCTGTAATCCCCTGCTGGTTAACATATTGTGCAAAAGGATGTTGAATTTTTATTCATAATGGGGAACATGTGGCCCTCCAGATGTTAGTGAACTACAGCTCTCATCAGCCTTAGCTAGAACTACTGAGGCTGTGGGGTGATGGGAGCTGCATTTGGAGGGCCACACATTTGCCATCCACTATTCTAGAAGATTAACGACACTTGACAGCGGCTGGATGTTTGGATGGCTCTTGCAGGCCGCTTTCCTTTTCCAGCCTGCACCACTCCCCACTCTCTCTTCCCATGTCAATGGAAGCTTCCTTTTCATGGCAAATTCCAGCAGGGACAGCAACCATTGAGGCCAGGGCCAGCCCCACCAGCAGGCAGAGAGGGTCAGTGGGTCAGCTTGCCCAAAGCCCTGATAAGCCCAGAACCAGCAGCTTCGGGCAAGCAGAGTGGGTCAGCCCGAAGCTGCTGGTTCTAGGCTTATCAAATGGCAGTAAATGGTTGATATTACCACATCTTTACTCCCGGTACAAATGCAGAGGAAGAGGTGCTCGTAAGAGTTTATTTTATTGTTTTGCTCCAAGTTCCCAAATAACTTGACCAGCCTTGGGTGCTGTACTCCTTTGCTGCAGGGTGGAGTGCCTGTATTTGCTTAACTGCCCCAGGCAGCAAGGTGATTTGGACCAGCTGACTGAGGCCAAAGCCCTGGAGGAAAGAGTTCAATTCCTGATGTGTTTCTTAATTAAGCTCCCCAGGGACCGCTAATTACATTGGTAAATGTACATTTTTCCTAACTAGATATAATCCTCCCAGTGTTTGGATTGTTGTTGCCGGAGATAGAAGATTTCCAACAAAATATACAATCTACACAAACTAACAATAGATGGATAATGGATGTGGAGAGCAGGGACCAGCTTCAGCAGGTCCCAATGTCATTTCCACCTGCCTCTCTCCTGGGATTCTCCCCACAGGACAACTGAAGGCCCTGGGGGGGGGGGGCAGTTTGGTGTGGAGGCAAATCCAGCTGGTGCATCCCCTGATGGCTTCCTCAGCCTGATTCCGGCTCCCCAGGAGAGGGCAAGAGGAGAGAGGTTGGAATTCAAGCTGGTGCATGTGTTGCAGCTGATGTCACACATCACATAAAAGCTCCAACCTGTGTACACTGTTGTACAGCAATGTAGTTTTAGACCCTGGACCACAATAGGAGCTTCTTTTCAACTGCTCCAGAAGTTACTTCAGTTGTGAAGTGTGCACTTTTTTGTTCTCCCTGCCACCACTCCATGTTGTATCTCTTTGTGCCTGAGATGTTAGGACAAAACATGTTTACCAATGCTGATAGAAGAAATACTCTGAGCAGGCGTAATTTCATATTTAAAACTTACTTAAATCATTGCACCATCATGACTTCAAGAATGACATGGAGTTTGCCCACCAAGGGCTGACCAGCTTGCCACCACCACCGCCATCTGCTGTGCTTTGGTCATCTGGGGCCCAACAGCTATAGGGCCCTGAGCTCAGCCCTAAGGCCCAACTCTAGCTCTCTCTCTACCTGTATGTACAATTAAGAAAGCCAGTGTGGTGTAGTGTGATGGACTGGGATTCAGGTGATTTGGGTTCTAGTCCCTGATCAGCCATGAAGCTGACTGGGAGACTTTGGGCCACTCACAGACTCTCAGTCCAACCTAGGAGGGTGAAGGTGGTCCTTCTTTGATGGCCCTCCACTGCAGTGTGTAACCCTTTCTATTCAGAAAGGCATTTAGCCTGTGTGTTTTATTTGACACTTATACACAGTGGTATTTTTAATATTGATTTTATCTATTTTTGAACTTTTATTATGCTTTTATAATGTTATTGTTGTTTATTGGTTATAATGGTTGTAAACTGCCATAGACACTTTATGGAAGTGCAAAAAAGAAATAGTTTAAATCAATAAATTGATTTGTTTGGGAGGTGTGCAACAAGTTGTCACTGCTCTGTCCAAGTAAGAATGGGATTGCTAGAGGATGGTGCAGAGAGAACAATTCTTTTTTATATCATAAGAATTATTGCCTGTCCAGCTAGCAGTTAGCAAAATAAATAGATTTCTGGCAAGCTGTGCATTGAGCATATTAACTCCTAAGAGCTGCTTTAAGACGATTAAGGTACTGATTCTTTATTCTATTAATAGGTAGGGAGGTAAACCCAGCAGGAAGGTTATCCACATCAGCAATTCAAATTATAGCAGCAAAAGAGATGTGTCTCACTGGATTGTGAAGGAGGAACCGCACGAAGAATGACAGAAGGCTCTTTCAGATGGTATGAAGCCCCTGATGATGTGGGAAACTTGTAACTTTTCATTCTGGGTGTGGAGATGGCTTCCAGGTGAGAAAAATCTGAACCAGAGCAAAACATGAATGTCCTAGTAATTCAGCAAGGAAAGTATAGACTCCCCATCCAAGGATGGTGACTGAATAGCACTGGGGAGGTATAACAAATCTGGCTGTGGCATTACCTCATTGACTAGATTCAGTCCTGAGGATTTTCCCTAGAACTTCCCAAGAACTTAACAATTTGTGGTTATTTTTGTCATTGCCACTGTAGTTTTCACACAGCACTGACCTGACCTGACTGGCTTTGTGTACCAAGAAGTATAAGGAAGCCCTTGATCTAAACACATCAAGGAAGGGCTTGTGCAGCAATAGCTGTCCCCTGGCTGCTGCCATGCCATAACTGTGGTAGTTAAGGAAGCAGCCGTTTCTTGCTCAAAGTTCCTTTGGAGCTGGATTAGGCTGAGAGAGGATGGCGGATCCCAGTTTGCTTCATAACGGAGCAGGAATTCAAACCAAGGTGTTGATGCTCCCCATCCAACACATGGCTCACTAAAGGCTCTTGTTGGCCCAGCTTTTGGGATAAGAAGCCTGGGCAACACATGCAGCTGAATCAGTTGAAAGAGTTTCAAGGTAGCAGAACTGATTGAACTTGTACAGAGGATGGAGGATTTTTAAATGCATCCTTACATTTCTTTTTTAAAGACTCTGCAAGTAGAAAATAAGCACAGCAAGAAACAGATTGGACTCGTGATGTACCTTTTAAGGTACAGATTTTTTAAATGCCAGGGAATTTAGAAATCAAGAGACAACTACTTCTGTAAATTAAGAAGTGGCTTTAGTGTAATGCCTTTAGTGCCATCCTAAAAGCACCTGGATACAGCCCTAAGATTCTAACTCAAATGTCTATCAGGCTGGGCCAGGGGTAAGCCAATAGATGGCATGAGGACTGTATGTTGTTTGCTTTATTTATGTGATCCTATATACATTCTAAAAAGATCCTAATGTGATCTTAACCATAATTGACTTTTCCAGTCTGTGGCTGCATATGCTAAGTCAGAGGTAGGCAACTGGGTTCCCTCCAGATGTTTTAGACTAGGTCCCATTAGCCCTAGCCAGCATGGCCAATGGACAGGATCTATCCGTGTTGTTGTCCAGGACATCTGGAGGACATCAAACCATGTTGCCTACCACTGCTTTAAGTCTTTAAAGTGGGCAGTAGGGTGTATGTTTGAATTAAGTAGCAATGAAAAATATTTTATGAATGTACAATGAACATTTTTAGAAACCTAAACTCGATAATGCCAATTTCTTGTTTTCAGTGCTAAAAGTGATGCATGATCTTTACTGATCTTAAGGAAATTGATATTTTAACACAATGACCCGCTTGTAGTCATGGCTACCCTTTTTCTCAACAAGACCCTGATAGTGAACAACAAGGATAGTGATGAGTTAGAACTGGAACGCGAGCTCATCCGAGCACTGGAGAACAAGGTGATGCTCCTCTACTTTGGCTCCAGTGAGTGTCCTGAATGCAAAGAGTTTGCGCCCATCCTGAAAGAATTCTTTGTGAAACTCACGGATGAATTTTATGTGGAGAGGGCATCCCAGCTGGTCCTGGTCTATGTGTCACTGGATGAGACAGAGGAAAAGCAAAACAAGTTTTTGAAGACCATGCCCAAGCGATGGTTGTTTTTACCCTTCCAGGATGAGTTTAAGAGGTAAGAATTCGCAAACTGAGACCAGGCAATGCCCATATTCAGGGATAGTAACCATATGCACATGTATTTAATATGCATCCTTTTTGTCAACGCCATTCATCCCCTGTAAGGGCACCTGTAACAGCAACCTGAGGTGGGAATATTTCTTTCTATTCCTAAAAGGAAAAAAAAAAACCTTGCACCCTTGAGAAATATTGTACTACAATTCCTACCATATCCTCCAAGGCAGCCATCTACATCTCCGTTAGATACCAGCTGCCTCTGCCCCTTTCCAGCAAAGGAAAGCCCACAACAGGATACCAAGTCTTTGCTCCCCACACCAAGTTTCATAAAGAAGTTCTTCTTGGTATAGTTCAAGGGTCAAGTTAAGAAAAGGGAGGCAGGCTTCGTTTTTAAGTTATCTGCTCCTGCAGCGCTGTTGCTGATGAAGTCATGGAAGTAGCACTCAGTGTCATCAGACCTGACAATATGAGCTAAGGACACACATGAGTATGATTAAGTAGGTGCATTTTTGGCTAAGTTTCATAGAATCATATAATAGCAGAGTTGGAAGGGGCCAAGAAGGCCATCAGGTCTGGCCTTAGGAAAAGATATCTTGACCTTCCTCTTTAAGTTTAAAGAAGGGGAAATGTTAAAGGCTTTGTACTGAGACAAATGTTTAAACAAGGCAGAGCCAGCATGATGTAGTGGTTAAGAGCATGGGACTGTGACTCAGCCATGGAGCCAACTGAGTGACTTTGAACCAGGCACAGACTCTCAACCCAGCCTACCTCACAGGGTTGTTGCTGTGGGAATAAGGGAAATGCAGGAGGAAGAGAATGATGTAAGCTGTTCTGAGTTCTTTGAAAGAAAAAAGGTGGGATATAAATCTAATAAATACAAAAATAAAAATTGCATACTTGCTTTTATCAACTTTATGGGTTGGATTCCCCCATTTTACTAGGTTGTATGCAATGGAACCATTTGGTTGAGCATGCAGTTCTGTGTTGGTATGTAGCCAGTGTGCCATTTAAACATTTTAAAATATCAGACACAGTTAATTTAACCAGCAGGAGATTACAGGAGATCACTCTTCCCAGGTAGCCAAGATCTCTGTTGACCAAAGCTTTATTTACAGAATTGATCAAGTGAAAGTGAGCACCTTATCAGGGTTCAGTCTCAGTGCCTCAATGAACTCAATGAGGCTTGCTTCTGAGTAGGCATGTGTAAGATTGCTCTATAATATAACCAAATATAGTACAATGAAGCCATGGTCATCTACCATATGTGTTTTGGGGTTTTTCTTTGCTATTTTGCTATTGTTTCTGTAGAATGAGTACTCTTGTAATCCTGCTTTCCTAGAGTAGGGAACAATACATGATACTCAACATGGAGGTTCTAATATCACCTCTGTACCAAGTTCCCCCCTCCCCAATTTCCCTGCAATGAATGATAATTTAGTGCATGTCATAACTCTCATGTTGTTCATTCCCCTCCTTTTTTTCTGCGGGGAAATAAAGAGTAAGTGGGCCCTACATACTGCAGGGAAGAGAATTTTGACACAGAGATGCCACATCCGGGAGCCTCCCCCGGATGAGTATTATGTTCCACTACCCCCAAATACAAAACTAGACAAGGAAAACAAGCAGTCATCCATTTGTTAAGTGACTATAGCCCTTTTATACCTCCTTCAGCTTTCCAAATAAAAATAGTCTTACCTGTCCCCAGCCCACATCAAGCCTCTATTCCAGTCCTTGGGAGCCTGATTTTTTCCACCCGTGTTTTGTTTCCTAGGGAGCTGGAATTGAGATTTTCTGTGAAGGACCTCCCAGTAGTTGTGGTGTTGAAGCCGAACGGAGAGGTCATTGCTGCCAATGCTGTGGAGGAGATCAAGCAGGCTGGCCCAGCTTGCTTCAAGAACTGGCAGGAGGCAGCTGACCTGGTGGAGAGGAACTTCCTCTTGGCACAGGATTTCGACAATGTGGCTTTGAGGAGCATCACTGATCCCATCCGCCGGTTCAAATACAAGCTGGCAAAGAAGAAGAGGAGGAAGAGAAGCAAAGATGATGATGGGGGTGCCTCCCCTTAATAGGGCAGGCCTTCCTTTTGAAGCTCCATGTAGGTGAACTTGGCTGTTTCCTAGCCCATGAGCAGCACCCTGTGTCTCATGCACATGTGCTGTACCACCCACAAATTGTTTCTGAGCACACGTCTTTGGAAATTCTAAGTTCTTTGCTTTCATTGCTTTTTTCAAAGCTTGTTTCCGTCCCAGATGATTATGAAGATAGTCTTGCAAGTATGTAGGCCATGCCTAGTGAAATCACAGGATGAGTTCTTTGGTGGTGTCGAGTTACACCGTCAGTACTATGCTTCGCACTTTGCTGCCTCCCCAAAAAAGCTGAGGCACATGTGCTCCCTTGCACACTTTTTGCAAATAAGCAGCTGTGCCCTCTTGCACGCTTTATGAACATCATGGATCGCCTACTTCCATATGTATTCATTTACACTGTTTATATATTGCTTAATCTAAGAACATCTCTATGTAGTTTATGTAAAGACTAAAAACCACAGCTAAATACATACCCAACCCAATATAATGAACAGTTCTAACTAACAACAAAAGGAAATACAGGAAAATAAAATGAAGCAGCATCATAAACAGTTACAAGCCAGAAGGTGCTTAAAACTTGGCATATTTTCTGCTTCACTAACTGCAGGGGGGGGTGCCACCACCGAGGAGGCCTGTTTCCATAATGCCTCATGTTGATATCTTGCTTGTTGCAGCATGGCCAACGGGGCCTCTTCCAAAGATCTTAAAGGTCAACAGGGTGCACAGCACAGTATGCTGATCCTGCATTATTTAGGAAAAGGTATGTCTGCAACAACAGAACTGTGAACATGATAGCTAATTGTGGGCAGTGTCGTTCTTTTAACCCAGGGGTAATGTGTGCATGGCTAATTGACTCACTGAGCATCTTAGCTGTTACCTTCTGCACCATCTGCAGCTCTCACGCCAGGCTCAGGGGAAGCCCCATGAAAACCATATCACAGTAGCCTAATTGTGAGGTTTTATGTACCTCCCCAGACACTGGGATCTTTCACCAAATCACTGCTTGGGCTTCCTATAGCCACTGTACCCAGATCACCATTCGCCACATGCAGGATCTTTCCTTGTAAACCTCCTAGCAAAGGCTGCCTTGCTTCTAAAATGTCACGTTTTCTATAAGGTTTAATTTGGGAATTACTATCAGAGGGTTTTATCTTCTACTATATTTTATCATTGATTATTGTATCTGAGCCCTGTTTTTAGACACATATGGTATGTTTTGTATTAGCGTATTTGAAACCAGGAACCACCAAGAGGCAGGAATGGGGAGAAAGAAATTTGGGATCTGCCCATTCTTTCCATTGGATTTGCAATAGACCATCAAAGGTTCTTCAATCCCAACTGTTTAGCAAAGGGAACAGTGAAAAGCTTCCCCCTTGCACAAAAATTGCACAAAAGCTTGACAGGGCAGGAGGAACAGGCAGTGGGCTTTTGAATGACAAGATGCCATTCTGGTACTGCAAACAAACTCCTGGATTCAACATGTGCTCAGAGGCACCCTTGAGCCTTTATTCTGAGGGAATGTGTCATTCTGTCCTCTTGCCCCCAGTCAAAGCTACTGTTGCAGCAGGTGGACCTTAAGGTTTTAATACAAAACGGTGCTGGTTCTGCAAGCCTGAAGTCTGCCCACCATTGTCCTAGAAAACTTTGAACTTGAAGGACCATGCAAAATGTGCAACATAAAGACAACTCACCAAAGAAGTAGAGAGCCAATATTGGATTGGGACTCAGAAGATACAGGTTCTGGTTCCCACTTACTGGATGACTTTGGGCCAGTCATGGATTCTCAGTCAAACCTGTCTCTCAGGGTTGTTGGGAGGATAAAAATGGAGAGGAGGTGGATCATGTAAGTCTCGGGTACCTACCAAGAGAATAAAAAAGGGACTCGCAGGAATCTTTTCTAGAACCATAATTCAAAGGCCTCAATTCTTAGGCGTTTTCCTTATGGTCCAGCTTTCATAGGCATACTTTGCAACTGGAAAAATCATGGCCTTGACTATATGAACTTTTGTTGGCACCTACTGCTGGAGCCTAGCTTGTAGGAACAATCTTTGGCATTGCCCCTCTTTGGGCATGCTGAGTGTGGGACTTTAACTACATTGTCTTTTAGGTTTTTGAATCTCATCTGGAATACTGTCTCCTCCACTAGTTCAATGGGTCAAGGTAAGTCAAAACAAATGTGCACGCCTCTGGGTTGTCTTTTGGGAAATGGGAAAAAGTTCAAAAGAGATTCCATCTCAAAGAAAAAGAAACTAAATGTCGACTGTAAGTCTATTTGGCCCCAGCATCAATTGAACAGTGGGGCAAAGTGGCCACCTGAAGGGTCTGTCAATTTTCAGACTCTTTTCAGAACAGTTGCAACTTTACTATTAGCATACCGGTTTGAGCTCCTGCGCAAGCGTTTGTTACACGACAGTCTGAATTTGCTGGAAGAGCGCAGACTGTTTTCCATTAGAGGAGGACAGAAAAGAAGAGGGGGAGTAGAACTCACTCTCTTCCCTCCAAAAGCCGGCAGCACAGCGTGAGTATGGGTTTGGTGAGGGGAGAAACTCTAGGAATTCTGTTACTGTGTCTGGGTGCAATAATGGCTTTCATGACCAGGAGGGCATGAATGGGCAGTTGAATCCTAGCCCAATGGCTACAATTTGGAGTCACCAGCCCTTCAGCCCTTCAAACTGGCTACTTTTAGGACCCAGGAAAGAAAAGAAAGCAGGGGTTTCTCGGGCTAGCAAGTTGCTCCCTCACAGAGAGAGAAAGAGGCACTCAGCTTGCTATGAGAACTCTGCCTGTGCTTTGATTAGCTACTCTTGAGAAAGCCATAGACCAGCCAACCTCATTGTTTGAGGTGGTCAAAAGGCTTGGGATTTGATGTTTAAATTCTCTGTTTGTGATCAGTGCTGCTATCCACTTTCCTCTTCCTCCTTGTGTGTGTGCCCGTGTGTCTGTGCTAATGTTCTTCTAAGATCCTTCCATTGCTTTCTGTTTTTGTTTTGCATTAAGTTTTGTTCTTAAGTTTTGTTAAGTTTTGGTGCACTAGGCATTGGGCACCTGTGCACTAAGCCTTGTGTACAGATCCTTGAGAATGTTGGGGATGAGGTGCAGTTTTTGGAAACAGCTTAGAGGAAAGGCCAGTTGTGTCTAACCCCGCCCCCTCACTCAGGGGAGGAGGGAATTCACCCACCTTTCTCTCAAACACTGGCTAGGGACTTGTTTAAACGTACCAGAGACTTTAATGCTGTTCTTACTACTGTAGGACCCCGAGGGCGTGGAATGGGCTTCCACGGGAGGTCGTTGAGGCCCCATCGGTGAGGGTGTTCAAAGACAGGCTGGACATGCACATGGTGGGCATGTCATGAGCGGAGCCGGCTGGAGCCAGGGGTCAGAATAGATGGCCCAGGAGGCCCCTTCTGACTCACTCTGTTTCTATGTTTCTATGTATATGAACAATCTTTTGATTGCCACTGAAGTCACAGACCAATGTACATTTGCTGGATTTCGTTGGGTCACTGAGAGAAAAAGCTGCAAACCTCACAAGGACAGGTGCAGTATCTGGCTTTCTGACGTTCAAGGGGGGGGGAAATTTCAGCTGCCTCAAGAAAGGAAGAAGGCGGTTTGTCAGACTTCCACTACACACACACACACACACACACACACACACACACTGTTAGATATGCAGGCTTGGAAAACTGGCAGCCAGTGCTTTCTTGGGAGGCTCATGGCTGCTTCCCAGCACAGGGCAACTACTGACATGGAAGTGCGAAAAAGGAGGGAGTGGGGCTGGAGCTGGTCCTCTCCAGCACCAGACACGGCAGGCATTTCTTCCCATCCTACTGCGGCAATGGCTAGCTGGCCGGCATAGCTCTTTCTCCGAGCCCAGAGTGGCCATGCTGGCTGCCTGGCAAGACCAAAAGCAGCCGTGCCTGATTAACTGACTGCCTGCAGTGTGTGAAGCTGTGGCCACTGGCTGGCTGCTGCCTACAGCTGGCAATAGCACAAGGGAAGGGGGACTGCTGTCTTATGCCAGCTGACTCGCCAGAGACTGAACTACCTGGAGATCATTGATGCGGTGAGAGGACCGTGCTCAGATGCCCCTTGCCACACACAGCAGTGAGATCTGAGGAACTGCCTACATGGGAACATTACACCAGGCTGGGAAAAGCTCCAAAAACCACAGGGAGACCAGAGGACCATGAAATTTGTGGAGGACCTGAAGTTTCTGCTCAAACACCAACCCTGCAAGGGAGGACCAGCAGCATAACAGACCAGGATGAGAAGAAGCTGACATCGGGGTCAGCCAAGGACCCACAACTGGAGGGAGCAAGGGAGAAGAGCCCCGAAGAAAAGCAGCCTATCGGGGACCAGGATCGGGTTCTGGCTTGAAGACTTAGATCAAAGAGACTAGTATTTGTCTAATGCTAAGTAGCCTAGATGATAATGCTGAAGGAAAGAGGATCGGGTTCTGGCTTGAAGACTTAGATCAAAGAGACTAGTATTTGTCTAATGCTAAGTAGCCTAGATGATAATGCTGAAGGAAAGAGGGGGAGTTGCTTGAAGTTGTTAACTCTGGCTGTCTCTACATAATTAACAAAATTCTGTTAATTTTGTTACTCCCTTCTATACCATATGTCTTTGTAGGAAGAAAACAGTGAACTTCCTAATTTCTAAGTTTTCAGTTTGAAAGTACTGGCTCAGTGTGCAATAGAATGCTTCTGCTTCAGTAGTGCTGGTGAAAACCCAGCATGGATTTCTTACACCTGGAAATGTCACATGTCTAGATCCTAACCAAAGACCAGGTAACACTGACATGCAAATTGCAGAAGGGCGGGCACTGCCATCCCAGATCAACCAAAGGAGAATATAAAGAAAATTCATATTTGACTTTAAAAGGATTCCATAGGTCCCTGAGAAGGCCACTACAGGCAAGGACCACTGAGGCACAGTGGTCTAGTTTGGTGGTGGTGGTGGACTGGCAACATCTCTACAGCACCCAAGAGAGCAACAGCCAATTGGCACAAGCTGGAATAGGCCCCAGTGTGTGAGGGAGAGTTTGGTGTGGTGGCTAGCATGTAGCTTAGTCTTTGCTAAGCTGGAAAGGTCCTGCCTGCAGCTGGATGGGCAACTACATGTGGATGCTGCCTGCTATGCATTATTCACACAAATGGGGCTGGTAAGTGCCAAATGGTACAGCCTGGAATGCACACTGTGAGTGCAAGAGAACTTGGTGCTGCCAAAAGATGGAAGTGAGCAAATATGCCTAGCTCAATGGCCCACATTGGAAATAATTGGCAAATACAAAACTCCACAGGAGAAACCCTCTACAGGGGATCTCTGGACTCAGCTTCACAACACAGGTATGCCTTCCAAACATGGAAACCATCTTGGGGCCTATTGGGTTAGTAGCCAGAAGGCTTTCATGGCTTCCCCTACAGAAGGATAGGACACTGGATACCTTGTCCCCAACCTCTGAATTACTGCAGAAGTCCCCAAGGGCGCTTGCTCAAACTGCAAATGAATCCTGTCACCCTTCGTGGCACTTATGCCCCACTCTGCCCGGATGAATCTCTGATGTAATTCATGCTCTTAAAAACAACTGGGGAATGTGACTGTGTGATAAAAACGTATTGGCTCTAGTGGTAGTTATAATCAAGCTAATATCAGTAGGCATAACAATTTTCTCGCTCTTTGCTTCTGTATATACACTTGCATACCTTAACAATTCAGTTCTGTTCCAGGGACTGGGGCGGACATACCCCAAGGTTAAGAAATGCCTAAGCAGCCTTTGTTCTGAGCGGCCTCTGATCTGAGCAGCCTTTGATAGCCACAGGATGGCTAGGATACCGCCTACACTAGCAGAAGTCTTATCAGCCTTCTCCTAGAAAAGCGCCTCAAATAAACAAAGACATGACTAGGAGGCAGATAATGAACAGTACTGACCCCACTGTAAATCAGTTAACAAAAACAACTGTATCCACAAATGTTGATCCGGGAGCCAAAGGTGATAATGAGTCTGGCTCACACAAAGAACAACAACTACACAAGGTATAAAAGGCAGATGGTTGCAGCAATCGGGGCTGCATGATTTGGGCAGGATTGTTGCCCCTTGTAGTCACAGGCTTCAGTAAAGTACTTTGCTTTTGACTAATTTGGTGTTAGAGTGGTCTCTGGGTGATCTCCAGGTTACACTGTAACAGTAGCAACTTGGGTTGTGCACTTCTTCGGCTGGCCACAGGTTTGTTTTTTGTCTGGCTTTGCTCGGGCACTTTGAACAGTGGCCTGGCCTTGTGACATGAACCATTGTGCCAGTCAGAAGCATGAATCTCTCTGCAACTCACTCAGTGTGCTTAGCCTCAGTGAGGCCCCGTTCTCTGAGCATCTGTGACTCCATCCACAATGCAGGGTCAATGATACAGACCTGCCTTACAGGACTGCCATACAGATTATTTCAATTACTATTTCAATCCAATAAATAAAATTACAACCAGAGTATTGCATGAAGCACTCTAAATCTCCCAAAGAGGCCTTCTTACTTGTAGGGTTGCTTTAAAGGAGGGGTCCTCAAACTTTTTCTTAAGGGGGCCAGTTGACAGGTGCCAGTGAGGGGTACAGGCTGCCAAGGCAGTGCCAGTGGGGGGGGGGTGGACCGGTGAGGGGTCGGGGTGCACGTGCGTGCACGCGAGGCAGGAATGTGGGGGGTACGTGGGGCGAGGCACCAGCTTGCTCGTGAGGAGATCGTTTTCTCCAAGCTAGTCCAAAACTACCTCCTCATGAGCAAGCTGCGTGCCTGCACGCTCACTCAGCGAGTGCAAAACCTGGGGGACAGGCCAGTTAAATGGGCATGGCGGGCCGGATCCAGCCCACAGGCCTTAGTTTGAGGACCCATGCTTTAAAGCAAAGGTGGGCAACCTGCAGCTTTCCAGATGCTGCTGAACTTCCACCTCTGGTCCGCCTCATCCCGCATGCCCACTGGACCAGAATGATGGGAGCTGCAGTCTGGAGGGGAACAGTTTCTACTGCTGCCCCTCCTTGAAACATTAGCAGTATGTGATGCTAATGTTTCTTCGACACATACACATCTCAGTAAACTGTACAACAACCCTGTGAGACAAGGCAGTATTATCCCCATTTCACAGAGGCAGGGCCTGAAGCTGAGAGACAATAGTTTACCTGGGAGTTTGTTCTGGGGGATAATGTGAAATGGTGGGCTTCTTAGTTCACAAATTGGTCTTTGAGCCAGTACTCAAATTGACTTTGCTGAATGAATTGTTGTTTAAGATGCTGTTAAAGGAGCAGGAACCAGGTATCAAATAAAAAAGAGAACCATGTTGCCTACCTCATAGGGTTGTGGGGATAAGATTGAGAACAGGAAGAGGAGAATGATGTAAGCTGCTTTGAGTTCCTAAGGAAAAAAGCAGGATAGAAATCTAATAAATAAATAAGTGATTCATTTCCCCTTTGTATTGCACCAAACTCCCTGAAAACTTTTCCTAGGCTGTGGGACAGGAAACAGTTAATAAGAATGTATAAAGGCTTCCTCCTATATAGAAATACTGTGGGAAGCAGCCTCTGATTTCATCACTCCTGCAAAAGGAATGTGGAAAATCCGCACTGCCCGACACTCCGGTGTGTGGAACCTGAATGGTTCATCCATTCCTCACAGACAGATGACATGTACCGACACTTCCAAAAGTAGGCTCTGGACTGGATTTAGACTAAGGGAAAGACAGACTCCAGTCGGATGTATCTGGATCTCCCGGGGAATATGGCTGCAAATGAGTGGTGAGATTACCATTCAGTTCTCCAACCTGATTGACAACAAGTAGGACTCCTCTCTCCAGATGACTTGATTTCTCAATTCAGGGCACACGTCAGCTCAAGAACATTATTGTTACTCTACAGAGAAGATCATTTCCACTTTCTCTTGTTTTCAAAGCGCGCGCTCTCTCTCTCTCTCTCTCTCTGGAAAATGTGGGGTATTCCCTGGTGCTGGGTCTGTATTTCACAGAACTATCAGGGTGGGCATTTTGTCTGGAGATCCTTCACCCTTCTCTTCCAAGGCCTGATGGATGACTCCCATTCTGAAGCCAGTCCTGATAGATGCCCCAGTTGAACTTCACTCCCCACCATGAAGGCTCCACAGCTAATCTCAACAGACTCTGGATTATCTAGGGAGTTGTTAGGTCCTTCCCAAGCAACACAGAACCTCAGGACAGCTCAGCAAGGAAAACCATGCTGAAGATGCAGCTGGTTGGGAAATAGCTGGGCATATGTCTTCTCTCAGAGGCCAAAGCTTGAAGGATGTTCTAGGTGCAAGGAGTGAGGGTGGGTTTCTTCCATGACCAGGTGTGAGGAGTGATCATGAACACAACCAGAGGCCGTGATGACTTTGCCTGCCTTTGTGATGGCCAGCACCCCTCACTGGACAGTGGTTTTTCAAGTTCAGGGTTTCTGAGTGCTGTTTGGGCTTCTGCACAGATGACTGCCTCTGAAGAAGCCATGGGGTGTGTTAAACCTTGCCCCAATCAGCTGCTTCAAGTCACCAGGCACCTACGAGACATCGATGAGAAATTTCAGCATTTCCGAGAACTGTTTCGGCACAATGGTAAGTATTGGCAACCATTCATTTATTCATGTGTCACCACCTGGTGCTTCCTCCAAGTTGCTCAGGGGGTGTTAAAGCCTCATGACAACCCTGTAAGGAGTGGATTCAGCCAGGAATGGGCAAATTTAGCTATTTCCAGTTTGGTGTGTTTTACCCTTTTGCTTTTCCTCACTCATCCACTCATTTTGTTTTGGGAAATCCTTCCCCAAATCGATTTAAATGGCCCAAAACTGCATTGCCTCATTGGATAGCAAAGTTGTATTCCATATGTTATTCTGAGAAGTTCACATCAGGCTGTTTCATTTAGGACTTCACAAAGATCAGATTCTGAGTATCCCTAAATTAAGCTTGGCTTTCTCTAGGCTGCCAAACTTGGCCTTCCCAAGGCCCCTGAGGGTTTTAAGTTATGGTTCCCACAATCAAGCCTGATGTTAGAACCACTGATACCATGCGGGCTTTCTAATTTAAACCTAATTTTACTGGTTAAGTCAACTTCAGTCATTATTCTCAACTCCAATAATCATTCCATACCCCATAGATTTATCAGAATGGGGAAAAGATGCCGATCTTGTAAATTCCCTACACTAATTAATATAGCAGTTCATTATGCAATTCTTTAAGCAGCTAGCCTGGCACTGGCTGCTTTCTGAAGGGTCATAACCATAAGTTAAAACAGGCTCACAGGTTATCCCATTAAAAAGGAATGAAGTCCAGTTAAACAGCTAAGATTGCAGTGGCCACAAGCCAACAGAGATCTAAGTGCTCTCAAGACAAATTAAATCAATGGGCTCAAGTGCACTTAACTTTGTACTGTGCTGTGGCCAACTGAAGTTACAGCTTGCAGTTCTCTATGTTGTATAAAAAGGAGGAAATCAGGGTTCTTGCTTGTGCTTAATTTTGACAGACTATTCATATTTGGGCACTCTGCAGAGAGAGTTTTCCTAGATAGTAGTAAAGCCAGTATTCCCTGTCCCTACTCCCTTAAAAATGAAAAATGCTGTGGAAGACAGTAATAGTGTAGGATTAATTTGTGACCTGTTTACCAATTCCATATGAACTTGGTCAGATAATTCAAGTGATCTATTCAGAAACCTAGGATTATATCACAGATGCTGCAAGTCCCTTAAGTAAGTGGCTGGATTGTGACAGGCTTTAAGGTGGCCCACCCTAAATCCATTCCAAAGAAAATGAGTTTATAGCTGACCAAAGCATGTTCAGGTTCAGACTAGTCTCAAGTCCCTGATGAGAAAGATGCCTTGTGAGCACAGCACACAGGGAGAGGGCTGCTGATTTCCGCCTTCTGTTCCTATTTGTTTGTTTGTTTCACACGTGAAAGGTCATGGCTCACAAAAGAGATCATGGCCCTTCCTTCTTCACTAGTGGAACTTCATTGTCCTAGAGGAAGGGCTGGGGGTGAGTGGAGTAGCTATAGATGGGGACACAACACACACACACACAATCAGGATTAGGGTTTTGGGGTAAGGGCTGAAAGTGAAGTTCAAGCATCTTCTTCCCCTCTGCTGAGCCATCAAGGTGGATGTGCAGGGAAGAGAAACATGTAGTTGTCATGTCAAAGTTGTCAGGCTGCATTTCCTGTCATCCCTCATTATTATCTTTGCTGTCTAGGGCTGATGGGAGATGTAGGCCAACAACATCTGGAGGGCTGCCTATTTCCCACCTGTATTGTATGGATACAGTGACCAGGATCAAAACCACAATGGAGGTGATTTTGGAGAAGAGGCTTTAACCTCCTTCCCTAGCAATCTGGATGAAGCTTTTCCTGCTATCAGCTAGACCAGAATTGCTGCAGTGAGGAGAAAACTTTATCCTCCATCCCCCAAGGGTTATGATGATTCTGTTTCCCACAGCCTGGGTTTTATTTTATATTTCATCTTGACAGCTTGGACTAAACCCTAAGAATTGAAATGATGGTCATGATACATCAGATACAAATACCGTATTTTTCGCTCTATAAGACGTGCCTGACCATAAGATGCACCTAATTTTTAGAGGAGAAAAACAAGAAAAAAATATTCTGAATCAAATGGGCACATAATCACAGGCACATTCCCCATCACTCCCCCATGGGCTGCACATCTGACAGACTTACTGCACACACATATTCGCTCTATAAGACGCACAGACATTTCCCCTTACTTTTGAGGGGGGGAAAAGTGAGTCTTATAGAGCAAAAAATATGGTAATTTTAACTTATTGCATTCCATGATTGGTCCTATATTGAATGTTCCAACAGGGAAGAGAACATGTTGTCCAATTCATGTTATGCGATATGTTCCAAGCTATTTCACATTAAATATCTGTCCTGAGATGACCATGGGAATCTGGCAGTTATAGGAAAGCTATGTTCATAGTTACAGATTCAAGGCCAAGTCATATTAAAATATCTGATGTTGCTGGTAAAAAATAAAGTACATCTTTTTAAAAAACCCTTTGTAAATATTGATTATCATCAACATGGATCAGAGCTGCAGTCTAAGAGCTTTCTGGAACAGGGTTCCTGTCTTGGTCTGACATGTAAAAAGCCAGTAAGGAAGGAATGAGGCAAACTGGTGTGTGGGAAGGGGGAGTTCTTGGTATTGTCACCCACCAGGGATTCTTCAATATTATCTTCCGCCCCTCTTACAATTCTAGTTTGTTTTCTTTGTTTTCTGAAGTTCTGGTTTATTGGATGTGTTCTATTTAAAAACGGTCAAAAATGCCTTTTCCTAAGTACACCAACATGCACACTGGGATTGCCCCACACTCCCCCAGAGCTAAACATTTTCACAGGGCAAGCCTATATGTATCTAATCAGTCCTCTTGAGTTCAATGGGGCTTACTCCCTGGTAAGTGTCTATAGGGTTCAGCCTCCAGCTGTTAACATTTGGGGAAGTTTCATGACATGATGGGGCACATTTCCCAAAGAAGATAGGCAGCTTCATGGTAGTAGTTAAAGAAAACAAGCAGCTGTATCACTCAGTGAGAATATTGGTACTTGATCTACCATTACATAAATATTACATGATTGGGCAATGTTGGACAGAACATCTGGAGGGTCACACAACCCACTCCCATCAGCCCTCACCATTGGCTGTGCTAGTTAGGACCAAGGGATGCAGAGCAAAACATATGGGGGGCCAGAAGCAACTCACCCCAGCTGTGGAGGATGTGAAGTGCCCTATTTCGTTAATATGATGAATACTGAATTCAAGGATGTCAGTCTGTCATCTGTAAGGAGAGCTGCATGGTGCTCTTTCACTCTAAAACCCCTCCTGATTTGGGAAGGACTGAGGAGAAAAGCATTGTGACTTCAAAGAGACTGTTGAGAAGCACAGGACTGCTTCCAGCACAAATGTCCAGCAATAGTCACCAGATGGCACTCAAGGACGGGAGACCCAGTTCCTCCCTGCTTGCAGAGACAACCCCATTTACACCACACTGCAGGCATTCACAAGAGTGGTGCAGGACATGATGAGCATGGTCCTAAACTGTTTAGAGCTTGAAAGGCCAAAAACAGCACTTTGTATCCGGCTCAGAAGTAAGAGTAGTACAGGAGTAATTCAGAGTGGAGTAATATAATCGGAACATCCATTTTCCACAAGCATTCACATTCTGTGTCTGCTTCCATTTCCAAATCGCCTCCAAGGCAGCCCTACATAGAACACATTGCAGTAATCTAAACTGCATGTAGTCAAGCACATGTCCCTGTGGCCAGGCCAGCTTTCTCTAGTGGCACAGACTAGTCTCAAGCCTAGCCCTCCCTTCCCTTCCGTTTTGCCTCATGCACTTCTTGGTGCAATTGGCAGCTGCCAACCTTGTCACCATTCAGGTGGGTGGAAATGAGGTACATGCACCTCTGCTCAGACAGTGTTGACAATTGTGAGCAAACTACCCAGGATGCTCATTATAGGGGATGTGGGGGTAGGAGGAAGTGGGTTCCATGATTTACATTGACATCAGTGGGGAGTCCCTGTTTTGCATGGGTTGAGGACCTCTCCTTGGTTTGCCAGCTGTACCCTGTTCTGATGGTGTTGTCCCAATGCTTTAATCAAATGCACATATATAGGAGGAGAAGCCCCATTGACAACCATGGATTAAACTACCACGAGTTAGATTACAGTTGCTTTGGTCTCAGTAATTTAAAATAGGTTAGTGCAGACCTCAAATTCCATGGTACATTGAAATTTGCCACTATTTCAAACTTTCAATGGGAAATTACAAATGTGAATCCTGAATGTTGGCAGTTTTTAAATAGTCTTTGTAAAAATTTGGTAAGCATCAGGTATAAGCTAAGACGTCACCACCTCTGAGTAATTTCAAATACAAAATTCCATTGCATGTCAGTTATGGATACAGTCAGTATGAAAAGCATTGTGTGGAGTGGTGGTTAGTGCTGGACTGGGTACCTGAGAGATCCAGGTTCTAATCCCCACTTGGCCATGGAGCTCCCTGGGGGATTTGGACTTGTCATTCATTCTCAGCCTAATCTACCTCACAGGGTTGTTGTGCTCAGGATCAAAATGAAGTGCAGGAGAACTATGTCAGCTGCCTTGGGTTCTGCACAAGAAGGGGGACAAGCAGGATACAAATGCAATTGTCATCCTCAAATACTCCCTGCAGAGCTGGGAGCAGGGGCATGAGGGTCCCTTAGTGTTGGGATTAATAAGGACAGTTGCTTTTGACATGCATTCCCAAGACCTCCTGACTGGGGAGGAGGAGGAGGAAGAGAGGGGAGAGTTGGAGGGGGCCTCAGAAGGTGGGCCAGTTCCAGATGCTGAGACAAGTGGTTCCCCAGGAGGGCAGGCAGCCTCTGAGAATTAAGATGTAGCAAGAGAGGGATTGCAGCAGGGGAATTTCTCAGAGACAGATGAGTCGGGCATGTCTCTCAACCCCATAATGCTCCATTAGCAGAGGAGGGTGGCCCAATTAGAGGATCGGTAGGCAGAGAGGAGAGGTGCTCATTTCCAAAAGACCCCTGCCAAAAGGATGGGTCCAAACAGACTCATAAGGAGAGTTCCAAGAAATAAATATTGGACTGGGTTCAATGAATCACTCTGTGCATCCCCAGAGATTCATTCTGGGGGACTGTGCTTCTGGAAAATTCTTTGATCAACAAAGGACTTTTCACAAGAAAGGTCTGTGACTTTCCATGTGTAAAGGGAGGAAACCTAGCTCAGAACACCAAGATAGGCTACGAGGGGCATTCAATGTATTCTCAGTATTGGGTTGATTTGCTATTGATGTGGGTAATTTAATTAGCTAATGACACTATCTGAGGTATACTTGCAAAATTTCAAATAAATATGACCATTAGTTCTCTAGTAATCCTCAGTGAAAGATGACCATAATGACTGATGCAACAGTTGAAGAAAATTGAGCACCACGCTGTGATTAAGTTCCTCACAAAACAAGAAAAAAGTCAAAAAATCATTCACGAAAAGATGGTGGCCATTTACCAGGACTCTGCACCTTCATTATCTACTGTTCAAAAGTGGTCAAGTGAATTTAAAAGGGGCAGAGAAAGAATTGAAGATGACTCTCGCTCGGGCAGGCCGGTTACTGCCACTACGAAAGAAAATGTGAAAAAAAAATTGAGAAACTTGTATTGGAAGATGCCCAAATAAAAATCAAAATGTTAGCAGAGATGACAAACCTTCCATTGGTACCATATTTACTATTTTTCATGACCATCTTAACTTTTCAAAGGTCTGTGCAAGATGGGTGCCGCGAATGCTCATGGCGCCTCAGAAACAAGTGTGAGTCGAGTGCTGTAGGGAGTTTTTAGAGCTCTGTGGGGAAGATCCATCGAGTATTTTCTACTGGATTGTTACTGGAGATGAAACTTGGGTTCATCACTATGACCCTGAAAGTAAGCAGGAGTCCATGCAGTGGCATAAAAATGGTTCTGACCCTCCGAAGAAATTCAAAGTCACTCCATCGGCTGGAAAAATCATGGCCACAGTGTTTTGGGACTCAAAGGGAATTTTATTGATCGAGTACACGAAAAAAGGTGAAACCATAAACGCAGCATCTTACGCAACCACTCTGCATAATGTAAGAGAAGCAATTAAAGAAAAAAGGTGGGGAAAACTGACCATAGGTGTGTTGCTTCTTCATGACAACGCACCCGTTCACATGGTGCATGTTTCAAAGGCTGCTGTGCGAGACTGTGGTTTCGAAGAAATAAACCACCCATCCTATAGCCCAGACCTGGCCCCGAGTGACTACTACCTATTCCCGAATTTAAAAAAAGATCTTTGTGGAAAGTGATTTTCTGACGATGAAGAGCTCAAGGTGGCAATTAATGCACATTTTTTAGACAAGGAGGAAGGGTATTTTTTACCCTTTAAGTTAATTTCTAGATGTAATAAGTGTATTGAAGTTATGGGGGATTACATTGAAAAATAAAAATTATTTCAATTTATTATTCCTTTTTCTTCATACCGATACCGAGAATACATTGAATGCTCCTCGTACATCACAGACCATGAATAACAATATGAATAACAATATAAGCAAGGAGTAGGGTAAAACATGTTACTTTAGAAAATTATTCGTAAAGTATAGAAACAGAGAAAGTAGAAAATAGCCAGAATATATTGGTCTGGTGCCAAAAATGTGTTCATTCAGAAAAGGTCTTTATGCTATTTAAGACTTTTTTTGTATAAACAGATTTTTGGCAACTGAGGAAAGATGTTTTGGCCATTTGCTATACTGTTTTGTTACAGTGTTATAAAGTGTCCAAGTTCACTGGTAGTTTGAAGTTCAGGATTATGCACCTTGATGTTATTTGTCATGGGGAAAAGAAACTACACATTGTGTCTATATGTATGCATATTATCCTGCTCAGAAAGAAATCCCATCTTAAAAATTGAGTTTTCCTTTCTGACATATCAGCTCATCTGTCAAAAAGCAGGTACCCCCATAAAGCGGGTAGCATTTTGGGATACTTGCAAAACTTAGGAAACACTGCAGACACATGATTTTCCTCTCCCCTCAAACCCCAAATATCCGCAGTGAAGGCAGTAATCTATAAGCAACCCACTTTTGCTAACAAAGTTCACCTGGGGCTTTGCAAGCATCTGACACCTGTCAAATGCTTGAAAAGGGGGCTTAGATAGCATGGGTACCTGACTCTCCTTTGCTATTCCTGCAAAAGTGGGTCATCCACAGCTGTGAAAGGGTGGTGATAACAACAAACATACAAATCTTCACAATTAGGAGTAAGAAAATATATAAAATAAAATGAATTGAAAATGGGCAAGTAAAAGGACCTGCTAAAAGGAGAATCATTTTTTCTCCTCTGATCTCACTAAAGTCAGGCAAACTGTGGCAAGCCCAGAAAAGCTCATAGTAGTAGTAGTAGTAGTAGTGGGGGGGGGTTGGGGGGGAGTGATGGCTGTCCGCGGGTGCTTCTTGAGCTCTTTGGGGGTCACTGCTGCCTGGAACCCCAATGGCAGCAAGGGCAGGAGCATTTTCCCACCCTTTGCATGGGGCTCCCAGTTTGTGTGCAAATGTTTTAACAATAACTTCTGTGAGTACAACTCTGTGTACTCTCAAATGTAAATCAAATGTTGGCAGCTGCAGTCAGCCTCTCCGAGGTGCTACTGGGGCATATTGGAAGGATGGCTTCTGGTTGCCAAAGCAGGGATTGTGAAAGGCTGCTTAACAACCACCTTTCCCAGTCCTGGGGGATGGGGGAGGGATTAAAGGGGAAATCCCTCCAGTAAGGAGGGGGAATGCCTCTGTCAGCCATCCACAACTGCCACTGGGCACTTTGTGGGCAGCTGGCGCTGGCAATCACTAGGCAGATGCTAAGCAAGAGGGCTTTGCCCTATCTGCTGTGGTGCAAGGGATTTCTCTTGGCCCATGATGCAGCATGTCATCCATGTTCAGACAATACAGCAACCCACTGCGGATCAAACAAACCCTACCCACCACAAGCCATGACAGGATGACAGGATGGCTTTTAAACCAGGCCCATGTTTCCTTTTCTTACAAATGGAATATATTTCCCAGAGAGATAAGCCGGGCACCATCTTTATTATCCTTCAAGCCCCATATGAAAATATTTTGATGCACCAGATATTTTAAAAATTAATAGTGACAGAATTTTATATATTTATATTTTAATATTGTATAGCTGCTTCTACCTTGTCAGATTATATGAAATTACTACAGTTTGTAATTTTATTTGAGATGTTTTAGTGTTTTGTGCTTAAATTGGGTATTTTAGTCCTTGTGGAAACATAGAAACATAGAAACAGAGCGAGTCAGAAGGGGTCACCCGGGCCATCTAGTCTGACCTCTGGCACCAGCCGGCTCCGCTCACGACATGCCCACCATGTGTATGTCCAGCCTGTCTTTGAACACCCTCACTGATGGGGCCTCAACGACCTCCCGTGGAAGCCCATTCCACGCCCTCGGGGTCCTAACTGTCAGGAAGTGCTTCCTGGCATCCAAATTGAACCTTGGTTCCCTGAGCTTTGCTCCATTGGAGCGCGTCCTGCCTTCCTCTGCAGGGGAGAACAGGCCTCTCCCCATCTCCATGTGACACCCCCTCACATACCTGTATGTTGCCAACATATCCCCTCTGAGTCTCCTCTTCTCCAAGCTGAAGAGACCCAGTTCCCTCAGTCTTGCCTCATACGGCATCCCCTGCAAACCAGCCACCATCCTTGTGGCCCTACGCTGCACTGACTCCAACCTGGCTATATCCTTTCTGTAATGAGGGGCCCAAAACTGAACACAATACTCCAGTTGCGGGCGCACCAGAGTCGTGTAGAGTGGTAGTAATACCTCTCTTGATCTAGAAGCCACACTTCTGGCTATGCAGCCAAGGGTGGCATTCACCCTCTTGACCACCGCATCACACTGCTGACTCATGTTTAGCCTGCGGTCAACCAGTACCCCGAGGTCCCTTTCATAAGTGCTGCTCTCCAGCCACTTGTCACCTAACCTGTACTTTTGACAGCTATTCCTATGCCCCAAGTGCAAGACCTTGCACTTGTCCACATTGAACACCATCCTGTTGTCTCCTGCCCACTTCCATAGTCTGTCCAGATCCTTTTGGATCTGGAGTACCTGCTCCTCAGTTGTGGCCACTGCTCCAGTTTTAGTGTCGTCTGCGAATTTGATCAGCAGACTGTTCACCCCTTCTTCCATGTCGTTAATGAAAAGATTAAACAGGATCGGCCCCAGGACAGAGCCCTGGGGGACCCCGCTTGTCACTGGCTGCCATCCCGACGATTCCCCACTAATGATTACCTTCTGCTTTCGGTCAGTCAACCATGCCCTAATCCACCGGACAGTGCTTTGGTGTATCCCAAAACTCCTCAGTTTCTCCACCAGGATATCATGGGGCACTTTGTCAAAGGCCTTGCTGAAATCCAGGTATACCACATCCACTGCATCCCCTCTATCTAGCCATCTCGAAACCTTATCATAGAATTCCACAAGGTTTGTCTGGCAGGACCTTTTTTGGGGAAGCCGTGTTGTGTGGCTGTCAGCCGCCCTTCCCTATCTAGCATCACTAGATCTCTCTCTATTATGAGCCTTTCCATTGTTTTTCCTACAATGGACGTAAGGCTAACCGGTCTATAATTCCCCATGTCCTTCCTGCTACCCTTTTTGAAAATTGGGACCACCGATGCCACCCTCCAGTCCTCTGGAACTTCACCCGTTCTCCACGAGGCCTCAAAAATGGAGGCCAGCGGGCGTGAGAGAACCCCTGCCAACTCTCTAAGTACTCTCGGGTGTAACCCGTCAGGGCCTGGCGCCTTTGTAATGTCCAATGCCCTGAGGAGCCCCTCAACTTCAAGGGGGGTGACTCTAATCTCTGCCCCTAAGTCCCCAGCCTCATCCAATCTCCTATACGGATATCCCCCGTCCCACTTTGGGGAGAACACAGAGGCAAAATAGTCATTTAGCATCTGTGCCTGTTCCCTCATGTCAGTCACTGGATCTCCTTCCTCCTTATTTAGTGGTCCCACCACTTGTCTCCCCTTCCTTTTCCTATTTACATGCTGAAAGAAGCCCTTTTTGTTGCTCTTGATATTCTTGACAAGTCTCAGCTCATAATCAGCCTTAGCCTTGTGAAGAATCCTTCTGCAACGGGCCTCCTCCTCCCGGTATACCCTTTTGTCTATTTCCCCCAGTACCCATTTCTTACGGAGGCTCCTCTTTCGTCTAATCCCCCTAACCACCTCCTTTCGCATCCATGGCGGCACTCTCCTCCGCCTCCCCACCTTACTGACTAGAGGTATCGTCAGGGCTTGCGCCTCCAAAACCTCCCTTTTGAGTGCCATCCACCCCTCCTCAACTCGCTTACCTTCCAGTAACCTATCCCAGGAGACTTTCCCCAGTCTGGCCTTCAGTTGGCCAAAGTTGGCCCTCTTGAAGTCCCAGCTTCTAGTGCTCGCCCTGCTGCACGGCCCCAGTCCCCTGATGTATTTTGTATTTGTGGTTTTAATGTTGTAAACCACCCAGAGAACCCTTTGGACTAGTGGGACAGCATATAAATGCAATCAATCAATCAATCAATCAATCAAGGCTGAAAGAACACCTCCCTTGTAATGGACAATTGGGACTCAGCAAAGGGGTGCTTAGCGCTTCTTCCACCCCTTCCCAAGCCCACAAGGAAGGATTGTCGCTCAGTGGCAGAGGGGCACCTGCTTTGAAGTCTCCAGGGAGGGCTGGAGGATGGGGAGACTCCTGCCTGAAACCCTGAAGCTTGGCTGCCAGTCAGTGCCAACCCCTGGTCTGAATCAGTAAATAATAGCCTCTGGTGTACCTTTGATTCTTCCTTGCCAATGCCTCAAGGACGTTTTTAGAAGCTTTTTTCTTCCATTAGGCTTAAAAGGGGCGGGGGGCTGCCCTCAGCCAGAGAATATCCAGGGGAATATCTGTGGGTACAGGAATAGTTTGGGACCCCTTCCTCCAACGGAGGCCCCCTTCAGTGCTGCAGTCATTATTCTCTTAGCAAGCGTGCATTTGGAAACCTGCATCTGCCAAGGTATAATGTGTCATTCCAGAGGCCTGCATGGGCTTTTTTGTGCAAGAAGCCCCATGTCCTTGCTTATCGTTTGGCTGGCTGTGGGCAATCCTCCTGCCTGCTGCCACACATAGCTTGGCTGGTGAAGGGGAAAAAAATGAAGTCTGCGTATTGTCCTTCTGCCAAATAGCAGATTTCAATGTGTCTCCTGTTGCTTTGTTTGCAGGTGGCCTACTTTCTGGCCCTGTGGAAGCTCGCTTGGCTGACTTACTCCAAACCGTCTCCTTCTTTCTCAGCAAGTATCCGGCCTTGAACAGCCACGCCATCCAGCCATCCTCTGCCTCCCTCATCACCAGTGTGAACAGTAAGTTTCTCACCCTGAACACTGGCAAGCTATCACGCATGGCATGTTCAAAGTAATTTTCGAGGATAGGTGGTGTGATAGCATAGAACAGAACATGTGCTCACCTATAAACCTTGCAAAGGAACATTAGCAGTGCAGCTTGTCCTATCGCAGCAATGAGAGAGTTGATATTGACCAGAATTCCCACTTTCACACATTACTTTATGTGTCTTCATTGTATTTATGTGCAGGACTGCCTCCAAGGAGCTTGGGGTGGCAGTTATGTAACAGTATTTTACCCCACTTATCAAAATTTGATAATAAGGCAGTCCTGACCTCAAACTTATAATCAAAGGGGAAATTCAAAACCTTTCTGAGTGTGAGAAGACGCACTGGCCAGATTCAGCCCATCACAGGGGCAAAGGAGCTATTGTGGTTTCTTTTCCCCATCTCCTGTGTGTTGGTTGTGTACCATGTAATTTGCCTAAGTGCCCTCACAGTATGTGGCTTCCTGTGTCATCTGAATGCAGGAAGGTGCATGGAGGGGGCACTCTGAAACCAGCCCGGCCACCACGGTTTTGTAGACCCCTCTCTACACTGCAAACTATTTATTTATTTATTACAAGCTTTTCTATCCCATCCCCTACAAATGTCTTGGGACAGCTTACAATAAGCCAATTTCAATGGGTCCAGAGGGCATGGGAAGCAGAACGCCATGACGGGGGTTAGGCAAAGCACAGAGCGTGCAATGAACATGCCATGGCCCAGGGATTATGCAAATTCAGTCCAAGCTTATTCAAGTGTAAATAAAAGGAATGGTGTCCCTCATCCCCTACTGGATCACACAAGCACTGGTTGCCAGACCTCTCTTGTGCAGATGTGATGCCAGTGATTAAGGGCTTCCTGGGTCAAGTTTCCATGAACATTGGGTTGCTACTTCCATAAAGTTCGCTTAGATGTCCCTTAAGCTTTCTGCTGGTCTCCTTTTCCCAGCAAATACATGCTTTCTTCCTTCCTAAACAATTGTAGGGAGGTCCTTAGTCACTCTGGGACTGGGGCCTCTATTTAAAGAGGAAGTTGTCACATGGTCTGTGGTGAATGGAAACATCCTGAGAAGAACAGCTGGGCATCTACACTCTCATGTTCAGTTATTCACCCGAATTTACCTCAGAGTGTGTATACCATGGATCCTCAAACTAGGACCCGCAGGCTGGATTCGGCCCACCATGCTCATTTATCTGGCTCGCCTCAGAGGATTTGCACTCACAGTGTCTGCACCCGATGCTGCCCACCTCATGCATGTGCACAGCAAGGCAGTGGCTTGCTCATGTGGGGGTCATTTTGGACTCGGTCAGAGAAAATGATCGTGCAAGCAAGCCGCAGCCTTGCCATGCATGCCTGCCACTGACTCACTGCATGTGCCCGCCCCTGCCTCACCATGCACGTGCATGCACATGCGCTGCCCCCCTCGCCCCCTCACTGGCCCACACACACCACCGGCACCTTTCAACTGGCCCCTGTTGAAAAAGTTTGAGGAACCCTGGTGTATACCCTGCTCTGTCCCTGCTTTGATTTGTCTCAGGCCCAATTTTCCCATTGTTTATTTGGTCTGGTTGCTGCTGAAAGGCCAACTTGGATATAGGGTTGTATCAGCTGGCTGGAATGAAACCCGCCTTGGTCTGATCTTACACTTTTTAAAATAGCCACTTTATAAGGCATGTGAAGCTTTTCCTTAGCAGTTTTCAGGCATTCAGACTGTGTATGAAGAGGAGGTATTGCGGGGACAGGCATAATTAAAAACGGAATCAAAACTAAAATTCCCAGAATCATCCAGCCCTTACAAATCTCTTGTGCAACCATATTAAGAATACTCTATACGGTTTCTAGTCACCTCACATTTAAAAAATGTGCATAACATAGAGTTGGAAAAAGTGCAGAAAAGTGCAACTCAACTGAGCTTGCAAAAGGAAGCTCTGCTGACCTATCCAATTTGGAAAGAAGCATTTCCTCCTCATTTCTGGTGCTGCTTTTTGTACTTCTTGCCCAACAGACCAACCATGAGCACATCAACAATACTAGATACTGCCTGGGAAAACAATGAGGTACAAAACAGAAAAACAGAGCCATTAAAGCAGGAAAAGCATTTTTAAAGCATCACTACAACTATCAGCTGAAACAAATTACAATTTATTTACAAGTTGTAGGCCAAAGCCCCTCATAATTGAAATTATCTTTGCCTGCTGACAGAAAATAATCAGAAATGGGACTTAGCCAGGCCCTTGGCGAGGAGTTCCAGCCGGGAAGCAAGACCAAGGGGGGGCTTCTCATCAGCTCCATGCGACTCACTTCAAATGTTCTGGAGGGATTGAAGGGCCTCTCCTGAGGGTCTTAAAAATATTGGTTGATGGATTTAGTACACAGGCTGGCTTTTGCAGGAGGGCACTGCCTTCATTGCTCCCTAGACTCTAGTTTTCTACGTGCAATAATTTTTATAGCTGGAGAGATGGGCATTTGGTCACTAGATTCCCTCACCACCTTTTGTTGTTCATGCAAACTTTTAGAGATTGGTTAAAAGGTACGTGTTGCAATATCGAGCTGCTTGGAATTTCCCATGGAGTTTGATTTGTTCCTGCCCTACTGAATCTGGGCAAAAGGCTGCCAGATCGCAGCATGTTTGCAAATACATTTTGGGAGCTTGTCTTTTTACCAAGACGTCGTTTGTGGTTTAGAAAATGCAGAAGCAGTAGCACAAAACCCAGCTTCCTCTTTCTGGCTTGCTATTTTGCCATATCGGCTTATGATTATTCACACGGTCTGAGCAATGGAGGGGGTGGCATCTAGTTTGCTGTGGCTTAACCCAGCATTAAATCCCTTTTAACTTCTTCTGAGAGGTGATTCTTCCATTGCACGGTGCAGTGCCAAGAGGCTTGTAAAAGTCTGCCGAGGCAGCCTTCTCAACCTGCCGCTCTCCAGCACTACAACTCCCATTGACCCTAGCCAGCACGGCCAAGGGGGGATGAAAGCTATCTCCATACATCTGTAAGACACACCCAGACTGGGCAAGACTGTGCTGAAGTAGCATCCATCAAATTTTGAACAAGTGTTAAACGTTCAAAAGACGTTTGGAACAAGAGAAGGCTGGGAGGAAGGCACTGCAGGAAGCCCTGCAAATGTGTACTCACATGATTGATAGATACCCAGGAGCTGGTATGAATGCAGGATTCAGCACTTCTTTTTTTAGCATCATCCTGCCCATGATGACAGCACAGGTAGCTTTTAAACCATGTAGGTGTGAAATCTTGTGTGTTTCACCTCTTCTTGCTTATCAGGGGACAGTCCCTAATTTCTCTTACCTGTCTCTAGTATATTACTGTTCATATTTGGTGCATCAACTGCAATTGAGGGGTAAGGGCACTCGGAGCACAGAGTTCCAATGCCAAAGTGAAAAGGCCATTTTTGAAAGTTGAAGCTCGGACTCTGAAAAATCCTGTGGCCCTGTTGATGCTGCCTAGGGGCCACAGGAACTCTTTGGCTGAATATTAAGCTCAAATTTGGGGGATTTTGGTCCTGCCTCTTTTGCCTTTGGCCCTGCTCACAACTTGGTCCCAAGAGCTCCTCTGAAACAGAAGTCATCCCTTGGGCTGAAAGAGTTTCTACACTTCTCATGTAAAGGATGGATCATCCTCGTTTCAACCTTTGCCTCTGGCAAAACAGGTCTTACAAGTTTTGGAATTGTTTTAACCCCCTTCAAAACCTGCTTGATCAGCACTGGATGTGGTTCACCCATGTGCACAAAAGTGTGTCTGCGTCAGGAATGGATGGAAAGTAGGCTGCCGTTCACTAGCAAATTACATGATGCTCACTGGTTGTGGCAATCCTCACAGAGAACACTTAGCTTAAATGGGTCTTGGCTTGATCAGCCAGGGCACACATTCTTAAGCAAGGATACATATCCCAAATAGCTTCAGATTAGATAAAACTTAAGTCAGCCTTCCCCAAACTGTTGTTGGGCTTCAGCTCCCTCCATCATCAGGCGGCATGATTGGGGGGATGTTAGGAACTATAGTCCAACCCAGCTGGAAGGTACCAGATTGATGAAAGCCACCTTAAGTGGTAAAAGTGCCAGGAGTGAAAACACGTCAATGCTCTGTGGGGTTTCTGTTACAAAGCCTGCCCAAACTGGGTCGACTCATCCCCTGATCTACACTGTCCTCAGCCTTTTTGGACCTTTAACCCAAACTTGCATCTGGGGGCCAGCTGGTTTTATATAGCAGGTACCTATATAAAGGGCAGGGACTGCAGGTGGTGCAGTGGTTTAAACCGCTGTGCTGCTGGGCTGGTTGATCGAAAGGTCGCCGGTTCGAATCTGCACAACGGAGTGAGTTCCCATTGCTCCATTGTTCCATGCACTTCGGTGTTTAATCATGCCGGCCACAAGTCCACGGAGACTGTCTGCGGACAAACGCTGGCTCCCTCGGCTAGGAAACGGAGATGAGCACCGCCCCCGAGAGTCAGGCATGACTGGACTTAATGTCAAGGGGAAACCTTTACCTTTATATAAAGGACGTGCAGCTTTTGCAACCCACCTCATTCCAGTTTTCACCCAGCATGTAGTCCCAGCTCACCCGTTGTCAGAGCGCAAGGCTGATGCATTGTCAGGAGTGATGCCTCTCTCAAACCAAGAGGCAGGCTCCTAGTCTCTAAGCATCAGTATTTAGCTTTGATCTGGGGATAACAGGAGAGGCCAACTTGATGGGCCTACAGTAAGGATTTCTGTGATCTCTGACACATTTTGGAACACTGGAAATGCACTATGGATGTTGTTGGCCTGTGACAGGTGTACCCCGGGGTTCCCCCCATTGGAGGTAACTTACAAGTGCATGCACACATGTGTACATCCTGCTTTTCTGTACCCAGCAGTGTCCAGGTGGCTTATAAAACAAAGCTACCAATTATAAAGCAAGTTAAAATACAGTTGCAACCATAAAAATTTCAAACATAGCAGCAAGCAGTATCATAAAACTTCTCAGACTGCAGGTAAAACTCCTTTTAAATGGCCTGCCTAAATAAGATGCTGTTAGGAGCCTGTTTAAAACAGGTAAAGAGCCCACCCCCCACCCCTGTGAGACAATTCTACAATTTTAACCACCACAATGGAAAAGGCCCTTTTTTCCTTCCTCTCTCCCTCTCCAATGTGTTTGATAGCAAAGGAGCAGTGAAAAGGGCCTCAAAAACCAATAGGCATTTAGTGTTAGAGGAGGTGATGCAAATGCACAGTGTTCTTCCAGAGTAGACACTCACATCTGTGAGATTCCGTGTGGTTGCAGTGGATAGCACAGTGAGTTGGATTGTCCACGGGCCCGTTTTCTTGCACAGTAAAAAGTATGCAAATCAAAGGGACAAATCAGTTTCCTCACACGGAAATGCTGTCAGCAGGAAGCAGCAAAGTCTGAGTGGCTGTATGCTCGCAGACCAACAAGGCTCTACAAAGCATGCCAAATCTATGGAGTCCCCTGCCAGAGCTGGAGGTTTTTGAGTCATCCAAGGATTTGGGCTGGGATTCATTCCGGGAACACCTGCTGAGGACTTGGCCATGGCAAACCCTGAACCTGCCGGTAGGTGAAGCAAACTTCTGATCTCTTTAAACAACGAGTAGAAAACGCATCTCTGGGGTATCACCGGCAATCCCCAGGGCTCATCTGGAGCCTGTTGTAGGTTTTTTTGTAGTTATCCATTGGAGGATAGTCTCTTTGGAGTTCAGTCCATAGTCATAAAGCCTGGATGGTGCCAACAATTTATTTGAAGCCAGAGAAAGGCTTTTCCCCACCTCAGAGTTGAAAGTAGTACAAAAGAAGCATTGTTACTTATGGTGAATAGTCAGTGTCTTCTGTGATGAACAGGTTTTTCAGAGAGTCAGCAACCTGCAAAACCTGTTTGGCCCAACGTGACAATGGAGCGAAAGAAATGAGTGTGTGCCGTGTGAAGAAAAATGTCTCTCTAGGGCACCAGCAGCCATTTGTCTCCAATCCACACAGTCTTTAAAAAAGTAGATTCGTAGAGTTCAGTTCAGCTGTATATAGAAAACAGGAATCCTATTGTATCTTTACTGTATCCTCAGTTGGAAAAAAGGCTCAGAACATAGTTGGAAATACTTGGCATTTATGGAAAGGGGCATTGCATATTTGGGGTACAAACTTAGCATTTAGAAGGCTGATACTTAAATTATCTTCTGAACATTTGAGCCGTTGATGTGTGTCTGCACACCCAAGTTTGAATCTCTCCTAAAGCTTGAGAAACACATATTTTAAAACCCTGATTTTGAAAGATTTGCATTATAAGTATTCACTGTGCCAATACATTTCTGTGTCTACACAATGTTAGAAAATGCTCTTCATATTTCTTTTAGCACTTTGATGAATAGTTTCAGTGGAAGGTCTTTACACAGTCTATGGGCACTGGCAGAGTGACCCATCCACTGTCAGCCATGCTCAAGGGTGTGATTAGCAGATCTTTCCATTCTCTGACCATTTTTGCCTAACTGCATGCTTCTGGGCACATGCCTACCTGTGGAACCCAAAATCTTAGTAGTATCATAGAGATGAAAAGGACAGAGAACTCATGCTGTCCACTTCCTGACTGAAGGCAGGCTCTCACATCCACTGAGCCCATGTCAATACTGCAGCAATCGTCTGGTAAACTAGCTGTAGTTTACGGACCACTGTGCTGTGGCACAAGCTCAGTCCAGGAGCAAACAATATGCCTTATGGAAGAAGTGTCTGCATGAATCTCAAAATAAAAGATCCGGGGTGTGTGGAAGTAGATCTCTGGATGATTTTGCTGTTTATTGGCTGGGTTTTTTTGGCTCTCATGTGTTTCGCAATAGCAGCAGCAAAATGACTCGTTCTCTAACTTCAGTTATGCTGCTGACCATTTGAGGGAACCTATGAAGACCATTTGAGGAAACCAGAAGAGGGTGTGTGTGTGTGTTTGGAAGGACCACAAGCTCCATTTGGTTCTGGTATTTAAAGCAGATTTCTGGGCACAGAAATATTTAATTTCTTGTGTTGGTGTTTTTCATCAGATTCCAACTGGTGTATCTCAAGGTTCTAAGTAAAGGTGGTGGTGGTGGTGATCATGATTATATAAGTCTTCCACTCTTCCTACTCAAGAAATAGGGCTAAGTCTCATGCTACAAGAGAAAAGAAGCATATACATATGGGTTGCTAAGTGTCCATCTGATGTGCTGAAACTTCATTCCCAAATATGAGGTCTGAGAGTGATGAAAACTCTGCCTGCCATGTTCATAGGAAGCCCCTAACTATGATCCCTTGGAGTCCCTTGGTAAAGGCACCAAGGAAGGGGGAAATCTTCCAGATTATTAGAAATGAAAGGAAGGCAAAACCCAAAGCCATCACAACTGATCCCCCTGTAGCCTGCTAGAGAGCTTGGTGAATGTGACGCTGACTGTGAAAGGGGTCTCCTGGACCAATGAAAGGGGAAGACAGAGGATGGATGCTTGGAGCCATTTGGAATGGTGTTGAACTGTTGAGGAATGGGTTCTTAATTGATAGATAAAGCTTGGAGTGAAGGTTTAAGAGCAGGTACAGAACAACGTCTCTTAAATATAAACCTGTGTTCATTGACTCCAGTTTATGGTGTGATTTTTCATGCTGAATGCAGGACTTTTGAAAAATGAGCACACCAAGATGTCCAAGAAAAAAAATATTTCTGATTTCCGTACAAAAATGAATAAAAACAGACTGAGATATTTTGAGCTCAGGCTAGATGAGATAAAAAGTAACCCAAATTGCTCGGGATCAAGATTTTTTTTTTTTTAAACAAATTTTATACCAAAAGTTGTCTATGAACCTGGGGGTTTCTATTCTATGATGGAGAGTGGGGAAGTGTCTGTGGAGTCTTGGCTTCAAGGTCAGTCTCGGTTCCTCATCTGAAATGGCAACCTTCATCAGAAGGCTGTTATGGAAATGAAGGGAATGGAAAACAGGGGTTGGATTCAGAAGCTGCCTTCCGCAAGAGGAAGGACTTTGCTCAGAGAAGTCCCCTGCAGCCTGTTTTTTGGGGATCCCACACATAGCACAGCTCACCCCATTCAGCAGGAACTCCTGACTGCCCTGTGTAGCATTTTTAGGGCTGCTGTGAGAAGGAAGGGCCAAGAAAGTCCTTTTTTGCCACCACAGTCAATCCATTGTACATCTGATCAAACCCTGAAAGGCATTTACTTTTTATACTAACTGGGTATAGATAGTTCTTTCATGTGAGAGAACAGATTTGTGCGCCCTGTTGACTCACATGGTCAAGATGGATGCACCAATCCAACTGTGCCACATGAATGAAAAGTTGTTCTTGATGCCCATTCAGACCTCCATTTCACCACTTTAACTTGCAAGGCAAGAAAAAGTAGGCATTGGCTCTCTTTCTTCATTGTGGATGTTTTTAGAGTTTGCTTGTGCCCAGAAGTTCCACTTCCCTTCAGGTTCCCTTCTCTTACCTCATTTCACAGAAAGTGTCGAATGCTTAAATAACTTAACATCTTTCCCTGTCTGTGTTAGAACATTATTTCCGGTAGGGGCCTGACACATGCAGAATAGATGTTAACGCTGCAAGCGAGAGTAAAGAAAAAAGTGCAGAGAGAGCCTTCCTGCATTTACAAAAGAGGGCACGGGAGCTTTTTGTACAGATTGGCATGCAGTCCATTCACAAGGGGATGGCCAGATTTGCCCAACACTGTAAGCCTGGTTGGTTTAAATTAGCCTGGGACTCCCACTCTGCCCAATGATCAATGAGGAAGGGCGGGGGGGGGGGGGTCACGCGGTACCTCTCCCGCCTTTACTGCTTCTGCCAGTAAGCTAAGGAAAACCATGCAGCAGCAATGAAAGCTTAGCAGGGATGGCAGCCACCATAAGGTGCCCAGGCCACACTTTTGGTGGCTGTCAGTGATTCCCCTGCCCTGAATGTCTGCTAATGTTGTATCTGGGGATAAAAATTTGCAATGCGAGTGATTTTCCTGAGGGTAGAACAAAAGGCAGTGTCTTTCAATGACAAGGAGCTAGTTTAATTGAGCTGTTTTCAAGGTACCAGTGCTCTCTTTTTTTAGTAGTTTTTGGCGGTTCATTGATGTGTTTGGGATCAATCAGCAGCAGATCTGGAAAATCAGTGGCATGCACATGGTGACATTTGGGGAGAACAGGGAATAAATATGGAAAGGAGGTGTGGGGGGACCCCATAGGCAGAGGGAAAGGGATGAAAACATGTGGAGGACAATGGTGTGGATGTTCTATGACAGGGGTGCATAGCCTTGAACCTGGCGATCAGATTCAGTCCTCCTGGTGTCCTGATGAGCTTCCCGGCTCTGTCCCCACCCCCACTCCCAATGTTTGGTAGCTTCCTAGCTTTTGCTCAGGTTCTTTCCACTGCATTCTAAAAAGTTAAAATACCTAAAGCTTTCAAACTGGCAGCAAGAGCTTTAACCTACAATATATCTGTATTTTTGTCCCTCCGCATTTGCCTTTGGCCGTATCCTGAGAGCATCTCTGGAATGGAATTTGGCTCTCGGGCTGAAAGTTGAAGAAAATGTGTCTAAATATGTACCCTTGATCTGAAAAGAGAGATTATATAGGATATGGTATATGTATACAAGATTTACATGAATAGCAATTTGCTTCAGAATGCAATCCTTCCCACTCCGGTTGTAAGTTTCCAGGCCTCATGACAACTCAAATGGGTTTGGAGCAGTAAGAACAGTACCTGATGAAATCTCAGCAAGTGCAAGACAGGGGGGGCCAAGGAAAGATGTCTGGTGGCAAGAGTCTGGGGCTTCAGTTCTCTCCAAAGCTGTTTGCCAGTTTTCATTGACAGAAAAAGCAAAAGAAATTAAGTCAAATGGGCAAATACATGCCATTTTCACAATTTGGAAGCATTCAGAGTTTCAATGTTTCTTGGTACAGATTTCAAATATCCTTTGAAAGGTACTCCTTAAGCCACATATATACACAACTGCATAGCCTGTTTTAAGTTTGGTCTTGTATGAAGCACTGTCTATTGCATAGAGATATGATTATGTATGCCAATTGATCCATATCAAACAATGAAGTAAAGAAGAGCTAGACCAATTGTTTTCCCATGATCAGTCATTGGTAGACATGACATAACTCGCAGGAAGGGGAGGAATACATTAAACATTAGCAGGCAAAGTTGTAAACATTTCCTGATTTGTGTGCTGCCGAAGATCACACTCCCCTAGGTGTCAGGATCTTGCTTTTCTGACCTATAATCTGGCTTTTATTAAACCTGCTGATGCTTGTTTTCCAAGACCTGCCAAGCATAGTTGCTCCTTGCTTGTGTTAACACAACACACTAACCCACCATGGTCTATAAGACACAAATGAATTAACGTGTCATCTGAACTCAGCACTCTTCCTGAGGGTGATCTATAAGCCACCCAGGTGTGGCTTAGAAACCACCCCTGTATTTATTTTTTATTATATTCCACCTTTTTTTTTTAACCTTGGCTACTATTAACCTTGTGGGTTAACATGTCACTCCATTTGAGGTGACATGTTAATCCATGGGCAAGCTGGCCAGAACAGTGAAAGTCCTTTGCCACTGTGGCCAAGGGGCTCCACTAGATGACAGCTGGCAAACTGCAGGTTCACCTGGGCTCCTGCTGGTGTGGGAAGTACAAAGGATTTTTCAGGAGTGTCCTTGCTCTCCTGCTGGCATCAGATGGAGCCTCAGGAAGGCCTTGGGTGCCACAGTGTGCTGCTTCTCCAGACCCCAAACATGACACGGTGGAAAATGCCTCATGAGGAAGCAGGGCCAAATGGCAGGATCCTGCCCATCAGTGCTGTCACCACTCCAGCTATGATGGTAGGTAGGGAGGAGTGGCCCTGCTTGTTCTTTTCCCAGCAAAGAGAGGAGGAAGCAGGGGTGGCTCTCGCTTGCCTGCCACCACACTGCAGCCATCATCAGCAAGAACAAGGCACTCAATTTGTCTTCTTCTCAAGGAAGGCATACACAGTGCCCCAGCATCCCAGCCCCATTGGGAGCAAGGAGAATAGGGATGGATCCTGCTGAGATTCTCTGGAAGAAGGGAAAGGAAGAACTGGGGTAGAGCGTGAGCCCACTGCCTGCCCAGTGCACTTCAGGCACATGGGCAGGTGTGGCTGCCCCATACCATGCTCCCAATCCCCAGCTGGGACATGGGAAGGAGTGCAGACAAACACCAGCTCGCCCCACCAGCTCCTGGGTGATGTGGCACCCACAACATCTGGGGATGGAGGACTGCAGGCTGGCCCAGGGTGGTCCCAGGGTGGTCCCAGAGAGACCCGGCCAAATATAGCTCTTGGCCACTGGTCAGTCAGGGTGCACTGCAGCTAACAAGCAGGCCAAGGGTTCAGGCAGCCTCCACACTGCTCAGCCAGGCTACACCACCCCCGAGCTTCAGAGCCCAGCCCAAGGGGGACCTTCTCTTCACCCCCTGCTACAGGTTCCCCACACAGCACTCCAGCTGATGTCAGCAGAGTGGGATTGTGCTTGAGCAATCCAGCTCTCTGGAATTGGCAGGAGAGCTGGATGGGGAAGCAGATGACCTGGGCTAAAAAGGCCAACATTCTGCCACTGTCTTCGTGCTCCTGCAGTGTCCCCCAGGATACTGCAGAGGAATGGTGGGAAGGGACCCAAAGCCCTGCTGTGCGCAGGTAAAATTCTCATGGGAGTTAATGTGTCATGTGAACTCAGCCTTTGTGTTTTGAATGGGAGGTGCAAAAGGGTGATGGACTCCCAGTGGCTAGTGGCTGTGTTATCTCCACCAGGCGGGTCTGCCACATTTTGCTACCCTGCTTTGTGTATTCCCACCTGACCCCCATGTGCTGTCTGGATTTGGCAGGTAATAATTAAGGCAGCAGTGACACCCTCCATCTAGAACTCGGTCAGAGGCTTGCTTAGACAATTAATGGTCAGGAGGACGGTCATGTTCTTTGAAGACACTGGGAGAAGGTTGAGGACTAATGTTCACCACAACTATTTTTAGTAGAATCACTTCTATTCTGTGCACCTTGGGTGGTTATTTTACCCTTCTGTTTTTTCATTATGCGTTGCCTTTTTCTTGTTATTATGGTTCTTGAATATTTTATTTGTTGCGGGGGCAGGCTGTGTTGTTGTTGTTTTGTTTTAAATTGACTGCAGACACTCTGCAGAGTCTGTCAGTCTAGGAATGCAGGGTACACATTTTAGAGATAAATAGCACTCACGCCCTTGGCCAACTCATGCCATTTTGAAGGCCCACGATTACACACAAACACGCAGAATGGTAGGAGGAGGCTTAGGATGGGTGGGTGGGAGGATGGTGTGCTATTCTCTTTCAAGATCAACTATTTTTCCCTTTCAGAGATGTCTCCAGTTATGACTACAATTAGTGGTAACATTAATATTCCACCATTCAGGCCCTCCCAGTTAAAATCAAAAGCCTTTTTCCTGGCTGTTCCTATAGCCTGGCTACCCTTCCTTTACCACAAGTAAGGCTAGCCCCAGTCGGTTTCATTGGATCTGATCAAGATTTATACTGGATCAGCCATGCTGGTGGAAGTGGACTTTCCCCAATTCCTCTACCTCCCTGGAAGTGCTACATGGAGAATCAGGAACCCTGCTGAATGGGGTGAACAGCAATATGAATGACAGGCCCCAACTCAGGCAGAGGAACCACTTGTGGGTAGATCTCTTCCTCTTGCGGGGGCAGATACTGGATCCAACCCATTATGTGGAAATAAGAGTTCTCACTTCTGATGTGCAGACCTCCAGAATTACAAGGAGGGACAGAAGCCTTGTAATTTCTGGGCATGCCTTTGTTGACAGCTGTTTGTGACATTCAAGTTACTGCAAATTCTCGATCCGCAGAGGTGGTTGGATTCAGTTGAATCAAACATGCCTGCACACAAGACAAGAGCCTACAATCTCCCCAAGCCTTCCTCCTACCCAAGCCACTAACCTTGACCAGCCAAGGTAAGTTAGGTGATACCATAAAAGGTGGAGCGAAGCCCCCTTCCTTTGTCTGTTGCCTCTTACTGCCTCTCAGTTCAGATACTACTTGACAATCTGCATTCTTCTTTAGTGTGGCAAGGAAGGAAGGAAGCCCCGGCTGGGTCAAAAAGACGAAGAGGCACTGGCTTCTTCCTTTCATCTTCTACTGGGTGAAGCAACCCCTGTAAGGCAACCGCATCCTGTTTCTGGAGAGAAGGGGAAGGAGATTTTGCTCCGTTTGTATCATGAACCCCAGCCAGGTTTTAACGTACTTGTCAAGATCCATCATCCAGAAGTAGGCAGATGCAGAAGGAGGCACAATGCAGTGGTTGTTTTGGTTGTTGAAGTGCTTGTTTTCAGAGGTAGTCGGTGGGGCCATGCATCACTGCAGAGCGTAGCTGGTGGACAGCTTTTTGTTAGTTTCCCCCCTGCTGCGTAAAAAGTTACCTGCATACAGTAAATCATTTAGCGTACCAGGAAGAAATACTGTATAACCCTCTTCTTAAAATATTGCTGCTTATTATAAGTAAACCTGCTTCTGAAGGAATGTATGTTATGATCCAGGTTGGACAACCTTTTGGATTTTGTCGAAAACCACATAGAGATCTCATTTTAGATATGGTAAAAGGATCCAATAAGTAAGCAGAGGAGAACCGTCCTTGACTTGCAGAAGCATTCTACAATGGCCTCACTCTTTCGCCTCCTCTCAGGCACACAGTTGCACCGCCTCCACCTACCACTTTGCTCTGGTGCAGGACAGGACCTGTTTAGGAATCTCAGCAGATAAACCCTATGGGGTTGTGTTGCTGCTCCATTGGCTTCCCCAGAGCCCCTGCTGAAATCCATGTGCTTGCCTGGAGGTGTCTGTAGTACGAAGGCCTACCTGCATGGACCTCATGGGCCATGACATCTTTTGGAATCCTGTGCAATTGGGGCTCCAGCTCACATTTATTTATTTATTTGTGTGTATGTATTTATAGGCCGCCTATAATTGCTGAGGCCTTCCTAGGTAGCTTACAATGCATACTAACAGGATAAAAACACATTAAAAACATAATGAATTAAACATCTAAAAACAGTTAAAAGGGGCTTCAACATACAGGCTAAACGTTTAAAAATTTCCTAAAAAGATATGTCTTCACCTGGCATTGAAACAAAAATAGAGAAGGAGCCAGGCCAGTTTCCCTAGGGAGGGAGTTCCAGAGATGGGGAGCAGCAGCAGAAAAGGTGCTTCACCTAGTTGCTACCCTTCTCATCTCCCTGAGGGGTGGTTCTTGTAGAAGGGTCTCCTGGGCTGATCTAAGGGGGTGGGTAGTTATATATTGGTGCAGACGGCCCTTTAGATAGCCAGGCCCCAAGCTGTTTAGGGCTTTATATGTCAATACAAGCACCTTGAATTGGGCCCAGGCCACAACTGGTAGCCAGTGAAGCTATTTCAGTACTGGTGTTATATGGGCCACTCCGGCAGTGCCAGTTACCAAGCGAGCAGCCCAATTCTGCACCAGTTGCAATTGCCGGACAGTCTTCAAGAGCCTGTGCATATGGAGCCCTGCGCATGTGGGATTCCCCACAGCCATGCTGAACAGCTGGATGTCAACAGTGGGAAATTACAAGTTGTTGCTGCTGTTACAACAGCAAGGCAGCCAAAGTTGTCAGGACAGCTTGCAAAAGATACTGGATGTGAGGTGTGGCTGCACTTCCCCTTCAGCGCTGCTGGAGCTCATATCACATGATTGTGTTGTGGGTGGGAATGGGGGAGGGCATCTGGCCTGTGGCCATTGCATGGTCATGGGCAAATCACTGCCTTTCAGACTCAGTTCCTCCTGGCTAAGATGGAAATGACAGCACCCCATCAGGGAGTTTCTCTGAAACAAGGGCTGAAGAACAAGAAGTGCTTCATTTAAAGAAAGGCCCAACACTTCACAAGCACTCTGGATGGGCAGTTCCTGTTCTCCTCTGCCCATTTGTCTTTTGCTGTTCCTACCACTGGGCACCTCACTGCTTTGAATTCCCTCCACTCCTTTTCCATTCCCATTCGCCACTTCCAGACCCCAGTCTCCCTCCCTCACTGGCCAGAGCACCACACTCAGTCCAGCTTAGCCTCCTCCCTACTCATTAACTTTCTAGACCTCCCTACTCCAGCTCTGCCTCTACTTCCTCTGGCCACCACTGCTCCTCCTTCCTTCCTTGTGGGCATAAGGAAGGCTGAGCAGTAATGGGCTGGATGCTTAGGGGCAAAGCTGCTCCAGGAGGTGGGCAGCCAAAGAGGGCTAAGGACAGGAACCTGGGGAAGGTGTAAGTGGTCAGAGAGAAGGATCATGGGAGCCTGCAGGTATGGATGAGCAGTGGAAGCCATGCGTGCTCAGGTGCATGTGTGTGCCAAGGGAGGGATACACATTGGGTTTGGTGGGTCTGGTCTCCCAGTATGTCAGATTGTACATGATTATTCCTGAGGGCACACATTTTATATATAAATAATACAGAGAGGGAGAGAGAGAGAGAGAGAGAGAGAGAGAGAGAGAGAGAATATGGATATATATGTAATCATAAATGGTTTCTCCACAGTAAATGTGTCCTGCAAGCTCACACTCAACAGACTAAATAGCTAGATGACTTAACTTTTTGCCCTGTTGAAGAACTAGTTTTTGATGAGTGCTAGTTTGCTGAAACTTCTTTCAGCTTCTGTCATCAGCTGTTTGCAAAACATCTGCAGCTCTATGTACACTTCAGTGAAAACTATTATTTGTTCATTAGATTTATAAATCACATTTATACATTGCAGCCTGCACCTACCAAGTTCCCAGAACGATATGTAATGAAAACATCAAAGCATCATATAACACCATGAAACACAGGAGCAAACATCATATTAAAACAAGAATGCCATCAAACGTATCTGTTACATTTTTATGCTGTCCAGTAGCTGAAGCTCTCTGGGCTGCTCACATCAATTTAAAATAATTTTAAACAAAAAAGCAGTCTAAACATTTCAATAGCTAAAACAACAGTAAGATAAAAGTAAAAACTAGAGTAAAACCACCAGCAGTACAAAAGATTTAAAATTCAATACAGAATTTAAAATAGTGTGAAGAATTCCTGGGAGTATTCCTGGAAAAGTAAGGTGCTGAAAAGAGTGCAATACAGTTGCCAGGTGAGCCTTCCTGAGTGTTTATTCCAGAGCTGGGGTGCCACAACAATAAAGGCCTCTTGATGGCTTTGAATGTTAATACCAGCACTTTGAATTGGGCCTGGACATGGACCAGCAAGCAGTGCAGTTGGTAAAGTACTGGCCTCATAAGATGATGTTGGCCAGTCCTTGTTTAAGCTTGCAGCCTTGTTTTGGACAAGCAGAAGCGTTCAGACCATTTTCACAGGCAGCCCCACATATGACACATTGCAATAATCCAACCCTGAGGTTATCTGAGCATGAATAACTGTAGCTAGACTGTCCCTGTCCAGATAAGGATGTGGTTGGTGTATCAGTCTTAAGCTGAGTGTAACTGTGATGGAGCTTGGTCCAGGAGCACCCCCAAACTATAAATCTGATCCTTTGGTGGGAATGCAACCCACTTCACTCATGCTAGGCAGTGAACCACCCACCAACAGTACCTCTGTCTTGTCTGGATTGAGTCTCAGTTTACTGGCACTCATTCAGTTCATTACCATGTCCAGACACTGATTCAGAATAGTCACTTCCATACCTGAATTGGATGAAAAGCAGCAATGGAGCTGGGTGTCATCTGCATATTTTTGGATCACCATCCTCCTGCCCATTCAAGAAAACCAGATCAAGAGTGTGTCCTCTTGTGTGTGTTGGGCCAACAACATGTAGAAATGGCATGATTTTTATAGTCACCATGAAGTCCTGAGCTGCCCTAGATACCACAGCCATGGCATGAAAGTTGAGACCTTCTAGCACCATCATTCTGGTGGTGAAGAATAACAAATAGAGCTCTATTTTAATAGAGTGAAAGCCCAACAAAGCAATGCAGTCTTCACTATTTCTCTGAAGTTATATTTTTCCTCCTCCTCTCTCACTCTAGTTGTCTGTTGAAATGGTTCATTGTTCCAAGCTACTTAGCCAAGCAAGAAGCCTCTGTTCTATGTCTCTACACAAGATCTTTAGGAATGAGGAGTAAAGTACCCAAATCAACTGTCCTTTATTCATCTATTCATTTTCTTATATTCTGTCATTCCTCCAAAGCAGGAGCACAGATCCACTTACTAATGCTAATACTCAAATTGCCAGCAAAACAACTACTACAATAGGTAAACACCAGTATTACAATAAAACAATTAGAAACATAGAAACAGAGCAAGTCAGAAGGGGCCTCCCGGGCCATCTAGTCTGACCTCCGGCTCCAGCCGGCTCCGCTCATGACATGCCCACCATGTGGACGTCCAGCCTATCCTTGAACACCCGCACCGATGGGGCCTCAATTAGAACATGACATGTTGATCAGAAAATCACAAAAACAAACAAAAGATAGATACCTGGGTAAGTTGAAAGGTCTTTGAATTAGGTTTAAATATTCACAGTGGGGAGCTAATACCACCTCTCCTTGGAGGGAATTCCACAAATGAGGAGATTGTCACCGATTGTACCCCATTTTACACCCCCACCATCCTTACCTCATTTACACTGGGGACAATGAGCAAGGCATCTTATAGATTGAAGGGCTCTGCTTGACTGGTAAAGGGGAGATACTCCCCCAGATAGCTAGTGTCCAAGTCATTAAGGGTTTTGTATGCTAATGAGAAGGCCTTAAATGGGGTTTGATAACTCACTAGCAGCCAGTGCCATGTTTTTGCGGTGGGTGTAATATCCCTCCTAGCTCCTTCTACCAGCAGATGAGCTACAAATGCCAAGATAGCTTCAGCTTCTGAACTGTTTTCAAGGAAATACCCATGTAGACATGTGGCAGTAATGTATCCAAGATTCCCTCAGAGAGTGGACACTTAAATTCAGATTATCTTGCATCAGTAAACAGACCAGCCAAAGCTGGGCACAAGTGTCCCTAGCTGTTGCAGCTACTTGGGCCTTCAGATGCAGATTAGCTAGAGCTTTGGCAGGTTGGACAGTGATAACGGATGGAAAATCTTCCAGGCTATCCAGAAGCCTTTTAGGATCCAGCACTCTTTGAAGGTGAACCAGTTTAATGGGTCTCACACTACTGCAGAGGTTACACATTCCATTCAATTTAGACTCTTGTTCACATACATCTGAGCCCTGTAAATGTTACTAGCAACGTTGGCTCCTATTGCTCCTAGGAGCAACATCTCTGATGATTATGGTGCTTTGTCCCTCTCAGCAGCTTTCTCTGCCTCCCGTATGTAGAAGGAGCACTAGGACTGGTAATTCATCAGAATGTGTGTCACACCAGAAACCCCGGATTTCTCTATCTCTCAAATGACAACTCCTAGTTTAATTGCATTCCCAAACTCTTTCTGTTTTAAAGAAAAGCCTGGACCAGTCTTCTGCTTGTTCTGGTACAACATTTTTATTGAATGACTTTATTTTATTTCTATACCACACAATAGCTCAAGTATTCTCGATAGTTCACAACAGTTAAAACCATAAAATATAACAATGTGATAAAGCACACTATAACACCTTTAAAAGTTTAAAATTGCAGTATAAAATCCAAGTAAAAATCATGAGTCCAAAGATCTGAAAAAAATAAAACGCCTGGGAAATCGGTGCTTCACCTGGTGCCGAAAAGGTGCAACACAGGGGTCAGGCATTCTTCACTGGGACAATGTTCCACATCCAGGATGCCACAACTGAAAGGACCATCTCCTGAATAGCCATTTGTGTCACTTCATTTCATGGGGACACCCAGAGGAGTGCTTCTGAAGATGACCTCACAGTCTGGGGAAGTATATATGGGAGAAGGCAATCAATCCTGGCTGAAGCCATTTAGGGCTTTGAAAGTTCATGCCAGTACTTTGACTTGGGCATGAAAATAGACTGGAAACCAGTGTAGATCACAAAGCATAATATCAAAGCAGCACAATATGTTCATATTGATCAGACCTTGTTAAGTCTTGCTGCCTTCTTTTGGATCAGCTGAAACTTTCCAACCATTTTCAAAGAGTGCTCCATGTATAATACATTGCAGTAGTCCAGATAAGCAGTTACTAGAGTGTGGAGAACCGTAGCTGAGTTATCTCTATCTTGTTAATATTTAATTGATTTAATTATATTAATATGCAAACTTTGCATATTTTTGAATGTTTTAATTGTGTAAGTTTTAAATGTGAACTGCCCTGAGTCCCAATCACTGGGAATAGGTGGGATAGAAATAAAGATGATGATGGTGATGATGACAATGACATTGTTGCTTCATTGGCCTAAGCTGATAAAAAATGTTTCATGTCACCAAGGGCATCAGTAAGTCCAGTGACAATTCTGGTTCTAAGAGCAGCCCCAAACTATGAACAGGATCCATTAGGGGAAGTTTAACTGCCTCCAGAATAGATTGAACATCACTCAGCTGAGCAGATGATGCACCCAGTAACAGTACCAGCTAGCAAGGCTTCTGATTAGCTCTAGCAAATCCCAGAAGCTCTGGGCAATAGGTACACTGATAAAGAGAAATACGTTTCCTCAAATATCTTCAAGCATTATCTCCAATTTAGCCTATTTTTTCCCACGTGTTAATGGGGTTGCAGTCTGGACTAGGCCTGACTTGAATGGGTAAAGCCAGTAAAGTATGTCTTTTTCCCCTTCTTGCCATGCTTGGCCTTGGAAGAACCAGTTTTGAGGGCATAGCCAGAATACAAACTCATTGTGGCTTTATGTGAATGGAGGTGTTGTGGCTTCCCCCAAAGAATCTTGGGAATTGTAATGTGGAATGGTCCTGAGAATTCTGTTGCAGATGCCCAATCATTCCCCACAGGCTTTCTTGGAAGTAGGAAAGCAATTTAAGTCTCTGCTGTGTGTGGCTATGCCTCAAGGTGGATACCTTCCCTTGTACTTGCCTTTGAGCAGCCAGCTAGTTAGTGATTTATACTGTATTTCCTCAATAATCCATGATCCAGATGGGAGTGGGTAGGTTTGCCATTTCTTGAAATCAAACTTGTGCTACTTCTAGGTTAGGCCATAGAGACAGAGTAGGACAGACACATGATTCACCAAAAAGGACAAGAAAGGATGCCAATTTGCATAAGACTTGCATATACTAATTTATAGGTATAGATGCAAATTTAGAAATAATTATTCCAATTTACATAGAACCTTGCCATTGTGTGGAACAGTGTGACCAGATGTCCTGTGTGCCTTGTGAGTTGTCCAGATGGGCAACTTCAAGCCCAGCTTTTCTTTCTGATACTTTATGTGTACAAACTGGCTTGGTCAGCCCTTCAAATGGGGGATGCCTTCAAAGTAGAGGATGATCCTCTGGCAAACCTTTGAATGGAGGAAGGCAGTGGAGCCATAAGTCAAGGGATCTTGGAAAAGGCTTGGTATGGATTTTGCCTGGTTTGGGGATGGAGCCCAGTCATTCTGGCGAGCCCAGAGGTGCAACTCAGCACAAAAGCAGCTCGTCACTTCTGCAACATTAAAAATGACTGAAGGGGTAGGAAGGCTGGGATTCTTACCTCTTTGTTTTCTGGCCACTGATGCAAAAGCAAAGAAAAAACCTGACCAAGCTTGTCATATTTGTAGAACAGTTGGGAACACAAATTATGAGGGAGGACACTTGAGCCCTGGCTTTGATCTGGATTCAGGCCCAAAGCCAAGAGCAACCTCCTTTCCCCTCCCCACTCCTCTCCCCTCATCTCCACTGCATTCTCCCTGCAATGTCTTAAGAACTTTGTTTCCAGAAAAAAGGAAGCCAATGGGGTTGCACTCCCTCTAAAGGACAGGGTCTACAGCTTGGGGGTGCTCCTCGACTCAGGGCTGTCTTTGGAAGCTCAGGTGACTGCGGTGGTGAGGAGCGCTTTCCTTCAGCTTCGGCTAATCCATCAGCTGCATCCCTACCTCGAGGATGATTGCCTAGCGACAGTGACACATGCATTGGTTACTTCCCGATTGGACTTCTGTAATGCGCTCTACATGGGGCTGCCCTTGAAGACAGTCCGGATACTTCAGATGGTGCAAAATAGAGCTGCCAGGTTGCTGATGGGGACTGGGCGTTACTCTCACACAACCCCAGTCCGGCTCCCCATCAAAGTCCGGGCTCAATTCAAGGTGCTGTTATCATCTACAAAGCCCTTAACTGCTTGGGACCTGGATACCTAAAGGAATGCCTGCTTCCATATTTGCCCTCCCACCCCTTGAGATCGGCGGCAGAGACCCTCCTCCGGGAACCTTCCGTGAAAGATATTAGGAGACTGAGTACCCGGAGGAGGGCCTTCTCTGCGGTGGTGCCCCACCTGTGGAATGCGCTCCACAGAGAGGTCCGCCTGGCACTGTTGTTATTTGTTTTTCGGCACCAGGCCAAGACTTTTTTATTTAAACAATATTTTAACAACTTGTAATATTATCTATTGGTTTTAATTCTACAGCCAGGGTGAATCTAGATTTTATGTATACTGCTTTTATGTTTATTTATTGTATGGAAGCCGTCCCGAGGCTTATGCGAATGGGACGGCATACAAAAACTCCAAATAAACAAACAAACAAACAGAATGCAACTCTGCAGTGGCTTTGGAGAAAAAGCAGGGATGAGGGACAGTTCAAAACATGCTGGGAAACAATAGCTGAAGAAAGGGGCAACACCGTCACCCATGTCACAATAGCCTCCAGACATCAGTTGGAGTCCACAGTTTCCATTCCACAACTTCCCTGAAATGAGAACAAGAAAATGAGAGGCAGAGCTAAGTACCACTTTAGTTCTGATGGCATTTTAGCACAAACCTCCAGATAAGTTCCCATTGCAACTTCAAGATGTTAGAAAACATGGGGATCAAATTGTAACCTTATGACATGGCCTTCTCCATGCTACAGAATGAAGAAGCTAGTGCAAAGTCACTGGGGGACAACAGAGTGGTGTAGTGCTCAGAGTGTGAACTGGGACTTGGGGAGAGCTGGGTTCTGGTGCCCACTTTGGCCATAAGCTGAGTGAGTGACTTTGGGCCAGTCCCTGACTCACAGCCTAACCCATCTCACAAGGCTGTTGTGAGGATGAAAAGGGAAAGGTGGAGGATTATGTAAGCCAGTTGGATTCCTTGAAGGAGGAAAAAGTAAATGTAAAGATCAAGCAAGCAAGTCCTCTAGTAACACCAACTGAATTCACTTCTACTGGATACCAAAACCAGCTCAGCCCAGTGCCTGAGATATGACATTTTTTTTGCTATCTGATGTGGTTCTTATACAGTTTCACTAATTCCTTTTGCCTTTATATCATATCATATATTTAGTATCCACCTGTTTATATTGTATGATTCCCCTCCTCAAAGAACATCCGTTGCATGGGGTCATATTATGTTGCTAGCAATGTTGCCTGCATGGTTAGTGCTGCATTCTCGCTCTCCCTCCACCACCCACCCCAATCATCTGGAAAAGCTCTTACTCTGAAAGATGGCAGATATAACAGTTAGTCATAGTGTGTTCTTGACCAGCAATGTGAGCCTGAGGCCCTCCTGGCTTTGCAATGTCCATGAGAGTTGTATAGTTTATTCACTTGAATGCAGGGTCTTGTTTTACCACTATGCTTCAAGTGCACTGCTTGTCTTGATTTGTTAACTGCCTCGTGTATGTTTATTCAGGTATACTTTCACAGAATCACAGAATAGCTGGGTCAGAAGAGGCCAAGAAGGCCATTGAGTGCAATCCCCTGCTTGCACAGGACACCAGTTACACCATCCCAATCAGATATCTGTTCAATGTCTCTAGAGTGGAACAGCACACAATCTCTTTTGGCAGCGGGTTCTATTGTCATACTGCTCTTACTGTCAGGAAATTCTTCCTTGTGTTGAGCCTGTACCTGGTGTACTGTAGTTTAAGTTCATCATTCCATGTCCTACAATCTGGGATGAGTGGGAAGAGGTCTTTTCCTTCTTTGTGACTGCCTTTGAGGACTAGAGTTAGGCTGAAGAGGTTCAGTTCTTTCAGCCTCTCGTCATAAGACTTATTTTCCAGGCCCTTTGTTGCCCACCTCTGAACCCTCTCCAGATTATCAGACTCCTTTTAAACCTGGGTGCCCAAAACCAAAAGCTGTATTCCAGGTGAGGTCTGACTAATGCAGAGTAGAAGGAAATGAGGACTTTTCTATTTTTGGAAGTGATGCCTCTGTTTATGCATCCCAAAACAGTGTTGTCCTTTTTGCGGCTGCATCACACTGCTAGTTCATGTTTAGCTTGTTTTCTACAACTTCAAGGTCCCTTTTATTTTATGTACTGTTGAGTCAAGTGTTCCCCATCTTGTATCGATGCAGCTGATTTTTCTTGCCTAGGTGTAGAACTTGGCATTTGTCCCTGTTGAATTTCATCATCATCACCATTATTACTGCCAGCAGCTTTAAATGCAAACAGTTTCAAAAGAGTTGCAAAGCTGCTGAAGGGATTAGATGAAGATGCTGCAGTCAGTGGCTCAAAGAACTAACCAATAGGAGCTGTCCTCAGCCAACATTTTGTTGACAGTATGATTGTTTTCTCCTGGGGAATAGCAGGGTCATTTGCTTTGAGGAGAGTTTCAAACCAGCTATAAATCTTATATCTGCCTTTATCCTCAGCACTCACTGAGCCCCAGTGAGGTTTGGAGCACAACTCAGTGTTCATAGTTCAAGCAAGCTTCAGCTGATCTCAGTTTGAAAGGAAGGCCAGACTCCTGTATAATTTCACTTCATAAAATGGTTAGAGTCCATATTTCAATGTTTGAACAAGGCTTTACTAAAATTTCTTTTTAATCTTTTTTTTCCCTTTCCAGATCTCCACGGCCAACTGAAAGGCACTGAAAGCAAACGCTACAGTGAGATTTTCCGGAGTCTAGATGCCCTAGAAATTTCAATTGGAAATGCGTATGTATCCAAGAAAGTTTTCATAGTGCTCCTCACAAGGCCACTAAATGTCTCGATCTTTTGTTTGCAGGTACATGACTGTAGGGAGAATGTTTAATGTGAGCTGGATGGTGCTTCAGGCTGCGAATGAGCCGGTCTAGATTTGTGGCTCCTGGAAAAAGGGCAGTTCAGCCATGAAAATGACTTAAAACAGTCACAACCATAATTGTACTGCCTTTGCCTAGAATAATATTTTTTGGCCAGAATTGCAGGCTGCAAAGCCAGAGGAAAGTCCAGTGGAGCTCTTTGTGCTGCTAGGCGGACTTTCTCAGTGTTAGCTTCATCTGCAGCATTGTGCACACATGCCCTTTGTAAAGGTTGCATGTTATAAATTGCACTTTGTGCCTCCTGTGCAGCCATATAGGAATTTGGGCCCCCAAATTCTCTGTCCACTTCCCATTGAGAAGCAGATCTTGCAGCAATCATCAGTTGCAAGGGTTATCTGTGTTCTTTAGCTTGTTATAACAAAGCTGTCTGTGCCCCTTCGATCTTTCTTCATCTCGTATGCCCCTCTGTCCAGCAAGAGACCCATGTCTGTCCCTGTGCTCTCCCTGAAGCCTGCTTCCCAGAGATCAGCTACCTGCTCTGACTGCTTCCCCTGGTATTTTGCCCAGGTACCTCCTCAAGTTCAGTGGGTGCCCCCCAATACCTGCAGGCTCTAACCAGGATACATTTCTAGCATGCATCATGCATCTGATGGATTTACGAAGCCATTATGGTTATATCTTAGTTTTGTGCTGATGTACACAGGAGAACCAGGCAGTTTTTCCTCTAGACACCAGCCAAGCTGAGATCTGCTTGGCTGAAAGAATAGAACAGGTTCTATTTACTCAGAAGTAAGAGCCTGAAAACAGAATTGGATTTTGCAAAGGCATGAATGATATAATAAAATATGGAACATGGTAATTAATGATAAACTGATGACAGAAATAAAAATTAAAAGAGGGTTAATGAAAGTGAATAAATATAATGAAATTTGGGGAGTTTTTGTAAAAGCAGTACTGATAGAAGGCAAAGGCTGTAAACCCAGTCAAGATTGCATGAACTTCTGGAGGGGATATGGAAATAATTGAAGTATATTATATATTATTAATTGTTATAGTATGTGAATGGTGGTAGCATTCTCCGGGGTGGTGGGGGCACTTTATTATTTACCTTTTTATTGTTGTGTTTTTGTTATGGTATGTTATGTTATTATTGTTGTGATGTATTGCAATTATGGGTTTTTTTGTAAAAAAAAATGGGGAGAGAATACAAAAAAAAAAAAAAAAGTAAGGGCCTGTGGTCAGAGCCTGTTGATTCAGAAGTAAGCACCATTGAGTTCAGAAAGTGTGTTTAGGATTGGAGCCTGTATGTCCTAAAGTGTGGGGAGCTGCTCATGTGAACAGAGAATGGTGACAGAAGTAGTAAGGCTGTTATTTAAATGTATTTAGCAATACATGCATTATACTTTTATGGATTGGTGTGGCCAAGACATTTTGCTTCTTGAGGTGGAAAAATCCTAGCAGTATTATTCTCCCAGCAAGGCAAACATTTAATATGTTAAATAAAGGCAGATTTGCCACTGTGTAATAGCACCCAAAATCCACCACCAGAAGCTGCTGGCTCTTTCCCCATAACTGATGAGACCACAGGATCGTGTTCAGTCCTAATGGCCAATATTTATTCTGCCTTTAATGGAATTTTCCCAACTGGTTGTTTCTCATTTGCAGGGCAGTTGATTTGCTCAACGATGATGCTAATGACAACGGCATTGGAGTCTCAGACCCAGAGCCTGAAAAACTACAGGTATGATCAAAAGTGATTGGGATGAAAAAACCATTAGCAGGGCTGCCTTGCTAAAAACATTTTTACCCCATCTGAACAGAAGCAGTTGTGGCATCCCTTCCTTTGCATGGACCATTCTCCCACAAGATCTAATCCAGGAGCAATAACAAGCTATTCTGTCTGCACATAATACATGCTGGGGATGTGGGGCAGGGGAATAGCATTGCTGCAGGGAAATATGCACGGCACTGTTTCCCCGCAGCCCTTAAGCCTGGCTGGATGTGCAATGTGGCATGGTGCTCAGCTTTCCAAGAACTGTAATGCAAAAGACAAAGCTGAGGTTCCGCTCTAGTGGGGCAATGAGAGCAGACAAAAATCTCGCTGCTCTTTGCAATGTCAGGACAAAGGAAAAAGCCCTGCGTGAGCAGTCCGGCATGGCTTTTGCACAGCAGAGGGGAGCAAATTAATTCTTGGAATTAATACCAAAGAATTAATACCGAAAATAAAGATAACAAAATGGTGCAAAGAATTAATACTGAAAATAAAGATAACAAAATGGCACAGGCAAGATGAGAAGCGCATTGCTTATGACTGATGGTAGCCCAGGGAATATCCAGTAGCTGAAGGGATACAAACTGCGTTTCATATATTGTATTTTATGTAGTGTTGTAAACTGCTTCAGCAATTGGGAGTATGGAAATAAAATCACTGTTGTCGTCATTATTGGTACAGGGAAAAATGCTTGCATTTCCTGAAAGCATAACATTTTATACTTTGTGCACAAAGAAGGTATGATATCCCAGCAGCATAAGCTAAAAATGAAAGGCTGCATTTGATATTTGATATTTAACAACAAATTTATTATTATGTAAATAAGCTTAGGTTTCTGCTTTCACTGATGAGGGGATCTAATGTTTCCTCTTCTAGGTTACCTAACTAGCGGTTAGCATTATATCCATACTGAAAAAATTGTGATTAGCCTTAACTATAGGGGTGTGGAAACTCAAGCCAGGGTTGAAATCCTGGGTTCACCAGGGTTCACCTAGGGTTCACCAGATGGTCATGGCATCTGTCCCTGGCTTCTCTAACAACCAGTTATTTGTGGGTTTCTCAATATTTTGCAGTTTTTCTCCCTGTTCTAAAAGGTTGGCATGCCCCTCTGGAGACTCAGTTACTGGCAATAAGAGCTTTGAGTTAGAATACCCTTCTCTGAAATTGAATCTGGCCCTCAGGCTCAAAAAAGTTTTTTGGTGCCTGTTCCTAAATCTAAGAGATATTTTAAGAAACAAATATGCATCTCTTCTGCTTTCTATCCAGTATGAACAACATTTACAGATTGCCCGAAGAGTGAGAGATTTGCTTAAAATACCTTAGGAGAGCCTTTTTATGTCTCAGCTATGGTGGACACACAACTCTTGAAAACAAGAGAAAGGGCCTTTTTGGTTGCTGCACCTAAATTGTGGCATTCTTTGGCCCAGTAAATTAAGTTGGCACCCTCTCTTATGGTGTTCCACCACACGGTAAAAACCTTGTGGAGGCAGCTGTACATTTATCAGATGGATACATTTTATATGCTACAGCTGTCCTTTTATTTGATTGCTTTTTCCTCTGTAAGTATATCATACTATTGATTTCAATTGCTTTTAGCCACCCTGAGTAGTGGGTAAGCACCAGAATGGCAGATAAAATAAAAAAAATCAATTAAAACATTTGTTCATGTCCTGCATGAGACGTTTTCTGAGACTGGACAGCAGAACAACCTGGTTACCTTCTTTTGTTTCACCTTCAGGCACTTACCTTATTCCTTCCCCCGTTCCTGGATCAGAAACACATTTTTGAGAAGAAGAGTATGCATCAGTCTTGAGATGCATGAATGGGGTGGTTGTGCTAAACTTTAAATGGCTGAGGGAGGTTGCTGAACCGTTTTTAGGGACATTTGCCCATCTCCAAAAACTTACATCCTCCTCCTCTCGCATTTCATTATTTTGCAGATATATGAAAATTTCAGCAAGTGTGAAAGAGATGTGGAGGCAGGAGATCCAGCAAACATGTCAGGTAGCTGCGATGGAGGTCAAATGAAATGGCCAGTATGGATCTTGGTTTGTGCTGTTCTCAGTTTTCCGCTATTGTGCTTGGATGGAGAAAATGGGCAGAGAAAAGGAATGCTGTTGTTTCCCCCACCCCCCACCCTTTCCCACCCAATTCACAGTTCTACATTGTCCAAAGAACCTGACCAGCAGGAGATTTGGGGCAGACAAAATGCAAAAGTAACTGGTGTGGAATTCTCTGTCGGAAGATGCAGTGATGATAGGCATGAGCTTAGATGGCTTTAAAAGAAAATTAGCTGACTGTGTGGAACATAAAACTCTTGAGTCCCAGTTACAAGGGAGCAAAGACAGTAGGTGACTGTTTCATAAATGGCGTTTGGGCATCCTGAAGGCATCTAGTGAGCTTCTGGGGGACCCAAGTTGCTACATTGAATGGACCTTTGACCTGATCCAATATTCCCATTATCAGGTGAGCAATGAAACTTTCAGTGAAAACATCAGAGTAGGCTATTTCCCAGAGCTGATGCACAAATCTCAATAAAAATCTGTTATTGCAGTAATGCCACTAATTAGCCATAAACCTTTATAGTCCCAATAAAGATCCACAGTAAAGATTATAATGTAATTCCTTGACAAGAATCCCTTCGTGAGCATCATGACAAATCAGCCCCGGCTTCAGTATGCAAAAGAAATCCAAATAAATTCACAGTTCCAGGTTGCCAGTGAATTGCTTTCAACAAAGCTGGTTGCTCTGACTCAGATATAGGTGAGTGGCAACTAAAGATCATTTTTGGATATTCGATCTTGATAGGGACACCTGGTTCTCAGGTGGTTGCTGCATCTCCAGGTGCCTCTGAAACACCCTCCTTCTTGATGATGCACCCACAGAAGCACCTCTGAAACACCTTCTCCACAGAGACCTCTTCCTGCTCCCCTGCTTCCATGGAAGAGCTCTCCAACGCAGAAGCGGGGTCTCTGCCCGGGTGAACGCCCCTGGGAGATAGCCCTCAATGGCATCCTGCATGCCAGCCTCTGCTGCAGCTCACTTGAACAGAGTAGGCTAGTGTAAGGGGTGTAGGGCAGGCCATGTGGAAGGCGGGGTTCTGCCATTCACTAGAGGAGAAGATGCATGCGATTGCCCTCGCCCTGGCCCTCACCACCCACCATTGGCATCTGAGGCAAGTTCCTCGCTTTACCTAATGGTCGGGCTGGCCTTGGATATACAAGTGCCAATCATCAGGCATGTGACGTGTTTCATGCAGGAGGGGACCCCAGCCCCTCTGGAAGGTCAAAGCCTCTCAGCAGAGAAGAGGAAGACTGCTAGTTTTGAAGGGTTACACTTTACAGTTAGGAAGACAGGCTGAAGGACCAGCTTAGGGGGGTGGAGAGGCAAATTTGTATCCTGGAGAGGCAAGCTGGTGTCAATTCTTGAAAGGCTTGGGGCATGTGTGAGAAGAGAAGAAACTACAGGGACTACCAAGACTGAGGAGTTGGTGACAGGTCTGCTGGGTTAGGGTGGGCTAAGCAGAAACAGGCAGGGGAAGGCCACAGAGTGGAGCCCATGAGCTGTGGATGAGCGCATCACTGACAAAGTCTGTTAAAAGAAAGGAAAATTTACAAAGACTGAAAATGGCAATCACAGTGGGGTATGGGTGTAGAGCAAGCCAAAAAGCTGGTACAAATACATGGGGCCCAAGCAGACTAATATTTTTCCAAAGTGATACAGTGGCTCAATGGCTAGGGCTCCAGCCCATCGCCTGTAGGGTTTATGGTTCAAGCCTGACTGTGGAGACTTGTTCACTTGCCTAATACGAGGTTCTTATGGTGCTGATGGAACAGTCTTGGATAGTAAGGCTGACTTCATCACCAGATATTTACTCAAACCAATCTGTTCCTAATGTTCTTAGTTGAAGAGGCTGATGAGATGTTGATCAAGTGTGATGGCGGTGTCGAAGCAGCCCTGGAATATGCCAAGATGTGGTGTAAATATGTCAAGGAGCTGTTGATCTGGGTAGACAAACGCCTTACTTATGGTGAGGTTCACTTCTTAATATCCCATTTTTTAATCAGACCAACCAATCCACCAAACTCTCCATTCCCCTACATATATCCACCTTTACATTAACAGTCACCCGTGCAATATATTTTCCAGATGGTAGCCACATTAGTCCATTACAACAAAACAACAAAGAGTCCTCTGGTACCTTCAGGACTAACAAATTCATAGAAACATAGAAACAGAGCGAGTCAGAAGGGGCCTCTCGGGCCATCTAGTCTGATCCCCGGCTCCAGCTGGCTCCTCTCATGACATGCCCACCATGTGGACGTCCAGCCTATTCTTGAACACCCGCACCGATGGGGCCTCAACGACCTCCCGTGGAAGCCCATTCCACACCCTTGGGGTCCTGACTGTCAGGAAGTGCTTCCTGGCATCCAAATGGAACCTGGGTTCCCTGAGCTTTGCTCCGTTGGAGCATGTCCTGCCTTCCTCTGCAGGAGAGAACAGGTGTCTACCCATCTCCATGTGACAGCCCCTCACATACCTGTATGTTGCCAACATATCCCCTCTGAGTCTCCTCTTCTCCAGACTGAAGAGACCCAGTTCCCTCAGTCTCGCCTCATACCCCATCCCCTGCAAACCAGTCACCAACCTTGTGGCCCTACGCTGCACTGACTCTAACCTGGCTATATCCTTTCTGTAATGAGGGGCCCAAAACTGAACACAATACTCCAGTTGCGGGTACACCAGAGTCATATAAAGGTAAAGGTTTCCCCTTGACATTAAGTCTAGTCATGCCTGACTCTAGGGGGCGGTGCTCATCTCCATTTCCTAGCCGAGGGAGCCAGCGTTTGTCCGCAGACAGTCTCCATGGACATGTGGCTGGCATGACTAAACACCAAAGTGCACAGAATGCTGTTACCTGCCCACCAAAGTGGTACTTTTTTATCTACTTGCATTTGCATGCTTTCGAACTGCAAGGTTGGCAGGAGCTGGGACAGAGCAACGGGAACTCACCCTGTTATGCAGATTTGAACCGGTGACCTTTCGATCTACCAGCCCAGCAGCACAGCAGTTTAAGCCACTGCACCACCTGCATTCCCTCCAGAGTTGTATAGAGTGGTAGTAATACCTGTCTTGATCTAGAAGCCACACTTCTGGCTATGCAACCAAGGGTGGCAGTCGCCCTCTTGACCACCGCATCACTCTGCTGACTCATGTTTAGCCTGCAGTCAACCAGCACCCTGAGGTCCCTTTCAGAAGTGCTGCTCTCCAGCCACTTGTCCCTTAACCTGTACTTATGACAGCTATTCCTATGCCCCAAGTGCAAGACTTTGCACTTATCCACATTGAACGCCATTCTGTTGTCTCCTGCCCACTTCCATAGTCTGTCCAGATCTTTTGGATCTGGAGTACTTGCTCCTCAATTGTGGCCACTGCTCCAGTTTTAGTGTCGTCTGCAATTTGATCAGCAGACTGTTCACCCCTTCTTCCATGTCATTAATGAAAAGATTAAACAGGATCGGCCCCAGGACAGAGCCCTGGGGGATCCCGCTTGTCACTGGCTGCCATCCTGATGTTTCCCCACTAATGGTTACCCTCTGCTTTTGGTCAGTCACCCATTTCCTAATCCACCGGACAGTGCTTTGGTGTATCCCAAAACTCCTCAGTTTCTCCACCAGGATATCATGGGGCACTTTGTCAAAGGCCTTGCTGAAATCCAGGTATACCACATCCACTGCATCTGTGCCTGTTCCCTCATATCAGTCACTGGATCTCCTTCTTCTTTATTTAGTGGTCTCACCACTTGTCTCCCCTTCCTCTTCCTATTTACATGCTGAAAGAAGCCCTTTTTGTTGCTCTTGATATTCTTGGCAAGTCTCAGCTCGTAATCAGCCTTAGCCTTGTGAAGAATCGTTCTGCAACGGGCCTCCTCCTCCCGGTAGACCCTTTTGTCTATTTCCCCCAGTACCCATTTCCTACGAAGGTTCCTCTTTCATCTAATCCCTCTAACTACCTCCTTTCACATCCATGGTGGCACTCTCCTCCGCCTCCCCACCTTACTGACTAGAGGTATCGTCAAGGCTTGCACCTCCAAAACCTCCCTTTTGAGTGTCATCCACTCCTCCTCAACTCGCTTTCCTTCCAGTAATCTATCCCAGGAGACTTTCCCCAGTCTGGCCTTCAGTTGGCCAAAGCTGGCCCTCTTGAAGTCCCAGCTTCTAGTGCTCGACCTGCTGCACGTCCCCAGTCCCCTGATCTCAAAGCAAAGAATGGAGTGATCACTCGCATCCAGAGCTCCCCTAATCTGTACTTCATTTGTCAGCTCCTCCCTGTTCGTCAAGACCAAGTCAAGGATGTTTCCCCCCCTCGTCGCCTCTTGGACCCTCTGTGTGAAAAATTCTCCCTCTATAGCTTCTAGGAAGTGACGTGACCTGGCTGTCACGACCGAGTAAGTCTCCCAAGTAATATCCAGGAGATTGAAATCTCCCATAATTACTGTATCTCTCCCCTGAGATATCCTTAGAATCTGGCCTGTCCGGACATCATCCAGGGTCTCAAGTTGACCTGGAAGCTGATAACATACCCCCACTGTCAGGTCTCTTTCCCTGTCAAAACCCCTAAGTTTCACCCAGACTGCCTCTACCAAATCCCCATCTGTGCTGCATTCTATCTCACTGCATCCTATCCCTTCCCTGACGTATAAAGCCACACCCCCACCTCTCTTTCCCTTCCTGTCCTTTCTAAAAAGGTGATACCCTTCTATGTTTACATTCCAGACTTGCCTTTCATCCCACCAAGTCTCTGTGATTCCCACCAGATCGTATCCTCCTGTTCCCAGGAGAGCTTCAAGCTCTTCCTGCTTATTACCCATGCTCCTAGCATTGGTGTACATGCACCTCAACTCCTTCCCACCTCTTCCTTTTCTTGGAGTGCTCAGCATCCTCCTTCCTCCCATCCTCCCTGGTACTTGGCCCCTCTCTGTAGAAGTCCTGTCAGTCCCTGCAGTATCTCTAAAGCCCTGCTCCCAGAGCCCCGATCCTCCCCCAACTCTTGTCCAGTGCAGACACGTTACTGGGGGGCCTGAACCCACCCCCCACTGGCTCAGTTTAAAGTCTTCCGGATGAAGCTCGCTAGAGCATCTCCAAAGAACCTTTTCCCCATTCTCGTGAGGTGTAACCCATCTCTTGCCAGAAGGCCATTGGCAAGAAAACGAGTGCCATGGTCGAGGAACCCAAAGCGTTCCTTCTGGCACCACACCCTAAACCAGTCGTTCACCTCAGAGGCCCTCCTGTCCCTGCCTGGCCCAAATCCCCAGACAGGTAAGATTGACGAGAAGGCCGCTTGGGCCTTCAGCTCCCTGAGTTTCTTCCCCAAGGCCTCAAAGTCCCTGGTGATCCCAACCACACCCTGCCTGGCCACGTCGTTTGTGCCCACATGGATCACCAGGAGCGGCTGGTGACCCCCGGAGCAAACAAGATGCTCCACTCTGTCCTTCACATGCTGGATGTGTGTGCCCGGCAGGCAGCAAACCTCCCTTGTCTTCAGGTTGAGGTGGCACACCACCACCTCAGTGCCTTTCAGCAGGGAGTCCCCAACAACAATTACCCACCGCTGTGTCTTCCTGCTGGTGGTGGGTGGCCGTGCCCTGGCCCTCGCCTCTCCTCTCCTGCAGCGGCCCCCTTGCTGCTTGTCATCCCAGACTGGGGGTCCTGCTGGTCCCTCGAGGCCTCATCATTCTGGCATGAGTTTTCATGGACTATAGCTCACTGCATCAGGTATGTGGAATATTGTGGAGAGTTTCAGCTTTTTTGTATAGTTCAAATAGTAGGACAAAGCAAGATCAGAAGGAAAGTACAAATGGTAACCATCACTTTATCAACATTGGTGCCTTACATTACATATTCCATATAGCCTTAAAAAAAAAGTCTTCATAAGCCATCTGGAGCCTAAAATAGCAAAATACTATATCAGAACAAATACACATTTCTTCATTTAAACCTTGCCACAAGGTGGGAGCATCCTTCCAAAATTTCATTTTTATGGCTAAATATGCTTCTTCTCCTCCTATGCATTTTCTTTGGAATCCCAGAGTACTAACCTGTTTCTTGTTTACAGAAGTGGAGGTTGCCAAGAACATCCTGAAAATTACAGAAGCTAGCAAAAGTCTCCTTTTCTCACAGGTAACTTCTCCTAGATGCTCCTTCTAGGAGCTTCATTTTGTAATTCGCCTGAATAGTGTCAGTGTGACTTGTTTTTTTGCTTCGCCACATCTGACCTGTAGCATCTTTGCTGGTCTCTCCAAGATGGAACTTGAAGCAAAATGGGTGCATGTGTGTGTGTTTTCATGCCTGGAATTCGCACCGTGTGTTCAGACACCATTTTTCTGGTACATGGAAGAATGAATCCATCCACCACCACATGCAGAGGCAACCATTCCAGGGTATCATTTTCAATTACCCAAAGGCAGTGGTTGTTTCTGGTGTGATATTCTCATAGGCCAACTTAAGGAAAGGACCCAGTTGTTGAAAGCGCCCCTCTGTACTTCCTCTGCAAAATTAACACTTACCGGGGGGGGGGGGGGGAACGACACCCATGTGACCAAAACATGGGATGGAATCTTTTAAATACTATTTTTTAAAAAATCCATGCTAGTGGTCCTAGTACAGCTATGTCTGAAACCGTCTCATATTTTAAGCAATTTGTTCTTAAGAGTTTGTTTATGCCATTGTGGGTGGAAAGTGGAGTCGGTTTCAAAATTCATTGACTAAGGCAGCTGTGGACTGAGGTATATCCATAGTCCCTGGTACTCTTCAGATGGGCCTTGAGGCCCAGTGAAAACAGTAGAAGAGGATGCTGATCCACAGGAAGTTTCTTGGCAGGTTTCAGCCCACTGGAATGAGATATTACTTTTGTCCGTGTTAGTTTCCAAAGAAGTTAGATGGATATTAATTTCATGGCAGTTTCACTTCTGACATGTTGACTGGAATGGGAGATGCAACCAGCAATACTCTGTATGTTGTACCAGTGTGCCATAAGGGTAGGTCCCATCACAGTTCCTGGGATGTGGTGATGACCCTGATGTGCATGTCTCCTGGATCCACTTTATGGATGCTCCTTCTATGGGTCTAAAAGTCACTCCTGTGTGGTAGGAGCTCATTCTGCCTGCTGTAATGCCCATAAGCAACTCACTTTGTCCCTTGGAAAGTTTCTAATACTAACCCAGTGGCCTGCAGGAATTTGAGGATTGTACTCATGGTATGGCGAGTTGTCTGCATGTGCTACAGCAACTGTACTGAGCTGCCAAATAAAACTAGCAACCACAGGTCACACATGGGATATGAGGTGCATTGCTCTTTCTGACAAAGAGTTTGAGTATCATACCTTGAAACTCAGATTTGAATCCAAATGTCCTTATTCTACTTGGAATCCCAATCCAGCCAGCAAAGGTTCTGCAGATGCTATGCTCCTTCCCTTCTCTCCTGACCGCCAAACATGTGGTAATTTCCCAGCTTTTGCATCTTTCTAAGTTGAAATGCCTCTCATGAAATCTTGAAATCTCTCTCAAAATGCCTCTTGAAAGGCTTGGGAACAGCTTTAAACAAAGATATACAGGTATTTCAGCCCCACCTCTTTTTTCTTTGGCTCTCCCACCACTGGAAGACACTGTCTAAGAACTTCTCCCAGATTGTATTCAGGCCTTGAATTCTTGGGAAAGTTCTAACACCCCTATTTTATTTTTTATTTATTTGGAGTTTTTATATGCCATCCCATTCGCATGAGCCTCAGGACAGCTTTCAATACAATAAATAAACATAGTGTATACATAGTACATATAAAATCCAGATTCACCCTGGCTGTAGAATTAAAACCAATAAATAATATTAACAGTTATTAAAATATTGTTTAAATAAAAAGGTCTTGGCCTGGCGCCGAAAAACAAATAACGACAGTGCCAGGCGGACCTCTCTGGGGAGTGCATTCCATAGGTGGGGTGCCACCGCAGAGAAGGCCCTCCTCCGGGTACTCAGTCTCCTAATGTCTTTCACAGAGGGTTCCCGGAGGAGGGCCTCTGCCGCCGATCTCAAGGGGTGGGAGGGCAAATATGGACAAGATAATGTTGGGTCTTGTTTTCTTTCTTTTCAGAACTACATGCCCCTCCAGACTCTGTACACCAAAGTCATGGAGCATCACATAAATGTGGGGAACCTAGCTTCTAAGACAGCCGGCGTTTTGCATCGGAAACAATACTACGAGGTTCAGTGTTTTCTGGCTTGGATACAACACTGCTATGCAACAGCTATGAAAAGGCAGATACTAAAATAGATTATGGGTCATGGAATCATAGGAGAGGACATACCTGGCTGGCCAGCATTGAGCCAGGACAGGCTAGTAACATCCCCAAGCATTACCTATGAAATGGGAGCCAATCAAATGGCCGGGAATTGAGAAATCCCTTGCCAGAGCTCCCAGCTGAACTCCTAGGTAGTCTAGCCTCCCAGGTAAGTGTGGGAACTATCTGAATTTGAATGTATCAATTAGCACTTGCAGCAGGACTTTCAAACCAATGAATATCTGTGATTGCTACCTGGTCAGCAAAGGGGACTCCATCATGTGGTCTGGGACAATTGATCCTTTGCTTGCAGTCAACTGTTTTCAAGAATAAAATACAGTTTTGCTCCACTCACTCTTGTCATGCTTAATTGGGTGGAGAACATCTAGTCCAGACCCTTTGTGTCCTTCAAAAGAATCACAAAATCATAGAACTGTAGAGTTGGAAGGGGCCAGAGGGCCATCGGGTCCAGCCCCCTGCTCAGTTTGGGACTCCAAGTTAAATAATCCCTCTCAGATGGCTGTCCAGTCACATCTTGAATGCTTCTAGTATGGGAGAACCCACAATATCTCTGGGTAATTGGTTCCATTGTTGTACTGCTTTAACAGTCAGGAAATTTTTCCTTATCTCTAGCCAGAATCTGGCTTCCTGTAACTTGAGTGTGTTATTCCATGTCCTGCACTCTGGGAGGATCGAGAAGAGACCCTGTCTTTGTGTGACAACCATTCAAGTACTTATAGAGTGCTATCATGTCCCCCTCAGACTTCTTTTCTCAAGGCTAAACATGCCCAGTTCTTTCAATCTCTCCTCATCAGGCTTTTTCCCAGTCTCCAGATCATCTTTGTTACCTTCTTCTGACCCCTTTCCAGCTTGTCTGCACCTTTCTTAAACTGAGGTGCCCAGAACTGGACACAGGTCTCCTCAACTAGCTGGCCAGAGTGCTAGGTCTGAAATGATTGTTGCTAGAACATCTCATGAAGCTTTGGTCTTTCCATTTGAAGAGTGGGGTGGAGAATGGGAAAGAGGAAAGGATGCATGCCACATTTTTATTCTGTGGTTTTGTCCTCAACCCCCCGTGACGCCTCATGATGTTACGGTTTTATGAGTGCTTAAGATCTCACTCCTCTCATCCCTGTTCTTTTCCCCCAGCCACTTTGGGCCAAGAAGAATGAAATTGAGAAATGGAGGAAGGAATTCAAGGATCAGTGGCAGAAAGAACAAAAAAGAATGGTAAGAGCAAAGTTAAGGATGAAGCTACAATCACTTTGGGTCTCTTGCCTGGTGTCTGTGGGCCACCTGTCTTAAGATCCTATAAGGCAAAATGTGTCAGTGGATTCCTGGGGAATGCACAATGAAACTGATAGAGAAGAAGGTGATCAGGGAAGGGAAGGGCTAGGGATGTATGAGGTACACATGATTATATGACCAAAAACAGATTCACCAGTGCCTTCTGGTAAAAAGAACATTCTACTGTCCTCTTGTCCCAAATATTGCAGCCACTGGTATACTGATTTTCAGGAAAGACCCTTCCCTGGATCATTGGTATTGCTTGAAACTTGAAACTCAAAACTCAGTCGCTCTAGCCCTTTTTCTTAAAAAGAGAAAAATGCACACAGCAGGATTCTGTCTAATACTGCCTGCTTCTTCCCTCCTGTGCTCTGGCTGGTGTATGTAGAGACAACAGGATGATTCATGCAGTGAATTAAAGTGCTATGTGCTGTTCCTTTAAATGTTGGTACGTTTCAGAAGAGCAATGGGGGTAAAGGAGGGGGATGAGTGAGTGAGGAGATTGGCTGGTGACTGAGCATGTGTGGGTGGGGCTTGGAAGTGTAATTGGAAAGAGAGAAGGAAGAAAGCTGTCCGTCAATTGGCAGTTAACTTTCAGAGTGGTCTGTCAGCAGTTGCAGTCAGTTGGCATCAGTCATCGGTCTGAGGAGACAGCCTCTTCATTAGAGTTTCAAAGGGTGCTGTGAAAAGCATTTAGGATTTATATGGACAAAGGGAAGGAAGTAGAATAGTTGAGAGACATATTTCTGCCTAGGGAGAGTCAGAACTGAATATTGTCCAGTATTATAAGGCTGTGAAAGAAGAAGCAGACAGAAACTTGAATGCAGAAGGAAAAGACTGAACTGAGATAAATAGATTAAAATCTGGTCAAAGAATATTCAGACATGAAAGGAGGATCTGAGAGTAAGGAATGATTGTGAAGGGTAACAGTGGGATACCTCAGTTAGAAGTTGTTGTTATATGTTGTTTTATTCATTAAGGAAATAAGTTACTGAACATCTTGAAACCTATATGCTTCATGTACAAATAAAGTTTTATTTTGTTTGTTGTCATCTCAGAGTCATAGACAGTTTGAATACCAGAATCAACCTGTTGCCAATTGCAGCACCCCAAAACACCCCAAAAGTAATTGGTCAGAGAAAAGCCCCAAAAGTAATTGGCCAGAGGAAGGCCACATAGTAAAAACACCACAGTTATACTGTCCCAGAAGGGTGGGCGGATAAGAACCAAATGAACTTTGTGTAACCCACAGCTAACATGCTAGCCTGACCTCGAATACAGTAGTCAAAGGGAAACTGGCTCTAGCCGCCATGAAAGTTGCAAATGTGCAGGGAGTAAGAACATGGCAAGCCTGTGTGAATCTCAAGCAAATAAGAAATAGACATGGGAAATGTCTGGTCCTTGACAGAAGTAAAGACTCTGAAGCTAACAGCAGTGGGGGTGTGGCTACATTGATGTATTGATACATGAGAAGTGTATTAGGTGACCTAATTGCTTACCTAGAGTATAAAATGCATGTACCGGGGTGCAACTTTCAAGACACTGCTTTGGACTGAATGTCCCCTTTTGTCTCCCTTCATTCTATAGTGCACTAGAATAAAGCTGGTTTTGGCTCTAAGTCTCATCTCAGGCTCCTTTTGACTCGGGTCTGGGGTCCACCCGGGTTTGCCCTAGCTGTTGACTGGCTGAGTTCAGTAACAATCCTCAGGACCATGTAGTCCAACAAAGGAGCCTTATAGCTTGGACACAATACTGTGGGAGAAATTAATTAATATGATTGGAATTAAATTCCTGATGGCAGCATTACATACTGTTGGGAAAATCCAAATAAATCTTTATAGAGAAAGGTTGCTTACAGGTGCCTTTGTGATATAAAAGCAAACCTGCAGTGTCCCTGCTCCTCTTGCCCAGAAAGAACCAGAATTCCAAGCCAGGTTCCTTTGTTTCCCTGAAGCTTTATTAATCATCTGTTTAAGAGACTGAAACTTTTAGTTGCAAAGTTAAGCTTGTTACATTGTTAGCATTTCACTGCAATGAGGCTTTTGTTCTGTTAATGTGCTGGGCTGCAGCTAACTGCCCTGACTAGTTTTCCTGCATGTCAGTGGTCTGTTGCTCAGTTGTAAAGTCATGTCTGACCCACCATGACCCCATGGACAACATTTCTCCAGGCTCTCCTGTTTTCGTATCCTACGGAGTCTACCCAAGCCCACCCCCACTGCCCCAGTGACCCTATCTAGCCACTTCAACCTCTGCCATCCCCTTCTCCTTTTGCTGTCAATCGTTCCCAGTATCAGGGTCTTCTCCAGTGAGTCCTTCCTTCTCATTAGTTGGCCAAAGTATTTGAGCTTCATGTCAATACCCACACCCAAATCCTGTAATGTATCTTCCTGATTGTCATATCAATATCCTGTAATCATTGATATTTGCTGTACAATTGTCTCATGCACCTCTGCAGATCTCTCACTTTGTTTGTCTATGAGTACTTTATGTGCCCATTATTTTCTCATCCTCTGCCCTGTTCCTGTGTAAGTGACTAGAAGCCTATAAAACCCTCTGTTTATGTTCTAAAAACTTGTAGTTGGTGGGCCTACCTCTACTAGACAGCACTGTTGTAGATTTGTACTCTGCAGAGGTGTTTACCTAGGTGTTCTCACCGATAAAAGAGCTGAGGTTCGAGATGAAGGTGTCTCCCTGTGGATCTGAGCATACATTCCCACGACTGCTCTTCCAGGAGTCCCTGACAACACACAGAGAAAGAAAAAGAAATATCAAGAAATTAAAGACACAACATATCTACACAAATTCTAGGAGAGTACTCATGACAATTCACTTTGAACAGGAAGAGAAACTGCTTCTGCCTAGAATCATCCCAAATACATGATAAAGTTTTAAAAGCAAAACTTGGAAAACAAAACAATTCAGAGCTGAAGCTAAGCAGGTTTGTCATGCTAACACCTTCTTCAATTGCAGAATGATTCTTTGTCTTCCATGCGGAAGTCCCGCCTCCATTACCTCCAGCGCTGTGAGGACTTAGAGAAAGCCAAAGTGTTAAGTGCCAAGGCAGAAGAAGAGTTCCAGGCTGCAGCAGGCAGCGGCAACAAGCAACTGGAGAAACGGCGGCGTTATCGAGAGGAAGCCCAGTTAAAGGTATCGATCTCATGTCCTAAAGTAATTCAGGTCTCTGTCATTTATGATCTGTGGTGCAAACCTTGGAATTCAGGTTCTTCTAGAGGTACATAAATGCATGGAAATCCCGCAGGGACGACAGATTTTTGTGAGTCTTCGGGCAACTTGGCACACAAGGTTATCTGAGTATAGTGGATACAGCTTTAAGACAGCAAAAGCATGTACGCTAGAAGGACACTAAAAGAACTTGTTGTGTCATCAAAGGAGATTCTTTGATGCCTTCACACTGGAGCTGGCAATATTAGACCAATCCAGCTCCTGCATTAGTGAGACCCACAATGATCTGATTGGCATGCCATGACAATCTGCCATGGGTAAGCAACCATGGTGGATTTTTGTGTCAGCAAAATCCAGCATGTTGTCTGCAGTGAGGCTTCTCCTTCCACAAATAGGACATCCTGAGAACTCATGGTTTATTCTAGAGGTTGTTTGAGCCATGGCAGGTCATTGTGTTGGGAGGACTGTTGTTCATTCCTCAACATCTTTTAATCTTGTTGTAAGCCGCCCTGAGGCTTCAGTGCGATGGGGCAGCCTATAAATACTTTAATAAATACATAAATACATAAACATCTAAAAGAAATCAGAGCGTGAAAATGTGCATTTGGGTTCATATAATTTCCGCTGGCTCCTGAAAGCTGTGCTTTTTGTTTCTCTTTGTGCAAGTGGGCACTTAACGGCTACCCAATACAAGGCAAAACTGTATCTAGTTCATTTGCCAGAAATCAAGCACCAAGCTTTTGATGGAAAAGTACCAGTAAAGGACAAAAAAGTGGGGAAAGGAGGTGCACCCTAGAACATTGAGTACATTATCACCTTCTTGGCAGTCTTCACAATCTCAGAGTTCTCCACCTTTTCAACATTTCCCTGAGTGTGCAGCTACTCCAGAAAGGGAAGATCTCAACTTCTCCTTTTCTGCAGCTCCTTTTCAGAGCACACACTGCTGCTGTTACTGAGGTTCTCCCCCACTTCTAAAATAGCCACAGATGATTATGCAAATTTAATGGCTGGGAAGTAAATAGAGGAGAGATGTGTGCACTTACAGTAATGCAGTAGTTGATGCAAGTGTGTACATTTCTACTTTATTTTCCAACCATTAAATTTGCACACATTTCTCCTCCATTTACTTCATAGCTATTCCATTTGTGTATACTGCATACTGTTTATTTTTTGAACTAGCAGAGAACCACAGTACTCACAGTTGTAAGTGCTCCAGAACTGCTAGAGAGAGTTAATATCTCCCCTTTCTGGAGTAGGTGGAGAGTTGTAGAAGTGTTGAAAAGGTTGTAGGCACCAAGGACTATGACATTAAAAATGGCAAGGATTACATTGCTAAGGGAGCATCTTCTGTTGCCACTCCCCCCCCCCCCCACACCTTACCAATGCTTTGCAGCTGACATCTAGGTCCCTGACAACTGCATGTAAATTTGCCTAAAGGAAGTCTTCCCTTGTACAGCAGATAGAGACAAGGAAATTAACCAGACAAAACTACACATACCAGATAAGCGTGCATTTGCAGATGTGAGAAAGAACATTATTTTAAAATCATGCCATTTTAGGGGGCTAAAAAAGGTAAAAGAACACGGGTAGGTTGTGACCAGAATGGGAAGGAGGAAACAAGATGCATTCTGCCATGAAGACCACTGAGAAACCACCTAGAGAACCAAGGGGGAAGGAGGACAACAAAGCACAGGAAGCATAATCATCTGTTGAGTTCCGTAAACAACCATGTGTTTATTTACAAAGTGGCTTAATGTGATATGTAAACCTGCCCATTGTCACAGTGGGTAGATTGTTTAAAATTTCCGAGGCCTAACGTTAGCCATGGCACAGCAACCTACAGTTGCGATTGCTCTGCAGAGCTCATAAACTGTTGTTAGTATTTCCTCCCCACATAGTTCCTGTTCCATCAGAAAATGCACTTCCTCCTAGCACCAAGCAAGTTCAACTTCATGCAATACAAAGGGATACAGGACCACTCTGATCCCTAAATGTCTCTGCTGGGGGTGAGGGAAATCACAATTCTGAGCATGGAATAATCAGAGATGATCTGATGAATATGCATCCATTTTGATTCCACACTGGAAGTATTCCAAAAACGTAGAGCCTTGTCATCAAAAAATAGATGAGGAATGTTCCTCTGCCTTCTCCATTTATTTGAAAGTTGAGTCAGTGGGGCTTGCTTTCTAGGTAAGCTCAAAAGAGAAATGGTGAAGGAAGCTGTCCAGCCTTTAAAAGGGAACTGGGCAGTCTCACACATCAGTCAAGACTGTGAAACCTCTTCCTCCTATGAAGTTTTGTCCATAGATTTCATAATCCCAGTAGCAACGTGTTCAAAGAAATATGCTGCAGGAGAAGTGTGGCGTTGGAACGATACAGACGTGATTAATGAACCTCTGTTATCACGCTGGTAACTGCCCGGTGGTGTGGGCCATGGGGCTTAATCTAAGCTCTGTAGAGGCTAAAATAGATTGCTTGGCAAATCCCCCAGATGATGTGGAATGGCAATTCCACATTTAGTGGGAGGAAATCAAGCTTTTCTCAGCCGGGTAGTACCGGAGGGAGAGCTGCCCTCTGTACATTCTCGACATACTATCTTTTTTTAGTTTTGTTTTAGCTTTTGTGAACACACCGGATCCATTGGAACATATTTTTGTTTCTTTTTTCTGCAATGATACCCGTGGAATAAGCTATAAGGTAAAGGTAAAGGTTTCCCCTTGACATTAAGTCCAGTCATGCCTGACTCTAGGGGGCGGTGCTCATCTCCATTTCCTAGCCGAGGGAGCCAGTGTTTGTCTGCAGACAGTCTCCGTGGTCATGTGGCCGGCATGACTAAACACCGAGGTGCACAGAACGCTGTTACCTGCCCACCGAAGTGGTACCTTTTTATCTACCTGCATTTGCATGCTTTCGAACTGCAAGGTTGGCAGGAGCTGGGACGGAGCACGGGAGCTCACCCCATGTGCAGATTCAAACCGGCGACCTTTTTGATCAACCAGCCCAGCAGCACAGCGCTTTAAACCACTGCGCCACCTGCAGTCCCGGAATAAGCTATATTTCTTGCTAATTAAAAGCCCTTCAGATGGAGGGGGAATGAAACCTTCCCCCCCATGGAGTTGAAAAGTGGCGAATTGCATAACAGAGAGAAAGACAGAACTTTTTGTAAGTAAGGAAAAGATTTATCTTCTTTTATCTCTCCAAGGGCGAATAATTGTGTTGTGGAACTGAGTAATAGAGAATCTTTCTTTTATTCATCTGTGTTGGACTACTGCCAAGAATTGGCGACCATCTTTCTCTTTGTTCCTGGGATCCTTGGACACCTGCCAAGCTTTGCTAATTTACTGCTACTATGGAAGAAATACGGAAGGCATTTCTGGCAATACAGGCTTCTTTAACAGCTGTGCAGCTATCCCAGCAGGCAATAATAATACGACAGAAGATTGTTCTAGATCGACTTGATTGTTTTTTAACTGAACAAAAAAGTGGTTTTGATAAATTAGACACTTCTATTAATCAGACTTTAGACAAGCAACTCACACCTGAACAGAATATGCAAAATATCCAACAAGCAGAAGGATTTATTTATTTATTTATTTATTTAAAACATTTTTATGCCGCCCCCATCGCAACAATATCCAACAAACAGAAGGAAAATCTGAAACTGGAAAGAAAATAAGTGCAACTGATCTGTGTGTTATGATGGAGAAGGAGAAGACAGCTTGGCCACAACTCAGGACACATGATCTATTGCAGACATTACAAAGCAAGCTTCCATGGGATCTGCGTGTCATCTTAGAGAAGGACATTTTAGCTGACCACTTAAAAGAGGTTATGTTTATGTGGCTGCAACTGAAGACTCCATTACAAACATTACAGTGGTTTAATGGGAAAAAAACAGGTCTGCTAGAGGGGTAAAGAAAAAGTAAACATGGCAGGAGTGCAAAGGGAAGATAAGGGAAATTTCTTTCTTTCTATTCAAAAAAAAAAGGGGGGTGACTTGATATGCTTACATGTGATGTAGAAAGGCTAAGCTATTATTGCTGGTGAAATAGTAGCAATTTAGCTTAATGAAATCCTGTTGAAAAGGTATTATTGTTAAATGGATATCTTTGACTGTATTTCTAATAAGCTAATGTTGTTGATGATATATGTTAGACTGAAAACACCTGGGCTTTTATATGGAGCTAACCATATTTGATTAAATGGCGTTTAAGTGAGGTGAAACACTAGTACCTTAGCTTAAAGAAAAATGTTCTAAAAGATATTATAAGTATTACTCATCACCGAGTAGAGTAGTTAAGACAATTGTAGAGATGTTAAATGAATATTTTTGATGTTTACATGTAATTGTGGTAGTGAGGAAGTTATTTACTATTAGAAAATTGAAAAGATTTTGAATTGTCTAGAAATGTTTAGATCAAACTTACCACTGAAGGAGAAAGAGAATATTGCAATTTCATTTAACCTGGAGATGCTTCCCTTTGACATTGCTCAAGAGAAACAGGACTTTGTAGGAAATGATAAGACTGATTTCATGGATGAAGAAGAGGAAGATAGCGACTTCTATCAAATTTGGATTATTATCATTATTATTATTTTATTGGCTGAAGAAACGGGACCTGGTTTTGATCCAATGATGCTTTCAAGTTATTATAAATGGATGCTAGTATGATCATAGAATGTTAAAAGATATGTAGTAGGGGACTGATCCAGTAAATCTGGTGTGTGCAATGATTGTTATTTGTAGATTTAGTTTTAAAATCCTAATAAAATTTCTATAAAAAAGAAAAGAAAAAAGAAACATGCTGCTACAGTAGATTTTTGTTGTTGTTGAATGTGAAAATGGAACCCGAACAGAAACTATATGAATGATTTTAGCTTTGTCCTAAAATTATTGTGCACAATAGATACATATTGTTTTGTGGGGGTGGGGGGCTGCAGAACTGAGATGTTTTTTAGCACCCACACAGTGCCCTTACTCAGACATTCATTTATATATTTGTTTAAGATATTTGTATGCCGTCCTTTGCGAGAGCCTCAGGACAGCTTACACAAATAAAATTCCAAAATACATAACAATATAATATTATAAATAACAATAAAACATTCCATAATATATCCTCCCTTAAGTAATAAAAATAAAAATGCAACCATATACAAATTAGCAGTATAAATAAAATAGTATTAGTTGTTAAAATAAGGGTTAAATAAAAAGACATTCCCACAATGCCACTCTTGCAACTCAGCATTTCTCCAGTCCATCCAACTGTATATTTGTTTCACTGCATACAGGTTCAGGAATCTGAAATCACCTATAAAGGCTGCGTCTGTGATGTCAACACCCGCCGACAGGGACTGGAGAAAGTCAGGGAGAGAATTGTCTCCCACATCCGTAAACTGGTGTATCAAGGAGATGAGGTGCTGACACGGGTAAGTAGTGATCTGTGGTTATGAATATCCTTGCCATTTTCCTTGCCTCTCTAGCTGCAGGGAGGGGAGCTACAGGAGTGTGGAAACCGAATGCAGCAAGTCCATGAGAGGTAACAGGTGTCCATTGTAGTTTTTTCCCCTCATCAAGCTAGATTCAAGGCCATGGTCTAGAATTATAGTGTCCTGCTCATAATAGTGATGAGATGGACATTTTACTGGGCCAATGGGAAGCCAAGTAAGAAGGGAAGGAATCAGAACGTTGGGGTATGTTTGAGAAGAACAGGGAGTGGGAATTGGAAAATGGCAGTTGAAGCAATGAGATGCAGAAAGGGGAAGCACATGAATGACTGAACCTCAGAACAAGTCAGGTTGCACTCTGAGAAACAACAAAAGGCACTAGCTGAGAGGCTTCAGCAGCAGTTGCAGCTCAAGTAATATGGAGATATGGGAGTAGCTTACTGTTGAGAGAATTGATGGTGGTGATAAAGAAAACAGTATGATAGAGTTGCTTCTGTCATAGCTTTTTATATAAAAACAACTAGGGGATTTGTGGCAACTTAAAGACTGCTTATGGCATATTTTTTGAGACCCATGAAATCCTTAATTACTGAGAAACACACACACACAGAGAGAGAGAGTTTGAGAGAGCAGATGAATTGTAAACAGGTGAGAGGAGAATAAACCCTGATAGTTGTGAGTGGGAGGGAGGGATCCAACCTGTTCCCGGCCACCTGTCCCCCACTGCTTGAACTAACCAACCCAGGGATGCTTACCATGATGTTCAAATGCAGAACTCTGGATTGCTGGGGAAGAATTATGACTCTGAATTGTATGTAACTCTCCCCTAGCAATTGGGAGCTCCTCATTCAGACCTCACACAACCCAGCAATTGGGGAGTGGATAGTTTCTGCATTGTTTAGCTTCACCTAGCTACAGTGGGAACAATCAGGTGGCAAAAACAAGCACTCACACTTGTTCCTGCTTCTTTAAAACATAAAAAAATGGAAAGAGATCTGAACCAGACAGATTTTTTTAAGCTCAAAGTATTTCACATGCATTCTTAGCTGATTTTCAAGAATTGTCTTGTGACATAGAGCAGTTACTATTCCCATGTTTATGCTGAGGCTTACATAATGACAACTTGCTTAAGACAACCTAGTGAGATCATGACAAGAGTAATTTGACTGAAGTGCAAACTGTCTATTTCACACCTTTAACTATTGGTAAAGATTGTAGAGAATTCCACAAATCCACAAAACTTTCAGAACTTTGTCAAAAAACCATTTTCTTTATGTTTTCTGGTATGTATATATGTATGTATTTATTACATTTCTATCCTGCCTTTTTCCATCCTGTAAGGAACCTCGGGTGGCTTGTGTGAGCCTTCACCTCTTTCTTTTATCCTCACAATGACCCTGCTGGGCAGGTTAGACTGAAAGTCAATGACTGGCCCAAAGTCACCAGTGTTTGAGGTTCACAATCAAGTGGAGACTTGAACCCAGAACTCCTAAGTCCCATTCCAACACTCTAACAACTTCACCATGCTGGTTTTGTTTCTCTAAGGTCACCTTGAGGATGCTTAAACTGCAACATGAACAAGCAGAGCAAATCCCTATAGAATATCAGAATCTGATTGAATTCTGCACGCCCTACAAGTCTGGCGAGAAATACCTGGAGTTCATTCAGAATCTGCAGAAAAGAGAGCTTCCAATGGAGGTGTACAAGTTTCATGATTTTGTACCTTCAGGACAAAGGTAAAGAAGCTCAAACCTTATTCTTCCTCCCTTCCCTTATTGTGAGCAACATGGTTTCTTATATCCTGCCTCATTTCTGACCCCTGATGTCTGCTGTCCCAACCCTGATTTCTGCAAGCTCTGAAGACCTGTAACTGTCCTGCTAGTAGTTTTAGGATGTAAAGCTGTCACATGTGTAATAAACAGCATTCCTTTCAGGCTAAAATTCTATCAGTGAAGATCACAGCATGTTGAAGGCATATAACAAGGTGAAATGATGTGATTTCAAGTAGCAGGAGATAGAAAGCGCTTCTTGCATCTTTTCCAGTGGTAGCATTGGCTCTCTCTTCCTGCAGTTGGCACAACAGCTTCTTTGGAACTTTGCCCCTCTGCAGAAAATTTCAAGATTTCCATTCAAAGACTAATCATTACCTCCAGACATTCTTTGGGGTGGTTAAACCTTCCTAATTTTTGCCATATATTTCCATGGTGGGTCTTCAGCAGAATCAGCTGAACTGAAGCAGCTGTCACACAACAGCAGTGAAGCCCCTGGTTGACAAATGGCGGCTTTTGATCACTGCTTCCACCATGGCCCCACAGCTTTAGCATGCAGGGTACCCCAGCTAGGCAATGGGACACAGAATGCCTGCATGTCAAGACAGACTTGAAAGCTGTACTTCCACATATACTTCTATTCACAACACGAAATTGACTTGCCTCTCTCCTGTGCTTACTTTATTATGCAATCTGTGTTTCATGTCAGACTCATTTTTCAGTGGTATATATTTTGATACTACATCCCCCCTTATCTTTACTATGCCATGAGGTACTACATCAAAAACCTTACTGAAGCCTAGTTGTAATATATAGCATTATATTGCCTACATTCCATTTATCAACTGGCCATGCCTGAACCGGCTATTCAGGAAGGATAAACTTGTTTAACTTAAAATCATTTTTGGGCAAAAAAATTAAGTTGCTTCTCTGTAGATTTGCTACAGATCTCTCTGAAAGGCTGAGGGCAGAATTGCATATTATGAGGAAAACAAATTTGGCAGATTCTCCCTTGTAAGTGCCACCCATTTTAAATACTACCCCTGCTGACAAACACACACAGATCTAAGGCTCTGTAACCTGAGGCATGTAGGCATGAGAAGAAATTGTGATGGCGGTGGACAGAGGGGAGAATATGCGCCCCTCCATCTTGCCTACCAGTTCTCCTTACAAATGCCTCCTTTGTGTCTACATTCACAAACATGGAGAGGAACCAAAGATGACATATAGTTCCACTTTGAGTGGGGAATTTCCAGCTACTGCTTGCCCAGCCATGAGCCTGGAAGCAAAACAATACCTCAGAGAAAATGCACTTAAAAGCCAGAGCAGTTTGAATTCTTCTATGTAAGATCATAACTTAACTGACTGCATAGTTTAAAAAAATCACTACTCTTAGCATGCTTTGAAAGGATGATGATAGACAGTGATAAGGGACATGTAGTATCAAAATTATATATTACTGAAAAATGAGTGTGAAATGAAACAAGGACTGTATGATAACATAAGCATAGGATATAGGCAAACCAGTTTCATGTTATGCATAAAAGTATGTATAGAAAATACAGTTTTTACTGTGCATCATTACTCTCTGTCAAAAGCTGGGAGGAAAGTATATAAGCTATGATTTGGAGGTATGTTACTCTGTATATAAATTTTATCCACCTTTCTCCAAGACTTGAAAACCCAGTGTTTTAAATAGTTAGTGATTACATAACCTACTTGCTAGAATAGCAGGAAAGCAATAGGTATCTCTCTTATCAAGGGTGGTTATGTCCCTGGGCAATAATTTAGGGGACAAAAGGTTCTCCCACATGAAATAATGAAAGTAGAATTGCCACGCTTCATTCAGTCAGATTTTACAGGGGGTGTTTCCAGAAGAGGCTTTTATTGTACCATTGCCCTGCTTCATTCATGGAATTTTACAAAAGGTTTGGATGACATTGTCTCCCATTCATAGCCCACCTGTCTTTCCTCACTACTTCTGCCATCTTTTCTCTTACCACAGAAAATCTGTTGAGGAAAAAAAGATGGAATAGCTGCACTAGATGCAGCTAGATGTCCCAGTCTGGAAGCACTCAGGATTGCACCCCTGTGCAATCCTCCTGTGTTTCCCCGGTTCAGCTCCCATCTTTTTGCTTACTGCAGAATGTCTGACTAATATCAAAAGAATGAAGGAGGAGCACAATTTCCATTACTGCTATTTCTCTGCCTTTCTAAAGCAGAGTGGTTCTGATGTTGGCAATCACATATGAGGGTGGTGAACCAATCACAGCTCAGCACACGTTCACTGTAACCGTTGCATTGGGTATCATTTTATAACCCTGTTAATTTTTCATACATGTTTTAATTACAGGAAAAATGCTTTTTCCGGGCTGTAATATTTTAAAATGTCAATGTATTAATGAAATACAGGTTAAAAGAGCTACAGAGTCTAGGGGCTTGCAAGATTCTTTGGATTCCCAGATTAAGGTTGGAAAGAGAGCTCCAACTGGCATAGGAAGAACCATGTCAGCTGCTACTGTACAGTCAGTAAAATGACCTTGGAGAATAAGTAAAAGGGGTGTTCCAGGGGAAAGGGAGGGGAGGTGACTTGACCCACTAACCTCCTTTGCTCTCCATCCAAAGCATCACAGCTAGATGGCCAAAACTAGTTACCGTATTTTTCGCTCTATAAGACGCACCTAGTTTTTAGAGGAGGAAAACAAGAAAACAAATACTCTGAATCAAATGGGCACATAATCACAGGCACATTCCCCATCACTTCCCCATGGGCTGCACATCTGACAGACTTACTGAACACACATTCGCTCCATAAGACACACAGACATTTCCTCTTACTTTTGAGGGGGAAAAAAGTGAGTCTTATAGAGCAAAAAATACGGTATCTAGTCTTGCAGAGCAGAAAGAGCAGGGAAGCAGAGACAGGAGGCTCATAGGCACTGAAGGCACAGTCTACTGGATTGCACCTTGAATCAGCTCTCCCCAACTTAGTACCTTCTGGATGTTTTGGATTACAACTTCCAGCACTACTAGCTATTATCCAGGCTGATGGGAATTCAGGGCACCAGACTGGGCAAGGCTGTCTTAAACAAAAGAATGCTGAGAATGCCTGAATGCTGAGCATTCAGTTGGACCTTTCTGGAAGGAAATGCCTATTTGAAAGACAAATGTTTGCTTCTTGTGGAAAAACTGTAATGGGTAATGGATGTGTTGCTTTCTCAGGTCACCCCCCTATCCTAGAAGAAAGAATGCTGCACTTTATACCCGTATTTCAGCATCTGCTGCTGACCTCAGCAGCTCTTCAGAAGAAGTCCCTGGAAAACAGTCTTCCTCAAGCAGTGAGCAAAGTACGTTACATTCATATTTAGTTAATTTTCTCTTGTCCTTTGGATTTATTTTCTGATCCTGGCTGTTGCCAAACTAGATCAGCTTTTTCCAGCCTTGTATTCTCCAGATGTCCTGGACCACAACTCTCATCATCTCTAGCCACCATAGTTTGCAGTGCTTGCTCAGGGTGATGGGACACGTACATCAATACATATAGAAGGCACCAAGTTGAAGGCTGGGCTACCTCAATTAAAAGTGGGGTGGAGACAGTAGCAGTGACTGCAGAAGGGTAACCTCACAAGCAACATAATCTGAAATGCTTTGCTCTCCCCTCAGTGACTAGCAAGGAGGTGGGGGTATCATCTTTCCCCTGATTTCTACCTCAGGAATGATTACTTGCTCTCCCTCGTTTAGGGACTCAAAGTGTCTTTTCACACACATGATCCCAACTTTTCCCAGAGTGTCAATCTGTGGAAAATATTTTAATAAATATTAAGATTTGCTACTTATTGATTTATTTATTAGATTTATATCCTGCCTTTTTTTTCTTTTTTAAGAACTCAGAGTGACTTACTTCATTCTCCTCCTCCTGCTCTCACAATCTTATCCCCACAACAACACTGTGAGGTAGGTTGGGCTGAGCATCTGCAACTGGCCAACAGTTGGAGTCAACCAGTTGGCTCCATGGTGGAATCGGGAATAGAACTCAGATCACCTGAGTCCCAGTCCTGCACTTCCAACTGCTACACCACACTAGCTCTCAGAGCCTCAAAAATATTTCTGGGCCTTGATTTGCAGACAACCAATTGCCAGTCCCTAGTCTTGGCTAGCAAAGAGCTCAGTGACTCTTTGAAGCCTCCCTAGTTTATAAGTCGGTGAGTTTTTTTGTGTCATGGCTTGTTTGGGGTGGCTTATAAGTCCACCTGCAGGGGTTATACACCACCACAAAAGGTCATGGCTTATTACAGAGTGTATTCACTACCCCTGGGCTCACCATGTTGTCTGAACAGGATGAGAGGACCAGCATGGGGTCAACCCATAACTGCTATGGAGCCACTTGGCAAGGGCAGCCAAAAGGCTTGCTTGTCTTGCCAGGTGGCTTGAGGTGAGTGCCTGCTTTCCCCCTTCACAGTGCTACCACCTCTCAGTCCCACACACAAGGGCTCCTCGTGTACAGAAGTAAGACAGGGCATGCTTGTCAGTCACTTCCATATTGCCTGTGGTGATCGCTAGCAAGAGTGGCATTACCAGCCATCACACCCACCTGTGAGGACCAGACTAGAGCAGAGGGACATACTCTGTTGGCCTACTCAGGAGCAGAACAAGCAGGGCACAGCTCTGTTCCATTCAGCACTCAGTTCATAGCAGCCATTTGGAATTCATCATTTTGAACATCTTGCCTCTGGAGCTCCCTGCTGATTCCATTGTATGTCTGTAATTTAGCTGTTCCAGGAGCAGCCAGAAATGAAAGGAAATGCTCATTTCTGGAACAGGAGAGGGGTGGGGTCAGTGGATCTCATATAAAGGAGCTCCCCCAGTCTGTCCCAATCCAGAAACAAACTCTTGCAATCATCTCAGAGTTTCCTCCAGGAAGCAGGACATCTCTCTTGTGCAAGTATTGAGTCCTGCTTGCACAGATGAATCAGAGATAAGGACCACTTGCACAAGGGCCCTGCTGGCCATTGCCCCATGCCTCCTCTCCGCTCATCTATCTCCCAGTTTCTCTTTTTCTCCCAGACAACTCCCTTTGGGAATCTTCTCATTCCTATGGACTGTACCCTCTCCACCCTCCCCTTCCAATCCAGATTTTTAAAGTCTCCATGCTTCCTTTGGCTTCCTCCTCCTCAAAGCTCTTATCTCCTCAATACTTGGCAGCATTTCTTCACTGCTCTTTTCCAAAAACCTTTTGGTTTGCCCTGCCTCTGTTAGACAAAAGTAGCCAGAGACTCATCAGCTTGTGCAATTCTCTCTCACATTGGTGTAATTCAGTCAGTTTTCCTTGTCAAGGATGAGTAGCAAAACTTCTCACTTATTATAGTGACTTAATTACATATCACTCTTTTCCTGGGGGAGCAAGCACTGCACCCATAGCCCCACCAACTCCCTGAAGCCAGGAGAGTTGGTACTGGGGGCAGAATAACCTTGCCAGCCCCATGGCTAGCACAGTTTCTTGATAGTGTATGTTAGGGGAATGAATGATCTTTGGGTCCTCTGGATTCATGGATGCGTGCAACAACCCCCTGAAATGCCTTATTTTACCAACCAGCACTGATGGAACACCTGTGCCTTCAGAGGTTTTTGCAGGTTCACTGGGAGATCGGGTGAGCTGGGTTCTAGCCGTGCAATTGCCATCTTGCCAGTGGATCTCCTTCTCTGTCTGCAGAATGGTACATACTCAGCTTTCTATAGTTCTTCAGCCAGTCTCTCAAAATAGATAGAATTGCCCCTTTACTTAGCTGAGAAATATGTAGCTTATCTTTTTACTATAGAACCATTCTGGTTTTGACCATTCTATCGATAAAATGAACAATCTGACTTGTCTTTTTCAGAACTGAGGAGAGGATTAGTAGCTGAAAATGCCTAACACCTAGCCTACAGTTTAAAATGTTGGGTTTTTGGCTTTCTATCTTATATACTTTTAACCAATTAAAATAGGGATGGGTATATGAGCACATATGCATGTTTGCATGAGTTTATCATTTTTCTTACACATGTATGCATATATACACATACATATACTGTATATGTCTGTGCAAGTGTGCCTATGTATGCATTTGTTTGTGCATGCATGTTTATATATGCACATGTGTGCCTACAAAAATGCAAACACTTCTGTTTGAGGCCCTCAATACCAAAAGTGTTGCTCACTCTTCTACTTAAAGGTCTGAAAATTATTGACAGCTTTCTCCACCCAGCATTTTCTTTTGGCTAAAGATACCAAGAATCTTCACACTTTCCTTCTATGACAGGTTCCTGGAAAGTTAGACATATCGCTGTATAGATTGCCTGATAGCAGGCTCTATTATCTGCGTATGCTGCTGAGGGGACAGATGCGCTACTTAATCATAACAGGACACTTCTTAAATAAGACACTGCAGCTTGGCATCTACATTGCCTTGATCCAGTAGGCATTCAACTGAATTCCCTGGAGTAGTGTTGGCACAGGCCAAAGTTAATGGCCTTAGTAATGCTTTCTGACCTGCAGATTGTTGCACAGATGTTCTCCACTATCTTTTAAGATGACTCTTCCTACACCACTTACTGTCTTTCTTTTGTGATAGAAAAAATAAAATATTTTTAGAGTGATATTCCTGTCTGATTATAGCAGTGTTTGCCCTGATCCTGCTACATTAACTGAATAACTACAGGGTGGGCCAAAAGTACTGATCGGGTATGGAGAACTTCACACAGTGGACAGTGAAATCGAAGGAGTTCATCTTGCAAGCATGTCTCACCATTGACACTAACTGGAATTTGTGTCACAGTGTCAGGTTCCAGGAATGTGGCAATGTTGATGGAGGACATCTCAAACACCTAAGAAAATAAACATGACCTGATCAGTGCTGTATATCTATTTTTGGCTCACCCTGTACATTGAAAAAGTAAGAAAACTTGCTTGACTGGCACTGCTGAAAGGACTGAAGCTAGTAGTTTTGCACTACTAAAGCCACATATACATTTGTTTGCATATATGTTTATCTTTCTCCTTAGCAATAAAGATACTTAAAAAATGGGCAGACTGGTCCAAGCAAACATGGTGGTGTCAGGCAGCTATTGAGGGCTAGCCACTACCTTCTTGCTCCTGTCACCTCCTTTTCCTCTCTGCTGTCATTTGCAAGGACTTTAATAGGATGAAGGGCCAATAGGACTTGGCCAACTAGTGGGAGGGGAACATGCCAAGGGCCTCTGCAAACTTGTTGAGAGCCCGCAGATGCCACTTGGTGACTTTGCTCCTGTGATGTAATGGATGCTAACCAGTCGGCACTCCCAAAGTTCAGTGAATCAAACACTGGAAAGAGAAAATTGGGTTTTTATAGGTTCAGCGTGAAGCATGCCTCACACTTCAAAACCATATTTGACTGGACCCCACAGCAAGACAGGAAAAATATACATGTGAACTGTGGACAATTACAATACCTCTATCACTTTGAAAATATTAATTATGCTCATTTGTTTCACTCATTGTCCAGTTGCCAGCAAATCCTTCTACAGTGACACTGAGAGCCTAGGAGGGAGTGTTGAGTGCCAGTCCTTGGATTCACCCACCTCCAGTCCAGGTGAGAGGAAGTGCATCTTGTTCATGGCAAAGGAAGAGAGATCATGTCAGTGCTGAGGGGAGTGAACTGAGTGACCTGATCATAAATTGTTGTGCTGGAGAGAGATTACAGTTACATCTCAGAAGTGGTATATCTTTGGTTTGCTTCAGTGTGATCCTGGTTTCCCAAACAGCCATATTGCTTACATTATCATATTCTTTTGCTAAATATTAATGTCATGGTAATAATATGAGACCTTTGGGAATTATTCCACATTACTTGGCTTTTAGTATATATGAACCTTGGTGCTCATCTTCCTTTGTATGTGCAAGTCACTCTTGTTGTTTTTGCCAATGCACTTTTTTCCAAGTTAAAAGAATCCTTCTACAATTCAGAGCTTTAATTTGGTTTTCAAAATTGGTTTTGCATTTCAAATTCCCAAATCAACAAAGTGACCATTTGTGTTCCCTTTGCAAATTTAAGTGATCCTGAATTACACTTCCTAAAAATAAATAAATTCTGTATTTTGGCTGAATGAATAGGCTAGGAGCACAACCTGCCATAAAGTTGCTGCAACTACACAAGTATTGATCTGATCAGTCACCTGGATGGGAACATAAGACCAAAATAAAAGACATGGTGGACAAATGATCCATCTAGTTCTGCACTCTGTTCATTCAATGGCAAACCAATTACCCATGAAATCCCACAGCAGGACTAGCATGTAATATCACTCTCCTGTCCTTGTTCCCCAGCAACTGATGTACGTACATGGGCACACTGCCCAAGTAAAGTCTGATTTAAGCCTTTCCAAGGCAAATAATAAATATAATAGTACAGTTTAAAACAAAATAATAATAGGAACAACAACAAGAACAACAACTGATAATCAAGAAGAGAGTATCCAGTACACCACTGCAGCCATCTTGCCTCAAATATTAAAAGATTGCTTTTAAAAATAAATCCTGAACTGCATGCTTGAATAATGCAGGCTTGTGGATTGATAGCTCTCAAGGGGCAGGGAGTTGCATAAACGCAGTGATGCTTCAAAAGGTATTTGCACTGTTTCAGGCCAATCTTGCATCTCATGGAAGTGACCTTTGCAACATATTCTTTTTACTAAGTGGGCATCACTAAACAGGAAGGTATACATGGGAGAAGGTACTTGTCAGATATGCTGGACCCAAGTCTTCTTGGTCTTTAAAAATACAAAATAGCACTTTGAATTTGGAGATAGAACAATAATCAGTGAAGCTGTTGAACAATAATTGTCATATGTACCCAAAATCTAACACATGAAAGATATCTGTGTTGATGTTATTTGCTTTTATATTGTTTAATTGATGCCAGCCACATGGCACAGCTCATAGTTGCAGGTGTGGGTGGAGTGAGGTACAGACATCAATATACATCCTGGATCAACTGTCGTTTCCAAGCTATTTTCAAGAATGACCCTATCAGTTGTGAATTCCAGTAGTCTAGTTGAGAGCTTGCGAGGAGTGACAGCATCAACATCAGTACCAGGCATCTTGTCTTTTTCATGTAAGAAATATCAAACCCAGTGAGGCTTTGTAATTAACTTCCTTGGCTCTTAAGTGGGTCTCATTTTGTTTAAAGAAGAATTTAACTCATGTTTAGGCCACAAGAAGTTGCTGAAAGCTCCGTCCACTGGAACGGTATCCTCAGAGGAGTGTGAAGACAAAGATTTGATATCAGCCTATGATAATGGTGAGAAGCAAAACACCCTCACTCCATTGTGTGCATAGATACATCTTTGGCTATTCATCAATCTGTAGAAAAATGCTTCAGTCCAATACAGACTGATATCCACATGCCTCATTCCCTTTTCAGATCTCAATGATGCATCTGAAAATGACTTGTCCCTTGGCCAGTTTAAGGACATAATCCTGTCAAGTGCTGCTCGGACCCACCGTCTACGGAAGCTGCGACACCGTTCAAAATGCAGAGAATGTGAGACCTTTGTGGATAATGGCCTTGAATGTGAAGAGGTAAGTTGAGCATAAAGTTGAGCATAAATTGCTGTACTGTAGCATGAAGTTCAGATCTGAAACAGGCTCTTGTACTCCGTACAGCATCAGGAAGAGCACAACAGTGTTGGGAAAATGGAAACCACAAGAATAGTCTGGAGTTTACAATGTAATCCAGGGATTTTGAAATAATTATTTAGGCTTTGGCCCTATGCCCATTTGTCTGGGAATAAGTCCCATGGGGACTTACCTCTGAAGAAATATGCTTGAATGCTGCTGTCTATTAAGTGAGTCTTATGCCCTTTGAGACAGTAAACTCCAAATATTAAACTATATTCCCCACTCCCCAACCCGACATTGTCCAGCTGAGGGTCTCAATTTCTGCAGTTGCACATGTACAGCTAAAAAAAGAATTAAACAAGACAAAAATGTGTATATTCAAAAAAAGTTTTAAAATGTTTGCCAACCACTGACAGCTGCTCCAAGGTGGCACTCAAGCACTTTGAAGGGATTGTCAGTGGCTGCCACAACAAAAATGGAAAAAGCTGGCTGTAAAGCTGGACTTCATGATATTCCCCTCACCTCCCCCCCCACCCCCCAAAAAAGAGTAAAAGGACAAAAAGCCACAGCATGCCAAAATTTGCTCCCAGTCATGCTAAGGAGCTAGAAGACATTGGTCCTGCTGCTGGGTCCCTGAGATATCCATGGGAGGACAGAAGAAGGGGGCGAACAACAATGAGGAGCCCAACCGACTCTTGGACACACTGAAGGCTGTTTGCACAACAGTCAACCTACCATGATTTATTGGCAGGGTAGGTTGCCATGATATGTGAAAGTGCCCAACAACTCCTTTAGTGGGTGAATATGTATCAGATAGACTTGCTTGCCAATCTGAACTTGGCCAGTGCAATGGTGACATAAAAATATTGTAAGTATACTTGGACCTCTAATGTAGCTGGATGTGAACACAGGAAAAGAGAACAGGGAATCTGACCCATTAGAGATCACTCTCAGCAGTGATTTGCTGTTTGCACCCCACCTCATTGCTGCCTTAGTGACAGACAGCTTTAGAGTGGCAATGTTTAATTGTATTGTCTCATTCAGGATGGCCAAAGTCAGAGAGCTGCAAATGGTGTTAGAGACTTCATTCTCATAGCATTAACACATGTTTACAAAACAGTCTCAAATGCTGGAAAGGCCATTTACCAGAACAAAAATGGTATGAATGTAGATGCCACAAGCGTCTTCCACTTTCCAGCCTCCTCCATTTTTGCTCAGCTATGATGCAGTGTTTTTTCATTCCAGTCCTGATGATCACTACTTGGTTGACCCAATGTTGTTTCTTGGCTTCAGTTCCCTTTTTGAAGATGAGAGCTAACTGTACCCTAGTTCATAATATTGATCTGAGAAATAATCAGAGCTGGCCTTAACATGAAGCTGGGAATTGTCAGCCAGCAATTTCCAGAGCAGGAGTATTCTGAGTAGGCTTTCCAAAAGCAGCTGATTGGCCATTTTAGGAAGCAGGACATTTGACTGGATGGATTTTGGATCTCCTCCAACAGGGATCTCCAACAGTCTTGCTTTTAGTTGCCATTAATGTGTGTCATTAAAAACAAGCAGGAGCAGAGTGCCATGTTGATTTTGGATTCAGGAGTTGAAACGGAAAGCACTGGAAATAACAAGTGTCCTTCCCATCTACCCCCTTATATGTCTTCCTAATGGTAGTTCAGTGGATGTTCAGGGGGAAAAAAAGAATTCAGAATGTGGCTCAGAAGGTTGTGAAAGTCTAGGATATTGCCAATTCCAGGACCCCAATGTGTACTTGAGTGTAATTCCATAGCATATTTTTTTCTTGTCTATGTAGTAAAGCACTCACATTTGTTCTGCTGGCACATAAAATATCCTTCTGCATCCTCAGTCCTAAAAGAGTTAAACTGACAACTCTTTAAGTGCCATTTCATGACAAACCTATTCTGCCAGAGATACAGGACATAAGGGCCTGCAACCAGTCACAGCTCCCTGAAGAGTGGGCCTGTGTGATATTCATATCTATTACATTCTTTACCATTTAATTATAAAATGTAAAACAATGTTGTGTGTGTAGCAACTTAACCCTTCTAATGTGAGATTGCTATGTGTATTAAGACTGTGGCCATATCAGAAACAGCCTGTGCTTAGCCTAAGAAGACAAGTAATCCTACAAACACCAATGTGGCCCCCTGCTGCTAGTATGTTTAGCACTTCTCAGACTATTGAGGTGTGAAAAATAAGGATGGGGCATCTTCTGGACTGGAAGAGAGCCGAGCCAGACTAACTCAGTATTTGTGGGCTACTTGCAGTGCTTGATGACCTGTCACAAGAAATGCCTGGAGAGTCTTCTCATCAATTGTGGTCACCAGAAGCTGCCAGCTCGAGTGTCACTTTTTGGGATTGACTTTCTTCAAGTGCCACGGGATTTCCCAGAAGAGGTGCCATTCATTGTGGTGAAGTGTACCTCAGAGATAGAAAGTCGTGCCCTGGGAGTGCAGGTAATTGATTTCCTCTCTGCACAAATCCTGTTGCAGCATAATCTGTGTTCTTTAAGAAACCAGAACGAGCAGCAGCAGTGAGGTCCATCCATAGTCTCAATGTCCGTACAAGAAGAGCTTGATAAATAGTAACTTAGTGGTACAGCAGCTGCTCTGAACACAGAAAGGGCTAGGAAAGAATTCTATCTGCAGCCCAGGAAAGCCTCTGTCATTCAGTGTCAACAATACTGGGCTAAATGGTCCAGCAGTCTGACTCAGTGGAAGGCTGCTTCACAGCTTTCTAGTTGAATAGCTGCTTGTCTATAAACACAGCAAACATAGCATTGTGCAAACTAAAACAAGTATTTTTAGTCATTAACCTTGCAAGGCAGACTTGACTATTAGTGTTAGTTCAGGTAAAGGGCAAGTGAGAACACAGTTGCTTGTGGTGAAACTGATATTGATTTTTTCATTTGTTTTACTGCTTTTGCTTGATACCTCTATTGCCTGGCAAAACAACCTATGGTTGAAAATTCTCCTGTGATGACAGCCCATGGTTTAAACAACCCAGAGTTCACAATCCAACAGCAAACCATGGGTTCTTTTTCTGGATTGTTTGTGGTTAACAAACTATTGTTCATGCAGTTGCATGTCATGACAATATGGAATTTAACAATTCATACTGCGGGTTAGGGCTATCTATTAACCAGGTCATCGGAAAGGGAACAGTGGCCACCACTGGCAGCATTGTCAATTGATGGAAATGTTTAAAATGATGAGAAGCTTTTACATAATAAGAAGCAGAGCATGCTGGGAGAATTTAAGTGCTTGATTGGTAGGACAAGAAAGACTGCCTACCCCTTTATATATCTGTCTTACAGCATTTGTACAGAAATAAAGAAGACAGAATATGGCTCAGAAGGATGTGGAACTCTGATATTGCCAATCACAAGACTTTGATGTTGTTCCATGCATTTTTTCTCATGATGTTAATTAGCGCTGAATTTCCAGCTAAGCCCAGGTGTCTGTTCTACAAGAAATCCCTCAGAGTTCCAGGATAGGAGGAACAGTATGCATATATGGGTGCTTGGTATCCCACCAGCTGAGTTGTCTGTGTGTTTGCACATAAATATATGCATACCACCTCATTCGATTCTTTATGTCCTCTATTCAGGGAATTTACCGCATCAGTGGGGCCAAAGTCCGCATGGAGAGGCTGTGCCAGGCCTTTGAGAATGGCTGGAGACTGGTGGAGCTCTCCGATCATTCCCCTCATGACATCACTGGAATCCTCAAACATTTCCTCAAGGAGGTATAGAAGAAAGATGAAAATATCCGTAGAAGTGCATTTGTCGGTACTTAAAAGTGATTCCCCAAAGGGTTGTATCTTAGGCAGACAGTGGGAGTTCCTCAAACAACACAACCTCCAAATATCTAGAGGTTTGTTTTTTCTAAGGACAAACAGCAAACATAATCTGAAATGCAAACTCAAAACTGTGGTGCAACCCTGCCTTTTTCCCAGCATCACAATCATCTAAAGGACACTGGGGAAGGCTGGCATACATACCAACAAATCATGCAGGCAGCCTACCCTTTGGCACAAATGCTGTTATACAATTGCATGTCCAACCATTCTTACATTTTAAAAGGGGAATTTTATAAAAGAGCAGAAGTATTCTGTAGTTTTGAGAGTATCACGGGGGCCAGCCACTTCCTGCTTCCACTGCCAATTTGCAGAACTGTTACATCAGAGCTGAACTCTGTTCAACAAGGTATCTTAGGCCAGAACATGGAACAACATTTCCAAGATGTCCCCATTGTTGTAATAATTTTATGTCTGTCTCCATCTATAAGCAGTTTATAAGATGGGCTGTTCTAAATGCTGTTTGAATTGGCTGTATGTAATTTTAGATTGGGGCAACCTGGGAGTAGGACCGTTGTAGAGTGCAAGCATAACACTAGCAGCTTTCTGTATTCAAAACTGAGCTTCCCGGGGCCAGTGCTCAGAGTTCACATTGCAACCAAGTTGGGTGTCATGAACCCTATACTGGAGCCCTCTGCTGGGGCTTACTCCTCGGCAACAGAAGGAGCAATTCTTTTGATGCTGTCTTTCTGCTTTCCTGATCCCAAAGGTGCTGCAGAATGATGCCGATAGATCTTGAAAGTTTAGTGAGCTCAGGCATTCTTTTGGGCTCCCCAGTGTCCTTTAGATGATGCTCCTCTCTTCACAAAGAACATTGAACAAACAAGCCCATTTGTTCTCATTGGGTGACACTGATTATTGGACCACATTCCAATTAGTGGGCTTTGCACACGGAAGTTCTGGTCGCCTCTTGGGACATCTGCCCTGCACAGGGACAGCACACAGATCATCAACAGGGCTGGCATCCCGAGGAAACCATGTCTCCCACTCCACCTCTCACCTGTGCCTCTGTCCTATCTAGTCCCTGACAATCCTTCAGACTGTCAACAAGTCCTGCTATCCCCACCCCCAGCGCTATGCAACAAACTCTGTTCAAACAGCCAGCTGGAAAACTTTCCCAGTGCAATTTTCTCACTTGCACTTCTTCAGGAAGGTCTGCCCAGCAGGATATGCTCCCTGCATCGCTAACACAGGTGCCCACACTGATGCTTTTGTGTGCCTTGCTGCAGTGGGGAGGCAGCCCCCTGGCAGTGTGTGCAAGTCTCGTCCATAGGGGACCATGGACAAATCTTCAGCAAGGGAAGAGGGAGAGATGTGTGCATTTGCTTGTACATTGGCACAGAGCAAGGCAGCAGTGGAGAGGGCTACTCTAGTGCTATTCCAGAGTGAGGGCACTACTCTAGTGAGTAGGCAGTTGCTTGCTGAGCAGCAGAAAAAACAAAACAAAAAAATGCAGCTGGCTGAGGTCAAGCCCAGGGGAGTGTGTGGGACAGTGAGGGAAAGTCAAACAGTGCAGGCAAGAGCAGTCCACCATGGGATGGATTTTGAGCAGGGGGCTTAAAGAGATAAGTGCCTCCATTAGGAGGCAAGATGGAGGAGGGTGGAAACCATTCATGCATGGAAACCACTTGCCTGTCTGAACCCGGACCTCAAGGTAAGCTAGCACCCCAGGTGATTAAGCATTGTTTTGAACATGGCCAAGGTGTTCTGACGCTTGTCCCCACTCTTGTTACAGCTTACCAGCCCAGTGCTTCCATACAAGCTGTATGATGAGTTCATGGCCCTCTCAAGGAGCTTGCAGAGAACTGAAGACAGAAAAGGAGATGGGTCTGAGACATGGGCAGATTCCATCAAGACCGCAAAGGACTTACTGAGCAAATTGCCAGCAACGAATTATAACACTTTACGGCACCTTATTGCTCACCTGTACAGGTAATGGGTGGGGCACCTGACATTGAATCCTCAGCTTTTGTCTTGTAGAAGAGATTGTACATGGTGAACCTATTAAACTATTTGGACCTACATTGGAGACCCCATTTTAGGGCCCCAACATGGCTAAAATCATTTTTATAAAAGCATTCTAACAACACCCACATACAAAGTTTAGTTGTATATAAAGGAACTAGGAATATTGGCCACAGTTATAAAATGGAGACCTATAGGTTCAATTTGTGCCTTGCTTTCTCCCAAAGCCTCAGGCATCAGTAGAACATTTAAAAGACACAATTTCCATCTCCTAATGCTTAAAAAGAAAACTCAAATCAAGGGTTCTTGAATAATTGTAAAGGGTATCAGCTTCCCTAACCTGTTTGTATGTTCTTAAAGTGAGGAAAGTACACACTAAGGCAAATACAGGTAGCAGAATCTTGGTAGGCACTTCTAGGACAGTGGTTGCTGACATGGATTCTGATAACTATGGGATTCTGCAATTGCTCGGACAGGCTTCTTCGAAAAACATGCTACTGCTAATCCTCTACTGAACTGCACAAGCAAGTGCTGAGTGTGATCCAGGGCATTCATTCAGTTCACATGAGACTCTTGTGTGGTTCAGTGTGCCTTTGAAACTTCCACAGAAACATTTGCAACATGCAGTAGTCCTGCAGCAGAGAAATCAATCCAGTAATGATGCCCTAAACATAGTGAGCTTTGAAAACCTCAATTCTATGAATGAATATCTTGGGGAGGGGGCAGTTTGGAAAAAAAAGAATCCGTAAGGTTGTAGTGGTACACTTAGCCCTTTCCTACCTGCGGCTTCTCCCTCTCTGCTCTCCCCTTCCCCCATGGTGTTCCACACATACTTGTCCTCACAAGCACATTTTCTGGAATTCTATGGAGAGGAAAATTCATGAAGCAGTTTCGGGACAGGTGACCTGAGCAACTGCCCTCCGCTAAAATGCCCCTTCACAAAACTGACTTCCTTGGAAGCTTCTGCCAGAGCTTTGTTGCACACATCTGCATGTGCCATGTCATTCTGCCCCAGGTGCAACTGAGGGGTAGAAGGGGCATAGTTTGCACAACTGTGATCACTTTTATATTACGTCTCCGCCAAGTAGACTCATGTGGAAATGGACATTTATTATATACTTGGCACTTATATTGGAGAGTGACCATTGCTCAGTTCCAGAACACTTTTTTCATAGATAGAAGATAGGTTCAATTCCTGGCATTTCCAGTTTCCATATAAACTTCCTATAGCAAGTGACAAGGAAGAGACTTCTTTTCCTGAAACTGTGGGGAACTACTGTGAGTTACAGTACACAGTACTGGACTAGATGGACAAACCTGATAAAAGATAGCATCCTATGCTTCCTATGAAACAGAAGGTCTGCAAGAAGCAGAGAGTTCCTCCAGTGAAGTCAAGGGTACTGCATTTTTTCTTGTATTCAAGCAGTAATCTTTTGCTGCTGGGGAAATGTAGCTCTTCCCCTGACAGCATAACTGTTGCTCTCAAAATCACTGTGTGTGATATAGTTGCACAAGTGTTACAGCCCCTGTTGGATAGTGACTGGGTTCTCATGATATGCTAAGCCACTGGGAAAGCATGTGAAACCACCCTCTGACTTCCCTTGGAGTGCTTTCTGAGCCACTTGGGATGACATATAAACCACACAAAGTGGTCACAATTTGTCGTGGGGTTAAGGAAGCTCCCTGTTTTGACTTATCCAAACACAGTTCAGTTCTGGGTTTGGATGGTCAAGTCAAAAAGCTGAAGAGCCCTTTGGCGAGAGTAGGAAAGAAGGGTTCTTGGCAAAAGAAAAAAAAAAAAACTGAAGAGACTCATGCTTCCTCCTTCTCAGGCCTTACAGTGGGAGAAGTTTGGCTTTGCTTTAAGCCACTCTGTGTTTAAAGTGTCTTTCATTCCCCTGCCCCTCACTGCCTGAGATGAAGGACCAGTTCCCTCCTGTACTACAAACCACAAGATGAAAATGTCTACCTGCTCTATGGACACCCTGATGAAAGATGAAAATGTTTACCTGCATTGTAAACACCCTGGTGTCTCTCATTTCTGAAACAGTATTCAGCTTGTCAGCACACCTGCAAAATCTTGACGACTGTCTTTCTCTTTCCAAGGGTGGCTGAAAGGTACGAGGAGAACAAAATGTCACCCAGCAACCTGGGGATCATCTTTGGCCCTACACTAATCCGCCCTCCCGCTAGCAGTTATGTTTCCATGTCATGCCTTGTGGAGTCAGGCTACCAGTCCCAGATGGTTGAGTTTCTCATCCTCAACTATGAATGGATCTTTGGGATAGACGACCTGCCTTCAACTGGGCTTTGTGAACGTGACAACTCTTTGAAAGAAACAAATACCAATGAAATACTTTCAAACAGTGAAAAAGATGTCAAGGTAGGGGTTACAAGGGGGGGGACCCCACATATCTGCTCTTCATTATTTGAGGGGCTATTGCATTTCCTTGATTCCTTTGCCCACTTTCCCTTCAGGAATGTATATGCACCTTATTCAAAGTAGTAGTATTTTGAAGGAAAGAGATACATTAGAAAGCAGCAGGGACTAGAAAAGTACAGGAGAACAGATTCATTTGGAACCACCAAGTATAAAAGGGCCTTGAGGAAGATGAAGGCACCACATTGTTCTGTAGCTGTGAAGGCAGGGAGGGCTGTGAGCTTTTCTACACAGGGCTGTAACTCTGCTGTGCCTACTTTCTGTTTTGTCAAAGAATTGAAATCCAAGCTCTACACAAAGAACATGTTCTTTCCTGCTTTCCCACTAGATAACCACCAGGTGGCACTGTGGAATAGCAGAATAATGCAAATACATCCATTTAAAAGTGTTTTGTTTCACCTTTGCAGTCAATTACTGTTGTTTTCCCCACTCTAAAAATCATAGATATGAACCTCTCTCTCACACACACATATGCATGTGCACACTCACACTGCACTCACTTCTGCTAGCACAAAAGCACAATGAGATACTATCAAACATCAAAAGTAGAAGTGATGACTTAGAAAAAAATAAAATAAAAATATAATAAAACAGTTGTTTCCACAGGGGAAATAGCAAGACTGCAGTCTGCATTATCATTCTATTACAGTAGGGAGTGCAGAAATGTTATGATGTGGCACTCAACTTTAAAGTGGTGAAATAAAAACTTCTAATTATACTTCCCCTCCCCTCAAAAAAAAAAAAAAATCTGGCTATGACTCACCTCTTTCAGGCCCTGTCTGCTTTACCAATGGTTTTCTTTGAGTGACCACAGCTTCACAAATTTGCTAGGAGTGTTCAGCACACCAGTTCACAGGCACTGCTTTTTCCAACAGAAACTCCTTCCTAATCTCGATCTTGATGAAGATGATGATGACAATGATGATGATGATGGTGGTGGTGGTGTTGCTGAAGACTTTTCTTCCACTGAAGCCACAGAGAAGCAGAATATGGAGCAAACACCCTGCACTGTAACAAGAGACACCGTAGGTAATTTTTGTCCTCTGTAAAAACAAGCTCTTAGGAAATTGTAGTCAATACTTTTATAGAATCATAGAATAGTAGAGTTAGAAGGGGCCATGAAGGCCATAGAATCCAACCCCCTGCTGTTGCAGGACACCACATTACACCATCCCACTCAGATGGCTGTCCATGTTTGCCTTGAATGTCTCTAGTGTGGGAGAGCCCACCACCTCTCTAGGCAGCTGTTCTACTGTTGTATGGCTCTGACAGTGAAGAAGCTCTTCCTGAGGTATTACTACCACTCTACACGACTCTGGTGTGCCCGCAACTGGAGTACTGTGTTCAGTTTTGGGCCCCTCATTACAGGAAGGATATAGCCAGGTTGGAGTCAGTGCAGCATAGGGCCACAAGGTTGGTGGCCGGTTTGCAGGGGATGGGGTATGAGGCGAGACTGAGGGAACTGGGTCTCTTCAGCCTGGAGAAGAGACTCAGAGGGGATATGTTGGCGACATACAGGTATGTGAGGGGATGTCACATGGAGATGGGTAGAGACCTGTTCTCCCCTGCAGAGGAAGGCAAGACGCGCTCCAACGGAGCAAAGCTCAGGGACCCAAGGTTCCATTTGGATGCCAGGAAGCACTTCCTGACAGTCAGGACCCCGAGGGTGTGGAATGGGCTTCCACGAGAGGTCGTTGAGGCCTCATCGGTGCGGGTATTCAAAGACAGGCTGGACATGCACATGGTGGGCATGTTGTGAGCAGAGCTGGCTGGAGCCAGGGGTCAGACTAGATGGCCCAAGAGGCCCCTTCTGACTCGCTCTGTTTCTATGTTTCTATGATGTCCAACCTGAATCTGGGTTGTCAAGAATTGAATTCATTATTCCATGTCCTACATTCTGGGGATAATGTTTTGAATTCAGCAAGTTCAAAACAGCTGGCTGAACTACCCCCTCCCGCAGACTATTAATGCATTCCTTCTCATCACCTCCAGGTACCTGCATGCTCTTCCCTTAGAAAACGTTGGCTGTAGAGTTGGCTTTGTCTGTTTTGATCAGAGTGGTCAAAGAAGGGATGTTTGTTATATGCTCTTCACCTGTAAATGAGGCCAGCCCAAAGTATGCAAAGCCTGCAAGCCATGTGTGCCCAAGCAGGACTGTGCTTGCAGTGCAGGCATGCAGGTGGCAAGAAGCAGAACTCTGCTTGCATAGCAGGTGTGCAGGCAGAGGACTGCCTGTGTGCGAGCTGGCCTTGCTAGTGATAGCCATGCAATTGGACTTGCTTCCTGGTGGATGCCTATGCAAATGCTCATTGTGAGGCAGACTCAGGGCAAAGAAGAAATGTGCCAGAGTCCAGGGAGCCAAGGTGAGGAAATCCCACCCTCAAACCAGATTAGTCAGACATGACTACTCCCAAATACTATTGCTGATCAAAATCATCACTGCAGCACAGATTCAGAATGGTTTCTAAAGGCATCCACATGTAAAGTTTATTCCAGTAATCTTACCCTGATTGGCACATGAGTGGCCATAGCCAATCTGTATCCCTGAAGAAATGACACAGTTCACCATCCTACGCAGGGCAAAAGCCCTTCTTGACAAAGCTGACACCTGGAAACCAGGAGCTAACCTGAGTCCAGGAACATTCCCCAAATGTTAACCTAATTTTTTAAGGAATTGCCATCCCATTCCTGTCCCATCCTATTTCAATAGACTGAATTCTACTTGTCTTATACTTGAGACTATTTTTGTCATGTCTAGAATAAGTTTAGATGTGTTAGACAACATCCAGTTCATTGCTGATCTCAGCCTGCTGGAATTCAATGTAATGACCTCTGCCTACCTAGGTGGAAAGAGCTGAATACAGCAGCTTTTCAAGAACAGCAACTTCTATTCTCCTTTATTCAGAACTAGAGACTGTGGAAAAGTCAGCACTTTCTTCTCGGAGTGGGTTTTATAGCAGAGAGGAAGAACAGTAGCTCAGTCCTTATGGGCTGAATAAGGATTAATGCTGAAACTGATGTGGGCTTGAACAACTGATGCAGAAAAAATAAATGCACAGTTTCAAACTTGTGGAAGGCCCAAGGCACATATATCTAGACTACAACCTAGATAGTTTGTAGTGGATTTAACAGCCATTTCATTTCCCGGGGAACCCTGAGAGTTATAGTCCTGCTGGAGATGGGATAAGAGGGAGGATCTGTAGCATCAAATTCTCATCACTTGCATCAACTAAGGTTCCCAAAGTTCCTTGAAGAAAGCCCTGACAGGCTTCCCTGAGGAAAAAATTGGTGGGCCACTATATTCTGGCTAAGGGAATCCAGCAAGGTTCTTCTTAGGTACTTATGACAGCATTGACCTGATGCAAATTTGTAATGCACATACGCTCTAGGAAACAAAAAACCTACAAAAAATAGATGGCTGATGTATTTACCTCCATTACTGGCAGGACTGGGAGCACATGCCAACTGCTATTGCACTGATTGGAAGGGATAGATTTTCTGTCTCCTGCCATAATGAAGACTTACATTGGGAATGTTCTAGGGGCAGCTCTTTTTGCTTCTGCAGAGTGATCCAGGCAACTCTTTAAAACCGTTGTTTTTAGGCAGGCATCAAGTATGTTGTCTCGGATGAATACGTTAAACAGGCCATCCTATTCCCTAATTCCCTCTAGTGTATCTTCTTTTCACTCAGAGCTGAACAGCAGGAACTGTGCCAAACAGAAGGACTCTCTGCTTGACCCAGATACCATGCTCAGCCCACATCCCAGAGGACGCTTCAGCCGAATGCCAGTGAAACATGCTCGCACCATGATCCCCAGGGTTTCTACCCTACCCTTGCTGGTCGCTGCCCTGTCTAACTCCGAGGCAGTAAGCGGTCTTCTGGAGCCAGGAACAAGCAGCCGCAGTTCATCACCAGACACCCGTGGGAAACGCAAGCACTTTGAGATCACTCCAGAGACTGCTAGGATTGTCTCCAAGCTCCATCCTGTTAATGATAATCAAGATGGCTGTCCAAATGAGCTGGAGACACCGTTGCAAGGAAACTCTCTGGATGCTCCAGAAGGTAGCAACACAGATGCTTGAGCCATTGCATCTTCCTTATTAGGACACAAAGTGGACACAGGACAAAACTCCCACTTCTTGGATACAGTTTGGAATGGCCAGAACATAATTCTCCAGAAGCAGAAAATGGCAATCTTTGTTTCTCCATCAACCGATCAGCCTGCTTGGTAAATGGAAAAGAAACAGCCCTGGGTGTCTCTTACGCAAATATTGGGGCTTGTATATACAGGGTTCTTAGCACTACCTGTTAAAAGACATTGTGCAGATACTCCATCTTTTCTTTCTTAATAGATTTTTTTTTCTTAATGGAAAGAAAAAAGACAAACGGGGAAAACACAGGAGGGTTACAGGTAGAAAACTGGGTCCCCTGGACCCATGTAAAATTTTGTGAATGGGGCATGGTGATTGCACAATAAAAGCTTTATCTGGAAACACCTGTGGAGGGATGATTCCTCCTTCAGATTTAGCTACTGCATTCTACTACTGGCTTACAGTGTGTTTGCCCAGCTATCTCCAAAATACAGAGACCAAATTGGACTGAGATAGCATAGGCTACAAACCCACAGGTGCAGGCTGATGCAGAGAGTCTACCTCCAAGGAGTAAAGAACAGGTGAAATCCAGGATTGCTGAGGTGTGGGTTTTCCAGTTGTGCTGGGTATGTTTGGAAATGGTGGTGATGTAGCTATACTGGGGGACTGGACCCAAATGGCATCAGCAGGGCTGCCCATAACCTGAGGTTTAATATGCCAGAATTATCATCAAGAAAGCAAGTGTTTCCAAATTTTTACATTTTCCATCATTCTGCTTTTAAAAAAATGTGTATAATTTATTCAGCACATCCTATTTATGTAGAAGGCAAAAGAGCTACAAAAGGTACTGAAGTACCACTTCTGACTCCTGGAATATTTACTTACCTCTCTAGCATATGAGATTTCAAATGGCATTGCTCACTAATTTCAAGCAAATATTTTCCATCCTCAGAGAAGTTGGTGGTGGTGGTGATGGTGGTGGTGGTGTTCAAAAACAGATTTCCAGGAAGCTGAATTTTGTTCCTACTATAATTTCCTGTGTTTTCTGCTTTCTTGTGCTTGTCTAGAATTTCAGCCTACACATCCCCATGGGTATGTGACAGCTCTCTGTTGAGTACTGGTATGCTATTAATTAGGAGGAAAGCAAAAACATGGGTGAAAGTGCATGTTCTTGAGAGAATGTTTAGCTGCAGCACTGAGTGGGTGGACAGCTGAGATGAGATGTTCTTGCAAGGCTGTATCAGCATGGCTGCACTCATTTCTTTTTAGGTTGTGTGTGCAACTTCTACTGCTCTGTATACAATGAATTTCTTATAATGATATCACTTCCATGCTGGAAGTTCTGTTGTGTTACATTTGTATGCTATCACATACGTCTGCTTCCCTCTGCATGAAGCTTGCAACATGGACATCGGGCATGGACTTTTCTATAGGCAGCTGTGGATCTCCCTACTGGTTCTCTCCCAGATCTATCAGCCACCTCCCCTCTTGTGTAGCACTCTTTGTGTCCTGTAGGAGGAGCCATAATTGTGTTTGTCTCCCATTTCATTAGGACATAAAGGTCCATGTTTGAGTCCTAAGGGGCCATTCCAACTGTATGTATCCTTTGTGGATATCTGCCAGCAGGTCAGGCTTCCAACCTGAGTACATGAACTGAAACGTTTGTGCCTTTGTGACTCTATATTGGCCACTTGCAATTTCCTACATGGAAATGTTCTCAGTGTAGGAAGCAGCAGAACATGGTAAGTGCCTTTCAGAAGAGAAATTGAATAGCAGTATGGAACAATCCAGTGCTGAAGTAATGCAAATCCCAAAGCGTTTCCATCCTCACCCTCAGCAGGTCTTCAGTATGAATGCTCATGCTGCAAGCGTGGAATTGAGCCACAGGCCAGGCTATACATTAATGCCAAGCCAGTGTTAAATTGACATATGCTTTTGCTTTAATGCAGATATACTGTTATGGTTGCTGGAGGATATGGCAGCTGATAAACATAAATCAGCAAGCAATGAATACTGAGGAACTAGCTGTACCCTCAGCATCTAGGCCAACTGTATGGATTTTTGTCAACCTTGAATATAATTTGTTACCTCTTCAACACCATACATTGAAGACTGGAGGTAGGGCTGAGGGCTATAGAACAGCCTTCCTCAACCCAGTGCCCCCCACATGTGGAACTACAACTCCTACTGTTCCTAATTAGCACCAGGTTGGTGAAGGCTGCAGGGTTAATGGACTGCAGCAGCTGCAGAATCACAAGAACTGTAAAACCAGAGAGAGGTACATAAGATCTTTTTCATTCTGCCAAAGAATCTTCTAAACCATATCTGGGTTCCTCACTCATATCTGGTCAGGAAAATGCATTCTAGCAGTTTGGATAGCAATTACAAAGTAAATAAATTGATATGAAGAAAGAAACAGAGAGAAGAAGAATCTTGTGATTGATTGCTCAGCTTCCACTTCTCTGATAAAGTGGTGTTTAATGTTTATACATTGCTGCAGATTAAATTATGGGCTTTTGGTCCCACTGGATTCCTATTCTATGTTCTCAAGTATCTCATCATTACTTATGGTTCAGTCAGGCCCACCAACTTGGCAACCAGGCTGGTGCTGGAGGTCAGACTAGATGGCCCGGGAGACCCCTTCTGACTCACTCTGTTTCTATGTTTCTATATTGATCAAGCTTGCCATCCTCAACCACTGCACCCTAATTGCATCTGCCACGAAACTATTGGCATAGTCATTTTGTTTCATTTCAGAGAAAGCAGGATTAGCCAGAATTGTAGTGGTGATTATCTGTTCTAAATGCTGTTTTAAAATTGAGACAGACAGACTTGGGCACTTGCTTAATTTCCTGTGTGCCCAAGTCTCCTCTAGGCACATGAGCACACAGCAATCTTTGGTTAGAATGGCTTCCTCACACATAACAGTGGAGGTTGCCAAGTGGTATTTGCTCTGGCTTCCTCTACTGAGATATATGCCCACAGCAGCAAAGTGAACAAGGTAGCACATGGCGAATTCCACTAGTCTGCCTTGTTATGTGCGTATGTTATGCACAGGGCATACTCTGAACCTTCTCTGGCATCTTGGTTAACTCCCAGCAGGGGGAGTCTGCTGATGAGAATTTCAGATGCCAGAAGTATGTTTCTTTAACTCCATCCTGTTATGTGAACAAATAGCAGAACTTTAGATAAGTAAACTAACATAATTATTACAATCTAAGCCAGAGGGTCACAAACTACATCCTTACTTGTCAAGCAGTGGATGTGGGGAGAGTGAAGATGTTAGGGCCTTCCCATCTATAAGAGAACACAATGATTATTGTCCTGACTGACAATTCTCACTCACTGCCTGGGTTGAGTATATTAAAGGAACAGGCACAGATCAGGACTGCATGGTGTCTTCCTGGTGTGTTTTCAGATGCTTTAAGGACACCAAGCAACAAAATGTCTTGAAAAAAGGATTCTTATTCTGCTAATATACGCTGTCAGTTCAACAAACATCTGTATGTTTCCTCCACTGTGGTCAATAGCAGCTGGTGGATGTGTGGTTTGCACTAAGAAATCAGCACAGGTGAGATTAGGAGGGTTAAATCAGGCCTTCCCATGACAGTATTTTGTTGTTTTTTTAAAGATGTTCTCAGATCCAGTTTTGCTTATTGGACTTAGTTTGTCTTTCTGTGCCAGCAGTCACCAGTTCAAATGCCGTCTGGACTTGAGTCTTTACTAAGACAGTTCTCTGTTTGAAGGGCAGCCTGATCCAAACCTAGTTTAAAGGTCAACTACCATAAGAAGAGACTACAGAGAGGCCTCAACCCTCAGTCCCCTGGACAACAGACTGAGCCTTTTATTTCTTGCATTGTATTTCTCTTTAAATTATAGCAATTACTTCTGACATTACATCTAAACATATAAGTTAGCTCATGCAATTATTTTCCAGATCTGGTCCCTTGTTTTTTGGTGACGCATTTCTTCCTTTATGACAATTCGCAAATGGCCATTGTGTTTCGCTCTCCATTTCCACCACTCTCCAATGTCTATACTTCCCAGGAAGATTTCCTTTAAAAAAGTTTTGTTTTTACTTAGCAATTTCAAGGCTATGCTAAGATACATATTTGCCATTTCTTTTTAAAATGGAAAATGTATTCCTCTTTCCCACACTCCTCACCGTTACAGAAACAAAAATTTACCCCATCCCAGAGGCTGTTTGGGCATAGAAAAGTGGCCATCACACAGAAAGCACATCTGGAGTAACACTAAAGTAAGATAGGATCCATTGGCCAGGAACTGCAAGCCAAATTTAAATGACTTGCTGCTTTGAAAGAGTTGTAACCTAACTTAGTTGGAGATTTCCTTTTTTAAATTTCAACTATTCAGTGCATATCAATTCATTACTTCCCCTCCACTACTTTTCCCTGGGAAATGCTTTCATTTTGCACTGGTTATTCCACCCACCTCTCTGCTTCGGTGACCGAGGTGTTTATGGCCATGGCTCCAGCACTGCCAGCCTCACACATGTGAAGGAAGTCGGCGCCTTTTAATATTTGGATTTAATATTTGGAGGCAGTCTGCCTCCTCCCAACCTTGCTGTGTGTTTCCAGGGAGCCATTTCAAATAAATATCCACTCTGGGGTTCTCCCTAAATCAAACTTGGTTGGGAGGGAAGAAAGGTCATTCAGCTTGTTCCCTTGCTGCATGGATGTACAAAATGCCAATTTCAACTGTCTTGTAAAAAGATTACAGTCACTGTATAATTTAAAGAAACATATAGAAGCCAACTTGCCAGAGTGCCTTGAAGAACTAACCTCTACCTAATCAATGTAATTGGGACCTATATGTAAGCAGGCATCCCAAAAAAATTAAAGCCACAAAAACTATGATGCAATGCATGAATGACTGCTTTAAGGTATGTCAGCACTTAGCTTGGCTTTCCAGGGGTAACTACCATATTTTTTGCTCTATAAGACACGCCTGACCATAAGACGAGGAAAACAAGAAAAAAATATTCTGAATCAAATGGGCACATAATCTCAGGCACATTCCCCATCACTTCCCCATGGGCTGCACATCTGACAGACTTACTGCACACACACATTCGCTCTATAAGAAACACAGACATTTCCCCTTACTTTTGAGGGGGGGGGGAAGTGAGTCTTATAGAGCAAAAAATACGGTACTTCAGAATTATTCTATGATAGTTTGTACCTCCTAGTCTCTCCAGTGATTAATTTCAAGGGCTGAAGTCTCATTCGGAAGTCATGTACTCTGCCCTAGAAGCCCTTCTCCCCCATATTGCTAGATGCACAGATTCTTAGAGCATATTTGGAGCATGTTCAGTCACACTCCCCTTTTTGTTATTATTTCACACCTTCTGAGGAGTTGGATTATTTTCAGCCAGAGGGCCAAATTTCATTTCAGAGTAGCTTTCAGGGAGGCTGCCTTCTGTTGGGGAGCAGGGCCAAAGGCAAAAGGCTTGGGTCAAAATATCAGCATGTTCTGTTTTAAAGCTCTTACTAGCAATAACTAAGCTGCTGCCTTCGCAGTTGCTGTGCATCACACATATGCACTCTGCACCTGTGTGAAGCCTGTTGCTGGGAGAATTATAGCTGAGAGTTTTGGCAGCAACCTTTCCCTCATTTATTCCTTACCAGCCACATGTCACCTGGTTACTGCCTTCTGCATAACGGTGAGATACACTGTATTGCTCTTTAAATTACAATTTCTACTTGCGTGCCTCTGTATAAATTAGGATGTGCACATGTTTTGCAAAACTGTATCATATGCTGTAATTGTTTTATGGTGACCTGTTTTCTCCTTTTTGGTGATTTCCAAGTGGCCAGAGAACTCAAGTATGCATGATCCTTTGTGGGCATGACTTTTGAGTTTTCAAATGAATTTGTTCAGAATCCACCTACTGGTACTGTACCAGGTTTTCAAGAAAGGTTGTAAGGAGAGAAGCCATGGGAAACTAAAGAGAACAAAGCTGAATTGGTAAGTGTATGGGGAATGGGAATAAAATCAACAACAACATACACATATTTTTTTAAAACATACAAGAAGTGCTAAAGGACCAAAGATGGAAGTACTCAAAGAATGCATGGATTGTGTGCTACATACAGAGAACCGTCTTGGTAGCAGTTCCAAGGCTCCTCCTGCCCCATTTTGGATAGACACAGCCTTTCCCTCTGCCTTCCTTGTATCATAGTGACCCCTCTCAATCACCTCTGATGTATCAGCCTTGGACAAACTAATTGTTGGCCATTTTTATGACCACACCCAAACAAATGCTTCTGGCAACAAGCCTTTTGCCATTGTTCAGGGCTCAATAGCTCACTGAAAGCATCTATCTGGAATTGATCTACAATCACTGACTTCTTTCCCATATTACAAAGTTTTGGGGGCAAGTTTATAACCATCTAGAAGTAAAACTTTTTGTACTACTTCAGACTTGATACTTCAGGTTGTGCATTTGTGGAAACTGCATGAAGGATATGAAAACTCCTTGTACATAGACTAGATGGCAAAGAAAGGTTTGGTGTAGCATTCTCTGTGACATACTATTTACAAGAATTTGCAGATTATTTTTCCTGTGTTTTTTAATGGAATAATATTTAAATATACAATCCCTATCACCATCTCTTACATTTTAGGCAGGTTCCCATTTCAGTGGTCTGACTCCATCAATCTATAGTTTTACATGAGAGGGGTCTGCTTCCACCAATTTAGTCCTTTTAGTATTAGCATTTCCCTCCTAAAGCTAACAGCAGATTGCAAGAGTGGGTTTGGACCACAGTGGGGGAGGAAAGCCTTTGGAAACTCACATGCCACACTCTCAATCCTGATCCTCGTGTAGCTACCACAAGCCTGCTATTTAGAGTTTTTAGAAGATTCATGGGACCTAAAGTGACACATTTAGCATCTTATTTCTGCTCACCATCTTTGGGACCAAACTATATATGACCCTAAAGAGTTCAAGTTTTCTGAATCTTTTTAAAACTCTGAATTACAAGCTTGTGGGGTAGGGGTAGATCAGGATTATGAAGGTGTGGTTTGATGGGTTTGCTGGTTCCTCCCTCATAGCAATCCCAAGAACCCCCACTCACCCTCATTGCAAACCTTCTATTAGGTGACAGAAGAGAGTTAATTTCTATTAACAAATAGGTCAGTTGATAGAGATGGAGGCCTTTCCCATTAGGGTAGAATTCTGCCAAGGAGAAGCCTACAATGATGAGAACCAGCATGGTATAGAGATTAGGGTGCTGGACAAGAACCCTTCAATTCCCCACTCAGCCATCAGGTTTACTAGGTGACTTTGGGCCAATCTTAGCCTGACCTACCTTACAGGGGTGATATAAGAATAAAATGGAGAGGAAGAGGCTCCTGAGCTTTTGTATAGCCACAAGTGTCTGGTTCTGCCTAATCTTGGCTGCTAAGCAGGATCAGGCCTGGTTAAAATCTGAATGGGAGATTTAAATCCTGCATTGAGCAAAGGATTAGATCTTAGAATGTGGGTTATTACTAAACAACTAGAAGCAGTGGGTGCAGGTCATGCCACCTCTACCCCAGCTCCATTTTTGAGAGGGCCCTTCGTAAAGGGACTTCTATTGGTTTACCTGCTAGCTGCCCTCCAGATGTGTTGGATTTTTAACTCCCATCACCTTAGGTGGTATGGTCATGAGCTGTAATGGCTGGTTATGATGTGAGTTGTGGTCCAAAATCTGGAGGGCCCTGGGTTGGGGACAGCTGGTTGTGTGCATAGCTCAGATGAAATTAATCCAGAGCTGGGAAGCTCAAATGAGGGATGGATGAGCGATAGTCTTGTGCGATATTCCAGTGTCAGCACTCGCCTTCGGGTGAAGTGTGATGTTTGTGAAACTGTGACACCAGGCCCAGCTCTTTTCAACCAAGAGCTCATTTTCTCTGGCACCATTTCCTATTGTCAATGAAAACAAAAAAACTGCAAGGAAGCTGCCCTCCCCAAAAAGGCTCACATTGATCCACATAGTTTCAAACCACTCTGGACTTGGCTGAGGCCCAGTGGGGTGGAGGCTTCCCATTTCATGAAGAGTAAAAAGAAACAGTACAAGGAAGCAGACTCCACATGCTTTTTCACTTTTGTAAGAATTATGTCTGCTAAAGACGGCCTTCTCTCCTCCTCTCTGTCAGGTTTAATGTCGAATGCCTGCAGTGCCCTAAAATGTCATTTAACATGCCTTTCTGCTTAATGTCTGGAAAGGAAAAACAAAGGCAGCGTGTGGGAGCCTATGGCTGAAGGGCAAAAGCATAGAAACTGCTCTCTCCATGACAAAACACATGAGGGATGCCAAGAGACATTTCTTGTGGCTCTGTTCAGCTGGGGACACCCACTCACTGTCTTCAAAGTTGCCTCTTGTAGAACATCCCTTTAGGCAAGAACCTGCAGCCATGGCCGCCATTGCGGGAGTAACCAGGCCCCTCTTTCATGTAGCCCCATAGCCAGAAATAGTATGAGTACACTGGCAAGGATATTGTAAATGGGAATGCAAAGGAGATCAGAAAAGCAAGGGGCAGAACTATTGAATTTGTGGACTGTCTTAAAATACAGGTCACCCCAGAAGAGCTACACAGCCCCAAGCGCTAGCCACTATTCTTCTAGTTTGGGCCCAGCACTGAAATGAGCTTGGTTGTGAAAAAGACAGGCTAGGGGATGAACAGTACCATGTATCCCTGGGCAGTTGTCTGGGTCTCAGCACCGCAGCACAGCCAGCCACTGATGCTTGGTGGCTGAGTCTGGGAGCCATCCAGCAGTTTTATTACCCGCAATGCCCCTTGCAGAGCTCTGCTCCACAGCATTGTGGAAAATTGGAATGGTAACTGCATTTGATGCAGCTTTTCTCCCATAGAGAAATTCCACATCAAGGGCACGGTGGGCAATTGGGGCCTGCACTGTTGTGGCCACCAGCTAGCAGGTGTGGAGCTGGAACTGGCATACAGGTGGCGTGGAGAAAGCATCCACTGTTTATAGTTGTTTGGGAATAACCCTCCTTCTAAGGCATGGGGCTGTCATTGTAATATCTGACTCCACCCAGCACACATCATTCACATTTATGGAAAGTTTATGGGTTGGATCCAGATTTAGTCATAGTTAAATCCACTGAAATAGAAACATAGAAACAGAGCGAGTCAGAAGGGGCCTCTCGGGCCATCTAGTCTGATCCCCGGCTCCAGCTGGCTCCTCTCATGACATGCCCACCATGTGCATGTCCAGCCTATCCTTGAACACCCTCACCGATGGGGCCTCAACGACCTCCTGTGGAAGCCCATTCCATGCCCTCGGGGTCCTGACTGTCAGGAAGTGCTTCCTGGCATCCAAATGGAACCTGGGTTTCCTGAGCTTTGCTCCGTTGGAGCACGTCCTGCCTTCCTCTGCAGGGGAGAACAGGTCTTTACTCATCTCCATGTGACACCCCCTCACATACCTGTATGTCGCCAACAGATCCCCTCTGAGTCTCCTCTTCTCCAGGCTGAAGAGACCCAGTTTCCTCAGTCTCGCCTCATACCCCATCCCCGGCAAACCAGCCACCAACCTTGTGGCCCTACGCTGCACTGACTCTAATGCTGCACTGACTCTAAATAAATTAGACTTGCTAGTTATGGCTGAGTTATTTCTCATTGACTTCAGTGGGGGTACTCTAAGCAATTGGGGGGGAAAAAAATCTAAGTATTTCCCGGTCATCCAGTGCCTTTGCTTTCAGTGGGTGGAGGTTTGCTTTTATGAAGCAAGAAGCATGCCTCAAGAAAGGGGTTTCTCCTTATATCCATGTAAATAAAAGGCCTACTGAATAAAGTTGTAGCCCTATGCACTATGATGGCTACTCATGTATTGCCAGTTTGCATATAAATCACTTGGCATGATTATCCATGTACATAGTTATGTGAATTTAGAAAGAACTGATACAATTTAGAGAAATAGAATATAGCTACCTGCAGTAGCAAAGCCTGTGACCAGTGATCGGTGTCCCTGCTCAGTTTACTGTCCAAATTCTAACTAGCACCATCAAATGCCATTTTTCTGGATAGAAAGGAGGGGGAGAAATTAAATAAATAAATATACAGTGGTGCCTTGGCTCACGAACGCCTTGGTTCACAACCAAATCAGGTCACGAACAAAAATTTCATGAAAATTTTGACTTGGGTCGCGAACTCCACATTGGGTGGCAACCAAGATCGTGGCCATCTCCCCCCACACCCCACCGAGTGGTCTCTCATTTCCGGAGGGTTATGCAGCACAGGAAAAAACAAGTAACTATAGACAGATTTTTCACCAAAACTGACCCTGCAGCTAAGAGACAAAGAAGAGAGGAAACCCCTGAAAGAGATCTCCCCAATGTCCTTATGGAGGGGGACTCTCCCTCAAAACAATAAGCTCCCCTCCACCACCTAGGTTAGTGTTCTCCACTTTGTTACAATTGTTCTTTGTCACTTTGTTTCAAATTTCTCTGATTAAAAAAAATAGTTACAGAATGGATTAACCTTATTTACATTGAATCTTATAGGGAAATTTGACTTAGCTTGTGCCCAAAAATTGGCTCACAACCACATTCGGAGGGGCCAGAACAGATTAACCTTATTTACATTGAATCTTATGGGGAAATTTGACTTGGGTCACAACCAATTCGGGTCACCACCAGAGTCGTGGAACGGATTAAGTTCGTGAGCCAAGGTACCACTGTACTAATGGGCAACAAGGTCCATCTTTATGTTCTTTCCCTTTAAGCTGGATAGAGGCTGAACAGCTGTTCAAATAAAGTATACCTTCAACTAAAGGACAATTCTTTGTAAAAATAAGACACATGGCCACTCTACCATACACAATTCCTACTGACCACCAGTAAAGATGCTGAGGTTCACCGTCTGTCTCTTCTCTTCATATGAAAGTTGAAGTCACCCATCGTCATTCTTGTGGGACTGCTTTCCTACCTGCTCAAAAGCTATGGCCCTGTAAACTTCTTCATAGTTGTTTTAATCCAGGAGCTGCAGCTTTAGACCCAGAGGCCCTGTCTGCTTTCCTGGCATCCCAGTCTGGTCACAGATGACCACGTTCCTTTTCCCTAATCACCCACCCTTTCCTCACCTGTGTTCTAAAGGCTTGAAACGCTTCTCCTAAAACATAGTGGCTGGCAGCTATAAACTACAATACGCTGAAATTTCTACCCTACTTCTCTGCTTTTGCCCCCTTGCCAGGGCTTTTGCCCTGAAATATGGCCCCCGAGGATGCTTCCAGAACTGAATTCAGCCCTTGGACTAAAAAAAGGCTTCCCCATGCCCTTCATTTTTTAAAAAACACTGGACTTTTGTGTTGAGTGTTCCTCTGAATTTTTATGGGTCCATGAGAAATGCTACACAGCGCTTGCCTTCCAACTCCCAGAGAAGCAGATCAGGAAAAGTAGGATTGCTCAGTGCAGAATGCAAGGGAAGACGGGTGCCAGTAAAGACTGCTAAAGTGTTTGCACATTGCAGTCACAGCAGAAATAACTGATTTTCTTGAGAAAATATCATCCATTAATGCTTGTGGTAATATATAAGCTTCACGCCTTTTACTATCCTTTAGAATTGGCTGTGGTTATGAGCCATTCAGTGGAATGAAATATGCCAACATTACTGACATTTTGTTGGGCTCATATCTCAAACTGAAATTTGGAGTTTGGAGGATGTGGCAAGAAGACATTTTTTAGTGCAAACTTTATGTAAGATTTCAAAAGGGCACCATCTCCACTAAGCCTGGTTTGGGGCTCTTTGTTTTTTCATTGTCCCCAGTGTCCTTGCAATTCTCATTATGCGCTCTTCTCAGTTATCTCCTACTGTTTAATATATTCTGAATTTAATAATAAAAACCTCTTAGGGCAGCTTACAAAATTATAAACAATAGGGAAATACAATAAAGTCATGCAAACATCTGCAGGGAACAGTAGACACATGGAGAAAGAAACACTGGGACCAGGGCAAGGCATTTTGCTACCTGAGGCAGAAGAGCAACTTATGATGCCCCCTGAAGCCAGGAAATGTAGAACCCAAGGCTGGCTCAGTTACTTTGTGCCACAGGGTCCCCTGGTATATAACATCTAGATGCTCCTGGGTTCCAAAGCATCCAAATGGGATTTCCTATGAAATCAAAACTAGTCCTTTTTCAGATTCAACCAACACCAAGTGTACACTGAACCCTGAGATAATCTACTGCAGACAGCAGAGGGGTGAGTGAGTTTTATTCATTGCCGTTTACTCAATCCAAAAATAAATCACAATAAAAACAAAAACCCATTCATTAAATTGTTTAAGAAAGCAATCTAATGGTCTCTGGGTGCACCGGGGGAGGGGGGCAGGCAGGAGCCCTAAGGGCAGCTCAGAAAACCCCTCCAAGGTTAGAGACAGCCATTTGACCTGAGGGGGGAGTTGAACCCCTGATCCCAGCCCCCCTCCCTCTGCAGCTGGTGCAGAGTGCATGGGCTGCCTTTCCAAGGTTGGACAAAGAGGAAAGAAGGGGGTATTCCAGTGGCTGGGGAGTGAGCTTGTAGCTAAGACAAGCCGGGGGGCCTGGCTCCTCCTAAATGTTCTCTTCCTCCTAATATTTTTTTACATACACATTAAAAATGTTTACGATTTTGTCTTTAAGAACCCTACAAACTAGATGATCTACCCCACTGTTTTGATGCTCCCCACAACCTTCTAAGCTGACTAGAGGCCTGGAGGAGAGGAGTCAGAAAAGGCAGGAGACAAGAGATCCTGATCCATCATGCTTTCCTTTCCCTCCAAAATGCCATCACTGGCTGGCCTAGGATGCCCATCTAGCAAAAATCACCCACGGAGAAGGACAGGGAGGAAGGGGTTGACTCTGCCACAACTTCTACTTTGCTGGCATCAACCTGACAGGATATGGGAAACTCAGACTCTCAATAGGATTGTGCCCTAATTTGAAACGAAACAAAACTTAAAAACACACGAAGAACTAATATAGCAGCACAAGTTTCCAGAGGGAGTTTGGATAAAGAGGCAGGTCTTTAACAGCACAGTTGCTGCTGCCCAAAACAGCCACCCTCCCTGAGAACAGCATGATGCCTTTCCTCCAGGTAGCTGGCTGATTCCTCCTGGATTGGCCTAGTTATAAAATGCCAGCTGCATATGGCTAGGCCTGGTGCTTTGCCTGGACAACAGGTAAGACTCCAGTTTTGCTTGTTTAGCTTCCACCTTTGCTCTAGGTTTCAGCCTGTTCCTCCTCCATCTCCCCTCCTACAAGCTCCTCTCCTGGCTTGCCATCTGGCTACCTGCCCCTACTTGTCCTCCTTTGCAAGGACTTCTCAGCCCTCTTCTCAGCCAGCAACTGACTGGCTCTGCTCCAGGATGGATCCTCCTGCATCCTGCTCCAGAGGCACCTTCAGACACCTGTCTCAAAACAGGTTGGCCACTTTTGAATTGCCAAAACAAGGAAATGCATTATTAGAAAAAGAGGTCTGACTTGCAAGGAATTTGCATGTGATAATTTACCTACATGTATAGGTGCAAGTTTTGGGACTGCAGGTGGCGCAGTGGTTTAAACCGCTGTGCCGCTGGGCTGGTTGATCGAAAGGTCGCCGCTTCGAATCTGCACACGGGGTGAGCTCCCGTGCTCCGTCCCAGCTCCTGCCAACCTTGCAGTTCGAAAGTATGCAAATGCAAGCAGATAAAAAGGTCCCACTTCGGTGGGCAGGTAACAGCGTTCCGTGCACTTCGGTGTTTAGTCATGCCGGCCACATGACCACGGAGACTGTCTGCGGACAAACGCTGGCTCCCTCGGCTAGGAAACAGAGATGAGCACCACCCCCTAGAGTCAGGCATGACTGGACGTAACGTCAAGGGGAAACCTTTACCTTATAGGTGCAAGTTTAAGACAGCATCATTTACATAGGAATACATCTCACTGTAGTGTGGAAGAGAGGAACCAGGTGATGTGTTCCTGCCCACTTCTGCCACTGAACAGGTGCGGAACGCTGATGGGCACCATTTCTTATGGTTCTTAAGCTTTAAACCAGAATTAGAGCAGATATTCCTTCAAACAGGGGACACCTTTAACCAACATTCAGCCCTTTGACAGCCATTTACACGGAGGATTGTTCGCTGCAAAAGAGGCCATATGACCATTCTAGAAGGAATCTTGCTGTGACTCACACTTCAGCACCCCATGCTTCCAGCTCCCTCTCAACTAACCCTGTTTCAGTGTGGTTTAGCTGGCCAGCCTCACACTCGGAGTCTATGGTCTCTCATTCAACTGAATCTTCGTGACACCATGTGCAAGAACTACCCTTATTTACTTTTGGCTGTCTTTATAAATTTTTAAGTATTAAATGACTTGCTTTTCTCTCCTCAGTAAATTGGATCCAGTGTGAAAAGAAGATGATAGTAATAATTCGGACTCTGGAAAGAAGGGCTTTCATTTTACTTTCAAATCCTCTTTGGCGTGTTTCTTTCACCCATGGGTATTTGTCTTTAAGCAGCCCCTGCATTTCACTGTGACAAACAGCCATCCTCCTCTGCTCAGAAGGAAGAAACCAGTCAACAGCATTCATTAATCTGACATGTAGGGAGAAAGGTAAATTTGTTTGAAAGTGTCACCAATGAAGCCAGCCCATCTCCAGGGCCCTTGCTGCTAACGATCTAAAACCTGCTGCCTAAGCAAAAGCCAGAATTGCAGCTTTGCAAGTTCTTTTTTTAACATGAATGATAGAGCAAAGGGAGACCACAAACAGCTGGTTGAAAAGGATGTTGAGCTTGATCCATTCCATATCTGCTCCTCAGCATGCTCCTGACTTGTTTTCATTGAAGCAAGCAACAACCCAAGGGCATTTTCTGGATCTCTGGCAAAAATGACAGGAGATGACTTGCGGAGGAAAAAACTGTCAGCCCACAGGATCTGACCAACAACTTTTTCCAGGGTGTGCCATGCCCAGTTTGCCGGCTCTGGGTCCATGTTTGATCATCCACAGGCTGTTTTGTTGAGTTGATTTGCCTGGAGGGAAAGATGGCTGTGTTTTGCCAAGTTTTTAGAAATGATTGTCATATTTTGGAACCACCCAGCAGCATATTTGTCTACTAAAGAATAGATGATGCCATAAGCCACATTACCTGCTCATCTAAGACCAATGACTTTCCATTAAAAAAACAAAAAATCAGGCTCCACTGATATGTCAGCAATGAATCCTTTGTGTCACCTTGCACAGACAGCAGTCCTCTTATTCAGAGTGCAGTCCTCTGTTGGAAAAGCTGCTAGAGGACCCTCCACTATTGAAGGGCTATCCTGCAAGGATGTCAGAGACATTATTCAAATAAGTGCAGATTTTTATGAATCCAGCCTGGTTTCAGTAATCTACACCAGTGTGATGGGTTAAGAGTGTTGGACTGGGACTTGGGGGGGATCTGGGTTCTACTCCCTACTAGGCCATGAACCTCATTAAACTCTAGTCACTGAATCTCAGCCTAACCTACCTCAAAGGATTGTAGTAGTGAAGATAAAATGGAAGGAAGGATTACATAAGCCTTGCAGAAAAAAAAACAGGCTATCCATCTGTCCATCCATCCATCCATCCCTGTCCAGATAAGCCCCTCAGGTGGAGCTGGTAGAAGCCACTCTATTCCATTTGAGGTCCCTGAGCCTCAACAGACAAGGATAGTTTAAAGGAAGACCCCCAAGCTACGAACCTGAACCTTCAAGAGGAGTACACTCCCTCTTAGAGACAGGGTTCACAGCTTGGGAGTGCTCCTCGACCCAGAGCTGTCATTAGAAACTCAAGTTACAGCGGTGGCAAGGAGCGCTTTCCTCCAGCTCCGCTGATCCATCAGCTGTGTCCCTACCTGGAGAACAATTGCCTGGGGACAGTGACACATGCATTAGTAACTTCCCGATTAGACTTCTGTAGCGCGCTCTACGTGGGGCTGCCCTTGAAGACGGTTCAGATACTTCAGATGGTGCAAAACAGAGCTGCCAGGTTGCTGACGGGGACTGGGCATTGTTCTCACATAACCCCAGTCCTCCATCAGCTTCACTGGCTTCCCATTGAAGTCCGGGCCCAATTCAAGGTGTTGGTTATCACCTATAAACCCCTTAATGGCTTGGGATCTGGTTATCTAAAGAAGCGCTTGCGTCCATATATGCCCTCCTGCCCCCTGAGATCAGCGGCAGAGGCCCTCCTCCGGGAGCCCTCCGTGAAAGACATTAGGAGACTGAGTACCAGGAGGAGGGCCTTCTCTGCGGTGGCGCCCCACCTATGGAATGCGCTCCCCAGAGAGGTCCGCCTGGCACCATCGTTATTTGTTTTTCAGTGCCAGGCCCTTTTAATTTAAACAATATTTTAACTGTTAATTGCTGTTTTTAGTTGTTGGTTTTTATAGCTCTGCCGAGATGTATCCAGATTTTTACACTTTATTCAACATTTATTTGCTTTGTAAGCCGCCCCAAGGCTTGTTGCAAAGCGGGTGGCATAAAAATGCTTTAAATAAATAAATAAACCCTGCTAAGAACATTTGAGCACCCTCCATCCAGATGGAGGAACCACACAGTAACAGCATCTTAGTCTTATCTGGACTGAGCTTCTGCTTATGTATTAAATAAGCAATTAGAAGCAGTGAGAAAGGGAATCAGCTACACCAGCTCCAAGCAGGTCTAGTTGAGCGATTCGATATGGGTTCCCAGCTTCCATAAGCCCAAGCCTGCATAGCTGGTATTAGGATTTCAGACCTGCAAAGAATGAATGTCCAGATTGAAATTCATACAGCCAAGCATTCTATAGTTTATTAAGAGCAAACAAGTATTCCTAAATACAAGAATGCTTAAGGAGAGCCAGTTTAAGACCAACTACAAAGGAATAGAGCATATACAGAGTGTTTTATGGAGTTGTTGTCATGTACAAATTGCAGGGAGGGGAGACTTTCCATGGACAATATGCAAGAACAATATAGAAACACACATGGACAATACAGAAGCATAGAGAAATCATCAGGAAAACATAAGGATATATTGGGAGCTTGAGTAAAGATTAAAAATAAAACAATCAAAGGTTACAGAATTTAACAGGTTTCAATAGTTGTTTTTACTGTCTGAGGTAAGAAATTCCATAAAGACAAAGAGTAAACCAATTGAGTATTTGGATAGCAAGTGGAGGAGCAGCTGGAGGCTATTTCTGAAGCTACAAGATTACTGTTGCACCAATATCCTTTGCCAGAAGGTGCTGACAAGGTGTGCACGGCACATATCAGGCGATTAGCATTTTGATGCATTTTCTGGGTTCAAACTGGTTACATTGTAAGTTCCCTTTTCTGGCAGCACTATGCATTTGAGGAAATGATTAGCTAGGAGGTGACTTCACATATCCTGAAGCTCCATCTTCATTCCCATAGACAGATCCTGGATGGAAAAATTCTGGACATTTGGGAGGTGTAGGAAGGGTTTTGCACTCTTTGTCCAAAGCCCTGTTGCATGTCACACTGCTTAATGAGTTGGTGGGAACAGAGTCTTTTCTCTGGCAGTACCATTATTCTGAAACTCCCTTCCCAGGAGCTTAAATTAATCCATTCCATGGCTCAGCTTCTAGACCATAGCAAAGGCATTTTTATTCTGCACAGTTTTTGATGGTTTTTAACAAATGGTTGATGCTTGCTTTAATATTTGCTCTGTTTAAACTAATTAAATATTTGCTTTGTGCACAGCCTTGAGAGCCTTATAGCTGAAAGGCTGCTTATACCTTAAATAAATAAATAAGCAAGCTGAGTGGTAGAAGAAGCAGCTTTGTTACCTGACTCTTCTGGAAACAAGCCTGAAGGTAAAAAAGACTGGCCAGGTTGTCACCCCCCACACCCACTAATATGGTCCAAGCCCAGGGGAGGGTTACCCTGAACTGTTCTAGGATGCTTCCAGGTAAGGCCTCCAAGGTGCCATTAGTCTGTCACATTCACAGAATTTTACAGGGTGTCCAGACAATGACACACTGTAAAATCACACCTTCTACTCACAAGCCTCCAGCACAGCTGATTCCCTTTTTCTGGAAGCAGAGAGGGCAACCATGCTGTTTGCAGGCATGGTCTTAAGATATCATCATCATCATCATCATCATCATCATCATCATCACCACCATCGAGAAGAGATGTGCTTCCTTTGAAGTTGAATGGCTGCTTTTTCAGATTCATGATTACTGAGGACCAAGCTGCATGTTATATCAAGCAACCCTTAAGTCCCCAGGTTTCTTTCACAAAAATCAGCTTCAGGGTGCCATTCTGGAAAGAGAAGGTTCACCTCTCACTCCCTGTGCCATTTTCCTGCTGCAAATAAAGCCCCAACCTTGGTGCTGTTTTTTGCCATGGAAGGTGTGACATTCAGCCAGCAGGCAACTCCCATATGGCAAGGGGTCTGTGCCCACCCCTGCCATTGGATAGGATGTATCCATGCTTTGTCCTCTGTGGATTCAGGCAGCAACTTCAGGTTTTCTTTTCTCTTGTGACTTGTCATAGGTTTGTATTTTATGTGCCATTAGGCAAGATGTTTGCCTTCATCTTGTGCCATGCATTATGCTGCCCATCAATTGCGATTTAGCTATGTCATTATAGTGGGGTGAGCTTCCCCACTCTTCTTATTCAATCTCTTCTACCACAGTGTGGACAGCAGTTGATTTACAAGCAGAGGGCCTTGACCAAGGGACCACAGGGGACGTGGGGTGGGGGGGTCAATTCCTTTAAAGTAGAAGGCACAGGGTGAGCCTTGCTGGATCGCAGATGAAAAGGTATTGGGATGACACAAAAAAAGTGATTATCAGAAGTCAAGTCAACAACAGAGTAATCCTGTTAATTATTGCCACCACCCAGCCAGATGGTCACTTGTGAATGGCCAAAAAAGAGGATATGCACCCCTGAAAAAGGACATCTATTTGCATAGAATTTGCAGGTGCAAATTAAATGAATTTAATATAAATTGATTCATATGAATATATGTAGAAATTTATATAGACATGTAAATCTATATTCAAATAGAAAAATAGAAATATTTATACTTCAATATTATTTCTATATTTCTATAATAGAAATAGAAATGTTTAAATCTATATTTAAATAGAAATATGATACAATTCATCACAGTATGGGAACCTGTAACCAAGTAACCTGGGTGCTTTGCTTGGTTGGCTGTTCAGATCTTGTTGAAGGGCAACTTCTAGGCCCAAATCTTTCTTCAGGCAGCTCGCTATTTCTATTCTGTGCCAGGGCTGAACAGCCCTTAAAATAGCAGCTGTCTTCAAAATAGACGACTATCCCCTTGGCCAGCCCTCCAAAAAGAGTACAGCCTATTGTAAAAGAGGACGCATTCCTATCCTACTCCAAGTGATGCAGTTTACATTTTTTTAAAAAAATACTGAGCATTAGTTGCAGTGATTCATGCAACATCACTTGTAGTTTGCCCCTATTATGTGGAGCAGGACGCTCACAAGCAGGTTTACCACACTGTCTTGTTTGGTGAGAATTGGGCTTCCCCACCCCACCCTCAGACATCAGTTGCCACTGGGTCACAAGCAGGTTAAAATGGGCAAAGTGCACACAGCCCCAGACATGGGTCCTGAGCCTGTCCCAGTAGGTTATATTTCCTCTGCCTCCTCAAAGACTGGGGAGCCTGCCCTTCTGTTACATATTTACAGCACTAAGATAGCACAGCTGATCACCAAAGCCCCACTGGACTAGGCAGGACTGAACTGTGTGTTAATTCCACCAGAGGTCAGCATATTTGACCCAACGGGAGCTTCCTATCAAGATCTCTCAGGCTGCAAAGTCTTCTGAGGGCCTCTTGTTGACTTGTTGATAAGGCATGCTATTGATTATTTCTCTCAGGCACTGAAACACCCTTATTAGGGGTAGATTAGGTGCTCGCTTTGTGTCAGGAATGGATATTGACTCATGCCAGGCAATGGGGGCAGGCAAGAGCAGTCCTGCTACTTTTTATTTTTTATTTACAGTCAAGATCCTCTAATACTGTACATCCTAGGTCTACATAAGCTGGAGGGAACAACAAACCTGGAGAGCTGCATTAATGGGACTTTGTGGCCAAGCTACGTTTGAGCCATACTGACGAAGCATAGAAGACAGAATCCTTTTGGACAACCACCTAGGAGGAAATATTTAAGTGCCTGAGGCAGAAAATCCACCCACCTCCCACTAATGAATGAAGGACACAAAGCCACTGGGAAGGCTTTCTGTGCAAGCCTCATTGAAATTAATGGGAAATGTGTAAATGCATGTAAGGGAGCCCTACAGTGTTTTCATTTTTCTGTTTTTATGGGTAATTTCTCTTTTTATTAATTTTTTACTGAATTTATACTTATTCATCATTATTGGAACCACTTAATATCATAAATGGTTTGGGTCCTGCCTTTAAAGGTGGCCTAAACATTATTTTAAATAAATAAAAAGTATAGTTTTTCTTTTAAAGGAGGCTGGGGATTTGGTGTGGAATGGGAGGTTGCACTGTTGGAGACACATAACCCAGCGGTAGATAAACTTGCATCTCCTAAACACATGCAGCCCTTGGCCAAACTTCTGTAAGAAGTCAGACCTCCGGTATAGGATGACCAGGTGTTCTCTTTTCCAGCAGACAGGCCTCTGTTTGAAGGACTACCAGAGGACCATCCTTACTGTAAAGGACTGTTCTGTCCATTTGTGATTTCAAAATAAATAACCTTAAGAATTGTGGCCCATCAGCCATGAACGTGTGGACTGCAGACTGCCTCAGCGGTCACACAAGTTACCTGCTCATAAGCTTGCACATTATGGTGAGACGTTCTGCTTTCCTTTTTAACTGAACATGTCTACTAAATGATGCAGTGGTCAAGAGGGCGAATGCCACCCTTGGTTGCATAGCCAGAAGTGTGGCTTCTAGATCAAGAGAGGTATTACTACCACTCTACACGACTCTGGTGCGCCCGCAACTGGAGTATTGTGTTCAGTTTTGGGCTCCTCATTACAGAAAGGATATAGCCAGGTTGGAGTCAGTGCAGCGTAGGGCCACAAGGATGGTGGCTGGTTTGCAGGGGATGCCGTATGAGGCAAGACTGAGGGAACTGGGTCTCTTCAGCCTGGAGAAGAGGAGACTCAGAGGGGATCTGTTGGCGACATACAGGTATGTGAGGGGGTGTCACAGAGATGGGGAGAAACCTGTTCTCCCCTGCAGAGGAAAGCAGGACGCGCTCCAATGGAGCAAAGCTCAGGGAGCCAAGGTTCAATTTGGATGCCAGGAAGCACTTCCTGACAGTTAGGACCCCGAGGGCGTGGAATGGGCTTCCACGGGAAGTCGTTGAGGCCCCATCGGTGAGGGTGTTCAAAGATAGGCTGGACATGCACATAGTGGGCATGTCATGAGCGGAGCCGGCTGGTGCCGGAGGTCAGACTAGATGGCCCAGGAGGCCCCTTCTGACTCGCTCTGTTTCTATGTTTCTATGTTTCATCTATATATATATAGACTGTCCTGTGCACATTGGTGCCTTTTTTGGTGATGCATTTCTTTTGGTGATCCGTAAGTGATACAAGATGTATTATACCAATATAATATATATTTTGGAATATTATATACAATTTTGTATAATGTTATAATATTTGTGTGCTATATTCATACAATATATATACATTTTTCTCTTCCACACATCTCCAAAAGCTTGTAAAGACTGATAGCATGATTTACAAGGCAGTCCTGAGGAAGAGTGAAGCAGTGAATCTGCTGGCTCATCCCAAGCCCTGATGCCTCACCCTGGTCAGGGATGAAAGTGTCCGCACATGTTGTTCTACGGGGCTTTTCATTTTAGCCAATCAATTTCCTTTTCAGGTATAATATTTCTTGCTAAATTTGCACTGATTCATATAAATTATCAAAAACAAATATTATGCAAATTGCTGACTTCTTTTGGGGTGGTGCTTTGTTTCGGCAAGCCACACTTGGTCACCCTTTTCTTGTAAGACCAATAAAGTCCTCCACTCATTGGACAGGGAAGAAGTGGAGGTGACAGAAGTGGAAACAGTCATTATGCTTGTGCACAATCACTGCAGCCCACAGTAGAAACCAATGAACTGTGCTTTGTATAACCCATGGTAGCTTGTGATATGTGCCACAGGCCATTTTCAAGATTCTAATCTCACCAGGTTTGAATGGCCACAGTTTGCCATGTTATATAAACCTGGGCAGCCTGGTAAGCAACCCTCAACCCACTTCCAGCAACCCATGCTACCTTGATCCAGGTGACATGGCAAACCATGGTTACCCTCCCCTGCAGAGTAAATATTCAGAACAGACACCAGCACATGCTACTACCCACTCTGGCCTAAATAAGCCACAGTGAGCTATGGTGATCATGCAAAATGGCCCGTCATGACCAGGCAAGGCCTGGTTGTTTACTAAACAACCATTCTATGCAATCATGGCATTTTCTAGAGGGTCCAGACATCATCCTCATCCACTTGTAGCTCCCGGGTCTCTTCTCACCATTGGGCCTATCTTTTTTCTTACCACAAACATTCCATTGAGGAATAATAGTTGCACAATGTCTTTTAATTGTGAGCAGTAAGAGCCATCCAGGTGGGAGCACCCAGTCAGAGAGAGGAAAGTGGGGACATCCTGCTCATTTTGATCTGTGGACCTATCCACAGCTAGTGTGTGGCCCCTAAGAAGGAAAGCTGCTCTCAAGAGAACAAAGGTTTCCTCATCCTCATTTATTCTTTGCATTTTGAAGGTACAGTAATACCTCAGTTCATGAATGCTTCTGTACGTGAACAATTTGGTTCACAAACAGAAAGTTCGGCAAAATTTTGCTTCTGTTCACGAATTCTGCATCAGGTGATGAACATGACTGCGGTCAACTTCCAAGCACCATGACCATGTGTCAGAGCATGTTCAAGCGGGGAAGATGACTGCGATCATGTTCGTGCAGGAAAGATGGCCACGATCGTGTTCACACGAACGCGGCAATCTTCCCTGCTGGAACACACTCTGAGAGGTGGTTGTGGTGCAGGGAAGATGGCCAGGATCATATTCGTACAGGGAAGATGGCCATGATCGTGTTTGCACGAACACGGCCATCTTCCCTGCTCTGACATGTGGTTGCGGCTTCCTCTAGTTGAGATCATGGTCGCAGACTCTCCCTCCGAACAATAACCTACTCCCCACCCATTTTCCTGTCCTCCATGCCAGAAATCACCTCAAGCAAGGTTAGTGTTCTCTCTCTTCATACTGTACTGTACTTTGTTTCATATTTTTCTGGTTAAAAAAATTACATATGGTTCAGAACTGATTAACCTTATTTTACATCGAACCTTATGGGGAAATTTGACTTGGTGCGCGACCAATTCAGTTCGTGACCAGAATCGTGAAGCGAATTAAGTTCGTGAACCAAGGTATCACTGTACTTTTCCTCTGCAGGGTACCAGATGCACCTTGGCATTTGAAACCACATGTCAGGCAACAATCTTTTTGAACAGAAAAGCAGCTGATAGGGAAATGATTAGGCATTCCTTCCCTTCAACTGCTCCTCCTCCACCTCCTAGGGAAACTCTGTATTTTAAAAGAAGCTAGAGCTTGACTACACTAATTTGCATATTATGCCTCCTTCCCTGCTGAGAAAGCAGCCTGGAACATCAGTCAGTGTGATGTAGTTGCAAAAAAGGCAAATACAATTTTATGTTGAAGTGTTTTTGTTGTTGCTATGGGCTGTCAAGGGACTGCAGGTGGCGCAGTGGTTTAAACCGCTGTGCATCGAAAGGTCGCCGGTTCGAATCTGCACATAGCTCCCGTGCTCCGTCCCAGCTCCTGCCAACCTTGCAGTTCGAAAGCATGCAAATGCAAGTAGATAGAAAGGTACCACTTCGGTGGGCAGGTAACAGCGTTCCGTGCACTTCGGTGCACTTCATGCCGGCCACATGACCACGGAGACTGTCTGCGGACAAACGCTGGCTCCCTCGGCTAGTGAGCACTAGAGTCAGGCATGACTGGACTTAACGTCATTTAACCTTTATGGGCTGTCAAGTCATCCCCAACTTATGGCAACCCTATGCTCCAAAATATCCTATCCATGACAGCCTTGCTCAGTTCTTCTAAGATTAAGGCTGTGGCTTCCTTTGTGGAATCAATCCATTTCTTTTTCTGCTTTCAATTCTCTCTAGCATGATAGCTATTTTTCATTCTTCTGTCAGTCCAGGGAATTCATAAAGCTCTCCTCTAGCACCTGTTTTGGATGCAACCATATTCTTCCTGTCAGGTTTCTTCACTGTCCAGCTTTCACATCCACAGATGGTGATCAGGAATACAATAGTGTAGATGGTCTTGGTCTTGGTCTTCCATACAGTTGATGATCTTTTCTAGCTCCTTCTAGTTTAGTCTAGTACAGTCCCAAGACTCAGCCTTCAAATTTCTTGACTACAGTCTCCCTTTGAATTGATTACTGAGCAAAAAATGTATGCAAAATCTTTCATAATTTCAGTATCTTCACAGTTGACAGTATCATTCTATAATTCTTCAGTACTCTTTGAGTTTTGGTTTCTTCATATTCTGCTCCAGTCCTGCTTATGCACTTTCATCTTTCACTTTCGGTATAAATATAGTTTCTAAATCAAGTGCATGAATAGTTCTACTCTGCTCTATGCTGGTCAGACCTCATCTCAGATATTATGTCCATTTCTAGATACTGCATTTCCAGATATATCGAGATAAACAGAAACAAATTCAGAGCAAGACAACAGAGATGATCAGAGAACTAGAAACTAAGTCATACAAGGAAAGATTGAAGGAACGAAGTATATTTAGCCTTGGGAACAGAAGATTTAGTAGGGATATGATAGCTCTTTTCAAGTACCTAAACCAGTGGAGCTGGTGTGGTTGTCAGAGTGTTGGACTGGGGACTGGGGAATCTAGGTTCTAGTTCCCACTCAGTCATGAAGTCCACTAGGTGACTTTGGGTCAGCCACTCAGTCTCAGCCCAACCTAACAGGATTGTTATGAGAATAACATGGAGTTGAGGAGGACCATGTAAATTGCCTTTGGATTCCTTGCAAGAGGAAAAAAGGAGGAATAAAAATGCAACAGTGGTGGCAGCAGCATTATACAGAAGAAGGCCACAAGCTGTCCTCTAACATCTAAGGCTACTGAGCATCAAATAATGGGCTTAAATTACAGGAAGGTTTTGATTGAACATCAGAAATACTTTCTAAATAGACAATAGAACCAACTGTCATGGGAGTTGCTCTGCTATAGGTATTCAGGTAGACAAACATCTATCAGATGCTTTGGAATTTATGGCTTAAATGGCCCTCTTCAAGTATATGATTCCATGTATGCATCACAGAATAGTTTGCAACACGCATGGGTTCCACAACAGAAGCACACTGTTTGGAGAGAAACCTAAATGAAAAGTGTTTACTCCAGGTAAGCAATTTTAAACCTTCTGAGCTATAGAATGACCTGGTTAATTGAATCATAGAATACTAGAGCTGGAAGGGGCAAAGAAGGCCATCAAGTCCAACCTCCTGCTGTTGCAGAACTCCCATTTACACCATCCCACTCAGATGACTGTCTAGTTTCTTTCTGAATGTCTCCAGTGTGGGAGAGCCCACCACCCCTCTAGGCAACTGGTTCCACTGTCATATTGCTCTGACAGTAAGGAAACTTTTCCTGATATCTAGCCTGAATCTGGTTTGTCACAACTTTTCCTTTGGTGGTAATCGTTTCCTTTCAAAAACCGTTATCTTAAAGTCAGATGATCAACACTACCTAAACAACCCATGTACTATTCTTGGATTATTTGAGGGTTGTTTCCCCCTTACACAAGTCATGCCTTCCTGGTTCAAACAAACAAGACATGACAGGGGAGGCGATTATGCAAATTATGCCCAGAATACATCACAACTCAAATGCTTAAATAAATCACTGTGGTTTAGTTAGCTGACAATAATTATGCATACTGGTGCAATGTGTGTACATGTACGTTTTGCAAACTAGTGCTCAGCATTTCCCAAATGCTCTTCAGAAAGAATATGATTGCCATTCCTGGCGCACAAGCCTTTAGCAATGGAGGAAAATGCAGCAATCACCATGCAATCGACTGAGGAATTTTTTCAGAATGTGGACAAAACGGCCATTCTCCGGGGAGTCAGTATTCCATTCAATTGCCGGAGAAAAGGTGGGAGATTAGAATTTGACTACCCAGAAGCAATTTGTCTGCATGGTGCTAAAATGCAAGGGCATTTGTAGTAGAAAGTGAGGAGTTAACACTTCCTTTCAGCAGCTGATTGAAAAGATAAGACCATCCTCTTGCTCACAGTGATGCTAAAGATGCCCTTAGAAATGTAGGCAAGAGAACACTAAAGTGGGAGGAGGCTGAAATATAGCATGTCCTGCATTCCAACTTCATGAAGCTAGACAGTGGCAAATGCTGCCTTTGCAGATTATTAGTTTTGTTTTTGTAATCTGTGAAAATAAGTTATGGAACTGGATTTATCCACACAACTGTTCCGTTATTCCACAAGCCTCCAAAACAGTACATATTGTTTACACCATGATAATTTTTGCAGTCACTGCTTTCCCTACACTGTGACTTTTGAAGGATGCTGGGTTTACTGACTGCTCTTTGCCATAATAGCTCAATGGAGCCTCCATGCACAGTGGCAATATATCTCAGATTCAGAAATGCTGGTATGCAAACCAGAGGCACCAGTTTCAGAGGATGTCTGGATGGATTTTGACCAGATTAAATAGGGTAGTTTCTCATGGCTCTTGGGACAGAGCTGCAACATCTTTGAAATGTTTTGTGTAGGGAAGAGCAGCATAAATTATTCAAGGAAAGGAAGGCAGACCGTACAGCTTGGAACTGAATAAATTCCAGGGAAGGATGCAAACTTGTATTGCAGCCAATTTGTATTGCTGGGTATGAGAATCAGTGCTTGGGGTGGGGTACAGTCATAATTTATTATTATTTAGTATTATGTAGTATATTGTTGTATAATGTAATTTTGCTGATTTTGTTTTGTTTGTGGCTGTATATGTATATTTGTACTTGTAGTTGCATTTACTTGACCATATTATGGTATTTACATTGATTTTGTATTTTGTCTTTTTGTAAACCTCCTAGAGAGCCCTATTGGCTATGGAGTGGCATACAAATGAAATGTTGTAGTAGTAGTAGTAGTAGTAGTAATAATAATAATAATAATAGGTAGTAATGGAAGGTGGGAGCAGGGGAGCTCCTTAAAGATGCACTGCAGGTTTGAAAGGGGCAGGACTTGCCACTGTGGAAATGTGTTTAGAATCAGTATGCCAGGATCTAATCATGGTCAGAGGCTTCTCAGGGAGGGGCAGATTTTTGATAAAGTCTGAACTTGGATGCTTTCTTTGCAGATACCTTTGTTTTCGCAAGCATAATGGGTGCAAGCAGGTATAACTGGAATGTTCTTAGGCTGTGCTTGTGCAGGTGTGGTGTGGGATAGCTAACAATGCATCTCTTGGAATCAAATACCTCCAGAATTTCTCAGAGTCTTTCACAGTCAACAACAAAAGCAGTTAGATAACAAAGGCAATCACGAAATTACATTCCCAGCATGAGAAATGCTCAAATTATGGGATGGGGGAAGTAGGGGTCCTTAAGGAAGCATCCAAGCCCTACCCCTGGACTCCTCCAAATTGTAGCCAGCTCAAGCACCCATAGCCTTCAGAAAACAGTCACCAAAACATGGGGCATCTCCCATTCAGGATCCTTGTAAATCAAGTGCTGAACATTGGTGGATCTGGAGAGGAGGCCAAGTGACAAAAATAAGGTGACCCTGAAGTCTAGACTGCCCTCTTCAGCCAGGCACATAACCAGAAACATAGCAGGGGGACCCAGGTAAAGTGGTGAGGGCACAAGAACCCCTGAAGATTGATTTGTCATGCTCTTTAGGAGCAAAGGAGGCCACCACAAAGGTAGGTCGGCTGGTAGGATACTTCCGTACCTCTATAACTGGAAGCTTGAGTGGAATCTTGCTCCTACAGAAGGGCACACCCAGAGCAGATTCTCTGGCACTTTATTGTTACATGTCATCAACTTGTCTTCGATTATGGAAACCCCATGAATGAAGGCCCTCCAGAATAGAAACATAGAAACAGAGCGAGTCAGAAGGCGGCTCCCGGGCCATCTAGTCTGACCTCCGGCACCAGCTGGCTCCGCTCATGACATGCCCACCATGTGCATGTCCAGCCTATCCTTGAACACCCTCACTGATGGGGCCTCAACGACCTCTTGTGGAAGCCCATTCCATACCCTTGGGGTCCTGACTGTCAGGAAGTGCTTCTTGGCATCTAAATGGAACCTGGGTTCCCTGAGCTTTGCTCCATTGGAGTGCGTCCTGCCTTCCTCTGCAGGGGAAAACAGGTTTCTACAAATCTCCGTGTGACATCCCCTCACATACCTGTATGTCACCAACATAACCCCTCTGAGTCTCCTCTTCTCCAGGCTGAAGAGACCCAGTTCCCTCAGTCTTGCCTCATACAGCATCCCCTGCAAACCGGCCACCAACCTTGTGGCCCTACGCTGCACTGACACTAACCTGGCTATATCCTTTCTGTAATGAGGGGCCCAAAACTGAACACAATACTCCAGTTGCAGGCACACCAGAGTTGTATAGAGTGGTAGTAATACCTTTCTCGATCTAGAAGCCACACTTCTGGCTATGCAACCAAGGGTGGCATTCACCCTCTCGACCACCACATCACACTGCTGACTCATGTTTAGCCTGCAGTCAACCAGCACCCCGAGGTCCCTTTCACAAGTGCTGCTCTCCAGCCACTTGCCACCTAACATGTACTTATGACACCTATTTCTATGCCCCAAGTACAAGACCTTGCACTTATCCACATTGAACGCCATCCTGTTGTCTCCTGCCCACTTCCATAGTCTGCCCAGATCTTTTAGATCTGGAGTACCTGCTTCTCAGTTGTGGCCACTGCTCCAGTTTTAGTGTCAACTGCAAATTTGATCAGCAGACTGTTCACCCCTTCTTCCATGTCATTAATGAAAAGATTAAACAGGATTGGCCCCAGCACAGAGCCCTGAGGGACCCCGCTTGTCACTGGCCGCCATCCTGATGATTCCCCACTAATGGTTACCTTCTGCTTTCAGTCAGTCAACCATGCCCTAATCCACCGGACAGTGCTTTGGTATATCCCAAAACTCCTCAGTTTCTCCACCAGGATATCATGGGGCACTTTGTCAAAGGCCTTGCTGAAATCCAGGTATACCACATCCACTGCATCCCCTCCATCTAGCCATCTCGAAACCTTGTCATAGAATTCCACAAGGTTTGTCTGGCAGGACCTGTTTTTGCGGAAGCCGTGTTGTGTGGCTGTCAGCCTCCCTTCCCTATCTAGCATCACTAGATCTCTCTCTATTATGAGCCTTTCCATTGTTTTTCCTACAATGGATGTAAGGATAACAGGTCTATAATTCCCCATGTCCCTTCTACTACCCTTTTTGAAAATTGGGACCACTGATGCCACCCTCCAGTCCTCTGGAACTTCACCCGTTCTCCACAAGGCCTCAAAAATGGAGGCCAGTGGGTGTGAGAGAACCCCTGCCAGCTCTCTAAGTTCCTTCAGGTGTAACCCGTCAGGTCCTGGCGCCTTTGTAATGTCCAATGCCCTGAGCAGCCCTTCAACTTCAAGGGGTGGGGGTGACTCTAATCTGTGCCCCTAAGTACCCAGCCTCATCTAATCTCCTATGCGGATATCCCCCGTCCTGCTTTGGGGAGAACACAGAGGCAAAATAGTCATTTAGCATTTGTGCCTGTTCCCTCATATCAGTCACTGGATCTCCTTCCTCCTTATTTAGTGGTCCCACCACTTGCCTCCTCTTCCTCTTCCTATTTACATGCTGAAAGAAGCCTTTTTGGTTGCTCTTGATATTCTTGGCAAGTCATAATCAGCCTTAGCTTTGCGAAGAATCCTTCTGCAACAGGCCTCCTCCTCCCGGTAGACTTTTTTGTCTATTTGCCCCAGTACCCATTTCCTACGGAGGTTCCTCTTTCATCTAATCCCTCTAACCACCTCCTTTCACATCCATGGCGGCACTCTCCTCCGCCTCCCCACCTTACTGACTAGAGGTATTGTCAAGGCTTGCACCTCCAAAACCTCCCTTTTGAGTGCCATCCACCCCGCCTCAACTCGCTTATCTTCCAGTAATCTATCCCAGGAGACTTCCCCCAGTCTGGCCTTCAGTTGGCCAAACTTGGCCCTCTTGAAGTCCCAGCTTCTAGTGCTCGACCTGCCGCATGTCCCCAGTCCCCTGATCTCAAAGCAAAGGATGGAGTGATCACTCGCATCCAGAGCTCCCCTAATCTGTATTTCATTTGTCAGCTCCTCCCTACCACCAGCCCTCCGCTCAGTTTAAAGTCTTCTGGATGAAGCTCGTTAGAGCATCTCCAAAGGACCTTTTCCCTATCCTCGTGAGGTGTAACCCATCCCTTGACAGAAGTCCATTGGCAAGAAACTGAGTGCCGTGGCTGAGGAACCTGAAGTGTTCCTTCTGGCACCACACCTTAAGCCAGTTGTTCACCTCGGAGATCCTCCTGTCCCTTCCTGGGCCAAATCTCCGGACCAGTAAGATTGACGAGAAGGCCACTTGGGCCTTTAGCTCCCTGAGTTTCTTCCCCAAGGCCTCGAAGTCCCTGGTGATCCTGAGCACACCCTGCCTGACCACATAGTTTGTGCCCACATGGATCACCAGGAGCGGCTGGTGACCCCTGGAGCGAACAAGACGCTCCACTCTGTCCTTCACATGCCAGATGCATGCACCTGGCAGGCAGCAAACCTCCCTTGTCTCCAGGTTGGGGCTGCACACCACCGCCTCAGTGCCTATCAGCAGGGAGTCCCCAACAACAATCACCCGCTGCAGTGTCTTCCCGGTGCTGGTGGGCAGCCGTGCCCTGGCCCTCGCCTCTCCTGCAGTGGCCCCCTTGCCGCCTGATGTCCCAGGCTGGGTGTCCTGCTGGTCCCCCAAGGCCTCAACAGCCCCAGCCTCCCCAAGTGGAGAGAACCTGTTTCCCAGCTCCAGATTGGTGCCAGGAGAAGGAAGAGGCCGTGCTGGCCTCCTCCTCCTGTGGGTGACATACCTCCATGTCTCTGCAGCTGCTCCTCCCGTGGTCTCTCCCTCAGCCCTCTGTCCAGAGGGGGGCTGCTCCGGGGGGGCCTGGAGAGCTCTCTCAGCCCTCAGGCACCTCCCCTCCTCCTCTAGCAGGGTCACCATCTAGCACCGAGGGCAAGTGTATCCCTGCCTCTCCTGGGGGAGAAGGGCGAACATATCGCAGCTCTCACAGCGGACAGCAACACCCGTGACTCCCGCCAAGGCCATCTCCTGGTCTGCCATTGGGATCCCTTCCGAGACCTTACCTTGGTCCCCTGCCTTGTTAGTCCTGCAGTTCCTCTCACTTGCCCAGTTCTCACAGACAAAAACCCACTCGCACACACACACAAGGATAAAATAAACTTCAATTTATAAAATAAACTTCAATTTAAATTTGAGGAAAAACAAAGCACAGCACATCACCAAAACAAAGAAAGGAAAACAAAGCAAAAAAAAAAAGAGAAAACCCCTCTGTGTCCCAGGGAAGGGAGTCCCTGGACAGTCCGGGCCACAGCTAAGGGACGCAGACAAGGGACAATGCCAAGAGGCCGTAGCCCAAAGGGCTTGCAGTGGCTGAGCGTGGCCTTATCAGTCCCTCAGGCCAGTGGCCCCGCCCCTCTGCTGCCTCCTGGCCCCTCTAGCCTCTCTGGCCCCGCCCCCTCCCTCTCTGCTGCTCCTGGCCCTCTGCTCCCCTGCCCAGCTCCTGCCTTGCCTTCGCCTGTCCACTGGCCACTCAGCACTCTCTCCCAGCCTGTGCCTCTGCTGCTCTGCCAAGAGGCCAGAGCCAAAAGCCTGTCCTGTCCTTGTCAAAAGAATGCCCTGTCCTTGTCAGCCCAGCTCAGCTCCTGTAAATTCAAGGCTGGAATTTATGGAATTGAGCCATCTCATCTTTGGTCTTTGACTTCTTCACCATCATTTGCCTCCAACTCTCCCTAGCATGATTGTTGTCGGCAGTAAGTCTTGCCTTCTCATGACAGTTTTATGACAATTTCAGTTTTGTCATGTTTGTTCCCATTATTTGGCAATGTACAGTCATATATTTATTTTGAAATTAACTTTCCATGGTGTTTAGCAGGACTTGTTTCCAAGAATGCCAGGAGAGAAGCAGAGGAGCCTTCCTAGGCAGACTTCCCATGCTCCATCATTTCTTTGCTCACACATCTCACTCTTTGGGCCTGTGCTTATAATCCTCCTTGGTGCACAGCAGCCTCTCGTCCGGCTTTGTCTGTGCATCACAAATGGGAATCTCTAACTGTTAGGCTGGGAAGACCAGAAAAATAGATGGCTGTATCAGCATTCATGTTTCTGGATGTATTTTGAGAATGTCTCTTCATTAACAATAGTTCTTATCCACAACCTCCAAATAATGCTCAATATTCCTTGCTTTTAACACATGGCTGGTGCAGCTCACCTGCCCCCAGTAAGCTTCTCATAAGGGCAGATGTGTCAATAGCAAAAGAACAGGGCAGGGGGAAAGATTGATGCTTGCAGGATAACCTGTCTCAGGGTGTGTGTGTGTGTGTTTGTTGAAGGTGAAATACTCATCAGTAGGTTTGTTGAGCATATTAGTTGCAGAATAAAAAGTCGGGTGCGTGAATGTTCATTACTTCAAACAATGGAAAAGCAGCATGTAATGCAGGCAAAACTGGTTCCAAAATGAGTAGAAACGAGCAGAAATGAGTGTTTTGGGGGCAGTGGAACAATGAGATGCATTCATGACTAAGCTATACAGTCCTTATTCATTCCACTTCTCTTCTAATTCTCACATCTCCTACCCACTTGCCACAAGTACTCATCTTGAGAAGACAAATCAAAGCAGAATATAATTCAAATGACACATCTTCACCTAGTTTATGTTATCTCAGGGCTTCTTCTTGCCCTCCTGCCCCAGTTTATTCTTACAAGCGTAGAGCTTCATGGCTGGAACTGAGATCTAAAGCCAGATTTCCCACATCCTAGTCCAACACTCTAACTGGTGCTGCACCAGCTTTTGCAGAACCCCATGGAAGAGAAGGGAAGTCACGCTGTCCCAGAACCACTACAGTACAAACAAGAGCCTGCATTCAACAAATCCCTACTGCTTGTGAAAGGGCTTTTGAACCAGCAGAGACCTCTACTAATGAAGGGTGAGGGAGGTGATTTTTGCTCATTCCTACTCCTCCCCACACCTCTCCCCCAAACCATGTAGGAGGTGATATGTACAGGGGCTTCTGCAAATCAACAAAACTCACCTCCCCAGCTTTTGTGGAAGTATCCACTTGGTGCTGAATGCAATCCAAGGATACCGCTTGCCCTCTTTGCCAGACAGGTTTTGGCTTCAGGCTCCAGCAACCTCACTGTTATGGATGTTGGACTGCTGAAACATGGCTTTCTTTGTTGATGTTTCTAACAAAATTGTTTTCATATGTTTTTATGATGCATTTGATTTGATTGGCCACTTTGAGCGCCATCTGGTGGAAAACCAGATCATAAAATTGAATCTCAATCAATCACTACTGGTCAGAGGCAGGCTTTCCACTAGGCATGGTGTGGCAGCCTCCTCAGACTACAGCTGTTGAAAGATAAGTACCAAAACATTTTGCTATCTTCTTCCTTTCTATCATTGGTTCAGAACCTCTTTCAGCCCAAGGACAGAATTCCATAAGGGAAAAGCTCCCAGGAGCCTTTTCCAGTAATGGAATGACCCAAAGACGCGCCGAGGAGGGCAGGGCGGGCGAGGCCGAGGCCGGAGGAGGCCGGAAGTGGGCGCCAGTTGGGAGACTCAAAGGGCCAGCTGCGCCAGGGGCCGGCGGCCTCAGGGCGCTGGCCTAAGGGCAGTCGCCGCCATTGGGGGCCACTTGGGGGCTGGGCTGGCCAGGGACCTTGGCCGGGCTTGGACGGACTGAGTTTGGTGGGGGTTAACGGTGGTTGGGTGTTTTTAGTGTTTTAAAGTTTTAAGTGTTTTAGGGGCCCATCTCTAGTCTGGTTAGGAATGTTGCCTGGGGAGCGTGTGGGGGCCACCATTGGGGTGGTATGGGCAATGGTCTTTATGGTCGCAGTGGGGGTTTAACGGTCCCGCCTAGGAGAAGGTGGGACAGATGGTTAACACCTGTCCCTCCTTCTGGTTACTCCCCCAGCCGGCGGGTGCCAGGTAGTCTTGTCAACTGCCCCACGGGCTTGACGCTGCTGCTGCTTAATGCCAGGTCGGTCCAAAATAAAGCTAATCTCATCCATGATCTGATTGTGGATGAGAGGGCCGACCTGGCTTGTATCACCGAGACCTGGGCGGGCGAGGGGGGTGATGTGGCCCTCTCAGAATTGTGCCCGCCTGGGTACGCAGTCCAGCACCGTCCACACCCGGAGGGGAGGGGACGGGGGGTTGCTGTAGTTTATCGAGCTTCCTTTCTCCTCACGGGGCTTCCTGTCTCCTCGAGACCAGGGCTGGAGTGTCTCCACTTGGTGTTGGGCGACCGAGACAGATTGGGGATTCTGTTGGTGTACCATGCACCCTTCTGCCCAACAGACTGAGCTGCCTGAGCTGACAGAAGTCATCTCGGACCTGGTGTTGAAGACCCCCAGGATGATGGTCCTGGGGGACTTCAATCTCCATGCCAAGACTGACCTTTCCGGGGTGGCTCAAGACTTCATGGCTGCCATGATGGCCATGGGGCTGTCTCAACATGTCAGTGGCCTGACCCATGAACGTGGACACACTTTGGACCTGGTTTTCTTGACGGGTCAGGAAGAGGGTGATCTGAGGGTGAAGAATCTACGTTTGACGCTCCTGTCATGGTCAGATCACTCCCTCGTGAGGTTTGAGCTCGATAGTGGCCTCTCCCTCTGTAAGGGTGCAGACCGGATTGTAATGGTCCACCCCCGGAGTCGGATGGATCCTGAGGGCTCTGGGGGATTTTCCAGTTGACAAGGCTGGTGCTCCTGTTGAGGCCCTGGTTGATGTATGGAATGGGGAGATGACCAGGGCTATCGACACGATCGCTCCTAAGCACCCTCTCTGGCCGAGCAGAGCCTGCCCAGCTCCCTGGTATACACCTGAATTACGGGCGATGAAGGGGGTTGGTAGACGGCTAGAGTGTAGGTGGAGGAAATCACGAGACGAATCCAATCGAGCACAACCTAGAGCCCAGTATTGGGCCTATGCTGTGGCGGTGAGGGCGGCGAAGAAGCGATTCTTCTCCGCGTCCATTGCCTCCTCACAATGCCGTCCAGGGGAGATCTTTCGGGTGGTTCAGGGGCTGATTAAACCGGCCCCACAAAAGATCAGGTGCCATCCTCGAAAGCCCGCTGTGACGACTTTGCCACGCATTTTAAGGAGAAAGTTGCTCAGATTTGTCACGAGCTGGACTCCACTGTTAATACAGTTTCTTGTGGGGAGGGACAAACCGTGCCGGCTTGTCCTTCATTGATGGATGAATTTCAGTTTTTGCGGCCTGATGATGTGGGCAAGGTGCTTGGATCGGTACGCTCAACCACCTGTTTACTGGACCCATGCCCATCTTGGCTATTAAAGATTTGGCACTGAATCGCCTTGGTCACCCTGTACGATGACCTGTGCAGGGAGAGAGACAGGGGGAGTGCGTCCCTGTTGGTTCTTCTGGACCTCTCGGCAGCTTTCGATATCATCAACCATGGTATCCTTCTGGATAGGTTGGCGGGGTTGGGGGTTGGAGGCACTGTGTTGCAGTGGTTCCGCTCCTACCTCAATGGCCGATTCCAGAAGGTGGTGCTGGGGGACTATGGCTCTGCGCCATGGCAGCTATGCCATGGAGTTCCGCAGGGTTCCCCTTGCCTTTGTCTCCCTTGCTCTTTAATATCTACATGAAACCGCTGGGAGAGGTCATCAGGAGGTGGGCTGTGGAATCATCAGTATGCTGATGATACCCAGCTCTACCGCTCGTTCTCCACCGATCCAGGTGAGGCAGTGGCTGTGCTGAACCGGTGCCTGGCCGAGGTAATGGGCTGGATGAGGGCCAATAAACTGAGGCTCAATCCTGACAAGACAGAGGTCCTGTTAGTGGGTGGTTCGGGCTACGGAGTGGGGGACCTGATCCTGGTCTTAAATGGGGTAGCACTCCCTCTGAAAGACAGGGTCTGCAGCTTGGGAGTGCTCCTCGACCCGGAGCTGACCTTGGTTGCCCAAGTGTCAGCAGTGGCGAGGAGCGCTTTCCATCAGCTTCGGCTGATCCATCAGCTGTGTCCCTTCCTGGAGTTCGACTGCCTGACGACAGTGACACATGCGTTGGTGACTTCCTGGTTAGATTTCTGTAACGCGCTCTACGTGGGGCTACCCTTGAAGATGGTCCGGATACTTCAATTGGTGCAAAATAGAGCTGCCAGGGTGCTGACGGGGACTGGGCGTGGTTCTTATATCACCCCAGTTCTCCGTCAGCTACACTGGCTCCCCATTGAAGTCCGGGCCCAATTCAAGGTGTTGGTTCTTACCTATAAAGCCCTTAACGGCTTGGGTCCTGGCTACCTAAAGGAGCTCCTGCGACCATATACGCCCTCCCACCCCTTACGATCAGCGGCAGATGCTCTCCTCCGGGAATCCTCGGTGAGGGAGTGAAGAGGGTGAGTACCCGGAGGAGGGCTTTCTCTGCGGTGGTGCCCCACCTATGGAATGCGCTCCCCAGAGAGGCTCGCCTGGCGCCATCCTTATTTGCTTTTCGGCGCCAGGCGAAGACCTTTTTATTTAAAAAATATTTTAATTGTTAATTTATTAATTTATTTGTAAATTTTAAGGTTCATATGGATTATTTATAGTTTTAATTTATGACTATGAGGTGGGCCAGTTTTAGATTGTGTATAATTTTAGATGGTGTATTGTTTGACTGGTGGCTGTTTTATTTTGTTTCTATATGTTGTTAGCCACCCCGAGGCTAGTTGGCAAGGGGCGGCATAGAAATCTGTCAAACAAACAAACAAATAAATAAATAAAGGCAAGAGGGGAAAGAGCCATATACTAAAAATACCAGTCTAGTATACCATAAAGCACTTTAGAGCTAAACCTCTATATTATTTGTTCCATAGTATGTTCCCTGTTGCCATGGATGGTGGATTGTACAGATATGAGAGGGATAAAATCCAAAGTCACATCTAACACAGGGATGACACAACAATCTGAAACTACTGACAGTTCTCTGGATGATTTGCAATTGCTGCTGCTGTTATTGTTTTAGGAACAGTAACAAAATGACCTTCCTGGCCTTGTATTATACAGCCGAAATTAGGAAAGCTCTGGATAACCAGGGATAGATGTTAGTATGCAAAGACTGTGAACAATTCTCCAACTCCTGCACTCAGAATCCTTCTATACTGTGTATCTTTTCCACCAGGATCCAGTTGATGGATTCTGAGGTTCTTGTAAAAAGCAATGTATGTTCCAGATACTGGAAGCATAACTGCTTGCAATCTAAGCTTTTGCAATTTCTGCAACCCTGCATACAGGGACAATTCCTAAGAGTTTGAAAATGGCTCCTAAAATGCTGGTGTTGGCACTTAGGCATTTGAAATACTTTTCCTGCTGGCAGCTGATTTTAAATTCTTCATTGGCCTGGTAGTTCATCCAGATCTCTATTCACCGTCCCTTTGAAGGGGAAGACTTGGCTATTACTATTATTTTTGGAAAGCCCTTCTTTTGTGTCAACCCTAAACTGGAGCTGAGCGACTCACAGCCTAGAGAGGGGAGATGTATGGAGTTGCCTTGTGCATGTGCCAGTGATTATAGCAAGTGGGTTTTAAATTGTTCTCTGTTACAGCTAGCTAAAAAGGGGAGAAGGTGGGAGAGTCTTAGAATTTTCAAAGCTTCCTTCAGAAAAGCCCCATTCTGTTTCCTGCCTGCCATGGAGAAAATGTTGTCCAGGAGTGACTGCAATCGCCAGCTTGTAAAAGACTGAGGGGACAGATAAGTAGTGGTCTATGGGACTTTTAGGAAAGGAAGAAAAACTACTGCTGAAGTTTCCAGCAGAATCTGAAGAGCAACAGAACAATGCTTTGGTAGAAAAATATAAAAGGGGACAATGAGCTAGGCAGCTTGTTATCCCTATACAGAGATGAGAACACTGCAGTGAGATGAGTGGAGCCAGAGGACAGTCTCACTGAATGCAAAATCAATGACCATCAATTTAAAAGCGGCAATATGAAGGCAATGCAAACAGGCCCACTCTTAAATGATGAGCAATTAGGCCAGGTTCCCCCCTGCCCAAGCATGGCACTTCCCTGGTGAGTGAGTGAGTTGTGCTCCTAATTCCCATCACCAACATTGACTATGCTGGCTGAGGATAGTGCAGGTTGTGGCCCAACACATCTGGAGGGTACCAGATCAGGAAAGTTTACAGTTATGTTTGCTGTCACCACACATTGTGAATGAAGAATAGATACCAGAGTTCCTTTTCTCCTGCCTTACCCACATCTGACCAATAGGAGGGTCCAAATCTGTGAGCTAAGACAACCCATATGTTGAATTGTCTGTCTGTCTGTCTGTCTTTGCAGCCTCCTACCTCAGATTGCAGCTGTACCAGTCTCCCTTAAATGATAGGTTGTATTGTTCCCGGGACTGGCAATTCACCAGCAGCTTTGAAATCCCTCTAATCCAGAGGTAATTCATTTTCTTGGGAGTTCTAAATACATGTTCTTGAGAGTTGCATCCCCATAACTATGCCTGCTTAGCCAGAAGTAAGTCTCTCTTATGGGCACAAACCTGAACACAAGCTCTACTGAACACTGTGACAAACCCACAGGACTGGTTTCCACATTCTAGTGAATCAGCTGGGACTCTCTCTCTCTCTCTCTCTCTCTCTCTCTCTCTCTACATAAATGCTATTGAAAAGATAAATAAATAGCATCACATAAACAGTCACAGGATGTAGAGCATACAAGTCACTGAACACAAATGCCTTATGCATGCAAGCAGCTTCTAAGAAAGCACGTATGCCTTACAGTTTGTTTCTATGCATTTTTGAGCTGAGCAGGGCTGTCAAAGACAGGACATTCCAGAGGATATTCATTCACAGGGTTACCATAAATTGGAGATGACTTTATGGATGTATCAACAAATAAAATTATACTCAGAAATAAGTCCTATTGAGGGCAATGGGGCTTACTCCCAAGTAAGAGTTCACTGGGTTGCAAATCAAAAGCTTTGTAGAGCTTTGGCAAGATATATATCAGTTCACCCTGACTACAGAAGGCTCCAGAGAGTAACTCTTGTGCAGGTTACCAGTCTTTGCTCTTGGCTACACCACCTCCCTCCACTTTCTAGTTTGGTAGCTCTCTGGCACAAATTGCCCCATTTTCAGAACTTCTTCCCTTCCCTGCTTCTGTCTCCAGGATATACTTTCTTAAAACAGAGCTCTTAAGGTACAGCTTGTCCAGAAGCCATACACTGGCCTACTCGCTCTGGTGAAATACTCAGAGCCGAAGAAGCGCTCTGCACATCTCCAAAGGCACTCTGCTTCAGTGTCAGTGCTGAACCCCAAATTATAACTATGACTGGGTTCAGACAACACAGTGCCCCACACTCAAGGGTTGTTAGTGCAACTTGGTTCAGCTTGGCAGCAGCCCATCTTCAACCCTTGAGTGCAAATGATTGTTTTGTTTGAACCTTTAGATCAGGGGTCTTCAAACTTTTTCAACAGGGGGCCAGTTGAAAGGTGCTGGTGGTGGGTGTGGGCCGCCAAGGGGGTGCCAGCGAGGGATCTGGGCTGGTGAAGGGGTGGGCAGGCACGCACGGCGAGGCAGTGGTTTGCTCACACGAAGATCGTTTTCTCCGAGTGAGTCCAAAATTATCTCCATGCGAGGAAGCTGCCGCCTTGCCGTGCGCATGCTTGCGCGGTGAGTCCAAAATCTCTGAGGCGGGCTGGATGTGGCCCGTGGGCTGTAGTTTGAGGACCCATGCTTTAGATCTTTACTAAGCCTTTTCCAACTCATAACATATATACTGAGTTTTACACCACGGAGAAACCTTGTATAGCATTAAGAAGTCAACATACAGAATACACATGGTTTATCTGAACTTACTCCTATTTAGAGGAAATCTATTGAACTATTCATTGTACATTTCCTTCATTCCAAGTAGAATTACCGTATTTTTTGCTCTATGACTCACTTTTCCCCCCCTCAAAAGTAAGGGGAAATGTCTGTTTGTCTTATAGAGCGAATATGTGTGTGCAGTACATCTGTCAGATGGGCAGCCCATGGGGAAGTGATGGGGAATGTGCCTGTGATGTGCGCATTTGATTCAGAATATTTTTTTTCTTGTTTTCCTCCTCTAAAAACTAGGTGCGTCTTATGGTCAGGTGTGTCTTATAGAGCGAAAAATACGGTACATAGTCATGGCTAATTTTAAGGTAAATTGATCCTAAGCCGATTAGAAATCCCATTAATTTCATTTGGGTCTACTCTGAGTAAAACTAACACTAAACGCAACCTATTGTAAAACACTTAGTGTTGAACAAGTTGAGCAATAAAAAACAAAGAAATAATGAATTCATAAACCCGAGATTCAGTTAATGCATATGCATTCTCTCAAGTTTCTGTATGCAATTGGAAGAGGAAACAGAATAAAATATATATAAAAGGCATGTATTTTCTTTAAAAGTATTATTATTAATTTCATTTTTGTACTACCCAATAGTCTAGGCTCTTTGGATAGTTCAAAAGCATTGCAAACCAAAAATACATTGAAACTATATCAATTCCCGCTTGTTTTCTTGAATTACATGGCAGCTGGGAACCTAGAAAGGTAAGTATAATGCGAGCCAGTGAGCCAAACTAGACATGACAAGGTGATCATCTTTGTTGTTCATATATCTGCTTTGCTTATCTATTGTGTGAACACATGTGTGCCTGATTTTTTATCTATACATGTGTATGCCTCCCTATACTCCAAATATGATAAGGAGTGCAGAGGGAAGATATATCTTCTGCCCGCATACGTTTCCCTCCCTGCTTTCCACCACAGGCATGGGAAGTGAGCTGGGCTGGCAAAACACATCACAACACAACACTATGTGCTTAAAGTGAGAGAGTACTACGAAACGAAGTGGGCAAGGGGGGTTCTGTTGCCCTAGTCTTCATGTCCCATTCCGTATGTGAAAAGTTTTGAAAACAAGCAATAAGCTAGGTTGGCCCTATGGTACAGGTGACAGGTTTGGGTCAGGTCACTTTGGTACCTGACTGACCAAATATTGCCTCCACCCTCAGACACAGGCTCAGCAGTTTACATGAGGCACAATGAGGTGGGAAAGCATTCCCACACAAACCTCTGACAAAGTGGGTGAGAACTGGGCAAAAACAATTGTGCTCCTCTGCAGCTCCTGCTTGTTTTCATGGGGCAGGAAAACTTCTCTGCAAAATGTGTGTCCCCCCCCCCCCCCCCACTGGTCAGAACTCTGCATGCCAGCCTTTCTTGTTAGCCCTTAAAATCCACCACTGAGGAAGCTGCCTCTGGGAAGAGCACTGGCCCAGCAGGATTTACTAATTCAGTGTGCTCTTCATACTGGCCAAATAGGCAGGGATGTGGCTCAGGTTGAATATAAGCAGTTGCCCGACGTTCAGAAGTGCCATTTGGGCCCTGTTCCATCTCATCTTCGAAATAGGAGTCAAACCCTATCTGCTGCCCTCCCCCCCAAAAAACCCCCCACCCCTCTTTCTTTAGCCACCCAATCTCACTCCTCTTTCAACACCACCTAAGAGTCCTACTGCTCCCTTTTCCCATCTCAGCCCACCCTGACCTCGCTCACTGACCCCAGTTTCTCTCCCTGCTCTGAGCACAGGACCCTGGAGCCTGCCTGATTTGCAGGCACCTCAGGCCTTCACCCATTAAGCCCCATTTCCTTCCAGTAGGGGACTCAGAAAGGCACACGCGGAGAGAGACACACACAGACTTTCTCCTTTGGAAAGCCTTGCGGATCTGGAGGTACTTGAGACAACGTGCTCTCGGCTGTTAAAAAGACTCAGGTTACAATTCCTGGGTGGCTCAGGTCTCCTGCTAGGCAAAGGAAGGCGGGCCTAGGGAGGCCTCAAAGAGGGATGGGCTGAGACAGAAAGAGAGCGAGCGAGCTCGTAGCCTTGCCTTGCCGGAGTCAGCATTTCCAAGGGTTTGCACTGTGGCAAGAGTTTGAGCCTGGATGAGCGTGGTGCTTTTTTTTCCTGGTCTCGGTGTCGTTGTTGTGTGCATGTTTTTGTTTTTTTTGGGGGGGGGGTGGGCTAGGCTTCCAGTGTCGTCCTGAAAAGCAGAGCAAGGAGAAGAAAGAAAAGGCCTAAGTTCTCCTGCAATGAACCACCCTGGGTTCCAGGGGTGGAGAGACCACCGTTAAAAATAAATACATCCCAGAGTATTGGAGGTGCGCTCGTGTGCTCAGGTAAGGGCTTCTGTTTCGAAGTGGAGGGAGGGAGGGTTGCAAGCCGGAAAGTTTGCATTGACGGCGCCTGCTTGTACTGGTCGGAAACAATGAAGTAGGGTTGAAAAACTGGAGCTGGTTTGAACCTCTCCCTACAGTAAGATCAGCAGAGAGGAGGCTGTTAGGACAAGACTTCTCCCTCCCATTTCTCTGGCTCTCGTTGTTTGCATTGAATTCGGGTGACTAGGGAGGGATGCTGTCAGTGGGCCCATGTGAGCAGCCTCCTCTACCTGGACCTGCATCTTTCTCTTGGGGGAAGGGCCGGGCAAGTGTGGTAGGAGAGAAGAGGAGGAGGAGGAAGGGCAAGGAAGTTCAAATTAATTACAAATGTTCTGTTTGGAGAATAAGTCTTAACTTGTTTAAAGGCGGAAGATAAGTGTTTAAAGAAAAGTCGCAGTTTGCTCAACTTGTAAGCAAGGGAGGAATTCTTATCTGATCAGGCATGTAATAAGAGCTGGCCTGGTCTCAGTTGGCTGGAATGCTAAGAATCTCAGTATTTCCTTGTAAAATAAAATAAAAGTTTCTAGTCCTCATGGTTGGAACAGGTTTGGTAGCAGATGTCCAACAGTCAGGTAATACAGGCAGTATGTCCTCAGGTTGATACAGAAAAAGGCTGGCAGAATCTGAACTAAATTCTTCTTGAGCCCTCCTGGGTTCCTAACAGCAATCCCCCGAACCTGAAGTTGAGTATCAGTCATTCTGATTCTCAGTTTTTTTATTGTCTTCATAGAGGAACATGGATTGATCTGATTCTTACTTTCCATAAGTGGATTGTGTTGGGAGTCACAGAAATGTGGATGATACAGGGAGGTGGCTGGGTAGGGACTGAGGGATATTAATGGGGCTGTAAGTGGATTGATAGGTGCTGGCTGTGTAAAGCTTGTGGCTTTTTAAAAATAAATATTTTGAAAGGCTGCCGTGGAAAGGACTTTTAGGGAATAGGAGTGCCTTTAATGTAAAGTGGAGTTAGGAATCGAACCTTGACACTTTCGGCCAGACTCCTTATTCTCCTGCAGTACTTGAGCAGTCCCTGCACCTTCCCCATGCACTTTCACACAGCTGACAGGGCCAATATGAGGAAGTCCTTGGCCTGATTAACAGTGCAGGGAACTTGAGCACCCTTGCTAAGTCAGGATAGGTGAATAATTCGTGGCATTCTGCCTCTAGGATGGACATTTGACTGCCACCATGAAACATATGTATGCAACCACAGGGCATGTTGAGGTTGATGGATTTTGTCTCCTGTGAAAGCAGAGAAGTGGGAGCATGGATAGACCTGACTCCGGGCCCAAACCACCAGAAAGCTTCTGTGCAAGTCAAGGTGAACACAAGCCATGCAAGGGAAAGGTAGTGCTACTCCCACTAATTTCAGCACACTGGGCCTTCCCAATGGGTTGTGGGGCCTCCTAATTAGTGAGAAGGGGATGCCCTTTGAATACTTCACCTTAAGCACCAGAGTATCTTGAGTTAGCTGGGCACTGGAAAAACCACTAAAGATTATGTCACTGGCCTAGGGAGGCATTCTGCTCTCTTTTGGTATTATTATTGGTATTATTTGGGGCCCAGATGAGGCATGTTTACCCAACCTGATGGGATCACAGGTGTGTTGGATCACAACTCCCATCATCCCCAGCTAGCAGTGGCCATGCATATCTGAGAGGTCCCAGGTTGGGAAAGGATAACAAATGCCTTGCCCCAGCCCCAAATACTACTAAAATGGAGCAGAAGGGTTTCCTTGAGATTGCAGGGCACCCCTGACTTCATTGAAAGGAAGATTTGGCCTCACATGGTCCTTGCTGGTTTGACCAGGGTTGTTCACACAAGAGGCCCAAGGGGAACCGATCCTCCACAGCTTCAGTTTGATTCAAGGCTATTAAAATGCAGGATTGTCCAATAATGTGAGATGGACAGACCCCATTAATAAGGAAGAGAGAATCAGCAAGCAGTCCACAGACTACATCCATCAGACTCTCCAGTCTGTATGCCATTTCCTTCTCCATTCCACCCTAGGTTGGAAGCTGCTTGTCCATTCTACACCCCTATTTTGCATAACCAGTTTTGCATAACCAACCCCTACTTGGAGATTGCAGTATCATGCAAATGGAGCAAGCATGGTTTATGAGATGGTTAAAGATCATGGCTTATGTGTGGATCACCTCTGTTTTGGAGCCAAATACCCACAGATACAGAAGATATTCACATTGAAATTCAAATTGTTTGGAATCTGATTTTGTTTGTTTGTTTAATTCTTGCATAGAAGAATTTGTTATGCAATTGTGAACCCAAACTCAGCAGATTTACAAGAATGAACAACTCAGTATGAGTTTGATATGCAAAATTGTGCCCACAGGTACCACAGCTCATCCTGGGTTAAATAATCCAGGACAAGCTGTGCCATGCTATGCAAATCAAAAAAGCCCTACTGTTCAAAGATGTCTATGGAATGCTGGGAGTTGTAGGGCTTTTTGTGGTCTAACCATGCATGGGATTGCACCCTAAGGAGGCTTGTACTTGGGGACAAAGGGACAGAGATATGCCCACATCCTATGTGAGTCTAAATCCTTTTTAAGTTTCATACCTTGCTTTGTAGGACAATGCCAGCACTCTCATTTCTTTGTTTTCTTTGAGGATGAGGGGGTGTTTCCATATCAATTTTGTTGGAAAATCAACTAGTGATTGCATGTTTCCTATACCTGGGGCACTGGAGCAGGAACTAGTATTTACAGATGCTGCAGACTTTAAATTTGTAATTAAATCATTTTCAATGGGATTTTTCAAAATTTGAAATTTGAATCTTTAGACATGATTGCTTATTGCTTTGAAAGTTGCCATCTTACGAGATTTCATATCTGACACCTTCCAAAATCAAAAACTGTCAAATGCCGCAGCATTCCAGTAATCAGATATAAGGAAGTAATAAATACTGTTCCAAGCCTGTTCTCAAATGCAAATACCACTCCAGGTCAACTGTCCAGTGCTATCAAACATGAACTCTGCTATACTGAAATTAAATAATTATAGATAAAATCAATGCAATCATTCCATGAATATTGTATATCAGCATTTGCAGAGGAGAAATTTGAAGGGATTTTGGGGGGAGCTAATTGGTCAGTATTACATAGTGATGAGAGCTGTGCATAAATTACACAGTACATTTCCAGTGAAAAATTTAATAACCAGAAGCCTGAGTCCTCTTTTAAAACACAGAAGTACAATTCAGCAACTCAATTTCATGTGGCTTAAATAAAAGCAAATTGTATTCTTTTCAATTGCACTACATATGTTAGTAATGATTATTGTTACGTTTATTAATATTCCACCTATTCCAATACTGAGACTCAAGGCAGCTTACATTAAAAACTCACACTGTTAAAACATTAATGGAAATGTTCAGCTAGATTAAAATTATAAACGTACCAAAACTGAAACAATAAAAATGGACTGTAGAACTGTGTTTGTGTTGCCCTCCCACAAAATTTTTGTGAATGGCAATTGTTACAATGCTTATTATGGGCTGTATTCTGGTGCCACAAGAACCCATAGTGTACAACCTGCAGTGTGTGCCTGACAGATGATCAGGCACATATGTTGCTGATCCCCTCTCCCCCTGTGGCTTTCCCACAGGTATCCATCCCACAGGACACCTCAGGAGCAAGGAGCCTTGTCCTGCTCCCTGCCACAAGACATTTGGGCTTGTCTTTTTCCCCCCTTTGAAGCCCTTTTTGGGTGGAGATTGCAGAAGCCAGCTGTGTAGCCAACCTTCATGATCTCCCTAGAAACTATTTCTCTAAGGTGCCCCAGTGGTACTTTGGAGATAGGATCCTGTGACTGCCTATCATTTAAAAAAAATGTTTTTTGTACACAGAAATACGTGCCAGAACATTATTTTTACAATTATTTGCACAAAAGTGCTTATTTGCTTAAGGGCAAGTAATTGGATTTCAAGCCTTGACGGGCGACTGAAATTGGGTGGTTTTGGACTGCAGCATATCTTTGTGCATGCCCCAGTCCAAATCCCTTGCTTCACTCAAAGTTCCTTTTTAAGGGGGCCCCAAGATTGATAGTCACCTGTCAAACTTAGTCTCCTTTCCAAAGGAAGGGATGCATTTTTAGCCTTTTCTGAGCCTTGGAGGCTTTGAACAATGGCCAAAATTTGCTTCCTGGTGTTGACTAAAGAGGGAAAGTAGTTATGCTTTTGCTCAACTGCCTCTAAGCATTTTAAATATTTTTGCACATTTCTATGCACAAAATTATTTTTAAAATGCTGGGCATTTTGGCAGGATAAATAATAGGAGAAGTCCCCAATATGACTTGACAGCTGGCTTTTGCAGTCTCCTTCCCCTGTCTTCAACTAGCTCAAAACAGCTCACACTGGGGAACAGGAAACTTCTACCAGTACCAAGTTGCCATTCTGGTACTTGTGGGGTGGCTGGTTTTGTCCCTCTTGCCAAGTGGCTCACTAGCTATTTGGGTTGACCCTCAATGGGTTGTATTTTCCAAGGCTGTGCAACATGACAACCCATCATGGTTTAAACAAACCCTGCTTAAGACCATGGTTTGTTAGGGTGGCTTATAATCCAAACTTAAGCCATCCTGATGAAACCACAGCAGGTTCGCATGACATTGCCAAAGGTTTGCCGCTGTAAATTGTCATGTCATGCTAACCTTATCACTTGTCTGTACTTTCTGGATTTCAGTTTTCTCTAAATGCAGTTTGTATTTCCTCCCTTCCCACATGTGTGTATAAATCTGCCAATTTGAGGCTTACCATTCATGTATCTGATGAAGCAGACCATGTCCACAAAAGGTTATACTACAGTTAAATACATTAGTCTTCAAGGTGCCACATGAAGGTGATATCCAAACAGAATATGGTTGTTTTGGATGGCAGCTGCTCTGAGGTATAAAAACAATAACAATAGTGGTAACTGTCTCCATTCAGGTAACACTCTCCATATCAGCTACTTCTTTGATGGTCCCCAAAGCTTCTGCTGAGCACTTAGTGCTTGCTGGAAAAATCTGGGCAAGTTATTGTGGTGCCTATTCAGTTCACACACAGATTTTTAAGCCTGGTCACATGAACCGTGTTTATGAATACAGAGGAAGATGAGTAGCAGGTATGGAAGATTATCAGATTTCTTTCTGGAACACATTTAAAAAGAAATCTACAAGTAAATGCCTTTCCAATTGAGCATTAAAGAGTGAGTGTATTGTAGAGTTGGACTGGGCCTTGGGAAAACCAAGTTTCTAGTCTCCCCTTGGATAATGAAGCTCACTGGGTGACTTTGGGCCAGTCACTTACTCTCAGCCTAACCTACCTTACAACCTAACCTTACCTGTTGTGAGAATGGAATGAAGGAGAATCCTGTAGGTTCCTTGCAAGATGATAATAGTAATAGTAATAATGAATAATAAGTAATAATGAATAATAAAATCAGATCTTAGCCTAGTTCATTAGTTTTTCTACCTCTCCCTTTTAGGATTCACTGCAGATCCCCATTTTTAACCCCTCTTCAATTAGGCCAACCCAGAACAGAATGCCCTAACTTTTGAGTACTGAAAGAAGCTGCTTTGTTGCTCATATCATAACAAACAGGAGGTTTTATTGTTGGTTTTAGGCTTGTTTGTGACCACTTCCCCCCTTTGTGCTAAGCCCTGAGGTCAGTGGTTGCCTAATTGAAAGCAAGGCCAGACCACACTTAAAAAATCAAGGGCAGGATTTACCTGTCAACACCCAGCCGCCACCCACATTGCTGCAGTCTGTGCTTTTCTGCATTTCAAACCATCCCTGCAAATTGTTTCTGTCTCTTCTCAGCTGAGTTTTAGACTTAGTTGCCTCAGAAGTCCTGTCACTTGAGCAGGCAAGACTAATTTTCAAGCCTTTGGATACAGAACAGGAACACCAGAGTCTTTTGATAAAGACAAAGGGAACCAGAACCTGCAATGTACGCATACACTTCAGCTGCCATCACCTCTGGCTAAACCCATTTTGCTGGGCTTGAAAAACAATAGAACTTGAGAAACATGCCCCCCCCACATGCATAACCTGTTTAGCAGGGGTGAAAATGGCATGTGTAAACATGGCAAACACCACAAAAACACTGAAAAAAAACACTTTCAACCCTCTGCAAACAAAATTAAGAAAACACAAACCTGTCCCCAGCCTGCTTCATCCTGTCAGGTGTTGAAAAGTCCCATATTCCACAGGTGTACAGGGAAATGGCCATCTATATGTGCAATCGAATGTGCGCTCAAAATAATGTAAGAGCTAAATCCTCTTTGCTCTCTGACTCACCTGCTTCAGTTCCCCTCCACATGGGGCAACTTTATCACCACAGGGGGCATGCTATTAATATTAGAGTGCTACTTCCACTCTTCCAGTTTAGTATCTAAATGAGTGTTTGTAGCTCTTTGTACAACACACAGAGAACATTTATTCAATACCCCTACCTTTCAGCCAAAGAACAGCACTCAAGAAAGCTAACAATAAGTCAGGTTGAATCAAAACTATAACTGAAAGATAACATGACAATGAATCAATTAAAATACAATTAAAGCACAACAATCAAAGAAATAAATCGCACCAGCCAATTAAACCCCCACTTTGGTAGCAAACTAGCTTATATTCCAAAAGACTGCCTGGATGAATTTATTTTTGCCTCTTGGTGGAAGGACACCAGAGAAGATGCAAACCTAGCCTCTCTTGACAGGGAGTTTCAGAATATGGGGGCGGCCACATACCCACCAAATCCACTTCTAATGGTGGCAAGCATGAGAAAACCCCACCCCCTGAGGTTCTTAAAGCCCAGGCAGTGTGATATAGGTGAAGGTGGTCTGTGGCTTGGTCCCAAGATATATAGGTCTTCCAGACCATACCTAGCACTTTGAATGGCATTGTAAAATAAAATGGTGGCCACCGAAGCTGGTGTAAAGCAGATTCACATGTTTTCTGCTGTGGTCAACTGTCTGGCCACAGTGTTGTGAACCACCTCAAAGGGGCTGTTCTTCTGGCCCTGCCATTCAAACCTCAGTCTGGAATGGGTGCTGGGATGCGTATGTGCATAGACTTCTCATTTACAGACAGCAGTGCCAGAGGGACTGAAAGAAAGGCAAGTGGGTTCTAGATCAAATCATGCCTGAACTCCATTCCCTGGAAGGCAGGGGACAAAACTGAAGCTGTCATACTTGGAGCACATCATGAAAAGGCAGGACTCGCTGGAGAAGACAATCATGCCAGGGAAAGTCAAAGGCAAAAGATGACCTAATATAAAATGACTCAATTCAATAAAGGGAGCCACAGCCTGAAGAGCTGAGCAGGGCTGTCAAGAACAGGGCATTTTGAAGGGTGCCACCAGGGCGTTTTCACAGGACCACCATAAGCCAGAGACTACTTGGCAGCACTTAATTAACAGCAGCAAAAAGTACCAGAGGGAGTTGTTATTCTCTGGAGGCCTGCACCTTTTTTCTGCATGCATTCCCCCTTCAGGTGAGTGATCTGTGGAAGGAGTTGAGGTTGCCCTTTCATCAGATCAATTTGGTATCAGTTTCTTTAGCGCCTTCCTTAAATGGTATAATTAATATGGAAGGGAAGTCAGGCTAACAACCAATTAAAAATGTTAGTGGTTTAGTCATCTTTTACCTAAATTGATCTGTGAATTTAACTACCTTTGCATATTACCAAATCTCACTGTATGTGTTTTTGAAATGCTAAGAGTGCAAGATAACATATCTTTCACTAAACAAAAGCATGCACTCCATATTTGAAAGAAAGATTGCCTTCAGTATTCCCCTTTCCCCCAAATGAATAATGGCCTCAAGAAAATGATTGTAGGCTTAACCCACAGCCCCACAAATTAGATTCTCTATGGTTAATCAACTAAAGCTTTGCCTGATTAAGCCACTAATTAACCAATTAAAGCCTTAAAGGTATGCTTTATAAGATCTCAACTCCTGTATACAACTTAAATAATAAAGGAGGAAATGGACATATAGGTGGCCTGAAAATACCCTTGGAGATGGCAACTTGCTTCAGTGTGACATGAATCACTGTGAACTGAAAAATGTACACTGATTTTTTTTTTCTTTGATACATGAGGCAGCAGGTGAGAGACAGAACATAGTAAGGGTTTCTGAGGAAGAGTAGCTGTTTGTCTGTCATTAAGAGCAATGTGTATACATTTCCTGAGGTCTTGCAGTGCCCTTTTGCTCTTGTGCTGTTGTTAGTAAATAGGTGAAGAGCTGAGATTCAGAAAATGTTATTGCTTGTAGCACTTGTGCTTTGTGGAAATTAGATCTTCTCGGTGCTTAAACCACAGATGTTGCCATGTTAGATAAATGCAGTTTCTCTCACAGTTAATATTTCCACAGTGAATTACCTGTCTTTATTTCGCAGTCTGTAGAACAGGCATGTTGAAACTCTGGCCCCAGTGTGTCCTTGCACACTGAAGGATTTCTAGGGTTGTAGCACCCTGAGATTCCCAAATAACCTCCCTCTCTTCCGCTGATCCTACTCCTCACCCCCACAAGTAATCATTTAGTGGTTTCCCAGCTTTAGAACATTCCCCCCTCCTTTTAAAAGGTTGAAATACCTCCACAAAAGGCATAGTTGCTGCTTTATGATAAGACCTTTGATACAAGCAGGAAAACTTGGTGTCTTGAGTCAGCATGTTTCTAAGACAGCTCTCTAGAAAGTTCCTATTCTCTCCTTGACAGAATGTAATCCAGGGCCATCAAGTGATGTGTCTGAGACATTTTCAGGATGCTTTTTGAGCTCACTGGTAAATGAAATAGTAAAAAGTGTCTTATGTTTCAGTGACTTGGTACTAAATGGGAGAAACAGTGTAATTGGTCCTGTACTAGATATTGGAGTTTTGCTGGCTATACTCGTGTGTCCTCAAATCATTGTGAAAGCAAAGTTAGCATTTGGAGCATAATATATGTATTTCAAATAGTTCAATTGCTTCTCAAAAATTATCGCTCTGTAATCTGCAGAGCAGCCCTGCAAATGCAGCAGGTATTATTATCCCCCATGTTGTAGATGGGTTGGACAAAACTCTGACTTGCTGTAGGCTATCTGGTGAGCTTATGATTGAAGCTGGAAACATCAAGCTTGCAGCTTAGATTTTAGTAGATACATGAGACTGTTCACTGTTGCCTTTCTTGAAGATAGAGTATATAACATATGTATATGCTGACCTTTTAGAATACTGTGTTGTATTTCCAGTAAATTAACAAACCATTACAACATCTCACATACCTTATACTTGTGTGCAGAGTTCCTAATTGGCTAAAACAAAAATGCAGCCTGAAATGCTCTTGTGCCTTTTAAACACAACTTGATCTGCAGAGCTAAACAGTTAGACAGTCCTGTGGTCCCAAGATCAGCATCTTGTGGACTCCAGGTTTGCCCAGAGTCTTACCTGTTGAGGTTAGAGACAGCATTCCAGCCTTGCAAGTGGTAATTAGAGATCTGCTTCCTCATAGCCAGCATGGAAAGAGCTGTATTGGCTGTTCTTCCTGATCTCTGTGCATCACACATAATGGGTACTACGCCTGCGCAGTGACTGTTGCCGGCCAGAATACCCAAGCTGCAACGGTTTTTGGCGGGAACTCCGCACCCCTCCACCCTGGTGCTATATAAGGCGGAGCGCCCGCCATTTTCCTCAGTCTTCTTTCGACCGCTGATCGCATTGCCTTGAGTCATTACCTTGTCTTCTTGTACTTACTGGTTGTTTCTCTAATTGTTTCTCCAGCTGAATCCAAGTTATTGCCCCTTGTTTCCCGGTTAATTCTTTCCTCTTTACTTTCCTATATTATATAGGAAAGTATATAGTTAGTATTTCTCTTTTTTCCTTCTACCTTTACTATTCTTCTTCTGATCTTCTCGATGGCTCAGTGCACAGCTTTTTGAAAGTGGTCAAAATGCGGGGCTAAAATGTCCCCAGCGGACCCACACGAGCTCTGCCTCCTCTGCTTAGGAGAGCGGCATCATACCAACAAGTGTGGGCACTGCCAGGCCTTCACCAAACAGGCCAGGAAGAACTGAGAGAATAGCCTGAGAAAGGTCCTTTGGGATCAGGCCTTACTAGCCTCCGATGAACTCGCCACTCAGCCTATGTCAGCCAGCCCTTCCATGGTGACCTCCCCGCAACCATCCTGGGGAGTTGCTTATGAGGAGACCTCTTGCTCCTCCCACTCCTTACTCAAACAAAAGGAGAAACGGAAGCATTCCGACCACGGGGATCTGTCAGTCTCGAAGAAGGCCAAAAAAGATAAGTCGGGCAAGACCAGCAGGAAACAGGCCCGCTCCAGAATCACAAAGGGATTCAGATTCGACCGCCTTGTCAGTCTAGATGGCATCATCGGTCCCGACACCCTCAGCACCGACACCAAGAGAACTGATGCAGGTCATGCCGCCCAGATCCCCACAGAGGATCGAGCTGGCAGGCCTGACTATGTTACATCCACTCGAACAGGTCGTTCATGGGTTGATGTCAGATGGGGAGATCCATGACTCTCCCCCAAGGTCTTTGCCATGCCATCAACTGGCCTGCTCTCCAACCCCAATGCCATCCTCTCCTGAAGTTCCCAGGAGGACCATGGTGGTTGAACCCGACCAGCATCGCTGTTCATTGGGACAATCCGCCAGATCATGGGTCCTGATGCCGTATGAAGGGCCAGAAGCCTCACAGCCTCAATATTGGGGACCACCCCCATATGGCTACTACATGCCAAGGGAATACGGCCCTTGGTCCCGACAGACAAGGATGGAAGCCCCTTCTACTTCCGCGCTGACAACCTCTCACCATCCCCTTCTCCAGCACAATCATCCTTGAGTCCACCTTACCCATATGACTCGGACTCTGAGGACTTGGACAATTGTTCTACATCTCCTGCGGCAGTCATTTCCACCCAGGGACCTGGGTTGCCCGAAGAATCCTAGTCACTTTCGGTGAGCTTATGGGTTGCTTAATGAGAGCCTTGGAGATTGAGGTTGAACATCAGCCCAACGTTAATAAGGACAACTTTTATGATAGTGGAAGATGGTTCTTTACAAACAATATTACCATCCTGTTGATTACAACCTTGCGGGAGGTGATGGAGGATACATGGACTTCTCCCAATCAACCTCAGTCAACATCTAGGAGGTACGAGTCCATGTACAAAGTCAAAGAGCAAGATATTCCCTTCCTTTTGAAACACCTGAAGCCCAACTCTATCGTGGTCGAATCATCCCAGGGGCTAGGCAACAGGGAGCACTCGGCCCCTAGGGACAAGGAAGGAAGAAAAATCGACCTGATGGAGCGGCGAATTTATGCGGCTATGGGACTAGGCTTGAGAATCTCTAACTATGAAGCAACAATGGCAAGGTATCAGTATTTTCTGATGCAGTGGCTGGACTCGATCACCTCGTCCATCCCGGAGCAACAACGTGACCTAGTCCAAGTCTTCATAAGAGAGGCTATGCAGCTCGCAATCCAACAGCTCACTACAGTCTGCCATCATGTCGATTGCGATTCCTGCGCTCTAGTTGGCTCTGTCGCTCTCCGAAGGCATGCCTGGCTACGATCGTGTAACTTCCTGGAGGAGACCAAGAGACGAATTGAGGGGATGCCGTTTGACAGATCGGGCCTTTTCCATGATTGGACAGACCACAAGCTCGAGCATATTTATAATGCTTGGGCTACCGCCAGGAAGATGGAGATCCCGTTGTAAGTGGCATCAATCTCGATACCCTAGGTACCAACCTTACCACTTTTACCAGCCACGTCAACAATTCCCTCAGCGACAGCAGCGAAACCATATGCAACCGGCTGCCCAATATCAACAGGGCTGCCACCGCCAACCTGCTGACAAGAGGCAGTGTTGATGGGCACTGCGAACCGATCCTCTCTCTCCTACACCCCTCCCCACTCCCCATGGGGGCCGGCTGCAAAGCCGACTCCCTCTTTGGGAGACCATCACATCTGACAAATAGGTCCTTTCCATAGTTGAATCTGGATATAGAATCGTGTTCGACGTCATCCCTGTTCGATGCTATACACCGCCCCATTGGAAATTCTTAGAGAAGAATTCTTCAGAAGGGAGCAATCCGCCAAGTCTCCCATTCTGACGGACCTTGCGGTTTCTACTCGAGATATTTCATGGTACTGAAGAGAGATAGTGACTTCTGTCCCATACTCGATTTGAGGGGCATCAATGCCTTTATTACAACTAAGAAATTCCATATGACCACCTTACAAAATATCCTCCCCTTGCTAGAGAGAGAAGATTGATTCGCGTCCATTGATCTTAAGGATGCCTATTTTCATATCGGTATCCACCTGTTTTATAGGAAGTTTCTCCAATTTACAGTTGGCTCGGACATTTTTGAATATAATGTCCTCCCCTTCAGACTTGCCACAGCCCCCAGGGTATTTACAAAGTGTATGGCTCTGATATGTGCTCACCTTCGTCAACGAGGTATTCAGATTTATCCATATTTAGACATTGGCTTATCGTCTCCCCCTCTCGGGACCGACTTAGTACAGACATTGACATTACATGCATCCTCCTGGAGGACTTGGGGCTCCTTATTAATACCGAAAAATCCTGTCTCACTCCTTCACAGGTCATCGAGTTCATAGGAGCGCAACTCAATTCAGTCCAAGCGCAAGCATTTTTACCACGGACCCGTATGGACAGACTCTGCTCCGTAGCTCGTCAGGTCCAGAAAGGCGGGCGAGTCCGGGCATTGCTTATCCAGAAACTGTTGGGCCATATGGCGTCAACAATCGTAGTTGTTCTGAATGCCAGACTACGGATGCGGCCACTCCAGTTGTGGTTCAATGCAGTGTTCCAGCCCCTCTGCAACTTTCCAGGACAACTTCTTCTTCCTCCTGCTTCAGTTCAGCAGACGCTGACTTGGTGGATGAACCCAGACAATCTCACTGTCGGTGTTCTGTTTCACCAGCGACAACCCTCCATCTCGCTCCATACCGATGTGTCTCTCATGGGTTGGGGAACACACTGTTCCAACCTACGAACACAGAGCACATGGCAAGCACACGAGAGGTTCAATCACATCAACTTTCTCGAGTTGCTGGCAGTTTTCAAGGCACTACAATCTTTCGAACCTTTGTTACGGAACCGATCAGTACAGGTAGCCTCCGACAACACAGTTACTGTGTTTTACCTGAACAAACAGGGCAGTACAAAATTGGTACCACTGGCTCAATTCTCCATACAAATTTGGGACTGGTGTATCCCCAGAGGGGTTTTGCCCACGGCAATCCATCTGGCAGGAATACACAACCAAGAAGCAGACACCCTGAGCAGGAAGATGTCGTCAACCCACGAGTGGGAATTGGACAACCAAGTCTGCAGAGACTTGTTTACCTGGTGGGGTACTCTGACAATAGACCTGTTTGCGACAGCTTTGAATTCGAAATGCATGACCTACTGCTCCAGGACAGGAATGGGTCCAAACTCACTAGGAGATGCCTTGATGGTGATTTGGTCGGATTCATTCCTGTTCGCCTTTCCACCGATTCCATTGATCACCCGCACCCTGGAGAAGGCTGGCCGGAACCAACCACGGGTCATCCTCATTACACCATGGTGGCCCCATCAACCCTGGTTCTTGACCACTCTCAGACTATCAAGACACACGTTCTTCCGTCTGCCTCAAATCCCTCACCTGATTACACAGGGAAGAGGGACGAGTCTTCATCCCAACCTCAACACTCTCAAACTCACCACATGGCTCCTGCACTAACTGCCTCTGCCAACCCTCACGTACTTCGGCAAAATACCTTAGTTTCGACGCCAGAGTGTCAGTCGGTACCGAGGGACCTCACTCAACTCTCCTCTGAAGCTACGTCATCTCTACAGGAAATCAAGTTCATCCTACAGTCCTCCCTTCAACCGTCCACTCGTCGATTGTATGAGGCAAAGTGGAAACATTTCACCATGTTTGCGGAAGCTAACCATTTTACTCCGGAATCGCCATCTATCGATAACATGCTTTTCTTTTTGCTTTCTTTGCATCAGTCTGGACTTAAACCCACCTCTGTCAAGGTCTACATAGCAGCTATATCACATATCCATGGCCCTTTGTCAGGTTCATCTGTGTTTTCTTACACGCTCACCCGATGCTTCCTTAAGGGACTACAAAATCTCCATCCTCCGTCCATCAATACCGACTTGGAGTCTATCTGTAGTTCTCCATGCACTCACCAAAGCTCCTTTCGAACCCCTCGCAACGACAGAGTTAAGATTGCTATCTTGGAAAGTAGTCTTCTTGGTCGCTATAACCTCAGCGAGAAGGGCTAGCGAACTTTTCACCCTCCATGTGGACCCACCATACCTGATCTTCCACAAGGAAAAGGTAGTTCTGCTTACAGATCCGGCATTTCTCCCCAAGGTGGCCACAGCATTTCACGTTAACCAGGACATTGTGCTTCCAGCATTCTTCCCGTCCCCATCCACCCCAATAGAGAAATCTCTTCATTCCCTTGATGTACGCCGGTGCCTAGCTTTTTACCAGTCACGCACAGAGAGTTTCAGGAAAACTAAACGCCTGTTCATCAAATACTCTGAACCTGATAAGGGCGCACCTCTCTCTCTCCAGAGACTATCGAAATGGATAGTACAAACCATTGAACTGGCTTACCAACTGGCCAAGATAGATCTCCCCGTTGCTCCTAGGGGCCATTCTGCCAGAGCCATGGCAGCCTCCTCAGCCTTCTCGTCGGGCATCCCACTGCTGGACATTTGTAGAGCTGCTACATGGACAACTCCCTGTACCTTTACCAGACACTACAGATTGGATGTTCGGGCCAGGCAGGACTGCTCCTTTGGACGGGCTGTCCTTTCATCCATCCTCCACTGATGACACCGACCCACCTCCAGTGAGTGAAGCTTGCTAATCACCCATTATGTGTGATGCACAGAGACCACGAAAAAGAAAGTCAGGTTACTTACCTGTAACTGTCGTTTTTTGAGTGGTCATCTGTGCAGTCACACAACCCACCCTCCGGCCCCACTTGGTGTTGAGGGAACAGGATGTTAGTCTCTTTTATAGACTTCTCTGATGAGTGGCATGCTCCGCTAGGGGGCAATCTGCCAGTCTCCAGGGACTGAGGAAAATGGCGGGCGCTCCGCCTTATATAGCACCAGGGGGGAGGGGTGCAGAGTTGCCGCCAAAAACCGTTGCAGCTTGGGTATTCTGGCCGACAACAGGCACTGCGCAGGCGCAGTACCCATTATGTGTGACTGCACAGATGACCACTTGAAGAACGACAGTTACAGGTAAGTAACCTGACTTTCTCCAATATCAGAAAAGATAACTGAAAGGACACAAGATATGGGTGGGGGGAGGAAAAAGGGAGACCTGACTGGCCAGGATGGGAGTTATTCTGAGCTTCCTTCCCTGCCCTGCCAAAGTGCAGGCTAAAAAGCTGGTCTAGTGAAATCTGCAGGGTGAGAGGATGGGGACACAGGCAATCACTTCTGCCACTCTCCATAGGGCTTGGAGGCCTCTGAGTTTAGGGGCTTCTGATCACCAAGGGTGCAATCAGTGGGTTTGTGCCCTAAAGCTTTTAACAATCAAGTTTAAAGAGAAGTGAATGAACTGTTTTAAAAATTGGCAAGCCCATATGTAGCAAAGTCACATAAATTCTTCATAAAACAACACCAAAGCCCACTGCTGGGGGATGGGAACTCTGCAAATGTGAATAAACTTTCAGCTCCCAGTGTTCTTTCTTCAGTAGGTACTAGACAAGAAAATAAAATTGTGTATGCTTCAACCAGCCTCTGTAGCTCTATTTTAAATGCCCTGACAAGGTCCAGGTGATAAATATGTATTACTTGATAATTGCTGTAAATCATGTAGGTGTTGAGAAGTTGGCAGCCTCTGGGGAAAGTTTTAGGCCCACATTCCCCCTCTGAAATGAGACTCTCCCCAATGCCCCAAATGTCTGTATTCTGTTGGGAAAGTCTTGACACTAATGTCTCCTTCCTTATTCTATTAAGTTTGAAATGATCTCCTCACTGAGGCCAGCCAGGTGCCAACTTTATTAACCTTTTAATGACAGGTTAAGACTTCCCCCTATGCAGAGCCATTTAATTGTATTTAAAAACTCTTATTAGCATATGGATGGGGCCTGGACTTACCTTAGCTGCTTTTAACTGATCTAGTTGTATTAATTGCTTGCCTTCCATTTTTAAAGTGAATTTTTTTGACATTGTATATCATTTGCATTTTATGCTGCATTTATTGTATTCTACAATTGTTGTAAACCACCCAGAGAGCTTCAGCTATGGGGAAGTTTACAGATGAAATAAATAATAATTATATCCTTTCTTACTATAAAAGGGAAAGCCATGAATTGTTCAAGATAGACCTTAAACAAGAATAATTCAAGAGCAGTAGTCATTTTAAAGCTTTTGAACCAACTGGGTTTTTTTTCTCCTGCATTGTATTTCCATGCGGTTTGTTTGCAGAGGGAGGAGGTTGCAAAGGTCAGTTTGATCAAGGAGTGAAGGCTATAGCTTGCAGAACTTCTTAGGCTGGTGTTAAGGATATAGGGGCAGGGTGGGAGAAAGGCACCATGCAAGCACTCTTGGCTTTCTGCAGCATAGTTGGTTTCCAGTTTGAATTGAGTTCTTTCCCCATCCTGGCTCATTTGTGTTACCTTAAGCCAAACTGTTAAACTAGACAGCAAGGAATCAATCGCAAAGCATTCTGTTTATACATAAGCATTTATTGTGGTGAGGACTGGAAACAGTAGTGACAACAGAACAGGACAGAAATGGACCTGTTTTGTCAAAGCTCAAGAAATGCTCAGTGAATTCAGAAGTGTTACATGTGCAGGCCAGTTTCCAACATTAGAGGGGAAGAAAGGAAATCTAAACTTGGATGGAATATCTTGTGCACAACTGGGCTTTTACATGCATACCATCCAATTGGTACTATAGTCTTTGAAACAGAGCAGGTTGAAGTCTTTAAAGTCAAAGGCCTCCCAAATTCATTTTACTGGGGAGGTGGTAATCTTGTTAAGCCCCTCCTTCTCTGGGGATGCCTGTTCCTTGCCTTAGAAGAGGCACTGCAAAGTTTTAGGAGGGAGAGCCAGGAAACCACTGAATAACTGGGGGAAAGGACATGGGACCAGGCAGAGGGGTTTGGCCAGTGAGGCACCCTTGGAGGGCTGGATCTGGCCCCAGGCATGAGATTCCAGTCTTCTACAACAGCTTCCTCAAACTGGCTGACCTGTAAATCTAGGTACTGATGAAGGAGGGATCCAGGACAGACTCTGCCAAAAACTGGTTTTTCATGACAGTTTAGCAACAGACTAGAAGCTGCTGTTGCAAAGGCAATTACCTAGGTTCTAATTTAGTTGCTGAGCCTTTCACAGTCATCTGTGGCTGTTCTTTGGTATACCCAGTGGGTGGGACTGCATCAGGTAGTCACAGAAGCTCTTTCGTGGGGTGGGGGAAACACACGCACACGCACACACAAACCCTATTGCCTCCTAGATTTGAGTGATAACTCTGAATCATCAGTAACTATGGCCATCAACTTTGGCAGAAATACTATGACTTGGTCTCCACCTTCGTATTAAAGAAAGCAACCCACTAGCTTACTTTAAATCTCTCTAAGACGGCATCCCCTTAGTGAACATAATGAGAGATGAACTTGAAGATGTCAGGGTTTCCTCCCTTGCTAAGGATGTATGGAGTCCTGTTTGAATGGAACTGTTAGACTGACTGCACCCCAGTATCTTAGTATCTGGAGTGCTTCATTGTTTTGACTGGATGGAACTATCAAGCCAGAGCTCAGTGGTGCTCTGTGATTCTGCTGCTGGGACATAAGGATCCAAAGGCAGACTCATGTTATCTTCAAGTTAATTCAAGCCTCTTCTTTCATCCACTGCCAAAGCTTGTGGCAGATAGATGAGCCTGGTTTCAGCTGGAGCACATGTGGTCAAGTTCAGATTGGCCAAGGTTTTCCATGGCAAACTTTCTGCTGAGTGTACATGAGCAGTTCCCTGCAGTGGGTGATGTACATATGTGCATATGAATACAGTATGGGTGGGGAATTGCTAGCTTAGAGCTTCAGCATGGAGGTTCCTCAGAAGGCCCATCCCTTTTCCCCCAACCACCAATTATTTTGTAGTTTCCTGGCTTTTCTGCAGTTTTTCCTCCACTCTAAAAATTTTAAATCCCCCTAAGCCTTAGGAGTAAGAGCTTAAGGGCACATCATATGCATGTTTAGACAGTCAAAAATCCTGCATTTTCCAGCATGCCCTATTTATTTATTTAAAAATTTTACATGGCATCCCCACATGCCTTGGATCTCGGGACAACCCTAGCCAGACATAAGGAGAATAATATACTGTAACTTTTTTCTATCTAAGCATATTTAGGATTGTGTCTTAAAGCTCTTTGTAGGCACATTGAGAGTTGTAGGACTCCTTTTCATCTAAACATGCATAGGATTGTGTCCTTAAATTACTGTGAGCAGGTATTTTGCCCCTACCTGCCCCTGAGAGTTTCTCTGTTATTGAATGTGGCACTGAGAGAAGATCCCTTCTTCTGGCATACTAAATTCTGATTGGGTCAGGATTCCCAGACATGGATATTTAAAGATTTACATCCATACACATGTTGCTTATACTCTGCACATTTGCTATAGGAACAAACTCATTAAACATGTTTGCTGCATGAAGTTTCAATCTACCCAGCTTGTTTGCTAGCATTGGGACATGGCAGTATATACAAAATGACAGCTTTTTGCTCTGAATTGGAAGTTTTCCTTCATTGCTGAAGGTTCTTATGCCTTAATTGCATGACAATGAGAATTTGAACAGGTGTTGCAGTTTTAGTTTCTGGCTTTTCCCCACAGCTCCATGACAAGGGGAAAACCCCCCATACTTTTTGAATTTCTTATTAACCCAAACTAGATTTTGCATCTTGATGTAGGTATTTCCTCCCCCTCCCCCAACAATCAAATATAGCTTTTTTTTGCTAAAGAGTTCTTGTGATAGGGAAAGTCGTACCTGTTAAACTTCTGCCATGGTGCAGGAGTAACCAAGAACCTGTGAAGGGAAGAAAGTGGCTACTAACCACCAGTAGCTGCTTCTAGACTTGCTTATGCTGATACACAGAGATAAACCTGAGTTCCTCTCATTAAAATGGAAAAGGAGCCTTCATACCATTCCTGTTGCAGAGATGTACAGCAACTGAACAATAACCAATTCATATCAAGTCATCCAGCAGATACTGGGAGCTGAAAACTCTCCTACCCTATCATTTTCTGAGTACCAGTTTGGTTGGGTATTCACAATCACTTAGGGTAGGAATTACCAGAATGTGCTAAGGAGAGTTTTTCTTCTGGTAGGATTGTCTTTTTTCAGCTAGTCACTGGAACAGTGCCTTTAAGGGCGGCATGAAGTGCAAATATTAGTGCAAGGATTGCCTGCTTGAGGCTCTCCAGATGTGTCAACTTACAGCTCCCTTAAGCACTATTGAACCCATTGTGGGGCATCATGAAAGTTTGAGGCCAAAACATCTGGAGGGCCACAAGTTGCCCATCCCTGCATTGATCAATCATCATGCTCGTTGCCACGCTGCCAAAAGCTTTAGCTGTCAGTTTCTGCATATTAAGTTGCTGCTACATGCACAAGAACAAGCAAACTGTTCCATTCTGCCACACTGCCTCCCCAGTGAAATAACCCACACAGCTGGGACTGAAATCTAGACTAAAAGAATGGTTGGGAATGGTGGGGTTTGATCGAAATAAGCCAGCAAACAACTGCCAAAGGAAAGGTAGAAAGAAAACTGAATTTTTGTTTGGAGGGCCTGCTATATCTTTACCCCTGCTGTTCTCGCTCTGTTCTGACTTGCTCCTTCTGACTCACTCTGTTTCTATGTTATGGAAATGTACCAGGGAAGGGGAGAAAATTCCTGAGAGAAATCTGACTCATTCAATTGTCCTTCCTCCCACTAGGAGTTGGTACCATAGGCACCTGTTAAGAATTGTTTGGATTAAGAAGGTCAATATGTTGTGTGGCTTATGGAAGCCATATACCCAGCTTATGGAGTGGTTAGAATACTATGCTAAAAACATGTTGTCACCTTGTCCAGGGCTTTTCCACCTACCACCATAGACACTTTTAAGTTCAGTCTCACTTTTCTAGCAATTATGGCCTCTATGACAAAATGACAAGCCACATTTACAAACTTCTACTAAGGGAAACAGCTCTTACGCTAAGGGCCTGGCATCCTGAGGGCATTCAGAAATAAGGGTTAACCATCCTGTGAGATGGGGGCCCAATCATTTGGGCCTTTCTGATTGCTTTCCACTATATCATACCCAGTGCATTGAGCACATGAAGTCAATTATTGGCATGGTGCAGAAGTTCAGAGCTCACTTTGTGGAGCTGAAAGTCCCAAGTCTTTGCCACAGCAAAGCTGACTCTAGGTTTTGTGAGCCCCTTAGGCAACACCATAGCTGTGGGTCCAAGGAAGGAGAGGTTTCCAGTTTTACTTCTGGCCTATTCCAAGGACAGAAGAAAGGCAATAGTAGCTACATCCAGAACTCAGTACTATCACCAAGGGTAGTTTTTTTTCCTCCCAGTTCTCTGCTGATTGTGGAGGCATCCTTGGGCACTTTAGAACCTGCACACAAGGCTAAAGAAAATGGCAACACTCAAGTACAGCTTCAGGGACTCCAGTTGATGGTGTGGTTCCCAGAAACTGGCTGCCTTGGCCAAGCCTTGTTGTTGGTCCTGACTATCAAAATGGCTGCTGTACAGGAATGTGTCCCAAGGCCTGCTTTACCATTTGGCAGAGAGGGGCAGCCACCTCAGGGAGCTGATTTTGGTGTCCTGAAAGAGCAGCAAATTCTTATTTGTGTCTTTTACTCTGAAGGAGGAGTGCTTGCGGGATAAGCGGCATGTCAACTTCAGATACTACAGACCTTGACAGGAAGGGTCACTTGCTGTTCTGCTTCAGGCAAGAAAATAAGCATGCTGGGCTGGCCCTGCATTTATTGAAGGGGCAGAAATAAAAGAAGCTCCTTGTTGAAGGAGAGAAGACTTACTGAAGCTCATTTGTAGTGGAGAAAACTAGAGCAAGCTCTGTGAGCTGCTATGAACCATGGCGAAGAGAGCTGAATTACGCAGTGTTGTGAGAATTGGGGAGAACAAGGTGGTGTTTGAATGGAAAGCAGCAAGATTTTTTAAAAACAGGTAGGTGGCTTGGTGCCTGTTGGACTACAGCTCCCAACATCCTTTCCCACTGGTTATGTGGGCTAGAAAGTGATGGGAGTTACAGTCCAACAATGGCTGTGGAGAAGTACCAGTTGCCCATCCCTGTCTCAAAGCCACCTTCTCCCAGCGCAGAGGAGTGCAACACCAGTTCAGTTCTGTCTTGGATGTCTGGAGATGGGGCTACATAAGCTACTGCTAACAGGGATGTCAGATGAGAGCTGGTGCTAATGGTAGTTGTGATCCAACCCCCATGTGTGGAACATCAGAGGCCTAGCCATTTCCTCCAAAAAGGTGGGAAATAAAAGCGGCATGTCCTCTCAGCAATATTCTTCACCCTGTCTTTGTGCAGGTGTCAAATCCAAATGTGTGCTTACACAGAGACTGCAGAGAAAAAGAAGCACGGTTTGTTTTCCATTGAATGGGCCCATCAATATTATGTGGACACAAATTTTGTGGGTGGAGTTGGGGTTTTTTTGTTTGTCTTTTAATTGAACTTGCTCACAAAACTTGAGCAGCTGTTTGATATGTCAAAATTTATCTAGGAATTCTGACTCACTGTTGAGATAAGTGTGAAACCAAAAGCTTCTTCCATTGTCAGTGATACAGCAATTTTCATTCCCATTTCCATGTAATGCATTCTTGCATGAACTCTGTGGCCCAGGTCATCTTTATTTCTGCTTAAAAATAGAAATTCTATAAATTCTCTAGTTGGGAAATGTTGAAATTTATGTAAGACCAGGTAGCACTAACACTAATTTGTCAACCTTTCTCCAACCTGATGACCACCAGTTCTGTTAGACTACAACACTCAGCATCCCCCAGCCAGCCGTGGTGGGAGTTGTGGTCCAGAACATCTGGAAGGCACTAGGTTGGGGAAGGCTATGTATTTTTAGACAGTCCTGGAAAGTAATTTTAAATCCAATCCAATTAGTGGTGGTATTCCAAGACACCTTTGTTTCAAAGTGAAAACTGTCTGAACATACTTTGTGGCTGTTTTCTGGCTGGGAGCAAGCGATGCAAAAAGTGAGCTGCTGAATGTGGCATGTCATTTCTGAACGCCTTCTCATCTGTTTTCTGTGTTGTGTTATTTTGCAGTTACATAATGTACTTTGCCTGCCTAATTAGCTCATCAGAAGCTCATCAGGCAACTCTGTTGTAGCAGCCAGGTGCCAAGGGAAATATTCTGCAACCAAACATACACTGGCTTTGGGATGGCAAATTCCCTTATGGGCCTGGCTCCTGTTAGCTGTTGCTCAGCATGAATGTGTCATTTCCCTAGGCAAAGCAGGAGAAAGGGAGGATGAGATGGCATCAGGCTTTACAGAAGAGGTTTATTTATTAAATCTCTCTCCACCCTCACACTTAGTCTAAAGAGCTCAGGGCAATGTCCATGGTTCTTTCTTCTGTCCTTCACTTTATCATCAAAGCAACCTGTAAGGTAAGATAGATTGAAAGAGAGGCAGGCAGGCAGACAAGCCCAGGTTACTCTGCTGAAATCCAACGCATGTTTACTTGGGAATAAGTCCCACTGAACCCAGTGAGTGAGCATTCACAGAACTGCACTGTCTGTGAGTGAAGTGACTGAGTGGGGGTTTGCACCCAAGCACTTTGTGTTGTAGTCTGATGCTCTAACAGCTCTAACCCAGCTTTCCATTGGCTTTCCCAAGACGTCACACACATTTTGTTTTCTGTGATATCCTATGAAAGACGAGCCCGTATGGCCTTTGCAGCAAGGGTGACTAACTTGTAGCTCTCCAGATGTTTTGGCCTAAAAATCTCATCATCTTGCACCACTAGATATGCTGGCTACAGCTGATGGGAGTGGTAGGCCAGACATCTGAACGGCAACAAATCACCTGCCCTTGGCTTACAGGTTTATTGCTTGCCTCATATTAGAATGGGATGCAGTCAAGCTTGTGGCAAGTGGGATAGCCAGGGTTGTGAGAAGCAGCACCAATAAAAAGATGTACTTTCACATGACACATGGATTTTGTGGCCGTGATTTGTAGACAAATTCTTGGAGGGCAGGTCTATCAGCGGGAGTCTTCACACAGCACAAGCCACACAATGTAGAAAGCTGTAGAGGATGACTTCAAAACCGCCTTGGTGCACCTGCAAGATGATTGAATGCATCAAGGGTAGGGCTGCCTTCTCCCCCCAACCCCCAGTCCTCCTGTAAGGGGACCTTGAAGAAGCAATGCACTTTCTCTCCCTCCATTACTAGCCCTGGTCAGGAGCATTTGGGAATGGAGGTGGAGGAGGAGCAGGGATTACTGACAAGCTTCACCTGGCCCTGGGTGACTGGGGTCTCAGCACCTCTTCCTCTTGTGTAACAGCAGCAAGGAGGAGTGGACATCTCTTCTTCTGCCTTGCAGCAAGACTTCGTGAAGGATGTGAGGGTGTGTGTGCTCCCCCACCCCAGCTTTGGTCCATACCACCCCTGCCCTTAGCCCAAAGTGCCACTAAAACATGGCAGGAGCTGCAGTCAAATGATTTGCAAGTGACTCTAATTGTTTGAGCTGCCCTAAGGATTGTCATGTTGTTCAGGTTTGGATGACATGGCAACCGTGGTGTTACTACCAAACCCTAGGATGCCTTTGTATCACCTCCAATATCAGGAGCCTTGCAGTATCACTCACCAGGAAATGTGGGCAGGGGTTTGCCATTGTTGTGCTCAGGTCCTGCTTTTGGGTTTCTCATGGCAAGTGCAGTGCTAGTTGCTCATTAGGAGAACAGCCCAGGTAACCCTTTGCTCTGATCCAGCACCCCCCGCTTACAATTTTAAGCAGAGAACATTAACAGAATGAAATATAGAACCCATGAATTAAAATTGTTTGTGTTCCTGCTCTGTTTTTAAAACCAGGTTCTGCCCTTTATGATCATGAGGAAGTGCCTACAACTCCACTCTGTGCTGTTCTTTAGTAAAGCCTAACATTTACTGAGCAAAACTCTCCTGGCACAGAGAAAAAGAAACTGGATAGCCATCTGAGGCATGGTGGAACTTGGTGTCCTGCAACAGCAGGGGGTTGGACCTGATGGCCTTCTTGGCCCCTTCCAACTCTTCTATGAATCTATGACAATGATGGTAAATGCATCTCCTGCTTAATTTCTGCATATCAGTCTGCAAAAGAATCTGGGAATTGCAATGGGAGGTTCTGAGAGCTAGAACTTTCTCTACAAGCCCCATGGAAGGATGCAACCCAGTTTAAGAAAGGACCTGCCCAGGATGATCACCCCCCCCCCATCTTCTATTTAACAGGTGCATGGAAAGCAGAAATTCATCTGGTACAGGTGTTGTACTTTTATTTCTTGTTGTAACAGTAGGTTATAACATAATATTAAAGGCCATAAAATAGTAACAATAAAACAATGAGATAGTAAGATTATAAAATAAAATAATAAAAGTTGTAAATAAAAGGTTACAACAATACTGTGCCTCATGTGCAGGTGAAGATCATGGTACATCAGTTAATACTATGTCTCTGTTAAAGACACAGTTCTGTTGGACTTTCAATGGGCTGGTGGAAGGAAGTTCCAGGAAGTTAACTTTCTCATTTATTCCTTCCTTCCTTCCCCCAGCAGTCTCCAGAACATCTCCTCCCAACCCAAAACTAGGTGAAGGCAGCAGTGAGGGCAGGGCTCCTGCTAGCATAAGGTGCCCACTCAGCCAATCTCAGAAGAGTGGGTACTTTGTTTTCCTCCCTTCTGTTGTTCAGCAAGAGAGTCTCTCAACCTAGCAGATCCATACAGCCAGCCCTACTGTTAGGTGGGAATCAAGCAGTTACCTGAGGCAGCAGGCACTGGGTGCCATCCAGATACATAGTGGTATTTTTCAAAGTGCAGGTGCTCTTGCTGTGCCTCTAAGGCATGGGTCCTTAAACTATGGCCTGGGGGCCGGATCCGGCCCACCATGCCCATTTGGACGTGCTGCGCCTGCACATGTGCCCACTGCCCACCTTGCCCTGCACACGGGGAGGCAGTAGTTTGCTCACTTGGAGAAAACCATCTTCAAGCGAGCAAGCCGATGCCTCGTGCGCCCACCTTGCAGCATGTGCCCACCCATGCCTCGCCTCCCCTCGCCATGCCCACCCACGCCTCACCTTGCCGTGTGCCCCACCCCCACCTCAGCACCCGCACCTGCACAAGCTCCCCCCTCGCGCCGGCCCGCATGACCCGCCCATACCACCTTTCCGGCCCATGCCCAGCACTGACAACTTTCAACTGGCCTCCTGATAGAAAAGTTTGAGGACCCCTGCTCTAAGGAGACTTCCACGACTTCAAGCAGGAGTCTTGCTCCACTTCAGCCAGCCAGTTCTAGCAGTTTTAATTTCCAAAGGAAACGGGTCTTTTAAAAACCTGGTGTGTCTTCACTGCCCACTGGAGACCAAGCCACTTGGAAACACTTTGCATTGTAAATAAGTTGTTTGGAGGCAAACTCTTTTCTTTATTACTACTGTGAGGATTACAGCTAAGCTCAGAGAAAAGGGAGAATTCAGAGGGGTGGAAGATGCTAATCCACACATGCCAGCTCTTCATGGCTGTGAGCTCTGGCTTTGCTAAACCAAGGGGGATGTGGAAGCTCTTTGCCTGTGGCAGCAGTTAGTCTGTGGCTTCAGCCAGAGCTTCCTCAAAGACTTCTGCATTCACAATATTCCCCCTGTTAAATTAGATCCTGACCACTTGGTGGAATAGCTGACAGGAGAAGGAGAAAGGGCAGTGGCAGCACCATGGCTTGGCCCATGGTTGTGCCTTTAAGCAGTTTGGTCTGCCGAAAACAGCAGCTGTCTCTCTTCACACAGCTTGGAGGCAAAACACTGTCACCTGCTGATCTCGGCAGGGCAGAAAGGCATAGTCACCTGGACCAGTTGAAAAGCTGGCAACCTGCCACTCAGGTGCAATACTGGATATAAATGTTTCCATATCTTTGGAATTTCAACAGGTACAGCTCTTCCCACTATAACCTTGTTTCCCCCCTCCTTCAGAACAATTAAATAAAGAGACAGGTGGGGTTTTATTTAACTTTTCCACTGTGTAGTGCAAGTCTTCACGTTCCTATCTTCTTTCTGAACCTTGACTGTGGGTGAAGGCTGTCGTTAGAAGCAACCACCTTTCTCTGTCTTTAAAGGTAGAACTCTCTCTTGTACTTACTGTATTTGGGCGATATGGTTAGAGGTTGTTTTGGTTTGTGGCAGGTGATGAAGTGATCATTCCAGTGTCAAAAATTTACCTTACTCATCCCTTTCATATTGTGTCCCCCCACCATGTTGTTAGGTGTAACTGCATTATTGAATGGACACTGGTTGTATTTTTTCTCTGTGTATGTCAGTCTTTGTAGTTTAAGTTTTTATCTTTTATTTTAACTGTTGTTTATCAGGGGTATCCTATCTGTTCTGATCATTTTTAACAAATGCTATTCCAGTTGTCATGATGGAGGTCCTTTGCCCCAGTATTTTCATTATGTATTCTAAGGCATGTGTGATGTAGTCATTCTTGAAATGCTTGTATTCCAAATGGTTGTTGAGTCTATTCCTGCAACTGGTCTGTGATGTCAGTGATACAGTGATGATAATGACCATGCAGAGCATGGACTGAACTGTGGGTTGTTGTTGAACTGTGGGTTCTCATTGAATTGTAGACTCTTGCTGAATGGGTTGTTGTTACATCTGAACCCTGCATTGTGGTTTATTGTTACTATTATTGATAATAAACTTAAGCAACCTAAACAACCCAGGAACAGGACCAATGTTTTTTGTTGGGTTGTGGACTCTGGCTTGTTTTGTGGTCAACCTAGAGTTAAGCCTTAACATAGGGTGTGCATGTAGGATAATCAACAATTTGATGAGGCTCATACTCTGAGTTGTCATTACATGTGAACAAGGCTGTTCTTGATTTTACAGAGTAGAGATGCAGTGGTACCTTGTCTGACAAAGTTAATCCGTTCCAGGACTCTGGTCATGACCCAAGTTAAATTTCCCCATAAGGTTCAATGTAAATAAGTGTAATCCGTTCTGTAACCATTTTTTAAATCAGAAAAATGTGAAGCAAAGTGACAACAACAAAGATCGCGGCCATCTCCCCGCCCCCACAGCATGATCACAAACTCTTATCCCTGCAGGCATCCCTGCAGGCATCATCCGGCGCACTGGGGGGTGGGAGGGAGAGACGGTTGTGATTGTGGGCGCACTGGGGGAGGGAGAGATGGGCGCAAATGGCGCGCTGGGGTTGGGGAGATGGCCGTGATCCCAGTTGCTTTTGTGCAGGGAAGGCATGCCTGATCAGAGGCGCGCTCCTGCAGGAAAGACGGGAGCAGCAAAGCAGGGCCTCTGACCCAATTTTTTCGTGAACCAAGGCATTCATGAGCCAAGGTACCACTGTACATTTACAATAATACAAGTGTGATGACATAGAATGGGGTTCTTAGTATTCCTTGCAACTTTAGCATTAAATATATGACCTCTGTGAGGTCCTCCTTGTACTCTCAGATCTTAGAAATTAGGTGCTCAACCTCTATCCATCTATTTTTAAAAATGAAAATGTTAATGATCTTTTGTTAGTAGTTAAATGTAGAGAAAATGCTCATAAAGCAAGACTGAGAAAATCTCTTAAGTGGTTTGTTTTTTTAAATGTTTTCTCTGGAGTTAGGCCTGCTTTTTATCTGTTCTGGCTCATGAAGTTCAAACTCAAGCACTTTGGGGGGTTTAGTGATTGCAATACATAGGGAGCTTTAGTTGAAATACTCAGATTTTAGCCAGTTAATTTACTAGCAGGATAGGAATGGGAGAGAAGTACCATTTTGTACTAAGCTGGATGTGGCAACTTTATTATGTTGTTCTTTATGCTAGTCCAGTTGCATTTCTTTGTGATTATTTTATGAGTTTTATTTATCTTTACTCTTATTTATCTTTACACTGCTAAGCAAGATTTGGAACTCCTATTATACAGCAAAAGGACAAGAGAGATGTTTTTGTGGTAGCTGTTCCAAATTCCTCCTTGTGCACATTTTCTGTTGTGAATAAGTGTGAAGTCAGGACTAAAAGATGTGACAGCCTGGCGGGAGGAGAATGAATAATCAAGAAAAAGAAATGCTTATTCCCAGAGAAAATTTGGGGAAGTGGGGAAATGTTTTTTCTTAATTTTTCCTTTCCCTCCTGCTCTCCTTTTTCCTAGGGCTTTTCACCCTGTGAGAGATGTTGTGCAGGACTGAGTGAATAAGGAATAAAAGAATAAGGATTTATCTGTTTGTAGCACAGAGCATGATAGTGATTTCCAAAGACTCTTAGAAGTGTGTGTGTGTGTGTGCTGATGATGATTGTGGGCATAACAGTTCATTAGATCAAGAAAGGAGATCCTGTAGACTTGTGATGCATGAAAGCTGTGGGCACAGTTACTTCCAATGGTATTTCATTACTCAGAATCTATAACTTGTGAAGAAAGCTGGTGCAATTCTCCAAAACAAGAACTGGAGTTACTGTAGAAATTACTGTTGGGACACCTATAGGATACTCCCTTTGATACAACTAGTGGTAAACAACATACATTCACCCATCCCACCCCCTGAAGTGTACAAGAAGATTCCTTAAATTGAGTCTGGTTCATTGACACCAGCCCTCCTAAATGCCGACTTCCAGCTATAACTGCCATCAACTCTAGCCACCATGGTCATAGTTCTTGGGAGCTTGCAGTTCAACAACATCTGAAGGGCACCACCTTGAAGAAAGCTCATCTGTCTCAGCTGATGGTGCTTTGTTGGTGTTTCAGATTGGGCATTTTCCAGATCTACCTGCAGTGGTGGGGGCTGAAATGGAGAACACTTGCTTAGAATGCAAGGTCTGTGGTGCTTCTCTCAAATGCCCCAGTGCAGGGGAGGGGTTGGGGTTGGAATTGGCATTGACTTAGATAAGACTTACTTGATCTGCCTTGGTCGCCCTGTATGATGACCTGTGCAGGGAGAGAGACAGTGGAGTGCGTCCCTGTTGGTCCTCCTGGACCTTTCAGCGGCTTTCGATACCATCGACCATGGTATCCTTCTGGATAGGCTAGTGAGACTGGGAGTAGGAGGCACTGCTTGGCAATGGTTCCGCTCCTATCTTGACAGCCGATTCCAGAAGGTGATGCTGGGGAACTTTGGCTCTGCACCATGGCAGTTACTGAACCGGTGCCTGGCTGAGGTAATGGGCTGGATGAGGGCCAATAAACTAAAGCTCAATCCAGACAAGACTGAGGTCCTGTTGGTGGGTGGTTCAGGCTCCAGGCTAGGTGACTTGGACCTTGTCCTAAATGGGGTTGCACTCCCTCTAAAGGACAGGGTCCACAGCTTGGGAGTGCTCCTCGACCCGGAGCTGTCCTTGGAAGCTCAAATGACTGTGGTGGCGAGGACTGCTTTCCTTTAACTTTGGTTGATCCATCAGCTGCGTCCCTACCTGGAGGACGATCGCCTAGCGACAGTGACACATGCATTGGTTACTTCCCGATTGAACTTCTGTAACATGCTCTACGTGGGGCTGCCCTTGAAGACAGTCTGGATACTTCAGATGGTGCAAAATAGAGAAGCCAGGTTGCTGACGGGGACTGGGCATTATTCTCACATAACCCCAGTCCTCTACCAGCTTCACTGGCTCCCCATTGAAGTCCGGGCTCAATTCAAGTTGCTGATTACAAAGCCCTTAACAGCTTGGGAACTGGATACCTAAAGGAACGCCTGCTTCCATATTTGCCCTCCCGCCCCTTGAGATCGGCAGCAGAGGCCCTCCTCCGGGAACCCTCTGTGAAAGATATTAGGAGGGTGAGTACCCGGAGGAGGGCTTTCTCTGCAGTAGCGCCCCACTTATGGAATGTGCCCCCCAGAGACGTCCGCCTGGTGCCATCGTTATTTGTTTCTCGGCGCCAGGCCAAGACCTTTTTATTTAAACAATATTTTAATAATTGTATTATTTAGTGGTTTTAATTTCTACAGCCAGGGTGAATCCAGATTTTAATATGTATTACTTTTATGCTTGTGCTGGAAGCCGTCCCAAGGCTTATGCAAATGGGATGGCATACAAAAACTCCAAACAAACAAATATTTTAAAATATCTGTATGCCACCCTCCCTATAGTTAGTTTGAAGGGTTTTTCACAGTATAAAACTACAGAAACCAAAAATGATTTCATAATTAAAATAATATTAAGCATACAATGAAAGTGAAAAAAGTAAAGGCTGAATGCTTTATAGCTCTCCCCTTTTCTAGAATTCATAATTTGTCTTCTGCATCTGTGTGGGAATTATGGAGGAAAGTCTGGGCCAAATACTATACTTAGCCTCTGCTATAACAGCTCCCTGTTTGCATTATCAGCACCCTTTGGGACTTGCATGAGGCGCCTGTCTTTGAACTAGGCACTTATAATAAGCACCAGAGAAAAGCCAGACAGCTATAGCTATATTAACATGGACGTACTCTTGGATGGCTGCTTGGCCACTGAGCGATAAACAAACCCCACACAGGTGCTGTTAATTTCTGAGGCAGAACAGCTGTGGTAACAGAAAATCTCTGGCGACGGCATCTCCTGCACCCACAGCTTGGGGAGGAAATATTCCTGAGGAAGAGTTTCTTATCAGACCTGGGCAACTTCTATCTTGTCCCCAGAGTTCTGCATCTTCAGCAAAACTGAAGGAGTGAAATGAAGAGCTCAGCTGAACTCCCTGTCATTCCTCTTTCCCTATCAGCTTCTCATTTCTGTAATCTGCATCCATTTGTTTTTCTTCCACACACAATGACTTCAACGCAAAGCAGAAAATTCTTGCTCACTTTATTCCTGGTAACACAGATTAGATGTTTAGGCAAAAGGTGGAGATGTTTTAGTTAATATCAGTTGTAGGCTTTTTCTCCCCCGGCAGAGATGAGTCTTTAAAACTGCACTGTCAATCTGGAACCAAGTAAGTACAGTTTCTTGTTTAATTCCTGCCTGATATTTTGTGCTTCTCCAGTTGTTTTGGATTTCCATTCCCTGAACATTGGTTGGGGTTCATGACAATTATCGTTTGAAACATCTGGAGAGTGCCAGGTTTCCTCCCCGTGAAATGCAATGGGTATGTGTGAGAGAGTGAGAGAGAGAAGCAATGCTATAGTGATCCCTGTGCTATGGCAGCACTCATTTAGAACAGACAGAGGAAATTCGGGGAAGGATAAAGGAACAGAAAAATTCTTGCAGCGGTAAACTATACATTTAACATAGTGTGTTGTGTCTGCATTTGTGCATTTGCACACAAACTTATTCATGTCTGAAATGAAAAACAGAAATGAATCCATCAATGAGTGGAAGATGGCATGCGAGACAGCTAATGATCTGTGTAACATTGACAGAACAGATTTAATGAAATCCACACATCCCCAGCTGGAAGGATGTTGACTGACAGTTACTGCATGGGTGGGGATCTGCATCATAGTTTCTCAATCAAATTTTGAAATAGTCTTGGGCCAACCAAAGGTTTTGAACAAATGCTTCTACACCACCCAGTACAATTCCATCCCATGTATAAAATCATGGGGAGAAATGGCTATATAAAGCAGGCTGCATATAGCAGCTGCTGCTGATGTGTTGTGTGTGCATTTGTACACAAACTTACATGTATGTTAAAATGTATACCTGTTTGATCCAAATTGTGCTCTAAGAAAGGTTCATTCTCTGATCTGTCCTTTTGCATAATTCTACCTTTTTCCTCTCTTGCATCATGCTGGCTTCACTGATCAAAGAGACCTCACTCCACATTGTGCTCAGCAGGCTCTGACCCATATTTTTGCAGCTATACACTGAATTTATTGTGAGCATGTAAATGCTGCTGTTTCAGTATACAAAATACCCCTGGGGAGTGGGGGGGGGTGTAAAATAAAAGCTGAGATTGAGAGGAAGCCATATCATGCATGCCAACAGTCTGCAATAGCCACTAGCACATAGGAAACTGTTCTTGGCCACTGCAGGAACTGTTTTTAGCAGGGTCCACACTAGCTCTTCCCCACAAGATCTAGTGACTTTTAAATGCAGGGTTCCTTGTTAGGTTGTGGTTTTTATTTTTCGCAGCAAGCCCTTGTTTGAGAATCTGGTGTCAATCTTGGCAAAGGAAGAGCTGTTCATAGCTGTCAGTAAGTGCCTGGCGATGCACAGAAAGTTGCCAGGTACCTCAGAAGCCAAAAGAGGTGTTGGGTCAGGCTTCAAGTTTCTTTCTGTGCACAAAAGGCAATGGCATCTCCTGCTTTCTTGGCTTTTTTTTCCGTCGGTGTGCAGTTCATCTCTGCCAAAACAGCTGACATTCTTTAAAATGTCCAGTCGCTAAGGCAAATTTGCACAACTTATGTTGAGCACAGATATGGGGCTTTCCTGGCATGCTTGAATATTCTCTGCTTTTCCCTTCCAAATATCATTCTTGCTTGTAACTGCTTGAGCTAATACTAAATGGAATGTAATAGACATGCATGTACATACCCCAGGGATCAGATGTTCCATTAGGAGTTTGTCCATAAATTGCGAATTAATCCTATTAATATGAGCAATTAATTTCCCTTATTAAATATGTCACATAACAGTCTCATTCAAGCATAGTTAAGAACATAGGGGCAGAACCTGTTATTAAATACGCTACAAGCATGCAAGCAGATCTTTTGCATGCCATCAACTAAATTCAGTGGGAACTATGCCCAATCCAGTCATAGGATTGCTGCTTGAAAAGAACAAGTTGCCACAGGCATGGAATTCTTTACAGAGTCTCATTTATTTTTCCCTGACCCAGTGCTGACTACAGGCATGACACCCTCAGGCCCCTGTTACCTTCTCCTGCTTCTTCTCTTCCTCATCTTATCTACTTCCTTGCCCAGCAGAGAACCAGGGAATAGCAGGCAGTGTTAGTTACCACTCCACCCCTTCACTGCTTCTGCCTGTTCCCTTGTTCACTCTCCTAGGCCAGAGTAAGAGGTACATACAAAACCTGGTCTCCTGATAATTGAGGTGGGAGTGGGGGGGGGGGAGTGCCTGACCATAGCTTCCTATGATGCTGACCCTGCCTAACCCCTTCCCCTGCAAAAGGTTATTTCCTTTCAGCCGACCAATCCTTTGCCTACTTTTAAAGAAATCATCACTTAATTTAGCCCATCCAAAGACAATGCTATTGTCTTTGGATGGGCTAAATTAGTTCCAAAGTTCTGAACAGCTGAGGGCTGGTGTGAGCTAACTGGGGTATCAGTCTGTAATAGTTCTCTGAAGCATACTTAAAAGAATTGGTAGAATGCGGGGGTGGGGGGAGTTGTATTAAGTGCACTCTTGAGAGGGAATTATTCCTTTTCTTACGTGCAGTCAAAATGATTAAGTTCCAGGTTGTTAAATGACAATTTAAAGGCAGAATGCTGTACATGGTCTGCTTTATTTAATAAAGTGGTTTGGATTGCAGGGTGTTTTCAGACTGCAGATGGACTGAGCTTCAGAAAATGTGTAGGTGCAATTCCCCAATGTCTCTCTGTGTTTCCCATTTACCAAGTTGGGCCTTAGAAAGGTTTTTGTGTGTGAAACAGAAACTTGGACCATCATCTGTGACAGCTGCCTCTCTTGTGGGTGAATAGGAACAGTGACTAAACTGCTCAGAAATGCAGAAACCAAGGTATGGCACGTCTGTGTGGTTTTTGTTAAAAGTTCATCGATATTCAAACTTCAGTTTCTGGGTTGTGTGCTGACCTAATATGGGTCACATCCAGGGCCCACCAAAGACATGTTTCTTGAAGTAAACAATTAAATCCCCCACCCCTGTTTCACAAAAAAGAAAGGAACCAGAGGGATAACTGAATCTTTCTTCAGCAGTGGCGAGAGGACAGAGTCCTTCAGCATACCTGAGGCCAACTAGCCAGATTAAGGTATGTGATGTAGGCTGCATAGCACCTGCAGCAGCTCTGTCTTCTAGCATCCAACACCCAAGGCAGCTTTTCCAGTTTGTCTAATGGTGAGGCTGGCCCAGGTCAGAACAATGAAAAGGGGAAGAGGAGAAAAATGAACAATGTGCATTAAACAGTGATAGGAGCTGCAGTGAAATAAGCTGGTGATCATCAGGTTCATAGAGCCCTGCCCACTTTGTAGTTCTGCCATCACACTAATAAGGACAAGTTCCTATGTGTGCTTTCTTTTGCTCTTTGCAGTTCAGCTGTGCTTTCTGTTTCCTCCTACTTGTGAGGTCAAGTCTGCTCTGGTTTCTTGCTGTAGTAAGCAGTAAGAGTCAGGCAGAGCAGAGCGACAGCTTGAAGTGTGCAGTGTGGGAAGATTTATGAAAATTATGAATCAGATGTTGGCTTTCAAAGTTACTCTTGATCTTTGGTAGGAGACTGGCGGACCTCTTGATCTTCTAACAAGTAAGCAATATGTCAGCAGTTGTAATGGCAGTGTAGCATAAGTGGATGCGACTGGTTTGTATTTTGAGAGTGAGACTGGATGACAATTTATGTCTGATGTGGGTAGGAAAGAAGATGCCAATGAGCTTTGTTTTCTGTTCTCTCTCCTAAGCAGCTTTCTTCAACCCGGTGTCTTTGATGTGTTTTGGACTTCAGTTCCCATGAGCCTCACCTGGCATGGCCAATAGCCAGGAAAACTGGGAGTAGTGATGCAAACAATCTAGAGGGTACCTGGTTAAAGAAGGCTGCTTCAAAGGTTAAATATTACTTACTACTTGTTTTTTCCCTATCCTTCAGGAATCAACCATTTAAGAAGATGACCAGGTGCTATTACAATGAGACTGTTGAGTTCTTCTACAACAACAGTGGTAAGGAGCTCTTCCACGAATGGAGGCCCAAGGACATCCTGGTGGTAGCTCTTGGCTTGACCGTCAGCATCATTGTGCTTCTCACCAACTTGCTGGTCATCAGTGCCATTGTTATCAATAAGCGTTTCCACTACCCCATCTATTACCTGCTGGGAAATCTGGCAGCTGCTGATCTCTTTGCCGGCATTGCATACATGTTCCTGATGTTCCACACCGGGCCCCGGACAGCCCAGCTCTCACTCAAGACCTGGTTTGTCAGGCAGAGCCTCCTGGACACCAGCCTCACAGCCTCAGTGGTCAATCTCTTGGCCATCGCCGTGGAGCGGCACCAGACAGTTTTCACCATGCAGCTCCACAGCAAGATGTCCAATCAGCGAGTGGTGATCCTTATCTGCTGTATCTGGATCACAGCTCTGCTGCTTGGTCTCATCCCCTCATATGGTTGGCACTGCCTGTGCCAGCTGGATACTTGTTCCCGGATGGCTCCCCTCTACAGCCGTAGGTATTTGACCTTCTGGGCCCTCTCAAATCTCTTCATCTTTCTTGTGATGGTGGTGGTCTACACGCACATCTTCATCTACGTCAAAAGAAAGATGGCACGGATGTCCAAGCACACCACCTTCCACCCACGCTATAAGGATACTATGATCAACCTCATCAAGACGGTCATCATTATCCTCAGTAAGTAGATCTCTGACCAGGCCTGTAGTTTTAGTGCAGTCAGCATTTTTGGGGTAACAAGGAGAGGCTCATTCTTTCCTACTGGACAAATACTGGCATCTTCATTTGTTTTGGCTGTTCAAAATGGTGGCATCATGGAAGGAAAGTGTATCCATGATGGATAGCTGTTAGGGCTTTGACAGACCTTCTGCTAAGCCCCTGAGTGACACCTTCTTAAGCCTGCCTCCAGAACTTTACTACAGAGCAGATGGAGACAGGTGGCAGGAGTGGGAGTAGGCAACTGAACCAGCTACTCACATAGCTTAGAAAAAAAGTATGCAGAACTGTAAACCTGGGAGCCAAATCTGACCCTCCTGGGATCTCAATCTGGCCTTCCAGGATCCCTGCTTTCCCCTGACAACCAATCATTGGTTGATTTCCCAGTTGTTCTGCAGTTCTGTTCCCGTTCTGTAAGGTTGCCATGGAACCAGGAAGAGGTTCAAGCTAAAATATGCCCATGCTCTTGGTCCTGCCTCTTTTGCCTTTGGGTCCTACCCAGCACTGGAATGTGGCTGCTGAATTCTTCAGGCTAAAGGTTGAGCACTCCTGCTGTAAAGAGAACTGCTGGACAAGCCAGTGTCTGGGTTCAGACAATATGACAACCCATTGTAGACAACCCATTATATGCAGTGGGTTGTCATGTCATACCACCAATTCCCACAAGGTGGCTTGTTTGAGGGCAACAGACCACCCTCATGGGTTGTTGTAGGGGTTATTGTACCCATGATAGATTGTCACATGGTCCAAACCATGGGTAACGGTTATTATTTACACTATAACAAGAATCAATTTGAAATTCATTTAATAACATGAATAGTTAATGAGGATCAACCATGTACCCTTTGCTGTTCTTGCCAAGAAGGTCCTGAGTGCTAACCACTCTATCGATTTATGCTGATAGTTTTTGTCTTCATTGTGAGCCACCCAAAGAGCCTTCAGGCTATGGGGCAGCATACAAATGTAATGAATGAATGAATGAATAATTAAATTTACACACGCAGCACTTGGGGGCAGCTGACATTGCATTTCCCCACTCCTAGTGTAATCAAATCTATTCTGGGCTTGCTGTGCTTCTCCCCACCCTGTGATTTTTTTTTCTTTCTTTCTTGAGAAAGCTGATTGTCAAGCCAGTTCTCTCAAGCTCAAGCAAAAAAGGCCTAAAGGGAGAAAAAACAGGATTAACCTGAAATGGATTACAATCATTATGACTTTTGGGAGACATCTCGGTGCTCCTGTAGTGTCCCATGAGATACCTGCAGGGGAACTGAGGTGGGAAGAGGGGGAAAAGAGGGGACCAGCAACCCACTATGAGTGGTGTTGTCTGTCAGGCACAGCATAGATTGTTTTGCCAGGAACTAAGCCACTGTGGCTTATTGTTAGGGTGGGTTGGTAAGACTTGCAAATGTGCCAGGTGCATATGTTGGTGTCAAGGCTCAAAAGCGCTTTTGTTTAGAATGCTGGAAATTCAAAACTTTTTTTTCTTTTTTGAAAAGAGAAGGCCAGTGTCGGCTGTGGTAGGCCAGCTGGGACTCACAGAACCCAGCATGTGTCTGACCGTAGGGATTTCATGCATGACATAAATTATCATGGTCAGATTTCCAACAAAATGAAGCAGTATTTGTACTGTTTCATTTTTGCATGTAGACTTTGCATTTCTTCCCTGCCCCCACTATATACTTCTTGCCTTGCCTAACTCCTCTGGTTTGCTTGGTCTGACTCCATCATTGCAGAAGTACAGAACAGGAATGCTACCTCACTGGTGTCTTTGCACATGTGATTTCATTCAGAGAAGTTGAAAGCTCAGAATTTTCAAGTAGAAAGAGCTACTTGAAGGTAAAAGCATTTTCATAAGATGAAAATCTAAAATTACCTATCAAACTCACCAAGTTTGATAAGTGAGTAACTTCAATTTTATGACACTGAAAGTGTAGGTCTAGTATGTTCTCCATTTTTCTTTAAAAAATCAGTTTAAATTTTTAAAAATAATTTAATAAAAAAATTACAATTTTTTTAAATCAGTGATTTTATCCACCCTGATTTGATATCCTGGTTTGTTAACAAACTGCAGTTACTGTAAAGTGAGTACAGAGGACTACATGTTATTCCACCATGCTGTTCCTCAGTCTGAATCTCCCCTAACTGTGAAGCCTTTTACTGCTAGAAAATGCTGTTGTTACTAAATAGCCAGATCACTTACAAAGGGATTGGGTTTCCTGGAAAAATGCACTTCCAGGCAGATGTCTTGATGTATACAGTGTCTCTAAAAATACATGCTTTAGTCAACTTCTTATCTGTCTTTATTCATCCACTTATTTTGCTACATTCTTTGAAATCTGTCATTATCATGATTATTATTACTACATGTGAAGCAGGTTAGGTTGAGAGTTGTGACTGGCCCAAAGTCACCCAGTTAGCTTTATGGTCAAGTGGCGCCTAGATCCTGGATCTTCTGGGTTCCCAGTCCAACACAATTCCCTACACTGGCTTTCAAACTTCTAACATAGAAACATAGAAACAGAGCAAGTCAGAAGGGGCCTCCTGGGCCATCTAGTCTGACCTCTGGCACCAGCTGGCTTCGTTCACAACATGCCCACCATGTGCACGTCCAGCCTATCCTTGAACACCCGCATCGATGGGGCCTCAACAACCTCTCGTGGAAGCCCATTCCACACCCTCGGGGTCCTAACTGTCAGAAAGTGCTTCCTGGCATCCAAATGGAACCTGGGTTCCCTGAGCTTTGCTCCGTTTGAGCGCGTCCTGCCTTCCTCTGCAGGGGAGAACAGGTCTCTACCCACCTCTGTGTGACATCCCCTCACATACCTGTATGTCACCAACATATCCCCTCTGAGTCTCCTCTTTTCCAGGCTGAAGAGACCCAGTTCCCTCAGTCTTGCCTCATACAGCATCCCCTGCAAACCGGCCACCAACCTTGTGGCCCTACGCTGCACTGACACTAACCTGGCTATATCCTTTCTGTAATGAGGGGCCCAAAACTGAGCACAATACTCCAGTTGCAGGCACACCAGAGTCGTATAGAGTGGTAGTAATACCTCTCTTGATCTAGAAGCCACACTTCTGGCTAAACAACCCAGGGTGGCATTTGCCCTCTTGACCACCACATCACACTGCTGGCTCATGTTTAGCCTGCAGTCAACCAGTACCCTGAGGTCCCTTTCACAAGTGCTGCTCTTCAGCCACTTGTCACCTAACCTGTACTTATGACAGTTATTCCTATGCCCCAAGTGCAAGAGCTTGCATTTATCCACATTGAAAGCCATCCTGTTGTCTCCTGCCCACTTCCATAGTCTGTCCAGATCCTTTTAGATCTGGAGTACCTGCTTCTCAGTTGTGGCCACTGCTCCAGTTTTAGTGTCGTCTGCAAATTTGATCAGCAGATTGTTCACCCCTTCTTCCATGTCATTAATGAAAAGATTAAACAAGATCGGCCCCAGGACAGAGCCCTGGGGGGACCCCACTTGTCACTGGCTGCCATCCCTATGACAAGTGGCTGGAGGGTTTATAGCAGTTTATATTTGTGGTTATTATGGGAACCTGCAAGGTGGGGATGATGGGGAGTTGTAGCCCCACACATCTGGAGGGCAGCAGATTAGGGAAGGCTGTCAAGATTCCTTCTGCTTTGTATGTTTGTACTTCACTTTTATCTTCACAAGACAATTGACAGCATTGCACAAACTACCCATGTAATTCCCTGCTAAAGGCTGGTCAAGTTTTCTTCCTCCTCTTCCAAGTTATCTTTTTAATCAACAGTTGCCATTGCTGCTGTTTTTTGTTCTTCAAATAACACCCTTGCATTAACTTCCAGTGGAAAAGTAGCCTGTACTGGTCTTATGCTGCTACTCAAATCGGAATGGACAGGTGCTATTGTAGACGTCTACCCTGAGGCTAGGAAGAAAAGTGGTACCCATGCTGTGTGTTGATGAACTGTGGATGGGCAAGCCTGCTTCTGAAAGGTCTACCAGAACCAGCAGCTTGTGCTGGAGGACATGAACATTAGCACATTCTCTTTTAAGCATCCTGGAATAAGCAATGCTGAATGACTGGAAGATCCTGTTCACAATGGCACTTTCAACCACATGTGAATGAACACCAAACGACTGTAGCAGGAGGACATCCAGCAGTACTAAATCAGCAATGCAGTGCCAGGGCCAAAACCACACTAAGGTTCCTTCCAAATATAGTTATTTTTCAAATGCATCTTCCACCCTGAGATGGATTGAACCCATAAAGGAAGCCACAACTTTGAATTTACAAGAGCTGATCAGGCCTGTCATGGACTGGATGTTTTGGAAGGCTTTCATTCATGAGGTTGCTGTAAGGTGGAGACAACGTGGCAGCACATAGCAACAACAATATTCTACCTAGCTGCCAGATGCCCTTGGGGTGATTCACAGTAATTAAAAATGCAAAGAGACAATTGAAACCCATACCAATAGATGCAAAAATATTAGACTACTGAAATATTAAAACATTAGAAATATCAAGGATCCAGCAGTGAAGTTAATCTTTGGCTTCTTGTTCTGACATTAAATGCTTGACAGAATAGGAAGAACTTAACCTCGTGTCTAAAACCACACAGTCTGAATCTATATGCCAGGTGGGATCTCCCAGAGATTCCAGAGGTGTTGAGGGGGCACAAGGCTCTTTCTTTGGTTGCAATATTTGACGTAGTGTTTCATAAAATGTTGCCAGCCTGGCAGGGTCATTTTGCCTTTAACCAGTGGCTTGACTGCCAAGAGTCTGTGAAGCTTTTCTTGTTGGGAAAGACGGGGATAGAGGGAATCATATGTGTTGTCTTGTTTTGCCTGACACACAGCTGGCAAGAGCACCAACCCTCTGTTGTGGCAAAATGATGGTGAACCTACAGGCTGCTTTGGACCCATCAGAAATGTGGAAGGGCGGCTGTCAGTGCAGAATGGTTGGGAGCTGCCGCTAAGAAAGCAAGTAAATGTTCTCTGCCATTTGCCCATCTGCAGCACATGCAGTGACTTGCTTACCCCGGTCCAGTATGAACCGGGGCTCTTGGGAGAAGAGTCAGTTGTTGTGGCAGGTGGAGAGCTGGGTAACTCTCTGGGTGACACTCTGCAAGGTTGTAGATAAAGAGCAGCTTGCTGTCCTTGGCAGATTTTCTTGGGTAAGTTTTTTGTTTTTTAAAGTGGTTGGACACACAGAAGGGTTACAAATGGAGCAGATGGGCCAATCTGTGCTAGTGTTTTGTTCCAGTGCTCTGGATCTTTCGTGAAGGATATGATACATTCCTGATGTTGCTGCCATTTCAATATTATTCCCGTCCCCCAAAAGAAAAAACCTACTTGTATAATTTCTTTAGTGTTTCTGGTTCCTGTGAGCTGCTAAATCATGACTGCTCCAATCTAGGGTTATTAGAAGTGTTACTAGTGGGAGTGGCTTTAAAGTTGTAGAATCGGTTTAGCAATGTCTACTCCAGTGACTTTTTCTGCCTCCTCCCCCCACCCCTTCCCTACAGTTCCTGTCAATGATTTTGATGGGATTTATTTAAAGGCAGCAAAACCATAATTTATTTTAAAAAATAAAGGATATTTTTTCATTGCACACCTACCAGAACTGCACAGATGTGAATAAGCAAACTTAAAAAAAAAAAAAAAAACATCCCTGCACTGCTGCAAAAAAGCTCATACAGTTACTGGACTAAGAACAAAAGAAAGAACAGGCGAAGGAATGAAAGCAACCTGAAATGATAGCTTGATCTTCTGTGATTGTGGGTTTGCATCATGGCTTGTGGTGCTGTCACGCTACAAAAACAGACAGTAAAAGGCATGTGACTTTTCAAACACATCCTCCTGCTGCTGCAATTACAGCATTATTCATTGATATCAGCCTTTTCCAACCTTGTGCCTTCCAGACATGTTTGGACTGCTACACGCAGAATTCCCAGTCAATGGCCCTGCTGGATGGGAATTCTGGGAGTTGCAGCGCAAATGCTTCTAAAGGCCACCAGGCTGGGGAAGGCTGATTGATTGATTTTATTTATTGCACTTCTATGCTGCCCCATAGGCCTGACACACTCTGGGGTATTTACAAAGTTATGTGGCACTTGATCAAGTGATAAACAGAGTGGATACTGTGCTGTACCTCCAAAATCAGCTATTGAATTCAAAAATACTTGGGCAGCAGTTCTGTTACGGAGTTACTATACAAATACTGTGCTTATAACTACCAATGGCAATATTGCATTGCTCTTACTGTTCCTGTTCTTACCTTTGACCTGGATGCAATAATACAGTGCTTCATGACTCCTCAGACTAACAGCTTGAAGTGTCCGTTCTGTACATGAAACATGGTGTCAGAAGTGACTTGAATCTGGATAGAGCCTCTTGTTTGGAGTGCAGCAGCCCTGGGACACAGCACTGATTTGTGAGTTACTGTTTGAGACCGTTCATTGTGCGTTTTCTGCTACTGGAGGGCTGTGAGGTCTACCGACTGCATGGCTGCCATGAATTGCATACCTCCCCCAGAGGGGATGAAAATCGGTGGGAATTGTAGCAGCACCTGGGAAACTTTCAGAGCTGAATTTGAGGATTATTCCCTGGCTACAGGGCTGAATGCGAAATCTGAGGCAGTGCAGGCAGCCACTCTGAGAAGAGTCATGGGCAGTGAATACAGGCATGTGTATAAGCACAATCTGAACCTCTCAGCAGAGCAGCAGGAGAATGTTACAGCCATTCTGGATGCACTAGAAGCTTATTTCAAACCTGCTAAAAATGTCATTTATGAAAGATGTGTTTGGATGCTGCAAACAAGGAGGGAGAATCTCTTGACAACTTTGTTACTCACTTATGAGAAAAAGCAGCAACTTGTGAATATGGCACCCTGAAAGATGAACTAATAAGGGACAACATTGTTCTTGGCATATCTAGTGAGAGCACACGCAGGCGTCTTCTAAGAGAGCATGACTTAACGCTAAACACAGCTATTGAAACGTGTCGTACAGCAGAGCTTACTGACAGACATCTGAAAGTGATGGAACAGGACAGACAGAGTGACAGCATAAACGTTGCAATGCAGCGACGGCACATAAGCAAACCACAAGGACAGCAACACATGCTTAGAGCAATTACTGCTAACTCTACAGCATGCAAATATTGTGGGACTGTGCATCAAAGAATTAAAGAGCAGTGTCCAGCATATGGAAAGTCTTGTAGGTCTTGTGGAAGAGCAAATCATTTCGCTGAAGTTTGCTTGTCAAGTAAAAAACAGGTGTCATCTGGAAAATTACACGCTATGGAAGATGCGCCTGCATATGAGGAGGAGCCACGCACCGCTGAAATGATATACAGCAGTGAATTAATTGGTGCTCTGCAATCCAGAGGAAAGAAATGGTTTGTCCCTTTAATATTAAATAATAAGCCTCAATCCTGCCAGCTCGATTCAGGAGTGACGTGTGATGTGATGTGCTTGACAGACAAAATGACGTTAGCATCAGAAGTACCTCTACTGCCAAGTGACACCAAACTAAAGTTATACTCAGGCGAAATTATGAAATTGCTTGAACTGTTCAGGGCAGAATGTGTCGTATGTGGACTGACACACAAGCTAGAGTTTGAAATTGTGGAAGCTTCCCAAAAGCCACTGTTATCTGGCTCAACCTGCGAGTGTCTGGGGCTGATGCATTTCTCCATCCCTGCAGAGCTCAATGCAATGGACAATCAATTTAAACAGCCCTTGACAAAACAACTGTTATTACAGGAATTTGGTGATGTTTTTACAGGGCCTGTTGAATCTGTTCCAGGGGAAGTTCATTTTGACCTTGATGCAAGTGTCCTTCCAGTCCAGTGTGCACCACGCAATGTGCCAGTGGCCTTGAAGCAGGCAGTTAAGGTACAGCTTGACCGGTATGAGGCTGATGGTCATATCGCACCAGTGACTGAACCAACTGATTGGATTAGCAATATGGTGATTGTAAAGAAACCTGATAAGCTAAGGATATGTATAGATCCCAAATTTTTGAACCAGGCACTGAAACAATCTCATTACATAATGCCAACTCTCAAGGATGTTTTGTACAAGCTGCTTAAAGCATGTCTGTTCACACTTGTTGATGCCCGGGATGCATTTTTACAGTGTAAGTTGGATACTGCAAGTAGCTACATGACAACCTTCTGGACTCCCTGGGGCAGGAAAATGTGGGTCAAACTGCCTTTTGGAGTCTCAGTTGCACCAGAGGTGTATCAACATAAACAACATGAACTATTGGCCAGACTTAAAGGTATTGAACCAATAGCTGATGACATACTTGTAGTTGGCTGTGGTGATACAGATGGAGAAGCAGAGCAAGATCATGATCGCTAACTGCTGGACTTGATGAATTGTTGTAGGCAAGTGAAACTGAGACTCGGTGTGAAAAAACTGCAGTTCAAGGTCAAAGAGGTCCGCTTTCATGGTCATATCCTTTCAGTGGATGATTTGAAGGCTGACCCAGAAAAAATCAGGGCCATACTGGATATGCCACAGCGGGAAAATTGGAAATCTCTGCAGCGCTTCATAGGATTCATTACCTATTTGGCAAAATTCCAACCGTGTCTCTCAGAGGTTTGCGAGCCTTTGAGAAGACTTCTGGACAAGGATGCAGTTTGGCATTGGCTTCCTAAGCATGATAAGGCAGTGCAGGAAATCAAACGTTTGGTCACGGATACACCTGTCTTTAAATACTATGATGTTACAAAACCGGTAACTATTCAAAGTGATGCAAGCAAAAATGGACTCGGGTGTTGCCTGCTGCAAGATGGACAGCCTATCGCTTTTGCTTTGAGGGCACTGACCCCTACAGAGCAAAACTATGCACAAATCGAAAAGGAATGTCTGAGTATTGTGTTCGCCTGCCAGCGCTTTCATCACTATCTTTATGGTCGTGACAAGATCACGGCAGAAACTGACCATAAACCTCTGATATCTATTTTCAAGAAACCGCTTTTGTGTGCACCTAAGCACTTACAGAGCATGTTGTTCACATTACAAAACTATTTGTCTCAATGTGGTTTATAAACCTGGACCTGAAATGTACATCAGTGACGCTCTTAGCAGAGCTACTGCAGCAGGTGGTACATTTGAATGTACACAACACACAGTTTGCAATGTCCAGCAGGACCTGGATGCCTTGTCACAAATTAATCATTCAGACTGTTTAAATGTCACAGACCAGCAACTGCGTCAGATAAAACAGCACACAGAAATTGATGAGAGTTTGCAGGTACTTAAATCTATTGTTCTGAATGGCTGGCCAGATTCAAAGGAAGAGGTGCCATTAATTGTGAGAGAATACTGGACTTTCAGAGACGAAATTGGCATTCAGGATGGCATACTATATAAGGGGCCAAGAGTCATCATTCCTAAATCTTTGAGATTGGAGATGTTGAAACTCATTCATGCCAGTCACATTGGTGGAGAAGCATGCTATAGGCAGGCATGAGATACTCCTTACTGGCCCAATATGCAGAATGAGATTAGAGACTTTGTTAGTTGTTGCTCAGCATGCAATGAGTGTGCACAAGCACAACAGAAAGAACCCATGATGTCACATGTGCTGCCCACCCGGCCTTGGCAAATTGTAAGTATGGATTTACTGAATTATGCGGGGCAAGATTTTCTATTAATTGTTGATCACTATTCTGACTTTTGGGAAATTGAGCTCCTTCCTGACCTGTCTGCTGAAACTACAATCAGGCGCTATAAAGTACAATTTGCATGTCATGGCCTACCAGATAGGGTAATCTCAGATAATGGTCCCCAATTTGCATGTAAGCAATTCAGAAGGTTTTCTACAGATTGGGGAATTGTGCATGTTACCTCATCCCTGTGGCACCCACAAGCTAATGGCAAAGCAGAATCAGCTGTAAAGATAGTGAAGAACCTTTTCAAGAAGTCCAAGTATGATGGTAGTGACCCATGGAAGGCTGTTCTACATTGGAGGAACACCCCGACCGAAAGCATGGACAGTAGTCCTGCACAGCGTTTGATGTCAAGGAGACTGAAGACATCATTGCCTGTGGCCAACAAACTGCTTGAACCTTGTGTGGTTACGGGTGTTCTGGAGAAATTGCGACGGAGGAAACAAATCTCCAAACTGACATACGATGTGTCTGCCAAAGACTTACCAGAACTAAGCATTGGAGAGCCAATCCGTATGAAGCCACTTCCTGGTGACAGGAGTGGTCGCTGGAGACTGGGTACCTGTGTTCGGAGGGTTGCCCCTCGCTCTTATGTTGTGGATGTGAACGGCAGTCTCTACCGTTGCAATCGAGTGGATCTGCGAGTGGCAGAACAACCCACCCCACAAGCTTATGCGAGTCCTGCACATGATTCTCCGGAGGTGTTCAATGCCCCTAGTTCTGCTGGACCAAGTAAGCAATATAGAGACAAGACTACTGTCATATCTGAAGGAAACAATGAGGACAAAATAAGGCAACCGCACATACCAGTAAGTTCTTCTGTACCAAACACACCAGTCAGGAAACAGGATGGTTTCTTATCAACACCTTCTGGAACTAAACAGCCTTCACCAGGCAAAATCCCTGTGGCCTTGTAAAGCGGCCGAGTTTCAAGATCTCCAAATAGACTTAATCTGTAGCCTCTTTACTAATAGTACAGTGTGTTATGTTTAAGATTGTTTGGGATCTGTTTTTAGGTTAATTGTTTACACACTGTTGAATCATATGTAAAAAAGGGGAGATGTTATGGAGTTACTATACAAATGCTGTGCTTGTAACTACCAATGGCAATATTGCATTGCTCTTACTGTTCCTGTGCCTGTTCTTACCTTTGACCCGGATGTAATAATACAGTGCTTCATGACTCCTCAGACTAACAGCTTGCAGTGTCATCCGTTCTGTACATGAAACAAGTTCCTCTGAAATAAAGTGCATGTACTTCCTAGACTCCACTGTGGTCTGAATTCTCAGTAAAATTTCACCATAAAGTTCCATCTGGAAACCACACCTCTCTCTTTCTCAGCCTAACTTCACAGGATTGTTGTACCATGAACATTGCCCAGAGCTCCTTGGAAAAGCTGACTAAAAATGTAATGGATAAACAGAAATAAGAGTGGCATCTTCAGCTGTCTCCCAAAAATAAAAACAAACTTCAGTTTGTGAGGACAGTAACCCTGGCAAAAATGAAAAATAGCACATGTTTTGTTCCAGAGCTCTGGTAGGAAGTAAGCAGATAAACATAGGACAGATGTAGCTGTCTAAGGCTGATTCAGCACATTGGTCCATCTAATCCTGTCTTGTCTCTCTTCTGAGAACCATTCTTCAGTTTTAGGAGATGAGACCTTGATTGTTACCTGATCTTCTTTTAACTTGAGTTACTGGGGACTAAACTGGGGAGCCTTGGCATGTAATATATATATGGGCTATGGTGGTTCCTTCAAAATGAGGTTGCTTTGAAGCACACATGGTGTTGGGAGCTTTCAAATTAGTGCCTTGGGATCCAGAGAGAGGCTTGAAGAAACCAAGAGCGCCAGCTATGATTCACCCAAGCTGGGCTAAGCTTTGTGTGTTTTTCTGGGGAATGTTTTGCCTTGCTCAAGGAAAGCAGTGGGAGACAGCTCTGCTTCAGTGGAGACGGCATGGAATTGAGCCATATCTTGACAGGGTTGCTCTTGAGTAAGCCTGCCAAAATTTTGCTCCCCAAGGACTTAATGGGGAGCCAGAAGAATGCAATCAGGCTCCCTCCTGCGTTGATGAAATATCTTGGCTTTGTGTAGTGCATGTGTGGACGTGTGGCAAGAGTGCCCTGTGAGGACTTGGTAAGGCCAGATGGTGATGTGAGGAATGTATGACTGTCAACTGGGGGGGCAGGAGAATTAATATCATTCCTCAACTGGAATACTGAACAGCTTTCCCTCCCCTGCAGACAGCCACATGCATATGTGGAGGAGGAAGGAGATCCAGTGACTGATATGAGGGAACAGGCATAGATGCTAAATGACTATTTTGCCTCTGTGTTCTCCCTAAAGCAGGACGGGGTATATCCGCATAGGAGATTAGATGAGGGTGGAGATTTAGGGGCACAGATTAGAGTCACCCCCCTTGAACTTGAGGGGCTCCTCAGGGCATTGGACATTACAAAGGTGCCAGGCCCTGACGGGTTACACCCAAGAGTACTTAGAGAGTTGGCAGGGGTTCTCTCACATCCACTGGCCTCCATTTTTGAGACCTTGTGGCGGACGGGTGAAGTTCCAGAGGACTGGAGGGTGGCATCAGTGGTCCCAATTTTCAAAAAGGGAAGTAGAAAGGACATAGGGGATTATAGACCCATTAGCCTTACATCCATTGTAGGAAAAACAATGGAAAGGCTCATAATAGAGATCTAGTGATGCTAGATAGGGAAGGGAGGCTGACGGGCACACAACACGGCTTCTGCAAAAACAGGTCCTGCCAGACAAACCTTGTGGAATTCTATGACAAGGTTTCAAGATGGCTAGATGGAGGGGATGCAGTGGATGTGGTTTATCTGGATACACCAAAAGCACTGTCCGATGGATTAGGGCGTGGTTGACTGACTGAAAGCAGAAGGTAACCATTAGCGGGGAATCATTGGGATGGCGGCCAGTGACAAGCGGGGTCCCCCAGGGCTCTGTGCTGGGGCCGATCCTGTTTAATCTTTTCATTAACGACATGGAAGAAGGGGTGAACAGTCTGCTGATCAAATTCGCAGACGACACTAAAACTGGAGCAGTGGCCACAACTGAGGAGCAGGTACTGCAGATCCAAAAGATCTGGACAGACTATGGCAGTGGGCAGGAGACAACAGGGTAGCGTTCAATGTGGATAAGTGCAAGGTCTTGCACTTGGGGCATAGAAATAGGTGTCATAAGTACATGTTAGATGACAAGTGGCTGGAGAGCAGCAATTGTGAAAGGGACCTCGGGGTACTGGTTGACCGCAGGGTAAACATGAGTCAGCAGTGTGATGCGGTGGTCAAGAGGACGAACGCCACCCTTGGTTGCATAGCCAGAAGTGTGGCTTCTAGATCAAGAGAGGTATTACTACCACTCTACATGACTCTGGTGCGCCCGCAACTGGAGTATTGTGTTCAGTTTTGGGCCCCTCATTACAGAAAGGATATAGCCAGGTTGGAGTCAGTGCAGCATAGGGTCACAAGGTTGGTGGCTGGTTTGCAGGGGATGCTGTTTGAGGCAAGACTGAGGGAACTGGGTCTCTTCAGCCTGGAGAAGAGGAGACTCAGAGGGGATATGTTGGCTACATACAGGTATGTGAGGGAATGTCACATGGAGATGGGTAGAGAGACCTGTTCTCCCCTGCAGAGGAAAGCAGGACGTGCTCCAACGGAGCAAAGCTCAGGGAACCCAGGTTCCATTTGGATGCCAGGAAGCACTTTCTGACAGTTAGGACCCCGAGGGTGTGGAATGGGCTTCCACGAGAGGTTGTTGAGGCCCCATCGGTGCGGGTGTTCAAGGATAGGCTGGACGTCCACATGGTGGGCATGTCGTGAGCAGAGCCGGCTGGTGCCGGAGGTCAGAGTAGATGGCCCGGGAGGCCCCTTCTGACTCGCTCTGTTTCTATGTTTATGTATATTCCTTTGTTTGTGAGCTAGCAAGCTGATAGTAAAATTAGACTCACGCTGTTCCTTGCAGCCTCTTCCAGCCTGGTCTTCTCCAGATGTTTTGTGCTTCAACTCCCATTAGACCCAGCTAGTCCAATGGTCAAAATGATGGGTGATGCTGTCCAAAACATCTGGGGAGAGCCACTGGGGGAAGGGGGCCTCAGAACTTCAAGGTCAGAGCATTCTTGGTTTTCCTGTTTTTTTCTCTAGCAACTGAAGATTATCTAGGCCAGTGCCAGGGTTTTTGTTTTTTTGTTTTTGTGGGTTGGGCAAGGTGCCACCAGGGCCCTCCCACCCCAGCAGCACTTCCCAACATCATTGACCATATAGTGGGAGGCTGCAGTGCCTAGCAGCTCATGGACATTTGCTGGCCAGCACTGTTTCTTCATGTTGCCAGCCCCACTTGTGATGCTCATATGTTGGGGTGTGCCAGCACCATGAACATGGCAGTGCCAACCAGTGCACTATTCTTTAGTGTCATTGACTATATGCTCCGTGTTGCTTTCTAGCATCTGCTTCATAGTGCAACACTGGGAAACACCCCTCCCTGACACAGGCAAGTTTCCTGATGGAATTTACAATCAGCATTTTTGACTGTGGGGGAGAAAACCACAGTAGGAAATGGTTTGGGATAGGTCAGATCTTAATGACTTGTCAGGAAAAGTGGTCAGAAGAAATTTTGAAGGAAGGAAGACTGACACAGCATTATGGAGTACTACCGTATTTGATATTAGCAGTAATGTAAATTGAGAGCCAGTGCGGTGCAGTGGTTAAGAGTGTGGGACTGGACCTTGGGAGATCCGGGTTGTAGTCCCCCTCAGCCATGGAGCTCACTGGGTAACTCTGGACCAGCCACTCACACTCGGCCCAACCTACCTCACAGGGTTGTTGTTCTGAGGATAGAATTGAGAGGAAGAGAATTGCTGCTTTGAGTTCCTTGAAAGGAAAGAGGTGGGATTTAAGTATAATAAATATTCTGGTAGCACAAAGGTGAGCCACACAGAGCCAACTGACCATACGCAACATCAGCTTCCCCACAATGTGCTTTCCTCTTTTTGTCCTCCCTTTTTTAAAAGGAAGGAAACAGAGGTCCTTATAGGGTACAGTGTGCTAGAAAGGTCAACTCTACCTTGACTTAACTCTACCTTGCTGCCAGTTTTGTGCTCTAAATCCACCCCCACCCCAGAATTCCAGGGGGTAGTACATGACTGGGTATGGCAACAATGGCCATCCAGACCTCCCACTGATGCCCAGCCCTCTGCTAGCATAAATGTCCTCTAGCTGAAGACCAAGGGCATCTGCCCGTGTGCCAGGTTTCTCTGGCAAACCGTTGCACCCGCGAATTGTCATTCACTCTAGCATGAAGTTATGCATGATAAGTGTAGGATGTTGCCCCTGGTGTCCAGACATAGGGAATAGTTAAATATTGTTGCCCCTAAAGTTTTGATGGACAAGCCATTGGCATAAGTGAGCTGCTTCTTGGCCATGTTTGGAGGATGCATTATTGTCATCCTCCCTCTTCTGCACATTTTCCCGGAACTGCTGGTGGGTCACCTTCTTCTGTTCGCTCGTTCGTTCTATCTATATACAAGTATATATATAAAATTTTGGGTCTCTGGACGACTTACAACATAAATAAATTGACCATCCACACTGGAGCTTTGGCAAGTAGATACTGTGTGTGTGGCGTAAGCCTAACTGAGATGGAACAATTTCTAAATGTGTATGCCGCATGAGTTGGTTGGTCAAGGCTGTGAACTGATAGGAAGCTGGAACTTCTGAGGGGGAGGAAGAAATATCGACTTTCTCCTGCAGGAAAGATGGAGCAAAGTTTTCAGATTAACCTTTGCTGGTTGACAGTCATTTTTGCACAACTTTAAGCTGACTCCTACCAAATGCACTCTGTAACAAAAATTAGTTATATCAAGGGGGGTATTTTTTCTTTTAAAAAATGGTTCTAGGCCTTGTGTCTGATTTCTAGAAATGAGAACCCCTAGAAATTGCCCAATATAAGAACATGTTTCTTCCTTGTACATCCACATGCCCATAACCCTTGGTTTTTGATTCCTTGTTCTCTGGGGCACCTACACCTCCTGCACTCTCAATTTTGTACTCTCCTGCTTCTTTTTGTTTCATTGCTTTGGCCCTGCTCAATGCTTTTGACGACTCTGTGAGTAGGAGTAAAATATGCAACCATTCAGGACACCTGAAATTTCAGCATCTGGGGAATAGGGAAGAGTTCTTGGGAAAAGCCTCTCATTGCATAAGAACAAAAAGGCCACTTCTGCAGGTTTAGTCTGAAGGCCCATCAAGTCTGACTTCCAGCTTCTAATACTTGGCCTCACAGATGCTTCTGGGAAGCTCAGAAGTGAGATATGAAGGCAACAGCCTCGCTTACTATTTGCTTTCCAGCAGCTGTGGCATAAGTGGGATGTTCCTTCTTGGGCTGCCACCCATGCCCTCTTTTGGGATACTCCATTCCATCACAATTTTCCTTCACAAAATAGCCAGCCAGAATTCTGTGCCCAAGCATCTTTGGTCCTTACTTGGTTCTTTTGCATTCCCTTCCATAGGTTTTGTTTTTGAAAGGTGTTCTGTTTTTTTGTTAATACTTCCACAAACCTTGAGATTCTACCAAGCCAGCTGATATTTCTTGTGCACAAATGGCACTGCTTTGTGGACTGGCTTTTGGAGAACTGAGTTTGCTATGGGTAGATAGGCTACCCCTTCTGAAGATGGAAATTCTCTTTAACAACGGAGGAACATAACCAAGATTACAATGTTTTGAGAATGGTTGAGTGTGTTTTTCCCAGTACCTCATAATAACAATATTATCAAAAACAGGATAAAGCATTTTTAAGAAAGGGTGGGGAGAGAAAATTGGGTGCTTGCTTAAATAATTACCAGACAGAGGTACAGATTATTTATAGGTAGATGCTTCCCTAGTTGAGACTCATTTGATTAAGGAACTAAGATTATTTTAGTCAATTGACAGAACAGTTTCATACATGTCTGCTCAGAAGTTAGTCCTATTGAGTTCAATAAAGTTTATTCCCAGGCAAGTCCATATTGAAATGTTGACCTATATGGGCACAGTCTTACGTATGGCTGGACCAAGAGTTTTGGATGGGATGGGGGAAAACATTATCTCCATTAGATTATACATGTGTTGGTGACTCCATGGATGCCATCTCAGAGGAAGTGTTGCTTTTTATTATTATTAATAATAATTATTTTATTAAAACATTTCTATGCCACCCCATCGCAATAAAGCCTCGGGGCAGCTCACAACAACAATTAATGACAATAGTATATAAAATTCAATTAACCCCCCCTCCCCCCCGGTGCATCTCGGCAAAAACACTTTAAAATCCAACCCATACCAAACACCATTAACAATTAAAATACGATTTAAATAAAAAGGTCTTTGCCTGGTGCCGAAAAACAAATAACGACAGCACCAGGCAGACCTCTCTGGGGAGTGCATTCCATAATTGGGGTGCAACCGCAGAGAAAGCCCTCCTCCGGGTACTCACCCTCCTAATCTCATTCACGGAGGGTTCCCAGAGGAGGGCCTCTGTTTCTGATCTCAAGGGGCGGGAGGGCATATATGGGTGCAAGCGCTTCTTTAGGTATCCAGGTCCCAGGCCGTTTAGGGCTTTATAGGTCATAACCAACACCTTGAATTGGGCCCGGACTTCAATGGGGAGCCAGTGGAGCTGACGGAGAACTGGGGTTATATGAGAACAACGCCCAGCCCCCATCAGCAACCTGGCAGCTCTATTCTGCACCAATTGAAGTATCCGGACCATCTTCAAGGGCAGCCCCACGTAGAGCATATTACAGAAATCTAATCAGGAAGTCACCAGCGCGTGTGTCACTGTCGCCAGGCAGTCGTACTCTAGGAAGGGATGCAGCTGATGTATCAGCCGAAGCTGTAGGAAGGCACTCCTCACCACCGCTGTCACCTGAGCATGTAATGACAGCTCCGGGTCGAGGAGCACTTCCAAGCTGTGGACCCTGTCCTTTAGAGGGGGTGCAACCCCATCCAGGACCAGGCCCAAGTCCTGAACCGCCCACCAACAGGACCTCCATCTTGTCTGGACTGAGCTTCAGTTTATTGGCCCTCATCCAGCCCATTACCTCAGCCAGGCACCGGTTCAGTACAGCCACTGCCTCACCTGGATTGGTTGAGAAAGAGAGGTAGAGCTGGGTATCATCAGCATACTGATGATTCCGCAGCCCACACCTCCTGATGACCTCTCCCAGAAGTTTCATGTAGATGTTGAACAGCAAGGGGAACAAAATGGACCCATGCAGAACTCCATGGCATAACTGCCATGGCGCAGAGCCATACTCCCCCAGCACCACCTTCTGGAGACAGCCATTGAGATAGGAGCGGAACCACTGCAGAGCAGTGCCTCCAGCTCCCAATCCCGCTAGCCTATCCAGAAGGATACCATGGTCGATGGTATCGAAAGCCGCTGAGAGGTCCAGGAGAACCAACAGGGATGCACTCCCCCTGTCTGTCTCCCTGCACAGGTCATTGTACAGGGCGACCAAGGCAGATTCAGTGCCGTACCCAGGTCTGAAGCCGGACTGAAATGGGTCCAGATAATCCATCTCATCCAAGAGTGCTTGGAGTTGTCCCACCACCACCCACTCTAGTACCTTGCCCAGGAATGGGATGTTGGCCACCAGTCTATAATTGGCGGCCACCTCTGGATCCAGGGATGCCTTCTTTAGAACTGGCCGGACTACTGCCTCCTTTAAAGGGGCAGGTACCCGGCTGTCTCTTAAAGAGGCGTTGACCACTTCCAGGTTCCAGTCCTGTCCTTGACTTTCTTGAGTAGCCAAGAAGGGCATGGGTCTAGTAAGCAAGTGGTAGGGTGTACTTGTCCAAGCACCTTGTCCACATCATCAGGCCACAGCAACTGAAATTCATCCATTAATTGTGGACCAGATGGCATCGATGGCAACTCCCCACCAGAACCTGGTTCCAAAGTAGAGTCAAGCTCGTGGCGTATCTGAGTGATTTTCTCCCTAAAATGCTCGGCAAACTCGTCACAGCGGGCCTTCGAGGGCAGCACCAGATCTTTCTTTGGGCCTGGATGTATTAGGCCCTGCACCACTTGAAAAAGCTCCTCCGGATGGCATTGTGAGGAGGCAATGGAAACGGAGAAGAATTTCTTCTTCGCCATCCTCACTGCCACAGCATAGGCCCAATAATGTGCTCTTAAGTGTGTTCGGTCAGATACACCTCGTGATCAACTCCACCTATGCTCTAGACATCTCCCAACCTGCTTCATCGCCTGTAATTCGGTCGTATACCATGGAGATGAACGGGCTCCGCCAGGTGGGAGAGGACGCTTGGGAGCGATCGTGTCAATAGCCCTGGTCATCTCCTCATTCCATAGTTCAACCAGGGCATCAACAGGATCACCAGCCTTGTCAACCGGCAAATCCCCCAGAGCTTCCAGGAATCCTTCAGGATCCATCCTGCTCCGGGGGAGGACCAACACAATCGGGTCCGCACCCTTACAGAGGGAGAGGCCACTCTTGAGCTCGAACCTTATGAGGAAGTGATCTGACCATGACAAGGGTGTCAAGCTCTTAGAAGAGCTTGTCTCTTAGAAGATGAGGGAATGCCTAAGATGGTATTGTTATTATGTGCTTATTAATGCTATTTGTCCAGCACCCAGTTCTCTGGATGGTTACTAATACCCTACCATTTTAAGACAAAGATTTAAACAAGGAATATATCAAAACAAAATATCAAACCAATCAAAACAAAACACTTGCAGCATAACATTAATGCAATAGAAAGAAAGGCACCAAAATGACTTATGAATAAAATGCACGGGATAATTTGTAAAACGCAGCAATGAAACTGCAGTGGGGTGACAGGCAAGCCCCTCGGGGAGGCCATTCCACCTTGTAGCTACCTGCTGCACCACATTTGGCAGGAGGGCTCTTGAAAAGGCTGCCCCCCACACGCTTTGGTACTTTACATTGAGAATTGACCCCTTTAAAGATTTCCCTGATTAATCAGGGCACCCTGGAACTCTTCTGAATCTGGTTTGTTAATCAGATAATTGACTGCAGGATTGGCCTTCAGCAACTTCAATTGGTTGAAACTCTTTCAGACCAAGGACTCTGAATGCCATTTCAGAGAGGAAGGTGCAAGTCAGTGGTGGAAGGGGCAAAAAGCATGCAGCCAAGAGCAACAAGGCTGGGTGCAAACAATACCACCATGTTTTAGCTCAGAGCCAGTAAACTAAACTTTAGGAGGGGCATGTCATCCTTTTAGCATGCAGAAAGTAGGTGGGACCAGTTGGTCAGATTGGGCGCCCTGCCCTGTAGCGTCCTGCTTGATGCATGGAGCTAACTCTTTGGCATTCCAGAGGAATAATTGGAACAGCTCAGTCTGAGTCTCACATTTTTCTTGACTGGGCCTATGCTTGTTACAGGCCGCTGACATGGCCCACATGTGGGCTGATCTTCCTGGTTTCTCAGGGACAAAGAGCATCGACTTGGTGCCATGCCCTGAAGCACAGCTTGTCTTACTCCATGAACTTGCTGTGGGTAGATGGGGTTCTTTCATCCTTGACTTCTGCATGCAAATACCTGCTCTCTCTGCAACAGCTGGTTCTGCCTGTCTCTGGCATGACTAGAATTTCAAGAAAGCTCAAGGCCAGGTTTCACTAGACTCTGCATTCTGTGTCCTGGATTACCCAGGAAATTCAGCTGGAAGTTTCTGGGGCCACACAGCATTCTTAGAAACATGACCCATGGATGGGCTCCCCTTGGAAGTTAGAGGGGAATGGAGCAAGATGGCTTTTTGGAGTGACTGGATGATGACCTTGTGGAGGAAGAGACCCAATTATTTGGTAATGATCTCCAGCTATGAACAGGGTGGACCCATGTTTTAAACCCAGATTTGAGTGGAATGAGGGAGGATAGCCAGGCAGGAGGGAAAGAGGGAGGGGGCCAGGGATAACTTTACAGACACATTTATTTGTGTTTATGGAAGTGGGGCCAGAGGCTTGTGGCTTTCGAGGAGCAAGTATGCTCCTCTTTGTTCTCTGAAAAGGGTCACACTGACTTCTGCATGTCAGGCTGTTCTTGAAGGCACAAGGGTAGGTCTGGCTGTTTTCTAGATCCCTGCAATAAGAACCGTAGGCTGGGTGGAGTTCATTTTGAGCCCTAATTTGGGGATTGGTTTATGGCAAAAAGTTAAGCTCTTTTTGTAGAACCCAAGTTGGAGGTCAGCTAAGGTTGATAAGTGTGGGAGCAAAGAGATGGCGAGTTCTGGTCCTTTCCTCTAGCCCTGTTTTCCCAACAGGATGCCCTGCAGGTGTGTTGGACTGCAGCATCTATCATTCCCTGCGAGCACGCTGGCTGGGGATGCTGTGAGTTGAACTCCAACATGTCTGGAGGGTGCTCGGTTGAGGAAGGCTGCTGTAAACTTACCATCTGCCTATCCCTCACTCCGGTTTTCTCCTCCTCTCTTGCCCCAAAGCCCAGCCCCTGCTTTGTGGGCTCTTGGCAAGTGCAGGAAGGCTCTTTTCTTGCGATCCCAGACAGCTGCTGTAAGGCAGAGGCCTTGCTCCTGCTCCCATCTGAGATCCTGGTCAAGCAGTGCCTGGGCTTTTCACATCCAAGATTGCTCCCCTCACCCTGTTGTTCCAAGGTTTTCTCCTCCTGGTTTTGAGGCACTGCCACACACAAGGATGGCAGACTTTTCTGCCATTAGGAAAACACCCAGGGCACACCATACCCTCTATGCCCTTGCTGATCCCAGTAGGTGCTTTTGCTGCTGTTTTGCCTGCCCACATACCTGATAAAGAGGGCCTGGGACACCCCTCTCCCCACTATTGCTCAGCCATCCCACACATATCCCAGGGACTGCCAAGGGGAGCAGGTATCACTGGCAGCCCTTGCCCTGACGCATGGGTAGGCCTTGCGAGCGGTAGTTGGGCTTGTTGGTGCTGCTGCCAGTCCCAGCACAGACATCGTGCTCAAGTCGCACCTGCTAATGCCCGCTGCTCAGGAAGGGAGCTGAGCCTGCTCAAAAAGAGGCAGAGCTGTGTGTCCCCCCTTCAAGTCCCCCTCAAACCCACTCAGTGACTATGTAAGAAGTGAGTCTTGCCCCTTCTCATCTATTTCCCAGGCACAACCTTCTCCCCACCTGACCGGCTTTGTCATAGAAGTGGAGGAAAGTGGGATTCTGCTGTGGTGTGTCCCTCAGCAGAATATTTGACTGGAGACCACAGGCTGGAGAAACATTCATTCATTCCTTTTTATAGGCCACATATAATTGCTGAGGCCTTAGAAACCGAGTCAGAAGGGGTCCCTCTGGGTCACCTAGTCTGACCCCAGGCTCCAGCCGGCTCCTTTCATGTAATCCCCAACATGTGGTTGTTCAACCTTGCCTCAAACACCATCACTATAGAAACAAAGCAACTGAGGGCCCATCTAGTTCAGCATCCTGTTCTGGGGGTGGTTCAGCAGATTCCTACAGGAAGCCCACAAGTAGAGTTTGGAAGGCTGCAACCATCTCTGGTCATTTGACCCTAATACCTTTCATTCAGAGGTAGACTGCTTCTGAATATGGAGGTTCTGTTTTGACATTTGTTAATAATTTTTAATATAGTTCACTTTCAAGAATCCCCCCCCACACACACACACCCTGAGCAGCCCATACAGCAATTAAAGTTTTCAAAAAGCCTCCCTTGGAGCAAATAGTGGCTTTTTTCAAGGCTAATGGCTGGGTGAGGAAAGGGTTACTCCTTCCATTGCCAGCAGCAGTCTTCACTAAGTTTCTCTCTCCATCCCATGCTGCCTCTGCTGAAAAAAATAGTCTCAGGAAGAGGTGAGGCTGTGGAACAGAACTGAAGGTTTCGCAGGCCATAACCAGACCACGGGCTCCTGCATTAGCCAGAATGGGAGACCTGGGTCATTATAAGCGTTTATAATGTCTGGGTAACCAACTAGTTCAGCTCTGAACAGGCCATGTGGCATCTTGGCATGTGCAGCCCTGCCTGTTAACACATGTAGCTCTTCTGTGTCTCCTCTGTTTCTTCGTCTGAATCTGGCACTACTTTCAGGTTCTCCCTCCTCAGGTTGGTACTTCTTCCTCCCCCACTTGCACCAGCTACCGCTGTATGTATGTATGTATTTAAAATATTTATATGCCGTCCTGTTCACAAAAAGCCTCAGGACGGCTTATAGCATAAAATATAACATAAATAAATTCCCGACCCACACTGGCTGCAGTTAAAAACATAGAAAAGACAATATGAAAACTTATTAAAATATCACTGGAATAAAAAGGTCTTAACCTGGCGTTGAAAAACAAATAACAACAGTGCCAGGTGGACCTCTCTGGGGAGCACATTCCACAGGTGGGGCACCACCGCAGAGAAGGCCCTCCTCCGGGTACTCAGTCTCCTAATATCTTTCACGGAAGGTTCCCGGAGGAGGGCCTCTGCTGCTGATCTCAAGGGGCGGGAGGGCAAATATGGAAGAAGGTGTTCCTTCAGGTATCCCGGTCTCAAGCCGTTAAGGGCTTTATAGGTAATAACCAGCACCTTGAATTGAGCCCGGACTTCGATGGGAAGCCAGTGAAGCTGGTAGCGGACTGGGGTTATGTGAGAATAACGCCCAGTCCCCGTCAGCAACCTGGCTGCTCTGTTTTGCACCATCTGAAATATCCAGACTATCTTCAGGGGCAGCCCCACGTGGAGCATGTTACAGAAGTCCAACCGGGAAGTAACCAATGCATGTGTCACTGTCGCTAGGCAGTCTTCCCCCAGGTAGGGGCACAGTTGATGGATTAGCCGAAGCTGAAGGAAAGTGCTCCTCGCCACCACAGTCATTTGAGCTTCCAAGGACAGCTCCAGGTCGAGGAGCACTCCCAAGCTGCGGACCCTGTCCTTTAGAGGGAGTGCAACCCCATCCAGGGCAAGGTCCAGGCCACCTACCCAGGAGCTTGATCCATCCACCAACAGGTCTTCCATCTTGTCTGGATTAAGTTTCAGTTTATTGGCCCTCATCCAGCCCATTACCTCGGCCAGGCACCGGTTCAGTACAGCCACTGCCTCACCTGGATTGGTTGAAAAAGTGAGGTAGAGCTGGGTATCATCAGCATACTGATGATTCCACAGCCCAAACCTCCTGATGACCTCTCCCAGTGGTTTCATGTAGATATTAAATAGCAAGGGGGACAAGATGGAACCCTGCAGTACTCCATGGCATAGCTGCCATGGTGCAGAGCCAAAGTTCCCCAGCATCACCTTCTGGAATCAGCTGTCAAGGTAGGAGCGGAACCACTGCCAAGCAGTGCCTCCTACTCCCAATCCTGCCAGCCTATCCAGAAGGATACCATGGTCGATGGTATCGAAAGCTGCTGAGAGATCCAGGAGAACCAACAGGGACGCACTCCCCCTGTCTGTCTCCCTGCACAGGTCATCATACAGGGCGACCAAGGCAGATTCAGTACCAAACCCGGGTCTGAAGCCGGACTGAAATGGGTCCAGATAATCAGTTTCATCCAAGAGTGCTTGGAGTTGTCCCGCCACCACCTGTTCCAATACCTTGCCCGAAAATGGGATGTTGGCCACCGGTCTATAATTGGCAGCCATCTCTGGATCCAGGGATGCCTTCTTTAGAACAGGCCTGATTTCCACCTCCTTAAAGGAGCGGGCACCCGGCCGTTAATAACCTCCAGGACCCAGGCACCAATCCTGTGCTTGGCTTTGGTCAGCAGCCAAGAAGGATAAGGGTCAAGTAAGCAGGTGGTGGAACGTACTTGTCCAAGCACCTTGTCCACATCATCAAGCCGCAATAACTGAAATTCATCTAATAATGCCTGACCAGACGGAGTCATTGGCATCTCCCCTAAAGGATCTGAATCACTTGTGGAGTCCAGCTTATGACGAATCTGAGCAATTTTCTCCTTAAATTGCTGGGCAAAGTCGTTGCAGTGGCCCATCAAAGGTAGTGCAGGATCTTTCTTCGGGCCAGGATGTATCAGCGCATGTACCACTTGAAAGAGCTCCGCTGGATGGCACTGTGAGGAGGCAATGGAAGTGAAGAATTTTTTCTTTGCTGCATTCACCGCCATAGCATAGGCTCGATAATGAGCTCGTAGGCATGTTCAGTCAGATTCATCCCATGATTTTCTCCACCTATGCTCTAGATGTCTCCCCACCTGCTTCATCGCCCATAATTCAGATGTGTACCATGGGGATGAACGAGCTCTGCCGGGCAGGAGAGGACACTTAGGAGTGATCGTGTCAAGAGCTCTGGTCATTTCCCCTTTCCACAGTTCAACCAGACCATCAACAGGAGTGCCAGCTTTATCAACTGGAAAATCCCCCAGAGCCTTCAGGATTCCATCCAGATCCATCCAGCTCCGAGGGCAGACCAACACAATAGGGTCCACACCCTTGCAGAGGGAAAGGCTGGCATCGATCACAAGGATGTGATCTGACCATGACAAGGGAGTCAGACACAAATTCCTCACCCTCAGATCACCCTCTTCCTGCCCCATCGAGAAAACCAGGTCCAGTGTGTGTCCACATTCATGGGTTGGGCCTATGACATGTTGAGATAGCCCCATGGCCGTCATGGAGGCCATGAAGTCCTGAGCCACCCCGGTCAGAACAGTCTCAGCATGGAGATTGAAGTCCCTCAGGACCAATATCCTGGGGGTCTTCAACACCAGGTCTGAGACAACCTCCATCAGCTCAGGCAGGGAGTCTGATGGGCAGACGGGTGCACAGTAACACCAGCAGAATCCCCAATCTGTCTCGGTCGCCCAACGCCAGGTATAAGCACTCTAGACCTGGCCTTGAGAGGACAGGAAGCCCCGCAAGGGAAATAGAAGCTCGATAAATTAAAGCAACCCCCCTCCTCTCCCCTCCGGGCATGGCTGGTGCTGTACCAGATACCCGGGGCGGGCACAGTTGAGAGAGAGATACATCCCCCGCCCTCTCCCACCCAGGTCTCTGTTATGCAAGCCAGGTTGGCCCCCTCATCCACAATTAGGTCGTGGATAAGGGATGTTTTGTTATGGACCGACCTGACATTGAGCAGCAGCACTGTCAGGCCCGAGGGGCGGTTGATAAGCTTATCTGGAACTTTCCAGTTGGGGGAATAACCAGAAGGAGGAACAGGTGTCAACCATCTGTCCCTCCTTCTTCTATGCCGACCTGCTAAACCCCCAACGCCATATCGACTGTTGCCCAACACCACCCCGATGGTGGCGCCCACGCACTCCCCAGGCAATCCCATAGCAGCCAAGTGTGAAGCCATTAAAAGCCAATCCAATAAAATATGATTAAAACACAATTAAAACCCACCAACCCTCCCATCACAAAACACGCATACACACACCTACACACCCAGAGTTCCTGGCCAGCCCAGCCCCGCACGGCCCGAAATGGCCCGAAATGGCCCCTAAGGGTGATGATGCCCTTAGGCCACCGGCCTCGGGCTGCGGCTGGCAAATTAAGCCAGCGGCCCCTCCCTGCGCCTGCCCCCAATCCAGCGCAGCTGCCACCCATGCTGGCAGGGGAGGGGGGCAAGGGCAGGCCCACAGAGAACTCGCTGGTGACGATGGAGGGCCCACAGGCCAGCAGCGTCCCCCATCTCGGACCTGCGGTGGCCGCTGTCCATCCGTCGGGCAGGCCCTGAAAGCTTTTTTAAAATGGAAGTTGACCCTTGCCTCAGGCTGCAAAAGTCCTTGCATCCTGGCCTCCTCCTCTTCTCCTCTTACATTGGCAGGACCCCTCCACTGCTGCCTTCGTAGCTGCTAGGCAGCAACCGGTTTCTGTAAACACTTTTTGCCTTTCAAAAGTGCGGCACAGATCACTGAGTGTGCAGTTGTTTAGTGCTGAGATTCTTGTCTCTTTCAAATTCTCCTAACACATTTGATTCTCCTTGTTTTCAGGTGCCTTTGTTATCTGCTGGACCCCTGGGCAGGTGGTGCTCCTATTGGACGGCCTGGACTGCAAAAGCTGCAATGTGTTAGCTGTGGAAAAATACTTCCTGCTGCTGGCGGAAATCAATTCAGTCATTAACGCCATTGTCTACTCTTACCGGGACAGTGAGATGTGCAACACCTTCCGGAAGATCCTTTGTTTTGCCTGCTACAAGATGCCAAATTACATGCCAGCTTCAGTCAAGTCCAGCACCACAGAGCATAGGATATTGCCTCAGAATGGCCATCCAACAATGGACTCCACACTCTAATTTCTCTTTGCTGGTCATTCCAATGGTGATTGGCTGGAGGCCCATCTCTCTGTGGCTAGAGACCGCCATCTGTCATGTCTGCAGTGCAGCTGGGAGGACCGCTGTGACCAAGGTTATCAACCAGGGTCTGCAGGGGACAGAACCGTGCCTGTGCATTGGTTGGAGACTGGCAGCAGCAGTCTGAATTTGGCACACCAGGTTGTGGCCTCCTGACAAGAGGCAGTGGTGCTGTAACTAACTGAGCACATGCTTGTAATGCAACAACTCTTTGTTGTCAGCTGAGCAGAGGAATGGGCACCTCTGTCCTGTGCTCCATCTTGAGAGGCACCTTAAATATTCTATTACATTAAGAGCCATTTCAATACCTGTTTGCACCGTAGCTTTGTAAAAGACATATATTTTCTCCTTCGTGGGCTAACAAGCAGCAGTTGCTCTGTCTGCGAACAGACGGTGGTTGACCCTCTTGGGGAAAACCTTCTTTGCCTTGTTCTGAAACACAGATATTTGGACACGTGTTGAAAAGTAGTGGGTCAGAAGCATGGAGCCACATGCATTTCCATTCTTGTGAGCCACTGTTTTTAACCAGCTGTGAGTGGTGGGGTGGCATTTCCTTGCCAAACTGAAGCAATTGTCTAAAAGTTTCTGTGCTGGGTAAAGAATTGTATTAACCGTTTTCAGTATTACTGCCTTTTGGGCACGGCCAATTGAGGGGTAAGGTACAAGGGCTGCACTGTGTCTTCTGCATTGGCTGCCTGCGAGTCTGCTGCAACTTGAAGTGCCCTCCTGCATCAGTTGCAGCCCCCTCCCCTCTCACCCTGTGTTTAGCTCAGGGAAATCTAAAGCAGTGTCAAATGCCCCACTGGTGAAGTCCATGGCAGATAGCAAGTTGTAAGGTAGGTGATCCCTATTAGTTGAGCACAGAGGTATACATGAATAAGATACATGGAGAGTATCCCTCCCCCTTGCTTGTTGTACCATTGATGCTTAGTGTTAGCATTACAGATTGACCATACTTACCTTAGCTTCCCACATCACCTTTGCTGTAAAGCGGGGATGGGCTCTTTGTAGGCCAAAACATCTGAAGGGCCAAAACACCCATGATGCTGGCTAGGGCTGATGGGAGTAGTAAACCCACAAATTGCACAACCCCTGCTGTAAAGGAAATCTGCCATGTATTCTCAGAAGTGGAGAGCATCTACTGTGTAAGATGATGGCTCCCACTGCAAAGCCATGTCTGGTGCAAAAGCATTCTCTGTTCACAAGAATTGGTTGTTGCGGTCACCTGGTGCAGCTGGGAGATGCTGTGCTCAAAGGGAGTTCAGCTGTCCCGAGTTCTTCCTGTTGTGTATAGGAGCCCTGTTAGCCCTAACCTAGGAGGCATTCACTAAACATGCACAAAAACCACAGAAAATGATAAGTTAAGAAGAACCTCTGCTTCTTAGCAGCTGAGCACATGTTAAGTACAGGGAACCAGGGCTCATGACCCGCAGCTGCTTCAAGCCCCTTAACTCCGGTCACACAACCTTCTGCTTCCACCGCTTCTGCCCTTGCTGTTAAGTAACCTTCACTTTGTGCCTTCTCCCAGGGATGCTGATACAGATAACCATTTTCTTGTAGATAGCAGCAACGAGAAAAGAGTCATTTGTGGTAGGATCCCCGGAGAGAAGGCTCTCTAGTCTTCCCCAAACTTCCTTTCTAAAATTTGCTTTTTTCTCTACTGTATCAAGATTACAGAATGTGTACGTGTGATGCAAAAGCAATTCCCACCCCCACTTCCTACCACAGCTGCTTCAAGCGCATTTCCGGTAAAGCATGGACATTTTAAATTCAAACTCAAAAATCACATATGTATATACTGACAAAGTAAACTGAATACAAACAAGGTTGCTAAGGGACAGGTCTCTGTCCCTTAAGAGGGTGTGGGGCATAAAAGCTTTCCTTGTCCTTTGGGCCTATTGGAGACTCTTGGATATATGCCAGCATCTCACATCCTCTGTATACTTCTAGAGTCTCTAGCTTGCCCATTCCCCTTCCTACTGCTCTCCTGTGTGCAGGTTGGGACTTGTTCCTCTCTGTGCAGTTTGGCTGTGGCCACTCTTTGGCACAGACACTTGTGTCTGTTTCTCGTCTTGCATTTCAGCACACTTCCTCTGTACCAGCCCCATCTACCTTCCTGTTTGGCCACAGTGTTAATCTCACTCCTGAAACTGCCAATTAGGATCCCGGCTGCCGTGACTCAGCAGTGACCCCCCCCCACACACACACCCCTAGGCAGATCTGGGTGGCCTTTCGATCAAGCACCTGAAACTCTGCCAGTACAGGCAGAAGCTAGCTGGCTTGCTTCTTGGTATAATGATTGTCAGATAATATCATCTTAATTCATGTCTGTGAAGTGAGTTAAATAGTCTTCTTTCTGTTGTGAAAACATCGGCACCAAGCCAGCCTTTCCGCAACCTGTTGTCATTCAGGGGTGGGAGAATACAACTCCCAGCAACCTCAAGAGGTGCTGAGAATTGCAGTCCAACACACATGGAGCCTATTAGGTTGGGGACTGCATTAAGCCATTCAGAGTTCATGAAACTGATGGATAAGATTGCCAGCTAATCAGAAAAAAAAAATTATTTGCCCTTAATGGCTGCTTGGTCTGTAGCCTTCAGCTGGTGAGAGAGAATAGTTTTCATCCACAAGTTTCTGCTGAACAAACTGCAGTTAAAGGCAGAGCCGCAGCAAGTTGAAACAGTGTCAACCCTTGTGCAGAAATAAAGTTTCCATTATTTGGCCCAAGCATTTAGCTGTAGATGTGGTCAGAAACTTAAGAGGAAGCAAAAGAAAGGTAGTTAAGAAGTAAAGCTTTACCTTTGACTTTATTTCCATGGCATGCCAGGTTTAACCTCTCTAAATCTGGCTTCTGTAAGAAACACAGAAGCGGCACTGCACTGAATTTTTTTTGAAAAATGGAAAGGCTATTTGCACACAGTGCACATGTAGCCTGCATTAATGGAGGGCCCAGCAAGATGCCTTGTAGTTTGCCTTTGTGTGATGGATTTTTCTTTAACACAGAGCCCATGTGGCAGGGAACAAAATCAGAGCCAGGCTGCACAGAATCAGGGGCTTCTACTCTTTGAACCCTCTATCTCTCCCATGCCACAATGAGAGAAAAGCTGATTTGGTGTCAGTGGAAGCTTTCCACTAATTGCAGAGTTTTTCAAAGTGGGACCCCCCCCCCCCGACCACAGTTCTGATCCCCCTTGACATGCTACCTGTTTGTTGGGAGATGTGGGGAGCTGTAGTACAACACATCTGGAGGGTACTGGGTTGAGAAAAGCTGAAGTGGACAAATGGCCAGTACTTCTGTGGAACATTGGCCTGATGCAGCAATGCAAAAGCAATGGGGGCTGTTTGCAGGAGACGAATGGTAAAGCGCTGCTTAACCCTTCCCCTGCCTACAACTCTTCCCCACTGCCAGCAATCCTCACCCTTCCTGGCTGATACCTTTCCCCCCATGGCAGCATGTTCATACTTAGCTGGAGCGAAAGCAGGAAGTGATGCCCACTTTGAGAAAAAGGACTACTGGGGGAAGGTTAACATCCTCCCCAAACCAGCAGGTGAGAAGCATCCTGCTGGGTGGCATGTTCCTCTTTCTGCTGCTGCTCTTTCTGAGCAAGAAGATTGCACTTGCATGTAAAAGGGAAGCACTGCTGCTGAAGAAGATGGGGAAGAGAGTGGGGCTACATCCAGATGGATTGCGATCCAAAGACCTGGTGATCCAAAGACTATTCTCTTATGTCCGCATTAAGGGATATTTTTGTGGAAAGAAAAAAGATGGAAGCAGCAGCAGTTGGGAAGACAGGGAAGGGTTCTCAGTGGAAGGTGACTAGGTTACCTGGACCCCTGTAAAATCCTGTGGGCAAAGCAGATGAGTATATAATAAAGCTTTATCTGGAAGTGTGTGAGATGGTAGGCAGAACTGTGGTGGGAAGGAGCAGCTTGAGACAATGACAAGGAGATCCCAAAGTGTCCTGACCCTCAGGGTAATTCTGAGAGATGCATTCACATGCTACCCAACACCACATGACCACGCGCTACTTTTTGGGACACCAATCTGCATTTGGTCCCTTGTGACACTTAATCATAGTTTCATTACCTCTTCATGAACACAGCTTATGCTTTCCCCTCCCATTTTTAAGATTTTGGACTTTCAGAAAACTCTGAGGCATGGGATCCTGCCAGTCTTTCAAGCCATTGCCCAGTTGCCTTAGGCCAGGCTGTTTGTTCCTCTAGACTGTAGCTGCCCACTCCACTTGGACTTTCCAAGGTCTCTGACATGGGCTTTCCATATGCTGCTATGTGATCCTTTTATAAGATTCAGTGCTAGGGCACAACCAATCCCCTGCTACTGAGCTATACTCCCTTGAGTGTTGCAGCTTATCATGCAAGCACTTTTCAGCAGTCCTCCTACCGTAGAAGATTGAAATGCCTCTCCTAAGACTCAGGCACTAGCAGTAAGTACATTAAAGGTTTGGCCCCCAAGAACATCTGTGAAATGGAATTCTGCCCATGGACTGCAAAAGGTTTTCCACCCCTTGGGAAAGTGTTACTCACATGAAGAGGTAAAATGTATTGAAAGTGCTATAAATCTGACCTGTCCAGAATAGCACCCAATTCCTCCTAACCTTACTACCAACACATGTATGGAGAAACCTCTATGCATGAACATTCCTGATCATGCAGGGGTTCAAGGTCCCTGGGAAGGTGATGTGCACAGCTTCCTTCTGCTCAGTGCTAACACGGATAATAGGACCAGGCAGAGCTACTTGGCTTCAAGGTGGAGGCACAACCTTGCAGTCCCTTAGTCCACTGTATACAACAGAGGCTTACAGCAACACCTAAAGTCAAAGCCACCTGCAAGAGTCCCTTAGAAAAGCAAATATTGGCAGTGCTCTGGGTTGACTTGGCCATACCAACTTTGAACTTGGTGGGACTGACATTGGAGTAAATGTGCAGGAAATCAAGCTTCAGAATGGCCAGTTCTCAGAAGAGGGATGTTCCGTGATGGGCAGCATGTGTCTGCATGCTTCACAGGTAGTGTTCAGTATGAGCATGTAGAGGGAGAACCACCAAGGCTTTCTGGGGACAGCTCACACTGGGGAGAACAGTGGGCAGCCTGGGGATGCAATCTGGCCTCTTTCAGCTCCTCCTGCCTGTTTTCCTTTGATGACTACTTTGGTACCACAACTGCTTCCTCCCATGCAAATGAGGCTTGGACAGAAGGCCCATGAACCTCTTGCTCTCTGATGTGAATGACAGCCAGGTTAGTTGTAAGGCTTCCCTCTGGCTCCTTAGCTGCTCGGTCCCATGAAGGAACCCAAACATTAGCAAAGTGAATATCTGAGAATGCAAAGCAGAATTTTTCCAAAGCCTCTATCAAGGCAGCTACATGTTTAAGGACTAGCCTGGTCACCCTGGGCAACTAGTAATTGCACACAGGAGAGGGAGCAGGCTGCTGGAGGAGGGATGACAAGCTCTGTGTTTTCTCCACACTTAGTGTAGAAACACAGCTCTCTGATCCTCCCAAGCTCCTAACCATTTTTGCAGCCTAGTAATTTTGAGCGGTTTATTTTCAAGGCTGCTTTAAAGGGAGCTTGTCTTATGCTTTGGGCTAGTGTCAGTCTATGCCCAGAGCAACTATTACTGTTACTGCAAGTTCTCAGAAGTTGCAGTGGAGCCCTTTCTGTAAATAAGCTCTTAAAATGAAAGCTATGGACAGTGGGGTGGGTAATAGCCATCTAAAGTTCAAGCTTGTATTGATCCTGCTCCAGTTTAGATTTGTTTCACTGATTTTAGTTATTTCAAATCATAATTTGGGCAGGAAAGATCTCATTTGCCTGTTAACTTTCCAGATCACAGTGCAATCTATTATTTAGGCAACTTGCTCATTTTTTTAAGTGCTGGCTCTCTAGCAAAGAGCAAATTTTCTCATTTTCCTCTACTAAGGGGAGATGGGACTTCCTTAGCCCACTCAGCATGCATACACAAAATAGAGCTGGGGAACTTCCTGTTGAGGTTTTTTTGGTGCAAACATATGTATGTTTAGACCAAAAGTGGTGGTGGGGAGGGGCTTGCAGCTCCCAGCTTCCCTCAGGCAGCAGAGGTGCTGATGGGAATTGTATTCCAAAACAATCCTCACCCCTTTGCTTCTTATTTCTTCACTTTTTTTCTCTGCTTCTTCCTTCAAAAGGAAGGTGCTGGTACAAGTATTGCCTAGCAGTGGAGAGGAGTGACCTTGAATAGATTGCTAACCTCAGGAATTCTGCTACAATAGCAGGAAAACATCTTCTCCAGTGGATAGATATCTTTTCACATCCATCCAGGCAAATGGATTGTCCATCATATCTGTTGCCATGTCGCATTTACATCATGCCTTTTTTACTCATTGTGAGGAACCTGGGGCAGCCTACATAGCTCCATTTTATTCCCACAATAGCAACCCAGCAAGGTAGGCCAGGCTGAGAGTTTGTAACTGTCCTAAAGGCACCCAGTGTGCTTCATGGCTGAGTGGGGACTAGAAATCAGGTCTTGCAGGTCCCCAAATCCATCACTCTTATCCAGTGCTTTTTTTGTAAAAAAAAAAAAAAAGGCGCCAGAACTCACATCTTGGGGTTACACTAAAAAAGATTTTCAATTCACCAACTTTTTTTTGAAATAAAGAACTTATTTACCTTTTGCACGTAGCCAGTCACTCTACACACACACAAACATAATGGTCGCCGCTGGCAGTAAGCACTCAGCGCGCAACCACACGACCAATCCCAAGCCGAGCAGTGCTCTCACAATCAGCGCGGACACACAAGAAGCCCACATGCACTATTTTAATGATTTTTGCCACCGACCTGCTATGCCTGAAAGGGCGATTCAAAATCCGTTGGAAAAATCCGTCAAAAAAAGGTGCCGGAACACTGTTCGGGTGCATTCTATGACAAAAAAAGCCCTGCTCTTAACCACAGCACCACATTGCCTCTCAGGACAAAGCCTATTACCTGTCTCACCCTATGAGCCACTCATTGGGATAACCTGCATCTAAATGTACAAATCAGCATCTAGTTAGCACAGATTATGGTTCTAATGAAAAACCCAAAAGCTGACTGGCAGAGCTTCATGAGGACTTGGTCAAAGGCAATCAGTGAATATTCCTGTTTTACAAGTGAGGGTCATTGAGGCTGAGATAGAAATGATCAACAAAAGGCAGTCAAGGAAGTGATTTTTTTAAAAAAATTACAAATTCACTCCCTGTTGTTAAAACCCCTGATGACCTACTGCAAATATTGAACATTTCTACGAGATGCATTTGTTGCATGCTTGTAACTCTTCACTCATGGTAGTCTCCAAGTGTTCTACACAAGTTTATCAGTCTTCTGGGTCTCTCCTGGGCTTTGCAACCCTGTCCATGACTTCTTTTAGATTGACGAAAGTGCAGTATTATTTGAAAATGGCACTGTGAGAAGCACATATATTTCTGGAAATTCCATTATACCACATTGCCCCCTTGTGCTTGTGTGATGGAATATAGAGAAAGGCAGAGGGAGAAAACCCTGACCGGGGGTGGGGGGGGGTGTACATGGGAAAAAAGCCATGTACTCCCTTGGGTTCATGCTGTAAAGGACCAGGAAGCAAAAAATCCCACAAAAGTGGTGGGTAAAAAGCCCCATGCAGTAAAATTCTGTCACTCAAGGAATCTGATCCCAAAGCCTCCTAAAGCTTCTTGATCCATTCCCAGCCTGCTGTTGTACTTAGAAGGCTTTCTCTAATATGAAATGAGCTTGTAGTTTCTAAAAGGATGCTTAACCACTGTTAATAGAGCCTATGGGTTTTGTTCACACCTGCCCTTTACTGATTCATGCTGACTTTGTCATCACTCTGATCCCAAATGGGGACCATTAGCTAGCAGCATTGCTTCCCTTTCTTGGAAATGTGACTGAAAACAGTCTTTCATCTTATCCTTTTTGGGTTCTTTTTTTCCTATGTGCAAAATGCATAATGTTCATCTTAAATTGCATTTGATTATCATCCGCACAGCTAGCTCCCAAGTGGGAACTTATGCTGAACATTGAAACAATGCTCTAAATGCTTGCATTCCCACCCATTTTTGTACTCATTCTTGGATATCGGGAACAGCTAATTTTCTTTTGCATTGACTCATCTGTGAAGATACTGACTGCCACCAGACCCAGCAGTGTCAGCTGTCAAATAATGCTGGATACATTCTTTTTTTAAAGCTAATGTTGATTATTCACAGTCATTGTTTAATTTTCATTTACTTGTATAGCCCATCTCAAGTAACTACCTGCTACCACTTTGACCAACCCTACTCCTGCATGTTTAACAGCAGCCTGACATACAAATATTGGCTCTGGTTTGCACCACACAATATGCTGCAGTGGGTTGTGAGCCTTGTTTGTGTCTGTATGCTTTGTTGCATTAGTTGAACCCAGCACAGAAACTTCAACCTGGTTTGTCAGCCATGCACAAGCCACTCTGGGAACCGCTAGGTTAGTGAAGGTGGCTTGTTTCCAAGGAGTCTTGCTATGATATTCAAACCCAGCAGTGTGGTTTGGAAATAGCTTGTCATCACAGGCTATTGGGCTGTTTGGCTAAAATGCAGCCATTCCTTGACCTTATTAGTGCCATCTCCATCCTTGTCAGTGCTGTCTGCTCCTGCAGTGATACAGAAATGGCATTTGGGAATGTCTTTAATGCATTTGCAACTTTTCCCCTTGTTTATAAGTGCACAGATCAAATTTTTAAAAATAACATTTGTAATCATTTCCCTGATTTTCATGCCAGAAAAAATGTCAAATGTATTAACCATTCAGAAAAGAAGTAACAACTGGAAAAGTTACCCTTCATAGAGAAGACACACACCTAACACATGGTAAAAGTGTAGCATGAGTTATGAGAAAAGGAAGGTCTTAAAATATATATTTTGAGAAGGGGGCAGAGGTGTGAGTGTGGCCACAACTTTCTACTCATTTACCTGGCAGAAAGTCCCACTGAACTCAGTAGGACTTCCTTCCGAAAAAGAAATTGAATTGCACTGTATAAATTTCTGTATTGCCAACTGCTGTTAAACACATAGGATGAAAGTTCGGGTAGCAACCTTCATTAGAAAGAAGTAAAATGCAAGTAGCCCGTTCTGTGTTTATTTAATAACCAACTAAAATCCTGTGGACTCTCTGAATTTACAACATATTTATTTATAGCTATTTTAAAATGACATCCCTGTAATAAACATTAGTTATGGACTCCTGCATGTCTTGTTTGTTCCATGAATGCTATTTGCCTCCACCACTACGAGTTTGCTACTTTAGCTGTAATGATGGTCTATTAAGGCTTGTTCTAATACACAAAACCACTTAAAAAAATAGAAGAGTTCTGTGATTTGTTTTTTACAGCTGCCAAAGGACATGTCTTTAGTAGCACAAATAGGGAATTAGGAAAAACAGATGCAGCTAGAACAATCTACAGAGAGAAGTCTCAGATTGACAGCTGCCACTCACTAACTGGGTAAAGTGTTACAGAGAATCTTTAATAAGTTTCTACTCTTGCATAGAATGTACAGTCTTGCTTACATAGGAGAGGGAAGCTAAAGGTAGGGTATCTTGACCTAGACAGTTGATCTGATTCTTATAGGACTATAATTTAATGTTCATATTTTGTGTATTTGGCTCCTACTAGAAAAGAAGAAAAGGAAAAGGGGCAGGACAAAGGAGAAGATGGTCTCCATCTCTTTCCATTTATCCCCACCACCACTGCACACACACTGCCTTGCCTGATCCAATGAAAAAGATCTACATGTAGCAGCAGCAGCAGCCCTTTCACCTATTTATCAGTTGCTAGATCAAGGACTGTCATGGAGCTAAATGAGATGCACATCCAAATCTCACATTAGAATGCAGGTCCTGTCTATTGGCACTGCACTGTTTTGAGTGGAAGACACATCCACTCAATCCCCATGAGATGCTCGGAAGCAGGACCTGAGAGAAACGGTTCTTCTGTGCTATTGCTCCCCTGCAATTTTATTTAGAACAGGAGTGCCAAACCTCAAGCCCACAAGTCACAGGAGTTCCCTAAGTGGCCCCAAGCTGTTTAGAGCTTTGAATGTTAGTACTATCACGTAGAATCTAGCCCAGGCTTCAACTAGCAGTCAAGACAGCTGGAAAAGGATGGGCATAATGTGTTCTTGCAGGTCAGTCCCCTTTAACAGTATTGCTGCCCTGTTTTGGATCAGTTGAAGTTTCCAGACTGTTTTCAAAGGCGGCCCTATGTACAGCGCATTACAATAATTCAAATGAGAGGTTACCAGAACATGGATAACTGTAGCCAGGCTCTTTGTGTCCAGATAGGGTTGTAGTTGATATGGCAACTTAAGCAGATAAAAGATGCTCTGTTCACCAAGTCTACTTGTGTCTCAAGTGACAGCTCTGGGTCCAGGAGCACCCCCAAACTGCAAACCTTGTCCTTTAGGGGGAGTAAAACCCCATCTGGAGCAGGTTGAATATCACCTAGCTAGATGGATGAACCACCCACTGAGAGCATGTCTGGATTGAGTCCATCCTTGCTTTACCATTTGTGTGATTGTCACCAAAGCGTTTTTGTTGCACAAACACAAACATGGATGCCCTGATTACCCCCCCCCCTTGCCCCACGATATACCCGGTTCAACTGTGCAGCTCACACATTTAGCCTCATTTTATGGCTAAAAGATTGCCTGCTGTAATGTTGGACAGCATGCATGCGGAACAATAACACTTTTAAATATTAATACTTATAATTCTGGATAATACTATCCCAATTATTAAGAGTATCATTATACTATTATATAATACTACATCATATAATACCATACTATATATAATACTAGGGACTGCAGGTGGCGCAGTGGTTTAAACCGCTGTGCTGCTGGGCTGGTTGATCGAAAGGTCGCCGGTTCGAATCTGCACACGGGGTGAGCTCCCGTGCTCCGTCCCAGCTCCTGCCAACCTTGCAGTTCGAAAGCATGCAAATGCAAGCAGATAAAAAGGTACCACTTCGGTGGGCAGGTAACAGCGTTCCTTGCACTTCGGTGTTTAGTCATGCCGGCCACATGACCACGGAGACTGTCTGCGGACAAACGCTGGCTCCCTCAGCTAGAAAACGGAGATGAGCACCGCCCCCTAGAATCAGGCATGACTGGACATAACGTCAAGGGGAAACCTTTACCTTTACCTTTACCTTTATATATAATACTATACTAATACTATTACTGTTTTATATTCTTACTATTGCTAATACAGTTACTGTGTAATACTAATACTGTTAATATTGTATAAAGATAGAGGTCATGTTGGTAGGTGGGTCAGCTCTCCAGGTAAGTGATTTTTGCCCTGTTCTGGACAAGGTTGCACTCCCCCTAAGGGAGTGCATAGTTTGAGAGTGCTCCTTGACTCACAGTTATCCTTGGAGTCCCAGGTGACTACTGTGGCAAGGAGTACTTTCCTTCAACTTCAGCTGAACCATCAACTACCCCCTTACTTGGATGAGCAGAGCCTAGTGACAGTGACTCATGCGCTGGTAACCTCCCAATTGGACGATCATAATGTGCTCTATGTGGGGCCACACTTGAAGACGGTCCGAAAACTTCAGTTGGTTTAGAACAGAACAGCCAGGATGTTAATAGGGGCCTGTAGACATGCACATGTTGCACTGGTGCTTTACTGGCTACCAATTGAAGTCCGGGCCCAATTTAAGGTGTTTACAAAGCCCTAAATGGTTTAGGACCTGGGTGTCTGAAGGAGCATCTCCTTCCATATATACTGCGAGACAGACCTTGTGGAATTCTATGACAAGGTTTCGAGATGGCTAGATGGAGGGGATGCAGTGGATGTGGTATACCTGGATTTCAGCAAGGCCTTTGACAAAGTGCCCCATGATATCCTGGTGGAGAAACTGAGGGGTTTTGGGATACACCAAAGCACTGTCCGGTGGATTAGGGCATGGTTGACTGACCGAAAGCAGAGGGTAACCATTAGTGGGGAATCATTGGGATGGCGGCCAGTGACAAGCGGGGTCCCCCAGGGCTCTGTCCTGGGGCCAATCCTGTTTAATCTTTTCATTAACAACATGGAAGTAGGGGTGAACAGTCTGCTGATCAAATTCGCAGACAACAGTAAAACTGGAGCAGTGGCCACAACTGAGGAGCAGGTACTCCAGATCCAAAAGGATCTGGACAGACTATGGAAGTGGGCAGGAGACAACAGATGGTGTTCAATGTGGATAAGTGCAAGGTCTTGCACTTGGGGCATAGGAATAGCTGTCATAAGTACAGGTTAGGGGACAAGTGGCTGGAGAGCAGCACTTGTGAAAGGGACCTCGGGGTACTGGTTGACTGCAGGCTAAACATGAGTCAGCAGTGTGATGCAGTAGTCAAGAGGGCGAACACCACCCTTGGTTGCATAGCCAGAAGTGTGGCTTCTAGATCAAGAGAGGTATTACTACCACTCTACACGACTCTGGTGTGCCCGCAACTAGAGTATTGTGTTCAGTTTTCGGCCCCTCATTACAGAAAGGATATAGCCAGGTTAGAGTCAGTGCAGCACAGGGCCAGAAGGTTGGTGGCCGGTTTGCAGGGGATGCTGTATGAGGTGAGACTGAGGGAACTGGGTCTCTTCAGCCTGGAGAAGAGGAGACTCAGAGCGGATATGTTGGCAACATACAGGTATGTGAGGGGATGTCACACAGAGGTGGGTAGAGACCTGTTCTCCCCTGCAGAGGAAGGCAGGACACGCTCCAACGGAGCAAAGCTCAGGGAACCCAGGTTCCATTTGGATGCCAGGAAGCACTTCCTGACAGTTAGGACCCCGAGGGCGTGGAATGGGCTTCCACGGGAAGTCGTTGAGGCCCCATCGGTGCGGGTGTTCAAGGATAGGCTGGACGTCCACATGGTGGGCATGTCGTGAGCGGAGCCGGCTGGTGCCGGAGGTCAGACTAGATGGCCCGGGAGGCCCCTTCTGACTTACTCTGTTTCTATGTTTCTATACCTGCCTGCCCCCTAAGATCTGGATTGGTGGTCCTTCTTTGGGAGCCCTCTTAGAAGAAAATCGGGAGAGTGGCTACTGAGAGAAGGACCTTCTCTGCAGTGGTGCCCTGGATATGGAACATGCTCCCCAGAGAGGTGTGCTTGGCACCTATGCTTTATTTATTTCAGAGTCAGGCCAAAACCTTTTTATTTCCCCAATATTTTAAGATTTAATGCTGTTTTAAAATGGGTGGTTATTTGTGGTTGTTTGATGGTGATGCTGTGCCTTTTTACTGTTCTGAGACCCTGGTGAAGGATGGGATAGAAAAGCTTTCAATAAATCTATCTACCTACCTACCTATCATTATTAAGGTGCAATCCCATTGGGATACCTGTAGCCCTCTGGACTGAAAAGATTACAGGTATGCTATGGAGGGGAAGGAGCATGGAGGTGAAGATCACCTCTGTGGTCCCCCAACTCTGCAGCTCAGCTAGACCCCCTGCATCTCTGAGGAGGAGGGCAGTATCCCCACACTGAAAAATAGATGGGCATCCCTGCCTAGTGCGATGGAAAACATCTGAGGTGCCACCGTTATATTTTGCAATGTGGGGGCACTGCCCTCCTCCCCTGAGTGCCCACTTGTCTCCCCCCACATCATCTCCAAGACCACTCCTGCATCCTCAGGGATGCAGCAGAGGTGCACCAGCTGTGGGTGCTCCAAGTTCAGGGTCCCAACTCCAACCTCACACTAAATTTCCAAGCAAGTTTGGTGCTGGGACCCTGAAATATCTGATGGCCCTTAACATGCTGTCAAGGGACCACAGAACTGTGCTGCCCCTGTATTCTGCCATTACTTTTGCTACTAGTATTTGGGCGCTCTGAACTCCAGGCTTATGTGCCAATGATGCACTGAGTGATGCACCGTGCCCCATGTTCTGCTTTAACCTTCTAGATGAAGCAGTGCCCAGGGAGAGGGAAAGAGGCCAGGGCATTATTTGGTTCTGGGATCTGTTGGAAAATTTCAGATAAATCCTGGTAGAAAAATGTTGCTTATATGTGCCTTTGTGTTATAAAATCAAAATCTATACCAATGTCTCACAAAGCAGCAGAATTCCCAGCCAGGTTGCTGTTTGGTGTTGCTGTTGCCTAGAGAAGATGGCCATATTGGCTAGACTGAGAAGCTGGTGGAGACAAATACCTGTGAAAAACTGAAACAGTGGTGCCCATCTGCTTCTGAATGGGCCCACCTAAGTCCCACAGAGGTAAGCTCCTGCTGAGTGTGCTTGTCAAACCAGACTTCCTCAATGCTTCATCCATCGGAGACATTTGCATGTTTAAACAGACAGACCCAGCTGACCTGAACTGTCCATAATTTGCTAGACTGACCTATCAATACAGCAATCAGTAATGCTTCCATTCTATTGTTACTAGTATTTTTAATCCGTTTAGAACATTGTGTCATGCCTACAGACATCAAGATGCTATTGTACCAACATTATCTGGAAATGTAACACTCCGTATTGGTGCACTTGACTATAATGCAGGTTATAAAGATGTCTGTACATGGGCTGTGATAGTTGAGTTTGCCTCTACCCAGTAATATATTATCATGACTGACTGCAGGTACTGGGGCACCAGTCAATAATGCAGCAGAGGTTCAAATGTTTGATCTTTCCCATGAACATGAGCTTTTATTTCCTCCTCACAAATTGAAAACTGAGATTCTGTCAGGTCCACACTTGCCTCAGCCTCCTCTTCTCCCTACCCTCTGACATCTCTCTTTTTTCCCTCTCTGAGGCCAATTTGTAACCTCGGAGAGGCAACCGGGGTGCTTCCTTCTGGACCGGCTGTAAGGGGGCTACAGCAGGAGTTTGAGCATTGAAGTCTCAGCACCAAATTTGCAGGGGTTTGGAACTGGGTCTCCAACTGGAACTCCTTTGGCTCCCCTGATGTTGTTGGTAGGCACTCTTGCTCTATTAGGCTAAAGCAGCTACAACTCATAAAGGGCATAGCTGGAGAGGTTGGGAGTGGATGCCAGGAAGGGAGAATTCATTTACTCTTTTGATAACAAATACATCCCCCTCTTAACAACTTACAACTGTTTTAGCAAGCAATTGAGCCCTGTGGGAATTGAGAAAATAAAAGCTCATTGTCATCATATAGGGAGATTAATATTAGTCATATTAAAATTCTGCAGATGGTGCAAACGGCCATATGCCTGACTTCACAAAAGCAATAAAAGGAAATTAGAGGAAAACAATCAGAAAGAGAAAAACAAAGACAATTAAAGCTTGTGTGTGTGTGTGTGTGTGTGTTATGTATCACATGAATCCAGAGTCTAACCAGGTTTATTCCAAAAAAGTCTAATTTATTCCCATTTATTTTATTCTCTGGGCACATAAGTTGAATCTGTTTTTCAGTGTGAACACTCAATGCCTTGCATATAAGCAAATGTCAAAAGAACTGTGCTTTTTAGCATACTCTGAAGATGATTAAGAGGGCCGTGATGGCTGCCCAAGGCTGCCATAAAACAAAGAGACAAGAATTGTTCCCAGTTGTCAATGAGTGTAGGACAAGAGGTACTAAGGTTGAAGTTGCAGGAAGGATAATTTGGATTATATATTAGGGGAAACTTGCACAGAGAAAAAGTGACTGTTGAATGATTGGTTCATGCCCTCCACTTCCTCAAGTTCCAGGGCAGCTTTATAGTCCATGTGAGAGCAAAAACACTGGTGAATTTTAGTACATTTTGGAATAAGCTGCTTTTAAATGCACAGGTGGAGCAGGTGGGAAGCAGGCATTCCTGTGCCAAAACAATATCAGTCCAACCCCTTGGTAACTGCAACCTGCCTCTGTTTGTTCAAGCATACTCAAAGCTTCACGTGTTTTCTTTCCTGATTATTCTGTTGTTTCCTCCTAGTTCACAGTGTGTTTTCTCTTAAACATCCCAGTTCACAGAATTTCCAGCATCAGTTTTGTTAAATCATCACAGGCAAGACTTGGAATTGTCCCAGTTTCTGATGCATCCTTCAGCTATTCTAATATTGTTATTTTTAATCAGCTCTGACCTGTCTCAGTGCTGTTTGTAAAAGACACAAAAGGCAAAGAGAATTTTTGAAGTTCCTTGTTAAAATACTACTCCAAAAAGAGTAAGAATATAAGCCAATTCATACTGGATCAGATGAAAGGTTTACCTCTTCTTTTCCCTCAGTGGTCAGTCAGCTGCCTGTAGGAAACCCACAAGTAGGACATGAGCAGGCGGACTTCTTACTCATGTTGGCCAGCAAGTGAAGAATAGGGAGGCTGCCTTGAGGGAAGCGGAATAACATGTAGCCATCAGGACCAGTAGCCGTTCATTACTTTCTCCTCCATGAGTTTGTCTAATCCCCTTTTACAGCCAGGCAAACAAGTGGCCTTCCACCTTTTAACTATGCCCTGCATGAAGAAATACTTCTGGATCTGTCCTGAATCTTGCATCAATCAAAGTCATGGGATGATCCTGAGGAAGGATGATAAATATTTTGAGGAAGGGAGAAAAACTTATCCCTATCCATTTTTTCTATTGTATGTTTGGCCAAAGTAGATGATATATTGGAAATCCGTGATCTCTGCTTATCTTTTCATGGCTAGCCCTGTTGTACGTTAAGCAGCCAGAGGGCTTCCAGGCAATGCCTTTATCACACCACTCCCTGCCTCATTCATGGAATTTTGTTCCTCCCCACTTTCACAGACCCCCCAAATTTCCCCACCACTTCTTCTACAGTGAGAAAAGATGGGTGAGTTGCACAATGTTTTCTAATGGACACATACCCACACAGAGCTAAGCAATTTAGGGCACAGTCATTGGGTTTATGCTCAGAGGTTTATGCGCCTCCAGTGCATGAAGTGAAGTTTGGCATCTTCATTGCTGTTGTACTTTCTACTATGCATTTCATTGAGATTGGAGGTTTCAGGCCATCTAGAAGCACTGCAGGGCAGGAGGGAAGGAGATGAAGCAACAGGTCAAATCTATGATATGAAGCCCTTTGAAACAGAAAAATTCACCAGTATTGAATAAACAGACAAGCCTCAGCCCAGCTGGAACACAAACTTTTCCAACCAGTGTGGCAGAGCCAATAGGAAGAGAGCCAGATGGATTTCTCTGGGCAGGAAGTTTCACAGCCTGGGTGCAGCAATAGGGATGGTCTTTTCACAGATTCCTCCTAACTACACCTCTGAAGGATGTGGGTTACACAAAATGGCCTCTCCACCTGGTCAAAGCAGACAGGAAGAATCTAAGAGACAGTCTTTTAGAATTTCTAATCCCAAGTCACTTGGGGAGTTAAAGGATGCAAGCAGTGCTTCAAACTGAGCCTGGAAATGGGACTGGCAGCCAGTGAAATAGCTATAAAAGAGGAGAAACATGCTCAGGAAAGCCAGCTCCAGTTAGCACTATATATATAACTTAATCTCCATTTGTTAGAACAAGGATGGCCAAAATTAGTATAGCATAAGGCCTAACTAGCCATTACAGGGAATGTGTGGCTTCCGCTGACTCCTGTCCCTTCCATGGGCCCCATTGGCATTCAGTGTTTCTCTACAAGCAGCAGCAAACTGGGACCGAGAAACATTAAGCACAAGGATAATGCATCATGCAGTTCTGCTGTTAAAGTTGCCAGATTCATGAGGGTCTTATGGATCAGTGGCACCCTTTTTTACCCTGCTCCCTACCCCATAGCTAGCCCCAAGGAGCTGTAGGAAACCACTGTGTGAGGTCATCCAAAGTTTTGGAGTGCTTTGCCATCAGGATGCAGATGACATGAAGTGCTATTCCTTTGCACCAGGTGAGGCAGTGAGTGTACTAAAGCAGTGTCCAGCTGTGACGATAGACAAAACAAGTGCTGACAAACTGAAGCACAATCCAGATGAGACTGATATGCTGTATGTGGGCAGTTTTTTGGACAAGATGGGGGATGGTCATCTTGTTCTGGATGGGTTGCCCTTCACAGAGCTTGGCAGGCCCTCCTGGAGTCATCTCTGTCACTTGAGATTCTGGTGGCCTCAGTGGCATGGAGTGCTTCTACCAGCTTTGGCTGGTGGCTCAGCTATGCTATCTTGTTCCTCCCTCCTCTTCCCTGGTATCCTGCAGGTTAGATTACTGCAGTGTGCTCCAGGTGGGGTTGCCCTTGAAGACACTTCAGAAGCTGCAGTTTGCACAAGATGTGGCAGCCAGACAAATAACTGGGGGCCAGATGGTTGGATTATGTAATACCAAGTCTGGTCTGCTTGCATCAGCTGCCTGAATGCTTCCAAGCCCAGTGCAAGGCATTGGTCTTCAATATAAGACCTGATGGACCACCTCTCTCAACTGGAGTCTACCTGGACAACACAGTCAATGTGTGAAGGAGGCTCAGAGGCAAGTGACAAAAGAAAGGGCCTTCTCAGTGTTGGCCCCCTTCACAGAATGGTCTCTCCACTGAAGCCTGCCTGCTTGCCATCTTTTTGACTGCACTTTGCTTCCAGGCATTTAATGGCACTTAAGGGTGGCTGATGGTACGAGCTGCTCTTGATAGATCTAGTTGTATTGGAATTGTTTTGGCTTCTGATTTTTTTTTTTTTTTTAAGATTTTACATACAGTAAAAGAAATGTTTTTATGTCATTTTATTGTGCTTTGTGCAATTGTGGTGAACTGCAGAGAGAGCTGAGGCTATTAGCCAGTGTGACAATAAAATAAATTATAATAGACTGTGTGCACTATGGATGGGACCAAAAATGTGGACGCTGTGGTGCACAGGGCGAACCTGACCTGCAGAGACTCCTGGATTATACCAGGAAGCCTGGTTTGGCCACCAGTCCATGGCCCTTAGAGAAATTCCTCTGAAGGAATCCATGCTGTTATCTCCAGTCTTGGATCAGATCAGGGAATTCAGTTGTTGCTGGGGGGGTGAGGGGGGCTCTTCCCAGAGCTGGCTAAGTGGGCTTGCATTGTACATGCTGCCCCTGTAGGGATGGTGCACACTGCATGAAGCCAGGAACTCAACCACGCCTGGAGGAAGTGGCCATGCCTTCCACCACCAGCCAACTCCTTTCGCCCCATGTGCTCCACTCTCGCGGCTGCCTGGTCCTTTTTTGAGGTGAGAAAGGTGTTCCTCTCAGCATGGGCAACAGCAAAATGGTGGCAGGGAGTAGATGATGCCATTAACCATTTTCAGTGACATCTGGTCCAGAGAGTTTCTGGGGGTGGGGGGGTTGACTCCCCTATTATGGTTCTGCATCTCTGAACTATGAAGTCCTTGAGTCACATCTTAGCTCAGACCTGAATTCATTAGCTTGCCTTAGGCAAGCCAGTGCTCTCCTACCAGAAGTGCAAGATGGAGGAAAACATATTGATCTGCCTTGTATTATTGCTGCAAGAAGCACTGAGGTAATATTCTGCTACATACTGTTCCATGGTCTTGTGGGTTTCATGATGGTGGCCCTCTGGCCAGTCATCCTCTAGCGGTTCTTAACATAGAAACAGAGTGAGTCAGAAGGGATCTCCCGGGCCATCTAGTCTGACCTCCAGCACCAGCCAGCTCCGCTCACGACATGCCCACCATGTGCACATCCAGCCTATCCTTGAACACCCGCACCGATGGGGCCTCAACGACCTTCTTGTGGAAGCCCATTCCACACCCTCGAGGTCCTAACTGTCAGGAAGTGCTTCCTGGCATCCAAATGGAACCTGGGTTCCCTGAGCTTTGCTCCATTGGAGCGCGTCCTGCCTTCCTCTGCAGGGGAGAACAGGCCTCTCCCCATCTCCATGTGACAGCCCCTCACATACCTGTATGTCGCCAACATATCCCCTCTGAGTCTCCTCTTCTTCATGCTGAAGAGACCCAGTTCCCTCACTCTCGCCTCATACTCCATCCCCTGCAAACCGACCACCAAACTTGTGGCCCTGAGCTGCACTGACCGTAACCTGGCTGTATCCTTTCTGTAATGAGGGGCCCAAAACTGAACACAATACTCCAGTTATGGGCACACCAGAGTCATATAGACTGGTAGTAACACCTCTTTCGATCTAGAAGCCACACTTCTGGCTATGCAACCAAGGGTGGCGTTCGTCCTCTTGACCACCGCATCACACTGCTGACTCATGTTTAGCCTGCAGTCAACCAGCACCCCGAGGTCCCTTTCACAAGTGCTGCTCTCCAGCCACTTGTCACCTAACCTGTACTTGTGACACCTATTCCTATGCCCCAAGTGCAAGACCTTGCACTTATCCACATTGAACGCCATCCTATTGTTTCCTGCCCACTTCCATAGTCTGTACAGATCCTTTTGGATCTGGAGTACCTGCTCCTCAGTTGTGGCCACTGCTCCAGTTTTAGTGTCGCCTGCGAATTTGATCAGCAGACTGTTCACCCCTTCTTCCATGTCATTTATGAAAAGATTAAACAGGATCGGCCCCAGGACAGAACCCTGGAGGACCCCACTTGTCACTGGCTGCGATCCCGACGATTCCCCGCTAATGGTTACCTTCTGCTTTCGGTCAGTCAACCATGCCCTAATCCACCGGACAGTGCTTTGGTGTATCCCAAAACCCCTCAGTTTCTCCACCAGGATATCATGGGGCACTTTGTCAAAGGCCTTGCTGAAATCCAGGTATACCACATCCACTGCATCCCCTCCATCTAGCCATCTCAAAACCTTGTCATAGAATTCCACAAGGTCTGTCTGGCAGGACCTGTTTTTGAGGAAGCCGTGTTGTGTGGCTGTCAGCCTCCCTTCCCTATCTAGCTTCACTAGATCTCTCTCTATTATGAGCCTTTCCACTGTTTTTCCTACAATGGACATAAGGCTAACTGGTCTGTAATTCCCCATGTCCCTTCCACTACTCTTTTTGAAAATTGGGACCACTGATGCCACTCTCCAGTCCTCTGGAACTTCACCCATTCTCCACGAGGCCTCAAAAATGGAGGCCAGCGGGCGTGAGAGAACCCCTGCCAACTCTTTAAGTACTCTTGGGTGTAACCCGTCAGGGCCTGGTGCCTTTGTAATGTCCAATGCCCTGAGCAGCCCCCTGACTTCTAGCGGGGTGACTCTAATCTGTGCCCCTAAGTCCCCAGCCTCATCTAATCTCCTATGCAGATCTCTCCATCCTGCTCTGGGGAGAACACAGAGGCAAAATAGTCATTTAGCATCTGTGCCTGTTCCCTCATATCAGTCACTGGATCTCCTTCCTCCTTATTTAGTGCTCCCACCACTTGTCTCCCCTTCCTCTTCCTATTTACATGCTGAAAGAAGCCCTTTTTGTTGCTCTTGATATTCTTGGCAAGTCTCAGCTTCTAATCAGCCTTAGCCTTGCAAAGAATCCTTCTGCAATGGGCCTCCTCCTCCTGGTATACCCTTTGGTCTATTTCCCCCAGTACCCATTTCCTACGGAGGTTCCTCTTTCATCTAATCCCTCTAACCGCCTCCTTTCGCATCCATGGTGGCACTCTCCTCCGCCTCCCCACCTTACTGACTAGAGGTATCGTCAAGGCTTGCGCCTCCAAAACCTCCCTTTTGAGTGCCATCCACGCCTCCTCAACTCGCTTACCTTCCAGTAACCTATCCCAGGAGATAGGTTTATTTATTACATGCGTCATCTATCTGGTGAAAAACATTTTCTGGATGGCTCACAGACAAAGATGGCCAGGTTCTGTGATAAAATTGGAGCCTCTAAACTATAGGAGCCTTACATTTTAAGTAGTGATGTGAAGGGCTTGGCCATAGCTGAGAGTGGCATACAAAAAACATGAAACACTAACATTTAGTCATTTCATCTAGCAACATTTTTCTTGAACAGATAAAACTGGATAAGCATTTTACCCAGATTAAAATGTACCAGGACTTGTAGAGGCTGGGTAAAAACACTTGTGGGCTGGAGGTAGCCTGGAGGCAGTCCATTTGCAAAGGGCATCTAAGCCTGCATAGTAAACAAGGACCACAACACCAGTTAGGGGAACAATTACTTTTGGCAGCTGTTATCTTTCTATACTTTATGGGGAATGTAATGATACCCTGTTGGTAGATAAGGTACTCAAGTACTATTGAACTATAAACCAGAGACAGCTGCCTCTATTCTCTCAGGGTGGATAGGATAGATTAGAAACAATGTTTAGGATTTACTCTCCATGACGTTTTGTCATAATCATTCATTCTTGCTCTATTGACAGGTGGATAATGACAGTGCCAAAAGGAAGATTCACACACTGGAAATATCTCACATTTTCTAAGGTTGAAAATGTAAATCTTAAATGCAGTTTTATATGGCTATTATTACATCCATCCATTCATTTATTTATTATTCATTTCGCTAGGAAGAGTGCTTACAGACTAGCCTTTTATTTCGTAATTGCCCTGCCTCTTTCATTGATTTTTAGTGGGCATGTGTGTGTGTCATCTTCCACTTATAACTCCCTGTGTTTTCTAAATCATTCTCCCACTTTTTTAACCCCCCCCCCCACACACACACACAATATCTCAAGGAAGAAAAGACAAAATAGCTGCACAAAGCCTCTGAAGCATTAGTTGGAGGGGTCCTCTGTCTCCCCTTGAACTTGGAAGCAGACAAAGAACTGTCCTGCTGGATTTTTGAACAACAATGTAAATATTTGTTTTGATGCCCTTTTTAAATTTGTAGTGTGAACATTTCAGTTTGAATTCTTCCATGCCATATTAAGGATACGGAGGTTCTAGGTTCTACATGATTCATTGTAATGTCACTTTTATTTGGCCCTTAAAGTATTTCTCAACTTCTTCTCTTAGCTTAATTGTCTCTTTGCTTTCTATTTCAATTATTCTTGATTTCAACTGCCAGTTGTGATCAATGACTCTGAAAATGAATTTCTTTAATTTTGCACATCTCACAGTAACAGGGTTACTGCCAATACAGGTATGCCTTTCTTGGAGTTGAGGACAATCTGGTTTAGCAGAATAACTCCAGACAAACTAGTTTGAAAAAGCAGAGACCATTAGCAAGAAAGCCAAATTTTAATCTTTGCCACATGGGACTTTGTTATATTGCGATGGAAAGCTGGGGAGCCATTGAGGATGTGGTGTGCAGTTTTTGCAGACTCACACTCCTTCCACTTTGAACTTTCTCTAGGTTCCAGGTTGCTTGTCTAAAGACCCTGAATATACAATTACATTCTTCCCACTGCCTCAAGCTTGCATTGGGAACCTCTGATCTTAAGGTACGCCAGGAAGTATTTAAATAGTCCAACCAATAAAATTGTTGCATTTCATAATCGGTACTTGAATTTGATTGGCTAGCAAGCTCCAGCAAGCTACTCCTTGACAAATCAGAATGAGATCGACTCCACTAGAGTGACCTGTTCTGCAGCATGATCGAAAAGGAAAAGGGAAGATTGCTTTGCATAAAATTTGCTCATCCAGATTTAGATAGATGCAAATTGGGAAATTATTATTATAATTTGAATAATAATATAGTACATCTCATCAGGGATGTACCCATTTTGTTAAATCCATTTTACGTATCTCTGTTTTGTGGATTATCAAGCATCTTTCATTCCAGCATTGGGCCAGTTTTGGTTTGGTTTTTAGGGATGTACAAGAATTTAACTTGTGCTGATGCATATCTGGATGAGTCCTATTGTACATTAGCCTATTGAGCATTAGCACAAGTGCAAATCAGCACTAATGTGTGTAAGTGGAAGTTGGAATTTGTGCATATCATCTCCCCCCAAAAAAGTAAAAAACCAGTCTACAAATCCTGAGGATTTGCATAACTCAGGAGAAGCCAGTCTACTGCAGAATCTGCAGATCAGCAGCACAGAAATCCAAACCCAGCTAAATCTGTTGAGGATTTCTCCAACAACCCTACATCTCACCATAGAAGCCTGTGACCTGGTGACCTGTGGGCCTTCCTGTCTAGTCTATTGTGTAATCTACTGTTGCTTGGTAACAGGACTTACAGTTATAACTGACATAAGGTGGGGAATCCTGTCAAACAGAAGGTGGTCCTCTGAAAGCCCTTCAAGTGCAGGACTGTTTCTAAAGGAGAAAATCTGGCCACCTTAGCTTTCTCAGGTTCTTCCCACTTCTGTCCCAATCCATCCAACTCCATGGTGGTTGTACCCATGATTTAAGTTTCTCCTGCCCTGGCTCTGTCCCCCAGACAGATCCTGACTAAAGATGAGTATATTTATCTATTTATTCCATTGATATGCTGTGCCTCGTAGCCAAAAGCTCTCAGGACCACTTTCATAAACAAGAGTAAAACAACAATAAAGCAATACAAATCAAATTATTTTTAAATCAGATGTCGGCAGGTATGTTTTGGGTGGCCTAGACTGGTGCAGTTCTGTATGTGATGGCCTTGTATGGATCTGGTCTTCTTCATAAGGGATTTGTGTATATCTTACTCTGCCCTGAAGACAACAGTGCTTGGTCAAGCACCTTCCACCTCCACTAAGAAACAGAATAAAATGTGGTGCATACAGAAGGATGACAGATACATGATTTCCTAAAAAGAAGGAAGGGGGAAGATTATTTGACTTTACTTCTTTCTTTGCCCAATAAATGAGGCCATCTTACATAATTTGGGAAGGGCACATGGAGCACGATCTTTCTGCCTGTGATGCCAGACACTCATCCAGCAGTGGGAGAGTCTGGCATTTGGACTAAATGTCTCATTCCACCAGTTTTCATACTCAAGTTGCAGAATCATGGCTGGCAGCACCCGCATAATGCAGAAGAGAAAGCCTTTTCCATGTATCCAAGGGGGTCACCCTGTGTACTGATCTGGGCTTTGGTGCCCAGCTCTGTCAAAGCACCCAGTCCCCCAGTGTTGAACACCTGAGTTAAGAACAGCCCCTACTTATGAATGGGCAAACTTGGAAGTCCCACACCATCTTCAAGTGGCAAATGGGTGCCTGCAGGTGCTGGGCAGTGGGCAGCGAGCGCCAGGCCATGAGGAGAGCAAAGAAGGAGGGAGGGAGGGAGGAGGACAGAAAAAGTGGTGCCAGCAACTTCGCAGTCATAACTAGAAAGTGGTAACCCTTCTCCTCCAGCAGCAAAATCAGACCCTGACTCTCCATCATCATCCAGTTAATGTTTGGCTCAATGTTAGCTAAAAATGTTAACTTTTAATATACTTTTAAGTATTTTTTCTATCTTTCTATCTAAACTGTTTTGAGAACTGGACTGTATACCTACACATATACATATGAAATATAGACAGAACTGATTTCACAACATCCATACATGCCTAGATTCAGATGATACAAGTCTCCCATTTGTGATGACTCTCCTGTGCTTTTGCACTGTTTCCACCATCTTTGGCTTGTTGTGGCAAAGGGGCTTGCATAGCTCAAAGAAGCTATGAGCTATACTGTGCAGGGCCACCCAAGACGGACAGGTCCTAGCAGAGAGCTCTGACAAAACGTGATCCACTGGAGAAGGAAATGGCAACCCACTCCAGTATCTTTGCCATGAAAACCCCATGGACATGAAAACCAAAAGGCAAAACGATATGACACCGGAAGATGAGCCCCTCAGGTCGGAAGGTGTCCAATATGCTACTGGGGAAGAGCGGAGGGCTAGTACTAGTAGCGCCAGAAAGAATGAAGCGACTGGGTCAAAGCCGAAAGGACACTCAGTTGCGGATGTATCTGGTGGTGAAAGCAGAGACCGATGCTGCAAAGATCTATACTCCATAGGAACCTGGAATGTAAGATCCATGAATCAAGGCAAGCTGGATGTGGTCAAACAAGAGATGACAAGACTGAACATCGACATCTTAGGAATCAGTGAACTAAAATGGACAGCAATGGGTGAATTTAATTCAGATGACCATCAGGTATACTACTGCAGGCAAGAATCCCTCAGAAGAAATGGAGTAGCCTTTATAGTCAATAAAAGAGAAGGAAAAGCAGTACTGGGATACAATCTCCAAAATGACAGAATGATCTCAGTTTGAATCCAAGGCAAACCATTCACCATCACAGTAGTCCAAGTCTATGCCCCAACCACTGGTGCTGAAGAGGCTGAAATTGACCAGTTCTATGAAGGCATACAACACCTTCTAGAATTAACACCAAAAAATGATGTCCTTATCATCATGGGGGATTGGAATGCTAAAGTAGGAAGCCAAAAGATAACTGGAATAACAGGCAAGTTTGGCCTTGGAGTACAAAATGAAGCAGGGCACAAGCTGGTAGAATTTTGTCAAAAGAATATGATGGTCATAGCAAACACTCTTTTCCAACAACCCAAGAGACGACTCTACACATGGACATCACCAGACGGTCAACACAGAAATCAGATTGACTATGTGCTCTGCAGCCAAAGATGGAGAAGTTCTATACAAACAGCAAAAACTAGACCAGGAGCTGACTGTGGCTCAGATCATGAGCTTCTGGTTGCAAAATGTAGGCTTAAATTGAAGAAAGTAGGGAAAAGCACTAGGCCACTCAGGTATGACCTAAATCATATCCCTGATGAATATACAGTAGAGGTGACAAATAGATTTAAGGAATTAGATCTGATAGACAGAGTGCCTGAAGGACTATGGAGGGAGGTTCACAACATTGTACAAGAGGTAGCAACTAAAACCATCCCAAAGAAAAAGAAATACAAGAAAACAAAATGGCTGTCTGAGGAAGCTTTACAAATACCTGAGGAAAGAAGGGAAGTGAAAGGCAAGGGAGAAAGAGAAAGATACAAACAATTGAATGCAGAATTCCAGAGAATAGCTAGAAGAGATAAGAATGCCTTCTTAAATGAACAGTGCAAAGAAATAGAAGAAAACAATAGAATAGGGAGGACCAGAGGTCTCTTCAAGAAAATTGGAGATATGAAGGGAATGTTTCATGCAAAGATGGGCATGATAAAGGACCAAAATGGCAGGGACCTAACAGAGGCAAAAGAGATTAAGAAGAGGTGACAAGATTACACAGAAGAACTATACAAGAAAGAGCTTAACGTTCCCGACAACCATGATGGGGTGGTCACTGACCTCGAGCCAGACATCCTGGAATGTGAAGCCAAATGGGCCTTAGGAAGTCTGAGCAACAACAAAGCTAGTGAAGGTGACAGCATTCCAGCTGAGCTATTCAAAATCTTAAAAGTCAATGCAGTAAAAGTGCTACACTCAATATGCCAGCAAACTTGGAAAACTCAGCAGTGGCCACAGGATTGGAAAAGGTCAGTTTACATTCCCATCCCAAAGAAGGGCAATGCCAAAGAATATTCAGGGTAGATTGGAGTTAACATCTAGAGGGCCACAAGTTTTCCACCCATGCTTCAGGTTTTGATCCAGCTCTAGTGGTACTTTGTACATGGAGGATGGAGAACCTGATGGGGCACTAGAGTTCCTTCCACATCTTACATGTTCATTTAGTGAAGCAGGGATGGGGTTAGAATTGCTGTAGCATGTACACCTTTATCAACTATGTGTAGATATTTTGCTTTGCTAGATTGGGGAGAAATGCATTGAGGTGGCAGCATGACTAGGTTCAGACAACATGAGAGACTATACTCAGGGAATGAGGATGGTTTGAGTGTGGGTTGTTGTTGAACTACAGGGTTATGTTTCCTGAAGCCAGTTACATTAATAAGTCATGGCTTTTAACCATGAACAACCCATGAGGCGAACCCATGGTTGGTTGTTGAGTTATGATTGTGGAATGTTCAACATGGTTTGTTATCTGTCTGGGTTCAGCCAGCGCAATAGCCTCTGCTTCAACAACCACCCATGTTTCAATGACAACCCATACTCAACTATATGGTTCTGCGCCATGGCAGCTATGCCATGGAGTTCCGCAGGGTTCCATTTTGTCCCCTTTGCTCTTTAACATCTACATGAAACTGCTGGGAGAGGTCATCAGGAGGTGGGCTGTGGAATCATCAGTATGCTGATGATACCCAGCTCTACCTCTCGTTCTCCACCGATCCAGGTGAGGCAGTGGCTGTGCTGAACCGGTGCCTGGCCGAGGTAATGGGCTGAATGAGGGCCAATAAACTGAGGCTCAATCCTGACAAGATGGAGGTCCTGTTGGTGGGTGGCTTGGGCCTCAGGATAGGGGCCTTGGGCCTTGTCCTGGATGGGGTTGCACTCCCTCTAAAGGACAGGGTCCACAGCTTGGGAGTGCTCCTTGACCTGGAGCTGACCTTGGTTGCCCAAGTGTCAGCGGTGGTGAGGAGCACTTTTCATCAGCTTCGGCTGATCCATCAGCTGCGTCCCTTCCTGGAGTTCGACTGCCTGACGACAGTGACACATGTGTTGGTGACTTCCCAGTTAGACTTCTGTAACGCGCTCTACGTGGGGCTACCCTTGAAGACGGTCCGGATACTTCAATTGGTGCAAAATAGAGCTGCCAGGGTGCTGACGGGGACTGGGCGTGGTTCTCATATCACCCCAGTTCTCCGTCAGCTACACTGGCTCCCCATTGAAGTCTGGGCCCAATTCAAGGTGTTGGTTCTTACCTATAAAGCCCTTAATGGCTTGGGTCCTGGTTACCTAAAGGAGCGCCTGCGACCATATATGCCTTCCCTCCCCCTACAATCAGCAGCTGATGCTCTCCTCCGGGAACCCTCTGTGAGAGAAATAAGGAAGGTGAGCACCCGGAGGAGGGCCTTCTCTGTGGTGGCACCCCACCTATGGAATGCGCACCCCAGAGAGGCTCGCCTGGCACCGTCATTATTTGCTTTTCGGCGCCAGGTGAAGACCTTTATATTTAAGAAATGTTTTAATTGTTAGTTTTAATTTTATATCGTATTATTGTTTATTTATATATTTCTGTTTTTATATTAGACTCTGAGATGGGCCAGTTTTAAATAGTGTATTGGTTTTTATTGGAGAGGAACTAGAGATCAAATTGCCAACATACGCTGGATCATGGAGAAAGCCAGGGAGTTCCAGAAAAAGATCTACTTCTGCTTCATTGACTACGCTAAAGCCTTTGATTGTGTGGATCACAACAAATTGTGGCAAGTTCTTAAAGAGATGGGAGTACCAGACCATCTTATTTGTCTCTTGAGAAACCTATATGCAGGTCAAGAAGCAACAGTGAGAACCGGACACGGAACCACTGATTGGTTCAAAATTGAGAAAGGAGTTCAGCAAGGCTGTATACTGTCACCCTGCCTATTTAACTTATATGCAGAGCACATCATGAGAAAGGCAGGGCTAGATGAATCACCAGTTGGAATCAAGATTGCTGGGGGAAATATCAACAACCTCAGATATGCAGATGATACCACTCTCATGGCAGAAAGTGAAGAGGAACTAAAGAGCCTCTTGATGTGGGTAAAGGGGGAGAGCGCAAAAGTTGGCTTGAAACTCAACATTAAGAAAACTAAGATCATGGCATCTGGTCCTCTCACTTCCTGGCAAATAGATGGGGAAGAAATGGAGGTAGTGACAGTTTTTATTTTCCTGGGCTCCAAGATCACCGCAGACGGGGACTGCAGCCAAGAAATTAAAAGACGCTTGCTTCTGGGGAGGAAAGCTATGGCAAATCTAGATAGCATACTAAAAAGCAGAGACATCACTCTGCCAACAAAAGTGCGTATAGTCAAGGCTATGGTTTTCCCAGTTGCAATGTATGGCTGTGAAAGCTGGACAATAAGGAAGGCTGAGCACAAAAGGATTGAGGCCTTTGAGTTGTGGTGCTGGAGAAGACTCCTGCGAGTCCCTTGGACCGCAAGGCGATCAAACCGGTCAGTCCTAGAGGAGATCAACCCTGACTGATCTTTAGAAGGCCAGATAGTGAAGATGAAACTCAAATACTTTGGCCACCTAATGAGAAGGAAGGACTCCCTGGAGAAGAGTCTAATGCTGGGAACAATAGATGGCAAAAGAAGAAGGGGACGGCAGAGGATGAGGTGGCTGGATGGAGTCACTGAGGTGGTTGGTGTGAGCTTGAGTGGACTCCAGGGGATGGTGGAGGACAGGAGGGCCTGGAGGAATGTTGTCCATGGGGTCGCGATGGGTCGGACTCGACTTCGCGACTAACAACAACAACATTGGTTTTTAAATTGTTATTTTCTTACTGTTGTTAGCCGCCCCGAGGCTTGTTTGCAAGGGGGCAACATACAAGTATGTTAAATAAACAAACAAACAAACCTACACCTACCCCCTGAGAGTGGATTATGGTATTGTCTGAACCTATTCTGCCCATCATCTCTGCTGATGTTACAGCAGTCGCTATCCAATTTAGAAATGCTAAGAATTTTTGCATGGAACACTATGAAAGGAACTAAATAGAGGTTATTAGATTTAGTAGTAGTGACTTCTACAGATTTTAAAGTATGCATAATACAAATAAATTATCCAGCATAGAGTCATGGATTGCTGAAATAGCTTGATGCTGTCCTTTTAATCTAATGCTTACATATCAATTCAAGTCATGGAGATGCCTGAAGGTAAGTAAGGCGTGGTTCACAAAAAGAGAGGGTGGATCTGCATCCAAGATGTACAGATCTGTGTATTTTGGTCAGTTGCCTGCTTCCGGCTTCAGCTTGAGAATGAACTTTCTTCTGTTGTGCTGATGTGCAAGAATTCACTTGTTAATTATACCCCTGTCCATTTCCTATAAGCACAGGTGATTCATCACAGGGCTAGAAGATGGTTCTCTTTGCTCCCTCAGCAGTATCAGTGTGAACTATTGCCCTACAATTTAATTCCTGTTCATTTCATTATCCAGCAGAGACATGATTATCTGTGAGCAGGGAAAAGATGGTTTACGTATATCTTTTTTAGTATGTGAAAAGAGTCTACAGCAGACCAAAAAGAAGGAAAAGGAAGAAGAAGTCTACTATATTAATTTATAAAGAGAAAATACAAGTGGATGAAATATTACTTGACTGGGAATTAATGCAGATACTTGAGCACCATGGAGATTACAAGTTCTGCATCTCCCTTTCTTTTTAGTATGCCTTTCTGCTTACTGCTTGGCTCTATGCAGCTCAGTTTCTGCCACCCCTACCTAAATTTTGTGTCCATTCCAGCCAATCATATTACTGGTTCAAAAAAAAAAAAAAAGCATTACAAAAACTAAAACTTTACTGTTGCATTGGAACTATAGGCTGGGCTCTGCAGCCACATCCAAGTGCCCAGAACTTGTAGAGGGCAAATGGCCTATGATTTTTGAGGGTATATGTGACCCTCTCCTTATACTCAGAGTGAATCAAGAATAACTACCCACCCTTTTGCCCTGCCCTCAGAAAGCCTGGACCATACACCCCTCTTCGTTCTTAAGACAGCAGGAAATGGATGCAAATGCATTCTTTAGCTCATCTTTGGTTTGGTTTGGTTTGGTTTGGTTTGATGACAGGGTGGTCAGAGGATATTACAGGGTAACTATACTCAAATGACATCTTGAATATGCACTCAGTGATTTTATTTTCCTCTAAACTGCCACCCAACCTGGGCTGCGACAATGTTCCAGGAGAATAATTTTGTACTGAAATGTGGCAGCGATGCCAGCAGAAGGGCATTCTGGATTTGGGACTCCTCTTTCAGGCCTGGGGTGTTTTCATACAGAATTGTTCTAGCCCTGGCATTGGTCAAATATTCCAGCTTGTTTTCTGTGGCAAGGGAGAAGGTGGAGAAATATGGGAGCACAAGATGTCATCTGGATCCCTGGCAAATTCCATGAATGAGTCAGGTTAATGGCACAACCAAGTCATCCCTGAGAGCAACCCTGGGAGAGCAGTTAGGAATGCAGAAGAAGCTTTGGCTTTCAGCTGAGGCTGCAATGCATGTGTGCCACTACCAGTACTGATTCCTTGTTTCTCGGGACCTTCGGCAAGACCCCATCCATGCACCTACTCCCTCACTGAGCATACCTGCCCTCTGCCACCAACGGCTAGTCACCAGCTGTTCCTGCTGCTTGTCCCCTTTCCCATGGCTACCATTGGCTTGCCAAGGCAGGGAGCCAGCTCTGCTGCTCTGGCTTCTCACCTCTACCCTCTTCTGGGTCACTGTGAGAGGCCGGGAAACCTACAAGTGTAATGGTGAAGAGGAGCAGGGACTCCAGGACGCTTTGGTCACTGGGCCCCTGTTAGGATGAGGGATAAAGAGGGGACCTGTCTCTTGCTCATTACATACTCTTCTGATAGATTCCTTTGATTCTTAGGAGGAGGTGGAGGACCAGGGGCAGGGTGAGGACTTGGAAGGTTCAAGATGACAAGAGAAAACCAGACAGAGCAGCTTATTCAGACATGCATACAGGAAATACACGCAGCATGAAGGCAGCCCCCAAAGGAACTACAAAGATGGGGTCTGTACAAGATGCTTTTATAATCTATCAGTTGCATACACTGTTTGGGGGAAGGTGGGGGATTAAAGTGAAGCTGTGAAGGGGAACAATCCATAACAAGGGCAGCCCCACGTAGAGCCCTGCGCTCTACGTGGAGCTGCCCTTGAAGACGGTCTGGATACTTCAATTGGTGCAGAATAGAGCTGCCAGGTTGCTGACGGGGACTGGGCATTATTCTCATATAACCCCAGTTCTCTGTCAGCTCCACTGGCTCCCAATTGAAGTCCGGGCCCAATTCAAGGTGTTGGTTTTGACCTATAAAGCCCTAAACGGCTTGGGACCGGGATACCTAATGAAGCGCCTACACCCATACATGCCCTCCCGCCCCTTGAGATCAGCAACAGAGGCCCTCCTCCGGGAACCCTCAGTGAATGAGATTAAGAGGATGAGTACCCGGAGGAGGGCTTTCTCGGCAGTGGCGCCCCATCTATGGAATGCGCTCCCCAGAGAGGTCCACCTGGCGCCGTCGTTATTTGTTTTTCGGTGCCAGGCGAAGACTTTTTTATTTAAATCATATTTTAATTGTTAATTTGTTTAATATTTATATTTGTTAATTTAGATTGTATTTTTAAGGGGTTTTGCCGAGATGCACCGGGGGGGTGGGGGGGTTTTAATTGAAGTTTATTTGTTTCAAATTTTTACTGTTGTAAGTTGCCCCAAGGCTTTGTTGTGATGGGGCGGCACAGAAATGTTTTAATTAATTAATAAATAAATAAAGGACATTAGAATGAGACAAAAGGGATTAAGACAACTTAATATAGAAAGAACCTTCAGGACAGGTAAACCATTAGCTTGTCTAAGGTGTGCCCCGAAGGAAGATCTTTCAGGACAGGGACATTAGCGTTTCTAAGGTGTACATCGGAAGCAAGACTTGCAAGATGGCTTCCTGATCAGAGGAGAATCCCATATTAAGTCTAAAGTTGTTCTTATATTGTCAGGCTTTTAGCAGCCCTATTATGGCAGAGCTTTCGTTTTGTCCTGACAAAGGTGATGTAGGTGCTCAGGCAGAGTGTGAGCAGCAGTCTATTTGGGGAGGGGCAGAAGGGGTTTCAGGTGGGAGGGAGAGCATATGTGAGACCCAATCCTTGACCCAGTAAGAAGGTGATGGGAATGATGAGCTGCCCAGTTAGAGATTCTCCTGCATTCCAACTGTCTAGCCCTCAAGCAGCAAGATCTACTCTGAGGGTGGTTAGAAGCTTCACTGAAAGGGAAGGACTGGGGGAAGTTTCCAGTTTGGAGTCAACTCTTTCCATGAGCAGGTGCTTCTCCGTCAACTTTGGTAGAAGGCTTTCTAGAATTCATACTGTTCTGCATTCTGTTAAGTTTCAATAAAAGAACAGCACTTCAAAGGACTGGCCTGAGACGGATAACCAGAAGGGTAGAGGGAAGGGACCAGCTCATGATATGTGGGTCCTCACGTATGCCCAACTATGCTTGACTTTAATGCCAGCCCTGGCCACTATATCTATCTTTTTCAAAGTAAGCATCTGCTGCTAATTTTCCCTATTAATACATGAAAACAGTAATCTAGCAAGGTTAGTTGTAACTAAAGCTACAGTAGCATGCAGCTAAGAAAGCGTGGTGCATTAATAGGTGGCTTTTAAACAAATCTAAGGAAGGAAGGAAGGAAGGAAGGAAGGAAGGAAGGAAGGAAGGAAGGAAGGAAGGAAGGCAGACAGACAGACAGACAGACAGACAGACAGACAGAGGCATGTACATGTTGTGGGGAGTAAGCTTCATTGTAGCTGAATGTCCCCGCTGAAACCAATGAAGTTAGTTAACAGGAAGTAACCTAAATCAATGGGATTTACTCATGACTCACTTGAATAGGATAGGAGGCAACTGTATCTTTTATTCTAAGAGATTTACTCTTGATGTAAACCGATGAATACTCAAATGATGGTTGCTAGAGTTACCACGGTTTAGGAACCCGTCTTTTTAAGAGCAGACTTTTAAATTCTTTTCCAAATCCTGACTGCAGCCTTGCACATTAAAATTCATGCTCCTTGTAGCTTTCATTCTTGCAAAGCACAGCTCTAAAGAACTCAGTGGAAAAGCAGGATCTCTACAATGGATCATTATTTCTGCCTCCCTCCTCACCCATTTTTTGGTCTATTTCAAAAAAATCCTTAGAACCATTTAATTGCCTTTCTTCATTTTTTTAAAAGCTTAGCAATGTTGTAATTTGTTACTGTTTCCATCAGAGGAGTCAAGACAGGTTTGATATAAATCAAAGTGAAAGAAGCTATTTCCAACTGTGTGTTTTGAACCATGCCTGAAAAGTCCTGTCCTCCACATGCAGAAGAAAGAGTCAGATAGAGTGAAGTCCTTCAGTGTGCAAATGGGATATCTCAATTTTTAATGCATCTAATCTATCTGCCCATCTATCTATCTATTTTATGGCATTCAAAAACACGATTATCCCTCTACCTGCTGACTGAAAAGTGGCACAATTCTCTTTGCCTCATTCTGCTGCATGTGGAGAGAAGCTTTGTGTGTGTGTTGAGAAGTAAAAACAGTTCTAGCACATACTGGAGAAAGGTTCAAGATTAGACTGTTTCCATCTGTGTTAACTTTCTATTTTCAGGAAGAATATGTATATGCATGCAACAAAGCTTTCAAAAATGGACTCTCTACTTGCCAGTACAGTCCATTCACTCTCTCTGGGATTCCTTAACTTGTCATTCTGTTTTGCCTTACACCTCTTGAGACAACAGTTAGCCTAGTTCACAACTGGGTGGTAGTTCCAGAAACTAACCTGAGAGGAAGACTAGATTAAGATTTCACTGCATAGGACTAGGTTTTTGCCCTCCTTCCAAAAGTTTGCACTATTAGAAGTAAGTCAGAGGAAACACTACTGGTCCTAGATGTTTTCCTCCTCTACTTGCCGATTTGTATCCACAAAAAGGATAAGGTGGGAAGAGGAGTTTACTCCACCCCCCCAGGATCCATAATCTCCAAATCCCTAGACTTTGTAGAAGCTAGGGCAGTGATAGCGAACTTATGGCATGCGTGCCACAGCAGGCACGCAGAGCCCTCCCTGTTGGCACACGAGTCAAGTTGCCCCAGCAGCCATGCACATATTCGGAAAGAGTAATGGCACCAGGTGACAATGTCACCCATTAGCCACAACTTGCACAAGAGGTGGCGTCAAACAGATGGCCAGAGGTAGGCGCAACAGCCATGGTGGGTATGCCAGGAAGGGAGCAGGTGAGCAGTGAGCAGGCATGCCCTCCTCCTGTCTCCTCCTCCTCCCTGCACCCAGCATGTGAGCAGTGGCGGGACCCTGCCAACTCGGTAGCCACAGGTGCAGCCAGGCAGCTGCGTGCCCGCCTGCCTGCGCACCCGCTCCCAGGCCAGGCTCCCATGCTGGTGGTCATGGGGTGGGGGAGCTGGGTGAAGGGAGTGAGTGACCGGGTCGAGGCAGCGGCGCAGCAGGAGCAGCTGGAGCAAGGAGGAGGAGAGAGAGGGCACCCAGGATCTATATGGCGCTTCCTAGGAAGAGAGGCCAAAACAAGGAAAAGTGGAGGTCTGTGTGCTGTGAAATAACAAATGAGTAGATGGGCTATGGGAATTTCTTAGAGGTTAGGCCTTTATATCTGGGTAGATCTGGTCACTGTTCATTCAGCAGATCTCTGTCCTCTGATGGCCTTTTTAAAAAGTGCAACTATGCACTAAGCATACAATCCTAGGAAAAATATGTAATTCCAAAAGGATATTGTTGTAGTTCAAAATTCATGCCATGCAAAAATTGTACTCCTTGCTGATGTAAAAAATGGTTGTTAATGTGAAAAGTAAAATGAGTAGTCCAGGCTCCTCTAGAAACCTAAACGTTGTTCAGGCTTACCCACCTCTCCTCCAACTGCTGAAGTCACACCCCACAGATTCCACGGGTGCTCTTCAGAGTCTCCTTCCCCAACCTGGAGGCCTTCAGCCGTTCTGGACTTCAATTCAATCACGCCTAGCCGATGATCAGAGTCCAAGTCTGAAGTATCTGCAGGGTGTGATGCAGGGGAAGGCTGCTCAAGAGAGTATTCATGAATGTTTTGAAGGAGGAACCCATGACCAGGCATATGAAGCTATCAAGCACGGCGATACTATAACCATTGGTATGATAGCCAGACGTTAAGTCAATTGCACTGCATTTGTGCTTTTTCTCCCTTGGTTCTCATTTATTTCTATTCCAAATGAGATTTTGTTAGACCACATGATGTTTCTTGAATACAACATTCTGCTGCATTAGAGTTGTTAAATTCCCAGGATCTTCTACATCTCTGTGCAGTCTTCTAAAAGCTGCTTAGGAATATGATACTAAGCAGCAAAGCACACACACATAAAATGCACCGATATGTTATACAGGTGCATGCTATGTGAACCACTACACATACGAACTGCTGTGGATGCTTGTGGATGCCAAGAGAGTCATTTTGGCTAAGGGGTGGGATAGAAATCTAATAAATAAAAAATAAATAAAGGCTTTTGTAGTACCTGCAAAGTGTGCAGGAGGATCAGATCCCAGTTGCAGTGGAGTACAGGGTGCTCAGGCCACAGACAAGCAAAATCCTACAAGTGTCAGCACAACTACTAAAGAAGGATCCTTTGAAGGGCTGGATAATCCTGCTGCTGCACATTCCCCACTTGCTACATGTATGCCAGTTTTAAGAAGTTGCAGAGCAAGGCAGCCTTTTATAGGATTAGTTTCTTTGGAAAGAGAGTATTAATATCTTTTGCAGATAAACAAGTCAATCTTGCTAGGCAAAGCATCCACAACCCACAGAAGCCACTGCCATCTCTACCTGCTTCATGCAAGCCTGCTCCAAAGCTGTAGGGTTCCCCCTGCCCCTCTGGGTTTCTCTGTTTCCTCTCTTATACGTATTTCAGGGAGAGCGCAGATCAGCCCATATCCTGATGTGGGGTGGGGGTATAATTGGTCTCCCTGGAGCACTACCACACATTGGTACTACACTGGGGAGGGGGAGGCAGTTACAAAATGTTGAGAGCACCTCCCTTATCTGTGTTCATTTGTGTGCATGATTATGCACCCTCAGGGTGTACTTCTTACTTCTGCTTTCTCTCTGGCCTTTCTGCTTCTCTCCTGCTGCCACTCTGATTCCTTTTTTCTTTCTTCATCATCTCCCTCCTTCCCTCCCTCCCTCCCTCCCTCCCTCCTCCCTCTCTCTCTCTCTCTCTCTCTCTCTCTCTCTCACTCCATTTATTAACAGAGGGGAAAATAGCTTTGGTGCCCCTCAGGTGGACTTTGTGGACACAGTGATGCCAGTGAGTGCTGCACTGAAGACTATTGCACTGGAATCACTCTTGACTATCCACAAGCCAAGAGCAAAGCACATCTTTTCACTTGCATAAAAATGTTGGACTCTTAAAGAAAATGCAAGCAGCAGAGACCTGTACCGTAGATTGTAGCACAGCAGACATTATAGAAAAGATCCTTTTAATGGTCTTTGTTGTTGGTACATGCCATCAAGTCATCTCCGAGTTATGGCAACCCTATGAATTAATGCCCACCAAAACAGTCCTGTTTAGTTCTTAGAAATTCAAGGCTGTGGTTTCCCTTATGAAAGAAATCCATCTCATACTTGGTTTCCTCCTTCTGCCATTGACTTTTCCTAGCATTATTGTCTTTTTCCAGTGAATTTCCCCTTTCCAGGATGTGCCCAAAGTATGACAGCCTCAGGTTTATCATTTTTGTTACCAGGGCAAGTTTATTTATTTATTTATTTATTTACATATTTATATGCCGCACCCTTGCAAACAAGTGGCATATTTATATGCCACACGGCTTGCAACAATAAATAAACTAATTATTTAAACGTACTTAAGTTCTGGCTTGATTCGATCTAGGACCCAGTTGTCTGCCTTTCTGTCAGTCCAGGGTATTCACAAAGCTCTCCTCCAGCACCATGTTTTGAACACATCAATTTTCTTCCTGTCAGCTTTCTTCACTGTCCAGCTTTTATACCCATACATAGTTTTGGGCCCCTCATTACAGAAAGGATATAGCCAGGTTAGAGTCAGTGCAGCGTAGGGCCACAAGGTTGGTGGCCGGTTTGCAGGGGATGCTGTATGAGGCGAGACTGAGGGAACTGGGTCTCTTCAGCCTGGAGAAGAGGAGACTCAGAGGGGATATGTTGGCGACATACAGGTATGTGAGGGGGTGTCACATGGAGATGGGTAGAGACCTGTTCTCCCCTGCAGAGGAAGGCAGGATCCACTCCAACAGAGCAAAGCTCAGGGAACTGAGGTTCCATTTGGATGCCAGGAAGCACTTCCTGACAGTTAGGACCTCGAGGGTGTGGAATGGGCTTCCACGAGAAGGTCGTTGAGGCCCCATCGGGCGGGTGTTCAAGGATAGGCTGGATGTGCACATGGTGGGCATGTCATGAGCGGAGCTGGCTGGTGCCACAGGTCAGACTAGATGGCCCGGGGAACCCCTTCTGACTTGCTCTGTTTCTGTTTCTATAGTGATTGGGAATACCATAGTGTGCATGATCTTGGTCTTACACTTGCTGATCTTTTCTAATTCCTTCACTGTTACCCTTACAAGTTTCAGTCTTCATATATTTTGGCTGCAGTCTCCGTTTTAATTGAGTGAGCCAAGGTATGTAAAATTTTTGAATCTAATAGACTCACACCATCTGATTTCCAGCATGTTGTTAAGTTTAGTAAATGAATTTTAAAGTTACAGTAGTATCCAATGCCGCATGAACACTATCCTAAATTAAATCATGCTGGCATCTGGGACCCCTGCTGCAATGCTAATAGCGTTAGCTGCCATGATGAGATTCCCTGGAAAATGTGTTGCACCAGCCAGTGCTACTGATGTGCTAGAGATCTTTTATGCTAGCACAGTATAATTTACATTAATGGTTGTGGTGTGCGCATGTCCATACACTTTTAAGAGCTTTTTCTAACATTTGACTAGGACAGAAAATCCACCCCAATAGATTACTCTAATTCCACAATCAACACTTGCGTTAGTAAATTAAGTGCTAAACTCTTATCTAATTTACTACCTCTGATACCGCTGCTACTACTATTTCATATTCCTTTAATGTCAGTTAGCCACTGAAATGTGCAGAGAAGTGACAGCTGCTCTGCTTAGAATCTAATAAGTGAGTACAACAGTGAATATATACATTTAGTGTGAAGTTATGGCTCTCTTTCTCATGTAGAAAGCAATTTAATTCAAAATGTTGTATCCTTGTAAAATACACATTTCAAATATGGGGAACACCTCTCTTGCTGAATCACTGTAGCATATTGGGTGCATATGAGGAAGGTGTGGGCTGCAATTCTGTACCAGTTTGCTTAACTTCCACTGACTTCTAAGCGGGATTCAGACAGCCTCACTGTGTAAGACTGTGCCTTTACCATCTTGAGTTAAAGGTCTGTGAATATTCATCTGTAGAAAATTTCAAGGAATCAGCAGATACAGTTGCTGAGTGAGTTCCCAGAACTCCCCAGGCTTCCTTGCAGAGGATAATGTTTGGTTTCCAGGCAGAGTGCTGCGCCTTCCTATTAATATTGGTGCATTTATTGATTGAACTGACTCAAGCTTCAAATCTACAGGGAAAACAATAACCACAAGTAATGTTCTCAATCAATCAAGCCTTCGTGTATGTAGTAGTTAGCTTTCTCCATATTCGGTATAATAACTGGGCCAGAATTAGTATGAATGGATAGAAAAACAAGTATGCTCTTTTTCTCTGTGTTTATACTTTGAAAATAACAGCCCCAAATGCACAAAACAAAAGCCCATTTGTATGTTTCTGTGTATGTGTGAAATATAGAATTAGAAACAATGAATAGTTGAGAAGGGTAAAAACATGATCTAAATCAGGGATCTTGAAACTTTCTGGTGCTGTGAACCTATTTAGAAATGTGGGAATGCCGTATTTGTCATCACAAAATAGCTGCATGGGGAATGTCACAAAGAGCTGAGCCCCAAATCTAACTGACCAGGAAAGTGAGAGACATAAGCAAAAGGAAAAAAAGTAATCAAGAGAACAGAACTACAGATTCACTAGAAAATGGCAGCTCTTTATTGGAATATCAGATAGAATGCAATTAGGATGACCATGTGTCCTATTTTACAGAGGACAGTTCTCTGTTGGAAGATATCCATTGTCTGAACAACTGTCCAGTCCAAGTCCAGTTTAAAGTAGAGAGACTCAGGGCTTTGTTGCCCATCAATGCTTAGCACTTGAGAAAGCAGACTTAGAAGGCCATGGGTCACATAGTCACCAACTATGGTAAGATGTAGTATATCTTACTTAATTGTAAGAGCTTTCTAAATTTGCTATATGAAAAGTTTATGCAAATTGTGTAATCTTTTGTGAAGTGGTTCCTCTTTTTTAATGATGAGTAAATAGCCATCTTACAATCAGTGTTATGAATTAACGATTGTACTACAAAGACTTTGCACATATCTTATTGTAATTTTATATGTATGCTTTATGTATTTAATTAGGATTCCCCCACTTCTTAAATCAAATTTTTAAAAATTCATAACATACACAAAATGTAATCTACAATACAAATAAAAACTTATTATCTCAAAACAATTTAAACTATACAGTGACAAAGACAGTATAACCCCATACTGGGTTGGTTGCATGATCTGTCACTTACTCTTTCAGGCAGTCTCACTTCCCTTCCAAAACTGCATTAAATCTTGTGAAGGTGTAGGAAATTTTGATCCCATTTTTGCTAAAATAGGATGCCTACAGTGATGTGCAACTATAACAGATGCTAAAATAATAAAAGGCTAAGGAATAAAAAAAAATCATTTTCTGAACACAACAAAGCTGCACTTTAGAAACTCTAGAGCACCCAAGAGAAAAGCATCAATGAACAGCCTTAAAGGTGAACAATTGATAAGCATCAACAAACAGCATTTAAAATTATGAAAAGTGTCTTCAAATAGCACTATCTTCATTTGTTGTCTGACCAGATTCCGGAAAGTGCCTAGCTGGTCTCCCACAGAAGTGAATTTGAATCTGGGTGCTACTATTGAAAATGTCTGATCATGTGTCTCAGCCCTCTGCATCTTACTTGTTGGAGAGACTTGCAAAAAAGCCTCTTTTATAGATTGGGACAGATTCATATGGGAGGAACTGGACCTCCACAGATAGTCAAATCCCAAAGTGTTCAGGGTTTGGGATAGATATAAAATATTTAATGCCAGAGATGAGAAACTCAATGCTATATTTCTAAATGTAAGAAAACTATTATCTTGAATTATTAGAGATCATCTACCAGAAAGTCTCACTTAACCACTAGGGTAGGTAAGCTACAATTGATGATAAGAAAAATGGAATTTCAATGTGTGAAATTTGATTGGCTGTCCTGATCATTCCAGTAGGCTCTTCTATGTTTTTCAGCAATTCTAAGTATAGTGACTGCTTCCTACCATGTAGCAGGGGCTATTGATCATGCACCTGGATTTACTTCAGTTCAGAATTGTAATAGTGTGACCAGCATGGGAAGTATACTATTGTTTGCACCACAGAAGAGTACAACTACAGAAGAATGATGAGAATCATATGTGTGGTCTTGAAAATATTGGCAGGGGAGAAGGAGAATCCATGGTTCATGGGTCAAAATGTGAAATCCCAGAATCTGGTTTGACATAAGATTATTTTACTGCAAACTTCTGTTAATCCTGTTATGACTATAACAACCTGATGGCAGCAGTAACTGAGTGAAGCTGTGTGATTTTGTGAAAAATGTGAGGCTATAGTGATGGCATTATACTGCAGAACAATCTGTCACAAGGTAAAGAATGGAGAGTAATAACAAATAGACAAAGAGCATCAAATCATCCAGAATGTGACACATACCTAACAAGCATCTTACATTATAAGGAACATCTTGCATTTGTTTTCATTTTTTAAAGCTAGCCTGCCTTCTTTCACTCTGCAAAACCCTGTCATTTATTTTTTTCCTCAACTGCTTCAGCCTATGCATATGTGACAGCCTCAGTGTGTGCATGTGGTTAATGCAGAGGTTTGCAAAATCCACAATTCATGCAGGATAGCATTATGAACCATATCCATCAGTCATTAAGTTATGACTGATGGTCATGTTTCATAATGCTATCCTGCATGAATTGCACATGCTGCATTGCAAGTGATCAGAAATCCCTGCCTTGTCTTAGAACTTAGAACTTTCTCTACACAAGGAGGTGATTGGCTTTATATGTCAGGGAAGGGAGAGGATGCAGTGAGATAGAATGCAGCACAGATGGGGATTCGGTAGATGCAGTCTGGGTGACACTTAGGGGTTTTGACAGGGAAAGGGACCTGACAGTGGGGGCATGTTATCACCCTCCAGGTCAACTTGAGACCCTGGATGATGTCCTGACAGACCAGATTTTAAGGATATCTCAGGGGAGAGACACAGTAATTATGGGAGATTTCAATCTCCTGGATATTCGTTGGGAGACTCACTCAGCGGAGACAGCTAGGTCACATCCCTTCCTAGAAACTATACAGGGAGGGTTTTTCACACAGAGGGTCCGAGAGGCGATGAGGGGGGGAAACATCCTTGACTTGGTCTTGACCAAGGAGCTGATAGAGAGGAGCTGATAGATGAAGTACAGATTAGAGGAGCTCAGGATGTGAGTGATCACTCCATCCTTTGCTTTGAGATCAGAGAACTGAGGATGTGCAGCAGGTCGAGCATTAGAACCTAGGACTTCAAGAGGGCCAACTTTGGCCAACTGAACCCAGACTGGGGAGAGTCTCCTGGGATAGGTTACTGGAAGGCAAGTGAGTTGAGGAGGGGTGGATGGCACTCAAAAGGGAGGTTTTGGAGGCTAGTCAGTAAGGTGGGGAGGTGGAGGAGAGTGCCACCATGGATGCGAAAGGAGGTGGTTAGAGGGATTAGACGAAAGAGGAACCTCCATAGGAAATGGGTACTGGGGTAAATAGACAAAAGGGTATACTGGGAGGAGGAGGCCTGTTGCAGAAGGATTCTTCGCAAGGCTAATGCTGATTAGAAGTTGAGACTTGCCAAGAATATCAAGAGCAACAAAAAGGGCTTCTTTCAGCATGTAAATAGGAAGAGGAAGGGGAGACAAGTGGTGGGAGCACTAAATAAGGAGGAAGGAGATCCAGTGACTGATATGAGGGAACAGGCACAGATGCTAAATGACTATTTTGCCTCTGTGTTCTCCCCAGAGCAGGATGGGGGAGATCTGCATAGGAGATTAGATGAGGCTGGGGATCTAGGGGCACAGATTAGAGTCACCCCACTAGAAGTCAGGGGGCTCCTCAGGGCATTGGACATTACAAAGGCACCAGGCCCTGATGGGCTACACCCAAGAGTACTTAGAGAGTTGGCAGGGGTTCTCTCACTCGCACTGGCCTCCATTTTTGAGGCCTTGTGGAGAACGGATGAAGTTCCAGAGGACTGGAGGGTGGCATCAGTGGTCTCAATTTTCAAAAAGAGTAGTGGAAGGGACATGGGGAATTACAGACCAGTTAGCCTTATGTCCATTGTAGGAAAAACAGTGGAAAGGCTCATAATAGAGAGAGAGCTAGTGAAGCTAGATAGGGAAGGGAGGCTGACAGCCACACAACACGGCTTCCGCAAAAACAGGTCCTGCCAGACAAACCTTGTGGAATTCTATGACAAGGTTTTGAGATGGCTAGATGGAGGGGATGCAGTGGATGTGGTATACCTGGATTTCAGCAAGGCCTTTGACAAAGTGCCCCATGATATCCTGGTGGAGAAACTGAGGAGTTTTGGGATACACCAAAGCAATGCCCAATGGATTAGGGCATGGTTGACTGACCGAAAGCAGAGGGTAACCATTAGTGGGGAATCATCGGGATGGTGGCCAGTGACAAGTGGGGTCCCCCAGGGCTCTGTCCTGGGGCCGATCGTGTTTAATCTTTTCATAAATGACATGGAAGAAGGGATGAACAGTCTGCTGATCAAATTCGCAGACGACACTAAAACTGGAGCAGTGGCCACAACTGAGGAGCAGGTACTCCAGATCCAAAAGGATCTGTATAGACTATGGAAGTGGGCAAGAGACAACAGGATGGTGTTCATTGTGGATTAGTGCAAGGTCTTGCACTTGGGGCATAGAAATAGGTGTCACAAGTACAGGTTAGGGGACAAGTGGCTGGAGAGCAGCACTTGGGGTGCTGGTTGACTGCAGGCTAAACATGAGTCAGCAGAGTGATGCGGTGGTCAAGCAGGCGAATGCCACCCTTGGTTGCATAGCCAGAAGTGTGGCTTCTAGATCGAAAGAGGTATTACTACCAGTCTATATGACTCTGGTGTGCCCGTAACTGGAGTATTGTGCTCAGTTTTGGGCCCCTCATTACAGGAAGGATATAGCCAGGTTAGATTCAGTGCAGTGTCAGGTCACAGGGTTGGTGGCCGGTTTGCAGGGGATGCCGTGTGAGGCAAGACTGAGAGAACTGAATCTCTTCAGCCTGGAGAAGAGGAGACTCAGAGGGGATATGTTGGCAACATACAGGTATGTGAGGGGATGTCACGCAGAGGTGGGTAGAGACCTGTTCTCCCCTGCAGAGGAAGGCAGGACGCGCTCCAACGGAGCAAAGCTCAGGGAATCAAGGTACCCATGTAGATGCCAGGAAGCACTTCCTGACAGTTAGGACTCCGAGGGTGTGGAATGGACTTCCATGGGAGATCGTTGAGGGTGTTCAAAGATAGACTGGACATGCACATGGTGGGCATGTTGTGAGCAGAGCTGGCTGGAGCTGGGGGTCAGACTAGATGGCCCAGGAGGCCCCTTCTGACTCGCTTTGTTTCTATGTTTCTGTGACTCGTGATTCCCCAATCACAGTAATCTGAGGATGCTTTAAATGATATTAGCATCCTCCAACAAGGTGGCAACACATGTAAAAGAGCAGTCTTAATCCTATGATGAATTTGGAAGTAGAAGACTTTTTATTTTCCCAGTATTTTAATAATTAATCTGGTTTTATTTTTGTTTTTATTACTATTTTAGATGCAGTGTACTTTTTTTTTAAAGATCTGTGTGGTCATTGTTATGGGTTTTGTTTTGGTTTGGTTTGGTTCGCCCTCTGTAAGCTGCCCAGAGACTTTTTTAGTAATTGGGATGGCATACAAAAACCTCAAATAAACAAACAAACAAAGCAATGCATTTTAAGTTCTGACATTGACTATTTAATCAAGAGATTGCTCCTCTGCATTAATCAAATTTTTAATTTTAGTGCTAATTGAGATTTTCCCTTTAAGAATGGAGACAAAAGGAGGCAAAACAGTTTATTTTGCCAAATAAGTTAAGTTGGTGTAGGAATATACAAGGCTGAATAACAGTTTTATAGTGCTGTAACAATTTGCACTTACTTACAGTAAGCCAGTCCAATAAAACCACTCATATTACTTTGTATTTCCTATTATTTCTTGCTGACATGGAAACATTGGCAACCAGACTCTCTTAAGCTCATTGTAAATGACTACAGTAAATTCTGCATTTTCACTATAAAAACCAGTTTTTAAAACTTCTATATTTTCTATTTGACCGGATAGATATTTTGAGCAGCACCTTGATTTACTTATTCTTAATTTTTTAATTCTGAGAATTCCAGTCATGATTCTTTTCTTTCTTATTCTTTTTTATTTTATATGCATTTAAATTTTGAACAGGTCTGGAAAGAGAGTTATAATAAAACTTTAACATTTCAGAAACACATGTTAATATTGTATTTGCATTTCCAGTCATTGCTCCTTTGCTAAGTTTGCTCTGATGAAATACTTTAAGGGGCTGTTTATGTCATTCTTCTCCATCTCATTTATGATGGAATGGAAGGAGAGGAAGTGGAGGTGGCTATGGCTAGAAAGGATGAGGATGGGGACTGCAGCAAAGATAAAGATGCCCTGGGGCATGTGTTTGTGAGTACCTGGGTGTGAGAAGTTGGCAGTACATGCTTCTTTTGTAAAAGATTCCTTTATTGAAAATTAAACAGAAACAAACATTTGGAAACATACATTTAACATTATTTATATTACATTTTTTTTAAAGATTGTATATGTTTTTAGTATTATTTTTGTTTCGGTATTGTGAGCCGCCCCGAGGCTGCTGCAAGGGGCGGCATATAAATATTTAAATAAATAAATAAAAATAAATATTTCTTTCCCCTCCCACCTGTAGATTGAGTTACATATAATAAAATCTGAAGCCCTTCAGGATGCATGTTGGTTATACAGAAACTGTTACAACTTTCTTCTTGATTCTTACATATATTGTGTTTTATTTGTTACTGTGTATTATACTAGCTTTTTCTAGGAAACAATAGATGTTGTGAAGAATGTCTGAACGACATGAACTTTCATACTGGTTGCTTACTGTACCTGAGGAAACATCTGCATGTTGTACTACAGAACACTAATTTTATGAATGATCAACATAAAATCCCGGTCATACCTCAAAATATTAATTATCTATAATTGCATACATGTTAACTGTCACAGAACAAAATGGGAATATGCTTTGTTACCTTGATAAATAGAACTGTTGATGTTGCGTGGAAGCACAGTTGATCAACAAGAGAACAAGAAAAGTGGTTGGTTTTATATGAAAGTTTCTTAGCAGCTAACATATTTTGGGAGTAAGTTCCATTGAATTAAATGGGACATTTTGAATAGACATGCAGAGGACTGTGTTGTAAAAGGGGAAAAGCTCTTCCAGAGTAAGCTCTTTTCAAATTTTGAAATGCTGCTATTTTGTTTGTTTATTTATTAGATTTCTATAATAACAACCCCAAAGCAGCTTACATCATTCTCCTCCTCCTGCTCTCAATCTTATCTCCACAACAACAACCCTGTGAGGTAGGTTGGGAGAACCTGTGACTGACTCAAAGTCACCCAGCTGGCTTCATGGCTGAGCAGGGACTAGAACCCAGATCACCTGAGTCCCAGTTCTGCACTGTTAACCACTAGGCCACACTGGTTCTCACCAGTATTTGAAAATGAGTGTGTACAATATTGCAGCCCAGTATTCTTCACTCAGACAATGTGATTAAAAGAAAGGGGAAAAAAGCAGAGAAGAAATACACTAAAGGATTGAGTTTGTTCATGGCTGGTTGAATGGGAATGGAAAGCTGGCTTTGAGGTGGACTGGAATTAAGACCCTGGCTGCTGGATCACTAACAATGAGCACTCCATCGCTCAACATTTTGTTGCACTTATATTCTTATGGTATAATTGTCTAGAGGCAAGCTGTACATTTGGCCAAAATCCAAAGATATAGCGAACAGTATAGGGAAGATACAGGGAAGAAGTAGAGTTGGTTGGCAATTCCAATGTCAGTACAGCAGAGTATCCACTCTGGGTTGGCTGAAATCCAAAGGAGTGATTGGTGCTGAAGACATTTTGGAGTTCTGGTTCAGCAACATGGGTAGCTTTTTTAAAGTTCAGCCTGAATCCTGGAGTGAACACCCCTCCTCACCTCTGCCTTCACTAACATCTATTTAGTCCACTGCATTTTCTTCAACGGGTGCAGCCAGTTGGCTGAGGGCATCAGCATGTCATGGTGGTAAAGGCCATCCTTGGTTGTTTGTCTACAGTATCTCATACTGAAAGTCCATGCTGGTTGCAGGCTTTTTATCACCCTTGAGGCAAGATACCATCAATGGTTCCCCTCTTTAGTGAATTTACTGTTTTCACCATCACTGTCACCAGCTGCTCTCCTTTTCTTCAATTGGAAACTATTCTTGACTGGCACAGCACCATTTTATTCTTTGTCTTGGGCAGCCAAGGTCTTGGGTTGGCCCTCATCATGGTTTATATTTATTTATTTGTATTGTGATTTATATCCTGCCTTTTTCCTACAAAGGGCTCAAGGCAGCTTACATCATCTCTCCTTCTCCATCTCATTCCCACAACAACAACCCTGTGAGGTAGGTTGGGCTGAGAGTCTGTGACTGGCCCAAAGTCACCCAGCTGGCTCCATGGCTGAGCGGGGACTCTAACCCAGATCCTCTGAGTCCCAGTCCCATGCTCTTAACCACTACACCACACTGGCTTATAGTCAAAGATAGCTTATGCTTTGTAAGTACAGGTACGCTTGGAAGGTATGAATGAATGGAGCTAATTCTTCAGCCCCCTACCTCCTTACCTGTGGCTTTTTTTTTTTTTATGGTCTCTTGTGTGACTATTTTCTTGAGAAACAGGTGTGCCATTGTACCCACTCCACTGGTGCTTCTTCAGTTTTGATTTGTGGGGGGCAGAGTATGTTAGGAGACAAGATTTCAGTTGTGGAGTTGACTTGCTTCCAGGCACTGGCTTCACTTTTTACTGCTAACATGATCTACAAAAGGAGCAGCCTCAATCTATCCCTTCTAGGACAATGGCTATGCCCTTAGGTGCTTAGGTGGAATGTTTTGAAGCTTAAGGGGGTGGAAAGAGATAGGACAGCCTAGGCATAATAATAAAGAATAGGTTGCCAACTTGATGCAGCCTACAAAATTCAGAATGAATGTGTCATATTTTTTGATACATTGGTGGTAACGACTGAGAAAGTCATGACTGGGTCACAGGATGTTCTTTTCCTTAGTTATGTGTATTTTTTTAAAAAATCCAGACCATTAACCACATTTTAGTTGTTTATTGGTTCAGTTCAAGAAAAGATGGTCACATTTAAGTATCAGAAGCAGTTAAGTACTGTACACAATTTAAGAATTTTCTTTTATTATAGTCTTTTGTTGAGACAAAGTCCTAGAGATCTCCCCAGTTGTCAATCAGCTCAATTTCAGAACTTGTTTCAGTCTAAGATGCCAGATAGTTATTAACAAAGACTGCACTTTTTCAGAGCAAATGTTCTAAAACTTTCAAACAATATGACAGTTTCCCCTTTTTTCAGAGGGGGGAGGAAGTACTATATTTTAGAGATGCAGCATGGGTTTCTCTCCTTTCTTGTTCACAATTCAAAATGTTATTGAAATGTTTTATTTACAACGTCTTGTTCAAAAATGCATACATTTTTAGTCCAAGAGTTTTCAGTTGTTGGTAGGTAAGTTGCTTCTTTCCTCTCCCCCATCCTTTCCCTCTGTCCTCCATCAGTTGTATTATTATTACTAGGGTAATATATTATCTGTGTCACTGTTTTAACCCACTGGGGTAGCCCAGTGTTAAATGAATGGGGCTGCTGGGTTGCCTTGGAAAAGCAGTGCTTGTGAGAAGGCCGCTTGGAAGGCGAAGTCATGCTGGAGGGAGACTCGAGTCAACCGGAGCGAGGTGACAGTTCGTTACGACAGGGCCGTTTGATTGGCCGCGGCGGCAGGCGACGCTTCCTCGAGGGCGCTCCAGCCGAAACCGCCCGAGAATGACAAGCGCTCGTCTTCCCAAGGCGGCGGCTACGGCGGCGGGGGTAGGGTGGGGTGGGGGTTCTGACGGGAAATGGCGGTTGAGAACCGTTGAGCGAGTTTTCCCCTACATCAGCTACGCGTGCATGCAGGGGGGATGCTTTGGGGGCTGGGGAAGACGACGTCTGGGAGCCGCTCAAGTGGAAGCGGCAACTATGAAGAGAAAAGTCAGCGTTGGATGAAAGACAGGAGCGAGAAACGCCATAAGTTTGGACTCCTCGTGACCGGGATGGGAACTCGGGGCGCGCGAGTCGCATGAAGCGGACACACTTTTGGAACGGCCAACTAAGGGCGGGAGCGGGGGCGAGGACCGAGACGAGGCAGTTCGTCGGCTTTAGGCGGGACACATATGAGGGGGCGGGGGCGCCAGCGTCGGTGATGGGGTGGGGAGTAAGGAGTCGTGGAGGGGGCTTTAGCTTGGAGGAGGAGGGAGGAGGAGGGTGGGGGGAGACAGCCACTCCTTTAGCTCCGCCCCCCGCTCCTTTTCTTCCCGGAGGCGGCAATTCTCATGAAGCCGCCGAGAGACTGGCTTTGTCCCAGAAGGGGGCGGGCAACTCTAGGAGAAGGGCCGCTGCACCAGGCAACGACTGAGAAGGCGGAGCCCCGTCGCGCGACGGGGACTGGGGGCGGAGCGGGCACGAGTGAGGAGCTCCGGGGCCTGTTCTGTGTCAGTCGTCCGTGTGCCTGTGTGTGTGTGCGCGCGTGTGTAGGGAGGGGGAAGAGAGGACTCGAGCCGCTCCAGGATCCCCCTTCCCGTAGCGCTTGAGGCGGGGCTCTCTCCTGGACACCTTCTCTTCCCTCCCCCTCCTCTTCCTCCCTCCCCCAACCTCCGCCATGGAGGAGGCATCCCGGCTGCTCGCTGGGCTCCAGCCTCCTCCCGGAGCCGCCGGAGATCCCCCGCCCCACCGACTCCAAGCGCCTCAGGGCCCGCCCCAGCCCCAGGCAGCCCCCGGACTACAGGACACGGGTGACATCTTGCAGCAGATCATGGCCATCACCGATCAGAGCCTGGATGAAGCACAGGCCAGGTAAGGAATATGTGGCAGACGATCCGTTCTGGGCGCGGGTGTGGGACTACTGGGGTGTGTATTGGGGGAGGTGGCGTAGACTTTGACATGACATTTTTAAATGCGTGCTCGAGGACAGGTTCGCCACGTATCTGAATCTCTTACAGAAGCTGCCTTTGGCCTGCCACAGTTGTACAAGCACTTGAAGGCTTGTGGTTACAGGAAAGTGGGGCTTTCAAAAGTAAGGATTTTGGAGGAGCTTTTAATGCCAGGGTTTGGGGTTCCTAGGTCGTGGCTATTTAAAATTTGGAGCTTTTGGGTAGGGGAGATTGGGCCTAGGCCCAAGCATGCAGGAGCTGTGTACATCTGAAACTTTGGGTTTATGTGAGTGCATGTGTCCTGGCATCTAATTGTGCATTTGTAGACAAAGGTTTGGGGAACGTTGGGGGTTTTAAGGCAGTAGCCTCAGCTCTCTCAACAATATTAGATGCATTTCAAATATTATGCCAGGCAGGCATGGGTCTGTCATCAGGTCAGCCAATCCTGACTCTTTGTCAAGTGTAACTGTATGTTACATAAGCTTGTAAATGTATTGCTATTACATGTATTGCTACTTTGTATTTGCAGACAGACACTTAACAGTGTAAAGTGTGAAGAGGTGTTTAGAGCTGGGGTTTTGACACTGGATTCTATCTAATGTCTGACCTGGTGACAGAGGCCTTCATTTTGGGATCTGGTGGTGGATCCAATAATCTGTAAGGGTCTTCCATTGCATGTTGATCAGCAGGTTCCTTAAGGACCACTGAATGTTAACCTGTTGGTCAGTGCCTGATTCAATGTGTAATTGAGTTCCCTGAGCAAGATGTGAACTAATCAGTATTCCTTGTGAAACATTGGTGCAGTCTGTATAGGGAGAAGTCAGACCGCAAGTTAAAATATTAACCTTTCTTTCTGTTTTCCATGCATCCACAAGAAATGCTAGAATAATACATTCTTTTTGGGGTGGGGGAGGACCAATATTGAGGTGCTGCAGTTTAAATGGTACCATGGTCAGTATCTTTGGTGGTTATGGTTGGGTGTGAGGTATCCACAGGAGTAAACACAGGCTGGTCTACAAAAATAATAGTGTAAGTGCAAGTAAACACAGTGACTGGCTTGTAGATTTGGGATGAAAATAGGTAAATTAATCTGTATCCTTGGATCAGGTAATCAAGTCATCAAATTGTGCTTCTTGTATGATGTATCTGCTATGGATTTTATTCTGGCCTGGGATCTGGTACAGCTTAGTGGCTGTTATAGTCATTTTATTTTATTTTCTCCTGGGGACAAATCTTTGGGGGCAGAATGATTTATTTATGGCTCCACAATAGCCATAATACCCATATAGCTATCTCATAGGTAACTTGTTGAATAGTCCTCCCAAAATAGTGACTTTTAGTTAGTACTAACCTGAGCTGCATCTGTTAGGAACATATTTGCATCCAGTTCCAGATTACTAGCTTTCTTCTGCATATGGTTGGTTGCATAGGAATTAATTTTTTTAAAAAATGGAGGGCTGTCTCCTCCTTTTTATATATTTGCTTATTTTAATGCATTTACTTTGACTAGGTTTTGGTGAGGCACAGTGTAATTTTGGTGAAATTACATGGTATTTGCCTACAGAGCTAACAAAATAATACTTCCATATAATGAATTTAAAATGGGCATAATTTAGAATTCTTTTTGGCAAATCAATGCCATAAATTAGGAGAAAAGATAAATTTTTGGCATTTTTTTTACCTGCTTAGCTTCTTTATACAATGTTCTGTCTGACTAGCCAGGGCCACACAGAAGGGCCATTCATGATTTGCTGTAGCCCATAATGACACACACACCCATCCCCCACCCCATCCATTATGGGTTAAGTTGGTGCACTGATAATTGAGTTTGTGTAGATTTGTAGACTTGCAAATAACTTACATGCCTCCAAACATTTTTACTAATTTACATGCCCATCCATGGCTATTTGCTTTTTGTGGTCAAGAAGAAGAACAAGAAATAGCTTCAGAGCCTGCTTGCCTGGTATTGATTCTGATGCTGCTATCTGCAGCTGGGCAAATGGCTGCTTTCAGGTGCTATAAAGTTGACTGGATAATGTTCTTTTAGCACATTCCCAGCTAGAAACTCAACAACAGAGTTGGCCAAACTGAACTGAGTAGTTGTATGAGGGGGGAGCTGCAGGTTGAAGTAACCACATAAGTCCTTTGCTACATGCCAATTTTATCATTTCACTTTGGCTGTGGGAACTAGGTTCCCACATATACATACAATGCATTTAACTGGTTAAGTGACCTTTTTGCTCCATTAGCTTTCCCTGCAATTTGAAAGAAATACCAAAGACTTGTTTGTTCATCACTTAAAATGATGCTCCACATGCAATTTTCATTGTTACTGTATATTTTAGGCTATCATAAACATATTAAGTTATACTCAAGGATTTTTCAGATCTTGAAATGGTCATCCCTGAAATGGTTCCTTCAGGTGGCACATATTTGCTAGACAATTTTAGTGATGTGCAGTTAGTTGAACAAACAATTTATCTTCTATGAATTGTGCTGACAGGAAGTGAAAGTGTTAGAAAAGCAGAGCCATGAGCTCTAAGTCCAACTCCCCATTCCATTCCTGACTGTGCTAAGGTAGAACTATTTATTATAGAGCAAGCTTATAGGTAGCCACTTGCCTAGTAGTCTGTGGTAAATGTCATCCTGAAAACAAGTAGGCAAGGGTATTTTTTATCTTCTTTTGGTAAATTGGAAGGCATCTAATTCTTTTATTCCTTGCAAATAATTTATATGCCACAAATGACTACAAGACTTATGTTGACTATGATAATAATCTGTGGGCTAGTTCCTTGAGTAAGCTTTTTTGTTAGGGTGTCACGAAGTACGTGAATTCCTTTTTCTAGAAAGTAAAACAGAGTAGTAGACTTTCCTAACATGACCTTACTGAGCATGCTTCTCCTCGTGGGGGTGTATGTGAGGAAGTAAGGGATGCATACTTGTACGATATATGTGTATGTATATGTATTTTAAAAAGAATCTATAACAAGGGATAGACGTAAGGGACTGAGACCTGAAACATTCCTGCAAAAACTACCAAAATCTGTATGTTTGTAAAATGAGGTTATGATTCATAACTCATAGAAATCTCTATTTTACACAGATTCTCAGAAGCAATATTCTGTGTTTCCATAACTTAGCTGCACAGAGATAGAAAGCAGAAAGCCTGAACTGGATAACCAGTGCACTGTATTTCAGGGCTGTCTGTCAAATAACCTTTTCTAGAACCTGTCAGCTTAACCTGTGTCATTCCTACAAGCTCCATGAGGACTGAGATGCATTTGTTTAATGAGATGCTGGCTTGAGAAATGCATCTTCCTTTAGGGAAGAGTGACCTCTCTTGTGTTTCTCATGGGACTGAAATTAATTATAGGATCTAACTAGCCAAATACAGAAGCAGCTTGACAGTATGAATTAGCATTGTTTCAGCTACTTTCTTTGCTTTGGTAGTATATATTATTTGGTAGTAATCCTTTTTATATTGGTAATAAAATAGAATGTGTTGATTAATAAAAGGTGGACCATGATTCCAATTTGTGTGTTCACTGCAGGAAATACTGGTGTACATGGAGCAGAATAATTACTGTATGAAGTGTATGGCTGCCCTCTCATGAATTAAATTGATGATAATGACCAAGTTGGTGAAATCAAGGGAAAAGTTCTCATCCTCTTCTTCTGAATCATCCAAAGTCAGATAGACTGCTACGCAAACAAAAACATTAAGTCTAAATGGTATGCCATCTATGGATACATGATCATGCATGCATATTGGAACCCAAATTCAGTTAATGTTCCCAACTAGTTTTTGTATTTCATGTGCATCTGTACATTATCCATAGGTTCAGTGCAAACCTGTACTTAGTCTTACTTAGTTCAATGGGACTTAGTTTCAAGTAAAGGGATTAGGTTTGCAGCCTTTGTATATTTGTTGCAAAAATACAGCTGTAACACAAAGTCCAACATAGATGCAGCAAAAATGTTAATACATGTATAGTATGGTGCTATCTTAAGTTTGCATCTGTTCACTCATGTAGGAACAAGAAAGGAGAATCTCTAGGGTATGCAAAATTATAATTTATTCAGCTCAGCATGTTTCCATTACAATTGTATTTATTGCTTAATATGTATCCTACCTTTCTGCCCGGAAAAAAAATAGTACTCAGGGTGGTTTCCAATCACACATAAAACTTGCATTAAAACACATCTGTATCCATGGCACTGTGAAACAAACCATCACATCATGTTTTGTTCTGTTGCAAAGCAATTTCCAAACATACATTTTTCATTATAATTGAACACATCTTTAGAGAGTCACTCTTTTCATTCCTGAATTGTGCCTTCCCTCTTTACATTTTTTCTAGGTGCATTTATGTGTCATTTCCCATGTTCCTTTAGTTTTCTATGCATGGCAAAATGGAGAAAGGACTGACTGTAGGGTGCACTTTCATGTATCATAGTATTGTGCACCAAAGCATCAAAACATTGCCTGCACTAGAGCAGAAAATGGAATGAGTTATATGTAGGGAGACTTGTATCCCCCAAATTAAAAGATTAAACACACACACAGACAAACACACTACAGGAATACCCTGACATTCATTATTTCTTATGAAAGGAAAACTGCCACAATGTTAGCATGAATAGGCTTGAGGTTTGTAACTCTTGGCCAACTCTGTGTATGGAACCTAATCCAAATAGTATACACAATGTGATCTGACTCTATTACTACAATTCTCAATGTTTAAATTTAGAATCAAAAGCAAGCTAGAATGCTTGAGGGTTTAAACATCTTACGACACTTATTGGTATTCCACATGTAGGCTGGTATTTGTATCAGCAATGAAAAAATTAGTATTGAAACTTAAACAAGACATGTATTTTTACTGCTTATTCTTCCTGGTTAGTGGAAACTGACAAGCTGTTTATGTTGTGCTGATATAGGGGTAGAGCACTTGTTCTTTAATGGCCTTATTGGCTCTTTAATAAGACAATCCTTGCCTGCTATCAATTTGGTAGCAGTCTCTACCCATTAGCAGAATAATAAAGGTTGTGGAAATTATGCCAGTTGTTAGCAGAGTAAGCAAAGTTATGCAGTAAGTCTGGATGTTTGCATCTGATGTTCTGTGAATGAAAGGGACTGCAGGAGTCTTGCATGCTTGGCAGGGTGTGGAAGAAGGCACTTTGTGTCATTTTTTTAACATTTGTTTTGCCAGACTGCACTCTGTGAGTGCTGAGAACTGTGGTATGCAGGCTTTCAGGAATACCACTATGAATTTATTCAAGTGTTAGGGTATTTCCTTATTTGTTTAACTAGGAAGTTCCATGTTGTACCAAAGTGATACTTGCCAGTCCACCTAGATATTTGCCACTCTGGAAGACAACAGAAGGCAAGCATCAAGGTGGACTGGCCCATGACACCCTAAAACATAATAGAACTTCAAAAATTAATGTATAAGCATTAGCACTTAAAAACAGCTATTTGAGATGCAGTTAAAATTGAGATGGTTCTTTTGATTTTCTCATTTTACTATACAGGATTTATGATACTTATACCTCATGATTAAGATGCTATATTTATTTTTGCTTACCATCAGAGAAACTTTTCCAAGGTACCTTACAAAATTAAAAGAATAAAAGTTCAGTAATGTAAAACCATACAATGTAAATGGAAAAACTAAAAAGAGCAACATAAAACCAATAATCAAGAATGACATTCATAAGGGAAAGACCATGATTAAATAAATGAATGAATAAATAAGCACCAAAATGACAACTAGGTAAGTGTTCAACAGAGAGGGCATTACTACCTTTTTCAGGTCATACTTCTTGTACCTCAGATGACAGAGATATTGAAGATCTTGGTGTTAGGGTAGGCTCATGTAGAGATAGGCAATTCTTCAGGTACTCCAGTTGTAAACTGTGCAGGGTTTCAAAGGTTAGCAGTAGCACTTCTATTTGTACCTGGGAATGGACTAGGAGCCAGGGTAGCTGTTTAAACATCAATGAGATATATTCTTACCATCTGGCCTCAGCTAGCAGATTAACAGTGATATCCAAACTCTTTTCAAAGTTAATTTTTCAGTGAGAGTAAATGGATCAGCCTTTTCAGTTGAGGAGATTTTGCAACTGTGGAATTCAGGTAAAGTCCCGGAACACCATCAGCCTTAGGATGAATATTGAACTTTGTAGCTATCTTTCAGTGGATGGGTTTGCACAACACACTAAACCAGACTACTTCAGTCTGGCTTAGAAGTTTCCTAAATCTGATATGTCTGACACTGGGCTTGCCAGGGGCAGGGTGCACCCTGCATCTATCCTTGATTCTCCTGTAGATATCTCACAGGACACTGCAAGAGCATGGAGGTCCCCACCCCCCCACCCGCCCCCCGCTCTGCTGCTGCTTGTTTGTGCCATTGTTGATCTTGGCAGAAGTAGACCTTACAAGCTATAGTGAGGGCTATCAGGGCTGCTGCTGATGTCAACAGAGGTGGCTTGCTCATGAGACTGAGATTAGCAGCAGTTCTATCCTGCTTTGCAGAGTGTAACAACTTCTGTCTGGTGCGATTTGCAGGGGCACAAGGTGTGGGGAGTGTGCCTATGCTCTGTTCAGCCCACACCCAAGTAGGTTGTGCACAGCATGATCCCAGGGAAGCCTCTAACAGCCACCCCAGGTGTCACTTTGATATGCTGAGGGTGGCTATTAGCAGTGCTCACTCAGAGTCACCTGGATGGAACAGTAAGCCTTTTTGCTACTCTTGTCAAGAGATCTGTAGCAGTTTGGGTCACCCAGGCAAGCTCTGGGGTAGCTTTTAAGCTTAGAACAATCAATCACCTGTCAAGGTGGCTTGTAAGTCCAGAGGTGAATTGTGAGCATATAAGTCACTCTGAAGAAGCTCTGGTAGGTTTACACAACACAAACAGCTTCCCAGGTTTATTAAACAGGGGAGGTTGTCATGTGATGTTATTTAAATACGCTTGGTAGATATCTTCAAGCAGCCTTTGGAGAGTTTCATTCAGAATTTCAAAATTATTTGCTGATCAATGACAGAGAGTGCTTCTATTTTGTGAAGTTTGTTATTGATGGTTATTAATATATTTGGATTTTGAATTTAGTTTATACAGGTCAATTTTTTGAAGTTCATTATAGTTTTGGATGGATGAATTGCACACCCATGCAGTTAAGGATTCACTGTTTTAACATAGTTTTGTATTCTCAGACATTTAGGTAGTGTCTCTCTCCTTCTGAAGGAACTAGATTTTATATTCTCCGAAGAATCAAATGGTAAAGGTTTTTGTTGGTGTGGTGGTAACATATTCAGGTTGCTGGTACAGAGTTCCATGTTGGAATACTTCTACCTCACACAAAGCCATTCTACACATAAGAATATAGCTTGCTGGAGAAGGATAGGTTGAATACTTCTCCTTGGCATGCTAGCTTTGTATGTTTAGGACTTTTTTGTGGCAGAGCACTAAAGCAAGCCGTTTCTAGTCTGAAGTAGTACAGTTCAGAAGAATGGGTGGCACATGTTTCTATTGAATAGCTAAGCTTGGTTGGTAGAACTGGACAGTAACACTTCAAACTGCATGTCTGTTGGGATGTCATACTTTAAAATTATAACAGGGTTCCTGCTCTTATATTAATTGAATTATATAATTATGTAACTTATTTTAATATTGGGAAGGATGGTCCCCATCATTAAATTAATCAGAGGCACAACTTTTCAGGAATGAGAACTAAAGCAGACTTAATACTATGAGCAAGCATTTTATTACGATGAAGCTACATGTTGTTTTCAAACAGATGGGTTCTATCCAATTCTGACTTTCTGCCAGTGACATTGAAACTCTTGGTGGAATGCGTTTCTCTTCCTTCTGTGTCCCTCTTCCCCAAATCTGCTGTTTTTTCAGAATCTGCTTTCCCCAGAGCAGATTTGGAAGACATGGGGAGGTGGAGGGGAGAGCAGAGCACATGGTAATCAGATTGGTCATGTGAAATTTTGTTCACAAGATGTTGGATGCAAGCCTGTGTAACTGTATCCCAACCATCCTTTTTGTTTGTTTTAAAATCTACATTGAAATAATGAAATTTATGGCATGGGGGGAGAGGGTTTTTTGCTCCAAATTTTTAATTTAGAGCAGGTAGATTAGACAGAGACACTACCAGTTGTTTCCATTTGAAGTGGCTTTTAAAACAAAACAAACAAAAACAGATGATAAGCTATAGTTATATGCATCTGCATGTAATCTGTAATTTGTGCAAGGAGATGTTGTGCCCTTTGCCATGTGGTAACTGTTCTAAAATACAGTGAAAGCCAACGCTACAGGTAATCTTTTAAGTGAAAGAGCTATAGACAGGTTTGATCAAAGAGGGGACTGGACATGATTGACAAAGAGCAAAACAAGGAAACCAATGGTAACAATTTTTCATACTACAAACAACACCTAGTATCTGGGTTATGTGACTGTAGGGACAATTTATAAATCTGTTACGTTTCTGAATCACTTTAAGAACAATTATGGTTGAAAACTTATATACAGATCTTGTTTAATAAAATAAAATTGCTTTGCCTTTTCTGAAGCAATGTCCTCTGAAACATTCTGTTGGAGGCAAGATGCCTACCTGTGGCTATTAGTTGGACATGGGATGCCATTACTCAATAACCCAATGTTTTTCAATTATGTACTGGCAAACTTTGGCACTCCTTTCCAGGAAGACTTTCAGGGGATCCTCAGTGAAATGGTCAATAATGGAAAAGGATAAGCATCTATGAAAGACATTGTGTCTGCTACTATTTTTTTTCTTGTTGTGTGGAGTCTTAGGTGGAGTGCTGCATTTGTTTAAGAACACACTTTCATTTCGTGCAAGGCAACAATGAGGCACTGCATGCCTGCCCAGTAGCCCAGATGAACAACATGTACTCTAGAACAGCGGTTCCCAATCTTTTTGGCAGCACGGACTGGTTTCGTGGAAGACAGTTTTTCCACGGACTAGAGAGGGGATGGTTTCAGGATGATTCAAGTGCATTATACTGGTGCCTCATACTTCAAACTTCATTCGTTTCCAGAGGCCATTTGAACTCTGAATCATTTGAAGTCCGAATGAATTTTCCCCATTAGAAATAATGGAAAGTGAATTAATCTTTTCCCAGACTCTAAAACAATACCCATTTTGATAAATTTAAGCAGCAAATATGGCCTTTTGAAACAAATTAAGTTTGAGGTTTCATATGAGGTGTGATCAAAAAAATACAGGGAATGTTTAAATAAAAAAATTAGTACAGTAAAAGACACATTGCCATTAATCCCCCTCAAAATGCTCCCCCTTGCTTTGAACACACTTACCCCATCATTCTTGAGTATCTCTATTTGCACTGTCGTGACTATCTCCATGTCCTGAATCGATTCAAGATGAATGGATTCAAGACAAGATGAATTGATTTAAGCCAAATAGATTAAAGACAAGATTAATCGATTCAAGATTAATCAATTCAGGATATCAAGGCAATGTGTCCTTTACTGTAATATATTTTTTTCGGTTTGGGTGCACTTCTGATGAGGTTTTCATTGAGACCGCATTTTTTCACTTCACTCTCAGTTCAAACTTAGAAGTATTGTTCAAACTGTGGAGCAATCTTATCTTGACACTAACATTTGAACTCTGGACCATTCGAAGTTAGAGTCCAGCTGTGTGGCCAAGTTCCTAACATACTGTGGACTGGTACTGGTCCACAGCCCAGGGGTTGGGGGCCCCTGCCTTAGAAAATACCTCAAGATCTTCTGCAATGTTCAGTGTTCCCACGGACCATGGCAAACATTCAGAGTTTGCTGGGAGACAAAAACATTATCTCTTTTTGTGATATGGAAAACATTCCCGAAACTAGAACTTTTAAAAGTCACAACGATCTACTACTGCCTATTTCCAACATGTCAGTGAATTGAGAATCATATAAGAATTGGCCACTGACCAAGGTCACAAGTTCTTCAGGGCAGCTTGTTTGTATTTATCACTCATTCTTATGGAGTATCTGCAGTTTCTCTGGGAACTCTTGTGTTCCAAGTAAATGAAGGTCATCTCTGCTGGGTTGTGGAGTTTGGCCTGAAAAGAGATGCTGTGAGTTGATACTGAAGTTAATAGTCCAGTGAGGTCCTTTGGGAAGCATTTTTCAGGAAAGAAATGGCAATTATCTAGCTACAAAGGAGATGAATTTTAACTTAGGAACTAACAAACACATGTTTGTTAGTAGCAGAGACCAATATATCCTTCATCCATTTTTGTGGCCACTTCTGTCCTTGGGCTGCTTTTGTAGGAGTGGAGACTGATCTTTATAGAAAGGATAACAATGTTAACTTGTTTCTCCTTTAGGTGGACTGTTTTGAAGGAACATGATCTATGGAGAATTTGATCTTAATTTTAGATTTCATTATTCCTCTGTTGGCTTCTAAAGAATGATGCTTTCTTTTAACACTTTTCCTTTTGTTTAAATATTGCTACACAACAACCTATGTATAGGTTGATATAGTGGGATGGTTTGCCTTCACAGATGCTGAAAACTGGAGAATCATATTTATTCAACTAAAACCACTATAGTGATGGGACAGTGCATTTTCTTTCCAATTTGTTGTCCAGGAAAGCTAGAAAAGTATACTGCTTGCTTCAGAGGAAAAATCTCATCTAGGTATGGCCTAAGAACTTCTAAGGGAAATGGAAAACATGGTTATCAGTCATTCAAATTGTTTTATCCCCTCTGTACTGAAAGCAGAATGTAGGATATTTTGGGTTATTTGTGTAGAAATCTCACGGAAGGTATCTGCCTAGTAAAATGCAGGTACTGAACTCTGAAAGTGTGCTTGGCCACTCAAGTAACTGAAATACATGAACTGTACCTTACTGCAATTGTTGGCAATGATGATTGCTGTAACACTAGTAAAATCACTCCTGCAAGAAGTAGAAGTTACTTTTTCTAGCTTAGAATTATGTATGGACAATATTACATATAGTATTGTACACAGCAGATAAAGCTGAACTGCTTAATTTGGAGCAATGTGCATGCTGCTACCAAATGTGCAATAAGGAGCAATGTGCATGCTGCTACCAAAGCATTTCTACTACAGAATTTATTGATTCTCTATGCATGCTTAGAATATGAAACTGCTACTACTACTACTACTACTACTTAAAAGTGAAATTAGGACATTGTTTTCCCCTTACAAAAGCAGGCTTACAGCTTTGAGAGGTGGTGTTTGGATGCTTTAAGTAGGCTATGTTGCATGAAGTACCTTTCAACCAGCTTAGACTGGTGCTCCAGCTATGACATTTCCCAGACAAAGATCACAGTTATTCATGCTCTGGTAACAACCTGGTTAGATTACTGTAATGTCTTGTAGGTGGGGCTGTTGTTAAAGATTGTTCTGAAACACTAACTGCTTCTGAATATAACAGATACATTATTAATTGGAATTTGCTGGTTTGAACACACTCACCAGTTTCTTCCTTTTATTAATTACTGTTGTTTTATTGTACTGCATAAAACCCTAACCCCTATACAACCGACTTTCTCTTTCTGCCTCTCGTGCTATCTTAGTTGTATGTGGTATGGAAGCATCTATATACTTCCATATATATAGAAGTAAGGAATATGAATACTCTAACAGTATTCTCATCTACCTTTTTGTGGGTGAGAATACTGTTAGATTAAATGTTAAAGGACAGGTAAGTTGCCAAAGCAGCAGAAACTAAGGGCAGGGCTCCTGGGCATACCTTGAATGAGGAATTTGCCCTTCTAGCCCACTGAATTAGAGACACTTTAATTAGAGGAACTGTATATCCATTTTAGATATTGTTTGGTTTTAAGAGTGGAACTATCTTTCACTCCACCATTTTGTGAGAGAATAATATATTGGAATTCTGACAGTTCTGTGGCATTGCTGGTACAGAGTTAAGCAGCAGGATGCTTAAATATTCCTTTTGTGGTTCTCATGGTGTCCCTCATTTTGAAGCAGACTGCCTTGTTAAAGCAAGTGCAAGAATACTAATTCAAATACAGCCTTAAGGCTTCCCATATGGCCTTAAAATACACAAGCATCTGTATAATTAAACACATTTAACTTTCTTAGCTAATACAGGCAATAGTGTATTTCAGGCTGTAAATGAACCTTGCAGAGCAATTTTCTGATGCAGTATGGACTGTGGTTTTTGAATGGAATGTATTCTTAGTTTCTTTGTTACCCCTTTTTCTCTTATCTGTTTTATTCCTTTGCCATTCATCCTGTTTTTCCCCCCTCCTTTTTAGGAAACATGCCTTGAATTGCCACAGAATGAAACCTGCTCTCTTCAGCGTGTTATGCGATATTAAAGAAAAAACAGGTGTGTTGGCATTTTCATCCAAAATTTGATTCTGAACACTAAACTTTATAGCTCATGGACAACTGAGACTGGTCTTTAGGTGTTAGATGAACTTGACAATCTGCTGCAGCTCTCTAACCACTTGTGTTAACATCAGTGGGGCTTGGGCTTAATCATTCTGACTTCATTAGTATTAAAGCAGCCTCGGTTGCAAGATTGCCATCTAAATCAATTAGAAAATCGAGTATTTCCAGGTTTTATTATAGAATATTTGTGCTTTGCTTCTGACAGTGAAGAAAGATGCGAAGAAATACAGGTCTTGTTTTCAAACTCCTGGAAATGTCAATGTTTATATCTAGGGTATTTCTCATAAGCTAAATGTTCAGGGGCTAAGCTGTATTTACACTGGTTTTGTTTCTTGCTAACTTTTTAAAGGTGAATGACTTGCTTGAGACCACGCAGTATTTTCTGTTGTTCTGTGACAAACAATGTTCAGTCATTTTTCAACATTTTATTTTGGCTAGTTAAGCTTCTTTTTGCATTTGTTGATTGTTGATTCTATTTGAGAGGATAGCTGAATGTGAAACTAATCTAACTGTAGACAAATTTCTTTTTAAACCACACAGAACTTGTTGAGTGTTGAAGGCCACAGTGGAAATAACTTGCTCTAGAGAGCTTTGGCTAATTTGTATAATTTAATTTCTGAATAATGAATATAATTTGCATAACTTTCATATTAACATCATTAACATGATACTGGCAGGTGATGCCTTTTATGCTGTGTCTGGAATGCAACTGTTTAGCATTCTTAGGTGTCATGACATAAAGATATGTGGCTTACAGATAGTTGGCTGTCCTTTTGGATTGGAAGTGTTCCAGAATTCATATAAGCAACACATCTCTCATACTGTTATTTGGCTTTTCAGTGAATGATTCATGCATGCTTGCAGATGAGTACAAAAAGTTTTCTAGCCTATCCTTACATGCCTGTGTGCCAAAGCATGGCTTGAGCAGTGGCTGGCAAAGTGCTCACCTGGAAGAAGTTTTTGCTTGCTCCAAGAAAGTGGCTACCTGCAAGGTTATGGCAAGCAGTTGGATTTTCTTTCTATCAACAACAGGGTTAAGCAGAATATGCAACTACCTAAAAATGTCAAAAATAGTGACTATATGCCTGACTATTTTTGGCCAAGCCTTGCATTTCAAAGACTTCTTCCTTCAGAACTACCTGAATCACATGATAACATATTGTTATTTTTGAAACATTCACATGCAAAATAGAAAGTACAAAATATAATAGACTAATTCATTATATACAAACACATTTTTTGTACAAGTCAATTTTCAAATTAAAAAGTTACAGATAATAACCATGCATAAATGCGTTTTCAAATCCACAAAGGCATCTTACTTGCATCAGTTAAATCGATTCATAAGCTCTGCTATAAACCCAGATGCAAACATGTCCTTTGGAGCTTGTTTCAAGCAAATAGAGTATCTCCTCTCTGCAAAGTCTGTCACTAAATTTCATTTGTATAATGATTGATAAAATACAGAATTTGCATATCCTCATTAAAACTTCTTGGGGACAGAGTTCCAACTTCTAGAATCCTCTTAATTTAACATGTTTAGCTTCCCAATCCATCTGTTCTAGCAGCCACAATTTCACATCAGAAATAGTATGACTATTCTCAAGAAAATGTTGTGCCGAAGGGAATCTTTTCCTTCTGTTCCTGTTGTTGCTCAAATGCTCACCTATTTGTCTTTTGAGAGTCTTGGGAATTTTCGTTACATCAGTATTTTTGAATGGGCACTGAATTATATAAATGACATTCCAACTATTTCAAGTCATAAAGTCCTCTAACAATTTTGGTTGTAGAAGAGGGAAAGTGGGCAAGTGCACCTTCTGAAGTTCCTTTTTCTACACAGCTGCTAGGAACATGGTCCCCTGTTCTTTGCATCTGGTCACTGTAGGACAGGGGTGTAGGACTTCTTTCAACAGAATTCCATTTGGAAAAGTGTTGGGGGACTGCATTTGAAGGGTGGGTAGAAGATAAAAGAAGTGGAGCCAAAAATAGCAACATGTCTCATTTATTTCATATATTTATATCCCTCCTTTTTTCCTTCCAAAGAACTCAAGGTGGCTTACATAATTCTCCTCCACCACCTTCCCTCCTCCTCTCAATCTTACCCTCACAACAACCCTGAGAGTCTGTGACTGACCCAGAGTCATCCAATGAGCTGTATGGCTGAGTGGGGGACAAGAACCAAGATCTCCTGAGCCCCAGTCCTGCACGCTTAAACACTATACCACACTGGCTCTTAAAACTATTAATGTTGGTAACTAAGTCTTAGGCAAGGCATTTCAGCCATTAAGAATAGGAGAAAGTATTTCAAAAGGTTGGGAGGCACCATAGAATTGGTGGACAGGGGAAAGGTGTGCGGAGAAGCAGGGCCTTTCTGGGGAATTCCAGAGGACCAAATTGGGACCCACAGGGGGCTGGACCTGAGTCTGACATTCTGCATCGCTATCCCAGAGTGAGAAAGTGTCTAATTTTAACTACCATGTTTGCTATTTCAATGCTTACCCTCCCACATAAGCTTCACTGATTTGAACTGGAGCTGCACAGAGTGCTAGTTCCTAAATGAGTCTCATAGGTGGGTTCTGTCTGTTTTCTAGTTTGCTGTTCTTTCTTAAGCCTGAAATCAATTGTCTGAAGTGATTATCTCACCTTGCTCCTTGGTAGGCTCATATCTGTGTAGTATGATTTGAGATCTGTCATTCTATTAAATCTGCCAACACTTGTTCTCTCATTGTGATTCTAAGTAAACATCTGTTACTTAGATATATTACTTTCCACGTGGAGGGTCTTCTCAAGTAAGTTTGGGCAATTAAGGTAAGGAAGAAAAAACACCTTCCAGCTCATGTTTTGTTTTCTCTGGGGGAATGTTGGACAGGAAGTTGAGAAGGAGTTGTCAGGAGACAGAAGGTTGTAACAAGTTCTGTCAATTGTTATACTTGCAGTACCCAGCGTACTATTTTTTTTTTCACATACACTTCTCTAATTAGGGAGACTTTTCTTTCCTTAGTACAGTTTCAAGTGTAGTAATATCACACTTGCATTAATTATAATATTAGAGAAGAAAATATAATGATAATGTTTAAGGAAAAAGTCCAGAATAAAAAGAAAAGGTTGAAAATGCTTGGAATATATTGGATTGGATCCAATAAACATTTTACTACAGGCAGAAAGTTCCTGCTTGTAGAACAGGACTTTCTTCCCGCTAAAACCTTCTGTGTACCTATCCTTCAAATCTCTTCTAGAGGGTTCTGGATCCATCCTGTTATTTCATTAGTACCTACATCAACTCTGTAAAGTAAGCCAGTATTATTATTACTGTGTAAGAAAGGGAGAAAGACAGAAGGAAGTTGCCTGAGGCTGTTAACTCAGCTGCTGAGGTGAGATTTGAATAAGCAACTTTCCAGCTGACAGCTCATTCTCATAGGCTGCAGAAGAGCAATAGGGATTTTTTTGTTTTTTGTTTTTTTTTGGAGTGGGGGAATCATACAATTAAGATTGGCACTGTTGCCTGTGGTGTGTACCATCTAACATCTCAATTTACAGGTTTTGCAAATTCTTTCCGTTATTCAGAACTGACCATCAACAGCAAAATGACAAAAGAAATGAAAGAATCCACTATGAAAATGGTGTTTGTATCTTGTCCCACCCTCTTAAAAACCAGTATGTGTCCCATATCTCAGCTACAATGCTACATTAGAATCCTGTATATGATTATGATCAAATGCACATCATAGATAAGCATGCAAGGTTTTAGTGGCTGGGTTTTCACTGACTTGGTATTAATTCCATTTTCACTGATGCATAATCCAGGCAGGTAATGATGCTTGTCCCAGGTAACTGAATTATGAGTGAGAAAGAGGTCAACAAAAAAGGTTATTTCTGGTGGGTTTTCCACTTGGAAATATCTACATGTTGTATCAAATCACCTGCCCTGTTTTCTGAAGCTTTTCCTAGCTCATGAAAACATTTTGGGCATGCTTGTGTTTAATGAGAGCTTTACAAGTAGCATATTCTGCTTTCTTATTACAGCAGTTGCCCTTTATGGCAGGGTAGCTTCCTTTACTATAAGAAAGCTATCTTTTATTGGTTATTTTCTTCTTTCTGTCTACAGCTGAGAAAAGGCATGGATTCAAAAGCTCCATTTAATGAAATGTATTTCCTGATGGAATTTGCCTTTCTAGATGTGCAGTTTGCCATTTTTTAAAAACCTGCAAGTTGAAATTCATTTTAACTGGAACATATTTGCACCAAGGGATTGCAGTCCCATAGTTACGCTGGATTTGTTTAGGTCTCATAGGTTTTTGAATGTCTGATGGCCTGTCTGTTCCTTATTTAAATTATGGGGAGCAGATGTTACTGCTTCAAGCAGACAAAGACGTGGTCATACTCCAGCACTAAGGTTGAGGTTTCTGTTTTAACGATTTAGGGACACAAGCTTCATCTCAGCTCCTGAATCAGTTTAAAGTATTTGGCCTTCTGTTTGTGCTTCCCCCTCCCTAGGTTACTCTTTGTTGAGTTGCCAGAATGCATACAATGGTCCATAGTAAACAATAGGAAAACAGCTAGAATGCAGCAGTTCTATATTGCTAGATGCATTTGAGCAAATCTACTTTTATATTCTGAACCTCCCCTTTGGATTTTGACTTTCTCAGATTTAAATTTCAGTGTTGAGACAGGCAGCTGAACAACAGGGACACTTGATGCCATTGAAATGTATTAGATGGAGTCATAAGGGCGGCCTGATCTGCAAATTTAATGGCTCTTAGTATCTTCCATTGCCCTCACGTGATGATACCTTTAGTAGGGAATATTGAAGAGGAAGGGTGTTGGAACAGTGGCAGAAAGTGTGCTAAGGGCAGAAATGGCAACTGGTGGCTAATGGACCAGATATGCCCCCAAAGCAATTATATGTGGACCCTGACACCCATGACAAATTTCAGTCAAGGTGTGGTAAAATGTTTTGTCCATTTTCTCATAGCATTTTAATCCTAATGCTGTGAGAAAATAGAGATATTTCACAGGCTAATGCTTGACTGATTCATTCTCTCTCTCTCTCTCTCCCCCCACCCCCAACTGTAAAGCTCTAACTGTCATTAGGGTATGGGTTCATTTTTATTGTATTCCCTGTTTAAAATGCCCTATTTGAAGTCAAGAGTTCTTCAACAGCATTATACATTGTTGCAACAGAACAGATGAAAAGATAGAATATTTTTTCCTTAGCATGAAAAACAGGCAGAAAAAAGTGCTAAGCGGTAGAACTACATGTGCAGGTTCCACCAAAAACTATGGTTAAAGTTATAGGAGTAAAATGTCGATTATAAAACAATGCAAACATAAAAGGTGTTTTCTCTAGTTAAGTTTAAAATTATTAGCTTAGAGTGAAGCCAGACAAGATGTGGCTCTTGATCACATATCTACCTTATGCTCTCATAGTATATGTGTGTGTGTGTGTGTGTGTGTGTGTGTGTGTGCGCTCAGTTTGGCATTTCTTAATTTAGGAAGTGAAAGGAATGAATGGAATATGATTGCTCAACCCTAATCTGTTCTGTTAACATTCACTCACTGTGGCTCCCATTAAGAACTGAGCTGGGAATGGAGAGCAAATATCTAGAGCAATGGTCAAAGGGGAAGTAAGGCATAGGAGGGGAGAAGATTCTCTGTCCATCCTGTTTGTTCCATTTTACCGTTAAAGGAAGTCACCCCCGACTCCATATGTAAATAGGGTGGAATCATGGAAAGAAAACATGTATCTTAGACCCTCATGCCAGTATTTGGCCATTAGAACATTGACTTAACAGGGGAATAATCATTTTGAACAAAAGGTGCTGCCTGGTGGATTGCTTATACTTTATGTGAAAGGTCTGAAAGGAATAGCTGGATGCATGTGAAATGAACAGAATTACCCCCACCCTATGCTGAGATCCCACTCCCACTGTGAGTTTTAAAAAAGAGGAGAACCCCAATCAGATGATTCAAGGATGTGGCTGACTTTGCATCAAGTATGACTTTGAGATCATCTTTGTTCATGTAAAGGCATGCCTATTTCACACACACACACACACACACACACGCCTGTTCCTGCACATGCTTTTTCACAGATTGGGTTTAGGACTGCACCTACAATCAGGTCAAACCAGAGTGTCCTGCAGCTCATTTTTAAGTGGGGCCATAATTTGAATTGAGCAAAACAGTACTGAGTCAGCCAGTAGAGCCAGAATACACAAATTGCTCTGTGATATGCAAATTAGAGGCCCTTCTTCCTAGTGTAAATAGCAACCGTTGAGATGAATAATAAAGGAAGGGCACTACCAAACCCTTTTCTGCTGTTCAGCACTTTTGAGGAAGAAGCATCTGAAGAAACTCCTTCATATCTCCCTTGTATGGGAAAGAGCAACTGAGTGGATACCGTGTTTCCCCGAAAATAAGACACTGTCTTATATTTTTTTTTGGCTCACATAAACACACTAGGTCTTATTTTTGGGATAGGTCTTACTTTCGGGGAAACACAGTAATCTGCTTGCTATTTTCGAACCTATCGGAGATCCAACTTCTTCTCTTTGCAGTAAGCTGTAAGATTCTTGCCGCACGAGTCCTCTACGATTCCTTTCTTGTACTCGACGGAATAGCTCTTTCTTTTTGCACTCATCTTGTCTGGGGGTCAAAATAATATTCTGTTTAAATCTACCATTAAATACGGTACCATACCATAATACCATAATACTGTAGAAGACTTACAAGACAGGAGTGAATGGCGAAGTTAAGAATAGGGTGATCAAGGCAATCGGGTGCTGTACCTTCCCAAGAGCAATTTGGTAACCAATCGCTGACCTGAATGAGTGAAGTGCGTTTTCAGTATCAACTCCTCACAGGCGGAGTGCATTTGGTATCACTCAGGCTGTGACAGGAGCCGGCGCTATAGAGGAAGCATCGGCTTATGTGGCTCTGCTCCCTCCACCGCCTGGCTTCTCTATAGTGCCAACTCCTGTGGGCAGGTGCCAGGTGCTGACTGAAAAGTTTTTTTTTAATCATCAGTAAGGGAAAAGAGTTTTGTTAATCATCAGTAATCATCATTTGCTAACTGCCACATCCCCTGCAACACTCTTTATTAGCTCACTGTACCATGGAGGGAGCAGAGCCGCATAAGCTGGCTCCTGTCACAGGCGGAGTACATTTGGTATTAATCCGCCTGTGACAGGAGCCAGCGCTATAGAGGAAGCATCGGCTTATGCAGGGAGCAGAGGGAGCAGAGCTGCATAAGCATGTTTCCTCCACGCAGTGCATTAAGTTAAAGTTAAGTTAAAAAATAAAGTTTAAAAAGGCTCTTTATGTTCCCCACTGGCCCTGGGAATAAACACAGCTAGGTCTTATTTTTGAGGTAGGTCTTATATTTTAGCAAGTACCAAAAATAGTACTAGGTCTTATTTTTGGGGAAACACGGTAGTAAGAGGAAGGCCCTTCAGGTCAGGTGGGAAGTCCATGGGAGAGGGATGGCGCCCTTAGGCCTCCAGTTGTCTATAACTGTTTCACATCACATCAAGAGGTAAGGCGTCTAGATAAATTACTTACATATGCTTGTTTCTGCTTTAGGTGGCTTTACAGATAATTTGTATGCTTTTGTATTCTATATATTCCCCTCAGACATCTCTGAGCTAACTCTTTCAAGTACCTTTTAAACCACTGTTTGCATGTGAAAAGCATTGCTGCTTTTCTTACATGTTTGTTATTCTATTATACTAATAGAAGCAAGGCTTTCTTGGATGCTAAAGAGAGCTCAGCATTTAAGCCAATGTTCTAACTTACGTTTACTGTCCTGTACCTACCTCTTACATATTTCAGTTAATAGATGTATTTTCTTCTCTGAATAGAAATGTTCCATCATAAGACAGGAATATGAGCCCCACTGCTCTTTTGCCACATGGAAGAGAAAAATCTGGATTGGAAAATGAGGCTAAACAAATTGCATATCATTCTTGTTTTGGCACTGGTGCTCTCATACAGTTCATTACAGCACTGCGGCGTGTTAATTAATGATATGTAAATATATTGCAATGATTACATTTGCATATTGAGTGAGGCCTCAGTACCTTAGGTTGTGATGTGTTTTAATTAAGGGCTAATTAGAAATGATGGGAATTTCACTTGACTCAGTCTAATTATTTTCCATTTTGATGAATATGTAGAGAGTGTTATGATTAGGGATCAAAATGAACCATGGCATGTTAGTGTATGTGACTTCATGGGTTCTCAGGGGTTTATGGTGCTGAGAATTGTCCATTAAAACATCCATAAAAATTAGGACTGCCAACCAATTCAAAGGGTTTTTAAAGTCAATTTATTGTTGCACTATTACTCATTTAATTGATTAATTAACTGATAGGGATAAATATTAAAGTAATTTGGCTCAAGTGATATTTTGAGGCTATTTAATGAAGATAACAGTTTCTTTCAGCTAATTAACAGAGACAAATCCATTCTTTGTTTGGAAAATAATTTTAAAGAGATTGCCTGAATGAAGAGGAGCTCTTTTACATGAGAACGCCAGTTAATGTGCAATTAAAAACCTTACTATAAGCTGTAACTGATTATTTGATTCAGTTAATGCTTTTGGCCTTAATAAAAAATATTTATGACTAATGACAGGTTCTGCAAAGGGTTGTCTAGAGGTCTGATAATATGAATAGTCATAGGAATGTTTAGTAACCAGGTGTGTGGACTCTCCTAGCATTATACTGCAACAGGTGCATTGCTGTATGGCTATACCCAGCCACAGAATCAGCACAGCAGTGGCCTGAACCTTTGGTGGAAATGATAGCCTATGATTTGTTAGTGTCTTCTCCAATAGGTCCAACTGGTTATAGTTACTTAGTGGTGAGGGAAAAGTACTCTGCATATACTCATAGCCCTTCTACTTCATTTTACCGTTTCTGTACATCTTCCAGAATTGAGCCCTATCATTGTCCAGCCACATTTCTTGAATCCTAGATGGTCCAAGTTATCTTGGTTACTGCCATCACTCGGTCTTTAAGCTCTCTAGCAGACATGGCTTCTGGAATACAGGGTGGTAGGAAACATAGGAAAAGGAGGTGACTGTGCTGAGTTGCCCTGCTCTGCTAGCCAGCTCCCACCTTCCCCCTAAAAAGAGCAATGTAAGCTAAGCAGCAGTGAAAGAGATGAGTAGAGGCTAAAGAAGATAAAGGAGGTGTAGCCAAAATGGAAACTTGGAAATCCTGGCTGTAGAAAAGATGATGTTGAGAAGACAGAGAGGAGGGTTAGTAAGGACTGTCAGTGGTGATCAAAGGCACAGCTTCTGTCCATCTCTCTGGAAGTACTGCTTCACACTCCACAATATGTATTTTTAAAGAATTTGTGAAGAATTCATTTTACACAAAACTTGTATAATGTTGTGGCTGATAACTGGTCAAAATACTGAAGCTTGCAGGAGACTAGATTCTCCTCCTGAGTATGTTGTATGTATGAATGTGGGAAATGTCATTGGCCTTGGAAATACTTTTAGACGTTATTGCTCTTGATGGTCATACATAACTTATGACAATGTTCTTTTTAATATTCTGACCACTGTAGCCTTAGCTTCATCCTTTCAGTTCTGTAGTCCAGTTCTGTACCCTATCAAACATCTTGATTTTTTTGGCCTTTTGTTCAGTACACCTTTGCCTCTGAAGTCATGGTTGCCAAACACTATGCACTGAGAACATGGGGGTAAAAATCAATTCCTATATTTTTTCTGCATCTGAAATAATACTCTGCTCCCTATTTATATTTATCCAGTGTTAAGTATACGTGGTATTCAGGAAGAAGACCCCCCTGATGCTCAGCTAATGAGACTAGATAACATGTTGCTGGCTGAGGGTGTCTCCGGGCCTGAGAAGCGGGGAAGAGGAGGACCAGCGGCCATAGCAGCAACATCAGGTGGCTGTCCAAATGACAATAGCATTGAACACTCTGACTACAGGGCCAAGCTGTCACAGATCCGACAGATATACCACTCTGAGCTAGAGAAATATGAACAGGTGATCTTTCTGCATGGAAGAGTTTTTATCCTCTCAAAAGCAATTTATCATTTTTCCTTTGCAGTCACAGAGCAGGAAGTATACTGTTCTCATAAAGATAATAATAATAATAAACTATTTACTGTGGAAAAGTTAAAAATGGCAGGGTGTATAACTTAAGGTTGCAGTCTTTTTATGAGCTTTTATGTAGCTTCAGGACTGCAACCTTTCCTGATTCTTGATTGTATTAAATAGAGTTGAGTCAACATTCTTAGATGACTTTTCCTTTTTAAAAGTGTCCCATTTGCACAGGTAGTATCCATGCTTGTCCAGAAGCCAATAAGAGTTTCTATGTTCCATGGGGGCATTCTGGAGAGAGCTCCTGTAAACTCCTTCTTTTCCTTACAGTTGTACTTTTCAGTAGGACACAATCTAATTTCCAGGGATTGGAATAATGGAGCATTTGTGTGTAACTATGGTTCTGTGGTGGAATATATAGAACAAGCATATTTGATGACATAAACCTTGTTTGAAGACCTGTCTGTTAGTTACAAAATGTAGAGGCCCTATGCAGGTTTTCTATGTAGATCATGAAATGTTCACTTATTGTTGCACTTTAAACACAAGTCACCTAAAGTGTTTTATCAGAATACCATATATTCATCTTGAGACTGCAATGATTACAAATTAATCTGCTTCTTGTGTAGTCTGTTGAATTATTACTCCTACTTAATGGTTACAGACTATATGTGATGATGTAGTAAGGCTTGATTTGAGAAATCTTTTGCCTTTGCTTCAGTTAAGTGTGCTTATTTTATATTTCTTTCCAGGCATGCAGTGAGTTCACCACTCATGTTATGAACCTGCTGCGGGAACAGAGTAGAACAAGGCCAATTTCGCCTAAAGAAATTGAGCGCATGGTGAATATAATTCACGGGAAGTTCAGCACCATTCAAATGCAGCTAAAACAGAGCACGTGTGAGGCTGTGATGATCTTGCGCTCGCGGTTCCTTGATGCAAGGTAAAACATGATCAATGATCAAGCACCTTCTCTGTTCAGGATGTTGGCAGCACACAACATGGTATAGAACCTTATACTGTGCACAATGGTAATAGCCCCTATAAAAAGTAGAGAGGGTAAAGGGTGGCCTTAGTACCACAAGTGCAAGCCAGCAACTACCCTTAAGGTTTTAGTGTGATCCAGCAAATGCACCAGTTAATTCTATGAGACATTACCTGTAATTGTGCAATTTGTGTTTTTATGTTTCACTGTTCAGTTTCTGTTTTAAATGGAAAATACCAAGATTAGGTCCAATTTCATATGATTTCGTGAGACCAGGCTCTTGCAATGAACATAAGAGGTTGACTTATATTAAGTCATTTCATTGGTCCATCTAACTCAATATTGTCTATCCAGACTGATAGTTGGTTTCTAGGCTGCCAGGCGGAGGCCTTTCCCATCACTTGCTATGCTCTAACATCAGCAGCATGAAAAATTTCAATGTGTTTCCAGGCGTAAGCGGCGTAACTTCAGCAAACAGGCGACAGAAGTCTTGAATGAGTATTTTTATTCTCACCTAAGTAATCCTTACCCCAGTGAAGAAGCCAAAGAAGAGCTAGCAAAGAAAGGTGGCATCACAGTCTCACAGGTACATGGTACATCATGGTAGAGACCATTCCACCGGATATGTTTGATTTCGGACCTTCTGTGTGTTTTTTTTCTCTTTACAGAAATGTATCAGCAGGTTATTTAAAAAAAAAGTTCTTAAATTTAAGTTCAATTATATTATTTCCCCTTTCCCCCTTTTTCTTATCTGTATCTTTTACTGTTTTCTAAAATAGTAACAAAATTGTTAAACATTTGGGCAAAGTCATCCTATGGGATGAGGTACAGAGAATTTGTGGGGGGAAGAACTGTCAAAGCTTGGGCAGACTTGCATCCATGCGGGTAGAAGGTGCAGCGTGGAGGTGACATTTCTCTTTCCTTTTTACCATTTTTCTAGCCAAACTTTCTTTTTAATATTCCCTCTCATAGTTTCCAGAGTTAGAGAGAATAACTGCATCAGCTCCAGGGCTGGCATAGTTCTCTCTTGTGTGTGGGTGTGTGAGGGAAATGGGAATGTTTTGGATCCAGTGGATCTAAGGTTGCAGCTGATCTGCTTCTTTTCTGCGGCTGCCACCATTGGGGTCCTGACAGTGGAGGCTCAGTGACAGCAGAGTCCTCTGCCACCTGAATGAAGACGTTTCCAGCAGTGGAGCTACTGAAGTCTGCAAAATCTTGTGGCTCCTGAGATGCCAGGAGCTGCAGAATTATATCCTTGGAAATTATATATAAAATGTATCTTTGTATTCTAAAGATGATTTCAAAATCAATGTTTTATTTGTTATATCACAAGTTAAGTCATGCTATTAATACAGTTTTAATTTTAAGAACCATCACAGCTATCTATTTGAAAGCTTGATTTTTAAATCAGTATTTTCTCTTGATGTCATTATTTAAGTACTGATTAAATTATCTTGGTTTAAATCAATCCAGCCTGGCCAGAAGAGTGAACAACAGGGTGCTTAATTCTCTTCCAGCTCTTATTTCAGTATTGCCAAATCATTGATCACTTTGTTATCTCCACCAGACAGCAAACCTGACCTGGAAGGGTTTTTTTGAAAAATAAGGTTTAGCCCTTACTACATGACATGCTTGGTGGGGTCATTTTTGCTGGTTCAAACAAACAAACAAACAAACAAACAAACCTTCAAAGAAGTTTAGCCATCATAGCTTTTAGTATCTAGCTTCACAAAAGGATTTATAAAGTGATGTTCATGGTGTTGCTTATAGGACATGCAATTCTGTGAACGAAACACTGTTGATAAGTGGTTTAGTGCTCCTGGAGATTTGAAGTATGGATTCAGTTTGTTCTTTCTGAGAATCTTTGTGTCTGAGTCTTTCTTTTATGGCTCTTGTTGATGGTATTGATGACACACTATGATTTGTGGAAGGCAGGACGCGCTCCAACGGAGCAAAGCTCAGGGAGCCAAGGTTCCATTTAGATGCCAGGAAGCATTTCCTGACAGTTAGGACTCCGATTGTGTGGAATGGGCTTCCACAAGAGGTCGTTGAGGCCCCATTGGTGCAGGTGTTCAAAGATAGGCTGGACATGCACATGGTGGTCATGTCATGAGCGGAGCCAGCTGGTGCCGGAGGTCAGACTAGATGGCCCGGGAGACCCCTTCTGACTGTTCCTATGTTTCTGTTTGTTCACATATTAATTGAGTTACTGTTTCAGGTCTCTAATTGGTTTGGTAACAAGAGAATCCGGTACAAGAAAAATATGGGGAAATTCCAGGAAGAGGCTAACATTTATGCTGCCAAAACAGCAGTGGATGCAACCAATGTGGTGGCCCAGGGCAACCAAACAAGCTCTCCACCTACCCCAAATTCCGGTGAGTGCAGAAAGACTATATCTGTTCTTATACTTGTTAGGAAAACCCCAATGCTGAGAGCCTCTTCTATACTGATTTGAAGTCAAAAAGGCAGAAGTGTGAATTGACCTAACAAGCCTTCCTGAAACTAGATTGGAGTGGCACAATGTATCTAAATTCTTCTGTTTGATTTTTCAGACCCCTTTTCTTTGGTCTAGGAGTGCAGCAAAAAAAGACTACCCTGAGCATGTATTAATTCTTTTGGTTAAACTCAGATTGGCTGAAACAGTTCCAGTTCCTGGGAGGTTTTAAACCAATTGGTTTTCTTCAGAGAAAATTACCAATAGAAATCAGTAGGAAAAAACACTAAGCACAGCTGTTTATTCTTTGACGAACTTGACTAGATTAGACAATTTAACATGCCTATTAAATGATTTTTGTTTAGTGATTTCTATTCTCTCATGAAGAATTTGATCAAAGTACCTTTAGAACTGAAATTGCTTCAATAATCCTTGTACACCCACTGTAGTGGGTGCTGTTGTCTGCATATTGCTTCATAGCACATTTCATTTCAGTTCCTTTTGTCCCCATTATGCCAGTGTTAACTTTCTTGATTTTTCTGTACATATACTAGGGAGCATAGTCCACCTTCCTTGGTAGATGGAGTGGTTGTATTTGTAGTTGCGGATTCAAGGAAAAGAATGGGAAACCAAGAGAGTGTCTCAATACATTTTAATGTCTGTCAATTGTTAGTGTCACCAGTGTGTTTGATTCTTCGTGAATCACATAATCTGTGATGCTGAATAATGATTTACCCAAGTTTTGATGCTGGCCTGGTCCTTTCTGTTATATATTTCACCCAAATTATAGTCTAACATATCTGAAAGGCACCAGATCGCAGTACAACTCATCTGGAGGGCATAAGGTTGGAGAAAGCTATGCAATAAGATAGCTTTTTATGTTGGGAAGAAGCCTGTGCTTTGCTCAAAGAAGGCTCCAAGTTCAGTTCCCAGCATCTCCACTTAAAAAGAACAGGTGGTAGGAAAGACCTTTCTCTGAGATTTTTGCACTTTTAAGGGGCAAATATTATTTGTGGTGGAGGGGAGTAATTTCCATCAGGAAAGCAGCATAGGAGAAAACTCCCCCCCCCAGCATTCTTTCCAATCTGTATCTATTTCTTAAAGAAAAGAAAGGCAGATTGACCACGTAGTTTTGGTCCTTAGTTAAGGATCTGTGTTTGTGCACATACTGGAAAAGGAGACATGTAATTCTCTATCTCTGGACAGAAATAGAAGATGCTGCTGCTTCCTGCTATATCTGTCAACAACAATTATTCATTTTGGAATGGAGGGTTATCTATCACTCTGTGCATGTGTGTGTGCATGTGCAGATAGAAGTGGTGCCTACATTTTTCAGGATAGTTGTGTCTGTTTTAAGGTCTGTGTCAATATTTATGTGGATGTTCACTCTTTGGTATTCTTAAGTGCATATGGGAAAAAACAACCCCTTAGCTGCTATGATTGCAAATATAGTGAGGTGCTTGAAAAAAAGCAATGGGTAATAAGGAAGATTTTTTTCAAGGTGATTTAAGTGACTCAGTTCCCTGTATGTTTTAAGTACCTTCCTCTATTCACTCAGTAACTAAAAAAGGTGGCTCCTTCTTGCTCACTTAAGTAAGAAAGGTGATCTTGAAAAGCCTACACTGAGCCAAAAGAAATCTTGAGCTAGCAAAGCTGTGCACAGGTTAAAGATCTCTTTCTAAACTGCAGCTGTCCAGCCACATATTGGAAAACTGATTTTCCCACAAAATGTAGGTGGAATGATGTACCCACTGGCTGCACTTTGGCTACATGCACAAGACTGTGGGGTTAAGGTGTAGTAGATTAGATATTGTTATTGTTAAGACTGCAATTACTTAGATGAGTCATTTTCAGACTTCATTGGAATTCTTTTCAGATTGACTTCTCTTTTAAGAGATTTATGATATATACTGCAGAACTCTACAATTCTTGGATGTTACAGAGAATTGAGGCATTTTTGAGAGGTACATGCTCAGTTTACATGGGACACTGGCTAGGTATATTGGTCCTCACCATCTCTCTATGTAAACAGGGACTGTGTCTAAACACACACTGTCCTTTCCATGCAACCATGGATTGCAGGGGAAGCTCAGTAGTGACAGGCATACTTCTGGCATTGTAGATTATCCCACCACTATTACACACACTCAACATTGAGGAATTCCTGAGAGCCTTTTAAGGAACCCCAGGATTCCCAGGAGCACAGTTTGAAACCAGTACCGCAAAACCAAAATATAGAGGAAAACCTTGAGATGCTCATGAGGAATCCAGGGCTATTTAGAGTTACAAACAGTCCACTAAGCACCCCTCCCCCACAAAGGAATGCTACTTAAAAACAGTTAGTGATAAATTATGAAATTAGATGCAGAACACAACAGCTGCTTATGCTGTTGTCTGTGACCGATTACGTAAAAATAAGCACGTACAGACATACCCTTAGGTAACTTCTTTTCCTCTTCAGGTTCCTCTGGGTCATTTAAAATGACAAATTCTGGAGATTCCTTTATAAACCTGCAGTCACTCACTTCCTACCAGAACTCGCCAGTGGGAGCCAATGTGCAGTCACAGGTGGGTGTCCAAAGAAAAATGTACAATTCCCCTATGGATCTCAGTGGGCCAAATATTGCAGTCCAGATGCCCAGAGCATCACTCTGATAGATTATTGTTTTTCTCTTGGGAATGTAATGTTAGAATAGTTACCTGTAGTAGAGACTTGCTAGGAAATAGCTCATTCCATAAATACATTTTGAATTCCTCCACATTCTATCTTCCAGTGCTGGCTTAGGCAAGAAAAGTCCTGCTTCTGTACTAGGCTGAAGTGAGGAGCATGTGTTGCCTACCCTTCTGACCTTTGTCTTTTAATTGAAAAGTACAAGTCTTCTAAAGAGTTTGGCTATAAGCCTGGCCCGTAGCATCTGTGGTGAGGATTCACACTTGTGTTTGTGCATGTGAGCACTTGTACACAGGGATTTAAAAGATTTGGGGCTAATTAATGAAGGTAGTATATCCATATTTTCTGAGTATAATATCCAAGTAGAGAAAGACAGTTGCCAAGAAATGATTGTAATACCAGGCACCACCATTAACTGCCTTGTGTTAATTCTTCGTTATAATGAGATCAGTATACAAACCCTAGCTCTTGCTGAATTGAATCAGAATATCCCAGGTTCCATGGTAATGTAGGCATGTTGTGCCACACATTCCACAGTAAGAGTATTTGGGCCATCTTACTTTTCTTTCCCTAAAATGCTGGGCCCAGAAGTTCGCCTATTGTCACTATTTTGCAATCCTGTCTCTGATGACATTTTTCTCCCTATGTATAACCCACAATTGTTTGAAAGTGCTGGACAGATGGCATCTGCTGCAGAAAAGTAACATAAATATAGTTACAATCTGAGATTTAGCTTGCAGCTACCAAATACTGATAGATGCAATGTTTCAGTGTTCCATTGGAGGCTATATAAAGGGAACTGGAATAGTGGCAGAGGTTTTGACAGTGACTGAAACATTCAAATAACTGAACTTTGTTCTATTTTTTGCCAAATCGGTTGTATTGTTACAGATGGATTCCTTACACCATGTCATACACCAGGCTGGAAGATATGACAGCATTGTGGGAAACCCTCTATATTCAACGCAGCGCATTGATGTAAGAAGCTTCTGATTTTGAGAGTGAATGACTTGAGCTGCAGATTTCTGACATGGCAATGGAGGTTAATGCAGAGGCAGTTTGAATAAATTTCTACTGCAGCATTAGCTTGTGGTGTTGCTAGCACCCTGTGACAATGCAGTATTACACCAAAGAGTGCAGGAAATAGGCAGCCTGTTTCCCATTTAGAGAACCAAGCCTCCCCACTGTCACTTTAGCTTGTAAGAAAATCCGTTCTCTGTATCATTCATATTACTGTGAAGACTAGAATTGTGAGTGGTTAGGGAAGGTCAGAGAGAGAAATTGGCTTACCTAGCCATGCAAATTGGCCCAGTGGATTAGAAGAAAAGACCATTTTACTTCCAATTCCTTCTCATTGGTGGAGAGAGCTGTCAGTTGAAGGAAAAGACTGCAGAGAGAGAGACAGAGAAAGAGGGAAAGAGCAAGTTTGCATACAGCTACAAACTGGCCATGGATTGGTTCCCGTCCCCAAATCTGCATTTGGGACTGAAAATGTGCAGGAGTGGCTGTTCTTGTTGCTGTACTTACCATTCCACCTTGTTCTCTGAATTCTGTTTGATAATCCACAGTCATAGGCAGTAAAGCTATATCCATTTAGACAAATTAGCTGGAGAAGTTGGGCAAGAGCAAAGGAGTCCCATTTGGGAAAAGAGAAGCTGTGAAACAGATGCAGCATTCACACAGTACTTTGCCTTCTGTGTCCCAGACAGTGAACTGCAATGTTAAGACTTTTGCTCTGAGGCTGAGCTTTATGGAACAAAGTACATGTCTTGCACATGGGAAATTGTAATCAGAATGGCTTAGGATGCAAGTAACACCTTGTGGACTAAACAAAAAATGTATTTATTCCCTCTTCAGGCTAATGGCAGCTGGCAGGATGCTACTACCCCTTCATCAATCACTTCACCTGCTGGAGATCCCGGAAGCATTAATTCAGATGCATCTAATTAAATTTTTAGGACCTGTTGAGGAGAGGAAAGAGGTCATTAGTGTAATTTGTCAATGTTGCTCTTTTTTTGCCAATATTTTTGATTCTACAACTTGACACACAGCTAATTACCTCAAACAAAATAAAACAGAAAACCAATAGAAGATTGTGATTATATGTGGACACCTCTCTACCTCTCGGCATGATGTGCTTGAGTTCTTCTGGCTTCTGCCCTTTGGGTTGTAAAGGAACTGGCTTCATTTACCAAACCAAATTCCTTTTTTAAAAAAAGAAATATCACTTTTATGCTTAAGGATCTGAAAGTGTTTCTGCAATGAACTTTGGAATTTGTCTCTGTTTTTCCAGTTTAAAAAATAGCAACTGATTTTAATTTCTATGTGTTTTTATTATAAAAATTCTGTTCTAGATGCTAGTTACTAACAAATAGCCCCTCTTGTATTGTAATTGTATGCGTTCTCTGTATTGTAATTTTGTATAGGAAGACTTTTTTTCTTTAAACTCATTAACCAGAACAGGCCATTGCTTTACCAAAATGATTGTTGGACTTTGCTCTTGAATAGAAATTTCATCTTCTGTGTCACTCTCATGTAGCTCTAATTTAATGTCTTAGAGTAAACACAGACTTCCCTGTGAATAGATTTTTGTGCATTTAGAAAAAATGTTAAAAGCAAAGTCCATCACTTTCAGTTAAATTTTATCAAAGAATAAACTTCCAAAGTCTTTTTTCCCTTTCTGTCTCTTTCCCAGCCTTCTTTCATCTTTGTCAGGTGGCAGCTACCACCAGATAGATGTGGAAAAGAAGAAAATTGTTTTCAGCGCAATCCTACATGTTTACACAGATGCTCAGCTGTGCTCAGATAGATGCATATGAGATTGTAGCCTAACTCTATTTATCTTATGGGTGTATTAAACTTATATCCTACCTTTTTTACTGCAAGGATTCCAAGCGAACTTACAAAATCTTCCTCTATTCCATTTTTATCCTCACAACAGTCTTGTGACATAAATTAGACTGAAAATCAGTGACTGGTCCAAAGTCATGGCTGAGTTGGACTAGAACCTGGATCTCTTGAAACCCATCATGTACTCTAGCCAATAATCCACACTGGCTATTTCAATAAACAAATGAAGTTCCCTGCTGTGGGTTCACTACTTGCATACATGAATGTATCATTGTTCATTTGCTAATGATGCATAGATGAAGACAGATGTAGCATTTTTGGAGCAGGGGTGTACGCTTCCTTTTGATTGTCAAGTTTGCTGCAGAAACTGATTGTGGACAGTACTGTTTCGCTAGCACCCATGATACCACCACCAAGTCCTCTTTGCTTCTCCAGTGAAGTGTGGTACATCAAAAAGGGTCACTTTCATTAATAAGGATAAATGGATACATCAGCAAGCATCTGTGTGATCATTGAAACAAATAAAAGCCTCCCTTTTTATTTGGTAGGGAGGAAATCAAAGAGCCCATGATTAACTTGCTGTTATGTACAGTTGCCATTCAAATGTGGTAGCTAGGAGGAACTCGGACTCATACAGTGGATGAAGCAGTCACTCAGAACGTTCCTTTTCTGTTGCATCTGTTTTCACCAATGTTGGAGCTGCCTAATCAAAAGGCTCATATAGTTTAAAGGAGAGACTGGATTAGTCTACTTTTATGTACTGTTGTTGTTTTTACAACTTTTTAAGTATCTGGAACACTTTCTACTTTTATCTGCAAATCAGCTATGTCAAGTGTAGAAAATGCTTAGTGTGCTACTTCAGAGACACAAAACTGGAACAGATTCAGACCCTCTGTAAGAAAGATTTTCTTTAATTGTGTGCTCTTTATCTTCTCAGATCAGACTGATCTTGAGAATTTGGAGTGGCAGACAGCATGTTTCTAGGATGAAGATGTTTTAACAGGACAAACACCTCTGATGTTATGCATCTTGAGCAACTTTGTTTTGTTTTTGGTACTTTACATACAATATGGATGACAACAGCTATGTCCTTGGATTACACAGACCAGCCTTTTAATGTTGGTAGCAGAGGTTCCTTCTTGTGTTGTAATGGTTTGAACTGCACAGCTTTTCACTGACTTTAGTACTATGACATCTGCTCATAGTCTATAATTACTATGGTGACATAAGACTTTAAGCACTTCTGGATAAAACTTCTGTGTCATCACACTGCCTTTTCTGCAGAATTTTGTGTGGGCCCTGATGTCATCATCCATTTGTAATCCTCCTACATTGTCCCATGAAGGTTCACTTTTCTTTTACCAGAAAAAAATTGTCTAAGGAAGAAAAGTTAGAATAGTTACACAATGTCTTTTGCTTATACTGCTAAGTGCTCTCTTTTCTGGAAGTCCTCTCTTGCAGCTTCTAGGCAGAATGAAAATCAGCCAAAGAAGAAAATAATTATTTCATTTTCTTATGAGCATAATTTGCATAATACTATTAGTTAACAGTTGCTATATTTTCCTCTTTTGTTGTCTTGATTTTGTTGCTGGAATTATACACAACTAAGTTTTAAAAGCCTTCTACACCTTTGAACTATCCTTCAAGCCAACTAAAATTGAATATATTACTGATTGATTAAAAGCATGAACAGCTGAGAGCAAGTAGTATACTTCATAAGGTATTCTGAAATTATTTTAAACTGAGCACATTGTAGACAGAATGAGCTGATTTGCTTGAAATCTCACTCTTCTTTTCAAGCAAGAACCCAGGCACCAAAATTCCCAGATGCATGAAAATGGCTTCATGCTTGTCTTTGTGGTGCATTTAAATGCATCTTGTCTTCTGACAGGAGGGGCAAAGCCAAGGACTATCAAAACTTTGAAGACCCTGCAAAATGACAATTAAGTCTTTGAAACTACGTGGTGAATGTGACACTCGGTATGCAGTTTTGTAATGCGAGGGGGGGGGAGGGGAGTTCAAAAGAATGCTTGTGCTATTGATGAAATTTTTATGCACCTATGATTGAAAGGGCTATAGCACATATAGAAACATTTGCTCTATAATTTATGCTAGCAAATTTCAGTTCAGGTGTAGTCAGTCCATTTTGGGCTGTGAGCATTTTTTCTGAGGAACTCCTTGTCACAAAATGTCTGCCATGAGAGTCACAATCTGACCAAAAGAATGAGTACAAGGCAGAGCTGGGGTTCTGAACTCTAGCACACTAAACAACTTCTTTGAATTGAGTTTTCTGCAGCAACAGCCATTTCACTGCAATCTCAACTGTCAGCAAGGAAATGTGTTTTTAAAAAGTGGGAATACTGGGGCATCTGCCTGGGAGTGCATTGGTGCTCACAGGAACTATGCTGCCTACCTTGGTATAACGATTCATCGTAAGACATGCCACAGGATAGACTGGGGTCACCTTATGTCCTTTGCTAATTAATATTTATACACCTATCTGTTTTTCCTTCCCCGGGAAAAAAGTGAGAATTGCACATATAAATGAATGGCAGATACTTTCAGGGCTTAAAACATCTAGCTTGCATGCAAATCAATGGAACACTGCTCTACCTGCAACCAAGCATTAGATTTGGACTAGCAAGAGAAGGGGAGCAATTTAGGTACCAGAATTTTGTACAGGGGATTTTTGGTTGGAAATCTAAACGACCTTCAGCCCTATTCCTAATTGCAAGAATGTTACGTGCCCCCTGCTCTCTCCTAAGAGCTCTTCTGACTTGCAACATGGGGGAAACAGAGTATGTTAGTTTCACATTTTTTTTAAATTGCATCTCACAAAACATGAGTTAGAGCACAACCTCCTGTATCTGCTGTTACTTATTCTTTCAAGGGGAAGGAAGAACATACATTACTGCTATGGTGTAATCCATAAACGCCTGGATTTCTATGGGAAATCTTTTATTCCTCCTGCGGAGGATAGGTGCAACAGAAGGCTGAGTTTCCATATTATTTCTAATAAGATAACACCACTCTTATTATATGTATATGACTGTTGTATGACTCTAATTTTTAATTGCTGGGTCAAGAGGGCCTCGGTCCCAGGAAAACCGTACAAGAAGAAAGGTGAACGTGGTCCTCTATTCACGGCGAATACAAACAATAGGCTTGCGAAGCTCCATAGACTACCGAAGCAATCCTACAGTAAAGTCAGAAAAGCTCCTACAACTCCCAGCATGCTCAACGAAACCAGGAAGGCGCCTTAAAAGACATTGTAGTAAGCACACTTCCGCTTCCGTTAAGTATTTTCATTTTGGAAACCATAGCAATGCTGGTTTGTGAAGGGAGGTCCTGAACTAATGCCGACGGAGGCTGCAGGCAGGCGTAGAGATTTTGTGATGGAGCGTCCGTTGTGTCTCCACTCTCCCTCGTCCTACATTGTTCTTGCCCCAGTACAATGGCGGCCGTTAACCGACGTCAAGAAGCGTCCATCTTCCTTTGAGAACCGGGGTTTAGCATTTCCCTGTTGCAGCCAAACAACAAAAGAACTTTGGGACCCTTAAAGACGAACACATTTTTCCCATCAAAGGTTCCGCCTGAGTAATTTCGTTGGTCTTTAACCCGTCACAAAACACACTTGTTTTCTGATGCTTGAGTCTTTCGAGGGTCACCAGCTGCGTGGAAAAGAATGCACAGGCGGTTAAATAAGTAAAATACAAAACTGGATTCCCAGAAGGCTCTTGGGCCCGGGGCAGGCGGGCTGGTAGTGCGCATGTGCAGTGGCGGGCTGGTTTGATTGTTGTGAGGCAGCTGAGAGCGGCAGCGCGATGGAGGTGGACAAAGTGCCTCACTGCCCGGGCAGGTAAGTCGGGCGGCCTTTTTTCCTTGCCTGGGAAATGCCCTGCCTCACATCCATCGTCACTGGGACGGCGAAGGGGCTTTCTGTCTTGCTGTTTGGTTCCAGGCTGTGGTTCTTTTGAGCCGAGGCAGGCCCCGCCCTTTCAAATGAAGGCGCCTGCGGCAGCCTTGACTCCACTTTTCGCAGTCGGAGGGTTGCCTTGTTGGCCAACAGTTTTTCTAAGTCCCGAGCTACTGATATGAGTCCGACCCCAGAAATAGCTCATGCGCCGATCAGTGTTGGATCACATCCAATGGTCCGTCTGCGATTTAGGCGCGAATCTTACGCATGTTTAGACGGGAAAAAGGTCCTACAATGTTCAGCAACCCGAGGCTGGGGGAAGACGGGTGCAGAGTAAACGTGCAATTCTGGTTGGCTGAGGAATGCTGAGAGTTGTAGGACTTTGTTTTCTGCCTAAGGTGCGTAGGGTTGCGCCTTATTTTTTTGCTTGTGCTCCCTCTTCCTTAAATAAAAGAAGGGGGGAGAGGGGGGAGGTCCCCAAATTCTAAGGAAGACAGGATTCTTTCGAGAACTTATGAAGAAGGTATTGTGGTTGCTGTACAGAAGAGGCATTCCATAAAGGACTACTCCTAGTTGCTAATCTGTTCCCCAAGTCTTCTGCTTCCTTCTTTAGAGTCTCAAATGCTCTATATGGGATTCTAATGAGGAGGCCGCCTCTTCAGATTCGACAGACTGCTGACTGACTCAAAAGTATTTATTTCTCCTCATACACTTCCACACTGCTCATACATTCTCAGTCATCAACTAATCACCTCATTCATTCCTCTCCTTTACCCCTTGCCCCCTTATCCTCCTCTGTAACTTACCAACATTCAAAGAAACATGCACGTAACACTTTATCATTGTAGACCTTTATCATTATTTGCTTTTCGGAGACAGGCGAAGACCTTTTTATTGTTATTTTAAATGTTATTTTAACTGTTAATGTTATTTATTTATTTTATGTTTTGGCCAGGGCGACTTAAATTTATATTATATTGTTTTATATTGGTTATATTATTTATTTGGTTGTAAGCCGCCCCGAGGCTTTGGCGAATGGGGCGGCATAGAAGTTCTCTAAATAGATAGATAGATAGATAGATAGATAGACCAACCTTAAGTTATTTGAGGCGGCATAGAAGTTCCCTAAATAGATAGATAGATAGATAGATAGATAGATAGATAGATAGACAGACAGACAGACCTTAAGTTATTTCAGTGGATATGCATATATAGCTGTCATCTTACGCATAGATACTTTTTAAAGGTTTGTTGACAGCAGTTACTCTGCAGGTCATGCATTTTGGTTAGTTTGATAAAATACGGATTGTGTATTTGTTGTGGGTTTTGGATTGATGCATACACATTTTGTGGGACATGTTACATGTTTGTGGAATGCCATAAGTTTTTGCAATGCTTATAATGTGTGAAGCTGCCCACAAAAACAGACATCAGATTCAGGATGCAGCTTCGGGGCTCTGAGCATGCACAAGGCTTTTCTTGATTTGCCATTGTGCCTTGAACAATTCCATAATGGATAGATATCAGTCAGACTGTTAGTATAGACCTGCTGAATATTTTTCTGTAGCAAAGCTTTATATAACAGTGGAAAATATATTGGGCAGAATACAACTGAGTAATGAAACTTGGTGCAGTGTAAAGGGTGGAAGTCTAAGGTTTAACTAACATTTCTTTAAACTTTTCAGTGCAGAAGACCTTCCAAGAGAGCTAGCTCAACAGGTAATAAAACTGTTCCCACTGGCTTTAAAGCACATGGAAGATTGAATATTTTAATAACAGACTTCAGTCTGAATTTCAAGGAATATTGAAGCTACAGTTTATTGTTGTTGTTGTTATTATTTAAAACTTTTATACCCCATCCACCACTTAGATGTCTTGGGATGCCTTACAGTTGTACTCTTTCCTCTGCTTCAATTGTTATTTTTTTAATTGTGCACCTATTTCACTTGGGAGGATAATTTTGTGAGCTTAATTCTGGATTTATCTATATTGTTTGGGTTTGCATATCATGGATCAAACTCAGATTGGGAGGTGGGATATTCAGAGTGGTGGCATATGCTGTGGCAAATTGTGGATTAATTAATGCACAATTAGTTACTACTGTGTGCAAATGGTGCCCATGTCTTATTCTTGATCCTTATCTGCCCCTTTATCTGTTATCAGCTTGGTGCTGTGATACCTACTGAACCTGGTGGGGCTTGCTTCTGTGTAAAATGTGTGGCACTAATGACAATTCCATTGAACGGTCAGAGTTGAGCAGGATGCTAGGCAGAAGATGCAGGCTTATTTGACAGCAGGCTTGGCTTGTCCTATGATCAGGAAGGAAGAATATTGAAGGGAGGCAAGCTGTGTATCAAGACAGAAGAACTCAGGTTATTTTTATTTGTCTCTAGTTTACTGCTTTTTTAGGGTGCAGGGGAAGATTTTATAATATTCATAACATTTAATGAGACATACCCATCTTCTGTTTTAGGAACCTTCTCAAGGAAACCAGCTTGGCTTAGAAGATGGAAAAAATACTGAGATGTTTGGTAAAGCAGTTAACTCCTTTTAGAATGCTTTGCTTGAGCAATGTATGTCTTGGTGCTCTGCTGCCTCCTGTAGGAAGGACCATGTATACAGTTCATTTCCAGTTATTTTACAAAAGTAAATCAGAATTCTGTCTGAAGAAAAGTGACTGTTTGGAAGCCTTTTGGAAATAGGCTGATTAAACCTGTTTACATGTAAGCATTGGTGTTGTATAATTCTGTTGTCGCTGATCAAGGAAGAAGCAAGGTGTTATGTCCCCAACTCCCCCTTGCTCCAGCAGAATGATATACGTTTGTACTGCAGAACTTCTTGTGATCTCACTGCCCATGGTTTTCATGATTTGCAATTACATTTCTGAGCTGGGAAAATCATTCTTATGTATGAATGCGTTCAGTTCATTGCTAGTCTCAGAATTATCCAACTTTAATTCACCACTGTTGCTTTTTGTCATTTCTTGGTTGAAAAGTTTTCACCCTCAGGATTTGGGTTCCCCTTTCTTTTGGAATGAAGGACAATGAACTGGCTGTCAGGATGGTAACCTAATTTGCAATAAATGCCCCTGCCCCTCTAATATTCCTAGGAAGACCTTCCAGGACATTGTGTGGGACTGTTTTTAAAAACTTTAAATTTTGTTTTGCCAGATTCCTAGAACTCTGGGTTGATTTTCATGGCTCCTATATATTTTTTAAATACAGTTTTTCAGTGTGATATGTGCTTTTGATGAGATTTTTTTTATATTGTAATCACTTATGAGCTATCTTCAGCACTCTTGATAAGCTGGAAGGTGATGTATTTTGTGTGCAGATGTGCATGCAAAACATGGAAAATCAAACCATTCCAACAATTAGTAAAAGGTGTCTTGCTGTTTCTGTTTCATCTGCTGTTGTTTACTGTTAACTACAACTTGGATGCATCACATATGTCATAATACTACAGTATGAGCATTAAAATTGATAGAATAGATTTTCAGCCACAGTTCTAATGCATTGCCGTCCTTCTTGGTAAATCAGTTGAACTGGTAGAGCTGCAGTGTGCTCTTATTCCACCATCTTTCTTTTCCTTATGCGTATTAAATATGACTGCATGCTATAGAGCATGTGGCCCAGGATGGCTATGAATGTGGTCCAACACAAAATCATAAAGTAGCTTAAAACATTATGAGATTTTTTGGTAGTTTTTTTGTAGCTTGATTGCACAGTTCTTGAGCGTGAACTTTGTAGAAGACAATGTCGTGCTGCAGTATCACATAAAATAAATGTACATATCCTCTTGCTATTTGTACACATGTATGGCTTCAGTTTTACAGCTGTGTGCATATTCCAGTGTGTTATTTTCCAAGTGCAGACAGTCAAATTGACACCATCAGATGTTACATGTGCTTATGGTGACTTGGCGAGTGAAATGCAGCTATTATCAATAATATTTCAACTTACTATTGCAAACAATAGGTGTTTAATGTTATTTAGAAGATAGGTAAGCATTCTTATTTAATTATTAAAGGTACTTCCATACCTTGGCGGCGCCTCATGCATTGCCCATCGTGCTTTACAATTGGCCTTCCGCCTTGCACTGCATCGGCAGCCGAGATGTGGAAGGGCCCAAACTTTGCTTTCTATTTTCCTGTCAATTAATTTTCATTATCTATTATTATCAATTATTATTTTTTTAATCCCAGCATGGCTTCATGAAAACAGAACCCAAAACACCCCCACAATATTGCAGATGAAGGAAGATTGTTCAATGAAAAGTGGACAGATAACTATTTTTTTGTTAGGCAAATAGTAAGGCACTCGGCTTAATTTGCAGGGAATTTGTGCAAATTTTCAAAGACTAATTTGAAAAGGCATTATATGCAAAAACACGCTGCCAAATTCAGTGTGTATCAAGGGTTGAGTCGTAAGGACAAAATAAGAGAACTGAAAAAATGTTTGTTTTCTCTCTCTCTTTTTTTAAAGTTACAACTCAGGCAAATTCTATTGTAAGCTAGTTATGTGATGGCATTTTTAATAGCATTTCACATGCTAGCAAAATCCTACAAGCTAGGCTCCAGTAGTATGTGGACCAAGAACTACCAGAAGTACAGCCATGGTTTTGAAGAGGCAGAGGAACTAGGCCAACATACAATGGATCATGGAGAAAGCTAGGAAGTTCCAGAAAAACATCTACTTCTGCTTCATTGACTATGCTAAAGCTTTTGATTGTGTAGATCACAATGAATTGTGATAAGTTCCTAAAGAGATGGGAGTACCAGACCATCTTATTTGTCTCTTGAGAAACATATATGCAGGTCAAGAAGCAACAGTGAGAACTGGACACGGAACCACTGATTGGTTCAAAATTGAGAAAGGAGTTTGGAAAGGCTGTATACTGTCACCCTGCCTATTTAACTTATATGCAGAGCACATCATGAGAAAGGCAGGGCTAGATGAATCACCAGCTGGAATTAAGATTGCTGGGAGAAATATCAACAACCTCAGATATGCAGATGATAACACTCTCATGGCAGAAAGTGAAGAGGAACTAAAGAGCCTCTTGATGCGGGTGAAGGAGGAGAGCACAAAAATTGGCTTGAAACTCAACGTTAAGAAAACTTAAGATCATGGCATCTAGTCCTCTCACTTCCTGGCAAATAGATGGGGAAGAAATGGAGGTAGTGACAGATTTTATTTTCCTGGGCTCCAAGATCACTGCAGACGGGGACTGCAGCCAAAAAATTAAAAAACGTTTGCTCCTTGTGAGGAAAGCTATGACAAATCTAGACAGCATACTAAAAAGCAGAGACATCACCCTGCCAACAAAAGTGCGTATAGTCAAGGCTATGGTTTTCCAAGTTGCAATGTATGGGTGTGAAAGCTGGACCATAAGGAAGGCTGAGCGCTGAAGAATTGAGGCCTTTGAACTGTGGTGCTGGAGAAGACTCCTGCAAGTCCCTTGGACAGCAAGGCGATCCAACCGGTCAGTCCTAGAGGAGATCAACCCTGACTGCTCTTTAGAAGGCCAGATAGTGAAGATGAAACTCAAATACTTTGGCCACCTAATGAGAAGGAAGGACTCCCTGGAGAAGAGTCTAATGCTGGGAACAATAGATGGCAAAAGGAGAAGGGGACAGCAGAGGATGAGGTGGCTAGATGGAGTTACTGGGGCAGTGGATCTGAGCTTGAGTGGACTCTGGGGGATGGTGGAGGACAGGAGAGCCTGGAGGAATGTTGTCCATGGGGTCGTGATAGGTTGGGCACGACTTTGTGACTAAACAACAATTTATAATAGCAAAATTCAAAACCATTTACTGATGGTGAGTTTATTAAGCAATGTATAGAAAGTGCGGCAGATATAATTTGCCCTGAAAAAAGGGGGATATTTCCAAAATCAGTTTGTCTCACCAGAGCCAGGCAAATTGATGACACTGGGAAATCTGTCAAAAGACGTTTGGAGAGTGTTGTTGTTAGTTGCGAACTTGTGTCCGACCCATCACGACCCCATGGACAACATTCCTCCAGGCTCTCCTGTCCTCCACCATCCCCCAGAGTCCACTCAAGCTCACACAAACTGGCTCAGTGACTCCATCTAGCCACCTCATCCTCTGCCGTCCACTTCTTCTTTTGCCATCTATTGTTCCCAGCATTAGGCTCTTCTCCAGGGAGTCCTTCTCATTAGGTGGCCAAAGTATTTGAGTTTCATCTTCAGGATCTGGCCTTCTAAAGAGCAGTTAGGGTTGATCTGCTCTAGGACTGACTGGTTGGATCTCCTTGCGGTCCAAGGGACTTGCAGGAGCCTCCTGCAGCACCACAATTCAAAGGCCTCAATCCTTTGGCGCTCAGCCTTCCTTATGGTCCAGCTTTCACAGCCATACATTGCAACTGGGAAAACCATAGCCTTGACTATACGCACTTTTGTTGGCAGGGTGATGTCTCTGCTTTTTAGTATGCTGTCTAGATTTGCTATAGCTTTCCTTCCCAGGAGCAAGCATCTTTTAATTTCTTGGCTGCAGTCCCTGTCTGCGGTGATCTTGGAGCCCAGGAAAATAAAATCTGTCAATACCTCCATTTCTTCCCCATCTATTTGCCAGGAAGTGAGAGGACCAGATGCCATGATCTTACTTTTCTAAATGTTGAGTTTCAAGCCAACGTTTGCGCTCTCCTCCTTCACCTGCATCAAGAGGCTCTTTAGTTCCTCTTCACTTTCTGCCATGAGAGTGGTATCATCTGCATATCTGAGGTTGTTGATATTTCTCCCAGCAATCTTAATTCCAACAATCTTAATTCCAACGGGTGATTCGTCTAGCCCTGCCTTTCTCATGATGTGCTCTGCATATAAGTTAAATAGGCAGGGCAACAGTATACAGCCTTGGCAAACTCCTTTCCCAATTTTGAACCAATCAGTGGTTCCGTGTCCAGTTCTCACTGTTGCTTCTTGACCCACATATAAGTTTCTCAAGAGACAAATAAGATGGTCTGGTACTCCCATCTCTTTAAGAACTTGCCACAATTTGTTGTAATTCACACAATCAAAGGCTTTAGCGTAGTCAATGAAGCAGAAGTAGATCTTTTTCTGGAACTCCCTGGCTTTCTCCATGATCCAGCGTATGTTGGCAATTTGATCTCTAGTTCCTCCCCCTCTTTGAAATCCTGCCTGTACTTCTGGTAGTTCTCGGTCCACATGCTGCTGGAGCCTAGCTTGTAGGATTTTGAGCATCGCTTTGCTAGCATGTGAAATGAGTGCAATGGTGCGGTAGTCTGAACATTCTTTGGCATTGCCCTTCTTTGGGATTGGAATGTAAACTGACCTTTTCCAATCCTGTGGCCACTGTTGAGTTTTCCAAATTTGCTGGCATATTGAGTGTAGCACTTTTACTGCATCATCTTTTAGGATTTTGAATAGCTCAACTGGAATACTTCACCTCCACTAGCTTTGTTGTTGCTCAGACTTCCTAAGGCCCATTTGACTTCACATTCCAGGATGTCTGGCTCAAGGTCAGTGACCACCCCATCGTGGTTATCAGGGACGTTAAGCTCTTTCTTGTATAGTTCTTCTGTGTAATCCTGCCACCTCTTCTTAATCTCGTCTACCTCTGTTAGGTCCCTGCCATTTTTCTTCTATTTCTTTGCACTGTTCATTTAAGAAGGCATTCTTATCTCTTCTAGCTATGCTCTAGAATTCTGCATTCAATTGTTTGTATCTTTCTTTTCTCCCTTGCCTATTGCTTCCCTTCTTCCCTCAGCTATTTGTAAAGCTTCCTCAGACAGCCATTTTGCTTTCTTGCATTTCTTTTTCTTTGGGATTTATTTATTCATTTATTTATTTACACATTTATATGCAGCCCCCTTGCCAAGAAGCCTCGGGGCGGCTAACAGCAGTAAATATGGTTTTAGTTGCTGCCTCTTGTACAATGTCGCGAACCTCCGTCCATAGTTCTTCAGGCACTCTGTCTATCAGATCTAATTCCTTAAATCTATTTGTCACCTCTACTGTATATTCATCAGGGATATGATTTAGGTCATACCTGAGTGGCCTAATGCTTTTCCCTACTTTCTTCAATTTAAGCATAAATTTTGCAATGAGAAACTCATGATCTGAGCCACAGTCAGCTCCTGGTCTAGTTTTTACTGACTGTATAGAGCTTCTCCATCTTTGGCTGCAGAGTACATAGTCAATGTGATTTCTGTGTTGACCATCTGGTGATGTCCATGTGTAGAGTCGTCTCTTGGGTTGTTGGAAAAGAGTGTTTGCTTTGACCATCGTATTCTCTTGACAAAATTCTACCAGCCTGTGCCCTGCTTCATTTTGTACTCCAAGGGCAAACTTGCCTGTTATTCCAGTTATCTTTTGGCTTCCTACTTTAGCATTCCAATCCCCCATGATGATAAGGACATCATTTTTGGGTGTTAATTCTAGAAGGTGTTGTAGGCCTTCATAGAACTGGTCAACTTCAGCCTCTTCAGCACCGGTGGTTGGGGCATAGACTTGGACTACTGTGATGTTGAATGGTTTGACTTGGATTTGAACTGAGATCATTCTGTCATTTTGGAGACTGTATCCCAGTACTGCTTTTCCTACTCTTCTATTGACTATGAAGGCTACTCCATTTCTTCTGAGGGACTCTTGCCCACAGTAGTATACCTGATGGTCATCTGAATTAAATTCACCCATTGCTGTCCCTTTTAGTTCACTGATTCCTAAAATGTCAGTGTTCAGTCTTGTCATCTCTTGTTTGACCACATCCAGATTTCCTTGATTCATGGATCTTACGTTCCAGGTTCCTATGGAATATAGATCTTTGCAGCATTAGACTTTCCTTTCACCACCAGATACATCTGCAACTGAGTGTCCTTTTGGCTTTGACCCAGTCTGCTAATTTTACCTTTTATGCTTTGGCAATAAATGACAGCACTCAATACAGCTCAGTGTGCCATTTTTATTAGAGGTACTGATGATGAATATAATGTCACTGAAGAAATGGCTTCTTTAGTGCCATTAAAAGACACAACTAAATCAAGAGATTCATACAAAGCAGTAAAATAAGTTAAAGTGATTTTCTTTGTCCATTGTCAAGATACCTGGTATAGTTACTGATGGTGCCCTGGTGATGATGGGTAAAAGAGAGGAACTTGTAAAATTAAGAGAAGATGATGCAGTTGTGGCCCAGAACTCATGTTTGATGAAGTAACATTGCATAGAACATTAAGAATTTATGCGCAAAAGCTTTAAAAATGGATAATGTAAGGCAAATTGTCATCAAGACTGAATTTCATAACGGCCAAGGGATTAAATCATTGCCAATTCCAGGAATTCCTTAAAAGTGTTGATGCTTCCAACATCATTTACTTTTTGGAAGTAAATCAAGGCTAAATGTTGAAAAGATGTTATGATTTGACCATCAAGTCATTAATGGTATCAAAAATAAAATTTGTGCCAGGACTTGACGATGAAAACTGGCTTTTTTAGTGGATTTATCCACTCATTAACCATGTATCTTCAAGGTGGAAACCAACTTAGCAATACGATGTTGCAAACCATAGCAGCGTTCCAAATCAAACTGCAATTATGGTAAGCTTAAATTAAGGCAAACAATTTTATACATTTTAACATGTTGGCTAAACACAGTCCTATGAGCAGCAAAAAATATGTAGCCTTGCTTTTCAATATGATACAAGAATTTGGAAACAGATTTCAAGATTTCTGGGAAAATAATATTTTGGGATATTTGCAGCTCCATTTTCAGTAAAAAAAATATGTTACCTGCCAATTTTCAAATGGAATGTATAGAACTGCAATCTGACATTCAACTTTAAGAACAATTTGATCATGTCTTTTATACTGGACTTTTATAGGTCCTATCTTCCGAGAGACAAATATCCTTCACTTCACAATCATGCCTTATTCATGTCATTGCTTTTTGACAGCACCTATATTTGTGAGCAACTGTTTCCAAGAATGAAGCCCAGTAAGAATAAAATTAGAACCAAAATATCTGATGAGCACCTTGAGAACTCACTGAGAATTGCAACTACTTCCATCAAACCAGATATTGAGGCATTAGTTTCTCAAATACAGTATTAAATATCCCACTAGTTTTATGTTGCCCTCTTTTCTTTTACTTTTATAATAGAACAATGATTGTTGATATTTTTATTAATTAGATATGTTCATTTTCTATATTAATGATTGCAAATTTGGGACCTGCTCGATGATTTAAAAGACTCTGAATGGGGCGCTGCATAATTAGGATTATTGTGCAAGGTTTTTTTGCTTATCTGTGGTGGCAGATATCATGAAAATTATACACAGACCTTTGGTTTTTTGCTCATCAGCTTTCGTTAGTGTTTGTATATTTAATGTGTGACCCAAGACAATTCTTCTTCCAGTGTGACCCCAGAGAAGCCAAAAGGTTGGACACCCCTGCACTAGAGCCAAATATAAATCCAAAATGTAATTGTTGTACTTCTCTGTATTGCCTTTGTGTAGTTATTGATTCTCTCTTATTTTTATATGTGGTATTCCCCCCGTCTCGAATACACTCTTTGTATGGATGTAGTCTGCCTTTAACTCTCTTGATTTCTACCATTGCCACCAGGAATTGCTAATTCCAACCTTTTCACTTAACCTTTCCCAACGTATTGGACCCAAGCTGTTAGGCTCCTTTGCTGGACTGTGTGGTCCTGAGGATGAGATGCTGATAATCAAATAGCCTATGACTCTTTCAACAAAACTTTATTTGTTCAATAAGCAAAATAGTTTCAAGATGTCCTGTAACTTTCGTAAATAAAACAATGTGCAGTAATAATGTGTGACTGAGATATGTCACTCTTTGTCTTCACAGTCCTCACACACAGATCCTTATTTCTATCCGGCACTCAGGTTTCTGTCAGCTCCTCTCTCTCACACACCCTTACAATACTTTCCAATATGAGGTTCTAACTCTCCCTAGTCACAAATATGTTCTCCAAGTATTCTACTTCCCCTTTTGGAATCGTAAATGCTTTTCACAGCACTCTGAGGTTCTAGTAAGGAGGCTGCCTCTTCAGATTTCCTAGACTTCTGATGAACCACAACTGTGTTAACTACTGACAGATCACACTTGCATGTTTGTTGACTGACTGTTTTCTTGCTCTCCTCATGCACTTCCAGGCACACACCTAGTCACCAACCAATCCCTTCACTCCCTCACTGACTCTGGAATGTTCACAGGTACTGGCAAGAAGGAATGCCAACTAGGCCCTAATCTGAAGGATGAGTGTGCTCCGGATTCTCTTAGCCTGAAGAAAGCATCTCTCCAGAATCTCGGTGCTGAAACAGATCATGCTTTGACTTCATTCAGTGTATCATTTGGACAGCTTCCCAGTCCACGAGTTGCGCGTTGTTCCTTGAATCGCTACAGTCAGAAGCTGGATTCTAATCGCCGGAAGTCACTGCCACCTCTTCAGATGGATATTTCTGGTAGATGTCTCCTCCCTAGCTTTATGACTAAGCTGGAGCTGGGTAGAACGTGGGCAAGAAATCCCAGGTTGCGGCAGCTGGTTGAATTGCTCCAAAATGAAATTGAGGTCTCCAGCACAGTGCCTGTGGACACCTCTTTTGCTAGCCATTAGGCTCACCATCTCTCTTGATGTTTCTTTTGTTAAGATTTATTTAAATTATAAAAATCCATATTTTAATTTGGAGGCTGGCTTTCTGAAAAGCAATGGGCTATCCTCCAGTGCTACCCGTAGTAGGGTTAAAAATAGAGTTTTGGTCTTGAAGCTCAGAACCCACCATTGCTCGCAAGTTACTTTTCTTCTAGCTTCCTTCTTTACCTTCTGAGAAAAGGTGTTTTGGGATTGACCATGTTCACTATGGCACACATTTTATGAATGGGCAAGCCCTGCCACCCCCATGGTGGCTATTTTGCAAGAGTAAGGAAAATGCCTTCTAAAGAGGTCAGATCACTTGTTTCCAAATTTGGCTCTTGGTTTTGTGAACTATGACTTTTAGAGAACTAGTTTTGTAGTCGTACTGGGCCAAAGTTTGAGACTGTGTTCAAGTTCTTGTCTGACCATTCCTTAGCTCTGAAGTTTGTGTTTATTGACCTTAACAGGGCTTGCATGTATTGTCTGTCTTTGATGTATTGGAATGATCGTAGCTTTTGGTTTTCTGCTGAGCAAGTGATCTCTGTACATCACACATACAGGCTTTTGTGCCTGCACAAGAGCCTGTTGTCAGGTAGTTTCTCTAGCCAAGCATTCATTTTTTGCGGAAGCCCCTCCTCTTCTTGTTCCCAGATGGTAGCTAGAAGTGTTCATGTTTCCTTCACGGTTGCACGAAAAGGTCCAGAAAGTGTGCCTCCTGCATGGACTGGCTTAGATTCAAAGTTAACAGGGTGAAAGTCATCAAGGTAAATGTCTGTTTCTATACTAGAGAGGGGTTCAACTTGCAGCCTTTGAGATGTTTTGAACTAGAACTCCTGTGAACCTTGGCTACTGGCTATGCTGGATGGAGCTTATGGGAACTCTAGTTCCGATCAGCCAGAGGGCTTCAGGGTGTTTGTCCAACCTCTGTGTGTCCAGAGGAAGAAAGAATTTAAGTTGGATATATGAGAAGCACTTGCAGGATAAGCTCCAAAGATTCGCTACTTTAAAAGTGCACCCTTCTGCATGTTAGTTGAAGTAAGTGCTACTGTGTTCAGTGGGCCTTACTCCCAAGAAAAGTGTGTGATAATCAGTCCTAGGCATACTCTGGAACCATGTGGGACATCTGTAGCAGCACCATTTACATAAAGAACAAGCTGTGTCCAAATCTTGAGTTATTGTGATGGAGAACCAATAGTTAAACCTTAGTAGCTAGGCTTGCTATGAATAGTCAGCTATTTAATATACAGTACAGCACTGCAACAATGCTAAAATATGCAAAGAAATATCCAACAAATATCACTGGACTTCAAGCAGGATTGTGCTAAACTTTCAGAACTGAGCAAAGCAATTAGCCTGGACTTGCCAGAGGCTGACAGAATGGCTGCACTTCTCCTGTCCAGCTTCCGGGTAAGCCTGCTATCTCTCTAGAAGTTCCACATTCTGTTGTTGTTATGTGCTGCTGATTTGTCTGTGACTTATGCCAACTGTATGAACAAGTGGCCTCCAAAATGCCCTATCCATGACAGTCCTTGCTCAGCTCTTGTAAACGCAAGGCTGTAAGTTTATGGAATCTGAGCTCTGGTAGATTGTATTTAAGAAAGCTGCAAAAGCACTTACAGCCATTATTCTGGGGAGTCACTCTCACTTCCTTCTACTTGTGGGAAGCATCCTCTCTGAAGTTGAAGGTGCACAAGAAAGCAAAACTGGAATGAAGGCAGAAGCATCTTCTGAGGTATCTGATTGGAAGTTCCCATAGATAAGAAAAGAAAGAAATTATTTCAAGCAGGTTCCTGCCAGCCACCAAGTGATAGTGGCTGGGGATTAGTATAACCTTCTTGGAGTGGTAGAGCTCCCATCGTTCAAGTTGTAGGAGGAGAAAAGATGCAACAATCAGATTATCTCTTGGGTAAGGGTAATATCAGCTTCACCCTTCCTGGCAATCCAAGGATAGTTTAAGAGAAAAGGCATCTTGACCTATAAGGTGATCTCTACTCCTTTTTATTGTGCAGAGGCAGGACAGAAACTGGGAGAGGGCAGTTATTCCTTCAAGAGACAAAGATATTGCTAAATTGCATAAATCCTGCTGATTGAAGTGGGAAGACACACACTTCAAAATACCATCCTCCATTGATGGAAAACTGAGTATTATTTTTTGTTTTACTGATTATGTGTAAACTGCTTTGGGGGCCTTTTTGGCTGAAGAATGGAATGAAAATAGTTTACATAAATACAGACTCATTCTTCTTAGAAAAACCAGTGCTCTATGCTTTGTAATAACTTTGCAACCAGATCCAGTTCTTTATGGTGCAGGTTAAGGTGCATATGTTGCTTTTGGTGACTGATGTTGTGACGTCACTAGACTTGCTTGGCTGACTGGCTACTTGAGGGGCTCCCAGAGCAATTTTACTTCTCCCCTTGGCAGGGCAACCATATCTTAACTTGACTGGTTTAAACCTTACACAGTACATGCAACTGTGGAGGCAATGTGATGGTGCATGTGTTCTCCAGGGCCACCTCACCCACAGTGCCTTGCTCTGAAAATTGGGCATGCCAGAGAGCCTCTCAGTGCCACTGGCCACTTTCTTGCTGCAGCAAATAAACTATTCAGACTACTAAATGCTCCCTAACCTGACTCCATCTTTTTCCTCTCCCAGTACTGTGCCCAGAAATTGGAACACTCCCTAAGGCAGACTGAAGGCTTTAATCCTGAAACCTTTGAACAGAATGGTAGGTTGTCTCCATTCACTTCCACAAGGAAGGGCTGTGGCCAAGCTGAAGGATCTCTCTCTCTCTCTCTCTCTCTCTCTCTCTCTCTCTATATCCCACCTTTCTCCCATTATGGAACTCAAGGTGGCTGCCTGCAGTTCCCAGGTGGTCTCTCCTCCAAACTCAGATCTTCCCCAGACTTGCTTAGCTTCAACATGGCAGATGCTTTATGTGCCTTCAGACCATACTCTGGGCTGAGAGTCAGTTTGGTCAGGGGCCATTTGGACTGCAATCAAGTGTGTTGGGAGGTGGCAGAGAGCAGCTGAAAGACACCCTAGGAAGTACTTCAGTGTGAACCTTTTCACCCAGTGGTTCTCAGAAGTACCCTGTGCCTTGACCCTTGCAGAGGATTCTGGGGTATATGGCAGGCATCATATCCAGTTCACTCAAGACACATTTAAGACAATGGCACTTTATACTGGCCAAGCATTGGTTCATCTGCCTACTACTCTCTGCCCCAGTTGGCAGTGGCTCTCTGAGGTCACACCCAGAGGTCTGTCTCAGCTCTGCTACCTCTGAACTGCAAACATTGGGACTTTTTAAATGCAAGATGTGTGGTCAGCTACTGAACTATGGAGCCTGCCATTCCATTATGCTAACTTGGAATGCATCAAGAACATGCCTGACATATTCTTGTGGTTATGTGTCCTAAGGGAAGACCATCAACAGTTGGCAAAGGGCTTTTAGCAAAACCTGTACTTTTCTTATTGGGTACCTCCAGAAGCCTTCTCAGAGCTCAATACTATCACCATGGCACTAAATGCATGTAAAACTAGACTGAGGTGTGATAGCAATGATTTTTGCTGACACTATTCCCTGCCCTGTGCATGTTATCTGATAGGAATTGGTGTGGGTAGACAGCCTTAGCTGCCTCCTGTCCTGGCCATTGGAGGTTGAATACTGAGGTTGGGCAGCCTTGGTGCTGGGACTCTGAAGAATCCTGCGGCTCACCCAGATGATGTTGGGAAGCCATAGGATTGTGCGCTAAGGCTGGAATGCAGAACACTGAGCCCAGGGATGAAATCCAACAATCCCAGTGTGGCCTCATAACCCAAGTGGTCCCACCTTCTCACCACATCCACTCCCCGCAGTCACTGATCACTTAGTGATTTCCTCATCTTGTACAGCATCCTCCATCATCCATTCTTAAAGACTGAAAACGTTTCTGAAACTCTAGTTACTGTCACTAAGAGCTCCAAACTAAAACATATTATTTTTTTGCCCTGTCCTTTTTTAACTTACCACTTTGCTTTCATCCTCACCCACAAGTAAAATATGCCCCCAAGAGCTTTTCTGAAAGAAATTGTGGCCCTTAGGCTGGAAGAGGTTTCCCATCCGTGTTCTAAGGAGCCCCATGGCCTCCTGGAACACAACTGGACAAACAGTTTCAACATAAGCTTGCTATATCACATAGCATTTCTGATAATTTTCTATGGTCTCTCCTTGTCTCTTCCTTCAGTGAACTTGCTTTCGGAAGAGCTGAAGCTCTACACCGAGAAACTGAGACTAGATGGATCTCTGCAAAAATGCTTTGAGGACCCCAAGGGGTAATGACTGCTTCTTGATACTTAAGGTGCTGTGGAATCCTTGGTTCCCCGCTCCCTCTCCATATAGTTAGTGTGAATGAGGGTTGATTTTCTTCCTGATCTTCACTTTTACAGATGAAGCTATTACTCAAGGTAGTGAATCTCCCAGTGCTGTACAGCATTTTTAAAAGTTAAGCACAGGTGGGCTTGCTTGCTACTTGAGTGGAAGGTTGTGCTAATGGGAGAGCAGGATACAGCAAAGTCAGGAAGAAAGATGTTACGGGGAGTCGCTCTGCCATAGATTCCTAACCCAGCAAAGCTTTTTATTTTTAGGTGTTTATCTGATCCTGCATTGAATGCATCCATGGCAGCTTTTAAGGAGATTATGGCCAGGTGAGAAGTAACTGGAGGGCACAGCCTGCCTTCTGTGATAATATTGTTGAATGCCTTAATCATATAATCTTTTAGCACTATATATTGGAACTTCTGGATGACTTGCAGTGAAGTATAAATTCTGTGCGATCTTGCCCATGGAGATTTAAACATAGAAACAGAGCGAGTCAGAAGAGGCCTCCCGGGCCATCTAGTCTGATCCCCGGCTCCAGCTGGCTCCGCTCACAACATGCCCACCATGTGCATGTCCAGCCTATCTTTGAACACTCTCACCAATGGGGCCTCAGCGACCTCTCATGAAAGCCCATTCCACACCCTTGGGGTCCTGACTGTCAGGAAGTGCTTCCTGGCATCTAAATGGAACCTTGGCTCCCTGAGCTTTGCTCCATTGGAGCGCGTCCTGCCTTCCTCTGCAGGGGAGAACAGGTCTCTACCCATCTCCGTGTGACATCCCCTCACATACCTGTATGCCAACATATCCCCTCTGAGTCTCCTCTTTTCCAGGCTGAAGAGACCCAGTTCCCTCAGTCTTGCCTCATACCCCATCCTCTGCAAACCGGCCACCAACCTTGTGGCCCTACGCTGCACTGACCGTAACCTGGCTATATCCTTTCTGTAATGAGGGGCCAAAAACTGAGCACAATACTCCATTTGTGGGCACACCAAAGTTGTACAGAGTGGTAGTAATACCTCTCTTCATCTAGAAGCCACACTTCTGGCTATGCAACCAAGGGTGGTGTTTGCCCTCTTGACCACCGCATCACACTGCTGACTCATGTTTAGCCTGCAGTCAACTCAAGGTCCCTTTCACAAGTGCTGCTCTCCAGCCACTTGTCACCTAACCTGTACTTATGACACCTATTCCTATGCCCCAAGTGCAAGACATTGCACGTATCCACATTGAACGCCATCCTGTTGTCTCCTGCAAACTTCCATAGTCTGTCCAGATCCTTTTGGATCTGGAGTACCTGCTCCTCAGTTGTGGCCACTGCTCCAGTTTTAGTATCATCTGCAAATTTGTTCAGCAGACTGTTCACCCCTTCTTCCATGCCATTTATGGAAAGATTAAACAGGATCAGCCCCAGGACAGAGCCTAAGCATCAGATACAAAATACTAAGCATCAGAGCAACCTTTGGTCTTTTCTGTTCATTTTATAGGTTTTCTGCGGAAAAGCAAGCTTGGGAGGAACTGCTTCATTCTTACCAGCAAAACGTTGAGGAAATAGCCAGGTTAGAGCATGGGCTGTCTTTCCTATTAACACGTTGGCTGAAGCAGATTACAAAAAAACTAATAAAACTAAAGTAAGACAAAGGCTATTAAATAACACAATGATAGCAAACTCCTGAAGTTTAAAGGAGAGTCCAAAGAGAACTGAATATGGTGAAGGCTCCACAGTTTTAGGCTGGCCTCGGTACCAAAGCCAAGCATTGTGGTCATCAGTGCCTCTCTGAGACCCTATGGAATCAGGGATGCTTCCCCACTCCATTCCCTTCTTCCAAATCAAGCTTGGAAAAGTGCTGGCAGCAGTTGAGTGGCCAAGCAATTCCAGCCTTCCTTCTGAGTGTGGGAGCTGGGCAAGCAGGGAATATTTTGGCCCAGGGAATATTTTGGCCCAAGGCTAGGGAGAAGGTGGGATTGAGTAGTAATCACATGCTCCCCTTGATGAACTCAACATCTGAAACCATGGAACCCCAAATGTGAAAGAAAATTCTGAACTTCTTGTTTTGCTGTGGGTACAAAATCTTTGGTTTTATTGCTGCTATAGGAGCTAGAAAATATGAAAAGGGAAAATATTTTGTTAGTCTTGCAGGCAGAAAACCTACAGGGTTGTATCCAGTGGCATCATTCCACCAGCTGGAACTACCAAGCAATGGCCATTGGGTGGTTAGCTGTGTTGGTTTCCTTTCTTCGCCCTCAGAACAGGAAGCTCTTTGCTGGTTAGAAACAGTCTGTTTTGCTTTACCAAGTGTGTGGACTGCAGTGAGGGAAAATATGTAAAAATGCAGAGACAACGTGTGACTGTCCAGTTGATGATGGATTGCATTTCCCACCAGTTCTAACCAGCATAATCAATGAAGGATGGTGGAAGTGGCAGCCCTACGATATCTGGCGGGCATACATTCCCCATCCCTGTTTTAATGCTTTTTTCATCTTCTGGCCAACTTTAGAATGTTAACTATTTTGCTTTGTGTTGTTTCTATAGACACATTCCATCCAATGGTTTGTCTGTTAATTTCAGTTGTGAGTTCCTAGGAGAGTAGATTGTGTATTCACACTTGTGGGATCCTTTGATGTTGCTTCATATATGTGATGCCATCCAGCTGTCACCTTCAGGTGTTGGTCTGACTGTAACTCAGTGTGTCTTTGTATATTTAAAGGAAATGTTGATATTCATGACAGCTGGAGTGTACCATGCAATGACTCTCTGTGACTTCTCTTGTAACTCACAAATGAGTAGCTGTGGACAAGTCCTCTGAAGTGAGGAAAGTTTATTTGGTGTATTTCATGATGTTCTGCTGGAGGGGACTTGCAGAAGCAAGTCTTCTTTCAGCTTGCTGCCTGCAGCATGCTGCATAAAGCTGATTTAATCCCATGCTCAAACCACTATATTAATGTGGTGCTAGATTAATTGGGTTATATTGTGACCTTTTCTCCAGCTCACAACTTGCTTCCTGATATTGCTGTGCTTGATTGGTGCCAAGTACAGGTTCTTGAAACACACCTTTTTTGTCTTTAAGGCGGCTAGATTTGTGCAGGTTGAAGCAAATGCCAGAGGAGCCTTTCAGCTATCTTGGGTCATCTCAGGCCAATGTACTTCAAACGAAGCCAGATTATAAGAAAATATTGGATTGTCAGGGGGAGGTCTTCTTTTTCATGGAGTGTGTGGTGAGTGATGGATGCTAAATGTTAACTTGAATTAAAATGAGCTCCAAGTGGCAGAACTGCAACGAGTTGCTGAGATATGGAAGGAACTTTGTATGGAGAGCAGGAACTGACTTACTGCTGGAGTAGAGAAGCAGGATCTCCTTCAGTCCAAAGACCAAATTGCAATTCAGAGAAGCTTTTGGTGTCTGAGGGCAAAAGGGGCACAGGCCCAAAATTCCAGCCGATAGTAGCTTAATGCTCTTACTGCCAGTGAATGAGCCTCAGGAGAGGTATGTTGACCTTTTAGAATGGGGAGAGGAGTGCACAAATCCTAGGAAATTACCAAATGACCTGTGGCTGAGGAATATGGGGCAGGGCCAATGGAGAGTTATAGGACTGGATTTGTCCCTCCAGTCTGAGGCTTTGCACCCTTGCTGTAGAGCATCAGAGCAGCTCCTAAAGAACATAATTTTTTATTGCAGGGGTGGTGGTTGAAAGGAGCTCTTCCTTCCTGAAGGGCACAGAACTTCAGGCTCTGGAGCCAAATCCAGCCCTTTGTGGGTCCCCTAGGAGCCTCTGCCCACTTCCCTTGCCCTCAGAGCAGTAAAAGGTTATAATTTGGCTCCAGGACCAGCCAGTTTTAACCCTTTGAGAGTTACAGAGAGATTTGCCCTACAGAGTATGCCCCACAGAAGGCAGAGGTGAAAATGGCCCCCAGACCTCCCATGGTTGCCCCCCACTCCCCCACTGTGTAGTGATTGGAGCTAAAGTATTTGAAAAAGGATGGGTGGGGTTCAAGGAGTTACAGACATATCTGCATTAGTGACTGTATTAGAACTTTAACACATTTCTACAATGGCAACTTGTAAACCTCCTTGTAAATGATGTGCCTTCATGGAAGAGAAGGGGAGGGTATCAAAGGAACAAATACCCAGGTGAATACCTCTATTTTCTCAAGCCTTTAAAGAATTGCCTTAGTGCTTTTAGAAGTTTGCACTGTTTTCTCCCTGCTGTTGGCTTTCTCTTTTGCCATTTATCATCCTTGTTTTCTATTTTATGTTTTCATATCTGAATGCTGAAGACTCTAGTTAGTGGGCAGCTTGAAAACATAAGGTCACCATTTTGCAAAGGAGATCAAGGTGTGTCATAGCATGACATGCAATTATTTGAACATCACAGAAAGCTCAGCAAGTGTATCTTGCATCAGGGTGGGTGGGAAAAAAAGAACACAACTCCCCACTAGCAGTAGTCTTGGGAGGAGGAATTGAACACTTGTTCCTGAGTGTCTCTAGCCTGGCATAAAATGAAGATTCACCCCTCCTATTCCCTCTCTGGAGGGTTTTGGGAGAATGGGTCAAGGCTGGCTTCCAAGTCAATTCAAAACTTTGAGCCCCTGAACAGAACCTAGTGCTTAGGAATTGGGCAGGACCCAAACTGAGTAAGGACAAGGACTATCAGTTGGAGCATCTGAATGGTTTTCTACTGCTGCATATTTATTATTAGTTATTTAATTCATTTATATACTTCCCAATAGCTAAGACTCTCTGTCCAGAAGTTTTCCTGAATGGTACATCCTAGCAGTATCTAGATTATATGAATCATGGGAACTGGAGGGGAAGTTGTGGGATCAGGGTAGACTACCTCTTACTGTATATTCTCAGCTGGATGAATTCCATCAGATGGAGAAAGTTTGTCAATCCTATATGGGAGAAGTTACACAGTATCTTCAGAAGCAATCAGCACAACTTGGTAAGCCAGCTACCATCTACTTAAACTAGAGAATGCAAAATGTAACTTCAGATGCCTGCTTAGAACAGAACAGCAACACTTTCCCAGATTTTTCTTCTCCCCTGCTCCATGTGCTTCCTTCAATTTAAAGGGCCATTTTTCAATGTAAAAAGTAAATAACACTCTCCTACATATGAGTGTTGTAGATGTATCTTTTTGTTGCTTTTATGTGTTTGAAAGTCACTGTACTTCCAGACATCAGGCATGAAATTTGTCTCAATCCTTGGGAGATGCCAAGAGCAGAAAGTCAACTTCTTCCATTCACAATCTTATTCACTTTATTGATCTTCAGTCTCACCTTTGGTTGGTTGTTCTTGCATTTTTAGGATACCTAGTCCATTGGTCAGACCTATGTAATGTTTCCTCAGTGCCCAGGTTGGCAGAACTATATAATAAAAGTTCTCTAAATTTCATTGCTGCTGGAAAAATCCTGGGTTGATTCTTTCTCTTCTGGGGATCTTTAGACAGTTGTGGACATCAGGTGTTTGCATGAGGGCTATTGTTCTTGCATGTGAACTGATGTAATCATCCTTGAAACCCTTCTGCTGTTGGTCTTTTACCATAATATCTATCAAGGCTTCACAGCAGAATCTGTTTAAATTTTGTGGAGTGCTCAGTAACACTTGCAAAATGTGTTCAAGGTGCTGGACGTGCTTTAGAGGCGATAGTACAATGTTGCCAATTAAGTCCACAAGTATTACTAAAGAACCCCTGCCCCGCATCTGCTCCAGCCCACTGTTTCAGTTTACACTTCCTTTCTTGGTTGCCTGGAAGCAATCCTCACTCACCCTCTCAGGACTCAGTGGAGTTCTCCTTTCATGAGAGCAAGTGAGCAGAGAGGCCATTCTTGCTGGTTCCTTCTTTCCCACTGTGCCCCCTGAAAAGCAGTGCCAGAACTTTAGGTGATTTTTGCCTTGTACAGCATGAGAGGCAGTGTGGAATAGCCAAATGCCTCCTTCCTCCATGAGATGTCAATACCTTCTGTTTGTCGGCAGCCATTGCTGTTCTGGGGGGAGGGGGGTATAAAGAGAAGAATCACAGATATTTCTGAGGCGGAAGATTATTGCCTGACTCTGGGGATTGTGGGTGTGGCAGGGGAGAGAGATTACCAGTTACATAGTTATGGAAAGCTGCTGCAAAGCATTTGGGGAATATCTATCCAAGTAAGTCTGGAAGGCAAAATATATTATGGAAAAGCTGAAGATTTTGTGTCCAGTTTTGAGACAATCACTGCGGTTTGGGGTAGGGAAGACTACAGCTCAATCCATGGAGACTACTTCCAGTCAAAATGGCTTTTATACAGAAACCTAGAGCTCTGCAGATTAAAGATTTTGCCCTACATATACTAACCATGGTATCTGTTTTTTGCTGCATTCAAGTAATAGTCATTTAAACGTAAGATCTGGAGGAAATTAAAAAGTCTTGTTTCAATTTCAGCATCAAGGACTTTCCAGAGATTGGAAAAATCACCAGCCCGAAAACTGCTCAGGCCTCTCCAGACAAAGTCATCTGTACCCCCACCTCCAGAGGGATAAAAGTAGTTGCATTCTTGCCACATTTGCAGGCTTTGAATCCAACACCACTACTGCCCAGTTCCATGCAGATTTCCTGCTGTGGTTTCCTTTTTCCTGACATGAACTACACTTCAAGGGCAACAGCATTCTTCCCCACAGTTTCCCAAGCTGGAAGATAAAAATACATGTTCTCTATTCTCTTGGTTAGCTCATGCTTGATACTGAATACTTCCATTTGACCAGTCAAGCAAGTGGCTCCTACTGATCTCATCCTGTATTGCTTCAATAGAGAACACTCATCCTCTGTGGAACAGGCCTGGAGATGACAGTAATTCCTCGGATTCAGAAGGCAACAAAATGTTACCTGGCTTTCATTATCCTTTTGACAACCCAAACCTTCATATTAACAGGTCATAACAGCATTTGTGGCGGTGGTGATGGCGGATCACTTCCTGTAGGTATATCATGAGAAGTTTGTGTGTGTAGGTGTAGTCAAACATTTAGCTACGGATTTAAAAAATCAGTTTGGAACTGTTTCATATTTCTTCCCTCTCTGACTTTTGAAAACCTGATGTGCAAAGTTGTAGGCAGCCAGTGGCAACTTTAAAATTGGGCCTGGTTGCTGAAGATGGCAGGAAGCAGATTTCTTTTTCTATGTATGCTGGTGGAAAGAAAGGATGGGAACAAAAGCACTCCAACAAGAACAGGCTCATTCTTTGCATTTCCTTTCTCCATATTGGCACTCAGTTTGTGGTCACTTTTGCATCCTTGCCTAAGACAAACTGAATCCTATGTGCTTTCTTTCTTTTTTGTCTCATACACTTAATTTGATGGGCTCTTGCCATTTAAAAATAAATTTCTTAATATGCAGATGTTGTAGAAGTCTGTCTCAGCTGTATTTTATTTGAAGTGTTAGTAAGACACCTCAGCTTCTCTAACTGGAAACCATAAAGGCAAATTATCAGTCTGATAATGGAACAGTTGTTTCCAATGGGGGAGACCCAAAAACAGTTTTGAAAGTGTAGCAGAATGGAATACCTATTTTTTAGGCATCCAAACCAAGCAAACTCATATGTCACTTAGGCCTAGATGGGAATGATGTAGCAAGATATGTAACTTCTGAAGCTTCTGTGTTCTATTATACACTCTGCTTAAATCAGACTGATGGATTATGGAAAACTAGATGAGAATAATCCATTGAGCCATCAACTATCTTGAATAAACCTGAAGAATTATCTGTTCTAGATAAGGGGGCTGGGTCTGAATTCCACATGCCTTTTTTGCCACAGCAAACCCTTCAGCCCCCTGAAAATGCTCTATAGAGAGACTTGGACTCTGCTCAGTGGGGGGAGCCACAGTATAAAGCCCAAAAATCAGCTGGAAAGAGCCACGGACAGAACCTTTCCTGTTGTAGAAGGAAGATCTACAGGGTACTACAAAATCCCATTTTAGAATGCCACCTGGCAGGCTAAATGAGCCAAACAAATTCACATCTATTGGACGAAATGAAAATAATCCAAAGATGCCATGTTTGGTACAGTGTGGGGCAATAAATAGGATCTTGTCATGTCAGCTGTCCAAACCAAATGCATTCACATCATGTAGAGTGAATTAGATGATATGGAAATATAGTGCAGGTTGCCAAATCTGAACATAAAAGAACATAAATCTGGATTGGAATGAGGCAGTAAGGAGTAAGCCTTAACAGTTGTACTGAATCTCTTCCATTACTTGTACTGGACAATTAATACTATTGTAGAGAAATGCATAGAATAAGGGACCACCCATCTCACTGTGAACCTGCCTAGGTACTAAAAATATGTAGGAGAGGCTCTTTTGAAGCTACCATTAGCTGTAGAGGCCTATTGGACATGCACAAAAGAGCCTTTTCCTTGGTTACTCCAACAGCTATGGAATGATTTTCAAAAATTTACAACTGAGCCCCAACTCTGTTTAAGAAGGGTGTGAAGATGCATCCCTTCAATTTAGCCTTTGAAAATGTGTAATTTTTATTGTCCCAGATTTTATTGGTTTGAGGTCTTGCTGTCTCAGAATTATCCACTGCCTTGATGACTTTTTAGCACGTAAGGTAGTCTGTATGGGCCAAAACTAGGTATTAAAAGCAGTGTATTGGTATGTAAGATCTCCAAGCTAGAATGTATCACAAAGAATTGGAATTTAGGGTATGTGTTAAGTGTCCAGTCTGGAAGGTAATGATGTTTTGTGGGTCAGAGCAACCATTAGACCAACTAGGTGGCTGTCTGGAGTTCAGACCTCAGAGGGACACAGAACTGACCTGAGGGGCAGAGTTTTATGCAGAAAAGTTTCTTGAAAAAAATGTAATTGATCACAACAATGCTATGGAATGCAATTAATTATGAAGTCTTATAAAAAGGTTTTCTATATACTGCACCCCATTCACTTGCAAAAGTTCCACTGGCACCAGCCACTGTGGTATGCCTCCTGGGGTTATAAGTTGTCAAACTCTTGTCCTGAGGAATTGATGACAAAATTTCCAAAGGAGAAGGCATGCAAAATGAGATCTTGAAGTGTCTAGATTTTAACATCACAATGGAATGGGCTTCTAAGGGAGGAGGTCGAGGCCCCATCAATGAGGGTGTTCAAAGAATGATTGGACACCACATGTTGGGGATTACATGAGTGGAGCCTGGGGTCAGACTAGATGGCCCAGGAGACCTCTTTCAATTTGCTTTTCCCCCCTCTGTGTTTCTATACAGTACTGATCAGATCATGGAGGACCTCACCCAGTGGATGAATTGAAGGAATTCATCTTACAAGCATTTTTTGATACTGGTGCTAACCAGAATTTGTCAAGGACAGGTTCCAGAAATATTGCAGCATTGATGGAAGACATTTTGAGCACCTAGGAGACGAAACGTGACCCAGTCAGTACTATATACCCACTTTTGGCCCACCCTATGTAAGACTATTGCTCTTGTTCAGGTCTGAGCTAGCCTGCAAGAAAGCCCTTGTGATTCACAGAACAGTAGGGCTGGAAGAGGCCAAGGAGGCCCTTGGGTCCAACTCGCTGCTGGTGCAGGGCTCCAGGTCACATCATCCCACTCATGACTGTCCACTTTTGCCTTGAATGTCTCTAATGTGTAAGACCCCATGACTTCTCTTGGCAACTGGTTTCACTGTTGTATTTCTCCGATAGTTTTCCCTGGTTGTCTATCCCAAATCTGGTGTGAAAGTTTGTCCTGTGTCCTACACTCAAGAGATGGGTGAGAAGAGGTCTTTCCTCTTGTGACAGCCTTTGATGTAGTTGTGGACTGCTATCATATATCCCCTTGTGGTCTTCTTGAGGCTTAACATGCCCAACCCAGCATCCTATCATAGGGCTTAGTTTTCAGCCCCTGGATTATTTTTGTTGCTCTCCTAATACCCCTTCTAGTTTTTCTGCATCTTTTTTAAAACTTGGGTGCCCAGAACTGAGCACAGTATTCCAGATGAGTGCAGTGATTCGTGCAGAGTGAAGAAGAACTAGTACCTCTCTTGTTCAGGAAGTGAGGCTTCTATTTATGCATTCCAAAATAGGGTGTGCTGCATTGCATTGCTGGCCCATATTTAGCTGTTCCACAACTCAAAGGTCTTTTTCTTCTTCAGTGCTGTTGAGCTAAGTATTCCTCATCTTGTATCGATGCATTTGGGGGTTTTTTTCCCCATAGGTGAAGAACTTGGCATTTGGCCCTGCTTAATTTCATTCTGTTGCTTTCCGCTCAGCGTTCTCGCTTGCGTGGAGAGTTTCAGGAGCTCTCTTCTGACATCTACCTTTATTCACCGCTGAAGATGCCATGTGGAGGAGTTGCAGCTCAACACTTCTGGGAGGGTGCCACGGTTCAGGCTGATGGTAAGCTAGCATATAATTAAGCCTTTCACAAGTGGGGCCGTTTCGGAGTACAAGAGTTCTTATGACTTTTTTTAAAAGTAGAAACTTTCATGAATCACCTCGACCGGCAGGCTGGACTTCCATGGCATCAGTTTTTAACGCCGCCTCTTTTCCCATCGAAATGCTCCGAAACAAAGAGAAGAGCGTAGGCGCGCTATGTGGCTTGCGCTTTTCCGGCTTACAGAAACAGCTGAGAGAAAGCAAATTTTTCATTGGCTGCGCCTGCAAAATAAGACAGCCAATCAGGGGAGTTCCGTTGTGAGCGAATAGGCGAGGAGTCTTCGAAAGGCGGGGCTGAGAGGTTTGCTCGTCTCCGCCTCGCAGTCGTCCTCAGGCCGTCGGCGAGATTTGTGTCGGTTGCGGCTCGCTTTGTTTTCTATTCTAAACGCTTCGCAGGGAGGAAAAGCGGCGAACCGTCCAACGAGCACCATGACTGTCCCACTCGCCGGACTAGGCTGGACTTCTTGCAACATAGCCACCGCTGGCTGGACTCCAGTGAGAGAAAGCTCCACCCTTCCCCTGTCACTGGAGCCCCACTTTCGCAAAGGGCGGGAAGAGGCGCTAGGGGTTCGAAGTCTCACGTTCCTTGAGATGGGGAGGGCGCCCCCTAAAGCAAAGCGGGCTTCCTTCGTTGCTGGCTCATCCCACTGCCCTTCCCGCGCTAATTTTGTAGCTTCTCCCTCATGGCCGCAGTCTCCTCACTCAGTGTCTAGATGTGGGGCTTTAAAGGGGTAAAGCTTGAGTTTGGAGTGAAAAAGGAGAGAATAAGGAAAAGTATTCACTCTCCCGTTTCTCTTACATCCGGAGTTGAAATTTTGGAGCGGAAGTTTTCGGATCCAGGAACTTTTTTATTCTGTTTATAGTCCGTCAAAGAATGGCGTTTAAGGCAGGCAATAAAGTCCAGGTTAAAACGAAAAAAAAATAATTATGCGTTGAACGTTTCAGTACTAGGTAGTTATAAGGAAGAGCGCTTCTGAGCATATGCAGGATAAAATCCTGTAAGAACGAAGGGGGAAACAAGCAGCCCCCTTAGGAGTTTTAGAGCAGAGGGGATGTTCAGTGTATGGATTGTGGTAGTTGAGTGGCTTTAGCAAGTTCCTTGCTTTGTTCTATGAGCTATGTGCTGCTACTTCTCTGTCTTTTTGTGGTTCTGTTCTGCATTTCGTTCGCTTCGGTCTGAAAGAACAGAATTGCATGCTCAAGTTCACTGTAATTCGCTAATTTCATTGATTGATCATCTCTGTCAAAGGACATAGAGTGCTAAACAACCTCAAATATCAACTTCCTGTCTGGAGTGATAGAAAAGCAGTTTGAATAAGGATATACTGCATTACCTCCAAATCATACTAATAATATGTGGATTAATTATTTCTAAATTCCCCTTTAAACTGTTTTGCATGCTTAGAGTTGGTGAATGGTTTGGAAAGCACTTGATGTAATGCTCTAATATTAATCGTCATCTCATACTTGGGACCATTGTTTGGGAGGGTAATGGTTGTGAATTTCTTTGAAAAAATGTGGAATATAAATCTGACAAATGCTCGAAAAGATAATGGGCAGGCTTACATGATGTGGGAAACCTGGGGTAGATTAAAAGCTACTGTATGTGGCTGCTTAGCCTGGGCCTCCAGTCTTCCTGGCAAGTGATCAGGCACAGTGGAAGATCCTGAAGGACTTCCTCCCACAGATATCTTAGGGTATGCCACAGAAGTATTTATTTATTTATTTATTTATTTAAAACATTTTTATGTCGTCCCATCGCAACAAAGCCTCAGGGCAGCTTGCAACATAGATTGAGCGTATATGGCTCAATCTAAGCCAGCCTGCTTAGTTTATGACAAAGTGACCTCAATGCCATGTCTATTTGTTACTGCATGCACAATGATCAAAATCTGGTTGTCAGGTGCACAGAAAGCATTACAAAGTATCAACTATCAGTACTGGGTAAATTGTTCTTCAGAAGTCTATTTCTGGAAGGTGTTTAAATGCAACAAAACATTTATCTGGATAATTAAAAGGTTACACAAAATCTAAGGTCTGATGAGAAGGCAAAGTAGAATCTAATGCTTTGTTACTATTTTGAAAACACAGTAGCACTTGGTTTCATATTTATCAGGGTAAGATTGAAGGAATTAACCATATAAGCTGGCTGCTGTTATAGTCAGTTGAGCTTAGCTGAAATTTGCATCAGTCACCACTGTTAATACAATATAAAGGTGTACAGCATCTTACAAGACAGAGACTGCATGACTTGCAAGTACCAAGGTTTTTCCACTTCTCTGCTCCACTTTTCATTGGGAGTATGGAATGGGTGAGCAGGGATTGTTCAAAGCCCTCACCCAAACTTATATGTAGTCCTTCTGAACTAGGGGTAGTCAGTGCTGTTGCTGACCTTGGCAGATGTAGCTAACTCAAGCTGCCTTTGTCAAGATCAGCAGCAGTGCTCTCATCTGGTACTGTACTTGGTGAAGGGGACCAAGCCACAGTATGTGTGCCTTCTGTCTCCTGCCTGGCACCATGGCTGCTCAGCAATGGCACCAGAAAGTGGTGGGGTACAAGGGGCCATGGCAGATAGCTGTCACTGGTTCTTGCCCATAGCTGCTTGGTTAGAGGATTTCTTGTTCTTGCCAAGCAACTCTGCAGTAGCTTAGGCCAGCTGTGGACTTACTGTGTTTTCTGGGTTTGGATGGTGTGACGGGCCCATGTATAGCTACAAAACCTCATAACAAGCTGTGGCCCCAGGTGGATTATAAACTCAGTTATAAATCCAAGTGACATACTCTGTCATGGAAACCTAGTCACTATTTGGCCAGTCCTCTAATACATAACAAGGGTCCTGCTGGATCATAGTAGGGGCCCATTAGGCCAGAATCCTATTTCCCACAATGGCCAGCCAAATGCCTCCAGCACACTAATAAGACCTGTGAAAAGGGATAGAACAAACTCAGTAGCTGGCCAAACTACAGCTTGTTCCCTGGGACATCCTCTCTAAAATAATATCCACATCTGATAAAACATGCTAGAAGTGTTCAAAGTGCTTTTTTTGCAGCAGTCCTTGCAACACTTCTTTAAAGTAGGACACCAGTCACCCCATTTTGCAGGCCTGGCTTACCTAAAAAAATACTTCTGAGTTCATGGGTGTACTTTCAACTGGAGCCATCTCAGATCACACTCATAGCCACTCTGTTCATAAGCATGTCACCTGCAGCCTCTGTTTCCCTGTTTGCAAAATACAGCTTCTAAGTCATCTGCCTCACAAGCATTCTAGGGACAAACTAGATATAACATGTAGTATTTCAAAAGTACTAAAAAAGTATTCTTATACTGATGCAAACATATTTTATACAAGTAGTGCAAGCCAGACGCATAATTATCTTCTCCTGCCTACCCACTCACTGAGGAAGGCTGGGAACTTATTGCAGCTGGGCCAAATTCTGAGGTGTGGAAACAGCAGTATTAATTGTGCTTTAGATGTTGGTAATTTTAATGTACTATGTTATATCCTTGAAATACACACTCAACTGGCATTGTAGATTAGGATCATTGTAATTAGGATCATGAGATCATGTTATTATATAATGCTTGCCTTGAAAAGCAGATTGAACTTAGCTTATTTGTTATTAAACTGTTGATAACCATATCACCACTGATTAGTAATAATTATCTGAAGGACCTCTGTCTGAGTTTCAGTCAGTTACCAGCCTATATCAGCTATTGAACAGTGTTGCGGGATAGAGGTTTTATTTTGAACTGGTTTGGCTACTGTATGCCCTGACTTGCTCATTCAGTCCTTACTTTGCTGTGTTCTGGTGCTCTCATGTAGGTCCAAGACAAGATATCAAAAACTTTTGACTGGTTTGCTTCTTGCTCTAGCTATTGTTCATACCCTTCATCATTTGCTTGTGTCATTGTGCCATTTAATAAATAGTCCTTATTCTGAGGGATTGTTTAAGAGGAATATAAATACTGTATTTTTTGCTCTATAAGACTCACTTTTTTCCCCCCTCAAAAGTAAGGGGAAATGTCTGTGTGTCTTATAGAGCGAATATGTGTGTGCAGTAAGTCTGTCAGATGTGCAGCCCATGGGGAAGTGATGGGGAATGTGCCTGTGATGATGTGCCCATTTGAGTCAGAATATTTTTCTTCTTGTTTTCCTCCTCTAAAAACTAAGTGTGGCTTATGGTCAGGCATGTCCTGTAGAGTGAAAAATACGGTATATATTCCTTGAAACATGGAGTGACATTTTGAGGCATTGTGGGTCTTGTAATTTAAAACTTGCTTTTCTCCTTGCTATTCATATGAAAACAAATCAATTCTTATTTTCTAAGTGACATAGAACAATAAAATGCCCTTCTCTGGGTGCCCTCTCTGAAGGAGATTAGGAGGGTGACTACCCGGAAAAGGGCCTTCTCTGTGGTGGCACCCCAATTGTGGAATTCACTCCTCAGAAAGGTTTGCCTGATGCCATCACTTTATTCTTTTCGATGCCAGGCCAAAACCTTTTTATTTTCCCCATGTTTTAAGACCTGACTGTTTTAATTAGGGTTTTATTATTAGCTAAATTTTAGGATGCTATGTTTTAATTTTTTTCTTACATTTTGTATTGTTAAACTGTCCTGAGATTTTGGTAATAGGATGGTCTACAAAAGTTTTAAATACATAAATAAAACTCAACAGAGGAGAATTTCCTTTGTGTGAAACCTATTTATTCAAAATCCTATTTGGACATTATGTTTGCACATGGATTTCATAACCTGCATTGTCTCAACAGCTACTACAGCCCACCTAGAGGTGCTTCCAAGGCCACCTGCTAGTTGCTGAGTTTACATCTGGGAATTGCTTGCATCAAATACTTTGCTATGTGAGAGGAAAATTCAAGAATATCAGTTAATATTAGACTTCAAGCACTGAGAACTTGGGAGAATGGCTGTAACTGAGTGTTAGACCACACACTTTGCATGCAAAAAGTCCTAGGTTCCATCCTCAGCATCTCAAGTAAAGACTGAGAAAGATTCCTGCCTGAAACTTTGAGAGCTACTGCCAGCTGGAGCACTACAGAGGGTTAGATGAACAAGTATAAGACAATTTTCTCAGGCAATTTGTAATTGTCCTCCTTTCTCTGTCCATAGATCGTATCCACTATAGAAGGAACATCTGGCAACTTTGGAAAGGGATTTGCACAGAAGTCTGCATACTACTTATGCTATGCTTCAGTTAAAAACAGTATGGTAAGAAGGCTATGCACGCAAGTTAATTCAGTATGGTAGGGGTATGGACTGTCTTTCAGCCAAATTCCATTTTGGAGAGGCTTTTGGGGTGGGGGTACATTCCAGTGGGAGCAGGGGTGAAAGATGCCAGAATATTTTAGTTTAAAGCTCTTGCACTGAGTATCTAAGCTTTAGGAGAGGCTTTCAGTCCTTTAGAATAGGGAAAAACCCATACAATAGGTGGGAGACCATCAAACAATTCACAGTCAGGGAAAGGGGACAAACTGTGATGCAGGAGGACTGGGTTTGAATGATGGGCCTGAAGTCCTCCACCACTACTTTATGAAGGCTGCTTCTTTTCAGAACCCCTCAGAAGAGGTAATATATGATGTGACAATCCTGCCTGAGAAATCACCTCTACCTTCTGGATACAGTTACATTAAAGAATTTTTGGATCCAAGTGAGTCTACCTGTTTATTTCTCTGTTTTGTTTTTAAAATCTGTTAACTTCCAGTTCCTCAGTGCAAATTGACATGTGGCCTGCTTGTTGGTAACCTGTGGCTTGTAGCTCAGGCCAGTGTGGAACTTTAATAAGTAATGTGTACAATTGATATGTCATAGAAGCCTGTATTGCACGGTTATATATCTGGTGATTATTAATTGGGTGGTAAATCACAACAAAGGTAACAAAATGCAATCAATGGATACATGAAACTCAAAAATCCCAGGATTTCTCTGGAGGCAATGATAGATTTGGAAGATGCTGTGAGGGATCATGTAGTACCTTGTCACTGTGACAGAAGGTTATGTTCCAAAAATTTGTGGTGGGCTGCCATACGATAGCGCCTCTTCGATCCTATTGCCATTCTTTTTTCTCTCTTGAACTCTTTTGTCATTTTGACATGGAATAACTTTGTGTATCCTTACTTTTTAGAACAATTTTTTGCAGCTTAAGGTTTTTTCCTTTTCTCTTCGCATCCCCGCCCCCAGCCACTTATGTCAAGAACAAGAAAGAACATTTCGGAGATATTTGTTAACGCTCTCAAATGGCTTCTGTTTTTATAACAAATGTTGACTACTCCTGACCTATTTTTGAATAATCCTTTAAAGAGTCTGGCCCAGACTCCTGTAAACCTCCAAGTTGGAAGAGTGCATAATTTCTCAGCAGTTTGTACAATGCTTATATCTGCCAAATGTATTTATTTAGTTCTATCTACATGGCAATTTGCAGAGAACAGGTTTGACAGGGCTCTTCCTGAAGGCACTTAAACTTTAAAAATAGACATAGGGAAAGAGGAAGTGGTGGGTGGATGGAGTCAAGGGTAAACTATGGAAGAATATTTCTGTTTGTAAGTGAAGTGAAAGCATAATCTCAGAGTTATTCCATTGTTTTGTAGCAGGATGTTATGGCCTAATGTTACACAGCTGGTTGGCAATAGACCAAGTTGGATGTGGGACTTGAAGTTGTTTTCAGCTCCTTTTGTAACATTTGTGAACATCTGATTACTCAGAGGTCAAATAACCAGTCACTTTAAAAAAAATTGGTTGATTGACAGATTGTGCATTTACCAAGAATCAGGTGGTTCCATGAGTCATAAAACTGATCAAGCAAGCTAATGTGACCTGATCTTGTGATGTTATGTTTGAATAATTTGCTCCTGCCTTAACTGTGAGATCATTAAGCATGGACCTCTTTGTACAAATGTAGAATGGTAACACTGGGCTGTGACGAAATCTCTCTCTTCCTGTGAGGCAGTAGCTCTGCATACCATTCAGGTCATTAATACGCCTGTTATATTTTTGTGTTCACAATTTTTTTACAGTACTTGCACCAACTTCTCATGCACCAAAACGTTTCCTCTACTCATGATCAAACTCCTTTCCTGCCAAATTTTCCCAAAGACATTTGCTAGCCCAAATACATCCCAATGCCACATCAGTTTTTAGAAATTAATCTACAAGAGCCTTAGCTCCCCAAAGGCTCCTTTCATGGAGTCTCTGGATTACTTGCCTAGCTAGTCCCTTAGATAGCCATTCTCAGACATTACCCATCTTCCAGAGTCTAGATTCTTCTCAGTTCCCATTGCTTCTTACAATTTCAGGGCTCACTTCAGAGCCCATAACTCACAAATGTGGGCTGATCAGGAGGAGGACAGTCTCCCACTATTCCTCACCTGGTTCCCTTTTATTACTTTGTATCCATGATGCCTTTCCCCTTACTTTAGTTTCTAGAGCCACCAATTCCACACAATCATAAACTTTCCTTTAGCCCTCTTCTCCACAGGGCACCTGAGCCCTTCAAGAGGAGATGTGCAGCATCATTTGCACATAATTCCAAGTTCAGTAAAAACATAGAAACAAAGTGAGTCAGAAAGGGGTCCTCCCCTGGTCATTTGGTCTGACCCCCTGGTTTCAGCCAACTCTGTTCCTATAATCCACAACATGTGGTTGTCCAAACTGCTTCACTGATAGGCCTCAATCACCTCCCATGAAACCCATCCCATTCTCTAGGGGTTTCTGACCCTCAGAGAGTATCTTCTGACATTTAACCTGAAACCTAGTTCCAGGATGTTTTCTTGGAATGCATCCTGCCCTGCTGGCATTAGTCCAATTAGTGCTTTGAAACAAGCTTATCACCTTTTCAGAATCCTCTGGAAAAACTAGGATTCTGATTCTTCTAATTACGCAACTCAGAGGTGGCCAATGGTTGTTAATCACACAAAAACAAACACAAACCCAGGCAGAACCTGTCACGGTGGCATCTGCCCTTTCTTGCTGTTAAGTTATGACCTGCTCACTCTCGAGCCCAATGCAATAAATTCTTGCAGGGAGAGGTATCATGCCCCCGCTCCCGCCTCTCTCCCTTTTTCTCCACAAAGTGTTCCAGTTTTCCTTCCAGGCCTTACAAGCACCAGCTGCCTGTGGTTTTAGAGATAAATCAGAATCAGTCCTCCTCATTAGGTTTGTCTCTACCTTCCCTCCAACACCTTCTACCAAAAATCCTAGTCCAGCTAGGAAATCTCTCCCTGCCAAGTTACAAATTTCCTCACCCAGTACAAAATCACACCACACAACGGTTGCACCATGCTCATATTTTACCTGAGCAGGTTCAAATATTTTTGCTTTTACCAGATTACCTCCCACTCCTTGAGCCATCAGGAGCCATCCCTTTTCCCAATCTCATTCCATCTGGAATCATATTCATTGTGGAGCAGGTAGCTCCAGAGCCTACCATAAATACCATGCCTTTCCCAAATGGTTCTACTTTCAAATTTATCAAAGGTTCCCAGTGGGTCCTCCTAAAAGGAGACCCCTGACCTTCCTAATTTTGTCCTTATCCATGAGAGAAATCAACCTCTCCCCTCAGCTCACTCAGGGTACTCTCATTTGACGTGCCCCACCTTTCCACATTGATAGCATCCTGTGCTTAATCCTTCATTCATTCGCCCCCTCCTATGTGTGGGCTGAAGTCCCCTTCCTTGACCTCATCCTCTACCTGACTTACTCCGATTTCTTCTTTTGGTTGTAGGGCATAGATTCCTACAGAGGCTGCTTGTAACCAACAATCAGCATAGTCAGATTCTTCTTGAGAGAAAGGGTCCTTATTATTTACATAAATGTTTAGGGCCTGACATAACCGTCCCTCATCTGCTCCAAATCGGAGCCAGAATATTGCTGGGGGTCAAATACTAATCTTTTCTCTACTTTTTCATGGGGTGTAGGAAAGTCCTTCCCAGTGTTTCAACATCCATCCCAGAGGACTGTTGGGAGGATTTTGGGGTAATTTGTCCTGTTCTTGCCTTCCTTGGGCTTGGCTTTTGATCCTGAGGATCCCATGCCTGTCTTTCAGATCTCTTAGTCCCTAGTAGGTCAGGAGCAGAACCTGCTCTCATTCCTAGTGGACTTAACACTCGCTAGTGACCCTCAATAATTTTCCCGAGGCTTCCAGTCAGTCAACCAATGCATCCACTCTGTCCTTCTCCGGCCGTCCTCCTCACAGAGGATAGGAACCGCTGGTCCAGACTCCACACTCGCTTCGTACTCCTTTGTACGTCTCAATCACTCTCTCTCAAGCCTCACACAGGGGGTTCTCCCTCCTTCCCAGAGGTTTCCTCCCCTCTGTTCACCACCAAGGTAGTACTGGGAGTCCAACGTGCTTCTTACCGTGGTCTGTGCACAGAGTTGCCTGGCGACTGTGGCGTTGGCTCCTACCCATTGGTCCCACCAACAGAGCCCCTTCCCAGCTGCTTCTCTTTGTCCCCATATTTCGTCCAAAATTTTAAAGCTGCGCCTAGGTGGTCCCTCCACCTGACCTAGACTGCTGAAATCGGCAGGACGTGTCTCCCTGGTACAGGCTGGAGAAATGCCTAGGACGAGCCACTATCTCGGAAGAGCCCCCAGTTGTAAGGAATGAAATCCAAGCAATGACGATACAGGAGGCAGAGTACCAAGCAGCAACAGGTTTAATACGTTCTGGCCAGACCAGGCACTCACCCCAAAGGTAGTGCACTGGAGGAGCAGTTTACACAGCCTTTTATTCCCTACTTCACACGCAAAGTCTCTGCCTCCTTTCTCCCATTGGCTGGGATACTGGGAATTCACACTCTTCTCCGTCCGCCTTCATCATACTACTCCTTGGTATGTTACCCCCACCTGCTCATACGTCCCATGTTCATGTTAATAACCCTTTGAGTCATAATAGGAGGCACCACTAATATGCATTAGCTTATTACGCAGCCGTACTTTGGGTTCTAAGTTCAAAAGTTTAATGCCATGTCTACCAATTACATCTTGTAGTCTATTAGTTTGTGTTAATCACAATAACTTTATTAATCATTAAGTGATCTGTATAGCTTTACCTGTTCTAGTCTGTTAATCACAATACCTTTATTAATCACTAAGTGATCCTTAGCTTTACCTGTTCGAGTTTGTTAGTCACAGTAATCTTCTACTTCTCACAGGTCATTAATATGCCTGTTATATTTTTGTGTTCATCTTATTGAGGGATGTTCTTTCCATAACTTCCCTTTGACCACAACTGTCCTTAAATGAGCTTATATCCATGTTGCAAACAGCCAGTGTGGTACAATGGTTAAAGTGTTAGATGGGGATTAGAAGTTGTGGAGTCTAGTCTCTGCACAGCCATAAAGCTCACTGGGTGATGTTGGACTAGTCACTGACTCTCAGTGAGGTTAAAAGGGAGAAAAGGGCTGTGTAAGCAATCCTGGGCTCCTTACAGGAAAAAAGCAGCAGGAGGAGAATAGTGATGATGATGAATGTTGGCTGGCTTTCTGTGATTCATTTGGCAAAAGGATGCATATGCTAGTTTGATTAGTTCAGATCATTTCAGACACCTGCATTTTAGGAGCAGGGGAGGAAAATTCTTGTATACCAAAGCAACAGTGTCAATTTGTGGCAGTATGTATTACAAATTCCACAGCGAGATTTAGAAATGTACTTTGACAGCTGAATGCTGAGTCTAAGGTTAGGGTTATGCTGCAGGTAGTTTACCACTTTTGCATTAGATCATCAGGTGAATTTGAATGTGGATGCAAACTAGGCTCTGCAGTCTAGCATGATTGAAGTGGGCCTGGGGTATTATGTTGGTAACAGCCCATACACTTAGATACAGAACCTTAGGCCTGGGTTCCAAATTGGCAGTCTCCAGAAAACTGTATCTTCCACTCCTTTCACCAGTTCTTAGGTGCTTTCCTGGCTTTTGTGCAGGTTTTCTCTATACTGCAAGGTTGAAATGCTTTCCTTAAGGCTGAATTACTGGCATTCTCAGCACCAACAGGTAGTGGGGGTTTGTATTTGTATTTTTCCCCTAACCTTTTGCCATTCTGATCCCACTGCTGAGAGCTTCTCTGAAAGAGAATTAAGCCTTTGGGCTGCAAGAGGTTCCATATCCCTGTTATACCTTTCCTTGGCCTCATAACACAACTTTTGTATAGATGAAGGCAAGATAGTCTTATTATTCTGTTGCCCTTTGAGTGCAAGTTCCTGTTTCTGCCTCTGGCTGCAGAAGTCTCCATCTCCAAGAAGAAGAGGCTGTGTGTCAAGCTGATTCCATTGGGTGCAGCAGAAACTGCTGTGACTGACATCGTGCTCAGCAGCAAGAGTAAAGTGGTCCCACACTACATGCGCATAGGGTGAGGTGCTCTTACCCCTGCCCCTTCTTCTTATGTTGCTACAGCCCTTTTTTGACCTACCTAGTGTGGTTTGTTTTTTGTATTCCTTCTAGGGAAATGAGTGGATTTGCACTTTGGTATAAAAAGGAGCATGTTCTCAAGCCAAAACCCCTCCCTAGGCCACGCAACATCAGTCTAGAAATGAAACAGCTTTCCCTGGAGTCAAAGTAAGTTTTAGAGATTTTCGTGTTTATAGATTCTCTTTGCCTGTTCTCCCAAGTGTTAAGAGTCCAAGGGTCCATAACACACCCTGGCTTCCTGGTTCCAATAGCATGCATTTTTAGATAGTATGAAGTGCAGAAATGACTGGGCAGTAATAAGAGCTGTTCGTCTCCTCTCAATTGCTTACAGTTTATTCCAGTATCTCAGCAACTGTAGTTCATTGATAGTGGCTGGATTAGACTTTTGTTCATAAAATTGGGTCATTAAATCCCCATGCCATACTTTTGTCTATCAGTTTTAAGAATGCTTGAAGTTTTAAACAAACTTGTGTGCCAGTTCCTGGTTTCTTCTTTTCTGAAGGAGGCCAATGATCACTGCCTGCCAGGGTCTCCCAGTCTAGTCCTTGGAGCTGGGGGGACAGTGTCTTAATTGTGACATGATGCTTTCTGTAGATTGCAGGGATTTCTAAGGCTCAGCATGATGGTGAGAATAAGCCCCTCATCTACACCCTAACTCTGGGATGTGTCCACATGTTCAGTGGAAGGTTTGGGAAGTTACTTGTCCTTCTCTAAACCTGGAAAAAGGATGGGAATCTCACTAGAAATAAAGTAGTAGTAGTAGATCTGTGCACGTGTTTAAACATGCAACTCAAATGAGGTTGGAAGAGCTATGAGGAAAACAGATTCCGAGGAATCAAAATTGCAGCTTTGTCTGGCACTCAGAATCTGCTGGTAGACTTTGTAGAGTTCTTGTGAACCACTTACCAATTTGATCCTTTCAGTGCAGACCTTCCATCAGAAAACCCCACAGCTCCATCTGTTCCCAAAAGACAAGCTGCTCTGAAGCGACATGAGTCCATATATGAAAGTTCAAACGTCTGTGGCATCTCAGGTAGGTATCACTAAATTTTAGGTTGAAGCAGTAAAATCATGCCTTTCCCATTTACACATGGCTTTGGAATAGTGTCATTCTGAGCTATGTTTACTGTTCCTCAGTCCTTCTCCATTCCTTCAGCTCTGTCCCTGCTTTCATGGAAAAATAGGGCAGGATGCCACTGTGGCCTTACATGTTGTTTCTTGAGGCCTGATGCAGTTGGTTTGTGGTATTCCTTCAACAGTGAGGCACAGTGTAAGACTTTGTCATGTATTGAGGGTGTGGTAACACTGTCCTAATTTTTCCATTAGGTTTACTAAAGATTTTTACATAGCCATCTGTACCAGCATGATGTGGTGGTGAGAGTGTTGGACAGGGCACTTAGGAGAATTGGGTTCTTGTCCCCACCCAGCCATTAAGCTCACTGGGTGACTTTGGACCAAACTTACCTCACATGGTGGTTGTTGTGACAATAAAATAGAGCTATGTAAGCTGCCTTCAGTTCCTCGTAAGACAAAAAGGTGATACAAATGCAATGTAGTAATAGTAATAGTAGTAAACTTCCTTTTCCCCTTTAGCCATGGATGGTGTTCCTTTCACCCTGCACCCAAGGTTTGAGAACAGCATCACTAGAGGCACTAATGTAAGTATTCTTCTCGCTTACAAGCATGTTGCTGGTATGTGTGCTAGAGTTTCAGTAGTAATCTAGTCATTCTCATTTAGCAAGGGATTGAACAAGGGAAGGGTTAACTTCTGCTTGTGTGGAAGGCAGAGCCAAGCAGGTCAGGCTTGCATCTACCATCTCAGACTTGGCTCTGTCTTCCATACGAGAGTAGGGTTAAGCAGTAGCTCTCAAGGAAATTTTGGAAGCATTCAGTTTTCCTTGTAATTTTCTTAGTTTGTTATTCAGATTTCTGACGTGTGCTTAGACAAAGTTGCTCCTTGCTTCCTGTTTGTTGGTCTCTGTAATTTGCCGCATTACCACCGCTGCTTAAAAATAGTTTTGTTCAAATTAAAAATAGTTAACCCATCCTAATTGTTCTTTGATGGGCATACTAACATAACATGTGCTAGTCTATGTATGCAGATCTGCAAGTTGTTCCTTATTTCCGATCCAGGTGCATCTATAACCCTCTATGATTGTGTGATTCAACAGCATTTAAAGGTGGTGACTGGGCCCGTTTGAGATGGATGGTTAATTCAGCTAAAGGATCTTTTTCTCCCAAATCCTTCTGTCAGCTGAAGCAAGACTAGCAGCTGAGACAGGCTGTTCCACTGTTGCTCCAATTGGCCTTTCCTGCCTGCTCTGCTCCTTCACTAACCAGATCACCACTTTGTGTTGAGTCCAGGTTTGCTGCCTTTGTGTTGGGTGATGCATTGGGCAAAAACCTGCTGTGGAACATGGCAAGACAGTGGGGCTGGCTTATCAGTTACCATTACACATGTACCAGTGGGGTACTTAATTGCCCGTTTGCTTCCTTTGCCTGGTTCAGTGAGATTGATAATAAGGTTTCCTGAAGAGAATAGGAATGAAGTCATGTGGGGAAAGTTTACTTACTTGTGACAATACTGGTGGTGAGGTGAAGAATTTTTGGAAGTTAAGGTATGGGGGAATAAATTGGAATATTTGCCTCTTATTTTCCAGGCCTATTTGTTCTTTAAAAACTTGCATATCAAATCTCTTGCTGACATTGATAAAGAGGTAAGTGAGAGTACTTCATGTACTTCATGTTTAACAGTCTTGTACAGAATGCTGGTCCATTTAGTCCAGTGTTTACTGATTGGTGGTGGTTCTTGGGCACAGCATATTTCCAGCACTATTGTTTGAAATCCCCTAGGAAGAAACTTGAGCATGGAACCTTCTACATGCCAAATATGTGCTATGCTTTTCCACTTTTGTGAGTATGATGCTGCTGTCTGTTTATAAAGGCTGTTTTGTTTTGCTTTCAGTATGACTACGGGTTTGTAGCTGAAAAAACTGCAGTTGCCCGACTCCCACCCAGCATCTCCTAGCATCAAGAATGTTGAAAGAAGGTGCATTTTGAGGCCGTTATGCCAGTGGGCAGACAGCTAACTTTGCTGATGTGATGAAAAATCTCTGGTGAAAGGAACAAATTTTCTGGGGGTAGCTGAAAGACTGTAAATTATAATCTTACCTGTTGGAAGTCAGATTTCCCAGCACTATATTTTGTTATAAACTAACTTTTTGTACATACTTTTCCCAACATACTGTCATTTTCTATGCAAAGCACTACTTTTTAAAATAGACTTTTGTGGGCAGAGTTATTCCTGTACTTATTTGTGGCTTTTCCGAGTGTCATGTGTTGTGAATATGCATTGCTAGCACACAGAAGGGAAACTTTCATGGAGATAGGAAACAAATATTAACTAAAGAAGAAGTGATATGTTTGTTCCACCTCATGTCTCCTCTTAAAAGAACTAAGGATTAATTCTCTCCTCAAGACACAGTAGAGGAAAAACAGGGATTTCATTATACTCAGAAAATGCCAACCATATTTCAAAATGCATTGATTGCCATTTAATTACCAAATCCCATGACCACCTGTCCAGGAGTGTTGGGGCAGTACAAAAGTCAACAGTTGCTGCCATGTTTGGCAAACATGTTAAAGTTAATGTCACCTCTTGCACAGCCTTTGTTGTGATTTCCAGAGTGACACAATGGGAAGTTGCCTGCTGGTTCAAGAGTAAGTATTTCTTCTGCAGTGCTGTCTGGTGGTTGTTCCCTTGTGTCTTCTTCACTTCCACCAGAGGAGGGGGTCCACCTCAAGAAGGCACTTTGAGCTTTGTGCTGCCCAAAAGGAACTGCAGGACCCTGTCTATGAGTAGAGCAGTGAAGAAGTTGGCCAGCAGAACTAGAGTGATCACTAGTTTAAACTGAAACAAAAGAACAAGAGCAGGGTGAGTGCGTATGTCCTTTGCTTACTTCATTCAGTCCTATTTTGTTGTAAAGTCCTGGAGCAGGGTGAGAATTTTTCCACACTGCCTTGATTTGACAGAAATCCATTTAGTGCAAAACAGACAATTAATAGTGACAATATTACTACATGTCATTAGATTACAACTTGGTAAATAATTAATAGCAGTCATACATTGTGGATGGAGAAATCTTCAAGATCAGGTGAAATGTGTTTCTTTCTAGTGCTGAACCTTTGATTTCTGCTCCAAGTAAGGTGAAAGATAATGTTCATATATATGCTAAGGCTTATAGTGATTCCTACCAACAGGTAATGCAAACATGGTACCAAATTTATCATTCTGGGAAGCTATTTTCATCAGGGAATAAGTTATAGTAGACAAGTTTTACAGTACCTGTGTAACCTAAGCTCTGTGATGTGACAGATTTTTCACTCCATCAAATATAGAAAATGGACATTTTAATTTCTGTCTCAGAATAAAACAATGTTCTACCTAACAACTGGCAAGCCGCGAAATCTTAAAAGGCTTTGAGGTATTTTGCCTAACCCTCACCCTTGCCTAGAGTCCTCTCATCTATACAATGTATAGATCTATTAATTTCTTAATTGTTCCTTATCTCTGACATACTTCTGCACTGTAGGGAGCATGGACACTACTTGAACAGTGACTGATTCTCATGTAAAAACCTTTCTTGTTGCAAAGTAGTGTATTTTAGCCATGGCCCTTAAGTAGCAGCATGCTTGTTCAAAAAATAGTACAAAATGGAATTAAAAGTGGATTCTAAACCATAGCACTTATACTTTAAGTCATCTGCTTTGCTGGGAAGGATAATTTACTCTTAATTTTTTTAGGCATCTACTATTTAATCTATTTGGGTAGAGAAAGCTGTGGTCTACTTGTCAGAACATAATGCAATATTCCTTCCAAACATTTGAGTAGCTGACACAGTTTAATAGTTGCCCCAAACCTGGCAACAAGACAGCCATTTTTTTGTTCTCAATAAAACCCTACATTAGACGGAAAAAGATGTCTGTAAACTGTATGTAGCCTGTAGATTCTACACTCAAACAGCAGCTAGTTAGGCCTTAAAACACCCCTCAAAAGTTGGGTTAAAATTACAGCAGGTGAGAAAATCCAAACCTTATACATGAACACTCTTGCAGGTTCTCGCACCTTTGTGTGTGAATGAAAAAGTGATTTCCATGACTAAAGCCAGCAAGGAGCCTGACTACTCACCTCTGTTGGAATTTCTACCAGTCCAAACTGTTCGCTGAACTCTGGGGAAGAGCCTGTCAAAAGGGCTACAATGGCCAGTCCTGACAGGATGATACTCCATAACAGGGGCTTGTTTTCCCGCAGGCTTTCCATGAATGGATGGCCCTGTAACAAAAGAGAAGGATGGAAAGAGCATTCAAGTCAGTGCAAGTTCCGAAGTAACAAAGCAGGGCCAAAAGCAAAACTGCAGATATTACATAAGCAAGGCTTAGGCAAAACAGCCCTGATCTTCAGTGCAAGAACTGCTGCTTAAATTCAGGTTTGTGACTTGACTGATTGTAACTATCTCTATATTCCCAACCGTACTAGCTTTGAGGATTTGCAGAAGGTCCAGTGTCACTAATTTCTTCCAACAATAACTAGACATACTTAGCTTTTCTCAGGTTTGTTGTCAGGACACCCTTAACACTGAAACTGCCATGGCTGTGCTTCCAATTATCTGTTTTGGGCACAATTACGTTCTAATAATTTTTCCTAGTTTAGGGAGGGAAAAACTTTCAAAGATGTGGACTGCAGACCCTGAAACCTGGGCTTTACACTTAAATCAGCAAAGCTTGCTAGCAGTGCCTTTAAGCAGGCATGGTAAGGCACCAGCATGAGGTGGTGGAGCAACGAATTTGCCAGTGCAGAGAATCCACCAGCAGCGGCATGTGCTTCAGAGAGCTCCACCAGCCACTGGTATTTGTCACAGTAAGGATGCTGCTGCCAGCCATCTTGCTACAGGGCTCTCATCGAGGTCTCAGCACAGGGCTGACACCTTGTGAGGGCTCAGCTATGTGCCAAGACAACACAAAGGTTTGCAGTGACAAGATCAGTACTCCCTGGTGCTGCACAGTTTGCGCAGACAGCTCCCACATGAGAGCTAAGGAAACAACACCTCCTCTCCAGACTGAAACTGGCATCAAGAAGAGAAGGCGGGTTCCACCAAATTGTCATTGCAGGCTCTTCTGCTTCAGGCAGTAAACAAGCTTGTGCTGGACCTGTTCCCTCTCATTCTGGATGGCTTGGCCAATCTCGGCCCCAGCATCTCTTGGTAATTGCCACCACGCCAGTGATCTGTCTTGCAGCATGAGTCTTGAAATAGTATACAGTGGTACCTCGGCTTATGAATGCCTCAGTTCACGACCAAATCAGGTTGTGAACAGAAATTTCAGAATTTTTTTTTCTCAGGTTGCAAACTCCGCATCAGGTGACAATTGCAATTGCCCCCATCTCCCCCCGCGTGCGCCTGCAATCACACCCATCCCATTCCCCCCCGAGTGCACCCATAATCGTGCCCGTCTTTCCTGTGATTAAAAAAAATATTTACAGAACGTATTAACCTTATTTACATTGAACCTTATGGGGAAATTTGACTTGGCTCATGGCCAATTTGGGTTCCGACCAGAGTTGTTGAACGGATTAAGTTTGTGAGCCAAGTTACCACTGTATTAGGCTCAGCATAACTGGTACACCAAGGAAAGCCATGAAGAAATCATGGTGCACCATACTGAGCATATCTTACCTTATAATTAATGGCGAATGTAGCCATCTGCATAGCCATAGACATAATGTAAACAGTGCTGTTCACCAAACTGGGTTCAAATTCTTTGTAGAGATCCACAAAGTCGTCTTTCCTTAAAGACAGAAAAGTCCTTGAGAGTTTGTATCCATAGAATGCAAGCTTTTCATTTATGCTAACATAAACAAACATGAATAAAACATAGCACAAACATGCAAATATTCACTACAGGTTTCCATTTGAAATTCTCAATTTGCATACTTTCTTCTGAATCACTCTACATATGCTTGGCCTATACTTAACTTTGCTGCTACTCCCTCCATCGCAAGGGATTTATTTATTTATTTATTATTTATTAAAACATTTATAGGCCGCCCCATTGCAACAAAGCCTCGGGACGGCTAACAGCATGAATTAAAATACAATAGTAATAAAACAATTTTAATTTATCCCTCCCCCCCAGAAGGGATAAATTGTCCATCCTGTTTTTATAATTCTATGCCTAAATCCATGTAGTACTCACTTGGGTTCACTGCGGGCCTGTGCACCTCGATATAGATAAACGAGGCTGACAAAGTGGACCATAAACTGCAACATCACTGTAAGAACTGTGTAGAGATTGAAGATGTTGGGGAGTGGACGCTCCCGGGAGAGTGTCTTCAGAGGCTGGAAACAAGAAGACAGAAGATAGCATCAGAGTTCCACAAGTGGCCCTGGGTTTGGGAGCTCGTAAGGGGAACTAGTGTAGTCTGAGCCAACTGTAGACTGAAAATACAACCCCCATTTGTCATGAACAAAATAAAGGCTGTTGATTCAACATAACCAAGACAGATAATAGGAAAGTTCTCCTGCTTTGGAGTGGGCCTATTTTTAAAACAGTCTTAAAATGTGCAAGGGTTGGAGCAAAAGATGCAAATGATGAGCATTAGAGACTTTGCTGGTAAGGGGAATAGATGGCCACTTGCAAGTGCTTATTTTGCACAGTCCTAGTCATGTAGCTGGGGTACAACACCATGAAGCACGGAGAACAGAACTTCAGGTGCCTAGCTTCCACTTGAAACATACAGCCGCAGGCATGGGGCACAATTGTGAAAAAGTATGCTGGTAACCAGGCTATATGGGCAATATTCCATATTTGAAACACATAAGGAGTGGAGCTAAGCCCATACTAATTAAGTCGATTAAATTTAGTCTGCCAATACCATCCATAACCCTTGCACAGACAGACAAGACACTCTCTGAGCTCAAGTCCTTCAGTACCTCCCTCCTCCTTACCTTGGACCTGGAGATGAAAAGGAAGCAGCCGGCCAACAGCAGGCCCTGCAGTGTTGCTTGGAAGTCACTGAACTTCACCCCTTCCAAATAAAGGACACTCTGGCTGTAGGCCAAGATGAGTGCATTCAACGCCAAGATCTTGAACATCTGCAATGTAGTGACCAGGGTACAGCGGCCCTGCTTGATCACATGACAGACTGCAGAAAGAGCAAGAGAGCCTCTGCTTCTTTCTTCATTTTTTACACACACACAGCCAAAGCACCAGGAAGGCCACTATGAGGCTTTCATATCCCACTTTTTCCTTTTTTAAGCAACTCAGCATGGCTTACATCATTCTCCTCCCCCGCTCTCCAGCTTACCCCTGCAACAAAAACCTTATGAGGCAGGTAGGGCTGAGAGTCTGAATGGCCCAAAGTCACCCACAGTTGGTTGCACTTCTGGGGATAGATCCAATTAATTTAGAAATGCAATCCTCAAATTGCATGGAGCACAGTTAAGAGCTACTAATGATAATTCCTTCCTGGCCAATTCTCATACACAGAGTCAGACTAACATTCCCCTCCATGTATTGTAGGAAGAAAATAAAACTTACATTGGCTGTTAAGTACATTTGATTTCAAGGTTGCAAAGGAACATCACCACATAAATAGCACAAGGAAGGAGCTCAGCTGGTGCTTTGACAAAGGATGGTTCTATCCATCAGGACCTGCGAGCACACACATCTGCACGGCACAAGGTGCTGGCTGAATGCACACTTCCTTCCACACTTACTGCACTGTATAGAAGAGAGCTTGGAGGTGAAGGGAGCTGCAATGCTGGCATCGCCCAGCTTCACAATGGGTACTTGCTCCTCCTCCAGATCCTTCAGCACCTGACTGATCCTCTCCTGTTAGAAAAGAGGTGGGGGAGAGGAATGCAAGACCCTAGTTTAACATACAGTCAGGCTCTTGATCAAGCCCTCGATAATTACATCCTGTCTGAACAGCAATAAAACAAAGCTGTTCACTGAAAGGACATCAAAAGGAGGGCAGCGCACAGCTTTGTCCAAGGGAATGTAAAATGTCCCAGCCAGACTGAGTTTTTCTCTTGGTGCCTAGGATTAGGGCACATCAGCTGCCATCCACCCGGCACTGCAATGGCTGTGGGCACAGAGGAGACTGGGAAGGGAGGAAGGCACCTCTAAAACTTACCCGCTGCATGGCAAGCTGCTCCTCCCGATGCAGCATGACTCTGTGCTTGGCTGCCCGGGACGTGGGCCTCATGTTGCTTCCAACCACCGAAGCGGGCAAAGCAGGTCTCCCATCAGTGGGTCCATCACGAGGCCTCTTCCTGCGCTCAGGGATGCGTTCAGGTGCATTGGCCAGTAAAGCCACCCCTGCAAAGATGGAGCAGATCATGAATGGCACAGAGGACAGCAGGAATGGTCAGACAAACTGCTTGCAGGGGCCGGCACTTGGGGGTTCTGAATTCCTCATCCAAGGGAAACTAGAAGGGGCCTTTTAGAAGGTGCAGTGGGGAACATGTCAATGGGACCCAAAAACATGCTATCTTGAAAGATTAAGAGAAGGTAAGGATCCACTGGAGAAGGAAATGGCAACCCACTCCAGTATCTTTGCCATTAAAACCCCATGAACAGTACCAAAAGGCAAAAAGATAAGATGCCAGAAGATGAGCCCCTCAGGTTGAAAGGTGTCCAATATGCTACTGGGGAAAAGCAGAGGGCTAGTACTAGTAGTGCCAGAAAGAATGAAGCGAATGGATCTAAGCCAAAAGGACACTCAGTTGCAGATGCATCTGGTGGTGAAAGGAGAGTCCGATGCTGCAAAGATCTATACCCCATAGGAACCTGGAATGTAAGATCCATGAATTAAGGCAAGCTGGATGTGGTCAAACAAGAGATGACAAGACTGAACATCGACATCTTAGGAATCAGTGAACTAAAATGGACAGCAATGGGTGAATTTAATTCAGATGACCATCAGGTATACTACTGTGGGCAAGAATTCCTTAGAAGAAATGGAGTAGCCTTCATACTCAATAAAAGAGTAGGAAAAGCAGTACTGGGATACAGTCTCCAAAATGCCAGAATGATCTCAGTTCAAATCCAAGGCAAACCATTCAACATCACAATAGTCCAAATCTATGCCTGAACCACCGGTGCTGAAGAGGCTGAAGTTGACCAGTTCTATGAAGGCCTACAACACCTTCTAGAATTAAAACCAAAAAATGATGTCCTTATCATCATGGGGGATTGGAATGCTAAAGTAGGAAGCAAAAAGATAACTGGAATAACAGGCAAGTTTGGCCTTGGAGTACAAAATGAAGCAGGGCACAAGCTGGTAGAATTTTGTCAAGAAAATACGATGATCATAGCAAACTCTTTTCCAACAACCCAAGAGATGACTCTACACATGGACATCACCAGACGGTCAACACAGAAATCAGACTGACTACAAGCTCTGCAGCCAAAGATGGAGAAGCTCTATACAGTCAGTAAAAACTAGACCAGGAGCTGACTGTGGCTCTGATCATGAGCTGCTTGTTGCAAAATTTAGACTTAAATTGAGGAAAGTAGGGAAAAGCACTAGGCCACTCAGGTATGACCTAAATCATATCCCTGATGAATATACAGTAGAGGTGACAAATAGATTTAAGGAATTAGATCTGATAGACAGTGCCTGAAGAACTATGGATGGAGGTTCGCAATATTGTACAAGAGGTAGCAACTAAAAGCATTCCAAAGAAAAAGAAATGCAAGAAAGCAAAATGGCTGACTGAGGAAGCTTTACAAATACCTGAGGAAAGAAGGGAAGCAAAAGGCAAGGGAGAAAGAGAAAGATACACCCAATTGAAGGCAGAATTCCAAAGAATAGCTAGAAAAGATAAGAATGCCTTCTTAAATGAACAGTGCAAAGAAATAGAAGAAAGCAACAGAATAGGGAGGACCAGAGATCTCCTCAAGAAAATTGGAGATATGAAGGGAATGTTTCATGCAAAGATGGGCATGATAAAGGACCAAAATGGCAGGGACCTAACAGAGGCAAAAGAGATTAAGAAGAGGTGGCAAGATTACACAGAAGAACTATACAAGAAAGAGCTTAACGTCCCTGATAACCACGATGGGGTGGTCACTGACCTCGAGCCAGACATCCTGGAATGTGAAGTGAAATGGGCCTTAGGAAGTCTGAGCAACAACAAAGCTAGTGGAGGTGACAGTATTCCAGCTGAGCTATTCAAAATCTTGAAAGATGATGCAGTAAAAGTGCTACACTCAATATGCCAGCAAATTTGGAAAACTCAACAGTGGCCACAGGATTGGAAAAGGTCAGTTTACATTCCGATCCCAAAGAAGGGCAATGCCAAAGAATGTTCAAACTACTGCAACATTGCACTCATTTCACATGCTAACAAAGAGATACTCAAAATCCTACAAGCTAGGCTCTAGCAGTATGTGGACCGAGAACTACCGGAAGTACAGGCAGGATTTCGAAGAGGGAGAGGAACTAGAGATCAAATTGCCAACATACGCTGGATCATGCAGAAAGCTAGGGAGTTCCAGAAAAACATCTACTTCTGCTTCATTGACTACGTTAAAACCTTTGATTTTGTGGATCACAACAAATTGTGGCAAATTCTTAAAGAGATGGGAATACCTGACCATCTTATTTGTCTCTTGAGAAACTTATATGTGGGTCAAGAAGCAACAGTGAGAACTGGACACGGAACCACTGATTGGTTCAACATTGAGAAAGGAGTTCGGCAAGGCTGTATACTGTCGCCCTGCGAGCACATCATGAGAAAGGCGGGGCTAGATGAATCACCAGTTGGAATCAAGATTGCTGGGGGAAATATCAACAACCTCAGATATGCAGATGATACCACTCTCATGGCAGAAAGTGAAGAGGAACTAAAGAGCCTCTTGATGCGGGTGAAGGAGGAGAGTGCAAAAGTTGGCCTGAAACTCAACATTAAGAAAACTAAGATCATGGCATCCGGTCCTCTCACTTCCTGGCAAATAGATGGGGAAGAAATGGAAGTAGTGACAGATTTTATTTTCCTGGGCTCCAAGATCACTGCAGATGGAGACTGCAGCCAAGAAATTAAAAGGCGCTTGCTCCTGGGGAGGAAAGCTATGGCAAATCTAGACAGCATACTAAAAAGCAGAGACATCACCCTGCCAACAAAAGTGCATATAGTCAAGGTTATGGTTTTCCCAGTTGCAATGTATGGCTGTGAAAGCTGGACCATAAGGAAGGCTGAGCGCAAAAGGATTGAGGCCTTTGAGTTGTGGTACTGGAGGAGACTCCTGTGAGTCCCTTGGACCACAAGGCGATCCAACCGGTCAGTCCTAGAGATCAACCCTGACTGCTCTTTAGAAGGCCAGATCCTGAAGATGAAACTCAAATACTTTGGCTACCTAATGAGAAGGAAGGACTCCCTGGAGAAGAGCCTAATGCTGGGAACAATAGATGGCAAAAGAAGAAGGGGACAGCAGAGGATGAGGTGGCTGGATGGAGTCACTGAGGCAGTTGGTGTGAGCTTGAGTGGACTCCAGGGGATGGTGGAGGACAGGAAGGCCTGGAGGAATGTTGTCCATGGGGTCGCGATGGGTCGGACACGACTTCGTGACTGACAACAACAAAGGTGATATAAGATGAAAAAGTGGTAAGATGAAAAAATGGTAGAGCCATGACATCCCACCTTTGTTGAGACTTGAAAGCATTATTGTGTGTGTGTGTGTGTGTGTGTGTGTGTGTGTGTGATTTGGTTAACCCCATATTGATTGGACTTTTAATCTAACTGGCATGTTACATATTTGTACATCTAATAAAAAATTCAGAAGGAAAGGACCAGAACTGTAATTTGTAATGTTCATTCAGGTAGGCTGATGAGTTTAGAAATGTTGCATCAACCAGTTCTTTGTGGTCTCTGTATATCACACACATGGGTGCTGTGCCTTTGCAGTGCCTCCATCTGGAAGATTCTCCTAGCCAAGTTTAGACAGGGCTCCCATCATTTTCCCAGTTCACTTTTGGCCACTGTTTTGAGTGCCTTGGGACTTTAACGTAACATTCTTTAATAACTCAACCTCATATTTCTTGCCTTTTTCTTCAAAACTTTACCTTACTATTTCCACCCACCAGTACTACTGCCACTTCCTAAGGTTCCAAGTTGGCACTACTCCTTATGAATCCTGAGTCCGACCATTTGGGCTCTCTCCAGCCCCAAGGCAATTTACAAAATGTATGGCAGTGATCTGTGTCCAATTACGTCTGTGAGATTTCCAGATTTTCCCCTACTTGGGTGATTGGCTATTAGTCACTCCATCTAGGGAAGACCACCTCTGTTCTGATCTGCTAGAAAGACTTGGACTCCGTATTAAAGAGGAGAAATCTGTTCTCATCCTCTTTGCAGACAATCCTATACATTGGGGCATGACTAGACACCTCCCGGACATGGATTTACCTGCCACCAGACCATACACGAAAGCTCTGCAAGTCAGCCTGCCACCTCCAGTCTGAACCAATAACCTGCCCAGTGGACACTTGGACATATGGCATCCACAGTGATAGTAATGCAATTCACCAGGCTCAGTATGTTGCCACTCCAGTTGTGGTTTGCCCAGGCAAACTGACTGCAACACGACCCAATTCACAAACTGCTACAGCTTCCCCCATTCTGTCAAATCCACCATTTGTGGTGGGCTGATGAACACAACCTGATTCAAGGACACTCCTTCATGCCATTGGATCCATCCCTAACTATTACTATGGACCCTCACTCTGGGGATGGAGAACCCATTGAAAACAATACAGAGCACAGGGTCTATGTACTGGAGCAAAAGAGACACATCAACTACCTTGAGCTTATGGCTGTCTTTCCAACACCTCCATGAAGGCAGACATCTACAAGTAGCCTCAGACAACACAACGGTGTTTTACTTGAACAAACGTGCTGGCACCAGGCATGCCTCCCTTGCCTGACACATGATCTGGATATGGGACTGGTGCATCTGGAGAAATATAACATGGAGGGCTGTCCAGTTAGCAGATACTCAAAACACCACAGTGGATGCCCTCAGCCAAACACCATTCCAGACTCATGGGAACTCAATCGAGACACTATGGAACATCTTCACCATATGGGGCAGACCATCCATAGACCTCCTTGCAGTGCAGGAGAATTCTGCATGTGGAGCCTTCTGCTCCAGGGCCAGGATTGGCCAGTGCTCTCACAGAGATGCCTTTCTTTTTCCATGGATGGTGACACTGTTCCACATGTTGCCCCCATTCCCTTTGATAACAAAACTAATTGCAAAAATCAAACAGGAAAACACAGAGTGCATTCCAATAACCCAATGGTGGCCCAGACAGGCCTGGTTCACAAGCTTCCTCCAGCTGCTGAATTACACTTTTCTTCACCTACCATACTGACTGGACATCATATCCCATAATCAGGGCGAGGTCCGACACCCAACTGTGAAAACACTCCATTTCATGGCCTGGAGCATCAACTCATGATGAACTTTTCAGACTTGCACCCTCAATTACAGCTTGTGCTCCAAGCAGCTCTCTGTCCAAACACAAGGTGCTCATGGTCTATAAAATGGAGCACATTTAAAGCCGATGCTCAAGAACAGGCCTTCAACCTGTTCCAAGTGCCAATCCATAAAATTCTGGCCTTTCTCTATACTCTCCAGGCTAATGGACTAAAACCATAATTCATTAAAGTATATTTGTCTTTGATCTCGTTGGTTCAGGGCCCCTTCAGCAATTCATCTGTCTTCTCCCATTCTGTCTCCAGACAGTTCCTGAAAGGATTGCAAAATCTGAATCCACCTATCCATTCCATCATGCCTGGTTGGAGCCTATCCCTAGTGCTGCAAATGCTAACAAAACCGCCTTTCAAACCACCAGCCACAATGGACCTTTGCCTCCTCTTCTGGAAGGTTGCATTTCTAGTGGGAATCATGTCAGACCAGCAAACGAGCAAGTTATGCACTCTTTGGATAGACCTTCTGCTCTTTACCTTTAAGGAAGAGAAGGTGGCCCTCCAACCAGACCACACATTTCTTCCAAAAGGCCCTTCACAGTTTCATCTGGATCAAGGCGTCCTACCAGTCTTCTTTCTGACTTTATCAACTCCCGTAGGCTCAGCACTAAACATGCTGGATGTTCAAAAGGTACTAGCCTCTTATAGGTTGTGTTCCAGATTGATAATGCCATTCCAAGAGACTGTGTGTAGCCTACGCTAAACCGATCAGTCCTCAAAGGCTGGCACACTGCATCATAGAGACAATCAAATTGGCTTACCAGCTGGCATTCCTACAGCTACTAGACCAAGCCAAAGCACATTCAACAAGAGCTACAGTGACATCTATGGCATTCCATGCCAGGATCCCCTTACAAGACCTCGGAAAGGCAACTATCTGGTCTACACCTTCAACATTCGTAAAATACTAACAGTTGGATATTAGAGCAAGACAGGACTGCTCCTTCAGACATTCTTCCATTCTCTGATGAAGACACCTCCCACTACTGTATTCAATAAGCTTGCTAATCACCCATATGTGTGATGCACAGAGACCAGGAAGAAGAAAGAAAGGTTGCTTACCTGTAACTGGCATTCTTTGAGTGGTCACCTGTGCATTCACACAACCCACCAACTGGCCCGATGTTAGTGACCTATGATTGCAGAAAATTTCCATTTCTCTCCCTTCCACAGGTCTACCATAATTTATAAAAGCGGCCTAGACTTGGGTCATGTTCTGGTCCAATTCCCAGTTCCAAGACCAAAATGTTGGTTTCCACTGAACTGGAAAAATGGTGAAAGCCCCTGCTATATAAATGGTGAAAGCCTGCCCCCCACCCCCATATAGGGGAGAAGGGGCAAGGCTCCCACTGAAAATTCTAGGCTTAGCTAGGAGAAGCTTCCCGAGCAGAGGCACTGCAGAGGCATAGCACTCATATGTATGAATGCACAGATGACCACTCAAAGAGTATCGGTTACAGGTAAGCAACCTTACTTTCTGATTAAGTGGCCAACACAGTCTTACACTTAAAAGCATTTAAATATAAAAGATAAACTAAACATTGCAAAAGGCAAGCACCATCTTCTGAAAGGTGTTCTTTCCTGTGGAAGAGGTAGCCTGCCTGTTGACAGTACATGCAGCATTTAAAAATCAAGTAAGTTTCTTTAGAAAAAGAAACTACTCTTTGCCTATTAAGCAGCTGAAACTCAAGTGAATAGACTAAGCTGTCTTTAAGCAGTGTGTCAGTCTTGAAAAGAGCAGTCTACTTTCTTTGGTTTTACATCGGGGCAGGCAATGTGGCCGTCCAGATATGGCTGGACTACAATTCCCATCAGACCCAGTCAGCACACCCTGTGAGAAGAGATATTTATTCCCTCATGTGAGAGGGTCCAATTTGGTGTTTGCCATCCATCCTTTATGTGAGCCTGTCTATTAACCTGAATGATCAGGCTCGTAGCTTGGGAGTGCTCCTGGATCCTACGCTGTCCATGGATCTTTAGGAGGCTGTGGTGGTGAGGAGGGCATCTGTACCATGAAGTTTAGCATGCCAGCTGTGAGCATTTGCTCCTCAATCAGTCCGATCAGGCAACAGTCACTCATGCTTTGGTTACTTCTCTCTGTAGGGCCGCCCTGACAGCTCATCTGGAATCACCAATTGGTGCAAAACATGGCAGCTGGGCCATGTACCACTCACCAGTGCACAATAACGTGTTTGCACCACTGCAATACTGAATGATTACTGTCAACTCAATTCATGGTGCTTTTAGCCTTTAAAATTCCAAATGTGCACTCCTGGTATGAGCCTGCTCAGTTCTAAGATCAGCAGAAGACGCCCTTCTGAAGACACTCACAAGAAGGGCCTATTTATTGGGCACATGGAAAAGGGGCTGCTCCTTTTTGATTAAGTTAAAACTCACCCACATCAGCATGCTTCAGAGCCCCCACATCATTGGTCCCATCCCCACACATCAACGTCACATAGCCAAGTCCCTTCAGTGTGGTGATCACAAACTCCTGCAATGAAAAAATAGTCATGAAAGGGGGCGGCGACCCTCTGTGGAAAGCCATGCCATCTTCCCATTGCTAGCAGAAATACCCAGGGGTTAAAGTAACGAGGCAGCAGCTATGTCCTCATTTCAAACTGGCAGTCACGGAAGGCCGAGCAGTGACAAAGGACTCCTTAGCCTCATGCTTCTGAGAAGTCTAGTTGAAGGGGAAAAGGGGATTCAGTTCTGTAGCAGGAGGCATTAAGAATACTGGAGAGAACATGGCATGGATTTAGTAGGACCCTGCCAACAACTGCATCAAACTGTCCCTCTCTGCATGCCCTTTTCCCATTCTCTCAGTGGAGCACTGCAAGCACATAGCAGAACCCCACACAAAAGGAGGGCTCTTCTCAACTCCCACGTAGAGAAAGGGCTGTGTGGTTTGCACCAGTTAGGCACACAATGGCAAGTTGCAGAAGGATGTCCAGTGCACCTCTGTACCCATGAAAAAAGTCTTTACAGATGCATCCTTAGCTTCAAGTTAGCACTGTGTGCAAAGAAGGGGCTCTTGGCAGGCCCACTTGACCTCGGGCCTTGTGGCCATGGCTCTGCATGGTTCTGGATTTTGTAGCTGTTACAGCAGGTAGAAGTGATTAAAAATGTACGACGACATCTCCCACTACATCAGCTTCTGTTTGCATGAGAAAGTGTGCACCTTTGGGTAACACCAAGTTAATCTTTATAAATCACTTGCAGAGCTTTGGGCATTGAGGAGGGGGGCAGTATAAAAATGTAAGGAATAAACTGAAAATAAGCAAAAGCTCAAACAGCCTTAAGCCAACAGCAGTTGCTCTGATCAAAATACAGTGTTGCTTCTGTCACATTTATTATCTCTACAGCTGCCTCCAAGGAACTCAGGATTATGTGTGAGCTTCCCCCTATTTAATCCTCACAGTTAACCTCCATGTGAAGTAGATTTGGCTTAAAGTGACTGGCACAAGGCCAACCCATAAACTTCATGGTGGGTTAGTGATGTGAACTTGAGGCTTTCCTCTCCACCATTTCTTTCAAAAGACCTTGTGACAGTCCAGGGTTCTAAGTTGTCAGTTTATTCCACTAAGCCACAGAACAGGATACAGATCCATGTGGCCTCCCAGATGTTGCTGGACTACAATTCCAGACGTTCTGACCACTGGCCATGCTGGCTGGGGCTGAAAGCAGTCATGTCAAACAATATCTAGACAGTCACATGTTCCCTGTCCTTGTGCCACACAGCATCTGTGTGGCTGTGTGTATGTCTGGGGCGCCTTTGCTAGAAAAGGCAGGCTCCTGTCTGTACTGGCAGAGGAACAGCTGGAATGCACAGGTGCCAAGGGGTCTTACGGATGTTGAAATGGCAGGAGAACCTCTTACCTTTTGCTTGGGTGCAACACGTGCAAAGACCTGCACGTGTGGAATGAGCCCAAGCAGCAGCTGTGGGTCCACAGCTTGCAGCTGAGAGAGGCCCTCCCCGGTGATACACAGGTTGTGATTTCTGGTCAGCTCCTGCAGTGACTGTGGGACAACTGGAAGAGTGGTGATGCCACTGATGGACTGCCACTGCCAGTTCGAACCTGGAACAGAGATCCCGGATTAGAACGGAAGCAATGAGGAGGGCCTGCTTGTTCTGTACCTCCCCCACCCCCATTTGTTCCTTCAGTACAGTTGGAAGTATGGGATTTGCTATCGCACGCTGTAGTGCTGGCTGCCAAGTTGGACAGCTTCAAAAGGAGAACAGACAAAATCACAAAGCATCAGGCTATTATTTATTTATTTAGCTTTATATCCCACCTTTTCCTCTTAAAGAAATCAACATGACTTACACCATTCTTCCTGCCGCTTTCAATCTTATCCCCAGAAGAACCTGTGAAGGACTGAGATTCTGTAACTGGCCCAGAGTTACCGGGGGAGCTCCAGGAGTGGGGAGTAGAACCCTGATCGCCTGAAATCCAGTCCACACTCTTAACCACTACACCACACTGGCTCTCACTAGTAGCTATGACTGGCTACTAGTCCTGATGGCTTTACATTACCTCCAGTATCAGAGGCAGCATGCCTTTATATACAAGTTTTTGAGGAACAGGAGTGTGAGGACGCTACTGCACTCATGGCCTACTTGTGGGTTCCTCACAGGTAGCTAGCTGGCCACTGTGAACTAAACAAAAGCTGAACTAAACAGACCTCTGGTGTGATCTAGCAGTGCTCTTCTCAGGGCAGCAGTATCCACCTTCCCTCCCTCCTGGTGCAACTTTACCTTTGTTACTAGGTGGCTGCAGAATGAGGGTCTGCTCCTTTTGGGTGAAGTGCAATTCTTGGGCAACATGGCAAGCAGTCAGAGGGTTGTCACCTGTTATCATCACTACCTGAGGAGGAGGAAAAGATGCGGGCCAATGTGACATTGCTTCAGTGCAGGAACTGGAGATGCCATGCATCCACGCTGCAGTGACTGAGCACAATGGTTCTGGATGTTTGCTTTACAAATGCTTCTTGCAACTGCATTTTGAACACCAGGCATGCAGATTAGCACAAAAGCTACACTGGACTGCAAACTGTGTTCTCTCCTGAATGTATGCCATTCCCCTGTGCAGTGTTAGAAACATGTTTTCGAAGAGAGAAATAAATTCTTTCTTGAACTTTGATCAGCACACATTTCTCCATTAAGGCAATTCTACCATCACCAGCAATACTGTGAGTTCAGCTACACATGGGCTTTCCTAACATGCCTCCAACACTTCATCCCATCAAATAGAACCAATCGTCTAGGGAGGTTGTGGGCTCTCCCATACTGGAGTCATTCAAGCAGCAATTGGACAGCCATCTGTCCGGGATGCAGTCTTGCACTGAGTCAGGAGTTGGACTTGATGGCCCCTTCTGACTCTACTATTCTATGCTTTTCTTTCCTTTTCTTTTTAAAGCATGGCTCTGATCTATCCCCAGAACTGCAGCAAAGAGCTGGAGGGAGAAATACCTATACTGTAGGAAAGAAAACCTGCTGCTTCTCCATCCCCACCCCAGAAGAGATGTACATTACAAGGAAGGGAGTTCTGAGATGCTCATAGCTAAATGAAGTCCCCCATGTTCTTCTTAGCAGGTACCTTTGAACATCAGGTGCTAAGAAACGACAGGAAAAGGGCTATTGCCTCCAGGAAGTCCACAGCTGGGTGGAAAGGCATCTGGCTGGCCAAAACGGGATAGTGAACTGGCCAGACCTTCAGGGCAATTCTTACCTTTCTTCAGCAGTTCTTCTCTATGAAGCTTACTGCATTTATTTACCTATACGTGACTATTAGTGTAAACAGGTTTTCTTCTGCAAACACAGGTGCATGCCTGGAGAAGGCCCCTCAGCTAGAGGACTGGCAACAAGTGTGAAGGGGAACTCCCTCCATCCCACACCCTTGCTCTTTATCACAGCTATAATTGGTTTATGTTACGGCCACTACAAGCCAAGCTTTATGCTCAAAGCTGCAGCAAAAGGGAAGTGAAGACTCCAGGCAAGTGGGAAAAGGGAATTAGAAAAGCAGGTGGCATTAGGAAGGTTGGCTCATCCGCTTGCCTAGGACTCCCATGTCTGGATCTTCCGCAGCCTCTCAGTCAAAGCATCCCTCTGTTTCACTCACATGATGCGAGGCATTCAGGATCTCACGGATGACTGGCTTGGAGTCCACTTTGAGAGGACAGGACACCACAATGAAGCCCACAAAGCGCAGGTCGCACTCCAGTGCCTCCCGCTTCATCTCTCGTGCCTTTGGATGAGAAAAAGGTATGTTTGAAGAGCAAGTGCAGATCACAGGTAAACCAGGTTTGGGAGAGCTCAGGTCAGGGAACGTGGACTAATTTCATTCCCCACTTGTCTCACCTTCCTCAAGGCACCGAGCTGTGATTGGAGGAAAAGCCCAGCCTTCTTCCTAGGGCAGCCAGTTCTCCCAAATTGGCCAGCTAGCCTTCTTCCACATTACTCCTCTTTGTCCTTCTCTGCATTCACTGCAGAGCTCCCCAGCCTTGTGCTCGCAGTGCACCACCTCCATGGTACCTCCTCTCATGCAATCACCTTCTCCACTGCACAAAAAGCTGATTCACTGCCAACCAACCCTTCCACTTCCTTGCTGCTCCCATCTTTCCGCCTTTTATCCTGGTAGCTCATTGTGCCCTGCTCAGTTTTTTCCTCTCAAGGCATCAAAAGCAAGTCCCCCTTCCAAAGCAGTTATCTGTGCCGCCATCACCTTGCCTTCCTTTGTCAGTATGTGAGCATTCCCTTGCCACTGCCCACCATTCAACCCCACCCCCTGCAAGCATGAACAACGTTGCCTTTGGGCTCAGGACAGCACCAGCACACTCCCTAAGTGGTCTTTGGGCAAGTCTGTGTATTACCCTCCCCATCTGAAAAACAGCCCTGCTCTGCTTATTCAGTCCTCTGAAGGCTTATGCCTAGCTTGCAAAAAGAGAGACTTGGAGCCATATCTGAGTTAAGAGGTGCTACTAGCTGGCTTGACCTTTTTATTCCTGGTAGGACTAACTCTCCCAGCATCTCTCCTTCCTGGCTATTCGGGAAGACCAGTCACCAAGGAGAAAGACCTGAAGCCATACTGAGAAGCTGGCTGCCTGCCCTGCCAGATGGTGTGCTGGGCTGCACAGGTGTTTGGAGAGAAGAGCAGAAGAAGCTGGAGCTCTTTGTACCCTTCTCCCCCATTGTAGGGGTGGGCACTCCAGCCATTACCCATAAATATAAAAACCTCCTTCACATCTTCTTCCCTGTCTGCTCTGAGAAGAGCACAGCCAAGTCAGAGGAGTTGTGGGTCTGGCATACACAGCTTCTGGTGAAGCATGTCGAATGTGCCACCTGCACTGTCTGAGGGTGGTGGTGGAGGGGGAGAGCCAAAGCCTACCTGCTGATGAGTGAGGTGTCCCAATTCCTTGTAGCCAAGCGCCAAGACCCTGGCTCCCTCCCGAGAGATCTCTGTGTGGATACTGTTGTAGCTGCTTGGGCACTGAGAAAACTACACAAAGAAAAGAGGGGAGAGATGGACAGTCAGCACAAAACTCAGAAGGAAAAGGAAGCAACACAAAGTGTGCCTTGCTGCCAACCACTGTCCACCACAAAAGCTGCCTTGCCTTTTGTAATCCCAGCTCCTAGAACCTCTTTCCAGTCATTGGCTTACCCTCAAAAGATAGGCCTGACAGCCTGCTTGAGTCTTCATCTGTTGTTGTTCTGTGCTGTCAAGTTATCTCTGACTTATGGCAGTCCTATGAATGAAAGCCCTCCAAAATGCCCTGTCTACAACAGTCTTGTTCAGCTCTTGTTTCTGATGACCATCACAGATTTGGTCTTCCTTGTCTTTTTCTGTCTTCTACTTTACCTAGCAGAATTGTCCTTTCCCAGGAGTTTTGCAGAGATAATGCAGAGTCTTCACCTCAGAGTGGTAAACTGCTGGCCCTGGGCCATATCCAGGTCCACACCATGTTCCCATCCAGCCCATGGTCCCCTCTTTGGCTTCACTCCTCGCTCTTCCTCAGCCTGCCCTTTCTATGCAGAGTAGGAATAAAGGGAACCTCCTTCTCCCTGCCCAGTGTGGAAGCCAAGTGAGGTGATGGAGAGGGATGGTGTGATCTGTTCTCTGGCCCCCTGCTGTGTTTCCAGGCCAAGAAGGGAGAAGAAACCTCTTTCACCTCACTCAACATAGAAGCTCAGCTAAAACAAAACATGGGTCCATGGTACTTTCTTTGATAAATATAATTTGCAGCTCGTCTCCTTGGTGTTCCAGGCTGCTCTGTACCCTCTTGCCTGATTTAGACACTAACAGCCAGAAAGTCTTTGGCATTCCTCAATAAAGTTGCTGTGTGACACAGAGACAGGGTGGTCTTGCTCACTCGTGGATGCACCTATGCCTCTCAGAAGTATCTAATCCTTGGCAAATTACTTCCTGGGAAGGGAAGGTTCTCTGCCCTAGTCTTAATCTCAGACAAATGGGCATTTAAAAAACAAGTATCACGGAAGATGGACTGCAAGCATTCTGATGGATTTGCTCATTTACTAGCTGGAATACTTCTGAACATTCTGATATCGCAGCAGCACAGCCAGAGGCTGGCTGGCTGGTTGGTCATTCATTCATTCATTTAGGATATTTGTATGCTGTCCTTTGCAAGAGCCTCAGGATGGCTCACACAAATAATTAATTTATGTTATGTTAGATATTTGTATTTTAACGACCCATTCACTCAAAGCATTTATAAATGATTTGATTAGCATAATGCTCTCAAAATGGTTTTACACAAAAAACTGTTGGAGACTTTAGCATCACAACTCAGATACCAAATAGTTCCATGTTATGCATGTAGCATCATGTACACATGATGCAATTAATTGCCAGCTTCTCATCCCCCTCCCGACACAAAAAAATAGTTGTACTGAAGATCAGTTTGAGTATCAATTCACAGCTATGCATCAGTTTCAGTGTCATACAAGCATTTGACAAGGCTAGTCCCCAACACCCTCTGGGCTGAATCTTGAACTGTGAGAGCACTGCACAAAAAGGAGGAGGAACCAGACTCACCAGGTGCTGGGCTATGAGAATGTGTGCACTTACATGCACAGTGCTTGCACAAGCTTTCTGCCTTAAGAACAAGAGCAAAGAATGGCTGGTGGATGGCTTTAAAAAAGACCACACAGCTTCATGCAGGGTAAGTCTCTCAGCAGCCACAGACTGTGACAGCTAAACCAGAGCGCAATGTTCACAGGTGCTATGTTTTTTGATCCACAGAGGCTCAGGGTGGCCATCAGTAGAAGCCATCTTATCTTGCTCTGCTTGCCAGGGACATCTCATTGGACACTGCTGGCTGCAGCACTGCATTAGCTGGACTACATTCTGATCTGGCTGTATTCACAGTCCAGCAAGGAGTCTGTTTAATCCTCCTTAAAAGCTACAATGTCAAATTGCCCAATACTATTTTGCAAACAGAGCGAAAATCCTACAAATATTTGAAAATGGGATAAACAGAAGTGCTCTCTATATTTGATCACAGTCAATATGGAACTATTTGTGCATGTGAAATGTAGATTCTATGTGCATTAGGAAAAATGAATTTTTCTTCTTTCATTATATGGCCTAATATAATGGTGGCACTCCCTCTGGCATGCTAACTGCAGTTTGAGACAAGGCACTCATCTAAAACTAGGTCAAATCCATGACAAGTGCAAACACCTCGTTCAAGGAGATCTAAAAGGGCTCTCACTACTAGGCCAGCATCTTTTCCATATGTCCAGTGCTGCTCAGATTCTCATACATTGGCACCTATCATTTTCACAGCAGGGTGAAAACTGGCAATAAAAGATAAACCAAGCAATTTAAGACAGACAGACAGACAGACAGACAGACAGACAGACAGACAGACAACACTGAACCTCCTTGTGCTTACCATTCCATGCAGCATCTCTGGGGCCCCCTTCACAGTTGCAATGTAACAGAGATCAGTGGAGCCGACCTTCTCATAGGAAGCCAAGACCGACATTCTTTTCAGGGCACTGGCAAAATGAAAGCGCTGGTGAATTTTCAGTCCCTGAGTTTTAATACTTCGGGGGAAAACTTTCTCATCTGGAAACAAAGAGATCGGGAAATCCTGAAAGGGTATAACAGCACCACAAGCAGCAATCTTTCCCTTGGGGCATTCTCCTGATCAGCATGGTGGGAGCACTTGCTCCCCATTCTTCAGCCAAGGGACATACCAGGTCCTCTCTCTGTGTGTGCAAAGAGGCTTCTGGAATGGCAGAAGCTACCAGAGTCAGACTGGTGCCTGTACAGACACTGACCCATGACTTGTTCTGAGAGTTGCTCTGGGAGATGAGATGAGCAGACCATTTCAAAAAGAATCATCATGGGAAACAATATTAAAATGTTTAATATTGGTTCACTAATTAATTAAAATGTTTTAATAATTAAAACATTTTAATTAATTAACTAAAATGAACCAGTTTCCACGAGATGACTGTGAGCATCATGTGGATCACATGAACAACTGAACCTGAATGATCAGGTGTCTGGAAGCAGATCGCTGGGTAATACCTGCACGAACTCTGCTCAGGGCAGAAAGGATGTGACCATTTCCTTTGCGAATGGCACCCCAGAAAAGCGCCCTCACACCTCTGCTTAAAAGGCCAGAAGCAGCAATTGCAGAGCACAGCTGCTAAGTGAGCCTACCTTTGGTCAGAGTCCACTCCACAGCAGTGAGCATGGCTTTCTCCAGTGGGTCACCCACCAGGGACCCATCATCCAGCTGCATCAGGGAGTGACAGGTGGCAATGACCCGGTGTGTTTCAATGGGAATGTCGGACACTGGAGTCACATCTTTCCCATCTCTGTGGAGGAAGCATAAGGACATGCTGACATCCCTACTTCAGCGTCGTTTGCTTTAACTGCTGATATCCTTGTCAGAAAGGCATGGACAAGAAAGAAGCAGACTATTATTACAATGAACATACGCCTTCACTTGTCATCACCAGGAAATGAGCTTTTAAAAAGGAATTGGAGTGGCTGTATTCAGACATGGGCTTTCCAGACCTCTAAATAGGGTGTGTGGAACCTGTAGCCTTCCAGATGTTGTTGTACTCTGAGACCCATCAGCCTCCAGCAGTATGGCCAATAGCCAGGAATGACGGGAGTTGTCTAAAAACATCTGGAGGGCTATAGGTTCCCCACATGCTTTCTGATATCATTTGAAATATCAGGAACAAGCAATGACTGTTTCTTCCTCTTCTTGATCACATACTTTAATGTCTTCTCAAGTCAGAGTTTGCCCTGACTCTGGAGAGGTAGAGGAAATCCCATGATAAATTAGACTGAACTCAGTTTATAGATCATTACAGAGTCCATTCTGTGGCAATGAAAAGGGCAATATGCCAGTATTTCGCCTCCTCCATTGTGTCTTCACAGTGCCATCTGACCAAGCTTTTCTGGGTGGTTTGAGGGCTGTTACTACTGGGCCCATTGGAAGAAATTACTGAACCCTCAGTAGCACATGTTGACGAATTTGTTGAGCACTTCAAAGATAAAACTGCTCAGATCCACTGTGAATTGGACTCTGCAACTCAGCCAGATCCTGTAAGGGATGTATTCAGTGTGGCATTCTTTGGTCCTGTTTTATTGGATGAATTTCACCTTTGGATAGGCTCCCCAGAGAGGTGTGCCTGCCACCATTGCTGTTATCATTCCGGCACCAGGCAAAGATGCATCTCTTCTCCAGCTGTTTTAATAACTGATTCTAATGCTTTTGTGTAATATTTTAATGTCTTATGTTTTTACATTTTGATTATGCTAATATGTTTTGAATATGTTCATTTAGTGTTACTGATTTTAGAAATATTGTGTGGTTTTAATTGTTGTGAGTGGCACAGAGAGCCCAGATTTTGGCTGTTGTAGTGGCATATAAATTGAAATAATAAATAATAAAGAACAATAATAAATATATAAATTGAAATAATAATAAATGATAAACAATAAATTGATATTGATGCAGAAAACTGTTTTTTTTTTGGTTTAAAGCCAGAGAGGAGATGAATGCCCTCTGTGAGTGTTTTTGTTTCAGAATACAAGCAAAGGAAGGGAGGCTGTAGCTCAGAGGTTCTCAAACCTTCTCACCAGGGTGCCAGCTGAAAGGTGCCCGTGCTGGGCGCAGGCTGGAAAGGTGGTGCCAGTGGGGCGCGCGGGCTGGTGTAGGAGTGGGGCGCGTGGGCATGGCGAGGCACGGGTGGGTGCATGTGGCAAGGGGAGGCGCGGGTGGGCGTGCACCATGATGCAGCAGCTTGCTCACTTGGAGATCGTTTTCTCCAAGCGAGTCCAAAATGTTCTCCTCGAGAGCAAGCCGCTGCTGCCTGGCGAGGCAGGTTCATGTGGTGTGTGCATGGCATGAGCGCGGCGTGTCAAAAACCTCTGAGACGGGCTAGATAAATGGCCATGGTGGGCCGGATCCGGCCCCCAGGCTATAGTTTGAGGACCTATGCTGTAGCTGAATCAGAAGGCTCAAGATGGTTCTGCACATTCTTCTTTCCCCAACACCGTGTATTTTCTCACCCAAGACCTACCTAAGCCCAGCCACGCCCCTCACCACCAGGTTGTCGCTGGTGAGTGTGCCCGTTTTGTCAAAGCAGCAGATCTGGACCTTGCCTGCAAAGGGGATGCGGAATGGTTCTGTGCAATAAACATCTGCAAGAAGACAAAGAAAAAGGTGTGTGCGCATTCAGGGACATCTATCCCCAGCTATCATACCTATCCTACCCCACACATTTATTGTGGCTACCTATTTTGAAAGACCTTCTCCTCAGAGGACAACACCCCCCCCCCCTTAACACAATGGGAGAGAAAATGTGCATGAGTGCAAGCAGGTGGGTAAACAGACACAGGAGGTATTACAAGAGCTGATTTTCCCATGTCTGTTGGACATGTAATTACATGGTGTTTCTCTCACCTACCAAAGGGCAAATGTAAGGCACTTGTTTGAAAAAGAGTGAGGGGGCATTTATATCCAATGTTTTTATCAGGTTCAATATCTTAGTGTAAACGTTTTAGCTACTTACACTGTGCTTAAATGTTTATTCTATCTAGCTATCTATCTAAAATATTTATACCCCATCCTATACGCAAAAGCATCTCAGGACGGCTTACAGAAATCAAAACACACAAAACACTATACATAGTGTATATGTTGCATGCTGAAGCACAAGCCATGGGTTCTATGGTGGTTTCAAGCTCATTTGTCGCCCATCCTCACTAGGTTCAGAGAGCTTGCCATGCTGTGAGTGGCATACACAGGGCAGCCTTAGTGGCTTTCTCCATCATGCAAACCCACTCCCTACATTTGTATGATCTTGCATTTGTGATATGCAATTTTTGTGAACTGACAAGTGAGCTTCGAGCTTTTGGGTGGTATAGAAATGAATATGTAATACCTAGCTGAAATAAATAAAGGATATGTTAGTATTTCAGCAATATGTTTGTAAAATGCATAGTGATATTGCTTATTTTATTTTAAATTGAGCATCCTGGCTCTGAGCCCAGATTGTGGCACAAGTCCTCCTGAAGACCACAGCCAGCAGCAGCTCTGATTGCCCAGCAAGCAAATAGTAGAAGGAATTGGGCAGTAAAGCCAGTGATACCAAGAACACTGACTTTATGAATCAACTGGCTTTGTGACTGGGATGTAGTTCTTTGATCAGAGAGCCCTGGGGGAAAGCAGAGCCTATGTAACTTGGGAAGGAATCAACAAAGCAGGTCTTTGTTGCTGGTTGTGAATCCGATCAAGCCATAAAAGCCCTTGTAATCTAGTCAATTGGTACCTAAGCAGTACTGTATGGAGAGCTTTAAGCCACAATGTTCAAATGTTGCTGGTCAGTGTCCTACATTTTAAAAAAGCTAGCAATCTCTTCCAAATGTAAGAGGCAGGGTCAATTAAAGGAAGGACATGTCCCAGAAATGGAAAAACAACGTCACCAGAGTGATACCGAACGACTGCAAAATGCTACAAGGTCATTTTCTTAGTACTTACACAATTTGGCAAGAGCAATGAGTGAGGTGTTGACAGCCAAAGAGAGCTCAATGGGGAGTTCGGGGGGAACAACCGAGGTGAGGATTAAGGTGCATTCCAGGAAGAGCTTGTAACGGTTCCTGTTGGGATCCTTGGTGCCTTGGAAAGAGGAGAATGGGTCATCAGCTGCTGCACAAGCCACCAGTAAGATGGACTTGGGAGCCAGAATTCCCCAACGAGACAAAGCACACTAATGTTCCCAAAAGAACTAACAGTACATCATGAAAACAAGGCTGGGGCCCCTGTGAGCGCAAAGGTGTCACTCCTGAAATTCTGCATCATTTGCTGTTCCAGCTCTGTCCCCCTCCAGTCAGACTTTAAGGGGGGCACGTATTACTGTTGCTTCTCTCTGCACAGGGTGCAAATGGATCCTGATGCAGAGGCTTTTTATAGTTTAAAGCTCTTCCTGCCGATACCTAAGTTTAGGAGAGGCATTTCAACTTTTGAGAGTGGGACAAAAACTTCAAAAGCCAGGAAAACACCAGTCAATCAGCGGATGGAGAAGAGTAAGTGGGACCAAGGAAAGGGGGCACATCTCTCAGGAACCACACTCCTGATTTACTTTAGGAGTATATGGGGCATGTAGTACTGAACAGGAGGGAGAAAACTGTAGGAGGGAACAGAACCATCTTCTTTTGTGAGATAGAAGAGAGATTTCCCCAAGTAGCTTTTTAGGAAGCATTACAAGTAATCATGTTCCTTGATACAGACACCCATCTTGAAATATTTGCCTTATTTTGGGTCTTTATACCTGTTTCTGATCTCCTTGGAGCTGCTGGGACATATCAGAACAGGAAAGGACAGCCTATGTGAGATTCCAACCAACCCCAAGTCAGTTACACCAATGGCACAGCTCTTCTGTGAAGCACCAACCCATGACCCACTGAGATGATTCCCACTTCGAGAAGTCCACCATTGAGGCTTCAAAACATTAAGGGTTACCTTCAATCCATACATACGCTGCAGCAGCAATGGCAAAGACAAGCAGGAATAGGATGAAGATGAAGGTCTCCAAGTTGTTGGCTGTCACCCGCTTCACTCCGAACAGGATTGTACGCAGAAGCTTCCCCTGAAAGGGAAGAGTGGTCACATGGGAGACAGTTATCTCCTACCACCCCAGAGGAGGTGAGGAGAGCATGGAAAACATAAGCAAATGTGATTACTGGCCTGCAGGCTTTAACAGACTGCAAGTTCCATTCTGCTCTTCTACAAGGAGAGGAACTTTGCTTTCCAGGGCATGTGATAAGATTTTCTAATTACAGTGAACAATCATCCATTCTGATTTACTTCAGAGCAGGGCTGGGCAACATGCAATCCATGGCTCTTGTCACCCCATACAATTCATGGCACTGATAGTCAACATAGGGACCTCACTGCCAAAAATCGGCTGCTAATGGCTGGTTGATTTTGCTGCCACTACCAAAATTGAAAAAGTACTGCTTGGGGAGGTTGGGGTGGTACCCAGGGGCCTGCAAAACTGTCCATTACTGCTGGAAAGAGTTATAAGGTTTATCAGAAGCAAGGCAACAATGGGGGTCTGAACCCTTGGATAAGTAAGGGCTCCTGAAAGTGGGGTTACATTTCCCACATTGATAATTTAATTAACCATACAAGCCTCTGGTTCCTGGATCTTAAAATGGGACTAATTCATCTAAATGGGAAATGAATATGAACACGTGCTCCTGCTGTCTCCTATAAGGGCAGTGGCTCTTCACTTGCTTCTTACCTGAGATGTATTGAAGCCTGTTCTCAGAACATAGGCCACACATCCATTATCAACGGCTGTGAGAGGAAGAAGGGAAAGGTATTACACAGTATTTGCATGTAGAAAGCTTCAGCTCATCCTGCTCAGCCAAGTAAATCCGGGGGGGCGGGGGACCTTCAATAAATGCTAACACTTCAATATTAAATCCTGCATAGGCACCATCAAATGTAGAATGGCAAAGGCTGAGGCAGGAAGCTGCAAGATGCAGAAACCAACCAAGGCTGCATAGTGCAGAACATGTGCCTGCATGAGCTGATCCTGGGAGACACTCTTTGACCTCTCAGGGTGAGGCCCAGTTTTTCTTGTTCTGTGTTTTGATGAGTTGCTCCTCATCTACAATATTTGCAAGAATTATCATTCTGGACCTTCCCTGTATTTTTCTTTAAGGAAAATTACACAACTGGTTTTTTTTTTCTTTTTGAAATGACCTCCCTTCTGCACCATGCCATATTATGCCTTATTATGGTCAGAAATGCACACTGCTCAAAAGAAAGAAATATACCTATGCAGCTGCCCCAAGTTTTTTTTAAACAAACTAATCTAAACTTGGTTCTTTTGCTTGGATACACCCCTTCCCCCCACTGCCTTCCAGATGAGGTGACTTCTGTCAGTCACCCACACAGCTCCTGTTCAAGTTACTGAGTCCTTTCAGTTTTACTGCACTATCCATTTTACTACCAACAATGCCCTGCATATTCACTTGAACTGTATGCAAACTTTATGTAATGGGTACAATCCATTGCAAAAAGTGGCTTCTGGCACCAAGGGAAGTCTGCCATATATGCAGGGAAATGCTGGTTTCACATTCTTCTCCTATCAAGGGAATCTCAGTGCAGAAGTCAGAAGAGCTATTTAGGCATCCAGTCTCGGCAGCATTCAGCCTTCTCTGTTTCAGAAGCTGACTGTGCACACCAAGCTCACATTAGCAATCAGGCCATGGCTAAAGAATTCAGGGAATGAGGAACTACCCACATTTTAGGGCTTTCCCACCACCTTTCTGGCCTTGCCAGGCAGGTACTTACATTTCAGGCCTGTGCTGGCTTTCTGCGGAGGGATGTGCTGCACAACTTTTGTTCCCCCAAAGATGATGTGCAACCTGGAATCCAACTGCATGTCCAGAATGTGTTCTGGATCCAGCTCCTCAATTGGCTCCTGCAAGAGAAAGCTGCACTGGGGCACCATGCATAGGAGGTTAATGAATGCCCTAATTAATCTGCCAATAATAGGCAAGGGAGCAAGCACCTGAACCTCAAGGAGAGACTCTGTTTTTGTCTGTATCCTTGCCCAAACAACAGAAAGCACCAGACTCAGTGTTTTTGGCATGAAGAGATCTATAATCTAGGGACCAAAGAGTTCATCATTCCCCATGTTTCAAAGTCTGGGGCTGATCTTCTGCAGGTATAGGGTGCACATCAGGCAGACAGTTCAGGATTGCTTTCTTGTTTGAAATTGGAATTGATCCAGAGGATGGGAAAAGAAATCAGTTAAGTGCCAGCTACGTAGGCTGCACAAAATGAGGGGAGGTGGTCATCCCCATAAATAAGGGTACCTTGATCTGAATTATTAGAGATGGCACAGCTTAGCAAAGGGAACTCAGAGAACTCAGCCAGTGGGTGAGAACAATGTCCAGCTCTCCCTGAGAGGTAGTAAAACTGTGCCTGAGCTGGACCATTCTGAGTACAGGAACAGGGCTGAGCTAGAGTTCTTATCCCAGAGATTGAGTTTCCTATGAAGTGACTGTTTCATTTAGGGGATGCTATGGAGGAAGATTCCAACATATAAGCCCCCATGTGCAATCTGGATTGGTCTCACCCAGTCACAGACTTGCTGCTTTAGTGAGAAGTGGGCCTTAGATGCCACAAAAAGCAATGCTTTAAGTGTATTACACATAAACCTCCCCACCAAAGGTCAACAGAACAAAGACATTCTTGTTTCAGCTATAAAAATGCCTCTGGCATAAAAGCAGCTCATGTCTGTCTCCTCCCTTATAGAATGAGAGACAAGAACATAATGGAGGAATTGAGGAGCAGATGGATAAGAAAGGCTGGGCAACCTGCAACCCACCATATATTGAACTGCAACTTCCACGATGCCTCACCACTGGCTATGTTGGCAAGGGGTGATGGGAGCTGCAGTCCAACAACACCTGGAGGGCCACAAGTTACCCAGCCCTGCTTTGCCCTTTTTGCCATAGTAAATGAATTGCTGTTGGTCCTTTTTCTCCCCTCTGCTTCCTTCCCTTCTAGAATGTTTTCTGCCATAACTTGCAACAACTGCTCTTTGCTGTCTTCAAGCCCAGCAAACCTTCATCTGAGGCACTGATTCTCCAGTCAACATGGCTTCATCCACAATGCACCTTCCCCTCAGCAGCAGCATGTCACAGGGCACGAGGTTCTCATGGGGAGAGCGGCCTGTAACAGAGGGTTGAACACTCATACAAGGATTTATAGGAAAATGTGGCCTTTGCTAAGGTCTCCCAAAAGTTAGGGAGACGTTGTAAAGCAGGGGTGTTAAACCTCAAGCCCACCAGCCTAATCCACCCCACCAAGCTTCCCAGATGGACACAGTGCTTTCCACCAGCCAATCATTCAGTAGATTTGTGTCTTTTTTTGCAGTTATTCCCCCTTTTAAAAGGTTGAAATGCTTCTCTGAAGGTTTTGTTGCTGGCAGGAAGAGTATTAACTTAAAATACGCAGGTTTTAGGTACTGCTGCCCCCACACCTTTTGCCTTCAGCCCCTCCCATCACTGAAATGTGGCTTCCAAGACCTTCTCCAAAACTGAATTTGGTCCTTGGGCTGAAAGAGGTGCAGTACCCTGGGTCACAAGGGGACTCAAAAGCTTCCCTTTGCTTCCATACCTTAGCTGCTTCCAGCAATCATGACCAGATCAATAGGAAAAGTGCTTGTCAATTCCCCCTTTCTGGTCAGTGCAATGGCAAATATGGTGAACAGCCCCCACACCCCCAAAACATACCCACCCAGCCACCCACCACGCACAGTACTAAGAGCCAATGTGGCCCCTGTTTTGTAGGAACTTTAAACTTTCCCAGGTTTCCTTCCACAGTGGCCCAACATGGCACTGCAGGCTTCATGCCCTTCATTCTGTGACCTAACAAGAAAGGAGATGCCACAAGGTATCCTGCCTTTGCCACTGCCTCACTCCTTAAAATATTTCACATAGATACAAAAGGATTTCAATTCCAGGCCCTCCAATCCAAACCAGATGTCTACAAATGTTATCAATATAAGTTCAAATGCCTTCCTGCCAGAACCAAGCTGGGGCTTGATAATTCCACTGATGTCTGAAGACAGGGAATGGGTGCAGCTGCACATTGCCCTAAGTAGGCACAGCTAGGTTATTTTATAAATTCTTGTTTGTGATAAAGGAGGAAGTTCCATTACCGACTGACACAATGTCCCCTGGAATTATTTCATCACTGGAGATTGGTCGCCACTTCCGGTTTCTGTAAACCTGCACAATGGGGAAAGGTAGAAGGGTGGGTGGCACTTAGGATCTTGGGAGTTGTGGGGAGATGGAGAAGCAGCCCAGTGTTTGACTTCCTATATCCTGACTTTTTGTGGCAGCTCTGCTCAAAGAACTGCTTTAATGAAAATTAGGGTATCACTGATTGGTTGCAAGGTTACATAAAAGTGCAGTTCTCACAAAGTGACTCAGGCTTGGACAGGTTTTTTTTTTAAAAAAAACCCTTCTGAAAGGTTATCACTCTTCCCATTTTCCCAGATCAGCAGCAGAAGTATAGCAAATTTCTTCTCCCCACAAGACCATTTGGTGACTCACTAAGCTTTTGCATGGTATCCAGTAGTTGAGATGTCTGTACTCACCCCTGCATGAGAAGGGCAAGGCAACTACCATCTTTGCTGCTGGATATTTCTCATGCCTCTTGGCTCTATCACTTTACTCCTGAACTAGCTGCTCAGTGAATATAGTGAGCCCACACAGAGAGGATCACACAGTGTCACCTTGGGAATTAAAGCTGCAACAGGCTGCTGAGCTGAAGGAATGTCAGAGCAAGGAAAGCACTGGAGAGGTTCTTAAACACCTCGGGACTTCTGGCTCACTTCCCAAGAGAGACTCCCCACCTTCTAAAGCCCCAACAACATCTCCCTCTTGCCTGCATCCCTTCTTGTCCAGCACCTTTCCTTAATGTCCCCAGACAGGGCTTATCATTCCGAGATGCCTCCTCCTGGCCAGAACAACTAAAAATAGTCAGACCATGGAATGAAGGAGAGCTGAAAGGGAAGAACTGGCTTGCTGGATCAGCAGGCTTGATGTCTCCACTGAAACCCAGCATTCAGCTTCCAACAGAGGCCAGCGGTAAGCCAGTCAGCTGCTGGAGGTGACCTTCTCCTACCCCACACCTTGGCGTTTATCCCTGTGAGAGGGAGACTGCATGCACCGGCCTTTGGTGAGGGGTGGCAGAAACACAGACTGGAGCTCTTGACTACTATAACTAATTGCCAGGATGCTCCAGTGAAATGCTGGGCCACTACTTGCGACTGAGGGGCACTATAGGATTCCTGGGGTTAGCAGAGGCACTGTCCCTTCTCACCAGATTGATGGATCCTGCAAGACTAAATGGCAGTGGGCCGTAAGGGAGGAAATCTGCCTGGGCTTGGGAATCATGGGTAATAGTACGCCCACTAATCTGCAGATGAGGAGCCAGGTGACCAGATAGCCCTCTACTCTACCTCCCTTCTTGGGCGGAGGTGCTCCACCCCAGCAACCTTAACTCCTAGCTGTTCCCCTCCCTACCAACTGCCTTGGCTCACTCTTCCCTCTCCAGAGTGCTCAGATTTCTGCTGACATTGTTCCCCCGGCAACAGGGCCATCCACATTTTGGAAGCTACTGGCCTCACTGGAACAACTACAGACAGGGTGGAGGGGCACTCTAGCCTCAGTGTCGCTTCCCATCTTGTCATCTGCTGCCTAGACTCACCTGGATCATGTAGGGTTTGTTGCCCATCTTGCGAATCTCTGACATGTTCCTCATTTGCTGCTGGACAAGAGATGCTTCAAAAGCCACCAGCATGAAAAGTGTGAAGACGCTGTAGTACCAGTATTCATCCAGGCACCACAGTCCTACACAGAAGACCTGGAGGAAGGAGAAGGAAATTCCTTTAGGATAAATACGGTACGGTACATTCCTTTGGGAGGCCCAAAGGTGTGGACCTAAAACAAAGGTCTGTATAACAGCTAAAGGTATGAGTTGCAAAGCCTCTGGTTGGCGTCTAATCTTGGCCATGAACTCAGCTAGACAGCCCTGGGTGGGCCATTCTCTTTCTCTCTTAGCTTTAGTCCTTCATTTGCAATAGCAGGATAAAATGATACTGGCTCACTTTAAAGGAATGCTAGAATGGTGTAATGCACATGAAAGCAGATTTTAGATTTGCTTTGTATGTACTGCAAATTTTTAAAAAATTAGCTGGATGCAAATGAGGAAAGAAACATGAACCAGCATCTGGGAATTAAAGATTAATCTTGGTTTTCAATCAGTGAAGATCCACTTTATGGTCACACATAAAAGCCCCTTAATGCTTTTCCATCTTAGAAGCTCAATGGTAAAGCAACCAACACACAACTAAGACAATCCAGGACGACAAATTCACTTTGTTCTATCTCTGGGCATGTGGATACATCAACAATAGAAAGGCTTGTCTTTCAAATATGCAGATGTCTCAGACTTGGGAGTTATCTATTTTTATAATCTTTTATTGAATATTTATTGGTTGCTTTTCTATTTTCATTTTGCACATTGCTTGGAGAAGGTTTTACCCCAAAGAATGGCCTAAACCCATTTTAAGTAAAAATACACTAAATTCCATGAAAGCAAATAACGTGAGATTTGGCAACTTTTTAAAAAATGGACCTGCTATTTCATGTCCCTATTCCTAATATCTTTGGACATTATCTAGCCTCACATTTCTGAATACACTTAGAACCTCATGTTTCTTTTTGGTCTCAGATGGCCAAGCTTCTATTTCTGTGAACAGAAAGGGGTACCAGAAGTGGGGAGGGGACTTCAAGCACTACTTTCTTTAATAAATACTGAAATGCAATGGGAGCTGGCTTGTTCATGCAGATCACCTTTGTATGATTCCTCTGCATTCCATTAGTGGCAACATAATTTGACTCCACAGGAAAGGACTGAACTGGAAATGATTTGTTAGATTCATGGTGGCCTAAACATGTGCAAGCCTTCATTATCAAAATGCATTGTTAATTTTGTTTTTAAAAAGTCTTAACTACACAACAAATTCAAAGTGCAATACTCCCAACAAGGAAAAGAAAAAAAAATTGCTTAAAACTAGAGACAAAACATGCCTTTGGGCAGGAGTAGACAAAAGGCAGATTTCTAGATGCTTTGGATTTCAACTCCCAGAAGTTCCTGACAGCTTAAGCAATGGTTAGAAAAGCTGGGTGTTGAAGTCTAAAATATCCAGAGATCTATTTTTTGCTTCCTTGCCTTATAGAGTACAATTTGGGCCAACAAGCAGTATGCTATTCTACAGTCTGTTTTTACTTTTGCTGCCCCATTTACAGAAGATGTTAAGAGTAAAGGACATGAAAGTCATCATTTGATGTCAGTCCATGAAGGGCACAACACTCTGGGTGCTGATCATTTTTGCTGGTCTACCTAGTCATAGTGGTCTTCCTTGCACTGCACTGGTTACCTAGCTACGAAAATATCTTGGTGTTTGTGGGTGATCTGGAGGGCCAGATTAATTGTTTCATGTCTTTCTACAGTCCCTCATCTCTTGCATTTCTCCTGCAACACTTTTTCCCTTTCTTTACATGCCCTCTTACCACCAAGTGTATGCAGAGCAAACACATGAAACAGAAGGCCTATAAACAAAAGAAGGCATCAAAACCAGCAAGGGACATGGTGAACCAAAAATAACAAAGACCTTTAGCTTAAAAGAAAATAAAAGGATCCTTATAAAGAATGTGAACATAGTGAATGTTGCACTCCAAATGACCCAAGTTAGAATTTATTGAGATACACACTTAACACAATGGCCTGTCCAACAGTGTACGAAGTGTGTCTTTGCACTTCTTCCATGATACAATTTTGAGATGCACCAGATACACTGTTGGTAGTGAATATTAAGTCAATCTGTTTCTGGAATCTAGCTTGTTAATATCTGAATTTGGTCAATAAGTAACCTCCATTTATTCACAGGATCCTTGCAATGGAATTTTGTCCAGATAAAGTATGAACTTCAACAATGCAAGCTGGAACTCCAAGCTTGTTCTCCTGTGCTTCAATCTAAAGGTAAACTTGGGACTAATGAATAGTTGATTTCCCTGCTTTTCTGCTTTGAAATACAGCAAGTTCACAACAGGCTGCTAACTGCATAAGCAAGGGGTATGCAACATGTGGGCCTAAGGTTGCATACAGACCTCAGTTTAATTTCATGCAGTTCTATTTACAAACACCCAATCCATGCAAATGTTCAGACATTTGGCAACAGCATTCTGTCTCTTCCTTGGCAGATTGCTGGACAGTAAGGAACAGAGAAGGTGAAAAAGGTGGAAGATCTACCTTTGGTTCTGGTCTAGTTCAATTCCAGCTTCAGGCCCACTCACAAGAGCTAAGGCCAGCAGACCCTGACAAATTACATGCAAGGAAACAGAGACCTCAACAGAAAAAAAATGTTGTTCAGTTCTGGCATAAGGTAAACGCCTGCAATTCACAACACACTAGAAGGCAATAGATATCTGTAGACAGAAACTGCAATCCAATATGTGCATTTAAGAAAACGGAGACACCTGGTTGGCCTTGCATCTTCACATACTTTTTGCTTACCTGAAAGACGAAGAAAGGAGCTGTTGCTCTCTCTTTGAAAAGTTCAAGGAATTCTGGAACGACCATCTCTGCCCTGTGTGAAAAGCAGAACACTTGTTCATTTGGGCACTCACATTCTGCTGAGCCATCCGGCATCCTGGCTGCAACCCCTCAGGTCCTAAGTCTTTCCCTATGTGAAAATATTTAGTAGGACAGCTGTCCTTCAAATAAAGGCCTTCTCAATACTCCTCAAACATTGTCTAATGGGGATTGTTCCTAAACCTCAGATTTCATGATCCACTCCCATAGCTGCATTCTTTATTAATATTTACAGGCAGTTCCCAGGTTACAAATGAGTTTTGTGCTTTGGAGGCCCCCCTCTCACTTCCTCTCTCTTTCTCTCTCTCTCTGGTAATGATGATTTTCCACAGTAATTTTTTTAAATTAATAGGCTTTAATTTGTAACACAGGAACTGCTTTTATATACTACCTTATGCGCTAAAAAGCCGTCACTGTCCAGCAATTTAAAACATAATAAAAGTTAAAAAAAAAAAAGGCAAACGATGCAGGACCCTATAACAAGAACAAAAGAAGGGCTCTGTTGGATCAGAACAAGGGTCCATCTTGTTCAGCACTATGTTCCCATGGGGCCAACTGGCTACCCATGGGTTCCCAGAAGGAAGACATGAGGGCAACAGTGCCATCTTGCCCAAGTTCCTCAGCAACTGATACACACAGGCATTCTACCTTTGCTACTGGAGGTGACATACAGCCATCAGGACCAGTAACCATTGATAGCCTTCTCCTCCATGCATTTTTGCAGCCCCCTTTAAAGCCATCACTTCATCTTATGGAAATGAATTCTGTAGTTGATGTGCTGCATGAAGAAATACTTCCTTCTGTCTGTCCTGAGTTCCCCGCTAGTCATCTTCATGACTAGAATATAATATCTTCTATTATAATGGGAAAGGGAGAGAAATGCCTCCCTTTCCACTTTGTGCACGCCATGCGTAATCTGTACACGCATGTCATGTCTCCTTTATTCCCCCTTTTTTCCAATCAAAAGAATCTCAGTTGTTGCAACCTTTCCTCAGTTAGTTCAACCCCTTGACAGCAAACAGAATATCAATGAAAGCAGTGCCTGCTTATCCAAGAAAGGCCTCCTGAAATAAAGATGCTTCTAGGAAGGGTCAGAAACAACACAATAGTTGCCTGCCTTCTTCCAAAGGCAGGGAATTCCACAAAATTAGAGGAGCCACGCTGGAGGCTTTTCTTTCCCTATAACTCCAAACAGGCCTTAGGCCCACACACTGATTACACAGCCAATAACAAGATCATCATTGTAGTCACTGAAATTTTCTTAAAAAGGTACTGTAAAGTGGCTGAAAAGCCTCCTTTACTGGAGGACATTATGACATCACTATCTTGTAACTAGCAAGGCTACAGCTATTGAGCTTAGTTTTCATTGTCTCTCCCACATTTCCTGAAAGCTCCACTGCTGTTATGTGACAGACCTCCAAATCCTGGCAGGCCTTTATAGCAAGACAAGACAGTTGTGGTTTTCAGGTGAGTGCTAGAGAGCTGGGTAACAGAAGACTCCTCTATTTTCCTGGATCTGTCTGAACTGGATCTAGGCCTGGAATTTGCAGGCCTAGAAAAAGTTGCCTCAACACAGAAGACCTTTAAAAATGAATCACAGAACAGTAGAGCTGCAAGGGCCATCGAGTCCAACCCCCTGCTCAGTGCAGAACCATCCCTCTCAGATAGCTGTCCAGTTGCATCTTGAATGCCTCTGGTATGGGAGAGCCCACCACCTCACTAGGTAATTGATTCCATTGTCATACTGTTCTAACAATCAGGCAGTTCTTCCTGATGTGCAGCTGGAATCTGCCTTCCTGTAACTTGAACCCATTATTCTGTGCTCTGCACTCTGGAATGATTAAGAACAGATTCAGGCCCTCCTCAGTGTGAAAGCCTTTCAAGTACTTGGAAACTGCTATCATATTTTCCTCTTAGTCTTCTTTTCTTAAAGCTAAGCATGCCCAGTTCTTTCAATCTTTCTTCACAGGGCTTTTGTTTCCAGTCCTCAGATCATGAGAAGGCTTCCAACTTCAGGTGGATGGAAGGAGAGGACAGTGAATAATATTCACCACCACCCCACTGAAAGAGAATGCACTGAAAGAGAAATGAGCTGAAGGGGAACACAAGGTACACAGAGAGGAACAGCAGTATTAGATTGAAAGGAGAAGCCATGAAAAGTGCATAGCCCATTCTTCCTCAACTTGTTGCCTTCCAGATTTTTTTTTAGACAACAGGTCCTGGAAGTCCTGACTGGGGCTGGGTGCTGAAGCTGGGTGCTGAAGTCCAAAACATCTGGAAGGTGCCAGGTTGGGGAAGGTTGGAATAGCATGATCTGTTTTGTCTGGAAATTTAACTGCCCAGAATCCCTCTAGGTGGCAGACAGAAATGTGTCTGAATGGTGGGCAGAGGACAGGGGTTAGAGGGTAAAGTTCCTCCTACTGGCTGGCTCTGTCCCAGGGAGAGTATCCTCACCACCAAAGCCCTTCAGTGCAAAAGAGGTAGACAGACAAACCTATGGACAATGCTTGAATATGGGTGGTAGCCTTCTTTTATAACATGAGGAGCAATTGGACTACAATCCTCCCTTTTTATTCTATGTATGGGGAGAGACACTGCTTTTTTCAGTGTGGGGCACTGGGATAGATCTAATAGGGTGGGAATTTCTAGATACTCCCCTTGGGTTTTCAACTTCCATGACTATGAGCCATGGAAAGGCAGCATCAGCAACAGTTGCCATGTCTGAAGTAATGCTGAGCTATGTGCCACCAACTTCTGGTGGCCTCTATTCACTTTCAACAAAGAGGCCTGCAGGTTTATATTAGGGCTGAGCAACCTGTGGCCCTCCAGATATTTTGACCTATAACACTCATCAGCTCCAGCCAGAATCGCCAGTAGTAAAATATGATCAGAGGCCAAAAGGGAGGGGGGAGTTCCCTGCTTTTGGTTTACATCCTCCTATGCATGCCTTTTCAGAAGCAAAACCCTACTGGATGCATGCTAGTCCATGCCTGGTAGCTATAGTAGAATAAAACTATTCAGCTGTGCAAGAAAAACCAAGGTAACCGGCAACTGCGGCAAGCATTACCCAGGAAAAAGAAAAACTTCCATGCAATTATTCCTGTAACCCAATGATGCCTTACTTCCACAGGTGGTTAGGCTATCCTGACCACAGTCCATGGACACTAAGTACCATATTTGGTTAATTACTCTTTTTGCTATTTATCTCAAAGATGTTCTTAAAATGGTAGCATGTTAGTACAATGCTAGATTGCCAATCCTGCCAATTAATATTTGTAAGCGAATAAACCCCAGGTACAGGTATTCATCAGCTAAATGTTGAAGGTCTGCCATTCCTGGAGACATTTGTCATTAATGTGGCCCACCAGCCACCTGGTCCACCTACTTGTTGGTGCCGTATTTCTTCTCTGCCACTTTAATCTCTTTGTCTTCCTGGTAGCCACGAGCATTCTGATAATATTGTAGTGGCTGCTCCACAGGGAAGGCCACAGGAAGGAATTTTTTCTTCTCATCCAGCTCATAGAAATATTTGATTTTCTGAAATTCAAAGGAAAGGATCTCCTGTCCATCCTCCCCCTAGAAGAAATGCAGAAATTAAGCGTCCTTGTCCAAGAGCATATTTTACACACATCATCATGTCTGAAGGGGTGCCTGTGATTTTGGAGACTTTTCGCTGTCCTGAAAAAACCCAGTTCTCTGGAACAAGAGCTTGTTGGTGCTTATGGCTGGCTTGTCTGGGGAGAGGCAAGTCAGAATCTGGCTCAAACATTGCGATAAACCACAGGCAGGGAGTCTATGACTGGTTCAGCCACTCTTGCTTGCAGGAGATACAAATCAGGAGCGGTTGTGCAGTATGCACTAGTACATGGGCTGTAAACAGCAACTCAGGATTCTCTGGAACTGTGCCTTATCACCATGGTCACCATCCACAAGCCTCTTAATTTGTTTTGGCTATGAAGTCTATATTTCTGTGGTCATCCATCTACCTCAATGTGTCCTACTGCCAAAATGCCATCTTGGCTGACAAACTGAAATAGAACATTAGATGTTGCTAATCTATGCAGGGGTAGCTGATCACTGTTTGAATGAAAATCTTTCTTACCTGATCTCTGTGGAGAGGCACCAGTTCTGCAGAACCGTTATTTGGTGTGGGCACAACTTTAGCCAGTGTGGCTTTCCTGGGACTGCGCACCTGAAAGACATACACAATTGGGAAAACAGCCTTTAGAGTTTTGACCAAGCAAAGTAATATTTAGCAGAAGCAATGCCCCAAAGGGGAAAGTGTTTGAGAGTAGCACCTTGGAGTTGTAGGACTTACCCATCATCTGTACCAAATGTACTGGGTCTTGCGTGAACACCCCCTCCCTCAACTACAACAATAAAACACCTAAACAGTCAGATGCTTAACCCACCACTGTTAACTGCTTCCCCACCTTCATATGAAAGTAGTTAAACATATGCGGAGTTAGACTCTGCATCCATCTAGTTCAGCATTGTTGACACTGGCTAGCCACAGCTCTCCAGGATTTCAAGAAGGAATTTTTCCAGCCCAACCTGGAAATACTGGGGATCAAGTGTTGGACTTTCTACATGAAAAACAAGTGTTTTACCTAGGATTCATTGACCTCTAGCTGAGTTCATTACAACACCAACAGACAAGGTTAAATAAACAAGTACTTTGCCCCTTTGTTACTCCCAACTGTACAAGTCCTTTTGGAAATGATACCTGCAAGGCTTTTCTGCTTGTTGTTTAGCGAAGTTGCATCCGACCCATCACTACCCCATGGAAAACATTCCTCTATGCTCTCCTGTCCTCCACTATCCCCAGGAGTCCACCTAAGCTCACACCGACTGCTTCAGTGACTCCATCTAGCCACCTCATCCTCTGCTGTCCCCTTCTTTTGCAATCGTTTGCCAGTTTACATTCTGATCTCAAAGAAGGGCAATGCCAAAGAATGTTCAAACTACCGCAGCATTGCACTCATTTCACATGCTAGCAAAGTGATGCTCAAAATCCTACAAGCTAGGCTCCAGCAGTATGTGGACTGAGAACTGCCAGAAGTGCAGGCAGGATTTCGAAGAGGCAGAGGAACTAGAGATCAAATCGCCAACATACGCTGGATCATGCAGAAAGCTAGGGAGTGCCAGAAAAACATCTACTTCTGCTTCATTGACTACGCTAAAGCCTTTGATTGTGTGGATCACAAATTGTGGCAAGTTCTTAAAGAGATGGGAGTACCAGAACATCTTATTAGTCTCTTGAGAAACCTGTATGCAGGTCAAGAAGCAACAGTGAGAACTGGACACGGAACCAATGATTGGTTCAAAATTGGGAAAGGAGTTCGGCAAGGCTGTATACTGTCACCCTGCCTATTTAACATATGCAGAGCACATCATGAGAAAGGTGGGGCTATATGAATCACCAGTTGGAATTAAGATTGCTGGGAGAAATATCAACAACCTCAGATATGCAGACAATACAACTCTCATGGCAGAAAGTGAAGAGGAACTAAAGAGCAGGTGAAGGAGGAGAGTGCAAAAGGTGGCTTGAAACTCAACATTAAGAACACTAAGATCATGGCATCCGGTCCTCTCACTTCTTGGCAAATAGATGGGGAAGAAATGGAGGTAGTGACAGATTTTATTTTCCTGGGCTCCAAGATCACCGCAGACGGGGACTGCAGTCAAGAAATTAAAAGACATTTGCTCCTTGTGAGGAAGGCTATGGCAAATCTAGACAGCATACTAAAAAGCAGAGTCACCACCCTGCCAACAAAAGTGCGTATAGCGAAGGCTATCGTTTTCCCAGTTGCAATGTATGGCTGTGAAAGTTGGACCATAAGGAAGACTGAGTGCCAAAGGATTGAGGCCTTTGAGTTGTGGTGCTGGAGGAGACTCCTGCGAGTCCCTTGAACAGCAAGGCGATCAAACCGGTCAGTCCTAGAGGAGATCAACCCTGACTGCTCTTTAGAAGGCCAGATAGTGAAGATGAAACTCAAATACTTTGGCCACCTAATGAGAAGGAAGGACTCCCTGGAGAAGAGCCTAATGCTGGGAACAATAGATGGCAAAAGAAGAAGGGGACAGCAGAGGATGAGGTGGCTAGATGGAGTCACTGAAGCAGTTGGTGTGAGCTTGAGTGGATTCCGGGGGATGATGGAGGACAGGAAGGCCTGGAGGAATGTTGTCCATGGGGTTGCAATGGGTCAGACATGACTTCGCGACTAACAACAACAAGATGCTAGAAATGGGAGCTAAATGTAGGCAAAAGACTTTAATAGCACATTAAACACAGTAATTTCAAGCAACACATCATTGATGGAGAAGAGAATATTTATTTTTGCCACAAGCACTGAACTATCTCAGGCCACTCCTACTATACAACTACAACCACATTAATTGCTAAGCTGGACGAGGACAACCCAATAGGTTATCTAATGCCATGGCTGTATAATTAATTAATCTAGACCATTGTTAGAGGAATGTATTCAAACACTGATACTCAGACAATTCTATCTCATTATTCTTTGACCAGCTTGTTTCCAAACCCAATCCAAAGTTGTAAATGGTTTAAAGGATCACCCACTCCTGCACGTGATCCTACTCAGTTCTAGACATCTTTGGACAAGGATCTGGTCTACCATCCATGGTCAATAGGCATAGGGGACTGAGCCTTCTTGTGGAACCCTGGCTTTGTTTCTTCCTGCTATCTGGTAAGAAGTTGGTCATTAGTAAGTTTTATTCCAATGGGACTTCAGTGCGAATTGAACTGTTTCCCCTGCTAAGGTTATACTGGCCTCCATGGGGTTTATTATGTTTTTCTTTTGATGCCATATAGTTTATTTTATTAATGCTGAAGTTTTTTGTTTAAATTCATGTTCTTATGGATTTTGATGAAATAGTAGGTTTCAGGATGCCATTCAACCTTGTGAATCATATGTAGCGAAGATTTATGGAACTATGCATGGTAAATATGCATGACTTTCATATCCATAACAGAACTTTTAAAATATTCTTTAGTTATATCCCATCTTTCTGCCTGACAATGGCAGCTGACAGTGTGTGAAAATTAGCACATAATAAACAAAAGATTTATTTTTAAAAGATAATACCAATGATGATGGAAAATGCCCATTACCTAGTCCAGCCTGGAAAGCTGACTTGGAGCTTTCCAGATGTTTTGGACCACAACTCTCCTCAGCCCTAGCCAAGGGGGCCAATAACTCCGGGGCAGCTGAGCTGAAGCTGTTTCAATGGTTTCATTCCTATGGCACACTGCTTTGAGGGCCTCTGCAGTGTTAACATTTGCCCACAGCCACCTGTAAGCAACTTTCCAACCACATGGCTTAGGATATAAATCACAGCTCTCTGTTGTTTACAACTGAAGGGAATCTAAAAATTTATATCAGCTACAGAAAAGAATAACTACAAAGTGCCTGTATACCTCTATCCTGGTCAACGAAAATGACCAACATAGCACAACTTTCAGGAGAGTTATATGCTGGATTTCATCAGACCATGCCACACACCCTTCTCCAGAGCTTGGCATCCTGGACAATTATGCTCTTCATCCTATTACCTATTCTCATGTGGAAATAAGACCACCAAGCACAGTGGTGCTTGGGTTTTGTGTAAACAGGTGACGATCACAGGTGTGCTGGGTGGGGGGTAGATGGGCGCAATCATGTCCGTCTCCTCCCTCCCCAAGCATGCCTGTGATCGCCTATGGCCACAATCGTGGTTGCATTCATGCAGGGAAGATGGCTGCGATTGTTCTGGGGGCGAAATGGCCGCGAGTGAGCCAAGGTACCACAGCAAAGGCCTTTCAAGCCTTTGGGAAGGTATAATTGGCATCATGCCCCATGCAAAGCTATATTCTGGGCCTTTGCTGAGCAAAGTTCACTAGATCACCATTTGTGCAGCAAAGCTTTGACAGCCAAACAAAACAATAAGCAGTCAGGAAGCATGTTTAGTTTCGCTTTCCCAGCATAAATGGGAGTTTAACAAAAGAGAAATGAAAGGAACTATTGCTGGATGCATCCATCACTCTGAGATTTTCAGAGCAAGGAAGTCTCAAGCAGTAACACTGATCAGCCCTCTCTTTATCAATAAAAACACAGAATTGCACTCTCAGGAAAGCAGTCCCTCATATGTCTTGTTCTACAGCTGAGAGACACTGGGAAATCTCAGAAAAACCATAAACTCTGTATTTAACAGCTCGCTTTGTAGCTAGAGGCAACTAGGAATTCCATACAGGCAATTTCACTAGTCTGCTCAATGTCTCTGCTTAGATACAGAGGAGGGAAAGTCTTTCTTCATGGAAATGCTCCATTTCTCCTTTAGCAGTCTGTATGGCAGAATGCAATTTAATAAACTAGCATATGAAAAGGCTACTATCATACATTCCTGTGCTGTCTCCTTCCCCTCCATCAACACTGGAAGGCTAGTTAAGACCTCTTGTAGGCTAGTAATTTCTGTGGACTTAGGTTACATGCGTGAGTATTATGACTGCCCAGAAAGCAGATCTTATTACTCACTCATTGGAAAAGAGGGAGGGTGAATTTTATTATTGGCTGGACTTAAAATAAACAAACCGCAGAGGGCCAAGTGACTGGGCTACTCTGTAGTTGTAAAGAGGATGCCTGACCATTGTTCTAGTAAATATAAATTGTTGTTTTAGTGTATAAGTGAGGCATGATTCCAGTTTCAATCTGGAGGGGAAAAAATCCTGTGCTCCAGGTATGAACATCTGGGAAATAATATCTTAACAGGGCATTTTCACATAGACTATAAATAATTCCCAGGAAAATGTTTAAGGCAAAAGAAAAATGGAAAAAATCTTAAGTCAGCAAGGAATGCACTTTTCAGTCGATCATGTTCAGCAACAGAAAGGGACCAGTGAAGATCTCTGAGATATACTCTCTATATTAGCTTTCATTGACTGGTACAATTCTTTCATTATAAATTGGGGGCAACAGAATGTCCACAGGGGATCATTACCTATTTACTTTTCTGTTTCCCTGTATGGCAAAAATAGTTAAGAATGTAAACATTGATCTTACAAAAGTGTGATTGTCAGAGATGTCTAGATCCAACAATTAGTGGAGAAAAATATGTTGTTTATCTTGTGGACTGAACCTGACAGCATGCTTACTATACTGAAAGTTTAGGAATAAGGAAGACATGCTGTGCTCTATATGACTGCAGGGTACATCAATCAAAGTTTAGTGTAGGGCATTTACATGTAAAGTATGCATTTGCTCTGGCCACCTAATGAGAAGGAAGGATTCATTGGAAAAGACCCTAATGCTGGGAACAATTGAAGGCAAAAGGAAAGAGGATGGCAGAGGTTGAGGGGGGCTGGATGGGGTCAGTAGGGAGGTGGGTGTGGGGTTGGGTGGACTCCAGGAAATGGTGAAGGATAGGAGAACCTGGAGGAATGTTGTCCATGGGGTTGTGAAGAGTCAGACATGATTTTGCAACTGAACAACGACATTCCATATGCTATCATGTGGAACACTGACCAGCTTATTTCACTTGTGTACAGTTTTTTTTATGGTAGAAAGTTAAGAATGTAGGAACTTGCCTTACAATGAACCAGGGTGCTGGTCCATCCAACCCTGTGTTATCATCCCTGATCGGCAGCAGATCTCCAAAGTTTCAAGGATTCCTTCCTAATCCTAAACCAGGGATTGTACATGGGATCTTCTGCATGCCAAACATATGTTCTATCACTGAGTTACATCCTCACTCACTCATCACAATGACTCCTTAGAACTATTTATTCAGTGATCAGATTGAGTTACAACCAGGTTTACCCATATGCTTCTGTCCCCACAAACTACATTCTATACCAAATATCTTTCCTGTATTCTTACATTCAAGCCAGTCCTGTGCTGATAAGTAACACATGTTCTACTACATCCTTTCAATGATGTGAAATATGAATCATTTTTATAAACAAAACAGCATTTTTAGAATAAGAGATCCACTAACTGTATCATCTGTATCTAAGATCTACAGACAGGACATTAAAGATTAATCTCTGTCGCAAAGTGAAATGTGGCTGAACACATGAACCTGGCACACTAACAGGCCACCTATGTTTTTGTTGCTATCTTTCCCCAATAAAGCTTAATACACACAACAGAAAATTCTTAATTCCCAAATTCCTTAATTATCTAGAACTTTATGAATACTTAGAGTGTTCCTAGCCTTGTAACACTTCACATCATGGTCATGGCAGGGTTCATTTTCCAAGCATTTGGTTACAGTGTTAGGATTCAACAGAAAGTAGTGATTAAGAAGTCCATAAACAAATGCAGACTTCCTTTACTTCACTTGTAAGCATGAAATCCAATATAAAAGAAATTGGGAAAGGGCTGGCAGCAACACATGAACATTGCCATCCTTTTTCCAAACTGTCACTTGTTGCTCAGGATCCATTTGTTTAGCTACTGAGAATATTCCTTACACACACCGTTAGTGACAGCTGCAACAGAGAAACGTAGGGTACCATCCTGTACTAGTTCTACACTAAGCAGACCAATTGAAATAAAAATTTAGCCAAGACTAACTCGAACCTCAATCAATGTTAATAGACTCTGCAGGGCTAGCACTGGCTAGTACCCATTTGCTCCTAAGACCCCAGGGCTGCTCCAAAAGTACAGGAGCTGCATCAGTAAGATAGAGACCCCTCCAGTCATTTCCTCCACTGGCCCGAGCGTGACCTTTCTCCCTTCCCCCTCGGAGCGGAACTGACCCAACAGCAGTAGAGTAAGCAGTGGACGTTGACGCTCCACAGGCCAGCCAAGGCGGTAAGCAGGTGCACAGCTCCGACGGCGGCAAGGAAGAGCAGCGCGGCTTCGGGCGTCTCGGCGGTACCGCTGGCTCTCCTCAAAACCCAGGCGCAAGCACAGGGTCCCCAGAACCACAACCAGAGCGGATACAGCACGCAGAAGGGCAGCACCGTCCCCCATAACAGCCGCGACCGCCGCCGGTACGGAATCACGTCCTGCACCAGCTCGTCCGCCAGACCCGGTCCGGGACCGGCTGCCGCTGCCGCCATCCTGCTTCCGGGGACCGCCACCCGCCAACTCCTTCCACTTCCGGGGCAGGCCGCTCCCGCTGCAGTCCGACCACGCATGCTCACTGCCCTTGTCTCTAAAGTGCGCATGCTCAACTGCGCCGCCGTGACCCTGAAACCTACGCTCACGTTCGCGATCCACGTGTCTTTCAGGGAAGCGACGGCGCAACTTCTTTGCGCACGCGCCCCAGCATGATCTCCTCCTCTGCTGTCATGGCTGCTGGGACTGGAAGGAGGAACGGAATCGCTCCGGCTCTTCGTTGGAGCATGCGCAGAAGAGGGAGAGAGCATGCGTGCTTGGGGAAAGAGGAAGCTGAAGTAGTGCTTCACGCCGCAGAAGCAGCATGTGAGTGTGGGTCTCTCAAGCCCTTCTCGGCACCCCCTTGTTTTTCTTGAGTGAGGGGAGGGAGTGTTGTCTCTGGACCTTTCTTAATTTGAAGCTGTCTCAGTAGAAAGATCTACTTTTAAATCAAGCCATAATAAGAACCGTGAAAAATCAGAACATTAATCCTCCGTCAGTGTAGGACGTGAGAACATTAAGGACCTTTTCTAACGGTTGGCACCCGTGATTAGGAATTTGGAGGCATCTTGCCTCTGAATTGAGAGAGGAGAATGGGCAACTTACGGCCTTTATACTTATTGGACTACAGCTCCTATAATCCCTCACTGTTTGCCGTGCTAGTGCAGGCTGCTGGGAGTTGTACTCCAGCAATTTGCATGGTCACAAATCGTGCACTCTGAGCGAGGTTGCATATAGCATCTCCAATGGCCAGAGGTTTTGGAAGTTGAAATTAAAAACACATGCAGCCCTCCAGACTGGAAGGCTGTTCTAGATTTGTCTGCCAAGGACTACATTCTCGTAGTGCTAAAACTCATTGGGATCGTGAATGGTTACCAGTTGCAAGGAGTATAAGCAAAAATTTTTTTTTCCAATTTGTTCCATTCTGTGTGTGTATATTCCAAGGATATGGCAAACACTAATGAAACCAATGTTTGGAATATGTGTTGTGTGCCTCCAGCAGTAGCCTGCACAAGTCTAGAAAAAGGGAGGATAAACATCAGAGGAGGCCTGCTGGATCAGAGCAAGGTCCATGTAGTCCAGCATTCTGTTCCCACGGTGGCTGACCAGCTTCCCATGGGAAACCCACAAGCAGGACCTCAGTGTAACAGCACCCTCCTGCCCATTTCCCCAGCAACTTGTGTACATGGGCATACTGTCTCTGGTATAGGAGGTATTATAGAACCATCAGGACTAGTAGCCACGGAGAGCCTTTTTCTCCATGAATTTGCCCAGTCACCTTTTAAAATCCTCCAAATTGGTGGTCATCACTATATCTCATGAAAGTGACTTCCATAGTTGAACTATGCTATGTGTGAAGAAGTCCTTCCTATTATCTGTCCTGAATCTCCCAGCAGTCAGTTTCATTGGATGACCTCAGGTTATAGTGATATGTGACAGGGAGAAAAAAAATCCACTTTATCCACATAATTCTATATACCTATATCATGTCTTCCCTTACTTGCCTTTTTCTGAAGGTTTACAATCCCAGTTGTAACCAGTCTTTATAGGGGAAATGTTCTGTGTCTTTAATAGTTTAGTTGCCCTTTTGCCAACTGTCCAGTATCTTTAGGGGTAGTGACCAGAATTGTACATGGTATTCTAAGTGTGGTCACACCATCACAGAATAGTAGAGTTGGAAGGGGCCAAAGGGCCATCGGGGCCAACCCCCTGCTCAGTGCAGGAGATAAACCATCCCTCTCAGTTAGCCACCCGGATGCATCTTGAATGCCTTTAGTGTGGGAAAGCCCACATCTCCCTAGGTCATTGGTTGCATTGTACTGCTTGAACAGTCAGGACATTTTTCCTGATATCTAACCAGAATCTGGATTTCTGTAACTTGCACCCATTATTCCATGTCCTCCACTCCGGGTTGATTGATAAGAGATCTGTCCTCCTCCTTTGTGGCAGCCTTTAGCAGTTTTAATTCCAATTCCTTTCCTAAATATGCACGACACTCTTTATCTTTTTCACAGCTGCTGCACATACATGTCGCTTTATGATTACTTACATTGACCTTTAATGGTTGATGTAGGACAGAGTGTGATGTATGGGTACTTGGAAGGGAATTAGGGGATTTTAATAAATTATAAGCTTTTTTTTTAAAAAAAATCACGCTGTTTTTTCCTGGAATTCCATTTAGCATTAATCTGGACAAACCTGATGCTCCTGTCTCCATCCCAACAGGCAGGCAGCGTTGGAAGTGACTGCACGGTATTGCCGCAAAGAAGCAGAGCAGTATGGCCAATGCGTTGCTGCCAACCCTTCCTCTTGGCATCAGGACTGTCATCAGCTCAAACTTGACATGGCCAAGTGCACATCTTCCCAGTAAGTTTCTCAGGGAGAATGCCATTTGGCAAAGACCAAATGCTTCCATGTGGGAGAAACTTTGATAAATTTTAGGAAACCCATTGCTGCCCCTGTAATTTTATAACAGGGAATGTACAGCTAACTTTATACTGGACATGGAGTATGCGAAAACCCTTGCCAAGGTGAGTTGATTCACTCTCCCCTTCAACATGCATCTGGTCATGTCTAAATAGATTTAGGGTGCAATATGATGCATTTTTAGATTGGGAAAACATTCTGCAACTCCCAGCATTTACCAGCTGGCATGTGCATGTTTACCTATGCATAAGATTACATCTTTAACACATCTGTGTGTTGACGATGTACACTCAATCAGTGCCTTGAGTCGCTATGCACTACTGGCTTGCTAGGTGAATGAAACAGTGTGTGAGGGAAGTGTGACCAAGTGCAGGTAGAAATCATATGCTAGCCAGGCCTTTCACTGTGGTCTGTGTCCTATATAAATTAGTCCTGAGCCTGCAGAAGGTCTATTGTCCTGGATTTTCCCAACAGCTAGAGAAAGCAGGATGAAAATACTTTTCTGTTATCATTGGTTCTGGGGCTTCCACATCCCTCACGGGGGTTGGAGAAGAACTGATTAGGCTTGAATTCAGAAGGACAGAAGCTCCAGAGTAGGAGAATGGAAAGAAGAAAGCAAAGAACACACACTGCCCTAAACACTATATATATATATATATATATATATATATATATTTTACTTACTTACTTACTTACTTACTTACAGATTTATAGGCTGCCCCTTGCCACAAGCCTCGGGGCGGCTCACAACCACAAAAACCATTGTAGGCAGAAACATGGTACAATGATTAAAAAGCCTACAGAACTTTAAAACTGGCCCATCTCCAGGTCCAAATTAAAACAAACAAATACAATATCATACAAAAGATTTAAAATAAATTAACATTTAAAATATTGCTTAAATAAAAAGGTCTTTGCCTGGCGCCGAAAAGCAAATAAAGACGGCGCCAGGCAAGCCTCTCTGGGGAGCGCATTCCATAAATGGGGCGCCACCGCAGAGAAGGCCCTCCTCCGGGTGCTCACCCTCCTTATATCTCTCACGGAAGGTTCCCGGAGGAGAGCATCAGCTGCAGATCGTAAGGGGCGGGAGGGTGTATATGGTCGTAGGCGCTCCTTTAGGTAACCAGGACCCAAGCCGTTAAGGGCTTTATAGGTAAGAACCAACACCTTGAATTGGGCCCGGACTTCAATGGGAAGCCAGTGAAGCTGACGGAGAACTGGGGTGATATGAGAACCACGCCCAGTCCCCGTCAGCACCCTGGCAGCTCTATTCTGCACCAATTGAAGTATCCGGACCGTCTTCAAGGGTAGCCCCACAATAGGTGTGATGCATCCCTTAGTTCAGTTGTTACAATCCCACCCATCCAAACAACACATCACCTTCATGTTCCACCACTACCACCAAATCCTTTTCCTTGTGTGTCATTTCTTTTTAAATTGTGAACCTAAAAGCAGGGACTGTCCAATTATTAATTCTGATAAGTTGCTCTATGAATCTTTTGACTGATAGAAATGTTTATTTATGAAATGATCATGAAATGAGAAAGACAGATGCCTTTGTTTGCCAACCTTCTAGAAAGGACATGCCATCTCTTGGTGAGCGGAGCACTTCTAAATTACAAGAAGGGCAGAGGTGTCATCCAAAAAATAAACAAAACCAGTGGAGTTGAGCTGGAGAGAAAGCTGGGAGAGGTTTATAGGCTCAGGGGAGTCAATGCTGAGATTTGGGGGGACTTGTCAAGGGACAGGAGTAAGTGGACAGAATGCATGACAAGAACCAAAGGAAGGATTCAGGCGGGGCATAGATTTGATTCTGAAGTTGTTTTGATGGTAATACTTAACATTTATAGGGTAAGTTCCATTGTTTAAAGCACCTCACCTTCATTATCGCAAGAATTCTCATCTTTAAAGTAGCTGAATGTGATCACCCTGACCAGATATGGGGGATAAGACAGAGCTAGTAACCTGCCTAAGTGCTGAATTCATGCCTGTAGTAAGATTTGAGTGGGACAGATCCTAGCTCACACTTTGAGCCACTACAGTGAAGTAGCTTGTCAGGAAAAGTTTCCATACCACCACTGGAAGCATCTCGCACCATTCTTGTCCTGCCAGATTCTTTTTTTTTTTTGGTTCTAAAGTTTTATTGTTTTCCACTCACTAAACAAATTAATTATTCTGAAGACTTCAAACATACTGTGTACAAAGTCTTATTTCTCTACAAATGCTATGTATTTTAGCTCATATTAGAGTTCCAGTTCTGTAGCTATTGATAGAAAAAGTCCCATGTTTGGTAGTAAACTGTATCTTCTTTTTCCTTAAGAGATAAAGTCAGTCTATCCATTTCTGCACAGTCCAATATCTTGTTCAAGATCAAATCTTCAGCCAGTAGCTCTTCATTTCTCCAACATTGCACATATGCAATCCTTGCTGCTGTTACTACATGCAAAGTCAAATATATACTTTGTTTATGGAGATCATTGGGGAGAATGCCTAACAAAAATATTTCTGGTTTAAACATTACAGATCTTTGCAACATTTCCCCAAGCCATCTAGATTTTAACCACTAACCTGTGTGGTTTTCATTGCAGCCCGATCGTGCAGAAGATTCGCCACGATTGTGCTGAACCGTTCATTGCATTCGAACAGTGCCTTAAGCTAAACCAGGCTTCTGTGGCCAACTGCAGTGAACATGTCCAGCAGTTCCTGCTCTGTGCGGACAAGGTGAAGCTCGCCATGTAAGGTTGGTGTCTCCAAACTGATATTCAAAGGCGATTTGTGTGTGTGTGATGCATAGAAAGAGTGGGCTGTATTTGAAAGCAAGGGGTGATGTTGCTGTCACCTGCCTGCCTTTCGCTAAGCTGATGTGACATCACGGAATGTTCCTGACAAAGAAAGCAATCGAGTTACAGAAGGCTGAAAGTCAGTGTGGCTTTTGGTGAAAGTGGTAGTCCAGTGTGACCTGGAGGATTCCCTCTCGTAGGAAGGGAGGGCCTATGTATCGTATGTTGGTTTGGGAGAATAAAGGCAACTGAAGCACTTGAGGCAAACTGGCAGGTCGGAAACGAACAGCAGGATGGGGAAATCTTCCAGTTCTTAGAGCTCAGAGAGACTGTGTAACATGGGTGGGAAACAAGTGAGGACAGCTGTAAATTCAAGTATGCAATCGCTTGCTTACAGCTTCAGCACATCTGTCTTTGCCTTTCAAGAGACACTGTGGGGAAATGTTTTAACAGACTTTGGTTAATAGGATGTTTTATCTGGCCTACCAGGGTTCAGGTAAAATGATTGGGGAATAGGTTTTGGACTGATAAGGGTGGGGCTGATAAACCCTGTGGGCTGCTGAACGGCTCTCCTGTCCCAGCATAGATCACTCAAATATATCAACAAAAACTGGCTGTGCAGCTGGCTGCGAGTGCAGTAGCATGTAAGAGAGGGAGCTTAGATTACCAGATCAGGTGCTTCTTGATCTGCAAGACTGATACAGGCTTATATGCCACCTCTTGCCTTGCAAATAAAAAAGCACCTGCAACAAGATAATCCCTATTTTGTTTCCTTGATGCATGTGGTCAGAAGACAGGGAGGGCAGCCCCTGCCGTGCTCCAGTTCCAGAGAAGGGGAAAGAGAGCAGATGATGAACTTTGGTGACAGAGTTGCCCTTAATGCTCCTGAAATTGGAATGGAATTTCTTGACTGGCCAATGCAGCTGGGCTCGCCTTGCCCTGGCTGCTCTTGGTAATAAGGGATAAAAGAGGACAGCCAAAGATCCTTTGGTGGTGATTCCTACCCATGGCTGGGCAAGCCCACTTTGCAGAATGCATGAAAGATAATGTCAGTTCTTTGTTATGCAGGCTGCAGTTCATAGGGCAGAGAAAGGCAAAATGGGTGTCCCAGGAATCTGACCTTGGCCATGCTGGCTGGGCTTACAGTAGTTGTCTGAAACATCTGGAGGGTACCATGTTCCCTGCTGAAAGTATCACAGTGTCAGACTCTGAAACGGTGTAAGGACAATCTTGAAGTCAAATATTGAAACACCGAGCTCTTTCATTTGTGCTATATTCCTTCCCCTACCTCACCCTTTCTCTTCTCAGTTCAAAGCAGTGATCTTGTCAGTGTTGGCCGAGTTGTTTTCTGGAATGCCAGCGCAACTAAAGACCCCTGGAAGCACTACATATGAACTCAAGGTCTTATTGGCACACAGAAGTTCTTACCCGGCCCTGGATACCATTTGCCGAGCTGTGGCTGCTACTGTCTTGTCAGTTTGGCACATTGAAGGACAGCGTTTGATCGACAAGCCATGGAAGTTTGCATTGGTGTGATGGTAGCAGCTTGATTTGTTATCTGTGAAGCCAGAACTACTTCTTGGAGTCTGCTGTATACATTTTGCTGCGCCTGGAGCTTACTAGATATGGTGCAATAAACTGCAGTCAGAGACCAAAGTAACATTTTCTGGCTTTTCAGTTTTAGTGGCCCCAGCATTTGCACCTGGAGAATCATGTCTCAGCTGTATTACAGTTTCTTGGGCAGACATGGAATGGAATCTAATGTCCTGCTCTTGGAACTTCTCTGCAAAATCTGTGAAGCTTTGGCATTTCAACCCCATGCTTAAATTAGCATTTTTCCTTGAACAAGGGGATAAAATGAAAGACACAGCAATTATCTGTGGGTAACTCACTTATAGCCAATAGAGGGCACTGTCTTAACACGCACAGCCTTCTCAGTCACATCTCTGCTTCTTGACTGCATTGCAAAACATAAAAATGGCATCACATATACAAAGTTACACCCATGTCTCCTCATATTAGTCATTTCAGAGTAATTGACACCCTCTGGATGGATTAGAATCCACACTGGATCTATAGCCATCCCTTAACAAGAGGAAGCAATCCACCCTTTGGGGGCTCTTTAATCATAGTTTTCTTCAGGCAGAGCTACTAAACCCATGTCTGGACTGTACCAGTGAAGAGTGTGGATGTATACAGAGCTGGTGTGTCAACATCCCCACATGAGCCCCTACCTGAAGTGAACCCCTGGCGTGGTACAGGCCACAAGCAGGCCACTTTTTCTGTCGCGCCCCCCCCCATTTATTATTTATTTATTTATTTATTTAATACAGATAAAAGACACTAATACAGGCACATCACAATATCAATAATATAATGTACAAAAACCCAACTAATAAATGAAAAATGGCCTCTTCTGTGAGGTCAAGCCATGCTTAAAGAACGTCAAGGGGTGGTTGATCTGAGTCGATTGATCCTGTCTATGAGGGAATGTGATTGCTTGATGTAGGTGTGGAGGAACAAGCAGCGTTAATTTACAGTAATGAAAGGAGAATCCCCTTGCATTAGAGCAAAGACGCAGAACCTCAGATCTGGGGACCAAAGCTGCCCTCCAGGGTCATGCCCCTCACCTGCCTTTCCACCTTTTTCACAAACTGATTGATTGGAGGTTTCCATGCAGTTTTCCCACTTATACTAGAAGACTGAAACAACTCTCCTAAGATTTAATTGCTGGCAGTAAGTAAAGTTTTTTGCTAAAATAGGGTGGTGCTTTTTCTCTACCTTTTGACCATTTGGCGCCACCTCTTTTGCCATCAGTCCTGCCAACCACCGGAATACAGCTCTTGAACGATTCTCTGGATTTGAAAGAGATCCTGCATCCTGCCTTAGGGTTAATAGCCCAGTCCACAGAATATTAGTTGCAACATTGTTAACTTATGGAAGCCATAACTAGTTTGTTCTGTTCCTTTGAATTTAAAGGGGTATAGGTACAAATAACCTCTGGACAAAGGCCATTAGTGTGTTTGAAAGGTCTGTAAAAAGGCCATACAGCAGTGATCTATGGGCTATAAGTTGCTTAGACTCTGGGCCATTGTTTCACCTCTGTTTCCTCCTCTGTGTAATGGGATGCTCTTGTTTCCCCAGAGAGATCGTATGAAAACTAATAATTTGAAATGGGCAGTGGGGTCCTTGGGCAGGAGTGTGAAGGGTAATTCATTTGATTCATTTTTTTGCTGTGCTTGTTGATTCCTCCCTTCACAATACAGCTCCCTCATTCATGAAGTCACAACTGGTGGAGAAGAACACTGTATCCAACCGTTGCTCCACCAGGTTGCGGTTGTTGGCACCAGCCAAGCAGAACTTACATGCCAAGCTGGCACAGAGGAGAACAAACAATTCATCCACTGCCTTTTATTCCTCATCCGGAAAAATGTCCTCATTTTACACCTTACTTCTCACTCGCTATTGAGAATACCCATTAATCAGCAGTGTGGCCTTTGGTGTTGGCAGTCTCCTCGGGGGAGTTAGAATGCCGCTCTCAAATGGGTGAAGGACGGTGGAGGGACTGCATTCCTTTCATGCACACATACATAGTTTTGATTGGCTTATGTCCAGCCAGAAGCAAGATGGGCATGAAAGAGGGTGAATGCAGGAGTTGTGCAGAGTAAAGAAACCCTTCAAGAGTTTGACATGTTTTCCAAAAATATAGCTTATTGTGCATTTGGAGTCCATTTCAGTCTTACCCAGAGAACAATCCTTTTCCAGTAGTGAAGTATTGGGTGCTTCAACCTCCATGAACTTCAGGTTCTTGATAAGAAGGAGGTCCCATATGAAGGCCTCATGTTCTCCAGAAGATCTGAAGTGGAAGTGCCCACATCCTGTGTCATTGTCTATCTGTAGGAAAGGTGGTGGTGGGCACAGGGGTCATGTGTGAACCCAGGGTTTGCTGCTGGTTTGATGCCCCCACCCAGCAACCTGCTTTCTGAGGGCCCTCTCCTGTACTGGTAGGCCGTAGTGGGTTTTCCCCACTGTGCAATCAGTCACACTGGAGCGATCGGTGACCAGTGCTTTTTGTTGCTTCCATTTTAAATTTCCCATGGTGCTGCTGGTGAAGTATCATGCCTGGATGTTGTGAGGAATAATGACTTCAGTGGTGGCGACTGCATTTGTGTCCTGCTTGTGGACTTCCCACAGGCAGCTGTTTGGTTGCTGAATGACTGGACTGAATGACCCTGGGGTCCATCCAGCAGGATTTCATGTTGGCTGCTGGGAAGGTCCTTTCAGTCTTCACTGGATGAGTAACAAACCTGTGGCCTTGTGTCACATTTTCTCCCCTTTAATCCATTTTCCCCTTTCTCTTCCTGTCTCTTTGGAAGAGAAAGGGAAAAATCATCGATTCCATATGTCACATATAGGAAGGGGATGTCCTTAATGCCTGTGATAACTGCTGCCAATCACCCTTTTAACAAGTCATCCGCAGACTAGTTGTGTGATCTGGCACTGGAAAGGGGGCATGTAGCCTCTAATGACCAAATAATGAAATGCGATTCAAAAAAAAGCAAGAGGGAAGAAAGATGATGAAACCAAATTACTCTGCTTTCACTGCTCAGGGTGTGAAAAGGAGGCAGATGCCAGAATCCTACAAAACAAATGAATAACACAAGTGTGCATTTATTGGGCCAAAAATGGTGGTGTGAGAAGCATTGCAGGGCATAAGTTTATGATTTTGCAAGAAGCAGTTGCTACTTTGTTCAGGATCAGCAAGAGCGGCTGCTCACTGGCACATTTCTGTCTGGAAGTTCCTGTATTCTTACAGGGGCTGCTGAGGTCCAACTTCTGACTCACAGGCAGCTACATGAGGCTCCAGGAGTTGTGCCTCTGCATCACTTGTGACATTGGCACATATCCAAATGCTGCTGCCCAGAGAGATTGCTTGTGTCAGTTCAACCCAGGAAGGGTAGACATGTCACCTTCTGGTGCAAAGGTGCAGGGTAGCCTTCTTGGTCCTATGTGGTGGAGTTTAGTCTTGGACAGAAGTAGCAGCCATGCAGAAGTTCTATGCACATGTAGCCAGAATGGCCTAAGTAGGCCCAATTCATTGGTGGGTCTGTGTTCACCAAACAGTGGGAGCAGGCAGAAAAGAAAATATTCTGTGTCTTTTGGAAACATGACTGCCAAGGAGTCACTTTAAAAACCTGTGCTCTGGCTCTGTCACGCAACCAGCAACTTTGGCCTGTGGAAGCTCCTGTGATCTTTGCCTGTTGGTTTCTACAGCAACAGTTTCTGTGGCATGAGGCAGCATGTGCCCCATCGGTGACAATTGAGTTGACAACTCACAAGTGGAAGCAGTCTCAAAGCAGGCAGCAGAAAGAGGTGTGCTTTTTTTTCTTACCAGTTCCCTGGTGGGCTGCCATATGTGGACTGAGATTAGATGCTTTAGGTTAGCTTGCTCTTTTTATAACATGCCAGGCTAAAAGGCACACCTCTTTGCATTTTCATAGGATGGCTCACCCCAGTTTAATGTTATAGGCGATGGCGTGCACTAGGACAGGCTCTTTCTGGAATTTCATCTCTGCTTGGCTTCAGGGCCAAGCAGCTGAAAGCACAGACAGTTAATCTTAGGCAGGTTTGGCATTTGATTTTTGTTGTTTAATTTCCAAATGTACATGCAAAAGACATCAGCACGACACAACATTGGATCACAATAGGCATGAACAAGTGAGGCTTTTTTTCAGCAGGCCTGATGTCTGGAGGGCAACCTTTGATGTGTACTTGCTGCACAGAAAGACTCTCCAAAGCTCACTTTGTACCCCAAACCTAGTGCAAATGCCCCTGGGTGGGAGGAGCGATATAGACCTACAGAGAATGCACAATTTGTCTGGACGCTCTGCACATGCCATGTTAGTTTTTGTGTGGCTTGGACTGGATAGTGTCTTGGTGTATTGTGCCAATACGGCCTTCAGCTTTAGCTACAGAGGAGGTTACAATCTTGCACCCAGTTTTCTATGCTCATTTCCATTTAAATCAGGGGTGTTCAACCAGAGGTCCATGGCTCAGATCCATCCTGCTGGGATCTGTGGGTGTCCATCTTTCTTTCCTCAACTGCTGATTGTCTTGATTTGACAAGACTATCAGCTGATTTCCCAGTTTTCCTCATTCTGAAATGTCTAAATGCCTCTCTCTCATGCCTAGGTACTGGCTGTAAGAGCTGTCAGCTAAGGGTCTTTGGTCCTGCCCTTCTGCCTTCAGCCTTGCCCATCCTCAGTATGTAGCCTGAGAGCTGCTCTGAAATGCAATGCAGCCCTCAGAGTAAGACAGGTTACTCAGAGTAAGACCCCCTGATTTAATTCAGTGGTCCAGTCCAGTAGAAGCAGGTTGCCACCCCCACTTTAAGAAGCATATGAACTGAAAAGAGAATAAAGAGGTAATGATAGTGATACAATGTAATGCTCAGTTCTGAACCCTTGGGGCTTGGCACACACCTTGGCAATGGCTACCATGAGCAGGGCTTCCCCATTTATAAGATGGCCGCCATGGTGGGTACAATATTCATGTCCCAGAATGCAAAGTGGTGAGGCCAAAGCAAAAGCAAAGCCTTGCTCAAGAACCTAAGTCCAAGGCATAGGTGGGGTGTGACCTCCAAAACAAAATACGTCAACTCTTCTGATTCCAAATAAAGATTATGCCAGAGGACAGTGCTTTGCTTTGCAGCCTAACCATTAGGGGAAAAATTTTAAAACATTCTCTAAAAATCAAATGAAGATCAGGAATGGCAGGAAGCCTGGCAGATGCCATGCAAAGGTGTCTGTGAACACCATGATGGACACCTCAACTATAATATTACTAGTAAGATCAGTAATATTATTAGTAATATTGATGATCAATAACATGGTAAATGCCTGAATCTTCACACAGTGATTTTAAAAATTAAAAAGATCAGATTTCCTAGCGACATTAGGAAAGGGCCAAAATGGATAGATGTGTTAGCATTCAGTTGGCTGTTAATCCTGCCTGTCTCTTCAGTGACAAGGTCAGGGTCACCAGCCACCTGAACAACATGGCTCAGAGCCACCTTTCCCTTTCCTGGTGCTCTCCAGATGTTCTGGATTCCATCTCCCAGGATTTGCGACCACTGGCCATGCTGGCTTGGGCTGAGAGGAACTGGAGTCCAAAAACATTTCAAAGGCATCAGGTTGGGGAAAATCTATGAGCTCTCCCCCACACTGGTTTGATCTCCTGGTTAAACATGACTTTGGATGTGTGTGGCTTATGAACACGGGTGCATATATGCAGCATCAACATTGATCAAATTGCTTTGTCTGCTTGCATACTGAGACCAATTTTCTATATCCTGGCTACCCTAACGAAGCAGCGAATAGTTACAGGTGAAACCCTTCACCCCATTAGATACTTTTAGGCTATACCTATTTACCTGGAAGTAGTGGTGTAGTGGAGTCAGGACTCTCAGGGATGCCACACTGTATTATTTATATTAGCAGGGTTGATGATATCTGCCACTCAGTCCTGATTCCCTGTTCCCTCTAAGTTTACCTGTAATTCTCAGAGTAGCTGGGGTGGGAACAGGAAAGGAAATGAATTTTGACCAGCAGCAATATCTCCTGCTGCAACGGAAAGGGTTTGAGGATGTCCTTGTCTTGAATGGGCAATGAAGACCCATTTACTTTATAAAACACCAGCTCATAGTGGAGATGAAAACTACTATAACTGGTTTGTACTACTACTCCTACTACTACTAATCTACTAAACTACTAGAACATGGATCATGGCAGCTGCCTGGAATTTTGGACTCTCATTTGCTGTGTGGTTAGCAAGACTGCTATGATGAGTGCCTTTACTTCAAAATGTATGACCATTTTAGTCCCTGGGTGTAAGCCCACCTCATTGGGTCTTATTTCTGAGTAGATATATAGCACTATATAGGATTGTGCTATAAGATGACCAGGGGAAGCATTTAAGGATTGAGGTTGTGTTCCACCCTGCAATATAGTTATGAATGATCTACACTATGTGGACAGTCTATTTGTAGATCTGTCCAGCAGACTCACATCAAAACAGGTTTTTCTCAGACTAGAGAACCTTTCTACATAATGTCCCCCACTATCAAAATGTATTAAAACAAGAGCTGATTACTTTATTTGAAGGATAGTCTTCCTCCACCAACATTTAACAGATTGCTTTTGCAGAAGGGCACCTGCTTCCACAACCCACCCACTCTTCATATATGATTGTCTTCTTTTCAACTCCATTTTGGAGTGTTGATCTGCAGATTAACATAGATTATGTACACTTAGCTGCCATTAAGGGAATGCTGATGCTGGTTGCCAGCTTTGAAGGAAGTGGTCTGGTTTTGGAAAAGCCATGTCTATATAAAACCAGATTGCCTCCTGGCATATTCCAAATATTTACTTTGCACCAGCACATCATAGCCCATCAGTGATCATAGGGCTTTATCTCACTTAATGGTTCAGGAAAGGGTAATGCGGGACATCAGACCTCTTTCAGCCTCTCCAAATACTATTTCAGAGACGCTCTAAGGGACCATTTTCTAGTGCTCAGCAGGAGCAAAGGCAAAAGGGGCGTGGGCCAAAAATGCCAGCATATTTTACTGTATTTTTTGCTCTATAAGACTCACTTTTTTCCCCCTCAAAAGTAAGGGGAAATGTCTGTGTGTCTTACAGAGCGAATATGTGTGTGCAGTAAGTCTGTCAGATGTGCAGCCCATGGGGAAGTGATAGGGAATGTGCCTGTGATTATGTGCCCATTTGATTCAGAATATTTTTTTTCTTGTTTTCCTCCTCTAAAAACTAAGCGTGTCTTATGGTCAGGCGCGCCTTATAGAGCAAAAAATACGGTAGTTTAAAGCTGTTACTGCCAGTAACTAAGACCCAGAAGAAGAATTTCAACCTTTTAGGATGGGGAAAAATTGCCCCAAAGCTGAGAAACCACCAATTAGTTTGGAATAAGGGAACCCAGGAGGGCTGCATTGTGATCCTCGGCCTGGGGTCATGGCTGCCATGAATTGATCACAGGGCAGAAGAAATATATGATCTACTGGGAGCCCAGTGTCTTTGTGTTTTTGATGAAAGGACCCAGATTGTGTGCTGCAATGGTGACAGAAGAGCTCTTATGAAGTCACACTGCTACAATGACTATAGATGCGATCTCTGCCAATTATCAAATGGCTGATGGAAAGTGGGGCAGATTTCAAACTAGTGGAGGCATTCAGGAGTGACATGAATTTCAAGCATATTCATAGGGTAAAGACAGCACTCTCAAAAGACTATGGTTGAGTTATGCAGCACTCAGCTCAGTCCTAACACAGATGTCTTGAGGTGGATACAGAATTCTGAATCTCCTTTTGGACAGGAAAGCATCACCCAACTTTGATAGCCAGCTTCCACACGTGGTACACAAATCATCCAAGACAGTCCACTGGCTTTCAGTGTTGCAGAAAGCTTGGGGTGGGCGTGAGAACTCTTGTCAGTGCTTGCTTAGGGTTGCAGCATTGCTGAGCTGAATTAAGAGAGATTTGTGAAGAACTATGAAGGTGGAGATCCACGACAAAAGGCACTCAGTAGACCAAGGCCAGTCTTCATCTAGACCAGCCTGCTCCAATCTGGTGCTCTCTAGATGTGTTGGGCAACTTTGGTCATCCAATCAATGGCCATGTTGGCTGGGGATGATGATAACTCTGTTGGTTTATTTATGCTGATCCTTGGCCCAAGGCTCCTGGAGAGGCTTACAACCAATTGATAAAAGACAGTAGTTCCCATCTGGGGGACAGCAGGTGAGGAGGAGACTAATCTAGACTAGGGGTGGGAAACTTCTCCCATGCAAATATTGTATTACAGCTTCCATTAGTCATGTTTCTGGTGCTGATGGACATTGGACACCACAACATCTGGAGAGTCCCAGGTTGCCCACTTCTGATCAAGACCATCTCTTAGGTGTCCTTGGGATTTCTCAACTCTAAGACTATCTGTATTATGATCAAACTATTTTAGCAATCTTTCCCTGCCCATGAGAATTGTAGATCTGCGATCTGGCAGTAACCCTGAGCTGAGTTTTCTCTGCACGTTCACCAAGCTAGAGTTCTCAGAATTTCCTTTGAGTGAAAGAACTATGACAATGTTATAAAAAGCAGTATAGATTTCTAGTGTAGTAGTACACTCCTACACTTAATTTCCTTAGAGGACTTGCTTCCCCATGACTAATCTTTGCTCTCTTGTATGTTGGCAAGTTCCTGAAAACCCAACTGTTTGTTTTTCCAATACTGAAGAAAATTAACAAGAAAATCAAAATTCAACTCTTATGAAAAACAGCATGAGAGCACTGGAAACCTTCTCCTTAACCAACAGCTAGATTTTCCACCTCCAGTGATGGTGTGTCAAACTAGCCTCTGTGTCCTACAGTTTTAAACACAGAAACACACTGCTATAAGTACAGCTACACAATGTGAAATTATCCATGTACAGGACATCAGGTGAAGGGTGAAGGAAAGGCAGTGTAGCAGTCCTCCAAGATTTGATGGTTGGCACCCAGGAAGAATCAGCATGGAAAGACTGGACAGCCTCATTGCCTTTGCAGGGTCCGAAGATTTTCCACCCCCAGATAGGTCTTGCTCCTCCAGCCATTCCCACCTTCTAAGCTCAGAGTGGTGTGCCCTGGGTGGAAAAGGAGCCAAACATGCCCCCATGGTCAGGAGGTGAAGTAGGAACTTTGCATGGAGTAGAGCCGGTCAATGGGGTTGCCCACTCGGGTTTGCAGGAGGTTGGCTTCTGCTGCTGACAGCAGGCAGTCACCCAAGTGACCGATGGTGTCGCTGTCCATGTCGTGGAAGACACCTTCTGAATCTAGGACAGGGAAGCAGAGAATGAGAGAGAGAATGAGAAGGCAACATACTTTCTAGTTGAAGCACTGGACTTAATGGCCTTTTGCCCCTCTCCTTTAGATGCCTGCGTGTAATGCATGCAACTAACCAGAGCACACGACAACTCTCTCCCCTGCCTCTCCATGCTTTAACGTGGCTGCAATAAGTTCAGGCAGCATCACTGTTTGCAGCTCTATTTTTTTAAAAGACTAACTACTCTGAGAGTATGCTTTTGAACTCATTTAAATCACAGCACTCACACGATTACAGGAATAAAATGGAGTTTGTCTCTATATCTGCCTCTTTGCAGGAGGTCATCGGGAGCCCTGGACTTTGGCTGTGAAGTCCAACCCTAGCTGTACCATTGGGTTGAAACACCAATCATCCCATCCTCTGGGGAGAGAAATATACCACAGAATCAGGAGATGTTCCTGATTTTTGTGGATCCTTAGGTACTGAGTATCAGTGGGCCCTCTGACCATCAGTGGGCCCTTGCACCAAAAATTGGTGGCCCCAGGGAGGGAAAAGCAATTGGTTTCTCTGTTGTCAGAGAAAGTGACGTTGGTAGGTTCAGCCAAGCCCATAAGAAACAGAACTTTGGCTGCAAGGGAGAGAACCTAGAAGGGGAATGCCCAGGCCCAGGTTCTTCAGTACAGCTGATATTTGCTCACATGTTTACTTCTAGAAACCTGGATGACAGATAGTATGCAGCAGCTTCCCCCAGCCTTGTGCCCTCCTCTGACTGGGTTGGAGTACAATTCTCATCATCCCCAATCCTCTGACCATGTTGGGTGGAGATGATGGGTGCAACACATCTTGACAGCACCAAGTTCAGGAAGGCTGGAATATGGGTATCTGACATCTATAGGAATGGACACTGGGGAGATGTGCTCACCATAGGGATGAAGATGGTCCCCTGGCAACTGGGGTGGAGTGAGCCCTTGCCGGTACAAGTCTGTGCTGTAGCCGTTCTGATCCAGGGGAAGCAGCTGCTGTTGGGCAATCCTGGAGTAGGGCACCATGAGTCCATCTATGCCATGCACACTGGAGCCATCTGTGCAGTGATCGGTGAAGCAGAGCAAACCAAGAAGAATATGAAGCATATCAACATATGTTTGGGAGTTAGCAGTAATCCTTCCTTAACATGAAAGAAAAAAGAGCTGGAGGACTGAAACCATCCTTGCCTTCAAAAATGCATTTTGCCTGGTTCTTGCGGACTCTCTGAAGCAAGGGAGCAAGCCATGATGGAGAAAAGGTGGACACTGGTAATGCAACCTTCTGAACAGATTCTTCTCTAAAATGGAGGGCAAGTTCGAATGATCAAGCAGCCCACCGTGGCTTATTTAACTCACAGAGGGCTATGGCTTGCGCAAGCAGCCATTTTACATATCCAGGCCATGAATGCATGTTATATGAGCCCCACAAGAATGGGCTATTAGGATTATTCACAAGCTGGCCGCAACCCGAGAACAACCCGTAGGTGTTGGGTGGCTTGTTATCCATGCCAGCAACCCATCTGCACTGAGTTTGGATGACATGACAAGCCATGATCATGGCTTGTATATTCAAAAGTTACCCCACATGCACTGACATGTGCCATAAACCACTGTGGCCAAAATAATTATGTGAACACAACCAGAGAATGACTCAGTTCACATAACAGCCCATGTTCAAAGGCGAATGAGTATGGATTGCCACCAAATCATGTTGCTGAAATGCGGATCGTTGTGTTGTGTGAACCTAGTCATAGTTTACAAACCATGGTCTGTAAACCACAAACAACCCACAATTCAGAACCCAAACAGCAAACCACGGCTGCTCTCTGTTTTGAAAAAATAAAATATGACAGATTAACATGGACATGGAATGAAACAGACTTACCAACGAGCACAGGAGAAATTGACATGGACTCCAACTAGTGGGAGCTGCCCATCCCTAGGTCATCTCTCCTCAGGATGTTCTGGAGTGGCTGACGGCACTTCTTACCTTCACTGTCCTCATTGCTCTGCCTGCTGCTTCGCCCATTTCCCCTTCCTGCCCCAAGGCGGGGGTTTCCAAGCTGCTCCTGCTCCTGCTGCTGCTGCTGCTGCTGCTGCTGCTGCCGGCGGGCTATCTTCTTCATCTGTAAGGAGGAGGATGGATGCTCCTGGGCAGGGGCGCAACAAAAGGGGGAAGGGAGAACACAGTCCCCGTCCTAAATGGGGGGAGGGGGACATCCAACCTCCCCAGCTGGGTGCACCTGCCCCTGTCTTATACATCCCTATTTCCTACGGCATGATGCTAATCCCCACTAACTGCTAACTTGCCAGAAAAGAGGCACCCAAGCCTTTGCGCAGTTTTAAAACTTCATATTCTGGAAAATGGCTACCACTTTCCTTTTTTTCTGTTTTCATCTTTCTCTGTTTTCTGTTTTTGCTGCAGTGCTGAATGGCCCTGAATGACTTCACCACAGGAAGAAATCAGTAAGTGTGGCCACGATGGTGAAAGGGAGGATGTCACTTGATGAGTTTCTACCTGGCACAGGAGTCCTGCTAGGAAAAATAAAAATGGCAGTCCTGCTTGGGAGAACACAACAGCAAGAACAAAAGACTGTGTGTAAGGGGGTGGCATACATGCACAAGAACTGAATTGTATTTAATTGTATTTATACTGTTCCTTTCTAAAAAAAAAGTCTCAAGGCTCCTATGGCTATCAATATTTGAATAAGTTTAATTATTTTGGTCAAAATAACTGTGGGTGCTTTTCAAACAGCAGGACCATTTCAGTGTTGTGTATTTGTAATGGTATCAAGGTTTTGTATGATTTGAAGGTTTTTAGTTTAATTTTCTATTTATATATGGCCATTTTTAGTGGCTTATATCAGACTTCCCCAGCTGTGTGACCTCCAGATGTTTTTGGACTACAACTCCCATCAGCACTACAAACATGGGCCATGGTCTGGCATGATAGGAGCAATACTCCAAAACATCTGGCAAGTGCCATGTTGGAGAAGGAACTGTTCTTGTTACATGCCTTGAGAATGGCATAGGAAGCTGGGGTGTGCATTGACAATGAACAAGAACAACTTTGATTGAAACACGTCAGGACACATACACAAAAACCTCTTCAATAAACTTTCTTCTAGAAACCTTTCTGTTCTTGGAGAATAAACCAACCTTTGGAGTGGCCAAGATAGTGTTGGATATCAACTCCCATCAACTCCAGCTGGCATGGCCAATGGTCAGGAAGGATGGGGGTTATAGTCTGAGTGGTACTAGATCAGGGAAGGTAGAGCAAGAGGGCTGCAGGCTGTCCATGATTGGATGGGATGACCCAGGCTGCTCAGTTCAGTCTTGAGGAAAGGATGGTGAGCCGATGTTTTGAGGTGGAGGAAGCCTCTGTGTAATGTTGGTTTGAAATGGACCTTGGTGAGGGTGCTGTTGTGGCATGGAAGGGGCTGCAGTGCTGGGTGGAAAAGAGACTCTCCTGGGCTGGAGAAGCAACATTTTCAGAGTAGGGGATTTGTGTTACTGACCATCCTATAGCTGCAAGCGATGGGACCACTGGCAACCAGCGATGGTCTCCCCTCGACATCCACTGCCCCCCACATGTGTCAAAGGTACAAAGCTCTGAGACTGCCACTCACCTTGGCCCTTTGATTCTGGAACCAGACCTGCACCACTCGAACGGTCAAGCCAGTTTCTGCTGCTAGCGTCTCCCTCACCTGCCCATTGTGAAGAGCAGAAGAGGACTGGTTAAAAAGCTGAAAAGAAGTCCAGCACAGAAATGGCCTAGAGTTCATGTCATACCTCAGCAATGTCCTTTGAGAGGCTGTAACATTCCCCAAAACTCAGTCAAGGGGGTTGGATTTGAACGGGCTCTTTTCTGGAGATGTGCTGTCTTTATGTCTGTTATCAGAAATTACTGGAAATACACTTCAAGTGTACCTCTGTCTGCCAGTGTAGGGACCACTGCAACTCATTCCCCCAGTGGTATGGGACTTTGAGCAGTAAAAGTAGATCTGATACTGCAATGACTTACTTATTTACTTACTTATTTAAAACTTTTATATGCCGTCACTTATGCATGGCATCTCAGGACTAATGACCCCATTACTCTGCTTTCTGTAGGATCATAACTTCTGCCTTTATTGCAGGGATGCTCCAAATGTTGGAGGGCCAAATGTTGCCCTCTTTCTTTCTTTCTTTCTTTCTTCTTTCTTTCTTTCTTTCTTTCTTTCTTCTTTCTTCTCTCTCTCTCTCTCTCTCTCTCTCTCTCTCTCTCTCTCTCTCTCTCTCTCTCTTTCTTTCTTTCTATTTATAATATTTATATGCCATCCTAATTTGCGAAAACCCTCAGGATGGCTTACAACATAATTTAGAAGTGTCTTTTTGCTATGAATAAGAGATAGATCAATGAATGATGAACAACAACAACAAATTGGATGGGTGGTGGATGGATGGATGGATGGATGGATGGATGGATGGACGGACGGACGGACGGATGGATATATGCCTCAGGAGCTAGCCTTTTAAAATTGCTGTATCTTTCACAACATAAAGGCTGGCTAGAGTGAAAGGCTGGCTTAAATGAAAGATCCATCCATCCATCCAATAAATGAAAATCTCTTTTTGCTATGTGTTTGTATGAGTTCATGTTCTGTGCTGCTTCTTCAACCCTGGTACTACTGTAGGGTTAACCAGATCCTTCCTTGATGCTCCCATTGCAGAGATGAGGGTGACTGAATCGAGAAAAGGGTGAGGAAAGGAACACAGAAATATGAGAAAGAGATATTGGGTGGTGAGTGGGTTGGGAGTCAGGAAAAATTATCTTGTAACCTTGAAGGCCCAGAGTGGGCTAGTTCCTTGTGTTGGAATAAGCCTACTTGATACATTGTGGTTGAACCTTGACTATGGCTCTACATCAGGGATGGGGAACATGTGGCCCTCCAGATGCTGGTAGACTGCAGCTGTTATAAATTCCAGCCAACAGGCAATGGTGAGGGATAGTGGGAATTTCAGTCCTGGAGGACTACCTGTTCTCCACTACTGCTCTACATAGCTCTTGGTAAGGTAATCACTTTATTAGGAAGGTTCTGTAGTTTTCTCTGGTGGTGCCCTTAACACAAGCCTGCAACAGTGTTTCTCCTAGTCCAAGGGAAGAGAGGACTGTGTTGTACTTAAGCAGTGCACTGCAAGTCCGCTGTGCTTAAACACAATATAAACAGAATGAAGGCAAGGCACATTCTGTGACTTTACTGAAGTGTGGTCAGTAAAGTGGAGGAATGATCATATGGGGAAGAGTTGGAAGTCTGGACAAGCAGCAGCTGGCATGGCTTCTTTCATCCACTACACTCCCCATTTCTGTCACCACTACGAATTCTTGCTGTGTAGACATTGACTCTTGGAAAAAGCAACCAACATCTCCACCCATTCCACTTCAGTGCCTGAAAATACATTGACTTCCTCAGCCTATGAGTTCAGGTCAGATTGATGGTGAACACAAGGAAACCGGAGGCCTTCCTTGCTCTCAGGACAAGATGGGCACTTCTTTCTGGGAAGAAATATAGAAGTAGGTGACACTCAACCTTCCGGCAGGGCTTGGAGGAGACTTCAAAGGAGGCCTTGAATGCTCGCCGCTGCTGTGTGGTGAGGATGGTGCGTGGGCGCTTGGAGCGCTTGTGGTCTTTGCCTTCCTCACCACCCTTGCCATGGGGATGGCTCCCATCCTCATCCTCACTCTTCACTATGAAAGAAAGCCACATGAATTAGGATTCCTCTACCCAAGTGATGATCGTGCTCCAGGAGAGACAGAGTGCCCAGACATTGCCCTCCAACCCGGCTTTCAGAAATCTATGCAGGCTTCCAAAATAGATGCCCCAATCCACACAACTTGTCAGATACATGTGGCTAGAAGTTCTTAGGAATCCCCTTAGTTATAGGCAAATATTAATTTTTGCCAGACCTGGAACTGCATCTTAATCTGTAGTCTTACACAAGGAATTTGAAGTGACTTTGTTTTCCCCTGGAAAGAGTATGAAATGCAAGAAGAAGAGAGTGGGAAGGGCTTTGCCAGCATCAGAGGTTGGCTTTGTTGGGACCACATAGATGACACCCTCACAAGGGGCCAGGGCGTCATCCTCCAGACTTCCTTGCCCTGGTTCTCCCTCAGCTCACTACAATGGAGGGAGACAAGCACTGATGACAGTCAGGAGATGAAGCAGACCCCTTTGCTTACCTTGTGCTTCTGCTGTGGCCTCTTGTACTGATTGGGCCCAGAAAAGGGAGAGTAAGCAAATGGGCAATGGGAACAGAAGTCCCACTGAAAGCCTCTTTCCCAAAAATTCCCCCAAAGCGTAAGCTGGCACTATTTCTTCTGTCAAGCTCTTATTAATTCAGGGATGCAGAACCTCAGGTCTGAAGAGCCAAATCTGGCCCTCCTGCAGCTTCCCTAAAAGTCCACTCCACTTATCCTGGATTTGGCCATTGTCTCCCATCCTAAAAGCCTCTTCTAAGGCTTAGTCACTGGAACTAAGAGCTTCAAGCTAAAATAGGCTGGCATTTTGACCCTGTCACTTTTGGCTTCAGCCCTTCCTGCCAAGTGCCTTTCCACCAAGGAATTAGGCTCTCAGGCTAAAAGAGCCCTGCATCAAGGGTACAAAGCCATAGCCAGGAAAAAAGATAGCAAGCCAAACAATTATTCACCATTCACACAACCTTTTCAACAACCAGTTGAAAGAGAGAACAGAATTCCCCTCTCATACAACATTTTGGAGATAGGTTTAGGAGTGGAGTGTGATTCCAAAGCAGTTTGCCACAACCTGGCACCCTGCAAAAGTTTTGAACCACAACTCTCATTAGCCCTAACTAGTATTACAAGTCAGGAGTGAAGGGTGCTATAATGCAAAATATCTGGCTGCCACCAGACTGAGAACGGCTGTATTAAAATGCTTTAACATGCATAGTTCAGGCTGTTTGATTTGGATTAGTTGTTTGGGTGCTCAAATCAGGACTTCTTGTTGCAGGCACCCCGATGTAGGGTGTCTCTGACAGCCCCTCCCATCCCAGCTCATCCTTCAGTGGGGACTCTGACAGCTCTGCTCTGATGCCACCAGGTGCTTCTTGCACCTGATAGACTCTGGCCCAGCATCTTGGTTTTGGCAGTGCACCTTCTGCATGTGCTTGCTCATATTAGCCCTGATGCCCAGCCTGGCCTTGATGTCCTGAAGATGACATTCCATATTTCAGGCTCAGGATCCAGATCTGATCCACCAGGAATCCTAGTTTGGCATTCTGAGGTTTCATGAAGGAAATACCCTCCTCCCCCAGCCAGCAATGGTTTTGTCATTTCCCACTCTTTTGTGCAGTACCCTCCACCCTGCCATCCCAAAAGGTTAAATATTCCCTTGAAGCTTTCTTACTGACAATAAGAGCGTTGACCCAAACCAGCTGGTTAGGCCACACCCCTTTGGCCTTCAGCCCCACCCACCACTTGACCATGCCTTCTCAGAGCAACTCTGAGATGCAGTTGGCCTTAGCCTGAAATGGATTCTGTGCCCCTGCTTTTGTGCTCTGATGCCTGTGCAGAAGAGGGGATTTTGGCCAATGCAACATTTCTAACTTTTGCAGCCCTACGGGATGATAAGATGTCCCTGTCAGTATTTTCTCTCCTATAAAATCAAGCTGCTTTGCCCATCCTAGTGTTAACCAAGGTGACCAAAGGTAGATGCATGTAGGTGCAATAGGCACTCATGCAGAGCAATCCTAAACATACAGGATTAATATCTTAGACAGTGAACTAAAGCTTGAATAAATAAATAGCACATTTGGTTTACTGAGAATAATATCCTATAGTGTCCAGTGGGGCTTTCTGCTATGAAATTGTGCTTAACTTTGCAGCCTGAAGCTTTCATGATGGGAAATACAGAACCAGGCAGGGAGACTCTGTCTACGATTCCGGGTTGAGTGGCATCAGATGGGGCACTCTGCATGCACTCAGGAACATTCTGCTCACTCCCAACAGAGCATGTCTCTGCTGCCCTTGCTCTCTCACCTGACTCAGTGGGAGCAGGGCTGATAGCGCTCAGCATTTCCCGCTCCTTCTCATAGTCGCTGCGGCACAGCAACTGCCCTTCCTTCAGCACAAACTCATCCCCACGCTGCAGCCGCCGCTCGCACTCGCAGCAGGAGAAGCAGTGGACATGGTAAACGTTCTCTAGCACCCGCATGATGAACTCTGAAGGAGCCACTGCTTTGAGACAACCACTGCATTTGGTCTGGAAGAGCCTGAGGGAGAGGGAGAGGGAGAGAGAGAATGTCAGGGTGAAGCAGTAAGAGTAGGAAGAGACCAGAAAAATCTCTCTGAGGCACCAGCCCACACACAATTTTTATTAAACTTGGTGTGTGCATACTGATGTTAGTCACATGTGGCACTTCAGCAACTTCAAAGTTAGAACTCTTTTTTCCCAATTTTTAAAGAGCTGCTCTTTTCCATTGCTTAAGAGGGAGTCTTACTCACTTCAGGTAACAGAGACATACCTGGAAAAAGACACATTAGCAAATTATGGGTCTCAACTAAAGATTGCCAAATGACAGGGAAACAAAACCTGACACTGTAAAGGGCAGAATAGAAAAACTTTATAAACAAACCTCCAGCACCCATCCAGCCTGGCCAATTGCTAGGGAAACAATTGTTGTTAGCTGCCCCGAGGCTTTTTTGCAAGGGGATGGCATATAAATTTGGAAATAAATAAATAAAAGCTGGGGGCATCCATTCCTTCTACTCGGCCAAGGGACTTACAGTTTTGATTTCAAGGCTTAGTTCAGTTCTGTCAAATTTTATCTCCGTGTCTCTAATAGGGTGCCTGTGAGGACTAATATGCCCGGGAACATCTCTGCTGGCTCCACCATGCTCTCTGCCACTCTTATTTTTTATTTCTTCAAATATAATGATGATGATGGGGAGGCAAACATGCCGCCATGCAGTATGTTGCTCTTCTGCACCATCTTTATTTGGGTTCAACAGAACAGGTTTGTGTTTTGGCACTCATAGCCTACCTCTGCTTTTTTGGATGTTTTTTGGCAAGTTGCTTTTATTTCACTCTCACCAGTTTGCGTTCTGGAAAAATGAGCATTTTGTTGTGCTCAGTGTGGCAGCCAGTTTAAGCAATGGGCAAGGTGATCCCTTGGCAGCCATTTTGTGACAGCACCCACTAGATTCTCCCAAGATTCCAGACGTAGCCATTGACCTAAAATAGTTGGGGAACCTCATTGTGGTAATTCAGTGTGGTAAGTGTGCTAGTTAGAAACCTTGAACAGCAACAATGGTCTGTTCTATAGTTTCTTCATACCGTGATGGCTCAGTGTGTCATCTGAACCCAGAAAACTCATTGTGGTACAAAGGCCAGAACCACAGAGCCACCTGGAAAGAGCACCATTGATGGCTACCATTTTGTTGGGCAGTCAGAGATGTTCCCATTCCACCAACCTCCTGCCCTAAAAAATAATCTTAAGGGCAGAAGCAGGTGATTCACCAGCTGCCCAGAAGAAGGCCCTCCTTTCTGCAAGTGGGCGGGGGAGAATCAGCGGGGTGACACTGCCTGGATGTGGGCAGCGCTGCTCCACTGATTCCCCTGCTGCCTGCAATTCCCATCTCCGCTTGCCAGGCAGATGACCCCAAACTGGCATCCCCTCCAGGGGTTCTAATTCGGAACACCTCTCTAGCAAGCAGAGTGAGAAAAGGGGATGAGTGCCTCCCTCCCCTCAGTGCTGCTGATTGCAAGAGACATGCTCAGGTGAAGTCAGATTGGGGATGCCTCTCTTGCAAGTGGGATTGAGGAAGAGCAGTGCATGGGTGAATCAAGCCACCCCCAGCCTACTTATGCCCACGAAGGGCTTTTTTCTGGGGCACAGGCTGGAAGGCAGTGGGAGAACCAGCTGAGCAGCCCTGTTGCTTTCCATAGTGCTGCCCTGCTGATCTCCCTGCTTTAGGCTAAGCCTGGATCAGACACCCTTCCCTTTGCTCTGGAGCAGGAGGTGAGGGTGCCTGATCAGCTCCCTCTTCTGCTCTGCTGAGCTTCGGGGTATGGATCCTGTTTGTAGAGCAGGGACTGTTCGGCAGCTGTGGCAAACAAAACTATAGAAAGACAAATCCCAGAAAAAATCAGTATAAAGGACACATTTTTCCTCCTGCAAAAAATAAAATAGAAAAGAAAAGAAAAGAAAGAAAGAAAGAAAGAAGTTTCAGTATAGCCACACATTAGATACCTCATGTAGAGAAATCCTTGAGGTTCAGGGAGGAAGGATGGAATAGAATGGTGGGTACTGGAATTTGCTGGCAACATTTTGCAGGTGACCCTGAACAGAAGCACTTCATGCTGCAACATTTTGTCCCACTTGTTCATGCAAATTACCATTTCTGTTCTGTCTGCTCCTGCTCCTCTTCTTTCTTGAAGCACCTTAACCCAGTCTGTATATATTGAACAAGCAAAGCAAGATTTTCTGCCAGACAATTGAGCGTACAATCCAATGTGTTTTTAGAAAGAAAAAGGTCCTGTAGCTTTCCATGGTGCCCAGTCAGCATGGCTCGCTGGGGAATGCAGAGTTGTAGGACTTTTTTTCCTGCTCACACAAGCACAGGAGTAGCACTTCTGAATGGGGTGCAGCAGAGAGAGGTGGGGGAAAAGCTGGAACGGTTAAACAACCGTTGCCAGCACAAAACTATCACAGCTTCAGCCAAGGGAATTTGTTTCCTTGATAAGCTTTGCAGAGTCTTTTCTTTGGTGGGGAGCAAGTGCACAATCCCCCACCCCACCGATTGCTAAAGAAGGTTAGCAGTCACAAGCTATGAAAATAGATCATCCATTGTATGTTGGTGACTGGCTAAAAAAAAGAGAAGCAAAGACAGATAAGAGTGACTGGATAGTGCAGAGACTGAGCAAGTGCTGCATTTTCTGGTACAGAGATAAAATGCATTTTTAAATCGATTTAACTATGTATCATCCCAGCCAGTTTTCCTTCTTCAAAGTCAAAGCAGCTCATGTTAAAAAAATCAGCTCAGCATGCAAGAGACACATGCTACAAAATCAAGCCCAATAAAAGCAGTTTCTCCAGTGCCATTCCACATCATGGACAGGGGATGGTGGGAAGCAGATGGCAGTGGTGGCAGCAACTTGGGTGTGGGAAAGCCACTGACCAGATTCAGATGATCTGCAGAAGAAGAAACTCACAGTACCTTCTCTTCTCCTGTGTGCACTGTACAATTTGCTTAATCCCCCATGTCATCTGAACCTGTTGAGATACATGGCAGGGGTGGCTATAAATCACACCAGCAGCCATGACTGGGCTGGGAGAGTTCTGGGCTGGTTTCAAAGTCCCCCCTCTACTGAGCACCTAATTGGTTTTGGATCGCATGAGCAGCTATGGGGTAATTGGGTTCAGTTGCAGCATGTGCAGGGGTAGAGGAAAGAAGCCTTTGTGGCTACTTTTCCTGGTGAGCATCCAATCCCGACTGGTGTGTGGTCTCGTGGAGTGAGCAGCCCTCCTAACCAGGTACCCTCCAGCCATACTTCCCAGCCTTGTCCATGCTGGCATGGGATTTGGAGAGTTGTGGTCCAGCATGTCTGTAGGGCACCTGGCTGGGAAAGACATTAGAAAGAGTTAGAATATTAGACTAGGACTGGGGAAACCCAGGTTCAAATCCTTATGCAGAGATGACGCTCTCTAGTCATTTTCTCTCCACCTGACCTGCTTCACAGATTGTTGTGAGGAAAAGATGCAGGGCAGTGTGGGAAATGCAAATACGCTTCTCTGGACTTTTGACAGGGAAGGCAGTGCTAAACACAACAAGGGCATATCGTTTTCTGTGCAAGGCCTGTGAATATGCCACGTGGGACTGAATTTATGGGTGTATAGCAACATGGGAGATTCTTTTTCTTCTGCAGCCTGTGTCAAGGCATGATTTATGCTTTGACTTGTGGACCTTAGAAGGAGTCATCCCCCTTCCCTTCACCCCACTGTTTAATTCAGTCTTCTCCTGTGAGTCAAAATCATCCACCCACCTCTACTTTCCTAATCTATTTCTCCTATCCAGATCATGGTGTGCCACAAACGGCAACCAGAAGAAACACATGGAAGGAATGTGTTTATGGTCCCACACAAACCTTGCTCTAGTCTTGATTTATTTCAAGTAGAAAAATTAGGGCTGTCAGACTTTTTAAAAAAGACTTAGGCTGCAAACACATAATGCACATAGGGAAGTAAATATTTTGAACTTAATGGGGCTTACTTCTAAGGAGAGACATACTAGATTGCATTGTTAGTTACACAGTTGGATGAGTTTGGGTGATTATTGTGCAAAGTATTATGTGTTTGCTCAGAAATAAGTCCTGTTTACTTCCCATTGTTGTTGTAAACCACCCAAGGAGCTTTGGCTATTGGGTGATACAGAAATTAAAATAAAACATATTAAGTAATTACTTTCAACAGGGCATGCTCCCAGGTAAAGTGAGCTTAGGACTGCAGCCTGAAATGGTTAAATGACTGAATAAATTTGCACATGAGTTTTATATTAAAATCAAGCATCATTTCTTTGATCGTTGATGAGATACATGTGTGTTGCAGCAGACATAATTTTGGAAGATGGCACATTTTCTAGAACAGAAGACCAAGTCCCCCTTTAATTGATATTTAGTGTGTAAGATGCAGATTTATGCTGGATCAACTATTCACTTCCGCTTTCCCTAGCTACTCTTTTCTATAGCAACTCCCCATCCCCTGAAAATGCTACACAGCTTGCTGAAAGGGGTGAGCTATGAGGAAGGAAAGGATCCTCCAAAATTTGGCAGAAAAGTTTCCACCAGTGGAGTCCTTCCTCCTATATAGGAAGATCCTGGATTTTGCACCAAATGAAGCTTTTGGACAGTCTTCCAGGATAGTCACATTTATATGAATAATTGTCTAAACTAAAGCAAAAATGCTGTCGGAATAAATATCTTTTGTGTTGATAGAACTGTACACAAGCAATTGTTCTAACCAATTGATTTGGTAAATGTTGTCATCTTACAAAATCCTTAGCTTTGTAAAAAAAAAAGGGGGGGGGGTATAATTCTGGGAAAAACTCAGAGTGATGGGATTTCAAGCCTTTTCTTGGATATCCATGCAAATAAACCCTGCATTCTCCCATTGTTCATTGCTCAATCCCCCATCTCCATCAACTGAAAAGTCACCTTTTCCTTATGACATTTCATCAGCAGAAAAATCCTTCCATTTTAGCAAGATCCTCCTGAATTGTCTAGGACTTGTCTCTTCCACAGTGTTTGGAGTCATATTCCACCTGTAGCATCACTTGCCAATCCAGTGATGGGTTGAATAATAATACAAAACAAATGAACCCTGGATCCATGACCCCAAAACTTCTTTTAACATCTTCAGCCCCTTGGCACAGAGAGGCATTTGAATAGAGAAATAAATAACCCTGGCCAAGACGTTTGCAGCAGATGGTTCTGATGAGGTAATTTGGGAGCTAAACAAATGCAAGTGGGGTGGCTTCACCAGGCTGACAGCTTCTCTTTAGCCACTTGACAAGAGAAAGTAATAAAATGAGGATTAATTAGGCTGTTGTTTAAACACACAGGATCCTCCCAGCCAGCGGGGAAACTCATAAACCAGGATTGAGAACAAGACGTGGGTTAATCCTCCTAGCAAACTCTTACCGAGCTCAGGATGGAGAGGATTTGCCAGCATGGGCTCATCTCTTCCTAATACCACCCTGCCTGGATTTGCACTTTTGCTTGAATAGGCTGGGGCTGTTCTGATTGCAGGCGTGGCCGGACAGGATTCCTGGCCATTTTCTTTCTTGGATTTATAGTGGCTGAGAAAGAGAGAGGTGTGAAGATGTGAGACAGCCAGGCCAGACAAACTGACTCAGAGAGGAGGCTAAAACAATGCAACAAAGCAGAGGCCATTGCCATGAGAATTGTGAGAAAAGAACAACCGGGATCAACTGCTGCATCCAATACACTAACTCATTTGGTGGCAGAGGGAGAGAAAGAAGGTGTATCCCACTCCACTGACTCTCATGAGAACTCAAAGACTCTACCCTGTCACTCTTCCCTCCTTGTCCTCAGATTTGCAGAAATGTATTTACCGAATACTATCGGAAGGGCTGGAAAATGCTGACTGTGGCTTCTCAGATACTAACTGCTACTGCATGTCAGATCCTGTCATATCTTATTGCATGGCGGCTCTCAGAGTAGCTCTTTGCTGCTACAGAGTTTCTGGATGTCAAAAGCTGGTGTGGTCTCTCCAATAGTTGGATATTTCCCATCAACATTTGCAGAGGAGAATTTAGAGGATTGGGTAAGGATTCAGTTCTGCTCTGATGGCTGATAGTTGTAGAATGGGAAGGATGAACTGGCTTTTTCCAGGGCCAGCTGTCCAAAAACATGTTGTCCTGGTTCATAATTGCACAGGCTGTTACAGTGGCAGAGAAGTGCCTCCAGACTGGTGCTGGCTTCCAGGAACAGCTTCAGTTATATATTTCTGTGTCTAAGTCAGATATCCATGTCCTTCCTGGGGACTTGGCATCTGCTACTCCTTCCAGTAAAGGATGTTGGAACAGTTCAATAGGTTGAATAAATACAGGTGTTTTACCTGGACTTTGTGAGGAATGATTGTAAATGTCTGGGGTGGAGGATCAGTTGGTGACCTTAAAGGTGCTGCTGCCAAAATCCTATGTTGTTCTTGTTAAGATAAACTATTACAGTGAGATGAGATGAATCAGCTCAGAAGGCATTGCAGAAAAAGACCATTGGCTTTCCCTTTTGGTTAGCAATCGCAGACCAGAGTCTGTGATCTTTCTCTTCTCTCATCCGCTTTATTCAGTGGCTGAATGTGCCTGACTTGACTTTATTAGTCAGAAATCACAAAGCCATCCCCAGTGGATGCCAGTTGGCATAACAGGCTGCTCTTAATAGGCACCCGAGTCAGCTAACATCCAGTTTTGCATTTTCCAGCTTGAGAAAAAGTTACAATCAAATGACACTGAAAATTATTCTTGTAACAATGTTCAATTTAACGCATGACCTTTGTTGCTCACTTCATACACTAGTCATGGCTCGTTGAGACTTCCCAAACTGAGTGGTAAAAAGTGTAAGCTTTTGGATTTATTTGATTCTCTTTTCTAGGTGGTCTTACAACATTGTCTTAGTTTTCCTTTGGAGCAGTGAGTGCTGGAGATTTACAGTGTCTTTGTGAAGGTTACCAGGCGTAGAAGGAAATAATAGGCAAGCTGGACCTGGCCTAGTTCACAGGTAGAACTGCTACACGCCTGGAGTCCAAAAAATTAAGAATATATGACAGATTGCTTCAGACAAGCCATTATTTTCCATCTGCAAAAAAACTTGTTCAAAACTACATATGTTCCCCTGTCCCCAGTTCAAATCTGTAACCAAGGTTGCCCTATCAGTAGGCGAGACAAAGAACATGGCAAACTGAATGGCGGTAAACTACAGATGTGAGGCAAAAGAGTTTAGGGGTTCTTACCTAGTTACTTCTTTTAGTCTTAAAACTGGCACCCACTCCCACCTTCTACATTATTGGGCAAGATATGGGTTTAAATACAGCTAAAAAACATACAAACATCCTCATGGCTTAGTGAAATGTCCTGGGCCATTTCTGCTTGCAACCCTTGACTCTGGGGAAAACCCTACAAGAGTTGAGGAGGAAAAATAGATATTACACCTGAAGATGGGTAAGACAGTTCCATCACCAATTTAAAAAAATCAAACCAATAAGAAGGTAGTTTGGGAGGGGTGAATTTAGAGCATAGAAGTAGAGGGAAGTCCTTAAAACTCTCACTTCCCATGGTATTTCTTCCCAGATGGTATTAGCAATGTTACCTCCAACAGTGTGTGTGATCCCACTGTGTGTGAGTATATTTGAGAGAATGCTTTGGGAGGGCATTCTGGAAAAGAGAAATGGTCTTAAATTCCCTGTTCTAGAGGCAGTGTCTTTAAAGCAGAAACAAAAGCTTGGTTTTCTTATACAGACTTCCATGTAATTTGTATAGAACTTCCTAGCAAATTTATAATTAAAAAAGGATATCTGTCTATCAATGCCACAGTGCCGAGACAATGAAACCCAGTCTTTTGAAAATTGCCTTACATAAGGCAATGCTAGAGTATGCATATCAGGGCTTTGTTATTTTTAAAATACTTTAATAGATTTTAATTAATTTAAACACCTCCATATGGTCAAAGCCTGCAGTACCATCACCAGTCACTAGGTGGTAGACTTCTCTAACTAGCACCCCAAACTGTATTTGAAGCCAGGGGAAGCAGGATGCTCCATGGCAGGGGCCATGCCTAGTGGTGCCAGTTGACCTGACTTTGCCTAGAAGGGGCAGGCACATGTCCAACTTTAACAGTTGCACATGCTTGCTTGAAAGCTTTCAGGATCCACTGCAGGGATGTGCATACCTGTAGAAAGCTGGACACATTTGCTAGTGGGATCAACAATGCAAGAAGCAAGGACCTGGAAAGCAAGGAGGTGGAAAGGGCTCCTTGCTTCACGGGACGTACTCCTTGCCCACAGTCTGTTGCACAAGTCCAATGGGACCACTGTCCCTTACCGCCAGAGGAAGCGCAGCTGGCTCCATTCATCTCAGCTTCTGGTGCAAGTCATGCAGATCTGGGATGGCAGGATGATCAACATGCGCTGAGCAGGATGGGAGGAGAAACTCGGCATTTTTCCACCACTGTCTGTGCCCCCACTCCTTCAGAGACCAACCACTTTTGTGAAGTTACCTGAGATCTCCGTAGAAGCCTGTCCAGAAGCCAGCAGGCCTATCGCTTTATCCTCCCTTATTAGAATGAGGTAGTTAGCTTTGTGGGTCTAGAAACTCACGGAATTTACCAGAAATCTCCCCTGAATTTACATCTTATGGGATTGATGACAGTGGTAGAGTGACCTGCGTCTATCGGCTCCCCTCCTCACTCAGTAACTCAATAATGCCTTCCCCCTTTAAGCCCCGAAAACAAATCTGCTCCTCTTTGCACTAATTGAAGAAAACAGGCAGCGAGTGCCTCATAAACACGGTGTCAGCTCGCATTACACAAAATTAAAATTCTCAGCACCAGGAATTCCTAAAGAGGCTGCTTTTTTAATATCGTCCGAATCCGTTTAAGCCTGGGTAATATTGTTTAGGTTGCCATGGGAACAGAAGGCAGCTCTGCTAGCCACCAGTGGATTGAAAACTGGTTTATTATTGGTGCTGAATTGACAGACATGTTAACTGGGGGGAGGCTGTGTGCTACCTGTAAGATCTTGCTGGTTCGGGCAGGGGGAAAAGGCTGGCTTCCCGCCAGGGCCCTTGGGCAGTGCTTCCTGGCCATGAGCTGCCCATGGAGTGAAAGCAGAGGCTTCAAGCTGGGCTCATCTGGCAAATCCTCCAACATGGTTTACTCACAAGTCAGTGCCATTCAGCAAAGTTTCCCTGTAATTATCATCAGGATTTTTCCCCATGCAGTTTAAGCACAGGGTGCTAGTTCAGGGCCCTGTGAATAGCTGTTCCCTCAGAACAGAAACTGACATGGCAGCTACTGATTTCCCATTAAATAATTACCAATTTCTTATCAATTGTATTATTTTCATCTTCAACAGTAAATAATGCTATGTTTCTGTTATAAAGATGAAAACTAAACAGTAAAAATAGGGGAAGTAATTAAATGGAGATTGGAGAAATTAAGGGAGCTTATTGAAGGGGCAATGAAATGATATGATTAATTCTCTTCCTGAACTCACCAGGAAGAAACAAACATGCAAATAGGGCAAGTCTAATTAATGCAGAGATGGGTAGCTTGTGGCCCTTCAAATATTTGGACCTACAATTATTATTGTAGAGAATTCTCACTGGCATAGCCAATGGTGAAGGCTCATGGGAGTTGTAGGCCAAGATACCAGGAGGGCCTCAAAATTGCACTTCCTTACATTAAAGGTACAGAGGCCAAGGGAAAAAAGGAGCATTCACACTTTTCCTATGTACAGGCTGGTGTTGCAATTGTGTTTCATTAAAAAATAAAGCTACAAATTAATTTTGAAAGGGATGGAAGACAACAGAGAAAACACTGGAATGGAACGGGGTGATGGCATCGTAGTCTGATTGCTCCGGGAAAGCACATGAACAAAAGATGACAATTTCAGGCAAAAGAGCTGGAGTAGAAGCAACCTCAGACTGAACTGCAGTTCTTCAGATTAAAAAGAAATGAAAAGAAAAACAAGATACCTGTCACTGAATGGGCAGGTTTTATACTACATAAATCTGGATTCCTCCATCCTTCATGAATTCAGCACAATGCAAGACATATAGTGATATTTAGAAGAGTCTAACATTCCCACCAACAGTGAGTGATCTCACACACTCTTTATAATCAGGTTATAATATAACTTCAACATCTTTTCCCTCTTCTGTCTCCCTGCTCAATTCACTTTGCTTAATATCCAGCTTGATGAAGAATTGTGGAAAACCTGAAGTTTTGCTCCCCATTATTACATGTTGTTTTATCCTAATAAAGGTATTGCCTGTTGAACATGCATTTTTTCTTCTTTTTAACCAGAAAGCATCTTTGCTTTGTGTTTGTCTATCTGGGGGATGGTGGAGGACAGGAGGGCCTGGAGGAATGTTGTGCATGGGGTCACGATGGGTCGGACACGACTTCGCAATTAACAACAACAACAACAACAACATGTTAGTGGACCATTTCTTCTTCGGTTCCCTCACCTACCATCCATTCTTCCTTGCTGACCCTGGTGTCTGCACCTTTCTCCCATTTCTGTCTCTTCCTTTCCAAGTCCCTTCTTGAAATCCACCCTATTACGCAAAAAACCTTCAGCTTAATAACACCTTGGCCCTTCAAAAGCCTTTCCCAAAATGTTGCTTTCCAGATGTATCTGACTACAAGTCCCATCATCTCCCAGACAGACGTCCAACATGTCTGGAGGATGCCAGGTATGGAACGAAATGAAGCCAAAGAACATGCAATAGTATGTGCAGATATTCCCCAGCTATTTTCACCTTTTCTTCCCACCATTCCCCTTGTCAAAATTTAGATTGCAAGCTCCTCAGAGCAAAATATATCATGCATTGGTGGTGCTAAAAATCAGTGTAATCCAAAAGCTTGTTCTTCTAGCCTTTTGACCATGTTTTAATTAATTATTCTTTTCTGCTTCACTATCCTGGAATGAATCTACAGGCTTTTTCTATGCACACAGGCTTCCTTGTGTACTCACTTCTTGGAACTGCAGACTAAGGTTTCTTCCCCTCACCCCTTTGCTCCCAAATGTATATTTGTGAAATCAAAGCAAAATGTAGATATCCTCTGCAGGCACTTACTATTGTCCCAAAGAGAAAATAAGACATCACATTAAAGCCCAGAACATTCAGATCTATAGCAAAGGAGTGTTTTTGCCAACTTACCCCATAAATCATTTAGACACAATGTAGGGGCAAACCTCAGATAAACACTGGATGCAGGCTTTTAAACCTCTGTAGCCATTTTACTGGAAATTTTTTGGCTTCTGTTGATTGAAATTCCTACTCTCCTAGCCATTGATTTAACTGCTGAGATGTTAATGGAAAATTTAAGAACGTTTCAACTGCTCAGAAGTTTAAACACCTTTTCCAATGGGAATGTGTTATGTTAATGAAAAAGGGTTCAGGAAGAAGACAGGACTGTCAGGTTGATTGTCAACTCTCTCCTTATAAATGAATGCTGTAGTAATATGAAAGTGGTTACACCAATTGTGTCTCAGTGGTATGTGTCTAGGAGCATTGTTTGCAAGTGGTTCCAATAGGTACTATATGTGTGAATGGGGGAGTATGTAAGAGATTAAAGGCAGAACAAATGTAAGAAAGTATTATCCATGCCTAAAGCTACACTTTTATACAGCTCTCCACTTGTAAACACTTCACACAACCACACCTGTGTATGTTTAACCATTTCAATAAATGCAATACGATACGCTGATACAAGAGATGGATGGAGAGCTTGGCAATGGTTTCTGCAGTATTGTACTATGGTTACTATGCCAAAAAGGAGCAAAGTGCCAGTTTATCTGATGATGCAACTAGAGGGACAGTACAATGGGCAGAGGTGCTACCAGCAGACAATCAATCAATCAATCAATCAATCAATCACAGGGGAACAAATGCAGTGTTGCATTTTGAGGGAGGGGGACGCAAAAAATTTTATTCCACACATTAGATCTCTGAATCAGACTTAACAGTCTATTTCACATAAGTGTCCTCACAGGTTTTCTAAACATGTTTCCTCTGCAGTTTAACCACTTTTGATAATTTTCAAATAAGAATGCTAAAGACTAGCTTTAACTTCTCGCTTATAACTCATCTGTCACTAAATGTGAAAAGTGCCTTTCCATTAAGCAGCCACAGGGATCCAGTAACAGAGTGTGTGTGTGCTTGTCCTGTTCATCTCCCGCTTCCCACAACACTGCCCATGGCAGGGGTATCAAACTTTTTTCATCTTCTATTTTGGTGAAACTTTGGGGGATGCATTCTGGTGGAGGGCAAGAATGAAAGCAAAGGGGGAGGGCACAAGATACAAAATTACCAGCATATGTTGGCCCCAACTTTTTAGTGCTAATAACTAAGCCTTAGAAGAGGTATCCCAACCTTTCAAAATGGGGGTGGGAATAGCAACTGGAAGCTGGGACCAGAGGAAGTGGTCAGGGTCATTCAGAGAAAGTTGAAGGATCACATTGGCCTCAGATTTGGATCCCAAGGCCTATAGCAATGGCTACAAAAGAAGGACTGTGTGAGACTTTGATCCAGATACAACTGTCTACACTTTTTTTAAAAAAAAAAATAATGGTAAAAACCCCCTATGTGACAGAATGTTGCAGATTCCTCTGTACACCCTGGCAATTGATGAGCCTTTCATTTGTATCAGCCAAAATCTTTTGCCAGCAACCTCCTCCCACTCCCAGCATCTTGGTTTTTGGTTTTGTTTTGATTTTGTACCACCCAGCATCTAGGTACTGACATGCATATCCCTAGTTGGCTGAATCAGAAGAACTGATTCATTTCCTCTGTGTCTTGAATCAAAACTCATTCAAATAGAGAAACTAGCCCCAATAGGAGAATGTGTTGAATGCCTGGAAGGAACGAAACAGCATGGAGAACCCTGACCTAAGCCTGGGAAGGGTAATCTAGAGAATATAAAATTGTGCAGTGGGATTAAAAGGTGTTAATGAAGCAGGACCCGAGGCCACTCATGGGCTGCCTGGGTCTCTGCTTCATGAAGCCGCCTTTGTTTACTTAGGGTTTTAGTCAAAATGAAGCAGTCCTAGCCTAAGAGAGGCCTGTTTACTCAGCACTGAGCTCCACAATCCAGCCATAGCTGCCTGAAATATTGAAGTGGAGGGTTTAAAGCAGCTTTCCAGATTGTGGGCCAGGGGCCAAGGAGCAAGGAACAGAGGGGACCCTGGAAATACAACAGTGCTCTCTTTTCATTTCCTGGAGTTTTGAGTGGAGTCCTGCTAACAATGGCAGCATGAGGAGCAAGGTTTCCAGAGGAAAAAACTCTCACTTTCTCACCTCCCTTGCCCATACCATCTCCTTAATGCCGCAGTAAAACACCATTCAAATGTGGCAGAAACTCAAAGGACCAGGTTGTGAGGTGCACTTGTACCTCTTAAAAACAGGTGGGCACCCCTAATATCCAAGTTCCCATGATCGATTCCTTTGGATGCTGTTGGCTGGCTCTGAACTGGACTTGCTTCTGTACCCTTCAGCTTAGGAACCAAAGGCACCTCACCCAGACAGATGCTGGGACATCAATTAACATTTCATCATCAGGACTCTCTGCTGAGATGATGTCTAGTCCCATCCAGCAGGCATTTGGAAAGTGTGACCATCCAGATGCTAGTCTGTCATCAGAGACTATTGGCTATGCAGGCCTGGGTTGATGCAAGCTGTAGTCCAGCAATATATCGGAGGCTGGGTGCTCCTCACTCATATCCTACAGCCTACCTTTTCTAGTGTTCACCTGTGCTGCTGCCCTCTCAACTGATGAAAACCACGAAATCCCAAAATGGATTGTGTGACAGATTCTGTTGCTGTCAGTGAGCAGCCTGGCCTCAGACCTCACTGAAGGAGAACACTCATACATCATCCTGGTTTTTAATTCCTAGACCCTGGGTGTCAACTCTGTCATTCATACACACAGCAGTATCAACTAGATTGGACACACTGGTTCTTATGTAGTGGCTACTGTGTGAACAGAATGTTGGACTAGTTTATTTTATTTCTTTATTAGATTTATATCCTGCTTTTTTCTTTTTTGAAGAACTCAAGGCAGCTTACATCATTCTCCACCTCCTGCTCTCAGTCTGATCCCCACAACAACAACCCTGTGAGGTAGGCTGGGCTGAGAGTCTGTGACTGGCCTGAAGTCACCCAGTTGGTTCCATGACCAAGCAGTGACTAGAACCCAGATCTCCTGAGTCCTAGTCCTGTGTGGTTAACCACAACACCACACGGTTCTAGTTAGGCCCATGGTCCAATTCAACAGGGCTCCTGTGATATCCAGATGTTTATGTCTCTGTATGTGGTCTTGTTAGAGCAAAACAGATGAGCAAGAGTATCTGCCTTGGTCCAGCAGAAGTTCCCTCCACTTTCAATTGAATAAAATTCACATAATGGGATATAACAAGAAGAACCCTTTAGACCTTTAGAACAATCCTCAGCCTTGCCTTGCTTGAGTGAGATTGCCATCATTATTGCCAGGATGGAAGTCTCAAGCAGGTCCTGAATCAAGACCTCATGCAAAGCTAGCACAAGTGCTACACAACTGGAAGGGAAAGCAAGAGACTGGTGAGACACACAAGAGATTCATGAACCTCACCTATGACAAGTCTGAACCTTTATAAAAGTGATAGACCAAGAATCACCAGGTTTTGCTCCCTGATCTGGGCATGTGCCTTATTTTAGAGAGGGCAGCTGTTTCTCTGAAGTGGTGTCTGAGGAGGGCATCCTCTGTTCAAAGAGCTGTCCAGTCCAACTTTGATTTCAAGATAAAGCACCAAAAGAAGGGAAAACAGGGAAGGGGATTCAAATGGCTCATCAGTACTGAACTGCAGACTGAACAGCTGGGGAGGTCACCTGGCCAGAAACATGTACACCAGGATGAGATGTATGGAAATGCACTTGGAACGATCCTGTTTGCATGTCTACATAGAAATGAATATATGCAAGTCTTATGGAGATCTGTGGCCTCCCCTTTTTTGGGGGTGGCAGATTTTCTCCTTTCTAGCCACCCAGTCCCTGCTCAGGACCTGGCATGCTCCTGTGCTTGGTCCAGCCTTCCTTCTTAGACCAGGCCCCCAGATATAAGCCTGACTAACACAGTAGATGCTGGAATTGGATAAAAAGTTATGAGGCACCATGTGCAGGAGAAGAAAAGGCAGGGAGGTGGAGGAAGAGGACTTGGAAGGATCTTAATTAAGAACATCAGAAAAGCCTTGCTGGGTCAGAGCAAAGGCCCGTCCAGACCAGTGTCCTATTTCTCACAGTGGGCAACCCAATAGCCCAATGGGAAACTTACAACCAGGACCTGAGGACACTTGCCCTCTCCTCCTGCCATTGTTCCCCACAAACTGATATTCACAGGCCTGTAGTCCTTACGAGTGGTAGCCATCAATAGCCTTATTCTCCATGAATTATCCATTTCTCTTTGAAAGCCACTTTCAGTCAACGAAGGGGGCAGTCAACGAATCTTGCAGTGTGTGAAGATGTAGTTCCTTTGTCTGTCCTGAGACACTCACCATCCAGTTTCACAGGATGACCCCAATGTTTTTAGTCTTCTGAGAGAGAACAAGACAAATGTCTCTGTATCCACCTTCTCCACACTATACTGGCTGCCTTTACTTAGGAACCAGTTCTTAGATGACTACAGAACCTGAACTTTGTAGCAATTGACTGTCACATGGACTTTTTCCTAGAAATGCCAGCTGTAGCAAGCCTCTTCTCTTGTCCCAAACAGTGATTTAGTCCTACATTAACCTGTAAAATAATAGAAAACAGCCTTTGGATATCCTTCAGTGCAGGGGAGGGAGAACCTGCTGCCCTCCAGATGTTGTTGGACTTCAGCCCTAGTCAAACATCTGGAAGGCCACAGGATCCTCATCTTTGATGCAGTGGGATAAATATATGGACAAGTGTTTGGACAAAACTGTCGCACCCCTTTCTCACTTTTGAGGATACATTTTGAAATTGTGCATGTGTCCACCTATCTTGATTTTACAGTTCATGCTAATGAAAACAGGTCTTCTCTAGGAATTGTGTTTTCTAGGAGAAACTCCTGCCACTCACTTACGGATTTTCCCAAGTGCCCTTCATGGAACTGAATACAATTTGCAGTCAGAAATCTATGCATTCCCAGGCTTGTAGAGCATTCTACAAAAGAAAAAGGTGGTGGTTGGGGGGCTCCATTGGCAATACCTGCACATTTGAAAAATGTGTGAAACTGCCATGGCATGCATTTCTAAAATGTGCACCAAAACATGAAATGTTTTGTGCATGTGCACAAAATTACATACAGAGGGGAGAACCTCCTATAAAATTAAGATGGAAGAACTCTGATGGTGGAAAACCAGACTGAGATTCTCAGATCTACCCTTTTCTAGTCTTCAAAACTCCCCCTACCTAGCTGAATTCATTGTGGAAGAACTAGTTCAAAAATAAATGCTTGTAAAATAGTAAAACAATATGCATTAAAAAATCTCATTTTAAATAGATGGAACTGCTCTTGAGACTGGGGTTCTAGTTTTCTTTTGGGCCCAATCAAATACCCAGTAAACTCTGCTGTTGCTTCTGATTCCTCTTGCCCTAAAGAAGATGTTAGATGGAGGAAAATCAAAATGTACAGCCATCAACTTCCACCCCACTTTACAGCTAAAGAGTACCTCTGAGCACTTCAAAAGTGCAATTCATAGTCAACTGGCTCGCCTCTGTCAGCCATCAGGTATCTGGATATAGGCTGGGGAAGAAGGACCAGGGCTTCCAGAAGCATGCTTGTTTCAGACAAATTTTAGTCTCAGCATTTCTGAAGTGGTGCAACAGGGGAGACAGTTCTTGTAAATACTGGTGAGCACTTAGAGTATGAGTCCCTCCATAATAGCAGAGAGAAACCTGGCATTTCTGGGGGAAGGGGACACCCCCCATCTGCCCCGCCCCCCACAAACAAACTGCCGGTCTTGTGTTCCCAAAGCTGCTGAGATTCATAAATATTAAAGCACCATGAGCTTGATGCTGGCGAAAGATTTAATACAGTGCCGCCATGCCGCCCCTCAAGGGGTTAAAGCCCCCCTGCTGTGCGGATATTATTGCCGGTGCGGTGGCATGGAGCCATCGCTGTATAATCTGATGAACTCTTTTATTAAATTTCACAGGCCTGTCTTCTTTATTAAAATTTCCCAGAATGCATAGGGTTCCTGTCATATCAAACACAGAGAGCGGAAGAAAAAAAAAAGGTGGGTATTCTTCCCCTCTACTTTCTAGGTAATGCCAGAGACATGATCCATGTCAGGAAAAGTTTGCCAGGCTGTGGATAAGCAGCAGGGCTGGATTAGAAGATTGTGGTCTCCCATTTGGGTGGTATTCCTGGGCCCTGGTTTCCTTAGAAAAAGGCACAGTTGTCATACGCTTAGAGTTAGCCTCTGTATCCTTTCCACTTTGCATCCCAAAAATTGGTCCTTGGAAATATTCTGGCACACGTGCTGCTAATATCCTTCTGTTGCTGCCATTTCTTGCAGCGTGGCTATGTGTCCTACAAAGCACAGTCCTCTGTTTGAAGGGCTGCCCAGCTCAAGTCCAGATTAAAGATAATGAGAAGAAGCCAGGAGAGAAGAGCAGGGGCTTTGAATGTGACCATCCACAGTTAGCATCCAAGCAGCAGGTAGACAGGTAGGCACACCTTTCCCATTATAGGGATCACCTTTCCCATGATAGGGAGAGAGAGGTTGCATTTCTCTTTTGGGTATAGTAATTATTGCTAAAAGGTTCTCTATACATAGCAACTAGCATATACCAATTTGATGCAAACTGACATCCTCTTTGTGTGTGGGGTGTGTGTATGTGTTTGGTGGTTTTTTGGAAGTGTGTCAGTAGACACCGTATTCTCATGCTGAAGAATTCTGGAGAATCCTGCTAACCTCAGATATTGTTGCATCTTCAATGAAAAGTTCAGAATGATGCTCCATTGTTCTGAACTGGATCTCTCCTCTACTCTTAAATGAGAGAGAGAGAGAGAGAGAGAGAGAGAGAGAGAGAGAGAGAGAGAGAGAGACTGAAAGGAGGAAAGTGGTATTCCATTCAGAACTGACAGCTTGAAACAACTCTTTCTTTTTGCTTCACAATAAGGCCAGTCCTAGAACGTTATTTTTTTAAAAGTCTAGTGCAAGTTGGGGCATACATTTCACATTGAAAATCTCCAAATAATTTCATTCTCATTCCCCACTTCTGCCTCCAATCTGGTGGGCCCATATTTAATGAATATGCACTACTATTACTCATAAGATGACAAGAAACAACAGAATGGCGGTTTTCAGACCTCAGAATTCTTTTACTCCTAAACTGCAATCTGGGAGCTTGGGGGCCCACACTGATATTTTTTCTTTTTTAAAGAATAAAACAACCTCCCTCTCCCCGTCTACCCATTCAGCAAATGCATGATGGTGATAGGAAAAATTATGATTGTGCTTGCTGTTTCTGTGCTTAACCTCCATATGGCATGTGAATGAAATCTACACATATATGTAGAAGTCATACATAGGTAAGCTTTCACAGTGCAGTCAGGAGTCCTGCAAAGATCATGGTCCTGGCTTGTGACTCTGTGCATTCATTTCTCGGTGCTGAATACACAGAGATTGGTGGTGCAAACAAGCAAGTGCAACCCCTGTTCTACAATGGATGCACAATTATTGCCTACCGAGGGCTACTTTTTCTCCCCATGCCTTCTGTTCTCTTCTTTCTCTTTCCCATGCAAACAAATAATTGTAAAATATTAGTGCTTCTTATGCAATCTTCTTCCCACTAGTTGGTTCCGAAGGACCCAAGCAACTGGGGACTGGACTCTGATACTTAGAAAAAGTGGTTTTCTTAAAAAACAAAACAAAAACAAAACTCCCTTTACTATTATAGTATGAAAGTCGGGGGGAAATCATGGAGCTCTTGGACAAAATTGTTTTCTTGATCTTGAACTATAGAATGGGTGTGGGTAAGTTCTGATCCTCCTGACAAAGGGGCTATGTGTCCCTTCTTCCATTTTACATTCTTCCATTTAAAAGCATCACGTATTTGAAGTGTTGTCCAGTCTAAGTCCAGGTTAGAGTCAAGAAGCACAGAGCCCTGACATTGCCCATCACCATCAGCACTGATTGAATAGCTAAACAGATCACCTGGTCACAATCTTGATCTCCATTTAGGGAGAGGTGTATGCTTTCCTCTTTAAATTAGAGTCAAGTCTTTCTAAATTCACCTCCCTACATATAAATTCTCATTTGAAAATGATGTGTGAATCTTCTGTCCACTTTTGAAGGGGTATGTCTGATGCATTTCTTCTTTTTTGCTGCTGCATGAGTGACCACCCTATCTCTGGATTTTGGGACCACAACTCCCATCATTGGCTATGATGACTGCAGTTTCAGTGCAAGCATATCTGGGGCAAGGGGTTTGTGCCACAAGTTCCCACCTCTGTATTAGGGGACAGGTTCCGCTTTAGCTCTGTGCTGGGTCCTCTCACCATAATGTCTGTTGTGCCAGGTTAATGATGCATCTCAGGGCTGCAGAAGCCTGCATGGCAGTCCATGCATAAGCACAGATAACGTAAGGATTTCTGCAGGGCAGTCTCAGGCTGGCTGTTTGTCCGTAGTCCTTTGCATAGCACCTTTTCTGTGGGGGACCTGTTCAGTGGCTTGCTGGAGATGGGGGTCTTGCCAGCAGCCCTTTGCTGGGGTTGTCCAGATTTCCACAGCCACATATGCACTCCTTTCACTTTCCAGCATTTGTTGGCATTTTGTCTATTACAGATGGCTACAGCACCTCTTGCTGGCCAGTACAGGCAACCACTGTCCTGCTTCCTCACCCTCTTTGCAATGGGAGCACGGAGCAAGTACTGCAAGGCTTACTACTTTGCAAGAACTGTGTCCAACAGGGCATTTAAGCAGAAGCAGCTTCACGAACCCTGCAACTCAAGGTTTGCAGAAGAACAAAACATCATTAGGGAGAAAAATAAAATAAGGGACAACACTCTGAAAGCAGCTCAGTAAGGGCTGAGCATGCCTGGTGAGTACAGAAAGTTGTGTGTCTATTGTAGAGGAGGATAGAAATCTGAGGGTGGGCAGAATGGAATGGAGTACCATGGATGAAACATAGAAACAGAGCAAGTCAGAAGGGACCTCCCGAGCCATCTAGTCTGACCTTCGGGACCAGCCAACTCTGCTCACGACATGTCCACCACGTGCATGTCCAGCCTATCTTTGAACACCGTCACCGATGGGGCCTCAATGACCTGGCTGGCTGGCTGGAACCCTGAATTGGAGCTGTCCACATTGCAACATTTTGTTGCAAAGCCAACATAATGCTGATTATTTGATGCAAAATAATGTGAGAATGTGCAAGGGACAGTTGCACTGCTACCAATCTTCCTGCCTGCCTAGCACTAGGGATGTCACAGAAATGTCAGAGAGATAGTGTGGTGTAGTGGTTAAGAGCCTGGGTCTGGGATTTGGGAAATCTGGGTTCTGTTCCCTGCTCAGCCAGGGAGCCAACAGGGTGTCTTTGGGCCAGTCACAGACTCTCAGCCCGACTTACCCCACAGGGTTGTTGTGGGGATAGGATTGAGAATGGGAGGAGAATGATATAAGTAGCTTTGAGTTCTTTAAAAAAGAAAAGGGTGGGATATACATCTAATAAATAAATAAATCTGCAATGGAATCAGATGAGTTTGTTGTTCTAAGAATTGGACCCATGGATACCATAGTGGAACAACCATTTATTTATTTATTTAAAACATTTCTATGCCGCCTCATCGCAATAAAGCCTCAGGGCGGCTTGTTGTTAGTCACGAAGTCGTGTCCGACCCATTGCGACCCCATGGACAACATTCCTCCAGGCCTTCCTGTCCTCCACCATTCCCCAGAGTCCACTCAAGCTCACACCAACTGCTTCAGTGACTCCATTCAGCCACCTCATCCTCTGCCATCCCCTTCTCCTTTTGCCATCTATTGTTCCCAGCATTAGACTCTTCTCCAGGGAGTCCTTCCTTCTCATTAAGTGGCCAAAGTATTTGAGTTTCATCTTCACTATCTGGCCTTCTAAAGAGCAGTCAGGGTTGATCTCCTCTAGGACTGACCGGTTTGATCACCTTGCAATCCAAGGGACTCGCAGGAGTCTCCTCCAGCACCACAACTCAAAGGCCTCAATCCTTTTGCACTCGGCCTTCCTTATGGTCCAGCTTTCACAGCCATACATTGCAACTGGGAAAACCATAGCCTTGACTATACGCACTTTTGTTGGCAGGGTGATGTCTCTGCTTTTTAGTATGCTGTCTAGATTTGCCATAGCTCTCCTCCCCAGGAGCAAGCGTCTTTTAATTTCTTGGCTGCAGTCCCCATCTGCAGTGATCTTGGAGCCCAGGAAAATAAAATCTGTCACTTCCCCCATTTCTTTCCCATCTATTTGCCAGGAAGTGAGAGGACCGGATGCCATGATCTTAGTGTTCTTAATGTTGAGTTTCAAGCCACCTTTTGCACTCTTCTCCTTCACCTGCATCAAGAGGCTCTTTAGTTCCTCTTCACTTTCTGCCATGAGAGTGGTATCATCTGCATATCTGAGGTTGTTGATCTTTCTCCCAGCAATCTTGATTCCAACTTGTGATTCATCTAGCCCTGCCTTTCTCATGATGTAGGCTCAGCATATAAGTTAAATAGGCAGGGTGACAGTATATAGCCTTGCCGAACTCCTTTCTCAATTTTGAACCAATCAGTGGTTCCGTGTCCAGTTCTCACTGTTGCTTCTTGACTCGCATATAGGTTTCTCAAGGGACAAATAAGATGGTGAGGTACTTCCATCTCTTTAAGAACTTGCCACAATGTGTTGTGATCCACACAATCAAAGGCTTTAGCATAGTCAATGAAGCAGAAGGTAAGTCAGGGCGGCTTACAACAACATTAATATAATACAAAAGTCCATTAAAACCATCCCCCCCCCCCCCCGGTGCATCTCGGCTAAAAACCTTTAAACAAATGCAAAAAACATTAATAGTTAAAATACATTTTAAATAAAAAGGTCTTGGCCTAGTGCCAAAAAACAAATAATGACGGCACCAGGCAGGTAACGATTCCAGCTTCCACAGATTCTTTTTGGTGGAGATTTGTGCAAATCTGCACTGGTAGATGATGTGGTAAAAATGATGTGCATTTGCAAAAGTGGAATGGAGTTCTCATCCCTAAAGATTACAGTTCTGTCAATGAGCAGATGACAGAATGAAGCACAGATGGAATGGATTTAACTGCATGCATATATCCTTATGCAGCACAAATGCAAAGTTTGCACTCACTGAGTCTCCTTGCTGTGAGAGGATTCCATTTGCTTGCTTGACAGCAGCAAGATGTCCCATCAGATGGGCAGCAACCCAGGGAAAGAGCACAACTGCCCATCTTCCCTGCCAGTTGGCCTCCTGAGCACCAGGAGAGCAGCAGGGAGGTCCAAATAGGTCTGCATCTTTGCTGAGTAGGCTGCATCCCCAAGCCCAGGTGTCCAGGGACATCATGGCCCAGTGGCACTAGACAGTTCAGGTACTGGTACTAGATAAGAGGCTGCTGCAGTCAGTGTGAAAAGGCTGGGAAATTGTTTGACCAGAAGGACATGGAATGTTCTTCATGTTTATGTGGTGCACAAGCAGATTTATTGAAGGCAGATTTGAGAGGTGGCTGCAAGAATGGGATTCAGTAATTTCAGGACCACAATATTGAACCTTGATTCTGTTTTGTTGTTTAATCACAACAACTCTATAGAAAGGTGATTGGAGCAGGTGGAGGTGGTCACAAATGTCTGTGCTGGTTTCAGGGGGTTGGATAGGGACATAATAATAGCTGCAGGGTCCAAATGCTTATAGGCTTTCCAGGTATTTTTTAACTTGCGGAATTTTCTGTATTTCCCTCTCACCTTGTGAGAAAGGTCACCATTGTTCCCATTTTACAGACACAGATGAGGAAGAGTGGCTTGAGCAAAGTGTCGTGCCTGACCCAGACTCAGAGTCAGGAGCCGGGGGGTGGGGGGGGCAACTTGTTCAGGCAGCTCAGAGCTAGGATGAGAGAAAGCTACTCTTTCAGGTGCTTCCCCATCAGTCTGCAGGGAGGCTATTCGCTCAGGGACTAAGGGGTCAGGCTGTGGAGAGGTTACTTGCTCAGCAGTCTCAGAGTCAGGCTGCAGAAGGGCCGTCTGGGCACCGGGCCTCACATATAAGTCCCCTTGTTCCAATGCCTGACTCTCACTGCCTCTTCCTCACAAGTAGACATCTCTGACAAGCCATCAGGCATGACACAAAGTCACAATTGATTCAGCTTGGGCTGCTTCACCATTTCATCTAATCCTGCCCAGGCAAATTGAGCTCAGCCATCCTTTGTCAAGCTGTGTTTGGTGTGTCTTTGTCAGCTGTGCATTGCAAGCCTTAAAAAATATCACATGGATATCTAAACATGTAATGTGGAAGGAAGCTGTGTGGTAAAACATGAATTCTGCTCAAGTGCAGTTCTCTTGCCAAGATCTCAGACCAAATTAGAGACCTTGGGTGCCCCAAGCTTGCACTGTAGCATGGCCAGGTATCCTCTTTTAAAGTCCTCTATTTGAAGGGCTGCCGGAGGAATGACCTCCACTGAAGGGTCCTCCCTCTGAAGGGCTTTGTAAAGACCAAAAACCATCTGGAGAGAGACCAGGAAGTTGCACACTAAAATTCAGCACCTGGACAGCAAACTGTCGCCTCATCGCTCTTCAACACCACGGCGAGAACCACTTTCATTATAAACTGTTTTCTCAATCTGCATCCATGCAGATAAACCAGCCTATTGATTTGTATGCAAATTGATTATTTATTTATTTATTTAAACAATTTTTATGCCGCCCCATTGCAACAAAGCCTCGGGGCGGCTTACAACAAAGCACAAAATATACAAATATACAAAAAACAGCAATAGAACAATAAAAATTTCCTTAACCACCCCCCCCCATTATCTCCTTGATCTTTTGTTTTGTTAAGGCATTTTGTGGATCAGTAAGTGGTTCCCCTACATGTTTGGGTAACAAAAGAGGCCAGTTTGCTCTAGAAATCCTGTGTGTTGTGAACAATGGTCGCAAAATCCTGCCCCTTTCTGGCCAGCGCTGTTTCCCTCTCCAGTCAGTGGAGGTGCTGCTGGTGGGGGAGAGAAAGGATCTCACCAAATGAAACCTCCAAGGCTGATCTTCCACCCACTTCCCCGACCCCAAACGCACGCATTGCAGGCTCTTGGCTGTGGGTTGTCAAGAGCTGGCCCAGGATCATCCTCCAAGGTATGAGAGCCCATGTTGAAGCTAATCAATTCCTATTGATTTCTCTGCTGCTTCGTGCCAAGCTGCGGTGGGCTATATTAATATTCTCGGCGTGGGGAATGGCTCCTTCCCCCCTAGTAGCTAGGGGTGATATTACTGATCCAGATAGTATTCAAACTCAATATCCTGCTTCTCTCTTTCTCATTTCCTGTTTGGTGGGCCTGAATGCCAGCCGTTGTCAGACAGAGAGAGAGGACAGCGAGAGAGGGGGAGATTAGACGAAGAAAGGGGTGGTGAAATGCTGGCTCCGTCTTCTTTTTTATATTACAGATTTAATAATGACAAAAGAACATCATTAAACATTCATTAGAATTATTTAATTAAATTTTGCTTTGGAAGGGAAGAAGCGGGGAAGGGGGAGAGAGATTAGATATGATGCGTGTGCACATGCACACACACAACAATACTGATTGAGCAAAGAATGTGGGAAGGGGGGTTAAATTAAACTCTATGCTTTTTTCTTTAAATTGTTGTTGTTGCTGTTGTTGATGATCATGATGCTTTTTAAAATGTGGCAAAAGGTGTCCAAGGGGATCTGGAGAAAGAATGGCTTGTGGTGAGGCTAGTCAGAGGTGGAAAGATGAAGGACCAAGAGGGAAAGGATATTCCAATTGGCAGATGTTGCTGCTTTGCTTCTCTTTCTCTGAGCAGTGTGAACATTTAGGGATCTCTCATGTGGAAGCAAACAGACTGCACTGGGATCTCATTTGAGATGCCTTTGAGAGAGAACACTGGTGGAGGGAAATTTAGTTGCAGGGACAGAGCAGAAAGCCCAGGAGTAGATGAGCATCCAGAGCAGAATCCAAGTATGGGTCAGAATGTATGAAATGTAGATTGAAATACTAGACCATTCTTCCCCACTGAACTTACTGGGTCTTACTTCTGAATAGACAAGTGTGGGGTTCTGTGGTGCAGTGAAACGAGGCTTCACAGGGACACTTCAATTGGCATCTGCCACCTTTCCTTGTTCCTTTTGAGCTTAGCAGCTTCTAGGGATGCCAGATAAATTCACAATAGATTTAAATAAATTCAGATTTCTATGAACCCAGTTTACAGATTTGTGGCCCAATCTTTGGTTTTTGTTTAATTTAAGTGATGCATTTTTGTTTAAGGGAAATGAAATTTGTGTACATCCCTTAAAATGAATGAGAAATCAAGAAGGAAGGAAGGAAGGAAGGAAGGAAGGAAGGAAGGAAGAAATCCAACTCTCTCAGTGAGCAGATGACAGAAGGAAAGTTGCTTGACAATCCAGAAAAAACAGACAGAATAGATTTACCAAAATCGAAAGAAAGAAAGAAATCCAACTCTGTCAACGAGTGGATGATGGAAGGAAGGTTGCTTGGCAATCCAGAAACCACAGAACAGGTTAAACAAAATCTTTATATCTGCAGCTGCAGTCCTCACAGAAGCTGGTGTGAGGAGGAGGGGAGATGAGCTTTCTCAGCAAGGATATATAGCTGTGAGTGGCCCTGTTGGAATGCAAAACATTTTTGAGGAGCTTGATCTTGAATGGGCAATTAAGACCCATTTGTTTTCCAACTGACCTGCTCTTGGTAGAGACAGTAACTATAGAATTCACTCATATAGATAGATCCAGCTGTCTGCAATTTTGGTCTGTCCTTGGGGGTGTGGCACTGGGGATTTTCATGATGTGTAGTTGAACCTCAATATTTTCTATTTGAACATGTATATACCATTCATTAGTATGGATCATTCAGAATAGTGTACAAAAAACACAAAAATTGATCACTCCACTATTGTCTCCAGTGCTTAGATCTCAGCATCCATCATCAATAATATTAATACATATTTTAATAATATTCTAACTAGAACTCTGGTACTATTTTTGGATTAATTAACAGCTATACCAAACTCACCTGCCGTTTTCTGTTTTGTTTTCAACAACTGCAATTTTAAAGTACTTTCTCAGGGTACCCTCCTAACAGAATTTGTTTTGGCCAGCATAGGTTTGAAGTTACATACATTTATCCTGAGCAATGGTCTAAATTTATTATTATTTACTTAGCATATTTCTTAAACAAAGTGTCTCTAGGCATTGCACTGATTAAACTGCAAGAAAATACCAGAACATCCACAGAGGGTTTAAAACCCCCCATCACAGATAAAAAGTCCAAGAGACTTATAACAGCTGAATATCACAAAACATAAATAAAAAAACAAACAAATAAAATAAAACAAACAAACAAAACAAAACAAAACATGCAAAAAGCAGCTAGGAGCAGGACATTTATACAAGTAATCTCTAAAATCTGGAACCTTCATTTTGAGGAAAACCATCTTAGGATTCAAAAGGGCATTTTCTTGACAGCAATGATTTGGTTAATCATTAGGAGCAGTTTCTTCTTGGTTTTTGCTATTGTTGCTAATTCTTCTGATATTTTATTTGGCCTTTAGTGTCATTTTTTAAAAGGATTGTTCACATATCTTTTTGTGTTGCCTGGCCAATTTTAAGGAAAACTGGGCTATCCATCCATTCAATAAGTGGATCAGTATCATGGTTTATAATTTTTAATAAAATAAAATACATGAAAATGGTTCTTTGAAACAATGGTGAACAAAATCCCTTTGATTGCAGCACCCATCAGGCAGCATGGTGAGGCAGAAATGCAAGGTAAACTCACATTAGGAGCACATACTGGCCATTTGCTCTGGGGTGATGGGAGTCCCAGTTCAAAACACCTGGAGAGCACCATGTTGGGGAAAGCTGTATTGCTCCAAGGGGCATATGGAGAATGTTAATTTTAAAGAACAGAGATAGATTTGACATCTGGTTCACGTTGTTCACGTTGTTCATCACAAATAGCTTTTATATTTGTTTTGGCAGAAGAAGTATTTGCTTGGATATGTGTACTTTTCAAAAGTTAAGTTTTTAGGAGTTATGGGGTATATGTGTGCTTGCATGTTCTGACACATATATTTTCTGCTAGTTTCTGGGGTCTGTAAAGAATGCAAATGGTTTCTGTTAGATCTTCTGTCCTTAAAGGCAGAGATCATTCACACTGTTGTCTTCTCAGTTCATTCACATTTTCATTTGTTTTTCGGCGCCAGACGAAGACCTTTTTATTTAAGCATTATTTTAATTGTTAATGTTATTTATTTATTTTATCTTTTGGCCAGAGCGACTTAAATTATTCTTAAATTATACTGTTTTATATTTCTGTTATTTATTTATGATTGTGAGCCACCCTGAGGCTTCGGCGAATGGGGTGGCATAGAAGTTTTCTAAATAAATAAATAAATAAATAAATAAATTTAGCTTTTGCTAACCCTGGGCATCAGCCCTGCATGGTGATTTAGACCCAACAGTGACTACCAATAAGCAAAAGGATAGGATTTCTTAATTTTTGTTAACTTTCCTTGGAGTTGTGAGCTTGTCCACACAACTTCTGGATGGCAGTTGACCCCATCAAACCCATCATCTGGAGGGGAAACCATTTGGGAACACTGTCTAGATGAATCCTTGGAAAAGCTCTAATCTGCTTTTTTTCTTGCAGCTTCTTTCAATATCACCACAGATTTGTGAGCACTAAAAGCAGCACTTTGGGGAAAGGCAGATAAGGAGCTCAGTAGTACAAATACGTGCCTCTGGTAAAGCACTAAGCCAACTGATCAATGCTCTTAAATTTCCCAAGGGTTTTCCAAATGATGAAAAAATGCTACTTCTTTCCCTCTGAGAGTCAACACACTTCACTTTGGATAAAAGGTGTACATGAAGGTGAGAGAGGTTGGTTCCAATACTTATTTCTCATGCTGGATAGGTAGCCTTCGGCAAGTCTCCCATTTCAGCATCCAATTTCCCATTGATCTTCATAGGAGCTAAATTAACAAACAAGCCCTGCCAAGTGGCTTCTTCATTCAATGTGCTAGAAATGCTGGTGATCCAAAGTAAATATTGTTGTGAGCCGCCCCGAGGCTGCTGCAAGGGGCGGCATATAAATATTTAAATAAATAAATAAATATACGGCCACTGCTGCATATAACTTTGTAGCTGGCAGTTCTAGTTAAGCTGGACTTGCTTTGGTGCCAAGAAGAGACTGGAACCCTGATCCTGAATATATTGCAGTGAGCTGTACGTGCTCTCCAAGCTGCCGGCTTCCTGGATACTGCCGGGCAAGGCTTGGAGTGGCAGTGGAGAACAGGTTCCAGGAAGGACAGGATAGCTCCTTCAGGCCCTTGGAGAGCTTTCAGAGAAGGCAGAGTAAGTTGGGTTCACATGACACTTTAAACCTAAGATGGCCATATAGCCACCTTGGGCTTAAGGTTCCCAGGAGGACCCAGCTGTGCCTGACTGGGTTTGGGTGACATGGTAAGCCACAGAGGGCTTCCAAACCCTGGAACAAGTCATGTTTACTTGGAACAGACCAAGGGAGATGGCAGGGTGTGGGGTCCACACAACACACTAAACCACCCCCTGGTGACTTAGCGCATCGTGTGAACCCAGTTGGTAACCAGATGTGGACAACACACTGTGCTCATGGTGGGTTACTTAGCCCACAGTTGGGAATTGTCATGTTGCGTAAATGGCCCAATTGTTCATTTCAGGAGGACACACCCCAACCCCACCACAACTCATGCAAGGGTTGTTTAACTCTCACATAACTCATGCTTGCCAGCTTCATACAACATGACAACTCCTCTGGCATATTAAAAATGGTGGCCACAGATGCCTCATATATGCCCCATTTCCCCCCATGGGTTAACAAGCCACAATGCACTGAAATGTTGTGCAAACATCCCCATTGCTTCAACATAGAAAGTCGATTGAACGCCCTTCCAAAGAGGTGGAATTGGCTCCCTCTCCATTATGCTCTAAATGGGCAGTGAATAATAATAGTAATAATAATTAATAATTAAGTGATTGTTGCTATTAAATCTGAAGAAAGGCTTTGACAATATGTCCTTGATTTGTCTGTGAGAAGAACTCTTCTTAGTAGTTTAAATATATCAAGATGCAGATGTAAATTTGGTTTTTGACATGCTATATGAATGTTGCGAGGGTGTTTTGTTTTGCTTTGTTTTGAACTGCTGATTCTTGTGTGAAGCAAATGGAACTGAATTGTTGGTAAAAGCATAAGACATGTAGACTGGAAATAGAGAGACTCATTCATGATTTTGCATGTTGATCAGTGACAAAGGGTTGGCGGGGGGAGGGGGGCTGCACAGCCACATCACCCTAAGTTTTTTTCAAATGTGGGTTTCTAAATGTTTTTTGCATGAAATTTCTCAGCAGATTGGTTTCTGTTTGTTTTAAACTGGGGAACTTTGAAGACCAGCCACGGAGTTTTGTGTGAACTTCTTTTGAGGAAGAATCTCTGAGGAACAGAGATTTCTTCTCCCTCCTCCCCTCCCATTTGCAATGTTAAGTATGTAAAGTTTAATTTGCAGTTCATCTGACCTCTTCATACCAGCCTCTAGCAGGTAAAGTTGAAGATTGGCACCACAATACTGCTGGAACACTTGTACAAGTACAATCTACCCGGGCATAATGATTGAGGTCTGGGGTTTGCCCTCAGTTACCACCTCTGATGGAGGCTTGTTGTTGGCAGCAAGGAGGAGGGCCTTCTCAGTGGAGGGCCCCTCAGTTATGGAACAAACTCCCCTCTAAGACTGCCTGCTGGCAACTTTAGTATCTTTTGGTCCTGGGTTAAGACTGTCCTGTTGTTGTTGTTAGTCGTGAAGTCATCTCCAACCCATCGCAACCCCATGGACAATATTCCTCCAGGCCTTCCTGTCCTCCACCATCCCCTGGAGTCCACTTAAGCTCATGCCAACTGCGTCAGTGACTCCATCTAGCCACCTCATTCTCTGCTGTCCCCTTCTCCTTTTGCCATCTATTTGTTCCCAGCATTAGGCTCTTCTCCAGGGAGTCCTTCCTTCTCATTAAGTGGCCAAAGTATTTGAGTTTCATCTTCAGTATCTGGCCTTCTAAAGAGTAGTCAGGGTTGATCTCCTCTAGGACTGACCAGTTTGATCACCTTGAGGTCTAAGGGACTCGCAGGAGTCTCCTCCAGCACCACAATTCAAAGGCCTCAATCCTTCAGTGCTCAGCCTTCCGTATGGTCCAGCTTTCACAGCCATAATGAGAGGGCATTACATTAGTTTTACATAGTATTGGGGCATTATGTCAACCTTTTAAAAGGTCTTGTGATTTAATCTGCATTAACTGTTACACCTTTTAAAATTTGTTTTTAATTTGGCTTCTAAAATTTGTATTGTATTTTCATGGTGTTTGCATTTTTGCTTGAATGTTATATTACATTCTTATTGTCATTAATGTGCTGTCATAAATGGACCAGAGAGCTTTGGCTATTGCTTTATATAGAAATACAATTACTATTATCAAATGATAACAATATTTAATTTTGTACTCTATTTTGAGCCCAGTAATTGAATATATTTCTCATTTCCTTAGCATGTTAGTTTATATTTGCCTTCTCTTGCCCCTTTTTGATCCTTCTAACCCTACTAATTATATGCTCTTACACCGTTCCCGAAAAACAAACAAACAAACAAACACAAAAACCTGCCTGGAGTATCTTTTAGGAAAGGTGGCGTGGAAGTATTTGCAATTGGTAAATGCATCAATAACATGATTGGTATATAATTTTGTTATCTTTCAGGGACAGAATATAAAAAGCCCAGTCTGTAATTCTTTAGATGCACAGGAAGACTCTTTCATCTTCCAAACCTGACATTCTCCCCACCTGCAAAAGTTAGTTTTGATCTCTTGATCTGCAGAGTGGAATCCTTCACCCATCCCACCCCACTGCCTAGGGAAAAGGCAAATGAAAAGTGACTGCACACCAAAGAGACAAACAAATGTGATAAAGAACAGCTTCAAGGAGGCAGTGATGGATAGGGGTCAGTCAACTCGCCCAAAGCAGAAGCATACAATTAGCCTTGCACCAAACAGGGGAATGAAGAACCCATGCATTTGATGAAGAATTCACAGGCTTGTGCCCTGTGGAAAATGTGGGTCCCATTGATAAACAGCCTTTTGGGAAGCAAGGAGTTCAAAAGTGTGGCTCACATTGTTTATGGCTGCCTTGTGATTTCTAGTCTTACAGCTCAATCCTACACATGTCCACCCAGAAGTAATCCCACTCAATTGATAGTCCCATTTAAGGTGTGTAGGGTTTCACCACTAGTGACTGGGTTCATTCAGAAACCATGAAAACCCATACTCAAGTTGTGTGTGGGTTCTCATGGAAGTGTCAGTTACTGTTGAGACATGGTTTATTGTGTTGTCTGAACCCACCTGAGATCACCAACCATGGTAAAAACCCACAGCTCACAACCCAACAACCAACCATGGCTTCTCCTCATTGGTTGCTCATGGTCAACAAACATGGCTTGTTAGTGCATCTGGGTCAAGTCTGAGTTATTGTGTTGTCTGAGCCCAGTATGTCAGTAGTAGGATTCACCCAGTGGTTTCCACTCACCTGAGTTTTGACTTTGAATTTTTCCTAAGGTTCAACTCTTGTCCCAGCCAGGAATGAGGCCTGGGTAGCCCCTCCAAAGTCTAATTTGCAAACAATTCCCAGATGATTTCCCAGATCACCACTTGGCATCTGGAAAATGAGTTTGGATTTCAAATTATGCAGGTCTGGCTGCTTCTAGGCAAACTGCAATGACAACAGTAGCAACAATATTTTTTTAAATCCCACTCCAGAAAAGCTCAGGGTGGCATATAAATTCTCTTCTCATTTCCTCACAACAAACCAATAAGGTAGGTTAAGGGCAAAGTGAATGACTAGCCTGTAGGAAGCTCCAGGAATCAGTCCCTGAGTGGGAATTTGAACCCAGTTCATTCCTCATCAGTTGTACACTTTCTGTTTTGAGAGAAAACAATCAACTGCGGCTTTATGTAGATCTCTGAATAGCATTCTGCCTGCTCAAGAGTGCAATAAGACCTTGCAGTAATCTTACACATAAGCAGCATGTGCCAAACCTGCTGAATCGCATCTCCCAGCAAAGGGTTGTTTTTGGCTTTTCCATGTCTTTGCTGTAAAGATCCTTGTTGCAGACAGAAGTTCCCTGCCACCCTCCCTGGGTGCCCCCACCCCCAAACAAGCTCGTCTCTTTTAATCTAAATGGGATATTGTTACTAACACACAAGAATGTCCATATTTTGAGGCTGTAACCTGGGAGAAATTTTGCTGCATTGTAGTTTCTGCAGATTTTGGATCATACTGCATATGTCTAAAGCCTTAATTCAAAGAACACTTTCAGGAAGGACTTTTTCTTTTTTACCATCACCAAGCCTCACTTGCCAAATTGTACAGAGGTCCAGGCATCTTCTTCTTCCCCTGGTAACCCTCCTGTGCTTTCCCACCACTTCTTCTGTCTTCACAAAAAATATACAAAAGGCAGGAGCAAAAGGCAGAATGTGTTTTCACTGGTAGTGCTAAGAGCCATCCACCTGGAAGCACCAGTGGAATTTCTTACTTACTTACTTATTTAAAGTAATTATTAAAATCTTGCTTCTCAGTTAAAAAGGGTCTAGGAGTGTCTTACAGGTATTCTGTAAAACAAGACACTGTCTGCCCATAGGCTTACAATCTAAGAAGACATGACACAGAAGGAAAACGAATGAGGAGGGAAGAGGAAAAAAGTAGCAGTTAGAGAGGTCACACTATCCTGTTGAAATGCTGCTGGTGGTGACAGTTGACAGAAGAGATGACTTTATGGAGTGACTCTTAGGTCTGTGCAGCAACTGAGACATTTTCCACTTTATAGTATTCTAATGCAAGCTGAGGCTGAACTGGAAACTTATGAATGAATCTGTAGATGATTTAAGCTAAGTGCAGATCTAAAATCCTAACCACTGGGCTGCTGTGACCATACGTGGATTCACATGATGTACCTTTAACTAGCAACCACCCAGTGAATTTGCTCCTATTGTACCAGATCAAGATAGCCATTTCAAACCATCTTCCTTTCACTTTGACAGAAGAGGATGGAAAGACATCACTATCCTGCCGCACTCTACAAAGCATATGATTAATGATGTTAATTACTGATGGCCTTTTCCTTCTCTTTGTTTGTGGGATTCCCCCAAATGGCAGAGCACAGAACATTCAATACATCATAATCATCTCTCTCTCTCTCTCTCTCTCTCTCTCTCTCACACACACACACACACACACATTCAGATGGGCCCAGAATGTGCTTAAGAAGCACAGTGTTGCCCTGAAATAACCTTCCATTCCTCTCTCGATTGAGCCAAGAGGCAAAGGATGGATGTTTTGCCCTTGCTGTTCAAATGACTCACTTGTGATCTTTTACTTCCTCCAAGCAGTAAGGTCCCAGGTCAGCATTTTGTAGGGTGGGCTGCCATGTGAGTTTTGATGATGTGTGAGTCACATGCCAACCAACACAGAGTTAAGCGCACTTTAATTCCTGTTATTTCAATGGGATTAAGTGTGCTTAACTTCATATTGGATTGTGGTCAGGGTGTACTTTGGGAGGGTGGGATCCTAGTGGCATATTTGCAAATTTACAGGTCGGGCAGGTGGGGATCAAATAGCTTGCAAGAGAGAAAATAATAATCTTGAAAGATCACTGGTCTCCAAAAGCAACAGCAGCAGCATCTCTGTCACCTTTGCTTTTCTCCAGCCAATTCAAAAGAAGCAGTCTTCTTTTAGTTTCTTGCATGTACTTTAGAAATGTCACCTGCTCTGTCTTTATATATGTATGTATTTATTTAATTTTCATCTCAGTTTTTTTCCTGCAATGAGTGCACAGTAGTTTACATAAGCTTCCTCCTCTCCTCCAATTTGCCCTCATAACAACCCTGTGAGGTAGGTTTGGCTGGGAGTCAGTGACTGGTCCAAAATCACCTGGTGGGCAAGTCGGGGCTGGAATCTGGATCGTCCAAGTCCTGGTCCAGTACTCTAACCACTGGTACTAAACTGACTCTGTTTCCAAATAACATTTTAGCCCCTGTCCACTTCTGCCTTCCACTGGAAAGAAAGAAGAAAGGAAGATAATGCAACAAGAAAAAAAGGATAAAGAGAGAATCACCTCGTCATTCATTTTCTGGTTCACACTGAGAAGCTTTTGAAAAATGTCCCCATAGATGGAAATGAGAGCTGCCCAAGGAAATACCTGCAGAAATCCAAGATTTTCATGCTGGGCAGTGCTCAAGCCTACAAGACCAGAAAGAAAAAAAGGTGGCAAGATGCTGGAAAGTTATTGTTGCACATCAGTGTCAGGATGAGGAGCTGAAGTGTTCCACCTGGTGTCCTCATTGGGCCCAGTTAACAATGAGCATGCACAGAGGGCTTTTCTAGTGCTACTTTAATGATGGAGCGTATCTTTATTAAATTGACATGAATGACCTCACAAGATAGGAGGATCACAAGTCTTTTATCCTGGCTGGAAAATACTGTTGAGTTGTAGATTTTTTTTCAATCTAAACCTGCATTAGATTGAGTCCTTATGCTACAGTGCCCTTTTTTGTTTTTTTTTGCTCCCACTTATCCACTTATTAATGCTTCCCCAGAGAGTTGTTTTAAAATGGAATTTGCCCCCCCCCCCCCAGGCTCAAAGCTTTCAGCACCTCTACTGTAAAATAATGATGACTAGGAGAACCAGTGCGGTGTGGTGCTGGACTATGAACCTGGGAGGCCCACTGGTTGAAGCACACTGGGTGCCTTTAGGATAGTTACAAACTCTCAGCCCAGCCTACTTTGCAGGGTTATTGTGAGGATAAAATGGAATGGGGAATAACCATGTAGACCAGCTTGGGTTCCTCACATGAGAGGAAAAAGCAGGATATAAATGTAATATAATAATAGTGATAACTGTCCTGAGACGTCTGTGATGGGACAATATGCAAAAGTTTTAAATGAATTAGAAAATAAATAATAATACTATGATTAATAATAATTTGTGAATGTTCCAAAGTCTAGATGCATGTGTATCTTTAAGACCCCATCTCCTAAAGATGCTCCTCTTTGCAGAAAGGGATACACGAAAGGGGAGAGGAAGGCATTTGATATCAAGGAAAACCCCAAAACCAGAAACCACAGGAAGAAAGATTCAAGGAGATGGCAGCAGGAGATGGAGTGCATGTGGGCAAAAAACTAGCTCATCTATGGGGATCACATGAACCTGCCACACCAATGTCCTTGTTCTGTACCTTTATTTCAGCCAAGTATCCATGGGCAGCAGGGGGGTGCGGCAGAGGGTCTCCCAGAGACTTGGTGCTCCAAATGAGTTTTGAGGCTCCAGCCCTCGTGGGCCACTCCTAACACTGCCTCCCTAGCTGGGATTGGGTGCCAGTTTTGCATCCTGTTGCTCAACTCTTCTCCCCAAGAGATAGCAGAAAAGAAAGGACACCTGGACAGGAATCAGGCATGGGATAAGGATCAAAACGACATCTGGCGAATCCTCATGCTCTCACACTTCACTCATTTATTCATTCCCAGCTGAGGCTGACTTGGATTTCCAGTTGAAGAAATCCCTCATTCATCTCAGGTTGCATCAAGGGCCTGTCTACTTCATGGCACAGACCAATATTCCTTTTTCCACACATACAATGCACATAAGCCTTCAAATTCAGAGGTTTATGTACAGCGAGGATGTGGGGCACTGCACTGTGCCTTTAAGGGCTAAGCACTCACAGCCCTTGGCCCAGATGGATAATTGGGTCAGTTTCTCTTTCTCCCCTTCTTTAAAAGAAAATAAATTCTTTTCATCCCATTTATGAAGAAATCTGCAATTTTTTTGGTAGCTTACTGAGCTTCACCCACCACCAAACCAAATTCTCACTCATTCCTATTTCAGAAGCCCTATCCTCCACTGATATGTTGCATTTTTAACTGTCCAGAAATGAAAACAAGCAATTGATGATGATGATGATGATGATGCACATGAAGGAAAATCCAAGTCAGGGTATGGATTCAGTACGCCTGATACTCGGTGTCTGTGCTTCAGACATGCATCTGGAACTGGCAGCTTCAAGCAAAGGAAGTGTCCTTCCTTGTAAACTGTATCTTCTCATGCAGCAACAAATAAACCCATTTCTGTAGACCAGGCCAGTCCTGGCTACTTGACAGCAGACACTGGAATAAACAATTCCTGATGCCTTCATAAAGAGTACAAAATAATGACTCGTCAAACTCCATGCAGGCAATGAGTCTCCTCAGACTGAATATTATGTTATTACATTATTATCTACTGTCCATTCCTATCTTATAATCTGCCCTTTTGGACAGCTAAAGATCTAAAGGGACCACTATGCTTAGTATATCTACTGCTCTCACTACTTCACATTTAAGGTCCCTCCAGTTTATCATTTTAGCATGAGAAATCACAGTGCAGTCCTTCCTCGGTGCTGTGAGAGATCAAAAATGGTCTCTCCTGCAAACAGCATACATGTTTCCTAGACAGCCAGTGTGGTGTTGTAATGAGCTGGGGTGGGCAAACTGCTGCCCTCCATCTCCCAGAAACTCCATTGTCCCAGTCAGCCTAGCCAATGATCAGTACAATGGGAGTTGTGGTTAAAATGTCTCAAGAGCCAAAAGTTGTCCATTCTCATTTTTGTAAAAGATGAAAGCTAAGGAAGATTGCCTTTTCTTAGTCTTTCTGCCATGCTAAGGAAGATTACTGTGGAGGTACCATCACATTTAAGGAAGTGACACTTTTCAGTACTGAGGACTAGAAACTTGAATTCCAACAACATCCAGAGGGCTGCGTCAGAGAGTCCAGCAATTTGTTGTTGTTGTTAGTTGTGAAGTCATGTCCGACACATTGCGACCCCATGGACAACATTCCTCAGCTGGAATTCTTTGGGATGGGAATGTAAACTGACCTTTTCCAATCCTGTGGCCACTGCTGAGTTTTCCAAGTTTGCTGGCATATTGAGTGTAGCACTTTTAGTGCATCGTCTTTTAAGGTTTTGAATAGCTCAGCTGGAATGCTGTCACCTCCACTTGCTTTGTTGTTGCTCAGACTTCCTAAGGCCCATTTGACTTCACATTCCAGGATGTCTGGCTCAAGGTCACTAGTCTGGCTTGAGGTTTGCTGGTTGATGTGGAGCCAGCTACAATTTCCCAGCCTAACCTACCTCACAGGATTATAACTAGAATCACTTAGAGAGCTTTAAGTCCAAGATGCTGGCATTTCTTGTATTTTCCTCAACCACCATTTGCATGTTGCCCTGCCACTTTTGTCTTTAGTACCAGCCACCACCAGAATGCAGCCTCCAAGAATTTATCCAAAACTGAAACTGAGCTGAAAGAGCCTTCCCAACTGCAATTTAACTAATGTGGAATGGTACAATCACGTTCCTAAGCCAGCAAGTTTGCCACCTTTGTTTTACCCTGCTCTTGCATTTAGGCAGAAATTCAAGATGAAGCTACTTCTAAGATGCACAAAGCATGAGTTGGCAAGGCCTATCACGAACAAGTGGGTGCTTGTGACCCAGCTGGCAAAAAGGCAGAAAGTAAACTGACATGCCTCCAACTGCGGCTCTTTGCATTTTTGGTGGGTTTTCATTAGAAAAAGGGAGTCAGCAAATTGCCTTTGAGGATTGGGATGCCTGGAGTGGCTGGATCCAAAGGGAGCCAGAAGCCACAAATGTGTAGCCAAGTGCCTCCCATGGCTTCCATGGCAACAACCTCCAGAGAAGTAGTATTTGGGGGAAGAATCATATTCATTTTTGGACAGGAAAAATTTCCCGTAGCCCTTGAAGACTAGCAAATTAATGACATGACTAGAATTCACTGCATCAGAAACATAAAATGTAATCTGCGTTTGACAGATCTTTATATAAACATGGATGTAGAGAAATGTAACCAATGGAGGAAGATAATATGCAAAAAGTACTGTTTGTGACACTTCAGTTAAGAGCATAATCAATTAGACCCTTGCATATTTAGCTAGAAAAAAGTACCACAATTCCCTGCATGCCTCAGTCAGCCATGCTGGCTGGAGGGATGCTGGGAGTTAACAGCAATTTTTCTGTCTCAGCATAGGATTGTGTCCTGAAGCTTAAAAATATGCAAAACAAGCGTAATGACATTCACAATAGCAGTAATTAATGATAAAAAATTTATCTGATACTGTAGCATTCATAAGTTAAGGTAAACCTGCCCGGTGGAACATGGAACTACTGTCTCTGTTGAGGTCCAAATTTTATTATTTTTAAGCTATCACAATAATCTTTCAAAAATATTTTCAGTCTGATCTCACATGGTTAAATGTTTGGCTTGCTGTTGTTTAATTTAATATTGCTGATTTTATTCTGCGATGGATTGTTTTGATACTGGATTTGTTGTTTGCCTTAACTATTGCATTTGCTGCATGAGGATCCTTTGCCTGAATTTTAAAAATGTATCAATTGAGAAAAAGAATTAATTACAACCGTGCAGTAATCTCCCTGTGGGATTTCTTTGCTGGAGGAAATCGCCATAATCAATGTGTTACTTTTTATAGGTATTGTAGCATTCTTTGTTGTGTGTAAAGGAGGAGATTTGGCAGACAGAGCTTTCTTGTTGGCCTAAAATAAAACTGGTCTTGCGGAACTCCTCTGTTGTTGTTAGTCGCGAAGTCGTGTCCGACCGATTGCGACCCCATGGACAACATTCCTCCAGGCCTTCCTGTCCTCCACCATCCCCTGGAGTCCACTCAAGCTCACACCAACTGCCTCAGTGACTCTATCCAGCCACCTCATCCTCTGCTGTCCCCTTCTTCTTTTGCCATCTATTGTTCCCAGCATTAGACTCTTCTCCAGGGAGTCCTTCCTTCTCATTAGGTGACCAAAGTATTTGAGTTTCATCTTCAGGATCTGGCCTTCCAAAGAGCAGTCAGGGTTGATCTCCTCTAGGACTGACTGGTTTGATCGCCTTGTGGTCCAAGGGACTCGCAGGAGTCTTCTCCAGCACCACAACTCAAAGGCCTCAATCCTTCAGCACTCAGCCTTCCTTATGGTCCAGCTTTCACAGCCATACATTGCAACTGGGAAAACCATAGCCTTGACTATATGCACTTTTGTTGGCAGGGTGATGTCTCTGCTTTTTAGTATGCTGTCTAGATTTGCCATAGCTTTCCTCCCCAGGAGCAAGTGTCTTTTAATTTCTTGGCTGCAGTTCCCATCTGCGGTGATCTTGGAGCCCAGGAAAATAAAATCTGTCACTACCTCCATTTCTTCCCCATCTATTTGCCAGGAAGTGAGAGGACCGGATGCCATGATCTTAGTTTTCTTAATGTTGAGTTTCAGGCCAATTTTTGCACTCTCCTCCTTCACCCACATCAAGAGGCTCTTTAGTTCCTCTTCACTTTCTGCCATGAGAGTGGTATCATCTGCATATCTGAGGTTGTTGATATTTCTCCCAGCAATCTTAATTCCAATGGTGATTCAGCTAGCCCCGCCTTTCTCATGATATGCTCTGCATATAAGTTAAATAGGCAGGGCAACAGTATACAGCCTTGCCGAACTCCTTTCTCAATTTTGAACCAATCAGTGGTTCCGTGTCCAGTTCTCACTGTTGCTTCTTGACTCACATATAGGTTTCTCAAGAGACAAATACGATGGTCAGTTATTCCCATCTCTTTAAGAACTTGCCACAATTTGTTGTGATCCACACAATCAAAGACTTTAGAATAATCAATGAAGCAGAAGTAGATGTTTCTCTGGAGCTCCCTAGCTTTCTCCATGATCCAGCGTATGTTGGCAATCTGATCTCTAGTTCCTCTCCCTCTTCGACATCCTGCCTGTACTTCCGGTATTTCTCGGTCCACGTACTGCTGGAGCCTAGCTTGTAGGATTTTGAGCACAACTTTGCTAGCATGTGAAATGAGTGCAATGGTGCGGTAGTTTGAACATTCTTTGGCATTACCCTTCTTTGGGATGGGAATGTAAACTGACCTTTTCCAATCCTGTGGCCACTGTTGAGTTTTCCAAATTTGCTGGCATATTGAGTGTTGCACTTTTACTGCATAGTCTTTTAAGATTTTGAATAGCTCAGCTGGAATACTGTCACCTCCACTAGCTTTGTTGTTGCTCAGACTTCCTAAGGCCCATTTGACTTCACATTCCAGGATGTCTGGCTCGAGGTCAGTGACCACCCCATTGTGGTTATCAGGGACGTTAAGCTCTTTCTTGTGTAGTTCTTCTGTGTAATCTTGCCACCTCTTCTTAATCTCTTCTGCCTCTGTTAGGTCCCTGCCATTTTGGTCCTTTATTATGCCCATCTTTGCATGAAATGTTCCCTTCATATCTCCAATTTTCTTGATCCCTGGTCCTCCCTATTCTATTGTTTTCTTCTATTTCTTTGCACTGTTCATTTAAGAAGGCATTCTTATCTCTTCTAGCTGTTCTCTGGATTTCTGCCTTCAATTGGGTGTATCTTTCTCCCTTGCCTTTTGCTTCCCTTCTTTCCTCAGCTATTTGTAAAGCTTCCTCAGTCAGCCATTTTGCTTTCTTGCATTTCTTTTTCTTTGGGAACTCCTCTGTACAGCTTTTCAAAACACAGAAATTTTACCCCTGTCATCAGTTAGCATAGCCAAAGACTCAGGATGCTGCCTTTGACTGGTCCTTCTAACTGAGGAGTTGCCTGCACTGGCCTTCCTGGACACAGTGTCCATCATCCCTAGTCAGCAAAGGCCACGGATGAAGGGATGATGGGAATTGTAGTCCAGCACTTCAGGAAAGCAATAGACTGGGGAAGGTTGGGGATCACTTGGGGACCATGCCCCATCTGCAGGTAGGATTTGGTCTCAGGGCCTGCGGTTCAATACGCCTGGTCTTCTGCACTGACTGGCAGCTGCTGCAAGCAGAGTTGCTTCCCCAGCCGATCTGGAGACGCCAGAGATGGAAACCAGGGCCCGTTGCGTGCAAGGTTCTCCCATGAATCGTGCTTGGCCCCTCACCAGCTCCCTCCCCGCGAAACCGGCGCAGTTTCATAAACCTAACCTTAAAAAGAAAGGCAAGTAAAAACCCTTTTGCGAGGCGAAGGAAATGCCTTTTTTGGGAGAGAGATAAGCTGACATCTGGAGCTGACTGCGGGGGCTGGCGAAGCCTGTTGCCGTAGAGATGAAATGCTACGAAGGAAGATGGATGTTCCTCTCAGCTCGGCGCTTCCAAGGCTTGCGCTGCATCCCCCGCTCGCCTCCCTACGCGCAGCGGCCCCAGCCACTGCCTTCGGGCACCTGCCCGCTAATCCTACTCCGCGAGGGGAGGCACCCTGCCTGCCTGCCTGCCTGCCGGCCCCATGATGGAGTGCTGGTCGCCCCTCCGTCCCAGACGCCCTTGCTTTCTTTGAAGTCTGCGCTGCAGGAATGGCAGGCGGAGGAGGGGCCGGCGAGGAGCTGGCAGGAAGGGTCCGAGCGGCCGCCCTCCCCTCCCCTGCCCTCCCGGCTGTCCCATGTGGAGATGATTTGCTCGTCCCGGGTGAACTTGGCGCGAACTCGCTTATCCCAGCCGACGGGTGGGCAGTGCAGGGAAACCGCAGCCCCAGCCTTCCCCAAACCGCTGCCCTGGAGGTGGCTTAAGCTCCAGACCCCATCATCCCTGGCCAATGCGGAGGCTACCTGCTTCATGGCGCTGTGTGTACTCTCTGGGGTCTTGTAACATATGACAGCTCGCTTGTCTGTGCCTGCCTCCAAAATGTAATATGGGGATCACTAGGATGGACTGTAGCTTGTCAGGAAACCGCATGCACTGCTGGCCGAAGGTCAAAGGGATGCAGGAGGGCAGTCTTTGGCTCATCTTGGCCTGTATTGTCTACCCTGACTGGTAGCAATTCTGGCCTCCAGAATGTCAGGCAGCCATATTTCCAGCCCTGCCCGGAGGTGCCAGAGATAGGATTGGGCACCTTCTCCAGAAAAAGCAGGTGTTCTAGCATTGAGCCACCGTCCCTTCTCTGTACAGAAAAAATGGCGCTGGATTAAAATGAGTTTGAATCTGATGAATCCAGTCAGGGGATTCTGCAGTGGACTGAGTTTTTGCAAGCATTGCTGTTTTCATGAATTTGCAAACCAGGTGGGTTTTTCAAAATCAACTTCTTGGGGTGATTTGCACCAATTTGCACATGTACTAATACATGTACTAATTGGCACTTATTTGTACTTGTGATAACATGCATCAATGCAAGTGCATATTCATGTGTGTGCGCTAATTTTCAATCGTGTGTCAGAACAACTAATATGCGTTAGAGAAAATGGAACAAAATTCCTGCCATTCCCTTCCTGCCATCTAACAATGAATGGGAAGTGGAACAAAAAATGCCCAGCAGTCCATGAAGCACAGATGGATGGATTGTAAAAATCTGCACATCCCTAGTTGGGAAGATTCCCCTGCCCAGATTGGCTGTGGGTGCTGGGGATTTTTAGCTCCCAGATATCTGGAGGACTGTGGGCCAATGAAGGCTGCAGTGGTTCTGTAACTGCTCAAGATTTGGGTCTCCATTCCCCGCCGGGACTGCATAGACCTGGGTAGGGCCATGCCAACTGGGCCGGGCCGGGGGGAGAGACCCCACAATGCATTAGGTGCAGATTCATGTTATGTCAATGGTCAAGGAGGGGGAAAGGAAGGAGGCTCCCCCTATTTCAGGCAGCTCCACTCCCACCCCAGTCCACTCTCCAGCCAGGGGCTACCCACTCAGCTGGGCTCCATGTGAGAACAGCCAGTTCATCTAGCCTGCCAAGCAGGAGGTTTTGTTCCACTAACTGCCTGGCTTGGTTGTGGCTTTGCCTAGGAAATTGGCTGAATTCAAATTATGGAAGGAGTTGCCTGCTTAATTTAATCATATTTGGCTGGGACATGTGGCTTAGGTCAGAACTGAGATATGAGTAGGTAAGGAAGCTAAAGCACCTTTAAGGTGACAGGCAATGCTTGAGAGCCTTTGCTTTAGTGTGGTGGGACTTGAGGGCAGGGTGCAGATGGACTTTGTGGGTGACTCATTGCAGTCACTGGGAGTTGTGAGTAGGGATGTATGGATTTTGTTACAACCATTCTGTCTGTCTGTGTTCCACAAATTGTCAGGTGTTTTTCATTCTGTCATTTGCTCATTGACAGTATCAGTTCTTATTGCTATTGCTATTCATTAGTTTTATTTCTATATGATCCAAAAGCCAAAGCTTTCTGGTCAGTTTACAACAACACAAAATAAAATAGAAAATACAGACAGCAATAAAAAAATAAAAACTACTATACACAATTTAAAGGCTAAGTTTTTTTTAAAGTGTCAAAAAGCTATCACAGCTTACACAATAGTTATTTTTAGGAATTTCTGTCATTTTATTCTTCTTGCCCAAATGCACAAGTGTGCATTTGCCCAATCCCACATTCTAGAGAAAAAAAATCCAAAATTGGGTCCACCTGTATGCAGAATTCATGTGGTCATGGAATCCACAGCTCAGAGTCATGAGAAGCTAAACCAATTTGAATCTATTTCTCTGACAAACATAGTAAGATACCAGAAGGGAATGCAGTAGCAAGGGCACCTGCTGCATCTGCAGTGGTGCTGCAATGGAGGAAGGGTTGGACTTGCAGCCCGCACAGCACTTGAGGCAGAGAACAGTGCCTGAATACACAATAAGCTAACCTTTTGTCCAAAGCTGGAAAGCTTATCCCGAAGTTCAGCAACTGGCATGGGAAAGTGTGGAATCTGGCTCCGTTGGAGAAACTGATCCATCAAAGTACGTAGGTATCTAAAAGACCTTCTAGATATTGACACATTTGAGCATACTTGGTCATCTTTTATCAATTTTATTGACTTCAAAGGAGAGGATGTGGACAGGCTTACTTTGCTCTAGGAGCTTTGGATAGTGGGATTCTCTGAGAGCTTTTGCTCTTTGAAGTTTCTCCTCTCTGGAAAACAATTTTTATGCTCCTGTTATACCTGGAAGTAACAACATATGTATGTACAAACCTATCTGTTTTATATTGTTTGTCTTTAAATTATTAGTAAACTATTTAGTTATTATTTTCATTACAACATACACATTAGGTTGGCTGCCTAGAGGAATCAGGCTTCTCTTCAATTGGTACATTCAGTCTTCATAAAAGGTGACTCTGTTCAATCCAGCCTTTAAATCTCAGTTCTTTCTTTCAGTTCAGTCTGCCATGCTCAGTTTGTATGACTGTGAATAAACCCACATGCTACAAAACATCAGAGGTCTCCAGGGATCTCTCCCTTCAGAGGAAACTCTGTCCCTAGAACACCTTGTTGCTTGGGGAGGTGGGGAGCACATAATATTTGTCATTCACATAGATATTGTTGGTTGCTCCCTCAACACAACACCAGAAATATGTATGGTGAAGGTACAGTTAGAGGGCATAATTTGCTGGTACCATGGTTTACTGTATGGCTGCCACAAGGCTATGGATGGAAGAATCTGAAAGATCCACCAGTCCATGGGGAATGTTAAAAATGTGTGTTTTGCTCTCAGGAATGAGAGAATGTTTGAAAAACTCTACAGCATGTTGCCAGTAGATACCTAGGCAATGCTTTGCTAAGGTTACCAGATATCCTACTTTGCAGAGGCCTATCCTGTATTTGAAGGGCTGTCCAGTCCATGTCCAATTTAAAGATGAAGAAGTACTGGAAGAGAGAGTGGGGAGGGACACTGAAGTTGTCCACCAACACTTAGCACCTTGACACTTACCCCCAACTAAAGTTTTCTGGGCAATTTGCATGAACACAGCATATAAGCCAACCTGCAGAAAATATGCTGGGATGGCTGACACAGCAACCCACCATGGCTGGTTATATATAAGTCTTTCAGTGGTTTGATTGAGCCAGGGCTGGGCTATTTTAATTCTTCTGGATAAGGTGCTAGGAAGGTGGAGGGACAGAAATTGGGGTTCCAATAGGAATCAGTATAGGTAGATGTCCCTAGCCTCTTCCCTGCCCCTCACCGTGCCCGTCTTCCCTCTCTCCAAGGCACATTTCTGCTGCCAGGAAGGCAGCAGGTGAAGCTCTCCCCACTCCAGAGTTTGAGCTCTGAACCTGAAGTTGCAACTTTGAAAAAGCAATGTTGGGAGGACATAGGATTGCAACCCATCAAGGGCAAATCCGTGGTAGAAAACTAGTGCAAATACAGGTCTTCCACATTCTCTCTCCAGCAGTCTAAACATTGTTATCATAATCTTTGTTGCTTCTCCACCCAGCTGCTCTAAATCTTTATTCAGGTGTACAGCCCAAGACACAGGCCTAGAACATGAATGGAACAGTCCCATAACATCCCTCGCATTTTCTTTTCTCAACAGCCCTGGCTTGTCTTCAATTTACGAGCCATTACAACTCCCGACTCCTTTCCTGCAGAGGCTACTTAAAACAGCAAGTCGACCAAAGCCCTGTTTATTTGTTTCTTCCCTCCTTCCTTTTCCTTCTCCCTTTCTTGCTCTCTCTCTCTCTTTCTCTCTCTCTCTCTCATGACCTCTGGCTATGCATCACTGGGAAGTGGGCAAATACTGGTATTTTTATTACCAAGACCAGCTGTGCTGCCAAAGCTTTGCATCAGCCAGCCAGGAGGAGGCTACGCATTCCCTTCTGAAGAGAAAGAGAGTGAGAGATAAGATGGGACAGTTAAAAGGAAACTTTTAAAAGAGACTGCCAAGATTCAGCAAACTCTCCTCACCGAGTCTTGTGTAATGTCTTCCCAAAAGCTTCTCAAAAGTCTTGTGTGCTGTCTGGGCATCTCCTTTCATAACAGGGCCAACTGCCAAAGAAGGGCCACAGCTTTTGCCTTGCAAAATGGCGGTGTTATCATGGCCCTGAACAGGCCTCCTCAGATTTGTCAGAAGAGAGGCTGAATCCCAGGCCTACAAACAAAATCTGGCCTGCTTTTGGTCCCATTCTGGCCCTCAGGGGTTGCCCAGATGCTCACACTCCTTCCTGTTCCCCTCAACCACTGATCATTCAGTGGTCTCCCCTCGTTTTGGCAGTCTCTTCATCTTCCAAAAGGTTGAATTGGAACTTTCCCCCTAAGGCATTGCTACTACAATATGCCAGTACATGAGACCCTGGCCCTTTGACCTTGGGCCTCATCCACCAGTGAGATCCATTGTCCAAGACTTTCTCCAAAGTGAAATGGGGTCCCCAGGCAGGGAAAGATTTAATCCCCCCCCCGCCCCCACTATTGAGGGACTGGCTTGGCTGTGCTTGTCAGAAGACATGGTGGTTGGAGAGGCTGGTGATGTCTGGCCCTTATTCAAGGCAACCCACTCCAGTATCTTTGCCATGAAAACCCCATGGACAGTACCAAAAGGCAAAAAGATATGACGCCAGAAGATGAGCCCCTTAGGTCAGAAGGTGTCCAATATGCTACTGGGGAAGAGCAGAGGGCTAGTACTAGTAGCGCCAGAAAGAATGAAGCGACTGAGCCAAAAGGACACTCAGTTGCGGATGTATCTGGTGGTGAAAGGAAAGTCCGACGCTGCACAGATCTATACTCCATAGGAACCTGGAATGTAAGATCCATGAATCAAGGCAAGCTGGATGTGGTCGAACAAGAGATGACAAGACTGAACATCGACATCTTAGGAATCAGTGAACTAAAATGGATGGGAATGGGTGAATTTAATTTAGATGACCATCAGGTACACTACTGTGGGCAAGAATCCCTCAGAAGAAATGGAGTAGCCTTCATAGTCAATAGAAGAGTAGGAAAAGCAGTACTGGGATACAGTCTCCAAAATGACAGAATGCTCTCAGTTCGAATCCAAGGCAAACCATTCAACCTCACAATAGTCCAAATTTATGCCCCAACCACTGGTGCTGAAGAGGCTGAAGTTGACCAGTTCTATGAGGGCCTACAACACCTTCTAAAATTAACACCCAGAAATGATGTCCTCATCATCATGGGGGATTGGAATGCTAAAGTAGGAAGCCAAAAGAATAACAGGCAAGTTTGGCCTTGGAGTACAAAATGAAGCAGGGCACAGGCTGGTAGAATTTTGTCAAGAGAATATGATGGTCATAGCAAACACTCTTTTCCAACAACCCAAGAGACGACTGTACGCCTGGACATCACCAGACGGTCAACACAGAAATCAGATGGACTATGTGCTCTGCAGCCAAAGATGGAGAAGCTCTATACAGTCAGTAAAAACTAGACCAGGAGCTGACTGTGGCTCAAATCATGAGCTTCTTGTTGCAAAATTTAGGCTTAAACTGAAGAAAGGAAGGAAAAGCAGTAGGCCACTAGGCCACTCAGGTATGACCTAAATCATATCCCTGATGAATATACAGTGGAGGTGACAAATAGATTTAAGGAATTAGATCTGATAGACAGAGTGCCTGAAGAACTATGGACGGAGGTTCGCAACATTGTACAAGAGGTAGCAACTAAAGCCATCCCAAAGAAAAAGAAATGTAAGAAAGCAAAATGGCTGTCTGAGGAAGCTTTACAAATAGCTGAAGAAAGAAGGGAAGCAAAAGGCAAGGGAGAAAGAGAAAGATACACTGAATTGAATGCAGAATTCCAAAGAATAGCTAGAAGAGATAAGAATGCTTTCTTAAATGAACAGTGCAAAGAAATAGAAGAAAACAATAGAATAGGGAGGACCAGAGATCTCTTCAAGAAAATTGGAGCTATTAAGGGAATGTTTCATGCAAAGATGGGCATGATAAAGGACCAACATGGCAGGGACCTAACAGAGGCAGAAGAGATTAAGAAGAAGTGGCAAGACTACACAGAGGAACTGTATAAGAAAGAGCTTAACGTCCCCGATAACCACGATGCGGTGGTCACTGACCGCGAGCCAGACATCCTAGAATGTGAAGTCAAATGGGCCTTAGGAAGTCTGAGCAACAACAAAGCAAGTGGAGGTGACGGTATTCCAGCTGAGCTATTCAAAACCTTAAAAGACTATGCACTAAAAGTGCTACACTCAATATGCCAGCAAATTTGGAAAACTCAACAGTGGCCACAGGATTGGAAAAGGTCAGTTTACATTCCCATCCCAAAGAAGGGCAATGCCAAAGAATGTTCAAACTACCACACCATTGCACTCATTTCACATGCTAGCAAAGTGATGCTCAAAATCCTACAAGCTAGGCTCCAGCAGTACCGAGAACTACCGGAAGTACAGGCAGGATGTCGAAGAGGGAGAGGAACTAGAGATCAAATTGCCAACATATGCTGGATCATGGAGAAAGCAAGGGAGTGCCAGAGAAACATCTACTTCTGCTTCATTGACTATGCTAAAGCCTTTGATTGTGTGGATCACAACAAATTGTGGCAAGTTCTTAAAGAGATGGAAATACCTGACCATCTTATTGTCTCTTGAGAAACCTATATGTGGGTCAAGAAGCAACAGTAAGAATTGGACAAGGAATCACTGATTGGTTCAAAATTGAGAAAGGAGTTTGGCAAGGCTGTATACTGTCGCCCTGCCTATTTAACTCATATGCAGAGCACATCATGAGAAAAGCGTAGTTAGATGAATCACCAGTTGGAATTAAGATTGCTGGAAGAAATATCAACAACCTCAGATATGCAGATGATACCACTCTCATGGCAGAAAGTGAAAAGAGCCTCTTGATGCGGGTGAAGGAGGAGAGTGCAAAAGTTGGCATGAAACTCATCATTAAGAAAACTAAGATCATGGCATCTGGTCCTCTCACTTCCTGGCACATAGATGAGGAAGAAATGGAGGTAGCGACAGATATTATTTTCCTGGGCTCCAAGATCACTGCAGATGGGGACTGCAGCCAAGAAATTAAAAGACGCTTGCTCCTGGGGAGGAAAGCTATGGCAAATCTAGACAGCATATTAAAAAGCAGAGACATCACCCTGCCAACAAAAGTACATATAGTCAAGGCTATGGTTTTCCCAGTTGCAATGTATGGCTGTGAAAGCTGGGCCAGCTGGCTGAGTGCCAAATGATTGAGGCCTTTAATTGTGGTGCTGGAGGAGACTCCTGCGAGTCCCTTGGACTGCAAGGCAATCAAACCGGTCAGTCCTAGAGGAGATCAACCCTGACTGTGTTTTAGAAGGCCAGATAGTGAAGATGAAACTCAAATACTTTGGCCACCTAATGAGAAGGAAGGACTCCCTGGAGGAGAGCCTAATGCTAGGAACAATAGATGGCGAAAGAAGAAGAGGATGGCAGAGGATGAGGTGGCTAGATGGAGTCACTGAAGCAGTTGGTGTGCGCGTGAGTGGACTCCGGGGGATGGTGGAGGACAGGAAGGCCTGGAGGAATGTTGTCCATGGGGTCGTGATGGGTTGGACATGACTTCACAACTAACAACAACAACAAACTCATCTGCCCTTATCATTCAGGAAATGAAGTGATAAACCCATTTAGGAAACGAGTGGCAAACTCAACAACCTGTGTGTCAGACCATGCCCAAATCCATGGGGCTGAGGAGCAGAATGATGTAATTTGTAACAATCAACATTCCTCTGTGTGAGAGGAATCTTTGCTGGATTCCATGTTGTAGACTGACACTGATGACAGCTAAATTTGCCCTGTGCCCTGCGTGGGATCATGTATGCTAAGGAGTTGTCCAGAAACAAAGTTTTTGCCAGTATGGTTTTCTCCATTATAGCACGATGGTTGGTGCAGTGGGAGAAGTCACCCTCAGTTAAATGTTCCTTTCGCAGAATAGTGCTTAGAGTGTTTTACTGGGATTCAGAAGATCTGGGTTCTAGTCCCCATTCAGCCATGATTGGGTGACTTGGTTTTAACCACTGACTTTCAGCCAAACTCGCCTCACAAGGTTGCTGTGAGGATACAATGAGGATGAACAAGAGGATGATGCAAACCACTTTGAATTGTTAGTAGGAAAAATGGTAGGAGTTAAACAAACAAACAAACTCTTCTTGTTTGGGTGGTCATGTGCCCTGCTTTATATGGGACAATTTGAAGTAACTTCAGTTCTCTCCCTTCTTCTATTTCCTTATCTGTAAACTGGACTTCCCTTCAAAGACAACTGGGTCAGGCAACCTGCTATTTTCCAGGTGCTTTAGACTACAGTTCCCATTAGACCCAACCAGTGTGGCCTGCAGTTAGGGATCATAGGAAATGTAGTGAAAATCATCTGGAGGGCCCCAGGCTGAAATGGAAGATTCTTTTGAACAGAGGACTGTCCCTGATTTGAAATTAGATTGGCCACCCAGACCTTTCCAAAACAGAGGATATTCATCACCGAAAAAACAGGACACCAATTCAGCCATGCACATTTAGAAAGAATAGCTGTAACTTAAATTGATGTTAGGGATGATGGAGAAATCAAACCATGGATATGCACCATCAAGGTCTCTGCTCTCCCAGCTTCTTATATTTATCTTTAAACTGGGCTTGGACTGGACCACCCTTCAAATAGAGACTGTTTTCAAATAGAAGCCTGTCCTCTGACAGCCCTTCAAAAAGAGGCCTGTCCTCTGTGAAGTAAGGCAGATGGCCACTCTAGCCCAACAACCCCGAAGCCTGATTTTGGCGAGGGGAAGAGTTCATGGCTGATGTTGCTGACCAAGCTTCGGTGCTGTTGTTGAAGCCTCGAAGCATAAAACCAAAAGTATGTAACCTCTGGGATCTTCCTCTGTAGTTGATGGGAGTGTGTGCAGCTTGTTGGACCAAGCAGGGCTTCCGCTCCCCACCTCTGATTTCCCCAGCCGCGATCAAAGCCCTGGGTGTTGGGAGACATAGCAACCTCCCACCTTGTCTCCTTCAGCCTTGCACGTCCAGGTTTGGTGCTTGGCGCCGCAGTAGAATGTCATGAAATGGGGCAGGCGTGCTGGTTAATCATTCCAAAATATGTTCAGGATGAGCAATCACTACAGGCTCTTTCCAGCTAAAGCACTGAAGGAATGGCAGCCAGGGTAGTGGGTGCTTCCCACTTCCCATTTGTTTTGAAATTGTTATCTGAAAGACTTCTGCTTGGAGTCAATATAATAATATGGCTGGAAAAGTGCTTGCAAGCCCATTTACAATATTGGCTGATGCTAGGGATGTGTGAATTAACAAAATTTGGGCTGATTTGCAGAAGACCCCCAAAGTGCATCTTGAAGCTTGAGTCTGTATCAGCTTGCAAAGTTTTATTTTTTCCTCTTTGCATAAAAATCCATCCTTATTTTTCTGCATATTTTTCTGAATGGTGGAATCAACTACATTCAGCTTGATGATGCACCCATTCTTCTCCCATTTATTAAAGCTATTTTGGGACACCTTTTAAAAAGGTGCATATTTCCATGTGTGCTTTTCAAAAGTACACATGCTGGCAAATGCAATTTTTTGGTCCAAAAATTACATTGCAAGTTCAGAAATGTAGATTTCAACTACAAATCCAAGTTTGTGATTGGGCCACAAGGTGCAAACTTGATAAATCTTGATCAAAACTAAATTGCAATGAAATTCTCATATCACCCTGGTTGAGTGTATAAACCAGTTGGAAAAGGTCTTCTTGCAGGGAGTAAGGCAAGAAAAAAAAACTTTGTTGCAATTAGTCTACATGGTGCTTGAAAGATAATGTAAACAGAAGAGGGCCTAATTCCCAGGAGCACAGTCTCTCAAGCCTAGGGATGGGACACAGAGATTGGAGGCTCAGACTTTCAGGGCAAAATACAGCACACATTTGCATATGCTAATTTATATATACGGTAAAGCCTCTACCCCCCTCCCCCATGTGCCTTTAAAAGTTCTTGTCTCCTAATGATATCCTATTTGTAAAAAGAGATGTATGGGCAGGAAAGAGGAAGGGCATTTGATTTCAGGGGGAAAAAGGCATAGGCAGAAAAATTCCAAAGGGATGTCAACAGGGGGAGAAGCAAATGTGGACAAAAATGCAGGATGGTATAGAGATTAAATAAATAGCATAGCATAGCATAGCATAGCATAGCATAGCATAGCATAGCATAAAAAGCTGGCTAATCCAGGGAGATCAGGCATAACTGAGAGCATCAGGGCTCCTGAGCCTTTATTTCAACACTGTGTGCATGTACAGCAAGGTGGTAGGGAAAAAAGAGAAGGGAGAGGTAAGGGTAGGAAAGAATAAATGTGAGCAAATATAATGATGCTCACTTACTGGCATCATCTTGGTCTGGTGATGTGTGCAAGGCAGGAATTTGGGGCAGAGGTTCAGGGCCCCATTTGGTGAAATAAGGTCCCCACCTGCAGCTTGGCTGGCTTCCCACATTTTCAAATAAGGGAAATAATACATTTTACCCTCTTAAGTAATTCCTGATAAGAATAAGAAGTCTCCCTGCAAGATCATTAAGTACAGATCCTAAAAATTACACCACTGTTTTGATTTAGTGAATAGAACTGTATTTGATGTTTGGATTACAACTTCAGTGAGCCCCAGTCAGCATGGTCAATGGATTGATGGAAGCACCAAGTACCCTTCTCCTTTGCAAATTGCCTGAGGAGGGACAGATATGCAGAGGGAATATGAAGGACAAGAAACTGCATCACATTCTCTACTCCCACATTAAAACTACAAATGAACCAGGCTATTGCACTAGGCAAGAATAATGTCAAAATCATGGGTAGATGTTCACAGGATAGGTTCATTAATTAAAAAAATGGGCAAATGCCCTATTTCATGGCACATAAGTATCAGCTGCAATGCCTTTGGATAGAATTAGTGACAACTTCACTTACTTAACTCAGAATGGTGTTGGTATGTTTGACTAAATCTTTGTTTCAGCTTACATCTACCTATAAGTTCAGTACTTTTACTTTGAGGAACAGGTAGGCAGGGATAATCTTTTCTCAGTTGTAGAGATGGGGCATACAAAGTTCAGTAAGCAGCCCATTGCTCTGAATCCTGCACAAGGCATTTGCATCAGAGAAAAATGCATCAGATGGTAATTACCTGTGGCAGAAGAAATTCTGGGGAGCCAGACTTTGTTAGAGCTCAGGTTCAACCTTATAAGTAAGGTAGGCAACTCTTTAATATGTACCAGGTCCTGTTAGACTGATTGTGTTGTGTATTCCAGTTCCTGCCTTTGATTGCTGGTCAAAGGAGTCTTTGCTTCCCTAGATGGCCCTTAAACCTGTGTTGGACCATCTTCTTGATGGTCTCCTGAGCAGGCTCCCAAGAAGCTATGCAGATGCTGTTAATGGATGTTTTCTTCTTCTCCTTTGGGTGTATTGTACTCATTTAGAAAAGGTGCTTGTTAGGAGCATAAGGTGGATTGAACCCCTAGCTGGAGGGATGCTTGGAGCTGGATGGTGCAGGAGGCAGTGCAGGTCAAGCAATTCCTGGGGGAAATAGAGTGGGACGTTGCAGTGTCCTCGTGCAGGCAGTGCTCTTTTCAGTCCATGGTTTTACTGTGCAAAAATAGACTCGGTGTCTTGCCATGAGTGTAGGCTACTTAATCTTTATTTTAGTTCCTTGATAATGAAAAGAGATGTTCCCTTTAGCCCTGCTGGGCTGGTGAATGTCAGCATGTCCTTCCCATACCACTGCCCTCCCGCTCCCCCAAGAATCCCTTGAAAAACAAATTGAAGGCAGCAAAATAAATGATGCCAAAATAAGCTAAAGCATGCAGGGTACTAGTGTATGTGATGTATTCTTTACTCAAAATTGGTTTTTCTGTTTGCAGAATTTAGATTTATTTCATTGCTGAATACACATGGTTTTCATTAACCTCTCATCTCAAAATGTATTTCAGCAACCTGTTAACAATCTAGTATCATGGTGATCGGTTCATTCATGGGGAGCCTTCTTCCCTTTGGGGGCTATCTTTCTTAGATTGAAAAAGATCACCTCTCCCTGAGTATCGGTTACTCTGTAAATAACATCAGTCAAAAATTACCCAACCGATTTGCACCTACATTGTGTAAGTCTACAGACATTCCACATTGAATAAAAGATACTCACTGGTGCCAGAATTCCATTTCTAAGTACCCCCATTAGCAGCCTAGCTCTAGGCTTCTCTGGCCCTCTGTGACATCACAGCAATCAAGCACATGACAACCAATGGGACCAAAGAACCTGCCAAGTTCTACCAGGTCATTAGACAACACCAGCCACTTACTGCCACATGCCACTCTCAAACTGTAGGCACACACTCATTTTGGTAGCTGAAACCATCTCGTGGATCACAAAGCTATCTGGATTCATCTTCCACTTACACATAGATGACAATCATCAAGCAACTCAACCTGCAGTGGTGCAGCTGGGTAACTTTAGATCCTGGATGTAATGATTTAATATAAAGCCACATGTAGCACTTCATTTCTGAAACCACACGTGACTTTTCCCTGTTCCTTATCTTTGCCATGCACACACCTATACCACTGCATCCCCACCGCTGCTTTTATGTTTCCACTTTGCAGGAAAAGGGGCAGACAACTTCTGGAGATGCATGGGCATTTCACCACTGCCCTGCTCCAATTGTCCCTGGCTGAAATGCCCCACCTAAGACTCCATTACTGGCAGTAAGTTGACCCCAGATGGGCCAAAACCAAAATCTAACCCCTTGGGCACTTTGTAGCCATTACAGATACATCACTGTCACCAGTATCATCATCACCACACTTTGGGAGGGCAGCAAGGGGCAGTGGGACTGCAGCACAAGACACTGGGGGCTGTACAGAGCCCACAGGCATGTATGGCCAGCCCCAGTGTTAGAACTACAACAACCAGAGCATCAAGCTCATTTAAAGATAGCATCGTCATAACTACAGGAATTGGGTGGAGTTTGTATCTGCTGCATTTAGCCCTAGAGGGACAGGTCTGTGGACCTGGGACTCAGGCCACTGTTCCCAGGCTTTCTGTCTCTCAGCTTACTTCCCCACAAGCAGCAACAGATCCATTTGCCGAAAGGGAGGAAAACAAACGGTGCAAAGCACTGCTTACTTTTCGTAGTCATGCTTGCAGTACAGCTGTCTGTTGCGACAGTAGCATGTGCCGGAGAGAGGTTGCAGGCAGGCAGCACACTTCACGCAGCCTTCATGCCATGAGCGCTCGTTTACCCTCAGCAGGAAGCGGTCAGAGATTGGGGTGTTGCAACCGGCACAAACCTCTCGCATTTTGGACTCTGAACCTAGAGAAACAAAAGCGAAAATTAATCAAAAAGCACAGGAGGTTCTTTCTGTCAGCGATAGCATTGTACAAAGGAGCAAGAAGGCTAGTTTGGGTGAAGGCTTGGGAAACAATCACCTTGCATAGGACTCTGCCAGTGGGAGCTGCTGGGTCCAATGTCAGTGGGGTAGAGAATCCACTCCAGGCAGTAGCTGGAACTTTGAAGGAGCTATCCACGGTGCTGAACCTACTTGGGAGGGGATAGAGGTTGCCATTCAGCACTGCGGATAGCTCTTTACCATTCAGACCAAAGCACTGAGTGCCTACACTGGTTCACTAACACTGGAGTCACCAGCCTCCATCATGTGTCCCAGTGCAGCCCGGCGGCCATGTCCCTGGCTGAAATGCCTCACCTAAGACTCAGTCACTGGCAGTAAGACCTTTTAGCTACACTGCATGGGTAATTTTTGCCTTTAGCCCTGCCCACCACTGGAATGTGGCCTCTGGAAGCTTCTCCAAAGTGTAATTCAGAGCTCAAACTGAAAGAAGTTCACCCTCCCCCATTCATATCTAAACAGAAGCAGATTGTAAGTTCACTGGAACTTACTCCTGGATCAGTGTGTTCATACGGGATTGCAGGCAGTGCCTCTTGCAGCAGAAAGCCCTGGTGGATCATGGCCCAGAAACTCAGTGCTGGAAAGAGTCAACTTTCTTCAGAGAGGTTGCACAAAAGTTGTCTTGTACTTTGTCTGGGCTTATAGGTATGAAGCAGGGTGGTTTATGCTTACATCTTGTAGAATGACTGAATTATTCTTTCTTTCAAGCATATTTATTAGGTGTGTGGTTTGGTTCTGGTCAAATCCCAGACTGAACTGGGCAGATTTGGAGAGATGTCCACATGGAAATATTCTTCCTTTCAAGTGGACTAAATCCAAATCTGAGCACTCTGAAGAATCAGCATAGGGAGGCACACAGACAGCATGTTTCCAAAAATCAATCCATTTTACTGTAAGCTTTCCATTTAAGGAAAACACCAAAGGAGGATGTTGCTTTTAGTGGCCGGCAGCTCTGCCTTCTACCTGAAAGAAAAGGTTTTACCAGGGGCTCTCCAATTCTAGGACTTCGGTGGAAGGATGTAGAAGCAATATATCACAGGACTGAACCGGTGGTCAGTGCTCTTTGCAAATTCTCTTTCTCAAGAATAAGTGTGGTGGAATCTATGGGACCTAAAATGCTGGATGCGAACTTCCTTTTGCCTCTGCCACTGAATGCTCCAGATGCATTATGTGTTACAGGTGGGGCCAAATATATTCAGAATTGGAGCCTGGGTCCAGTAACAGACTGGATGAAGGCCAATATATTGTAACTCAATCCAGACATGTCAGGGGCAGGATAGAAATCAAATCAAATCAATCCATAAAATAATATGAGTGTTTCACCTGTGCAGATGAGTGACATTCAATGTGTTCTGAAGGGGGTTGCACTCCCCTTAAAGGTTTGCAGTTTTGGGGTGCTCTTAGATTCAGTATTGCCATGTGAAGCATAATTGGGCTCGGTGGCACAGAGTGCCTTTTATCAGCTTAGACTGATGGAACAACTGCATGCTTATTTGGACAGGGATAGCCTGGTTGCTGTTGTCCATGCTTTGGTAACCCCTTAGCTGGATTACTGTAATGCATCATATGTAGGGCTGCCTTTGAAAACCATCTAGAAATTTCAGCTGGTCCAGAACAGAGCAGCAACTTTGTGAATAAGGATGGGCTGACATGAACATATTAGGCCAGTACTCTGACATTGGTGCTAGATTCCAGTATATATCCTGGCCCAATTCAAAGCATGGGCATGAATGCTCAAAGCTCTTAATGTCTTGAGGCCCGTTTACCTGCAGTATGGCTTCTTCCTATGTATGTGTGTGTCTAGACCCTCAGGTCATTTTAAGAGGTCTTCCTCTGAGCATTCCTGCCAAATGAGTTGAGGCAGGTGGCTCCTAAAAACTTCCTTTTTCGGAGCTCCCCAGAGTGGAAGGTCTACTCTTGAATAAATCTCCTTGCACCCATTCATTCTAACCTCTTTAGAATGACTGACTATTCCTGAAATGTTGTCCAAGCCTGCCAATAAATTCAATATTATCGGCAATTCCCTTCAATAGCAGAAAGCAGAAAGAAGCTATTGTACTTGTTTATCTGATATGTTGCAGATATAATCCCCTTACAATGGACTAATATACTAGTAATTTCATCTAATTTTGATGAACAAAAAAGTTATAATTATTTACTGATTTCCAATGATAGTCAATAAGAAGCATGAAGAATTGGATTTACAAACTGAGATGCAGATTTGGACCAAAGTCAAAGTCTCCAAACCATTCCAAGCCAAACTGAACTGCTTTCCAAATCATTGAATCAAAAGCTGGTTTGAATCTTGTGCTTGGTACATATCCTCTACTAATATTTCCACATTTATTCTTAATTTTCAGCTGCCCCTTCCTGAAGCACTTAAACCAGATCATGGCTACGTCAAATATTGTAATGTAACATATAGTATACTGTTTCTAGGACTGGAAATAATTCATGCTCCTACATTTAATGCAGAAAACACAGAGGATGGCCTTGTTGGAACTTTTATTTTGAAGCTTTGCTTAACCATGTTGGTAAACTTTTAGTAGGCTATAAATCAGTGACCATAGTTCTCCCATGTGTAAAATGGGCATGATACCAATTGGTTTCCCATCATGATCATTGTTCAATTTATTTACATTAGTGATCAATCTGATTTCTTTTTCAAATCACAGGTATCCTAGATGCCTAAGTATTTTTTTCAAATATCTCTAAAACAACAATCCTTAAGATTAAGCATTCATCATTTGAGAATGTTATAATCATAAGAATGTAAATCCAAACTCACTTTTGAATCTTGATGCTCAGTGGCTTGATCTGCAAATTCCGTGCCCTTCCTTTATTGAAATTCGTGGTTATCATAAAAACATTTTCTGGCATTGTTGCATCCATCTAGGTCAGCCAGAGCTTTCCCCAAAGGAGTGCCCTCCAGACCCAATGGACCACAATTCCTGCTACTCCTAGTCAGCTGGGTAGATGGATTGTTGAATGGAGGTGGTACTGGGGTTGTAGCCTGGATGGTAGCAAGTTGAGGAAAGCCGAGCCAATCAATTTCCAGTCATTACTAGGTGCAAAGACCTTCCATCAGTGGCAATACTTGCCTGCCTGACACTTCCTCTTAAACAGAATGTACCTAATTTTAAATTGTATGAACCTGTATATTTCTTGTCTTGCAGGAGCCTTTCAAAGTCCTCCCACCAGGGACTACAAAGATAAGGAAGTGCAGGTGGGCTAAATAAACACCCTGTTCAGTGCAGAGAATTTGCCTTGAGACTGAGAGCACGGGGGAGAGAAGGCCTTCTGCCAAGTGGGTTTCATTCCTTTTCCCAGCCTGCTTTTCAGTGAGCTGGATATTGTTAGGCACACTGTGTGTGCTTTTGGCCTTCTCTGCTTCATGTGTCTTTGCATGTGCATGCACACTCTATTTTGCATGTAATAGCCCAACCTCACACCTGTACTGGGCATAATTCTGGCAGGCAACAGAAGGCTGTTTTCCAAGATGCAAGCAAACAGGAAAAGCTGATGCATGAGTATTCAGGTTCTTTTTGCTTCCATTTCTTTTCAAAACTTCTTTAAAAGGGGGAAACTGGTGCACCTCTCTTCCAGAGAGACTGTGTAGTCTCTTGTTGCACACAGGGCTTTGAGCAGAATGCCTCAGTACCTGGGGTGTTGCCTGTTGAAATAAAGCTGATTAATCACACAGATTTTAATCAGTTCATTGACTGACTGGTTAAATATGCATATTATGTCATATGGGTGAAAGCACTAGTTAGTTGCCCTTCCCCCCAATTCGTTATGCCAAATTTATGGAAAGGATGTAGAGGCAAAATGAAAACAGGAGAAAGCCAGGGATCTACATAAGCTAATAGACAGATGTTGAGTTTGGAAACAAGAATTTTTAGAATGACAGAATGGAAGTTGAGTTAGTCTATTGCAGCAGAATGAAGAATTTTGCAACAACTTATCTACAATTTTTTTTCTGGCCAAAACTTTCATGGACTGTAGCCCATTTCATTAGACACACAAAGCATTATGGAAAGCTTCATGTTCATATGCAATACTTATGCAGGGGGAAGAACTGTAAGTGGTGAGGTCCGAAGGAAATTAAGCACAGAAAATGGCAACAGCGGGATATGTCTGACCATGCAAACTTTCTTATATCAGGCAAGACAATCCACCCATGGACATTCTGCATTTAATTTCCTTCTGACCACACTGTTTACAATTGTGTGCCCTTGTCTGCTCTCCCCCCCACCCCCAGTCACAATAACAGGTAAACATTGCTTGGGTGTGCTGTCACTTCCTCCAATCAGACTCCTATAAAGAATTTTTGTATATCACCCAGAGAACTGTTGCTATAGGGTTGCATAGAAATAATAGAGGGAGGAGGAGGAGGAGGAGGAGAAGTGCACCTCTGCATTACAGCTAAAATTGGGAGAATTTAATTTCAGTTTGGTTTTAATAGGAGCTTACCAGATTTCACACAATTCATAACATTTGGGACAAAAAGAACTTGAAATTAAACCCCCACAGCAACACACATTGAATGCAGGAGAAACCCAAACTCAGATTCAACCATTCAGGGAAAAGGTTTTGTGTGTTTAGCTAAGTCTGGGTTTGCATCCCTGCATATTTATTCATGCTGGTAATGTTGAATTAGGCTCAAAAAATCAGGGAGAGAGAAAGGCACTAATAATGCCACATAACAGAAGAGAAAATACTCTCAAGCACATAGTCCAGCACATAGGAAACGTCAGCAAGATTTATGAAGGAGCCCTCTTTCTGAAAGGCGTCAGGCTCATTCAACCTTTTCTGCCAGTTGAGAACATTCCCTCCCGCGTTTTGGGGCTGCATTAAGGTTGCCACCTCTTTTCCTCCTGACAGTTTCTTCCTCTTTAACAGGCCTGATAGCCCTCCATGGTCTTCCCCATGCTGGGAATAGCTGAATTCAATGAATTCGGCTGGTGCACATTGATGAGAATTTTGTTTCAGTTAGTTTTGGATAAGAATTTACCAAAATTTGCAAGGTTCTCTATTTTTAGGCGGAGAAAGACAAGAAGACGAGAAAGTGAAAGTGATGTCAAATGAAAGTGACGAATTTCCCCATCCCTAATTACAGTATGTGCTGGGGAGTGAACGTAGGACAGCATTTGTCTGTCTCCACTTTGGGTCACTTCTTGTAAGGCTGCACTAAGTCAGCTCATTGTGTAGGGGATAGTCCTTCTCAAAGGCAACTTGGTGAACCAGGAAGTCTAAAAAAATCAGTCAAGGGAGCATAACGTAGCATATCATCATATCAGAAACAGTGAAATATTAATTTTGCTAGAAACATGACATAATATGCACAAGCCCAGCTGTATAAACACTCTAGCATGGACATTGTTCTATCTCTCCTTGACTACAATATATTTTTGTTTTGAACTGTTACTAATTTATTATTGTTGCTTCGAATTTGTATTTTGACCCTCCTTGAGGAAATACAAAGGTGCAAGCTGTACATTTCTTGGACAAATGGTAAAACCACATGAGTGCAAACATGTGTAAGGTGGCAAGTCACATATATACCAGGTCATTTTGAAACAGCAGAAAGAAATTTCAGGTTCTTGGAAAATGGCCCAGATTGTACAAAGCCAGTTAGTAAACAATGTATTGTCTCCCTCTCCTCGGACTGAAACCAAAGACCTGAGCTTATATTTGGAGTGGGTAAAAATAACATCAGGACCTATTTGATCCTGAAAGATTCTGAAGCTCCATTTAAACACTGAGCTATTATTAGAGAGAGCCAGGCAAAATGGCTTGCAGTAAAGTTAATTTTCTTCATTGCTGCTCCAGGAAATCTAGTAATTGCTGCCAAAATCTCTCCCACATCCCGTTAGGTGTTTCAGTCAAAATCCATTAGATATTTACACATACTAAGTGCAGAATAATATAGCTGCTCCTTTAAAGTTCACGTGTTCCATTTGAATTTGGTCAAAGATATTGGTTGGATCCAGATCCAGATTCCTAATTAGTAGAGACCCTTACTGGAGAGCCAGTGTGGTGTATTGGTTGGAGAGTTGGACTAGTGTTGGAGAGATCTGGGTTCTAGTTCTCACTCTACCAGGAAGCTCACTGGGTGACTTTGGACCAGTCATTGACTCTCAGATTCATCCACCTTACAGAGTTGCTGCTGTGAGAATAAAAATAGGGATGAAGAGGAAGACCATGTAAATGGCCTGGATTCCTTACAAGAGAAGAATGGCAGGATCAGAATGCAACAATGATGATGAAGAACACAAGAATGATAATAATCAAGAACCATGAGATGTGTTAGGCACAACTAACATGAGTCCCATTGATTTCAAATGGCCTTATGACTATATATGGATCCAATCCGTTATCATTATTGCTTATGGCATGTCTGAGGAGTCAAAACCCACCCGAAAACAGCCTAGTTTCAGCAGTCTTTGCAGCAACCAGCCCTCCTGTGGTTGTGTTTGTTTAGGTCAACTTTCCCTGATTTGTTGCTCTCCAGATGTTTTGACCTATAACTCTCCACACCCCCAGCTAGCATGCTGAATGCTCAGAGATAATGGAAACTGTAGTCCAAAACATCTGCAGGGTGCAAGTTTAAGGAAAACCAGTTTAACTCCACAATGGCATTTTCAGATATAGGCATCTCTTGGATTAGAATCCAAGATATTTAGGCCTGGGGATGAAACATCAAGGAGATCAAGGGGCAGTTAATCAGTGGAAAAGCTCCCACTCCAGATCTGGAGCTGAGGTAGAAGTTACTCTTCTCCTATGAGGTTGGTCACTTGCATATCCTCAGAAAGAGGGAATTGCATCACCAAGTGAAAGAACGATAAAGGGTACAGGTTTGCATCACATTTGCAAATATTGATTCCTATATTGAGAGCCACATTTAGGAAGAATTGCTATAATTTTAAGATCATGCTTTTTAAAATGGAAAAAAAAAAGCCAAAACAAAAACAGACTGTGGCCAGCTGATCTGCTGTCTGGGTGGGTGGATGTCTTCAGGGCCTGATCTGGATCTCCCTCCAAGGAAAGGGGTCTTTATCTCCAAACTGGACTTTGAGTGGATGGCTCTTCCATGAGAGCAGGGATTGGCAACTTGTGGATCTCTAGATGTCCCACAACTCCCACAGTCCCTCACCACTGGGGAGTCTGGCTAGGACCAATGGGACTTGTGGCTCTCCAGATGCTGGGGCCACAAGTTGCCCGCTCTCACAGGATGTACTCAAGTAGAGGATTGCCTATTGTAATGTCAGACTTGAGAGCCTTCTGTCTCCTATGGAGAAGAACATGCTCTCTTTTCCCTGTGGAGCAAGCCTAGGATGGCAGCAACAGTATCTTTGGTAGATGCACCATTTGCTATTGGCTCTAACATGCTCAAAATTCCATACAGCCTTTTATTGCCATTTGCAGTGTCAAAAGAAAACAAGGCGAGTGTGCATGCCTAGCTTGATTCAAAGTAAAACCTTGAAGTTTGCTTCTCTGAGCTGCAACAGGCTTTAACTTATATTCGGAAGTAACCAAGCGAGGTGGTTGCCAAGGTTTATGGTATGTGACCCAGGCTTGTGTCAACAATATACCTCTCTTTACCCAGCACCAGCCGCATGGGCCATATAACAGCTTAGGGTATAAATTATTGGGGTATGAGTCACAGCTGAAGGATGATTGGGCAACAGGCACAATTGCTCAGAAATAGCTTGATTCTTTTGCTTTTTAAAAAGCAAATCAAGTTCCTCAAGGAAGGATGAAGAATCAGGGAGCTTTGTTTGCCTTAACACTCAATTTCTCTTGCCGTCCACTCTGCTGCCACAAAAGGGAGGGTCACGGTAGGGATGGGTGAACCTGTCAGTTTCATGTTTTCCTGCATTCACATTGAAAAAGGCATTTCTTTCCCAAATATGAACTTTGCACATTTTGGTAAATTATTATCCAAAACCAACTGAAGCAAAATTCTCATCTGTCTGCACCAGCCAAATTCAGCGAGTGAATGGCACAGAGGGGGCCATGGCGGGCTGGCTTGTCCCATAGTTGTGAAGGAGGAGCTCTGTCAGAAAACAAGAAAGTGGCAACTTGGGGTCAGCACTAACATGTTTTATTCATCCAATCACCAACGTTATCTACAAATAGCTAAAAGACTACAATGCTGCATGTATAGTTCAAAAATAAATACATGACAAATATTTAAAAGAATAAAATACACTGACACTGAGAAAACAACAATGTAGGCACTGGACAGAGCTCTTTTGGGAGGGTTTTCCAGAAGTGGGGTGCCACAAACAAAAAGGCCCTCTCTCTTGTAATTACCCACCTACATTCCTTCAACAGGGGCAACCCAGAGAGGGCCTCCAAAGCTGATATAAAGATTCAAAGAGGTACATATGAGAGGAGACATTCCTAGGCTGTTTAGGGCTTTAAGCATCAATACTTCCAACTGGGCTCCAAAAAGGACTGCAAGCCAGAGGCGCTAACAATGCACTGATGTCACACAATCATATGCTATCCCAGCATATGATTTTGAGCTGAAGCTTTTGAACCCTCTGTGAAGGAAGCCACATATTCAATTAATTGCAGCAATTCCATGTGATGTTACCAGAGCATGGATAATGCACCTGGGCTGTCTCTGCCCAGAAAGGATTGCAGCTGGTAGATCAACCTAAGCTGATAAAAGGAGCTCCTAACCACTGGGAGCATCTTGGCCTTGCGTGACAATGATGCATCTGGGACAATGACGGATTCCCCAAGCTTCCCTTCCATCCCCAAGATGGATCCCCAAGCTTCCCTGATTTTTCAAGGGAAGTGCAGACCCCCTGCCCCCAAGCTCAGGTTGAATGCCATCCAGCCAGGCAGATGGGTTACCTGGTAACAGTACTTCCATCTTATCTGGACTGAGTTTCTGTTCATTGGCCCTCATCTGTTCCATGAACTTGCTCAGACATCAGTCCAGGACAAATGGTTGTGAACTGCTCAGAAAGTTTCAACTATTGGACAGTTTCAACTATTTATTTACTAAAATAAAATTAGAAATAATAACAACCATAACAACAGTATCCCTCATCATCTACTATTTCACTTGGGTTAGATGAACAGTAGAAGTAGAGCTCATTGGTGCCCTATGGAACCCCACTGTACGATTGACATGGGAAAGAGCAATAATCTCTCAGCACCTCCTTCCTGGAACATCCATCCAAGTAGCAACAAGGGCATCATAAAATAGCATCCTCAGACCCCAACCCAGGTAGCTGGTCCAGAAGAAGAACATGCTGAATGGGATTAAAAGCTGCGGAATGTTCCAAATTCATCCTCTGTCTGCCTCTTGGAAAAGGTCGTCCCAAAGGCACTCTCTGTCCCAAAGCTGAACCTAAAGCTAGATGGACATGGATCTAGAAAATTCACTTCCTCCATAAATGAACTCTAAAGTATGCAGAAGTACAAAAATATTTAGGAAACCACAACAGTTTCAAAACAGTCCAATGATGACTGGACATGCTCAGTGGGCATAGAATTTGGATGGTTGGGGGTTGGGCAGGGGATGGAAAATCAGGGAGGGGAATGAAACGGAATATCAAATAAAAGGGCATGGCTAGCTGGCTGGCTCTGAACAGAAAAACTCCCAACTGCAACATTTTGTTGTAGCTCATGTTTTTTTTAAAGTGCTTATACCACCCGATAATCCTAAATTAGCAGAATATACAGAGTACCACCTCTACCATTCAGTTTCTCATGACCATTGCCTGCCAATTGCTGTTTCTAATTGTTGCTTGTGTGAAACTTCAGGAAGAATTTCCCTTCTTTTTTTCTGAGTTCTGCATAGCAGAGTTCAATACAAAAATACCTTCTACTTATTTTCTACTGATTTTCAGCCAGTTTTGCTTATGCTACTGACTTGTTCTTTCATTTGTTGACTGCTTCAGTTAAAGGCCATGGATGTTTTCATTCATGCATGCCACAGTTACACAACACCGTGGGTTTTATAGACTCAAGGCTGCATCAACCGTGAGATGGGGGTGTTTTGGTGTGGAAAAACTTGATATAGTTGGATTTGGTGATATTATGGAGGATGTTTAACTGTTCAGCTTTTCACCAGAAGGTATGTCTTATGGTTGTGAGCTGTCCAGAGGTGCTATGTCACAATCAGGCAGCATATGTTTCAAACAAACAAACTAACTAACATGCCAATTAAATTCCTGCGGACGTGTGATGAGATGATTAAGAGAATGGAAGGTTTTGATATAGCTGTGTGAATTTTTGAAGCATGGAAAGAAAGTGCCATGTTATAATGTTCAGCTCAAAATCTGTTTAGGGGTGGGGGGAAATTTTAGAAGACAGAGTAGGGACAATCTTACTTCCTTGGGTCAGGTGCAGTTATAGGATGACTCCCAATCTACTCAAACACTATGATCCGCATCTGAGGCCTTCCTCTGAGTTCAGGCCTTCCTGTCCAAGAGGCAAAGAAATTAGCAATAAGGGGGAAGGCCTTCTTGGTGGCAGCCCCTTGACTGTGGAATGATCTCCTCACTAGGGTTTCCTAGCAACAACTTTGTCATTCTTTCAATGTCAGGTTAAGGCATTCCTATGTGCTAAGGAATTTAAAGATGTCTAAAGGCATCTAATGGCTTGCTGGAGGAACCCATGTCTGGTCTTTTCTGTCCTAAATACTGTTTCTGCTATTAACTGCTTTAATTTTTAAGCTGTTGTTTACATTTTGTATTATGGCAAAAATAAAAAAGGAACTTCAGTTATTACGTGGATGGATAAGCCTTTTACAGATAGATAGGCCTTTTACAGTAGATATCCCTCTATTTGAAGGGCTGATCAGGTCCTGTCTAAAAGTAAAGAATCACCCAAAGGAAAAACTGGGCCAAGTGTAGCCTGGAGTGTTGGAGAGGAGATCCAGGTTCTAATCTCTACTTAACCATGAACCTGACTGGGTAACTTTGCACCACTCATTGACTGCCAGCCTAGGGATATTGTGAGGACAGGAAGAGAAAGGGGAAGCTCATGTAAACCTCCTTGGGAATATGCATGTAATGCAACAACTACAACAACAAAAACAGTAGTAGTAGTAGTTAGTACCTGGACAACAGACTGAAGAAGGCACACCAGTCACCTGGTCATAATTGCTCACCTTATGGTAAGGTGTGCTAACTGAACTGTGGCTTCCTCTCTTTGCCCCTATGCTATCCCATCCCAGAGGCCACCTAGGGCATTCAGAGTAGAGCACAGTAGACCTTCTTTCCTTCCTCTGTGACCTCCACTCCTGGCTGCCCACTCCCCTAGACTGATACTTTTAGGGAGCCCTTGTTCTGTGGTCACCCTGATTCCTCCTTTACTCCCCAAGCAGTCATACCACTGCTGCCCCATGTGCCCAGCCCAAACACTTGGCTTTCTAAGATACAATTAGGAGGTCGGCTTTCCTGTCCAAATGTATTTTTCTTAAGAACCCCTTTTCCCCTTCTATTTAGGTACAGCTTCTGCCTCAGGCTTTTGTCCTCTGAAACTGGGACACACTGGGAAAACGACATAAACTGGGCACCCTCTGCTAACAGAGAACTTCTAGCAGGGGTTTCCCAAATATAGTCCAAGAAGAAGCACTGCATTTCGTTTTGAATTATAATAAGAGTTTCCAAAATTTTACCTAGACATATATTTTAGCATATGCACATTGCATGTAAATAAGTTTTGGTCCTTTTTTTTTGGAGGGGGTTATGTATGCCCTTCTTTCAGGTGATTTGCATCTGAATGGCGGGGGGCATACATATGTGGGGAGAAGCAGAACCTTTCCAAACTCCCTCTTCTACGCAGCACAACACTTGGTAAAGCAACCCTCCTCTTTTGTGCATGACAACAACCCCACCTCCCATATCTTTACTGCCCTCGATGTCTTGATAGAACTAATTCAAGTTTAAATGAATCAAAGGCATGTTTAAATAGCAAAGGTTATACTAGAAGCAGCCTTTGCAGTTCCTGAAGCTTCACTCTAGCAGCATCCCCTGTATATAGACCTCGCTTTAATTGGCAGCGCACGCACGCACACATACCCACACAAAATCAGGGCGCTATTTGGCAGTACTGCCTTTTATTCTCATTGTGGTATGCTTTTCCATCAACACCCTTGGCTTGTGTGTGCCTGTCATCATACTGAAATTAAAAGTCATAAAGAAATGGCGCTGGTTTGGGCTCCATGAAGGCAGCCCTCTCTCGTGCCCCATTATTCCACTTTATTTGACTGCAAAATGCCAAGGTTTGCTGTGTTAGTGGAAACTCTCTGGCATAATTGTCCCAGAGATACCATTTCAAAGGTCTCCATACTCACTTTCCATGTATTATTTGCTGCCAGTTTGTTTATTTGAAAGATACCAAGAGGGCTATATTTTCTCACAGACCTTATAGCTTGCTTGCACAAGCAAGCTCTGGTTTGCAGTTCAGGGTGCAAGCCCATGCCTGGACAGAAAAAGGGTCCTACAATTCCCAGCATTCCTCAACCATCCCTGCTGGCTGAGGAATTCTGGGAGTTGCAGGACTTCTTTTCTGCCCAAACAGGCATGGGATTGTGTGCCCTTAGACTGCAAGCATCCTCTGCCGGTTTATCTAGGAGGATGAGCCATTGATCATGGTGGGACTTACTTCAGGTTAGTGAAGAGGCGAGGACTTAGTTGCTTGCTATCATGTTTTTGCACACTAAACCAACTGCATGGAAAAGGTAAAGGTCCCCTACTTTTAAAAGCTGTGTGATAAAGGATTCCTTTATCATTTGCTTGAAATCCCACTTTTCTTTGCTTCGCTTAAAAGGCTCTGCTTTTCTTCACACCTACATTGCAGCTACATCCTGCTTTTTCCCCTCTTGTGAGGAACCCTAGCTGGCTTACATGGCTATCCTCCATTCCATTTTATCCTCACAACAACCCTGCAAGGTAGGCTGGGCTGAGAGTCTGTGACTGGCCCAAAGTCACCCAGTGAGCTTCATGGCCAAGTAGGGACCAGAACCCGGATCTCCCAGGTCCTCAGTCCAGCACCACACCACACTGGCTCTCCTAGTCATCATTATCTTACATTGGGGGTGCTGAAGGCTTTGGGCCTGGGGGCCAAATTCCATTTTAAAGTGGGTGGGACCAAAAAGCATATTATTCCATAAGGGTGTAATCTAATTCATGTTTAAATAGGGAAAATTTCTACAACTCCCAGCATTTTCCAGCCAGCATATAAGACTTATGGTCCCCCTCACCAAGAGATCTAACATGATAATTTAATAAATAAAAGATACACTCCATCATTAAAGTAGCACTGGTGAGGGAGAAGCCCTCTGTCCACGCTCAGAGGCATTCCCACTTTAATTGGTCCCAGTGAAGATTCCAGGTGGAAAGCTCCAGCTCCTCATCCTGACATTGATGTGTAGCAAAAACTTTCCAGCATTTTCCCAGCATTTTCCCACCATTAGTTCCCAGTAACAGTAAGGTTCTCTTTTTGATTGGCAAAACATCACTATGGACTGCTACGACCCTGCTTCCTTAAGCTGGGGTGCAGAAGCTCAGGCCAAATCCAGCCAAATCCAGCTCTCCAGAATTCCTAGGTAGCCACAGCCTTTCTCCAGACCCCCCCACCCCACTTCTTCCCTGGCCCACAGATCATCATTTGTTGGTTTTCTGACTTTGGAATCCCCCTCCAAAAAAAAAAAAAAAAGTTTGGAATACGTTTCCTTTAGACTTAGTTGCAGGGGAAAGAACATCAAGAGAAAATATGCTGGCATGTTTAGATTTGCCCCTTTTGTGTTCATCCTACGCATCACCGAAAAGGGACCCCCAAAGCTTCAGCCTTCAGCATGAAAGAAGGTCAACATCCCAATCCTGAACAGAGTCTGGACTGTGGAATTGGGATTTCCAAAGCAGACATGGAACTGAGGCCAACTGGAACATACCCAGAGCTGGGCTATCAAAGCAGACAGTTGATTGACAGAGACGACTGGATGGTGGAGCAATGACTTCATAGGAATCTCATAATCCAGCAAACCTCCCTCTCCTGGGGCACACTGCACTTGCCCTTCCCTGGTGTAGAAACTCACCATAGCCAAGGACTGGTGTGGCCTGCTGCAGACACGAAGGAGCCTCTTCTGTCTTCATCTTTCGGGCCTGGCAGCAGAGGATGGGCCTGCCAAGGAGAAGAGATGGTGTTACTCATAAATACAGGAGAGATAAGAGCAGGGCATTTGGCTGGCTGCTGTGCTTGAACAAGGAGGACAGAAAACCGTGATTCTCCACAGATCTACTCTCTGCCTTCTCTGGCACTTGCCAACAACAAAACTGCAACAGGGGCTGTATCGGACTTCATCAACCTGCTGCCTTCTGGGCATGATGGGAGCTGTGGTCCAACACCTCTGGAGGGCACTGAATTGGGGAAGGCCAAAGCTATATATCAGACTCGGCAAACTTGTGGCTGCTAGATGTCCTTGGACTGCAACTCCCATGAGCTCTAACCAGCCTAGCCAATGGTGGGGGTGATGGGAGTTGTGACCTTGCTACATCTGGAGGGCCACAGGTTCCTCCTCCTTGCTATATAACCTCCATGCAGTTTGCTGTCATTTTGGACCAGGATGGCCACCTTTTATCTTGTAGCTGCTGCTCTTCTGTGCTTCTAATGATTCCCCAACAGGGAGTGGTGTGCAATGCACTTGAGAGCTCACCGTGTTCTGCATGCATCATCTTGTTATAGGGGGGCCAAGTGTTTTATTGGCACCTGCTCCAGTGCTGCTAGCAGTAACCTGATCAGTGGGCATTAACTGGAAACTACTGTCATCTCCATGCTGTGGAAAACAGAACCAGCTTGTCCCTGCCCCTTGGGGGAAAAGGAACAGGGGAAAGCCAGGCTCCTTTCAGTTGGCACTCCAGTCTCAAGAGTTCTTGAAACAATCCTGCAATCCAGGTCAAGATTATTATCCCCACACTGTAGATGGGCTAAGAGATAGTGACATACCCAAGAAGACTGAGTCACAATTCTATGCATGCCTATACAGAAAACGTGCTACGAATCCCAGCCTGCACAGGACTATTCATTCACTCACCCATCAGTCATCTACTGCATTCATACTCTGCCTCTTTTCCTCCTGCAAAGAGCCCAAGGCAGCCTACGTGTTCCTCCTCCTCTTTATCTATACAACAAGCCTATAAGGTAGGTTAGGGTGAGAATCAGTGACTGGTCCAAAGTTACCCAGGGACCTTCATGGCTGAGCTGGGAGCAGAACCTGGCTCTCCCATTTCTGAGTCTAGCTATCACCCCGCACTGGCTCTCAACCATCTAAACACACATAGGGTTGTGCCCTTAGTGAGTTTGCTGCTGGGATAAGATTTGAACAATGGACCTCTCAGTTCTTGCTTTGTACTTGCTGCACCATTGCACCGCTTTAAAATTACCCACTCACCCACATGACTGCATCTCTGCAATACTTTTCCCAAAAGACCAGTTGCATCATTACTTGGGGGACCTGAGATTTGCATTTGATTTCTTAAATAGGGGCATGGTGAGAGTTCATACCTAGAAAAGCTTACCAAATATATGAGCACTGACCATATTTATTCACTGGGTAGGAGACACTTCCTAATGGTCAGAGATACTTCCTTCTTTGTAATTATTTGCAATATTATAGCAGTACGCAGCATATATATGAATGTATAAATAAATAAAATAATTATGGCATGGCTGTGCCCTAGAATTGAATGGAATATTATAATCACTTTCTTACAGGACTAGGATAAGAATTTCAAGATCCTTCCTCCCTATTTTATCTTCACACCAACCCTGTGAGATAAATTCAGCTGAGAATAAGTGACGAACTAGACCAGTGAACTTCATGGCCAAGTGCAGAACAGAACCTGGATCCCAGTCCAACATGCTAAACACTACATCACACCAGCTGTCTGATAAGATCTTTAAGACAAGCTGCTGCCAAAGAGACAAGGACTGACTGATAAAACAATATAACAACCTTATTCAAACCATAAACACTAAACTTTGTAAACATGTTTTTAAAAAGTACATCATAGCCCTGGTGCATGTGTTGTTTGCACTGTAGCTCTTCCTAGGTCTAATCTGATTTTGCAAAGGCATGGCTGCTATTGGGAGCTGGTAGGTAATAAAGAGGTTGAGAATGTGTGCTAGAAGAGAACTTCCAGACTGAGAGGTCCTAGAGCTAACAGATGGAAGGTATTACACAGCTGGTCTTTCTTTTTCTTTTTTCCTTTTTAAATAGATTTTCCGTAGTGGGGTGGGGAGGGGAGCAGACAAAGCACTAGGAAAACATGGGGGTGGGGCAGTTATAAGTGGAAGGTGATGTTATCTAGACACATGCCTTCCCCATAAAATTCCATGAAAGGGGCAGGAGGCTGGCATAATAAGGAGCCTCGCTAGAAGATACCCAAAAAACCAAGTCCCAGATTTCTAATCCTACAAATTTAATAGGTTTCCTTAGCCAAGACTGACCTCCTCCTAATCTCAGTTCCTGGTCCCCATCCTCTGTAATATATGGGCAGCTGGACAACTTCTGTGACCTGACCTGCAGAATCCAGCTTTTCACAGCAACAAGATCAAGGCAATGTCCAAGAGATTTTGAAGATCAGGCTCCTCTTCGAGGCACAGTTTGAGGTTGAAAAGTGAGTAGCCCTCATGATAATGGCCTGGCTTACAGGATTTGGCTAATAGAGAGAGGCGTGCTTTAAATGAGAGGAATCCAAGTGAAAACAAAGAACAGGCTGAGAGAGAAAAAGTCGGGATGCAGAACAGCCCTTGGAAAGTAGTAAGGCTGATCTAAAATCAGGTTTAAAGTAGCAGGTAGTTCTCCTTGGTTCTCTTTTGTTCTGTTACAGCCCTTCCAAAATGCCAAGGTTGGGGAAGGGACACACATGAGGAAGGACTACTAAAACAAAGGTATGAAGTTCTGTGAAAGATGGAGTTGGAGTAGGAGAAAGGTGGAATATATATCTGAAAGTGCAATTCACACTAACTCAACCTTCCCCTAATCTGGAACCCTCCACATGTATTAGACCACAATTCCCATAAATCTCACTGAGCATGGTAGCTGGCACATTGTTATTCCCACACTTAAAGGCAGGACCTTGCCATTCAAAGTGGATGGAGGAGGCACTGGACATCTTTGCAACACCAGAGCTTCTGAAAGGAAACTGCTTCTCTGTCTATGGAGCTGTACATAGGAGGAAGAGGGCAGGTGGGCAGTGGATTAACTAGGGCAGCAATTTATAGGTGCCAATGGGGCTGGATTTTTAGATGGGGTAGTTAGAACCTCTGTGAAGAAGGGGGCATCCATTCTATTGCCTGGACTAAGCTCAGTAGTCTTAGATGACCTTCAACAGTGTGGGCACAAGTGAAGAGGGTAGCAGGAGCACAACCAACAGTTCTAGAATTTTGATATTCCTGCATGTGTGTGAGTGCTGATGCAGATGTCTTTTCCTGGATCAATTACCAAGTATTGACAATTGAGGGACATTTTCCCAGAAATAAAACAGATATTCTTTTCTTCTTACAGCCACAGAAATTTATTTCTACAGGATGTATAGTGTAAGAATTAATCTACTCTCAAAGAATTTGCCCTTTCTGGTCCGAAATGAGCCATTCTTTTGGGTATGCCTCCTGATAGGAAGTTGGCATGCCCAGAGCAGCAACTCACACAGAAGCCCAACAGGAAACTTGCACTGAGGGTGAGCGATTCTGCTGGGTCTCTGCATTAGAAATGCTTACTGCTCTAGCAATACATCTGGTACTGAGCTAGGACTCTTCCTGTTACATACATGTGTCCAAAGCAGAGACTGATCACAAAATGGCATGGGCAGAAGAGTAAAGAGTAAATAATGCAGAAGCATGCGAGGTAGTCTTCTCTGGGTGGAGAACATGTGAGCTGATGGACCCATGTCCTTATTTGACAAACGTATTGCTCTAGGTACACAGAAACGATGCTGAGGTTGCAGTCCTACTGAATTAGGTGTTGTTGGGTATATATGGTGCTAACTGGTTTATACTGTTTATTATTGTACTGTTGTTGGTTTCTTTTTATCATTATTGTGGTTTGTGGCTTTAAATTTTGTATGTGGCCTTTGGAAGGTTGTGTCCCAAAAGGAGCACAGTAGCACTTATTTCTGAGAAGATGTCTGTTGGCTTCTACAGTAAGATAGACATAAAAGGTCTCTGGAGTTGTCCAATCCTCCCTAGGTGTAATTCCCATTGAACTCAATTAGGCTTACTTCACACGTTGCTGATCCTTCTTTTATGGAACAATAGGCGAGAGAGAGTATTATACAGCATCAGATGATAGGGAGAATGGGCTTGGAACTGAAAGGGGCTGGGATGGGGTGGGGAGCTGAAGTATCCTGTAAACAGATCAGAGGATGGGGCTGGATTAGGACCAAAACGAAATGTCCGGATGGGGAGAAGAGGCGAGAAGTCCGTAGTTTGCTGAAAGAAATTACTTTGTTGCTCAAGGGCCGCTGTTTCGATGCGATGAACCTTGGCCCACCTACCCTCTTTTTTGGAGTCCACCTGTCCTGGCCGTGACTCTTTGAAATTTGAAGAGGGAGGTTGTTTAGAGAGAAGCGTGCGCTGTCCAGACCGACGACCTCGGAGCGATCGTCGGCTTTGTAAGATGCTGCTCGGAGGAACCGTGGAGTGGAGCGACGTTTGCTTGGAATTTTCTCATCAAAGGGGAAGAGTTCACACATTGTAGCGGAGATTCCAAGCTCGTGGCAGTCCAGGGTTTTGCTTACCGAGGTCTCCACTTTTCGGTACAATTTGCCTCTTACTTCTCTCTCTCTCTCTCTCTCGCTCATATTTTCCCATTTATTTTGGTAAATCTTCTGCTGGAACGATTTCACCCAGTCAGCGATCTCCATTATTAGCACGAGCTTTTCCATGGGCGCATTATTATTATTTAACTTTTCCATAAGCACTCAGAAATGATAGTGGTGGGAAAGGCTTTTATGGTAATGAAAATCTGGCCAGAAAGGGATGTTATTCCCTTTAATTCATTATGTCTTTCGATAGTTTTAAAGCAAAGGATATGAATAATTCTGATTTCTCACCATTTATTTTGTTTTTAAGAAAAGAAAGTATTTTTAGGCATGTAAATGTGGTTTAAAAATTACCAGAAGGGACATTTTTAGTTCATTCCCCTCTTCCCTCATTATGCACTCAGAGTTAAGAACCTGCTTTTAAAATCTGACATGTGTTGTTCCCCTTTTATTTAATTTTTTTAATTTGTTTTGACATGGTTTGTATACTATTTTGGAGATGTGGTTCTTTTAATGTTAGCGTTTCATATTTAATGTTTCATGGAAATGGATGAAATGTTTAAATATACAAAGAGAAGAACAGTAATAATGGCTAATGCGGGGGGGGGGGGGCATGAGAGTCCACATCATTTTCCATGAGACCTGGTGTGAAAATAATGTTTAAAAGTGCCCTCTTAAAAACACTAAGTAGGAAGCAACCTGATTTAGGCCTTGCCCAAACAGAAAACAACCCTAGGATTACATTGTAAGATGTACATCTGTGCACTCTATCCAGGAAAAGCATAGAACCCACTTTTAAAACCAAGTTTATGGACCCTTTAAAGAAAATGTGAACTGCTATGCAGGCCCTTGGTGACCTCAGACTAGTCACAAATCCACCAGCCTTGCCTACCCCACAGGGTTGTTGTGAGGATAACATGGAGTGGAAGGGATACCATGAATGGTGACTCCAGCTCCTTGGAATGAAGACTAGATAGGAAAATAAGAAATAAAATAAAAATGTAAACCCTGTCATTGTAAATCATGCATATAAAACGAAAGTGCAGCAAGATCAAAGAAAGGAAAAGGATGCTCATATCCTGCCTCTCCTGGCATTGAAGTCGTCTTACCAAAGTCCTAAAACAATACCTTCCTTAAGAGCATGATACGAAGAGCAGGACACTGCAGCCCTATACGCACTTGACTGAGAGAAAGACCCACTGAACTCCATGGATCTCGCTTCGGGGTTGACGTGCCTAGGATCGCGCCCTTCAGCCGCTTCGCAGCCCGATCCCGCAGCATCGCGCTTCTTTGAAAGTCCCGACCATCTAGTGTTGTCTTACTGCCTCCGCTTTTTAGATTTTTAGCAAGCAGCTGAATCCCCTAACGGGTCCCCTCCATCTCACCCGAACCGCCTCCTGAGGCGCTCCGGATCAGACTGCAAGGCCACGGTGGGTCTTGTCCCGCGAAACTCAGGCCGCACAATACAAGGCAGGTTCCGCAGGGGTCCTGCTTTCCTTGCGCCCGGCCGACTCAGCGGACGGCCCCGCGATTTGCTTGAAGCGTTTTAGATCTGGTGGTGGTGAAGGGGGCTGGATCTCACACCTGATTTAGGAGTTTGATGGGCTTTTCCGTACAGGTAAAAAGGGTACCTGTCGGGCATCAGTTCCTTGGAAAGCATCGCTGGGGCTGCGGCGCTAAATTGTGCATCGACTAATTTTTGGTAGCCACCTTGTCTTTGCATACACAACCTGAGAGTAAGTCCCCTTGAATGCCATTGGACTGACTTTTGATTAGATATGACTAGAATTGCAAGTCCCATGGTGAACTTTTCGAAGGGTGCAATCCTACGCGTCTTTTCAAAAGTCAGTCTGACTGAGTTCAATGGGACTTGATCTCCGGTTGTGTGTCTATTCAGAGAGAAGCCTCTTGAGTTTGAAAGGACTTACTTCCAGGTAAGGGTGTGTGGGCTAAGGGTTTGTTTATCCACTTACTGAGATATGCTAAATTTATTAATGTGTAAATCGCCTTGGTTGGTTTTAGAAAGGCGATATAGAGGTCCGGTGAAGAGGGACTAAATAGGTGTGCGAAAACTTCCCGCGGCAGAGACCTTCTTTGGACACCGATTTTGTATAAGCAATTTAGCGCACACACGCAGGTGCGTCTTAAGATACCAAATAAGAGCATCAAAGTCGCTATCTAGTATCTCGAATATTTGACCCATCAAATACCTTCTGTGCTTACTGAAAAATACGTGCCACTGAGGTCAAAGGCACAACTCCAGGAAAACGTGCCGAGGATGGAGAGCTGCAATTGTGCATTATTTGGCCTGGATCGGGCCCTGATTTGGTTTGCTTTATCCTTGGTTACAGAAGATGCCTCAAAGGACTCTAGGGTATCCCAAGTTTATTTCAGATTTTAGATAATCTGAGGAAGCTCCTAATAGTTGCAGTATAGCGAGGTTAGAAAGGCAATGTACTAGCAACACGCGCACGCACTATTTCGGTTACCTAGAGGTTCATTACCTATAGAATTTGTTCTGTATGATCTACCTTAAAGAACTTTGTGATCTGGATGAGCGTCCGACTCATCCAGACGCGGATCCTGCTATAATTTACAAGGATCGGCACCGCAGCAACTCCTCATGAAAAAGATTTGCCTCTGGAACACGTACCCTAAGTTTTTAACTCCACGTAAAGATGGGGGGGGGGGCGACAACCGGATTTCCTCCCCCCATATGCCCACACGCAGCCGCAAACAATGAAACGTAAATCAAACACTCCCTGGTATAAATGGCATAGATACGTGTTTGTGTATGTGTTTACTAGAGTATAAGGTTTTATTAATTTTTTTAGCACTCAAAAGCTGAACGCGCGGTCTTTGAAAGAGCTCCGGAAGAAGCGGCATATGGATCGCAACTCAAATCCCCACCTTCCTCGTTTTAAAAGCGCACACGTTGGACACAACCTCACACTAGCCTCACTTTAAAAGCACACCCGTTGCAGACAGTCCAGTTCAGGCAAGAAAGTGCATCGTCCATATATTTAAATGCATGTGCGTGGGTCTCTTTTTGGAGGGCGGGCGGGCGTACCTGTAGAGCAAATTTCCTATGATTTAAGGCTGTACTTCCGTAGACACTTACCTGGGAACTCGCGAAGACTTCTGACTAATTACATATAGAATTGTACGGTAAATCCTATATGGAATTGCCTCATGGATTTGGAATTGCTCCGCTCTCGTGCCTTATACTTGCTAGTGAAAAAATATTTTTTAGATGGGCACATACCCATACACCCTTGTCATGTATACGCCCAAGAAATACTACTTTTTTGTAATTTAGAAAGGTAAATTCAAAGGAGCTTTTGATCTACTAAAGCAGCCGGGGCTCAGGTGTCAGTATTATATACTTTTGCTGGATCTTACACAGAAAGGGAGTTTGAAGGAGGAGACCGGCGAAAAATCGGTCCTTTCTCTTGTAGCGTTGAATATTCCTGAAGTTCCAACCTCTTGTATCGATAAAACCACTAATACCCCCATGCCCCTCCAGGATTGCAAATAATCGCACTTTGGGGACTGCAGCCCCCTTCCTATCCAAGCGTTAATTAGGGGCACGATCCAATCCTCTTTGATTTCAGTGGAGAGAACGAAGTGCTCGCTGAAATCTTTCCCGCTGGAGCTGAAGGGGGGCTTCGGAAGGGTTTGACTTCGAGCGGTGGAAGGGTGATGCCCTTCGCTTGGAATTCAGCCTTACTGATTCCAAGCGAACTAATTTCCAAGGGAATGTATTTGTAGAGGCATCCCTTTGAAAACGCCCGCAGGCACGCACAACGCGAACCCAATTCGGGGAGACAGAATCATAGAATAGCGGAGTCGGAAGGGGCCAGAGGGCCATCGGGGCCAATCCCTTGCTGTTGCAGAACACCAAGTTACACCATCCCACTGCTGTTCTTCTACTGTAAGTCTTTAAACTCTTCAGCGCGCTAACTTAGGAAGAAGTTCCGCTGAACTCAGCAGAGCGACTTTCGAGGGAAGTCTGTATTGCTCCAAGTTTTGTTCCTTCACGAACCCGGTCACGGGCGTCCTGGGGCCATGGGGTTTAGGAGCCTGATGGGATTATCAGCGTGAAAGGTCCATCGAGTTCTGCATCCTTCTAGGTCCCACAATGGCCAACTAGATGCCTCTGGGGAACCCACAAACAAGACCCTGAAGACGATTGCCCACCTTTGCTGCTTCATTCCAGCAACTGGAATTCAGATATAGTGCCCCTGAACGTGGAGGGTCTACATAACAAAAAGAATCAGCATTGATGGACCGATGGCTTAGTCTAACTCCTCTTTGAAGCTGCAGGGGAAGCCCATCAGCGCAAATCAGGGCTGCGAATTCCACAATTGCTTCTGCACGCACATACACTCCCGTGCCCTGAGAACCAGTTTCTTCGGCTGATCATGATGATTCGCTAATGCTAGGAGAAGAGGAGACGTTTCTCCCTCCGCTTTGAACCCAGGGGTGCCATCCCTCGTCTCTTCGGCTGCTCTCAAACCCACCTCTCCCCCTTCCTAGCCCCACAATTAAAAAAACAACAACAACAACAACAAAAACTTTCCTTTGGCAATTAAAGAAGGCATTCTTCGGAGAAACCATAAATGAATCTGGAACCGATGTACAGTTTGGGAGGCGTGTGCGTGCGCTGTGTGGGGAGGGGAATCAACCCTCCCTAATTTATCGTCAAAAGTGAATGGGTCTCCCCGCCTCCCCACGCACACACCTTCAGTCCGGTGGTACCAAGGCCGAGGAAGGGGCTCGCTCCCTCCCGCGCAGCTCGCCTTTCCTGGAGCAAGCCATCGTCCCTCGCTCGCCTACACTTGGACGGGCAGGAGTCGTCCGGATCGCCCTTAAGTGACCGCCAAGGTGTGCGTGCAGATGAGGAGGCGATATCGAGGAGATTCCTTCCCCCCGCTCCCCGCCCATTGTAAATTTCAGTGCACACCCCCCTCCCCCGTCCCATGCCACCTTCCGAAGGTGACCCACCCGTAGATCCCCACCAAACTCGCAACCTACCCGGCTCCGGCGCTGGTTTTTCTCTTTGCGAGTCTGCTCTGTGCCTTCGGCTGCGGAGAAAGAGATGGGCAGAGGAGGAGGGGGAGGAGGAGCAGGAGTGGGAAGATGCTGAGGGGGGCTTCCCCTTGCTATTGTCTAAAAAGCTTGCATGGGGTGGGAGATTCTCCAGACACAACAAGTGGCGCGCCAGGAGGGATGTGTCTCGGCGCCCCCATCTCACTTCCCCTCCGCACAAAGCTACCTGTCATTCTGGGAACCTCGGGCGGCGGCGGGGTGAGGGAGGAGGCGCGAGCAGTGCCACGGCAGCCGCAGCAAGCTGCGATGTGCGGGGCGGTTTACTCGGGGGTCGGTCCCATTGAAATCGGTGGGGCTGCCTTCGCGTCAGCAGCGTGTTGCGGGTACGCCCGTCCTGCAGAAGCAGCACTCCTCAGCTGGGGGCCAGTCGGTCGAACAAAGGGACAAAGTTGTAGTCCTTGCGGTCTTCCCTGCCCGTTATTTTAGCATGATTTCTGCAGCAAAGGGAGGTTGGTTGCTTCGTTTGGGTTATCATCATTTCTCATCATCATCTGTCTGCAAAACTTCTGGCCTCTAAGCATATGCAGAGTTCCGTCAGTTTACGCCAGCCCCAAGCAAGGACTAATAATAATTTGATCCTTCCACAACCTGGCGCTCTCCAGATATTTTGGATGAGAGCTCCCATCAACACCCACTAGCCTGATGGGTGGTCAGTGGGGATGTCATTTGTAGGCCAAAACAGTTGGAGGGCCCCAGATTAGGGAAAGCTGGACTAGATGTAAAGGCAACACGCCCCTGAGTTTGTGCAGAGTGTCTTTTCTAAAGGGAAAGCTCCTGTCCCTGTTTGCAGGAGTCTCACTTAATGGTCAGTGGTGTAGTGGAGCCAGGACTCTCAGGGAGAAAGTGCTGGCACTTCTTTTATTCACGGGGACTCCAACTTCATCTGCCACCCCCTTGGATTTACCAGTTCCTTCTGGACCTAGCTGCGACTCTCACAGTTGATAGGGGCCAGATGGGTGAAAATAATTTTTCTCGACAACACTATATAGTTGTGTTATCCCTGATGCAATGCAAAGTATTGTGTGATGATCTGGCCTTGAGTACACAACCTAGATGCAGCAGCTTTATAAAATACCTGCTTCTGATGGAGATGAAACTTGCTAGACTTGAAGGTGATCAGGACTGTCATGATGAGCCTCTGCACTTCAAAAGTTAACAGTGCACCACCAGATGGGGTGATGCCTCCTGGGAGTGGCACTGGACCAAAGGCTGCTGTCCTGGGCTAAGGGTTGCTTCATTATCCTAACAGAACAGAGTAGAAGCTCTGGCTGCATTCCTGACTGGCTGGTGGATCTATATGAATATGTAGCCAGAAGTGGGCTGAGTGGAGTTCCCCCTTCCTTCCTTCCTTCCTTCCTTCCTTCCTTCCTTCCTTCCTTCCTTCCTTCCTCAAATAGAATTACTTTTTTGTCCTTAAAAGGCCTGCAAACCAGATGAGCCCCCCTGATACACCATTTTGATGACCCTGGTGAACTTTTAGGGTGACTATGGGTCACTTAATACACAGTAAGGGCTGGAAAGATGAGGCCTTCTGTGCCTGATTGGTCCATTCTGCAAAAAGGTGCTCAAGCTATCTTGCTCTCCGTGTTAAGGGGCAGAGGTGTGTCTTAACGCTCAGGACACAAGTGTTATGTCTGCAGCGTGTCAGAACCAAAAAAGTCTTCACTGCATATTTATGTGCACTTTATCAAAAGTGAGCAGACTCTGGATTTGTGATGGCATCTTTTTACTAGAAATGCTGACAGCCTCGAGTTTTGTTGAGCGGGTTTTATTGAGCGGGAGTGAAGGAGAAGCGTGACAGAAAATACTATGGCTCACATTAGTGTGGAAATTAGCTACTTGCACCCCATGAGCAGTGCACTAGACTAATCTGCACCCTGCACACAGACCAATCTGCATCTGACTTATTATGGACTTGGGATGCATCTGGCACAGCAAAAGTTTAACACTGGCTGGCAGAACTGAGCAAAGACCTGGTCAAAAGTCACCAGTTAATGCTCACGGGGAAGGAATAAAGCAAGCTATGGCCATGGCAGAAAATGTTTTTTCAAACTTATAATTGTATTTCATGTTGTTACACTAATGGTACTTAGAAACCCTTGTTGATGGAAAACCATCCAGGTCTGTCTCAGTTGACACAGATCCTTCTTTCACCTCCACGCCATCAGGTTTTGCACTGGCTCTTCTCCACTGCTGGGCCCCTGTCATTGACTAATGAGTTTACCTTCCGAACATGGATTTCTACCCACTCAAGAGCACTTCATTGTCAAGAGGTAATTGTAATTGATTAAGTGATCTCAAGTGGACATTCTTGCTCAAGAACATAAGACAGGCAGGGACCCCTCTCAGCCTGAGGGATGGATTTGAAGAAACCCCAGCCTATGGCAGCATCAAGTGTGTCTTGCTGGCATGCCAGCCTCTTAGAATGTGGGGAATTGCACAACATTTGGGAAGCCTCCAAGGATGGATAGTTGGAAAATAGGGGCTGGGCCAGTGGAAGTTGGACATGGCTATCTGGGGGATCCCAGAGGATGAGATTGGAACCCCAAGAGGACTTAATTCGACTCCTGGGTCTGGTCGTTTACATCCCTTAAGAAGACCAAGGCAAGGCCCAAGCAGTGCCCTTTGCAGGAGTCCAAGCAACCTGCGAGTTCACTGAGTGTGTTGGCACACACCGATACTAACAGCAGCAATGGCTTGATGGAAGGCATCCCTGCATCATTGCATTCTGGCAGCTGGCAAGAGGATCACACGCTGGCTGGACCAATAAAAGTCTGCCTGCCTGGCCATGCTCTTAATTCTTAGTGAGTTGTAAGCCTTGGCGTTGATGTCTGTGATCTTTAGGTTTGATCTGGTTAACTTGTTATTTCCCCCATAGTACCTCAATCTATTCATGAGTGGATGTCTGCGTATGTGCACATCTGGTGAAGAAGATCCTCAGTCATGGCATGGTAATACAGTTAGATTCTTTTGACTGCCACGCTTCCACCTTCTTTTCCTTTCCTTTGAATTTCCCAAGTCTGTAACATGACTGTGTCTGCAATGCAACTCTCAGGTTACATTGGCCAACCCTGCATTTCATCCACAGCAGAGGGGAATGAAGACTTACATTAAGATCAGAAGTATTTCCAGAGCAGATCCAAGACTAGATACATTCCAAAAACATGAAAGACGGGCATAGGGCAGCCTGGGGGCAGCCCCTCAAGGCATGAAAATATCTCCCATTTTTGGAGGCTCTGTGGGGACATGGAAGGTCAACAGCAGCAGATGAGAGAAGATCTAGTAGCAATAGCATTACTATAAAGCAAAGGAGAGTACCTTGCAGTCCCCCAGATGTTTGGGCCTACAACTCCCAGAATTCCCTACCGTTGGCTATCCTGCTAGAGCTGATGGGAAGTGTCAGCAAATGATGCAGGGGGCCACAAGTTGCCCCACCTTGGTCAAAAAGCAGCATATGTTGGTAGATGCCTCCAAGGATGGATGGAGCTTCCAGCCCAGGACTTGACTTAAGCATCACTCTAGAACAGCCTTCCTCAGCCTGATGCTTTCAAGAGGCTTCAGGTTTCTCCCTTAGTCACAGGTAGCACAGAAGATAGTCAGAGACTGTAGGCCAAAACATCTGAAGGACATCAATTTGGGGAAGATTGGTCTAGGAGAAAGGTAGAAAGAGAGCCAAGAAGCCCTTGACTTAGCAGAAAGGGCCACTACTCGGAGGCAGAACACAAGCTTTACATTCAGAAGACCAGAGTTTCAATCCCGGCCATCTCCAGTTAAAGATGAGTGAAAGGATCTGGTTGCAGTGGATAAGAAAGACCCCTGCCTAATACCCCAGAGAGCTGCTGCTAGTTGTAGGTGACAATATTGGGCTTGATGGACACATACTTTTGACTTGGTATGAAGCAGCTGCCTGTATTCATATGAATTCAGCAGTTGGTAAGAACCTGGACAAGCTCTGACAACTGTGGGAACAACCTCTCCATTGCCTTAATGTCTGGTCTGTTTCTCAAAAATAGACAGGCTAAGTGCAGCTGCAGCTTCTCTGTAGCTCTGATCTCATGCCTTGCCATGGAACTACCACATGAGACACCAGAGGGAAAAAGCAGCCCCTTCCAACCCTACTATTCTCTGAAGTAACGTACAAGATGGAAGAGATACACTGAATGCTTTAATTCATTGTCCTTTTTCTGGTAGCAGATGAAGAACTTCTTGCATTCCTAGGAATGTTAGTGTATTGTGAGCATGCATGTATTATTCCAAATGTATTGTTCCTGTTCCTTTTCCAAAAGCAGAGCACCTACCTGCCCCAAAGCATGTCCTGAGGCATACATAATATTATATACATTAATATATATTCACAGCCTTATTGATGTTTAACCCAGAAGCATTCTTAACATATGCCTGTCTAGTTTTAGGGACACAGAATATAAACTTTACCATAGACAGGGCGACATACCTATCGCTGCTAGCCAAAAGAGACAACTGATGGAAGGCATGTGAGTAGCAAGGGAACCTACTCAGTAAAGGCAACAGGAAGTGGCAACTGAATCGAAAATGTGGTGACGTTTCACTCACACCTCTGCCTCAGGGGTGGACTCTCTGGGTACCCTTGCAGCAGCCCAACGGTTCTGCATGTGATGGAGCATTTGCTCTAGCCAGGAAAAAAAGTTGGTGAAACCATGGGACTTTTAAAAAGGTAAATAAACTTGGCAGAACAGGGAAAAGAGGGGCTGAGAAGCCCCCCCCCCCCACCTTGGAGGGAAGCAGCATTTCCCAGCATCTAGAATAATAACCTTTTGGTCTAATCTGTTCAATGATGTATTGTATTTTAAATCTTTGTACTGTTGCTAAGTCTTTTTCTAATTTGTACTTTTATACTGTTGTTTTAGCCATTTAAATACTGTTGTTTAAACCATTTAAATTTTATAATACTATATTCTATGTTTGAAATGGTTTAACTAATGCACTCAGTGGCTACTAGGCTGTATAGAAATATAATAATAACATAAAATCATTTCAGAGTCTACACACTGATTATATGTAAAACTTTTCCTCCATGAGAATTGCTGCAATTCTAAACTCCCCACTGAGTAAATGGGGTTAGTGCCGCACTGCCAAGGATTTGGACTAATCATCCCAGTTTTAATCATTTTGTTCAATCTGCAGAATTTTGCGTGTGAAAGAACTCTTCTGAATGGGAATGAAAGAACATGCCTGCTTTTCAGATGGCCTGTGCAGGACGGACACGTGTGTCATGAAACACCTCTTTTAAGTATGCCAAAGGATTTTAAAACATTTCTCTTAACAGTAAGAAGATTCTAAATGCATATTTAAGTGTCTTGTTTAATCAGAAAGGGTATTTCCCCCCCCAACTGATCAAAAGATTTTGAATGGATCAGTCTCTCCAATTAATCAACTCAAGATAGCATTGCTATAAAAAACCTTTAATAATGCAGTGCGTAAGCTCATGACAAAAAGAGTTAAAGAATCTTATAGTATAATATACAGAGCAGTACTGATTCAACATCTGCTTATAGAAAACCCACTGATAAGGCTACACTACCTTAAAGAAGTGAAGGAAGCAATATTCTCAGATTTTATTTTATTTTTTATGACTCTATTGAAATTTTTGGGAAAACTGTGATTTTTTTTTTCCTGAGTTTTTCCACTGTGCTCATGCCTTTACATTTCTATGTTCCCTCTGATACAATAGTTCCATCCTCAATACAGGAGAAATCATTTGCCCCTTGGACAGTTTCACATTATGGCTGACTTGGACCAGTAACTTGGATTCCAATTCTGACACAACAATATTTTGCTTCTCTGGAAGAAACATAATGAGGGCAGGGCAAAGGAAAGACACCTTTGGGAAAAAGGATTAACTTGCAGTGAAGGTTGTTACAAGGAAGAATGCTTTGCTCCACATGTACCTTTCAATAACATTAATGCGACTATGAAAAAAAGAATCAGTAGATAATGTTTTAATTTTGAAAGCATGCCCAATGGGGTAAAACACCAATGATTACCCATAGGAGAACTAAGCCGTTTTGATACTTTAGTGGAAAGTTCCTGTCCATGTCAACTCAGAATTAAGCTCCAGTGAGGCTCACTCTCACGTACATGGGGATAAGCTAAGCCTGAAGGTCCAATGCAGTGCAAGTTCAGACAGAAAAAGGGCCTACAAGACAGGAATTGAGGAACATCTGAATGAGATAACAAAAGCTTTATTGGGCAAACACATGTCTTTCTTTTCTTTTTTGTTTTAGAATAACTATTAGATACATTACGGGATGCCGTATGAGGCGAGTCTGAGGGAACTGGGTCTCTTCAGCCTGGAGAACAGGAGAATCAGAGGGGATCTGTTGGTGACATACAGGTATGTGAGGGGAATGTCACATGGAGGTGGGTAGAGACCTGTTCTCCCCTGCAGGCAGGATGCGCTCCAACAGAGCAAAGCTCAGGGAACCAAGGTTCCATTTAGAACAGTATCCCTAATCTTTCTTATCTTATGGCACTGTTGTTGTGCATTGTTCTTTTCAATTATAAAATCCCTGCATGACAGCTGCTTGTTTCCTCTTGTTTTTGTTAAGCAGGAGAGATGGAAGAGCTGGGACATGTCTTTTGATCAGCAGCCCTAGGAGCGGTCTGTCTCAAAGTACCCATGATCTCAGCCAATGGGGGAATCACATAGTAAATTGGATGACATCATAGTGCTACAAAACCAATTAGATTTTACTGAAATGGTGATGTCCTTGAAGGTCGATGGGACTAATGGAGTGGGAGATGCAAAATCTTTATTTTAATTAAAATTATTTTAATTTTAATTTTAAAAAATATTTTTTCAGATATTGGCAAAACATAATAAAAAAGGAAGGTTGCTTTTTGATGCTGCTGATAATGTTTGCAAAAGTACAGTGAGTCATTTTCAACTCAAACCTATATAGAATAGGTTAGGCTGATGCCATTTTATTGCTGTAATCTGGACAGAGGAAATATTTCATTTGGTATAAAATGGCATGGTCTTTATTGCATGGAATCTTGGCAAAAGGAGATGGTAACTGGCAAACTACCTAAAATGTGTAATGGGGGAATTGTATAACATCTGACTTTAACTTCTGACACGTTATCATGGCATGGGTACAAGGGTATTTCTCACACCAGGTGAAGGCTGGCTGAGGTCACATATTACAGCTGAAATATGTTTTAAATATCCAGGAGTCATCTGTTCATTTTTTTTCCATATTGTCCAATAGCCAAAGCTCACAAAAATTAAAACCCAAAATACAGCATGGTAAAAGCCTAATCTAAAACCTTTAACACTTTTCAAGCAGTGAAAAAAAGACAAAAATAAAAAAAATGCAAAATGCAAAGATCTGAAATAATTTGTTATAAATGGCATGGGAATGCTAGGCATATGACTGCAATGATTTCAGTTGCATTTGTATAATATGCATTCAGTTGCATATTAAAGGTTTGTTTAAAATGCTTCTGTAACTGAGGCCAGAACTAGGTGGTTGGTGGCCCACACAGTGTCCGGGAGTTTATGTTCCCACTGCACAGCAGGAACACCATGGATTTATCCTGGAGAAGCAGCATGTGGGAAGGGAACACTTAACACTTCTGCCTGCATCCTACTTCTTCTCCAAAAACTCCTACCCTTCCCTCCTTTCTTTGTGCAATGAAGCAAATGTACATCCAGGTACATTGGGTAGGAAAGAGAGGGCCAGAGTAGAAAAGCAGGGCATGTGGGAGATCAAGCACTCTCTCTTGGTTGCCAGATTGTTTCCTTCTTTCTGCCTCTTTGTGGTTCTGTGGCATGGCTCAAGGACAGGCAGAACCAGCCCTTGGACCATGTACTAAGAGAGCCAGTGTGCTGCAGGGGTTAAGAGCGCAGGGCTGGGACTCAGGCAATCTGAGTTGTAGTCCCTGCTCAGCCATGGAGCCCACTGAGTGACTTTAGGCCAGTCACAGATCCTCAGCCCAGGCTACCTCACAGGGTGGTTGTTGTGGGAATAAGATTGAGAGCAGGGAGAGGAGAACTATGTAAGCTGCTTTGAGCTCATTGGAAAAAAGCAGGACATAAATCTAATAAATAAGCAAATAAATGCTAAGGGAGGAAGTTTGAAGGACTTGGTCTCTGATGAAAGGATCTGCTTTATGCACATCTGTTATCATTAGTGGAAAAGTGTGGTAGTTTTTATTATGGAGATGGTTTTGTGTGAGGCAAACTTTTCTCACAGATATAGAAGTTTTGACTGTTCACAGGGCATGTCATTCTTTGGCCTTGTCTATTTGGCCTCAGTCTTCTTTGTTGCCCATGTTGTTCATCTTTCATTCAGGCAAGTTGTTGGACAGCAAAGAAAAGTCATTTCCTTCCTCTAAGCATTGCCACCAATTTCCCCTAGACCAGAGATGGGGAACCTCTGGCCCACACCAACCTTTCATCATGCCCTAGACCTTCATCCTGTGGCTGGCCTACCCTTCCTGCTGTGGAAAGCTCTGATTAGCAGCTGATGGAAGGTAGGTGCTGTCCTGTGCTTATTGCTGCAACAGGCTCCATGTCTTGGTGCTTACTGGGGGGCATACTTAAGAGTTTTACTAGACTGGGGTATTGCTTATTGCTGCTCAATGAGTTGGTCCTGCCTCCTTCTGAGCAGTTAGAGAGATCCTCACCTTGCTTTCTGGTGAATAGACATGATGCCTATGTTTCCATCGGAGTAGGAGGCCTTGTCCTATATTTTTGCATGCAGAGCCTTGCCTACTTGCGAGTAGACATGCTGCTTATCAGATGCACTTCCTGGTATAAATAGTTGCTAATGGGATTTGGGAGGTGCGTCGGATTGCTCACCCCTCCAATGTTCACATGAGGCTCTGTCCATCCCCAGGATGCAGTGCAGCCATGGGTGCTTCTCCCAGCTGAAATCCAGCCCTCAGGTGCAACAAACACAAACGCCCAGCCCAGTGCTAAGCCTGCCTAATGGATTCCCCATTGTCTACTTTGGTCCTTGGGTCCCTCCTCTACTAATGATGCTTTTATCTTCCATAAATCTCGGGGCCAAGGGAGAGAGGACAATGGAGCTCTGTGAAGGAGGTCTATTGTATTTCCCATACAACCTCCAATTCGAGGTTGGTGGGGGCTTATTTTTGATGGAGATCAATGAGGGAACTGCAGCACTTTTCCACCTGTGCTGTTTTCACATTGGAAATCTTCTGTTCCTGCTGCTCTGAAGCTGCATTTTGCAGCCTTGGGCAAGTAGCTCTTTTGGAGTGGCTGACTGGCTTTCAATCAGGCAAATGTTGCAGAGGAAACATTTTCTCTTGCACTACAGCCTTGAACTGAACTGAGCTCTCTCCCTTCCCCATGAGGATGCCCTTAACAAGCATTGGCGATCTTGTCTGTTGATCTCCCATGTCATACCTCTTTTATTTATTTTATCTAAAACATTTTTGTCCCGTCTTTTATCTGGAATTGAACTCTAGATGGCTTCCAAATGGACAGAAACCATAACAGCACTTAAATAAAACATTGTTGTTGTTGTTAGTCACGAAGTCGAGTCCGACCCATCGCGACCCCATGGACAACATTCCTCCAGGCCCTCCTGTCCTCCACCATCCCCCGGAGTCCACTCAAGCTCACACCAACCACCTCAGTGACTCCATCCAGCCACCTCATCCTCTGCCGTCCCCTTCTTCTTTTGCCATCTATTGTTCCCAGCATTAGACTCTTCTCCAGGGAGTCCTTCCTTCTCATTTGGTGGTCAAAGTATTTGAGTTTCATCTTCACTATCTGGCCTTCTAAAGAGCAGTCAGGGTTGATCTCCTCTAGGACTGACTGGTTTGATTGCCTTGAGGTCCAAGGGACTCGCAGGAGTCTCCTCCAGCACCACAACTCAAAGGCCTCAATCCTTTTGCGCTCAGCCTTCCTTATTGTCCAGCTTTCACAGCCATACATTGCAACTGGGAAAACCATAGCCTTGACTATACGCACTTTTCTTGGCAGGGTGATGTCTCTGCTTTTTAGTATGCTATCTAGATTTGCCATAGCTTTCCTCCCCAGAAGCAAGCGTCTTTTAATTTCTTGGCTGCAGTCCCCGTCTGCGGTGATCTTGGAGCCCAGGAAAATAAAATCTGTCACTACCTCCATTTCTTCCCCATCTATTTGCCAGGAAGTGAGAGGACCAGATGCCATGATCTTAGTTTTCTTAATGTTGAGTTTCAAGCCAATAAAACATAGTCTTCAATATAAAAATATACAGTTACAAACCATTCAACCATGATAATAAAATATTTTTAAAAAATGATTTTAAAATAATTTGGCATTCATGGCTGTATAGGAAGGAAAGTTCACCCTCTAAGCACTGACCACATGTAGACCTGCAGGTGCAGGTTACGGTTTTCAGACTGTGCCATGCCTTTTATACTGTAGCCTCTATTATTGACCAGGTCGGCTTGGTATTCTGTGCCTAGTCCCTGCAGCATCCCTTCCCTGCAAAAGTCCAAGGAGGCTCTGTGGAAGAGATTAGGGTTCTGTGCCCCTGCCTTACACCTTCTCCAGAAGAGCGGCACTATCACATATGTCTCTCACACTCAGTCTCAGCAATGTACCTCCTTGCTATCAGTGGAGAGACGGAGTGGTGATCAGTACCCAAAAAGTGTGGCTCTCAGCCCACAGGACAGGACAGAAGCTGACCCTTGCATGTGCCAGTCTGCACATGCTCTAAAGTCTCTCCCTCTCCCTCTCTCTCTCTCTGTGTTTTGAAAGTATCCTGTCTCCCAAGGACTCCCCTGTTTGTAAAAAAGGATGTATAGACAGGGGAGAGGAATGCTTTGATTACAGTAAAAATCCCCAGGTCAAAAAATGGTGGGGGCAGCAGAAGGGGAAGCAAATATGGGCAAAAAGCCCACTAATCTATGAGGATCAGATGCAGCAGAGTTCATCAGGGCCCCTGTATTTTTATTTCAGCAAGCGCCCAGGATGGCCAGGTGGTGGGGCAGGTGATCTCCCCAGAGATTCAGGGCACCCAGTGAAAGGTCTGGGGCTCCAGCCCATGTGGGCCAGCTCTGAACACCATCTCTGAGAGGTGACTGCTTGCTGGGATAGAGTTGGGGATGATTCAGTTGTTCATCCCTTGCTTGCTCATCTCCTTTGGGCCAGAGAGTGGGCAAAGAAGCAGGTTAAAAACAGCGAGGAGGAGGAAGATGAGCAGCGGCAGGGTTTGTGCTGTGGGCTGCTGGAGTGGAGCCCTCCTCATGTGTCCAGTCATGCCTCCATCCAGGCCTCTGCAAGCCTCTTGCTTTTGCTGCCTTGCCAGACCTGCCGTGTTGAGAGGCTTGTCATCTGCTTGGGAAGTGACAGTACATGCCTTGGTGCCTTGAATTTGGCTGGATACCTTTCACAAGCCTGACTTACATGAATCTGTTTGCAGTAGGGGTGCCACTGACCCATCCCCATTGCCCTTCCACATGCAGATCCCCGAGTCCCAGCTGGTAGTGCTCACGCTTGGTTCCAGACTGGAGGAAATCCTGCAAATCTGAGGAGAGTGTGTGTGCTAAGCAGGGCATGGTCTGATCTTGAGTTTTAATTGGATGCGTGCTTGTATACTCCCACACACTTGATTTTAATTAATCTGGAAGAATTGCTGCTCCCAAGTTCTATATTCCATATCACCAATGTAGGTCAGAACAATAATTTAGGAACTCCGGGCCTGGCTGGATACATTTCTGTGCCATGAGAAGCAAAGTGAATAAGAGGCCTGGAAATGGCTATCCTCAGCGCAGCTCTAGCCATTCGTCAATGCAAACAGTTTCTGCTGGGAGGTGGCGGCGGCAGTGGGGAAATAATTCAGCTGCAGCTCTATAGTTGAGAGGGCAGCACAAGGGAGTGAGGGAAGCATTCAACCATGATCCTGGCCTGGTTGTACCCTCCATTATTTTAATTTTTGATAAAAGGAGAAGAACAAAGAGGAAGTAACATAAAAAGAAAAGGATATTGAGGAACCTTACACAAAAGTTACATATAGCTCTAAATGCAGGAAATTACAGAAAAAGTCAATCATAATAATTACTTCTATCAATTTTATAACTGCCACTTTGATGTAATAATACTTGGTTATTACCAAAGAAATTCATGGGTAGCAAGTATACTCTGGGTTGCACCCTTGGATGATTATAAATTTGGAGGCTTGGTGTCTTCCTAGCAGGGTGGGAGGAGCAGTAGGGGTGGTCCCCGCTTCTCCATCTCCCCACCCGGCTTTCTCCTCCATTTAGTAAATGCATGTTGGAAGAAAGGAGGAAGCTGCATAGACATCAGCGCTGTTTGCATGCATCCTGGTCTCTCCTGTTCCTTCTGGCCTTCCCTAATGCTTACTTTTCCTGCTCTTGCTCCCATCCTTGGAGGCCAGCCAGCAAAGCTCTTTCAGTGCCAGCTGCAGGTGAGAGTTTGGTTCTCCAAGTCCTCCCTCAGTCCAAAGTGTTGTCTCTGACTTGGGTCTAGGAATTCAAACTATCTGGTGACTTTTGAGATTCTGTGTGGGGCCACAGAGTTGGTCCTCTGTCATTCCTTCTGTCCAGTCATGGCTGGCTTACTCACCATCACAGCAACCTGCCCATTGCCTCATTACATGAGTTACTGTTCTGGGTCTACCTTTTGGGACAGTGACTCACTCTAAAGCTGAGCTCCCTTGAGGGATTCTGTTTCTAAAGTGTAGTGTTGTGGTTAAAGAGCTGGACTGGGGGCCCTGGAGATCCGGGTTCTAGTCCCTGCTTAGTTGTGGAGCCAGCTGGGTGACTTTGGGCCAGTCACAGACTCTCGGCCTAGTCTACTTCACAGGGCTGTTGTTCTGAGGATAAAATACAGCTATGTAGGCTGCCTTGGATTTCTTGCAAGAAGAACTAAAGTGGAATCGAAACATTGCCTCACAAGAGGAAAAAAGGTAGGATATAAATGCAATGTGATGATGAAGAAGAAGAAGAAGAAGAAGAAGAAGAAGAAGAAGACAAGGGGAGAAGGGTGATTTTAGGTTTACTTCGGGAAAGGAGTGTGCATCAGCTGTCCAAGATCTAGGACATACCACAACCTGAGGTTACATAATCTTTTATGTCTTTGTTAATAGAGAGCCTTTTCAATGGACAGCTCTGGAGGACTGAACTTGTAATGTTATGCATGCTAAACATGCTCACAGAGCTACAGGCTTTCTCCATCATTACTCTGAAAGCTGGCAAATCTTTTACCTCAATCCCATGAAAGCCTTGAACTCATAGGGTACAATCCTATGGGGATGCCTCTCCTATGGAGCTGGGAATCTAAAAGATCCTATGGCCCCTCAGACAATGCTAAGGGGCCATAGGTTCACTCATGACATTTTCCAGGGTTTACAACTTTAAAAGATTTATCTTGTATGATGCAACTGGCATCAAACAATAAGTAATTAGTTTTAATTTATTGCCATTCCCTTTTAGGCATGGCCAGGAATTTAGCCAGCCTAAAACGGGAGCATGTTTAAAGACCGATATATACATGTTGACCATTGTTCTGTAGATTTCACTGAAGGAGGACCCACCTGTGGTCTGAAACACTTTGGAACTGCTTGATTTTGCTGAAGATGGCACCACTCTGGCTTCCCCCATTGCTGTTTGGTATCCTTTGTGAGGTTTGCCATAGTCTGATGCAAGCAATGGTCTCTGCATTGGCTGTGGTGGTGCTGCCCTCTACTGGCCTGAAAGTTCTGTAAGAGTCGATGCTGCATTGCATTAAACATGCCCGAAAGGCACATTAAAAGACATATTTCATTAAATGTGCTAGAGTATGATTGCACAGATGGTTTTCTTGCATTCTCATAGAAAGCTGCCTTATGCTGACCCAGCCCAGGGGTCCATCTAGCCCAGCAATGTCAACACTGACTGCCAGCAGCAGCTGTCCAGGGTCCTAGGTAGGGATTTTTCCCAGCCCTACCTGGAGATGCCAGGGATCAAATCCTGGGACCTATTGCATGCAGCACACATGTGCCCTGCGGTTGCACTACAGCCCCATCTGATAAAATGCAAATGACTTGCACATGCAACAAATCTTCCACCTTGCTGTCCATGGGCGCTTGCTAGAATAAAGGTCCAGGGCCCTGATGAGCACTCTTGTGCCCGCTCCCTGTGCTAACTGGCTTTTTGCTCACAAGTGCGTTTCCTCCTGCTGCTCTCCCTTTGAATCTTCTGGATTCCCCCCTCCTCACAACCCCAAAATCAGATGCCCTCCTTTTCCCTATCCCATGCATCCCTTTTTACAATTAGAGGTCTTCTCAGGAGACCGGGTCCGATAAACACACACATGCACACACATGCAAGAACTTCAGAACTTTGGTTTTTCTTTGGACTTGCAGGACTGAACCCTGGATCTTTTTGGTACTTGGCATTGTCCTGATGCCTTTTATTCATTTTCACTGTAGAATGCAAAGTGGATCTTAAAAGCCCACCTAGATCTTAAAAGCCCCTATTTCCTCTAAGCTAGAGTCCAAAACCCTTTCCTGCATCTCCTCTAGATTAAAAAGCAAGACAGCAAGTCAGCCAGCCAGCCAGCCCAGCACAAAAGTGGGATCGCTTGCTTGCTCTCTTGCTCACAGAACATGGCTTGCTGTCATCAGCTAGAGCCCCTTGGCCAAAGCAGCAACCCTTTCTTGCTGTTCTGGCTAAGGGACCTTTTCAGTGTTTGACTTGACCATGGCTTAGCATGTTGTCTGGTTCAGTCATGTGAAGCTACGGAAGGTCTCTGAAACCCTAGTCCTAAACCATGGCTACTTGGGTGGCTCATGAACCATTTCAAAGAATGTGTGTGGGGGGGGAGGGGGAGACATCTCCCAGTGGCTTAGCTTGTTGTGCAAACACAGTCAGTAGGGGTAGTTGCTAAAAACCTCCCTTAGGCAGCACTAATTTTAATCTCTGCTCGCTAAGTGGCAATTGAGGTTGTTTGGGCTTAATCCAGTGAAGTCACTGGAGAGTAGGAGAAAGGTGCTGCAGCCTAACACTGACCATACAGCCAAGAGTAGGATGTGAGAAGGATGGCGATCTTAGGCAACTGTTCTCACGGATTGCTGGCTGCATCCCAGATGATTCGGAATTGGAATATGGAGCAGATTACAGTGGGATTGTGGAGGATGGGCTAGGTCAAGATTCTGAGATGAAGGAGGGGGAGGTGATTATCTCAAGGCCAGGCGCTTTGCTGAGCCAGGCAGTTTCTGGGAATAGCCAAGAGGTACGGCCAGTGGGAAGGGTCTCTGAGGACGAGGAATTCTCAGACCCTCACCCCACTCTTGACCCCATGGTGAGGCATCAACAGAGATGGGAGGCCCAACTGAGTGAGCTTCTTGCAGAGCGGGGATGTGCAAGCTTACAGAAATCCCCTCCCAAGGAGATGAGGCCCAGGGGTATTCATAAGGAGAGTTCCTGAAGGTAAACTCTAGATTGGGTTCAACAAAGCACTCTGTATGTGCGTGCTTAGAGATCCATTTGTACATGGGAACAATAAAACAAGTTTACAAGGAAAACAGTCTGTGGCTGGTGATTGTTTGAAGGAGGAAGCTTGTCTTGTGACAGGAAAGGAACTGAATTTGGATTGTGCTGAAAATGCTTCTTGTTTCATTTTTGTGGCCAAAAATAGTCCTTTTGAGGGTGTGAGTTTAGAAAATTTGCCTGAAACAGATGATTGCTTACCTACCCCACACTCTGGTCATTGCCTGTGTTTCCAGTATCTGATTCTGCTACATCAACATTTTTCTACTGTTCTGGAGTAGTTATGCAGGCAGATTGAAACAAACAGGAACTAAGTGATAAACAGAGATGTTAAGTAGCCCATCCAATCTGACCTTACCATGAAGACCCAACAACCATGTTTCCTAGTGAAGTCAGTGTTCCCTGGAGAGGACATGTACACAATCCCATCTTTCAAGAACCCCCTTGTCTTTCTGTTTCTCAGGAGCCTGTGACTTTCCACTTTGCCAGACTAAAGTGGCACATAATACTGCTTCATCTGCATGCAAATCATCCAGAAAGGCCTATGCCTGCTTCAAAACCAAGCCTCATACAGACAGCTAGCATGGCAGGGAGGTTAGTATTGGACTGGAGAACTGGGAGATCTGGGTTCAAGTCCCCACTCAGCCATAAAGTTCACTGGTTGACTTAGGGCCAGTCACCCACTCTCAGCCCTGACCTACCTCTCAGGGTTGTTTTTGTGAGAATAAAAAAGGAGCTAAATAAACTAAATACTTTGGTCATCTAATGGGAAGGAACAACTCATTGGAGAAGACCCTGATGCTGGGAATGATTGACAGCAAAAGGAGAAGGGGATGGCAGAGGATGAGGTGGCTGGATGGAGTCACTGGGGCAGTGGGTGTGAGCTTGGGTGGACTCTGAGGGATGGTGGAGGACAGGAGAGCCTAGAGGAATGTTGTCCATGGGGTCGTGATAGGCTGAGCACAACTTTGTGACTAAACAACAACAAAATAAGCTATCTTGGGTTCTTCACAAGAGGTTGGGAGTAAATGCAATGGCACAACAACAAGGATAATAGCAATAATTGTTTCACTTCCCACACTTTGGAGACCAAATAGGACTTTTCTCTCCATTGAGAAAAAGATGGGGCAATCTGGTTAACTCCCTCACCCACCCACTATGCCTTGCTCTGGCTTCACCCTGCGCCAGGTATTGGTTAAAGAGAAGTCAGCCGGACAAGGGCAGACTGCTATGACAAACACCACATTAACCTTGGTGATGATGATGATGATATTGATGGATAGCTGTGTCCAGGTCACTTAATGATTCTTGTGTTTGTTTCCTCCTCACAATTGTTTCATTAGAAATCTTCCAAAATTAGAAAGTTGGGCAAAATACTGGCTCAGTCTCTCTTTCCCTCCCTCCACACACATATGTGTGTGTGCAACTTTTGTATGAAAACACTCAAGAACAAATCCCTGTGCTTCATGGTTTCCTTAACATGCAGTTTTGTTCTTGACCTGTGACTCATCCCCTCTGCATTGATCTCCATGTAGCCAGACTGCATTATTCACACATAAAACAGAACTCTTGGTGGACTTGGAGAGCCCCACATTGAGCAGACATATAAAAATACACACAAAGAAAGAACATCTTAAAGAAGGGACTCTCCATCTCACCCCACAACAGTCTCCAGCAAGAGTACCAACACCCAGGAACAAGAGTTCCCAGCCCCAGGTCACCAGAAGCATAATTAAATATGCTTCTATTTAAATATTTAAGTTAATTAAGCATCTGAGTTGTTCTTTTCCACACTGAGAAAGAAAAACCCAACTTCTGATCTTCTGTTTTCTTCTAAGAAGCTGGCCACTGTTTTCCCAACTCCCACTTTCCTAGAACTGGGTGGTGGTGGTGTAGGCCCTGGTATTCCACCACAGTCACAGAGTCCCACAACCACTTGAACCCAGGTCACCCAAGTTCCCCACAGAATAAGCACTTGTGAAAGGGAAAGGGGGGCTAGTTAGCTGTGGGTCTGTTTTATACCCTGGACATCTATCCAGCTGAAGCTATGATTGAGAGTCCATAACTGGCGGGAAACACAGACACAACACCGTCCAAACATCCCCTCTCCCACCGTGGCACCAGGTTAATTCAACTGTATCAGTAGCAGAAGGCTCAACAACAAGCGCTCGGCACTGCTATCCCTCTCGAGTGCCAACGATCACAATCTCTGTTAAGTTATGCACAGCGAATTCCTATCCTTGCTTGCTGCATTTTGCACCTCTCTTTCTTTGGAATAGGTTTCGCTCACTCAGGGCCTGGGTCTATGACTCTGAATGTATTTTCCTGGTTGCAGGATGTCCAGAGTGGCCACTGATGCCGTTGGGAAGTTTTTAACAGCTCAATAGCATTTTATTTACAAATAGCTGAGGAAAGAAGGGAAGCAAAAGGCAAGGGAGAAAAGGAAAGATACACCCAACTGAATGCAGAATTCCAGGGAATAGCTAAAAGAGATAAGAATGCCTTCTTAAATGAACAGTGCAAAGAAATAGAAGAAAACAATAGAATAGGGAGGACCAGAGAGCTCTTCAAGAAAACTGGAGATATGAAGGGAATGTTTCATGCAAAGATGGACATGATAAAGGACCAAAATGGCAGGAACCTAACAGAGGCAGAAGAGATTAAGAAGAGATGGCAAGATTACACAGAGGAACTATACAAGAAAGAGCTTAACGTCCCTGATAACCACGATGGGGTGGTCATTGACCTCGGGCCAGACATCCTGGAATGTGAAGTCAAATGGGCCTTAGGAAGTCTGAGCAACAACAAAGCTAGTGGAGGTGACAGCATTCCAGCTGAGCTATTCAAAATCTTAAAAGATGATACAGTAAAAGTGCTACACTCAATATGCCAGCAAACTTGGAAAACTCAACAGTGACCACAGGATTGGAAAAGGTCAGTTTATATTCCGATCCCAAAGAAGGGTAATGCCAAAGAATGTTCAAACTACCACACCATTGCACTCATTTCACATGCTAGCAAAGTTTTGCTCAAAATCCTACAAGATAGGCTCCAGCAATATCTGGACCGAGAACTACCAGAAGTACAGGCAGGATGTCAAAGAGGGAGAGGAACTAGAGATCAAATTGCCAACATATGCTGGATCATGGAGAAAGCTAGGGAATTCCAGAAAAACATCTACTTCTGCTTCATTGACTACGCCAAAGCCTTTGATTGTGTGGATCACAACAAATTGTGGCAAGTTCTTAAAGAGATGGAAGTACCTCACCATCTTATTTGTCTCTTGAGAAACCTATATGCAGGTCAAGAAGCAACAGTGGGAATTGGACACAGAATCACTGATTGGTTCAAAATTGAGAAAGGAGTTTGGCAAGGCTGTATACTGTCACCCTGCCTATTTAACTTATATGCAGAGCACATCATGAGAAAGGCTGGGCTAGATGAATCACCAGTTGGAATTAAGATTGCTGGGAGAAATATCAACAACCTCAGATATGCAGATGATACCACTCTAAAGGCAGAAAGTGAAGAGGAACTAAAGAGCCTCTTGATGAGGGTGAAGGAGAGCACAAAAGTTGGCTTAAAACTCAACATTAAGAAAACTAAGATCATGGCATCCGGTCCTCTCACTTCCTGGCAAATAGATGGAAAAGAAATGGAGGTAGTGACAGATTTTATTTTCCTGGGCTCCAAGATCACTACGGACAGGGACTGTAGCCAAGAAATTAAAAGACGCTTGCTCCTGCGGAGGAAAGCTTTGGCAAATTTAGACAGCATACTAAAAAGCAGAGACATCACCCTGCCAAGAAAAGTGCGTATAGTCAAGGCTATGGTTTTCCCAGTTGCAACGTATGGCTGTGAAAGCTGGATCATAAGGAAGGCTGAGTGCCGAAGGACAGAGGCCTTTGAATTGTGGTGCTGGCGGGGACACCTGCGAGTCCCTTGGACAGCAAGGTGATCAAACTGGTCAGTTCTGGAGAATATCAACCCTGACTGCTCTTTAGAAGGCCACATACTGAAGATGAAACTCAAATACTTTGGCCACCTCATGAGAAGGAAGGACTCCCTGGAGAAGAGCCTAATGCTGGGAACAATAGATGGCAAAAGAAGAAGGGGACGGCAGAAAATGAAGTGGCTAGATGGAGTCACTGAAGCAGTTGGTGTGAGTTTAAGTGGACTCCGGGGATGGTGGAGGACAGGAAGGCCTGGAGAAATATTGTCCATGAGGTCCCGATGAGTAGGACACGACTTCATGACTAACAACAACAAAGCATTTTATTTATTAGATTTAAATACCATCTTTTTTCCTTCCACAGAATCCATGGCAAATTACATCTTTCCCTTTCTTCTCTAATCTCATCTCCACAACAACAACCCTGTGAGGTAGGTTGGGCCAAGAGTCTGTGTCTGGCCCAACTCAGCTGGCTCAATGGCTGCATGAGGAGTAGAACCCTGATCGTCTGAGTCCCAGTTTGGCCCTCTTAACCACTGCACCACACTTCCTCTCAGTAGCATGACATGGTAGCCATGAACAGGGAGAGAAGAAAGATGTGGAGAGAGAAGTGGCATAGAACAGGAAGAGGTTGCAAAGTAAATGTTAATTGTTAATTTGAGATCATATGGAGGGATGAAAAAAAAGTAAAAATCAATTCTATTTCAGGTGATTAAAATGAGAAATTAATCGTCTGGCTTTTCCTCGTCAGACTTAAATCAAACCTAGCAATTACTTCTAAATCTGCACACATAATTGAGAAGAGGCAAATTTTATGCAGCTATGTGTCTTATGGGCATGGGTCCCTAATCTTTTAAGCATCAGCCCAGGTTAGACCAGGTCATGCTGGATGGACATCTGGATGAACATGGGATGCATCTGCAAGGCTGATTCGCATGACTTGCTTTGGACCTAGGCTCACCTCTGCTGATACCTCTTTTTCCATCCAAGGCTTGCTCTGGAGTATATTGCATAGCAGCAGATTAAAATCCCTCTGGACCAGTATAGAGTGTATTTGCTACGCCACTGTTTACTCTTTGTGTAGTCAGAGAGGGTTTCCCACATATCGCAGACTAACTAGAGAAAAGACAAGACTTAAACTTCAACAGACATCAGTAGACAGGCTTATTCAGAGAGAAAGAAAGAGAGGAGTTAAGGGCTGCCACTTCACCAGACACAGAGCCTTCGAAATGTGAATGCATGTTGATTTCACCAATGTAAAAAAAAAAGGCTTGGTGAAGTCAATGGACCCACCCAGTCCAGAGATGGCTTATCACAAATGCTTCTTCAGGGACAGTATTCTTTTCTAATTGCTTAGGAATGCCATCAGTGTAATGTGAACTGGATTTTAAGGCTCTAGAGGGCAATGGAAGGGGTAATCATGGAATTGAGAGAAGTCTAGAAAAACCAGGTACCAGCCTAGCTGGCATCATTCTCCCTTTGTGTCATGTGGGTGAGACCCATCAGAGTTCAGGCCTCAAGGATGCTGAAGATAACAGCAATGACTGGCTAACAACTGACACCTGGAGTACATGGCTGGGCCCAGAGGCTGGGAGATGGGCCATCACCCCTTGAGTCAGCTGACTGAAGCTGGGGTGGAGGGGATGGAGCCTGAGGAAAAGAGCATCCTTTTCTTCCTCTCTCCAGAGGTTCTGATGGCTGCCAATTCTCCCTTCAGATGAGCATTGTGGCATCCTGTGTACGCTGCCAGTAGAAGGTAGAGTTACTGTGCATAGGCTAGGTTGGAAATACTTGGTTATTTTCTCTGTCTGGGTGGGCCAACAAGGCCCTCAGAATTGAGGTCGCATGACTGGTTGTAACCTATCTTGCTGCTGCTGTCCAATCCCTCTTTCCCCCTCCTTTCCCTCTTTTATCTGATATTATCCTTTTAGACTCTGCTTTAGTCCCTCCACCCCTATATATTATCCTTTTAATAAACTTGCCTTGTTCCCCAAGCCTGGGTTTGTCATGTACTGAATCCAGTGGCTGGTTTTGGGACCAGGGAGACTCTGGGCCAGGGGGAGTGGAAAATTCCTGATGGCTTTCTCTTACAATCAGAGGTGGTGGTGGTGGTGGTGGTGGTGGTGGTTGTTGTTGTTGTTGTTGTTGTTGTTATTATTATTATTATTATTATTAACTATAGCATTATTCTAGTTGTGTGGAGAGTCCTTGCATTCTAATCAGCAGGATGAAGAAGTTTGTGACCTCTGGAGAACAAAGCTTGTGTTTGCAAGGAGGTTCTTCTCCCTCTCTTCCACTTATGTTCCTTCAGGAAGGCAAAGGTTTCTCACACACATAGAAGCTTGCAGTATTACAGCGCAGGTCATTCCATTGCCCTGCAGAAGAAACCTGGGTACAGTCTTCTCCATGATCACCATGGTCATTGGGCTCACTACTCTTCCAATTCCTAAATGAGAAGGGCAACCAAGTCATGCCTGGGAATACTGAACAAGGGATCACCTGTCCCTCCAACCACATTCCCTTCTGTCCTCAAGCACAGCCAGCCAATCCCCTACAGTGGGAGAATCGAATCTCTTCCTGCCCAGGGACCCCATTCCATTTTGGAGAAGGTCTCAGAGGATAGATAAACTCAAATACTTTGGCCACCTAATGAGAAGGAAGGACTCCCTGGAGAAGAGCCTAATGCTGGGAACAATAGATGGCAAAAGAAGAAGGGGACGGCAGAGGATGAGGTGGCTAGATGGAGTCACTGAAGCAGTTGGTGTGAGCTCAAGTGGACTCTGGGGGATGGTAGAGGACAGGAAGGCCTGGAGGAATGTTGTCCATGGGGTCGCAATGAGTTGGACACGACTTCGTGACTAACAACAACAACAGAGGATAGATCCTCATGGGGGCTGGAGCCCAAGACCAAAAAGGGGGCAGGACCTGAAATACCAGCAGATTATAGCTTGAAGCTCTGGCTAGAGGGAACAATGCTAGGGGAAGCATTTTAACCTTTGAAAATGGGGTGGAGCAGAGGACTCATTGGTATAAAAAATAAATGGAATGCATATGGAAATGCTCCTCCATTAAAGAAAAGAAGAAGAATGTTGATGGCTTCACAGACATCATTTTCACTGCCTCCTACTTCACATGCCCCTTCTCAGAATTAGTACGCAAAACAAATTTTAGTGGAATTGTAGAGGATGGTCTAGGTCAAGATGCTGAGATGAAGGAGGCTGAGATTATTATTTCAAGGTCAGACAAGCAGTTCCTGGGAATGACTAAAATGTACAGCCAGCGGGAGGGATCTCTGAGGATGTGATGCAGACCAGCGTTCTGGCTCTCAGTCCCATGGTGAGGTGTCAGCAGAGGCAGCAGGCTCATCTGAATGAGCAGAGCACAGAGAGTGAGCATGGCCACCTTCAGAAAGCCCCTTCCTATGGGATGGGGCCCAGACATGTTCATAAGGAGAGTTATTGGATGTAAACATGAGATTGAGTTCAACGAACTGCTCTGTGCATGCTCAGAGATCCATTCTGGGTGATACGTACTTGGGAGCAATAAATAAAGTTTTACAAGGAAAAGGGTCTGTGGCAACAGATTGCTTGAAGGAGGAACCTGAGCTTGCAGTGCTGATCTGTAACCCTGCTGTGTTTTTTAGAAACCACAACATGAAAGAATGGTTCATTCTGTGCCACCATGGCTTCCATTGTCTGACTGCAGAATCATGGCTTCCATAGTCCTGGTATGCCATTACCACATAATTCCTTGAAAAGAGAAGTGACTGTGGGTGTCAGTTCAGCCATCAAACCTCTGTAAGTGGACAAGTAAGGAAAAACATTGCAGCTTGAGGTGAGATTTCAAGTGTAGTGAGCTGAGATATACACCAGCAGCAGAAGGACAGAGTGGGGAGCATGGAAACCATGATAATGTAGAAACAGCTTGACTGTTTGTCAGGTACAAAATATGAACAATGGCAAACATACAGAACTGCACAGTGTACGGTGTGATCGATGTTGGTGTGGTGGAAATGGTGTCCCTGCATTTGGGTTAAATTGGGGTGCTTAATCTGTTTCTGACAGGGACTGCGTGAGGGGCCTGGTTTCACTGCCTCTCCTGAATGGCAGCCTGAAAGTTTGTCAAGCACCTACAGATGGATGGCAGATGCCTGCCTTTGGCTTGATGGATCCCCTGTTCATAGGGCTCTCTTACTTGTAGCTGGCTCTGTAATCAGTGCCATCAATCCATTTCCACTCCCCTTCAACATTCACATCACTGAGTCCGATCCAGTAGCTCACCTTTGGTTTGTGACTGGATGAAATGCTGCAGGCCAAAAAAGAGGGGAGAACAGCGGATGTTCAAAATGCTTTGACACACATGCTGTCCAAAATCACACATAAGGTCACTTGCCTCTGAGGAAACCCCCCCTGGGCTGAGCTGAACTGCCCTGAGTTCTCTGCCCCCTGCTATGCAGTCTGTCAAAATGGTTTTGTTCTGCATAGTCTTGCAGTAGCTTTGCTCTGTGCTCTCTTTTTAACATCCACTCCTACTGTACCTCTGCTGTTAGTGATGTTCCAGAGGCTATAATTCATTGTTGAAGTGTTTCATTGCTGAACAAGTTTTGATTTTTTCATTGTAAGTCATCTTAGGACAAAGACACTTCATGCCTGTATGCACAAATTTATGGGCAATATTCAATTTAGAGTGCCCCACCCTCCACCACACGCCACCATGCTTCCTTCCAGCCTCCTCACCTGTTTGGGCTCATCCTGAATGATGACCAGTTTTGAGTTCCGTTCCTCACAATGGGATTTAGCTGTGTGCCAAGGCACTGCCTCGATGCCAAAGTAGTAGCATCGTCCATCGAAGTATTCCCATTCCCTGCTTCTGGAACCACATGGGTAGACTGATGAGAGAGGGGGAGATGGAGAGAGAGAGCGTGTGTTAAAGGAAAAGGGGGTCTTTGAGAGGCTACTGCAGCTTCTGCCTCTGGTGGTTAAAATTCTTTTGGGAGCCCTTCTTGACAGAGGCTCCGGTCAACTGTTCATTGTATTCAGGTGTCCCAAGGGATGTGGTGGTCCAGCTATGCATAAGGCAAGCGTGAAGGTCTGTTTTCTTGCATGGTGCACAGGACTTCAGGGGGGATGTGCCAGAGCCTCAGGAATGGTGTGGAAAGAATGAAAAGGGAAGAAGGTGTTCCTCTCCCATAAAGGCAGCTTGGCCTTTATAGTCAGAAGGTTCCTTGGGGCCTACCGGAGCCTGGAGATGAGCAAAGACTGAAGGAATGTTGCTGATGTGAGCATGAGGAAACGGGCGTGTGTCCCCACGGCTTTGCTAAATGACAGTCTGAGAGGAAGCAACCAGCCCTTGTTCCTGAGTGAGTAGATCAGATGCTGGCATTTGATTCTGAGGAGACGGACCTGGATCTCTCTCTAGCCAGCATCTGACTCTCCTTTGTGGATGGCTCAATCCACTGCTGCAAAGCATGTCCTCCTGAGCTGCCACCCACCATTGCCATGTGTATACCAAGGCCCCGCATGTGCACATCTCTGGCCATGGGGCAGCAGGATGCTAAGCCCTGAAACTTCAGCTGACCCATGGTGGTGCCTCACCTTTGAGCTGAGGTGCTGCACTTCAAGGCTGCCCTCTGCCAAGCATTTGGGGAGCAAAGGGTCACTTTCTGAAGCCAGGCATGGGCAGAGTGGTTGCGGGTACATATGCTCCTTGCAGAAGCCCAGTCTGCACCCTCGTCCCCAGAAAAAAGGATCAAAATGCCCCAGTACATATTGGAGAGACACTTACAATCCGTGTTTCTCTGCAGCTGATTGTGCAACTTGGTCACTTGGGAAGGAAGCCTGGATCCTAAAATCATAGGAGCAGAGACTAACACACATCATCTGAGAGGTTTAGACATGACAAAAAGGCTGCAGATAAGCTTAAAGGAGGCTTCTTCTTCGTGTCCATTGCAACTGTCTGCCAGGGGAATGGGGGTGGCCATGTGGGGACCCCAGAAGGATCAACTTGGATCCTGGAACAGCCAGAGGGGCTCCTGGGTCCTGGTCAACCACTAGCCACTGGCAGTCCAGGGACTTTTGGAATCTCCAGGCTGCTTCTAGATGTGAGTGAGAAGCATCCCCTCCCTCATCTTGTCCTGAGGCTAATGAGGCATTTCAGAGCAGGCACTAATGTAATTATCCACATATAGCACAAGTCCAAACAGTACAACAATCAGCAGGTAGGAGAGTGCCAGCAGCGGGGAAAGCACCAAAGAGAACCTCTTTTTCCTCTTGTGTGGATATTTGTCTTTTGAAAAAGAAACATTGGAAGCTTGTGCTGAAAATCCACACACATAGCAAAGCGATTGCATGAACAGTTCCACTCTGAGCAGGGAAGTTTGGATTTTCTGTGTTTTGCCATTGGTCTAGCATCTTTCCTTCCATTATCCATTCATTAACAGCTTTTTCTTTGTTCTTGTTCTGGTTTTGTTCTTGCCCTAATTTGAATAAGCCCTAATTCACACCTGCAGCTGTGCAGATTAGTTAATTGCAGAGTGGTGTAAATACACCCCCCACCAAAGTGAAAAACTGGTCTGCAATTCTGCAGAATCCAGGTGCAGTGCAAGCCCCCCTCCCACCCCAGAAAGGTAAAAAATGAACAAATTTGCAAATACTAAGTTTCGTATGCTTTGAAGTCTCTGTGTGTGTTTAAACACACCTGTGTTTAAAGGTTCCTGTCTCCTATATGTAAAATGTATTGTATGGACAGGGGAGGGGAAGCATTAGATTCCAGGAAAAACTTCAGACAGGAAGATTCAGCCAAGGGCATACACTGGCAAAAAGTTCCCTCACGGGGGGCGGGGGGGGGATCAGATGAAACAGAAACCATCAGAAGCCCTGGATCTTTATTTTCTCAAGTGCTCCTGCCAGCAGGGGGTGAGGCAGTGGACACTGGTAAGTTCGAGGTTCCAAACAAAGGATCAGAGGCTCTTGCCCCAGTGGGCCAAACCCTAACAGCACACCTGGAGGGGTCCATGTGACTCAGAAAATGCTGGTCTGCTGCAAAATTTGTGGGGCCGATCCACAGAAACCCAACTTATTGAATCCATTGCTACTTTCTTGACAAACCTAATCTGAGGAAATGCATCCTCTTCCCATGAGAAAAATTCCCTTCCATTTAGTTTTAACAATATGCAGCATCTATAGCTCTTAGAGGGACTGCAGGTGGCGCAGTGGTTTAAACCGCTGTGCTGCTGGGCTGGTTGATCGAAAGGTCACCAGTTCGAATCTGCACATGGGGTGAGCTCCCGTGCACCGTCCCAGCTCCTGCCAACCTTGCAGTTCGAAAGCATGCAAATGCAAGTAGATAAAAAGGTACCACTTCGGTGGGCAGGTAACAGCGTTCCGTGCACTTCGGTGTTTAGCCATGCCGGCCACATGACCACGGAGACTGTCTGCGGACAAACGCTGGCTCCCTCGGCCAGGAAACGGAGATGAGCACCGCCCCCTAGAGTCAGGCATGACTGGACGTAACGTCAAGGGAAACCTTTACCTTTACCTTTTATAGCTCTTAGAATACTGGCAGGAGGGGGTTTTTTCCCCCTGCAACTGAATTCAAGTTTAATCTAACAAGAGATCTTGGGCAAATTCACTAAGCCCCAGGGCAGAACATATTTGCTCTGTTGAGTTGTTGTTAGTAACACTCTTTCCTTTCCCTCAGAAAAGCAAATGCACCAGGTAGCAGAGAATTCTTTTTTGAAACTTTATTGCAATAAAGGGAGTCAGAGGGTTTCCTTCCCCTTGCCAACTTGCCAAGCACATGTTCACATTCCATGCTTGTGCCTTTCCGCATCCGCTTCTTCCCCCCATCTTTTCCCTCACTGGCCAGGGTACTGGGAGGTTTCAATCTTTTCCATCTTCCTATTCCATGCTGCTCCAATACCTGTTCTTCCCTCCCACTTCGTCCCTCCCAGGTGAATTATAATAATTTCCTATGCAGGGTGTGTTAGTTAATAGTCATGAGGTCATTGAGCAAGGGTCCTGCTATCTTGTCTACATGCCAATTCCCTCCTGCTATCTGATACCTGCCCACTCCTCCTATGGCTAAGGAATTTTCTTTGTTACATTTTCAATCTTCTTGTTTCCTTGTTTCAAATCTCCTTTCATCCCTATCAATTATCAACTTATTCATTTAAAATGCTTCACCATTTTTTTTAAAGGGAACTGTATTAGAAATGCAAACTAATTCTGTGGGTTGTGGGGAAAGGAAGGGTTTGTTATGGAGTTACTATAACTACCAATGGCAATATCACATTGCTCTTACACTTCCTGTTCCTGTTCCTGTTCCTGTCCTTTTACCTTTGACCCGGATGCAATAATACAGTGCTTCATGACTCCTCAGACTAACAGCTTGAAGTGTCCGTTCTGTACATGAAACATGGTGTCAGAAGTGACTTGAATCTGGATAGAGCCTCTTGTTTGGAGTGCAGCAGCCCTGGGACACAGCACTGATTTGTGAGTTACTGTTTGAGACCGTTCATTGTGCGTTTTCTGCTACTGGAGGGCTGTGAGGTCTACCGACTGCATGGCTGCCATGAATTGCATACCTCCCCCAGAGGGGATGAAAATCGGTGGGAATTGTAGCAGCACCTGGGAAACTTTCAGAGCTGAATTTGAGGATTATTCCCTGGCTACAGGGCTGAATGAGAAATCTGAGGCAGTGCAGGCAGCCACTCTGAGAAGAGTCATGGGCAGTGAATACAGGCATGTGTATAAGCATAATCTGAACCTCTCAGCAGAGCAGCAGGAGAATGTTACAGCCATTCTGGATGCACTAGAAGCTTATTTCAAACCTGCTAAAAATGTCATTTATGAAAGATGTGTTTGGATGCTGCAAACAAGGAGGGAGAATCTCTTGACAACTTTGTTACTCACTTACAAGAAAAAGCAGCAACTTGTGAATATGGCACCCTGAAAGATGAACTAATAAGGGACAACATTGTTCTTGGCATATCTAGTGAGAGCACACGCAGGCGTCTTCTAAAAGAGCATGACTTAACGCTAAACACAGCTATTGAAACGTGTCGTACAGCAGGGCTTACTGACAGACATCTGAAAGTGATGGAACAGGACAGACAGAGTGACAGCATAAACGTTGCAATGCAGCGACGGCACATAAGCAAACCACAAGGACAGCAACACATGCTTAGAGCAATTACTGCTAACTCTACAGCATGCAAATATTGTGGGACTGTGCATCAAAGAATTAAAGAGCAGTGTCCAGCATATGGGAAGTCTTGTAGGTCTTGTGGAGAGCAAATCATTTCGCTAAAGTTTGCTTGTCAAGTAAAAAACAAGTGTCATCTGGGAAATTATACGCTATGGAAGATGCGCCTGCATATGAGGAGGAGCCACGCACCGCTGAAATGATATACAGCAGTGAATTAATTGGTGCTCTGCAATCCAGAGGAAAGAAATGGTTTGTCACTTTAATATTAAATAATAAGCCTCAATCCTGCCAGCTCGATTCGGGAGTGACGTGTGATGTGATGTGCTTGAGAGACAAAATGACGTTAGCACCAGAAGTACCTCTACTGCGAAGTGACACCAAACTAAAGTTATACTCAGGCGAAATTATGAAATTGCTTGAACTGTTCAGGGCAGAATGTGTCGTACGTGGACTGACACACAAGCTAGAGTTTGAAATTGTGGAAGCTTCCCAAAAGCCACTGTTATCTGGCTCAACCTGCGAGCGTCTGGGGATGATGCATTTCTCCATCTCTGCAAAGCTCAGTGCGATAGACAATCAATTTAAACAGCCCTTGACAAAACAACTGTTATTACAGGAATTTGGTGATTTTTTACAGGGCCTGTTGAATCTGTTCCGGGGGAAGTTCATTTTGACCTTCATGTGAGTGTCCTTCCAGTCCAGTGTGCACCACGCAATGTGCCAGTGGCCTTGAAGCAGGCAGTTAAGGTACAGCTTGACCGGTATGAAGCTGATGGTCATATTGCACCAGTTACTGAACCAACTGATTGGATTAGCAACATGGTGATTGTGAAGAAGCCTGATAAGCTAAGGATATGTATAGATCCCAAATTTTTGAACCAAGCCCTGCAATGATCTCATTACATAATGCCAACTCTTGAGGATGTACTGTACAAGCTGCCTAAAGCACGTCTGTTCACACTTGTTGATGCCTGGGATACATTTTTACAGTGTAAGTTGGATACTGCAAGTAGCCACATGACAACCTTCTGGGCTCCCTGGGGCAGGAAAAGGTGGCTCAAACTGCCTTTTGGAGTCTCAGTTGAGCCAGAGGTGTATCAACGTAAACAACATGAACTATTGGGCGGACTTACAAGTATTGAACCAATAGCTGATGACATACTTGTAGTTGGCTGTGGTGATACAGATGGAGAAGCAGAGCAAGATCATGATCGCAAACTGCTGGACTGGATGAATCGTTGTAGGCAAGTGAAACTGAGACTTGGTGTGAAAAAACTGCAGTTCAAGGTCAAAGAGGTGCGCTTTCATGGTCATATCCTTTCAGTGGAGGGTTTGAAGGCTGACCCAGAAAAAATCAGGGCCATACTGGATATGCCGCAGCCAGAAAATGTGAAATCTCTGCAGTGCTTCATAGGATTTGTTACCTATTTGGCAAAATTCCTCTTGGAGGTGTGTGAGCCTTTGAGAAGACTTCTGGACAAGGACGCAGTTTGGCATTGGCTTCCTAAGTATGATAAGGCAGTGCAGGAAATCAAACGTTTGGTCACGGATACACCTGTCCGTAAATACTAGTTACAAAACTGGTAACTATTGAAAGTGATGCAAGCAAAAATGGACTCGGGTGTTGCCTGCTGCAAGATGGACAGCCTATCACTTTTGCTTTGAGGGCACTGACCCCTACAGAGCAAAACTATGCACAAATTGAAAAGGAATGTCTGAGTATTCTGTTTGCCTGCCAGCGCTTTCACCACTATCTTTATGGTCGTGACAAGATCATGGCAGAAACTGACCATAAGCCTTTGATATCTGTTTTCAAGAAACCGCTTTTGTGTGCACCTAAGCGCTTACAGAGCATGTTGCTCATGTTACAAAAATATTGTCTCAATGTGGTTTATAAACCTGGACCTGAAATGTACATCAGTGACGCTCTTAGCAGAGCTACTGCAGCAGGTGGTACATTTGAATGTACACAACAGACAGTTTGCAATGTCCAACAGGACCTGGATACCTTGTCACGGATTAATCATTCTGACTATTTAAACGTCACAGACCAGCGACTGCATCAGATAAAACAGCACACAGAAATTGACAAAAGTTTGCAGGTACTTAAATCTGTTGCTCTGAATGGCTGGCCAGATTCAAAGGAAGAGGTGCCACTAATTGTGAGAGAATACTGGACTTTCAGAGACGAAATTGGCATTCAGGAGAATGCCACATTCTCCACATTGGTGGAGAAGCATGCTATAGGCAGGCACGAGATACCCTTTACTGGCCCAACATGCAGAATGAGATTAGAGACTTTGTTAGTCGTTGCTCAGCATGCAATGAGTGTGCACAAGCACAACAGAAAGAACCCATGATGTCACATGTGCTGCCCACACAGCCTTGGCAAATTGTAAGTATGGATTTACTGAGTTATGCGGGGCAAGATTTTTTATTAATTGTTGATCATTATTCTGAATTTTGGGAAATTGATCTCCTTCCTGACCTGTCTGCTGAAACTACAATCAGGCGCTGTAAGTACAATTCGCACGTCATGGCCTACCAGATAGGGTAATCTCGGATAATGGACCCCAATTTGCATGTGAGCAATTCAGAAGGTTTTCTACAGATTGGGGATTTGTGCATGTTACCTCATCCCTGTGGCACCCACAAGCTAATGGCAAAGCAGAATCAGCTGTAAAGATAGTGAAGAACCTTTTCAAGAAGTCCAAGTATAATGGTAGTGACCTGTGGAAGGCCGTTCTACATTGGAGGAACACCCTGACTGAAGGCATGGACAGTAGTCCTGCACAGCGTTTGATGTCAAGGAGACTGAAGACGTCATTGCCTGTGGCCAACAAACTGCTCAAACCTTGTGTGGTTACAGGTGTTCTGGAGAAATTGCGACGGAGGAAACAAATCTCCAAACTGACATATGACATGTCTGCCAAAGACTTACCAGAACTAAGCATTGGAGAGCCAATCCGTATGAAGCCACTTCCTGGCGACAGGACTGGTTGCTGGAGACTGGGTACCTGTGTTCAGAGGGTTGCTCCTCGCTCTTATGTTGTGGATGTGGATGGCAGTCTCTACCGTCGCAATCGAGTGGATCTGCGAGTGGCAGAACAACCCACCCCACAAACTTATGAGAGTCCTGCACATGACTCTCCGGAGGTGTTCAATGCCCCCAGTCCTGCTGGACCAAGTAAGCAATATAGAGGCAAGACTACTGTCATATCTGAAGGAAACAATGAGGACGAAATAAGGCAACCGCACATACCAGTAAGTTCTTCTGTACCAAACACACCAGTCAGGAAACAGGACAGTCTCTTGTCAACACCTTCTGGAACTAAACAGCCTTCACCAGGCAAAATCCCTGTGGCCTTGCAAAGTGGCCGAGTTTCAAGACCTCCAGATAGACTTAATCTGTAGCCTATTTACTAATAGTACAATATGTCATGTTTAAGATTGTTTGGGATCTGTTTTGAGTCTACTTGTTTACACACTGTTGAACCATGTGTAAAAAAGGGAAGATGTTATGGAGTTACTATAACTACCAATGGCAATATCGTATTGCTCTTACACTTCCTGTTCCTGTCCTTTTACCTTTGACCCGGATGCAATAATACAGTGCTTCATGACTCCTCGGACTACCAGCTTGCAGCATCGTCCTTTCTGTACATGAAACAGGGTTCTTTAGTGATGTCCTACTGGAACCATTGTTCAGCAACATAAAAACAGTCAACTTTGGTTTCCGAATTTCAATAGATAGATAGATAAACTTTACTGCAGTTAAAGACCAGTTCCATTCAGTAAATATATAGATTTCAAAAAGTAAATACATAAAACGTTCTCTATATTAAAACCCCACTTGGATTAATAAATATTTCAACACAATATCAGTCATCTTAAATCGGTGACAACCCCAGACTTTGTACTTGTTCAACTAGATAGAGCCACAATTGCCCAAGATCTGTCTTCAGACACCCATTGTAGCCATGAAGAATTTAGCAACACTATGTTATTGTTGGATTACTGTCAGACAGCAATATATAAATATATTGTTGTTCTGTATGGCCCAGGAAGTGATTCCGAAATGCAGAATTATTTGCTTTCAGAGCTGAATCTTAGAAGAGAAGGGAAACTTTGGACTAATTGCAGAGCCCTTCCTCCATTCTAGAAATGTCACATTTGTTTTGTGAGGTTTAGTCTGGCCACTTTTACAAAATCAGAGTCTTTGCTGCTATTGGAAGTACTTGCTGAGGCTTGTCAAGCAAAGCATCCCACAGTCCATGTCTACACATGTGAATAAATCCTATATCCAGATACTGAAATAGGATCGCAGTAGGAACAGGATTGTTCCATTTGTCTAATCAGTAGATCACCATTTTGGCAGTTCTTTAGCTTCATCCTTTTCAGCAAAAACCTTTATTGCATGTAGACAATAAGGGATTATTGCATCACAATAAGGGATTAGTCTAATTTGGTTTATTGTTAGCATTGTGATGTAGCTATTTCCTCCTTTCAACATATGTTTTTGCAATATCCTTCAATTGGGAAGGAGGTTATTATAGGGATACATTTAGTACTGGAACAGTTTTTAATATTTGCTGATGCACACACTATTTTAAGTTACTTGCTTCATGGAAAATAACATTAACATTAATTAATGCAATTAATACCAGCATAAATGGAGTCTACACACCCATTTGACAGCTAAAAGACTCAGATCACCACATTCAAAGGAAAAATGTTCACCTGCAATAATACAATTTATTGAACAGCTTACAGCACTAACAGTATTTGAACTGGCAGCATATAGATGTCACTTTCAAATGAACACTTACCAGGAAATTTTATTTATTTATTTGGGTATTTCTAGCCCATCCAATCACTATACATCTCTGGACAGCTTACAAAAATCAATAAATACAATGTAATACAATTATAATAATAACCCAAACATAATAATAATACTAATAACCCACAACTGCAATAAAAACATAATTAAAAATTTAAACTTTAAAATACTGGGTAAATAAAAAGGGCTTAACCTGGTGCCAGAAAGCATATAATATCAGTGCCAGGCGGACCTCTCTGGGGAACATATTCCATAGCCCATAGAAATTTGGTCCCCCTTTTCAAGCTCCTCCCCAAGTTGCTAGGAAATTCTATTTCCATATATATGCACATCTTATGTATGACTTGCTAGGGTTATAGTCAAATTCATGTATATATGCTTTTAAAAGAAACGAATGAAGAATAAAAATACATGGATTTGTCATCTCTCTAAGATCAAGCAGAGTTTTTAGCTAGCATTGATTTACCTACTGTTCTTGGTGCCATGGCTGCTTCACACACTGTCTCATATTCTTCATCAATGTCTTTATCTTGCTCATAAATGCCAGCTAGTCCCATCCTAGGCCTGTGTAAGCTTCTCCCTTCTAACAGGTTCATAATATGCACAGCAAATTGAGCAAACTGAAAGAAAGAAAACCAGAAGCTCCAACTATCCTGCTGCTTCTCAGATGGGCATGGAGAAATCCAGGCAGGTCCCCACCCCTCACCAGTCTCACCCCTCCTTATAGAAGGAACTCATAATATTGAATCCATTCAGTCTTCCGTTTTATGCCCAGCTGAACGTTTTAGCATTGGGCAGGCCTGCTATGTGCTGGTCCAAAAGACATTGTGGACTCATCTGAGGCCTGCTGGAACATATTTCCTTGCCACTGCTAGTATAACATCAATTGCATCTACCAGGACTTGGGCTTCTGTGTTACAGGTGAGATGCCAGGTCCACTTTTCTCCTATGAATTCCACTTGCTGCAGCTCAAGGACTTTGACAAGGTGTTTGGGCAGGTTTGTGCAACCACGTCTCTACTGCAACTTCCCCCTTTGGCATCTAAAAACTGGCAGAAAGGGAAGAACTAGGTGTGCGAAGAGCCAGGAGGTGAATAATACCTCCTTTCAAGAGGGAATGGCCCCATGTCATTTGAAAGAGATGGCAGTGTGACCACTCCTGGACCTAGAAGATTTTAAAACTATAGTCTGGTGGCAAATGTTCCTTTCCTGGGGAAGGTCTTTGAGCAGGTGGGAGTGTGATCCTGTTGATGCTCTGGAGCTCCTCAGGGCTTTGGGTACCATTGCTGGTGGTATCCTTCTGGAGGGACTGTCTGGGGGTACTGCATTGCAGTGGTTCTTTTCTTACTAGGATGGATGGTTCCTTGAGCTGTAACTGAAATCCATCCAAGAAAACCAGACATCCAAGAAAACCAGAGTTGTAGGTTGTGTGCTGCACCTGATTCACCAGGAGTAACACTGAAATTTAAGTCCTGGTGAATGCAAGGCATTTTAATTTGGAAGTGCTAGCAAACGCATTCCAGCAGGCATCAGACAGGTCTACAATGAGTGCAGGGTAATGAGCCCTGGTCAGTGCTAAAAGTTTCAGCTGAACAGAAAATATAGAACCAGAAAACTATCCACGTTTGTGAGAAACTTTTGCCTTTCTAAAGAAGCATGAAAAGGAAGAAAGAGCAAACCATCTCCCTGCACTTCCTCTGCAAATGAGTACAGAATCACAACTGACACTTTCTCCAGAGAACACGCTTCAATTTAGAATGGAAAGATTCTCTGCATAACTGGAATAATGCTACAATGTGATGTGTTTTAACTGGAATAATGCTACAATGTGATGTGTTTTATTTTGTTTCAATACTTGACATTTTATATTTTATATTGTACTTTTATATTTTGTAAGCCATCCTGAGCACTTGGTGATAGGATGGAATATAAATGCCTGTAATTAATAAATAAATAAATAAACAAACAAAATGCAAAAAAAAAGCCCTGATCTTAAATTGATTCTTGCTTCCAAGCAATGTACAGAAAAAAGAATACTGCACCTAAGTAAATTTTTTAAACTGACAACCTCTGGGCTGGGTCACTCTGAGGCTGGCTTCACCTAGCCACCTTTTTGCATTGGTGAAATCCACATAAATTCACTTTTCCCACTTTTCCAGTGTTCTCTACCACATGAACTGACAGTTCTTAATCCTTTCTAACTCTTGCTCTCTCTCTTTGAAAGCGGAAGTCTGTCTGTAACCTTTACCTGCAAAACTAGAAGGACTTTCTCTCTTTAGTCAGGGACAGGTGGGAAGCCCTCTCTAAATACATTTTCATCTTTTGCTATCCAATATGTTACAAAATTGAGTTTTAGCTGAAAAATAGATGTCAGCAGAAGTGAGCCCTGGTGCAAATCAAGCTCTGTAAACAAGTCTTGCAATGCCTTAGTGAAGAGTTGGGGCTCAGGCCCGTAAGACACAAACCTGCAGCAACCAAGATATGCTAAAGATTGTAAAATATGGGGGTTTTATAAAGATTTAACAGCGTTTGATCAAGTGATGCTAAAAACAGATGAGAAAATGATTAAAAGTTTTTGAAAATGATTAATGATTAATGAATGATTAATGATTAATGAAATGATTAATGATTAATGAAAATGATTAAAAGAGCACAAAATTTTGGATATAATATTGAATTAGAAAAGTGGCAAAAGCTATGGGAGAGAAAAGGTAACTAGCAACTTCATATATATATAAAATGTTCTATAGATGGTATTTGTCGCCAAGTTGATTAGCTAAGATGTTTCCGAATATGTCAAATGGATGTTGGAAATGTAAACAAAGTGGGTACTTTTTACCATATGTGGTGGACCTGTGAAAATGCAAAAAAAGTATTGGATTAAAATACATAAATTGCTTGAGAAAATGCTACAAAAACCCTTAGCTTTTAACCTGAAATTTTCTTGTTAGGCATCACACCGGAAGATATTAGCAAACAAGAAATGTATTTGATGTTACTTCTAATCACAGCGGCGAGGATTGCACTTACTCAATACTGGAAGAGTGAGGAATTGCCCACCGATGAACTGATTTTTAAAAAAATTCTGGACTGTGCAGAAATGGACAGATTGACTCTATCACTGAAGGAGAAAGAAGATACTGACTTCTATCAAACTTGGGACCTTTTTTATGATTGGCTGGAAAAACGAGACTTGGCTTAGATTTAAAGATGTTTTTAAATTTTTATAAATCGATTTGAATATGACTATAGAATGTTAAAAAGATATGTAGTAGGGGGCTGACCCAGTATGTCTGATGTGTTTGATGATTGATGTTTTTAGTTTTAGTTTAAAATCTTAATAAAATCTTTATAAAAAAAAAAGACACAAACCTGCAGAAATTCACATATTCCAATGTATGTATTTAGAAATAATTCCCAGGTTTTAATTCAGTGCCACAGAAGGCAAAGACAGGCAATTCATTGCTCATTCCAGTCATCTCAAGTACATTTATTAATTCACGCCTGTGCACCCACTTCAGAGCACCCCAAATCTGCATTTCTGCTTCAAGTTCAATGAAGTTGCACCCTCTCACTGCTGCAAGCTCTCCATTATCCGCACCCCCATCCCACTTTCATGCAGTTCCAATCATCAATGAGTGTAAATAGACCTTGAGTTTGGGGGTGTTTCCAAACAAGGGTTTCATCAAGCAATCAACCTGTCCAATCCATAAAATTTTACTAGCTGTGAAGGCAATGATAGTACCTTTCATCTGTAAGCCTTCTGTGTTTTCTCCTCACTTCTTCCATCTTTGCACTGAAACCAAAACACATTAAAGAGGGAAAGAACACAAATTCTCCTGTATTTGCATTCACTGCCTGTATGTTTCTGTCTGCTTCCGTGTGCCCTCATCCTTTTATCACGTGTACTGGAGGGTGCAGTCATTTGTCAAGCTGAATAAAAAAAGGACTAATTGATACTTTCATACAGTAAGTAGAGTTTCTGCAATACAGCAAATATAAATAATAGTCTGGTGAAATATTGAACAAACATCCCTCTCCCAATGTAATAATGTTGCTGGAATTTTTATGAGAATCTTCTTAAAACAAGGAAATAGATCTATATTTTCATTATGATTTAGCTGCAGCTCTTGTTCAGTCACTAAAAACTGTTATTTTTAATCTTACATTATACACTAGTAGGACTCCGTTCATATATTTTGAATAGGAGAACAGCTTCCTGCAGAGTCAAAGTCAGGGCTAAAGGGCTGCATGTATGAAACAGCAAACCCCATAAGTTCGTAAGCATTAAAAGCAAATGACTCTACCCATGTACCATTAAACGTTCGGTTTTCTTCAGAAACTTTTCTTCGATTTATCCATGGTTGGCCTACCAGGGGAAAATGCTCAGTAAATCAGCGCAGGTCGCAGACCAATGGCTGTACTGGCATGCGTCGCAGGTCAGCCGTCATGACGCTTTTTTTTTTTAATGAATAAGTTTTATTCTTAATATATACCTAACAAAAAAACCCCTAAAAAGCATAAATCATTGATAACATCAGACCTACTGGGTCAGCCCCCCACATTTTTTCTTTTTATGTTAAACTATAAACATATTTAAGTCTATGCGTAGTCCCGTTTCTCTAGCCAATGATAAAAAGAGTCCCAAGTTTGATAGAAGTCTGTATTGTATTTCTCCTTCAGAGACAAAGTCAATCTGTCCATTTCCACACAGTCCAAGATCTTTTTAAGAACCAATTCATCGGTAGGTGGCTCTTCACTCTTCCAGTGTTGGGCAAATGCAATCCTCGCTGCAGTGGTTACATGTAGAGTCAAATACATTGCTTGTTTACTAAGATCATCAGGTACAATGCCTAATAAAAAAACTTCAGGTTTAAACAGAGGTTTTTGTAACATCTCCTCAAGCCATTTGTGTATTTTAATCCAATACTTTTTTGCCTTATCACATGTCCACCACATATGATAAAAAGTACCCGATTTGTGTTTACATTTCCAACATCCATTTGACATGTTTGGAAACATCTTAGCTAACCTATTTGGCGACAGATACCATCTATAAAACATTTTATACAGGTTTTCTTTGTATGAAGTTGCTAATGTTACTTTAATATTTCTTTCCCACAGCTTTTGCCATTTCTCTAACTCAATATTATATTCAAAGTTTCGTGCCCACGTTATCATAGTTTCCTTAACAAGATCATCTTCCATTCTCCTATCTAGTAGGAAGTTATACAATTTTTTAATCATTTTCTCATCTGATTTAAGAATCGTGATCAAATGCTGTTGGCTCCTTATAAAAGCCCCACATTCTATAGTCTTTAGCATATCTTGATTGCATTAGAACCTTGTGCCACCAAGAAATATTAATTCCTTGTTCTTGTATTTCTTGATCCAATTTTAATCCTCCATCATTATCCAAAATATCATCATATCTCACGATCATATCAAAATTTAATGCATTTGGATATACAAGAGCTTCCATAGGTGAAAGCCACCTTGGTAATTTAGTATACAGTTTTATCTTCAACTTTTCCCACACCGACATTAATGATTTCCTAATATAATGATTTAAGAAATAACCATGTACCTTACACTTTTCATACCGCATATAAGCATGCCAACCCATTTGCAAATCATGCCCTTCAAGATACAAGATTCTCTTATTTCTTAAAGTTATCCATTCATTTAGCCACGTTAAAACAGAAGCTTGATAATACAACATCCAGTCAGGAAGACCAAAACCCCCATTCCCTTTAGCCACATGAAACATTTTTAATTTAATCCTTGGTTTCTTCTTTTTCCATTTAAATTTCAAGGTTTGAGTATTTAAATCATCAAAAAAATTTTTATCAATTTTTAGGGGAATCATTTGGAATAAAAACAAAAGCTTTAGTAATATATTCATTTTAACTAGTGCTATTCTTCCCAATCATGGATCACTGCCTTGTTGTGGCGAAGGGGCTTGCGTAGCTCAATGAAGCTATGAGCTATGCCATGCAGGGCCACCCAAGATGGACACGTCCTAGCAAAGAGCTCTGATAAAATGTGATCCACTGGAGAAGGAAACGGCAACCCACTCCAGTATCTTTGCCATGAAAACCCCATGGCCAGTACCAAAAGGCAAAAAGATATGACGCCGGAAGATGAGCCCCTCAGGTTGGAAGGTGTCCAATATGCTACTGGGCAAGAGCAGAGGGCTAGTACTAGTAGTGCCAGAAAGAATGAAGCAACTGGGTCAAAGCCGAAAGGACACTCAGTTGCAGATGTATCTGGTGGTGAAAGGAAAGTCCGATGCTGTAAAGATCTATACTCCATAGGAACCTGGAATGTAAGATCCATGAATCAAGGCAAGCTGGATGTGGTCAAACAAGAGATGAGAAGACTAAACATCGACATCTTAGGAATCAATGAACTAGAATGGACAGGAATGGGTGAATTTAATTCAGATGACCATCAGGTATACTACTGTGGGCAAGAATCCCTCAGAAGAAATGGAGTAGCCTTCATAGTCAATAAAAGAGTAGGAAAAGCAGTACTGGGATACAACCTCCAAAATGACAGAATGATCTCAGTTCGAATCCAAAAAAAACCATTCAACATCACAGTAGTCCATGTGTATGCCCCAACCACTGGTGCTGAAGAGGCTGAAGTTGACCGGTTCTATGAAGGCCTACAACTCCTAGAATTAACACCCAAAAATGATGTCCTTATCATCATGGGGGATTGGAAAGCTAAGTAGGAAGCCAAAAGATAACCGGAATAACAGGCAAGTTTGTCCTTGGAGTACAAAATGAAGCAGGGCACAGGCTGGTAGAATTTTGTCAAGAGAATACGATGGTCATAGCAAACACTCTTTTCCAACAACCCAAGACACGACTCTACACCTGGACATCACCAGACGGTCAACACAGAAATCAGATGGACTATGTGCTCTGCAGCCAAAGATGGAGAAGCTCTATACAGTCAGTAAAAACTAGACCAGGAGCTGACTGTGGCTCAAATCATGAGCTTCTTGTTGCAAAATTTAGGCTTAAACTGAAGAAAGGAAGGAAAAGCAGTAGGCCACTAGGCCACTCAGGTATGACCTAAATCATATCCCTGATGAATATACAGTAGAGGTGACAAATAGATTTAAGGAATTAGATCTGATAGACAGAGTGCCTGAAGAACTATGGATGGAGGTTTGCAACATTGTACAAGAGGTAGCAACTAAAACCATCCCAAAGAAAAAGAAATGCAAGAAAGCAAAATGGCTGTCTGAGGAAGCTTCACAAATAGCTGAGGAAAGAAGGGAAGTGAAAGGCAAGGGAGAAAGAGAAAGATACACCCAATTGAAGGCAGAATTCCAGAGAATAGCTAGAAGAGATAAGAATGCCTTCTTAAATGAACAGTGCAAAGAAATAGAAGAAAACAATAGATTAGGGAGGACCAGAGATCTCTTCAAGAAAATTGGAGATATGAAGGGAACCTTTCATGCAAAGATGGACATGATAAAGGACCAAAATGGCAGGGACCTAACAGAGGCAGAAGAGATGAAGAAGAGATGGCAAGATTACATAGAGGAACTATACAAGAAAGAGCTTAACGTCCCTGATAACCAGGATGGGGTGGTCACTGACCTTGAGCCAGACATCCTGGAATGTGAAGTCAAATGGGCCTTAGGAAGTCTGAGCAACAACAAAGCTAGTGGAGGTGACAGTATTACAGCTGAGCTATTCAAAATCTTAAAAGACTATGCAGTAAAAGTGCTACACTCAATATGCCAGCAAACTTGGAAAACTCAACTGTGGCCACAGGATTGGAAAAGGTCAGTTTATATTCCGATCCCAAAGAAGGGCAATGCCAAAGAATGTTCAAACTACCGCATCATTGTACTCATTTCACATGCTAGCAAAGTTTTGCTCAAAATCCTACAAGATAGGCTCCAGCAGTATATGGACTGAGAACTACCAGAAGTACAGGCAGGGTTTCGAAGAGGGAGAGGAACTAGAGATCAAATTGCCAACATATGCTGGATGGAGAAACCTACAGAGTTCCAGAAAAACATCTACTACTGCTTCATTGACTACGCTAAAGCCTTTGATTGTGTGGATCACAACAAATTTTGGCAAGTTCTTAAAGAGATGGGAGTACTTGACCATCTTATTTGTCTCTTGAGAAACCTATATGTGGGTCAAGAAGCAACAGTGAGAACTGGGCACGGAACCACTGATTGGTTCAAAATTGAGAAAGGAGTTCAGCAAGGCTGTATACTGTCACTCTGCCTATTTAACTTATATGCAGAGCACATCATGAGAAAGGCAGGGCTAGATGAATCACCAGTTGGAATTAAGATTGCTGGGAGAAATATCAACAACCTCAGATATGCAGATGATACCACTCTCCTGGCAGAAAGTGAAGAGAAACTAAAGAGCCTCTTGATGCAGGTGAAGGAGGAGAGCGCAAAAGTTAGCTTGAAACTCAACATTTAGAAAACTAAGATCATGGCATCTGGTCCTCTCACTTCCTGGCAAATAGATGGGGAAGAAATGGAGGTAGTGACAGATTTTATTTTCCTGGGCTCCAAGATCACTGCAGATGGGGACTGCAGCCAAGAAATTAAAATACGCTTGCTCCTGGGAAGGAAAGCTATGGCAAATCTAGATAGCATACTAAAAAGCAGACATATCACCCTGCCAACAAAAGTGTGTATAATGAAGGTTATGGTTTTCCCAGTTGCAATGTATGGCTGTGAAAGTTGGACCATAAGGAAGGTTGAGCACCAAAGAATTGAGGCCTTTGAATTGTGGTACTGGCGGGGACGCCTGCGAGTCCCTTGGACTGCAAGGCGATCAAACTAGTCAGTTCTAGAGGAGATCAACCCTGACTGCTCTTTAGAAGGCCAGATAGTGAAGATGAAACTCAAATACTTTGGCCACTTAATGAGAAGGAAGGACTCCCTGGAGAAGAGTCTAATGCTGGGAACAATAGATGGTAAAAGAAGGACGGCAGAGAATGAGGTGGTTAGATGGAGTCACTGAAGCAGTTGGTGTGAGCTTGAGTGGACTCCGAGGGATGGTGGAGGACAGGAAAGCCTGGAGGAATGTTTACCATGGGGTCGCAATGGGTCGGACACGACTTCGCGACTAACAACAACAACATTCTTCCCAACAAGGGTAATTGCAAATTAGCCCATTTTTCCAAGTCACTCTTGTAAATAGTTTATCATAGTTATCTTCTTTCAATGTAGTATACTTAGCTGTAAGAAAAATTCCCAAATATTTAGCCTTTTTAGCAATTTGGCCGTGGTGCGTATTTTGAGTGATGGAACCGCAGCAGAGGGATTCAAGAGCCACATGTGGCTCTGTAGCCATGGTTTGCTGACCCCGGGTCTAGCTAATACTGCCATCTTGTCAAGGCAACAGTAACACTAAACAGCAACCTGGCTGGGAATTCTGCTGCTTTGTGAGAAATTGATTTAGATTTGATTTTATAACACAAAGGCACATATAAGCAATGTTTTTCTACCAGGATTTATCTGAAATTTCCTAACACTTCCAGGTGTGATTCAAGGGGCTGGTTTTAAACTTTAGTGTTACACAGTTTGAAAGCACAAGCTCTGCAGGAGTAACTTCAATCTAACTGGATGCCAGGCACAAGGTCATCTGAGTGCCACCTCCAAGGGAGGATCAGCTTGTGGCAACAAGGACGACAACTTTCTCAGTGGCTCCCAGCGCAATGCAGCCCTGTGCGACCCATGTCAGTGTGAAGGCCTGCAACCAGATGCCCTTGCTTGCCTCACTCAGTCACTGTTCAGGCACTGTTGATGTGCAGCTTAAGGCCAAGTTCTTCCTTCTGGTTTGACTTTACTGTGGAAAAAAAGAACCTATGGCCAAATTCTCCAGGCCAAGGAAGTTATATGTTTGTAAGGGGGCTTTTTCTACACTTATGCACTTCCAGTCTTTGATGCCATTAGATAGATCTCCAAGTTTTAGACTGTAGAAAAGGAACCATGGCTCCCCTTAAACCCCAGTTTTCCTCTCAACAAGCAATCACTGTGAGTGATGGAACTTGGCCTCAACTGGGGCGTGAGGCTCTTTGATGGTGCCTGGCCAGCTCAGCCCTGCCACACCCCATGGTTCTTGCCAAGAGAATTATAGGAAAAGATTGAGGAACTATGCAGAAGACAAAAAGGAAGGAGCTGGATGTTCATTTTTTCACAATGTGGTAAAGAGGAACAACTCAGATGGTTATATAACTTAAACTGTTTAAATGAATATATAGAAACAGCGGGCTTGCAAATATTGCTTCTGTGTATGGTGCTTGAAAGCTCCATGAATGAATCAATTTTAGGATTTCATTTCTTTCTATTTTTAGTGCTTCTCCTAATCATGGTGTTTTTCCAAGTCTGCAGTTAGCCCTGTCTTGGCTGTAATGTTGCAGCTAGTGCTCCCTAAGGATTGCAGACAGTAAGTCACAGGACAGGGGCAATATTACACATTCTGGAAACATTGATGCCGAAAAATTATTTCTTGGATGTTTTCATGCCTTTTACAATTTTAAGTAATAAGATGGAATCAGAGACTTTGCACCAATTCCTTATTTTCAAACAATTCTTGATGCAGCAATGTGAGGAGGAAGCAAGCACAAAACTCAGGAGCAACCTGGGGGGTCACCTGTTCTCATTGTGGGAGACAGAGATCCTGTAGCGAGGAACAGAGGGTGGACAGAGGCACTTGAAGCAGATAAAACAGGTCAGTAAAGCTATACTGCTGGAACACATAAGTTTCTGAAAGGGAGCATTTCCTCATGATGCCAATCATCTAGCTAGCTAGCTATTTGCATACTACCCAAGAGCCAAAGCTCTCTGAGCATTTTGTAGCAATCTGTAAAATACAAACACAGATGAAATAAAATACAGATACCACAAAATTCAACATAACAAGTAAATACACAGAAAGTAAAACCATTTAAACAGGTAAAATAATTTCAACTTTAAAATAAAAAGTGATGTATCTCAACATATACCATTCGATACCTGGGAATACAGTGAGAAGATGGCATTGAAAAGATGACTATCTTGGTTCCAGGCAGTCCTGAGTGGCCAGTGGCACTGGAAAGGCCCTCTCCCTTGTCACCATCCTCTGTGTCCTCCTTGGAGCTGCCACTCAGAGGAAGACCTCAGATTTTGGTCATACTATCTGGGCAGATCCAAGCTGGAAGAAGCGTTCTGTGAAGTATTGCAGTCCTAAGCCATGTAGGGCTTTATAGTTTCAACCAGCACCTTGGATTTGGCTCAGAGCATACAGGGAACCAATACAAGCAGGCCAGAACTCGCCTTACAACTTCCAATATTCTTACATGCTCTTACTTGACTTACCTGTTCCAACAGTGGGAGTATGGTGCAGTGGTTAAGAACACAGTACTGGGACTCAGATGATCTGGGTTCTAGACCCTGCTCAGCCATGAAGCCAACTGTGAGACTTTGGGCCAGTCCAACCTACTTCACAGGGTCGTTGTTATGGGGGTAAGATAAGATTGAGAGTGGAAAGAGGGAAATGATGTGAGCTGCACTGAGTTCTTAAAAAAGAAAGGAAAAAGGCAGAATAAAAGCCTAATAAATAGTTATTGATCTTTCTGCTGTATTTTGTAGTGTCAGGACCTCGTTTCCAAATGGCAAGAATCCCTTTTCTGCCAGGATTTATCTGAATTTTCCCAACAATCCCCACTTTGTCACAAGCATACCTATGTGACACAAGCATAAGCACTCATGTTTATTGACATGAGTCAATTCCAATAAATCCTGTTCCAAAAGTCCTCTTTCTCAGAAAGCAGCTTCCATCTCAAGACTAAACTGGTGTGAGGAGAAAATCATAGCCTATAATGGGGAGTGTGTGTCTGCTGAGAGTTCAAAGGGTGGAGAAAAGGGAAACAACTGGAAAAATAGTAAGGAAAGATAAAGAAAAGAGAAAAAGAAAATCCAAAAACACAGGAAATGCATTCCCAATGCTACTAGCCCTCCTAGGAAGTCCCTAGGTCCTTCCCCCCACCACCCCCTTTGGCTGCAAGGAACTCAGTGTCAGCAAGCTCTCATCCTCACCTGCTCCCCTAGCTTCTCTGCAGTAATGCCACCCAATGTATTCTGAGGCCTGGTTTTCTGACTCCCTAGGCCTCTCCTGACCCATAGTAGCCTAAGAATTTCATCCTTGTCTGTGCTGAGACCTTTACAATGATGAATATCCTGTCTGAAGCTACCATCCCTTCTGGTTAGCAAACTTAGGTTAGTCTGCTTTGCAAGATGGGGAGCAGTGTGATATGAGGCAATTGCCCAATGTCCAGGTCAGTTATTTGGCTTGTCTTTGAGGCAATTCTTTGAGATTTTGTTTATATTTCACTCAGTTTCGCCTGCTGTGAACTTAGCTATAGAACTTGCCTTTCACAGTATGCCCGGTTTGAGTCTTTTGTTTCCTCATGGATGATGCAAGGAGCAAGGCAGAACACAGGAGGAGTTGATTCCATCACAGTCACTACAGTTCCTGGAACAAGGGCATAGCCTGAGGGCATGAAGGGCTTTTTCTTCTAGGACTGGAGGGTAAGAGGGTCCCCCCCCCCCCGGGGGTGTCAGTGCACCCGTTTGGTCACTCAGCCGTAAATAGTTGGCATAGTTCATCTGGTGTCTGTTAAAGTACTGCTCAAAAACAGGTGAGTTGAAGAGAAAGGCTTTTACATTACTTCACCAAAGCTGGTTGTAGGTGGGAGCAGAAAGATCCATGTTGGCTTGGAGAGAAGGCTGGGAAAGAAGGTAGAAAATCTATGTCCTTTTTACAGCTTGTCCCCACAAGTCTCTTTAGCACAGTCTCAAAAAGAAAATGAAATCAATTGAAATTAATTCAGCCAAAGCCAAAAATGCACACAAAAGAAACCCTTTGTTGAACTTGTGTTGCATGAACCTACTGTTTGCCTGGGCTAAAGAAAAATGTGCTTTCTGATGGAGTTTGGACAATGAGAACATAGTTTCACACAATTTCTTATTTATAGAGATGGTAGTCTCCCACATACATTGATACATGCTCCAAATCCATTGTGAATACATGAAAACCTGAATTAGCACACATTTCAACCAAACAATCAATGCTTGAGCACTTAGATGAACATGAGTGCTTATGTTCATGGGAAAAAAAAGTTTAGGAAGAGAATTGGTCATTTTAGCTGCCCACATCTAAATAATAGGTTGCTCTTAGCAAACAAGGTAGACCAACCCTCCCTCTTTTTTTACTGTTTTTCTTTTCTTTACCCTAAAGTTTCAGCATCTGCATTCTTTACACATTTCTTCCATTTTTTTTCTTCTGTACAAAAAGCATTCAATCACCATTTACCAAATCTCTTAAAAGGCAAGCACCTCTCTCACACACCAAGCACCCCTTCAAGGAGTTCCTGCCAAATGCACCACCTTACATACTCTCATTCTCACATGGCACATACACCAAAACATTCTTACTACCTTTTAATCTAACCCCACATTTCAAACAATTGCATGTTCAAAAGTGGGAGAAAAAAAACCAGCCAAGGGAGACAAAAATATATTTCTTAATGGCTAACTGCAATCTGTCCTCCCTTCTGATTATACAATCTCCCCTGTTGAACTCCAGCCTGCTACTGTTCAGACTAATTGCTCAACAAAAGCATTCAAATTTCCAAGACTTTACCAACAAATTTCCTAAAAATATAAAAGAAAACCTTTCCCTCTATTTTTGCCTTTTTTCCCTTCCTTTTCTTTATTTCTCTCTGGGAATCCCTTCAGGATTGCCACCCTAAGAATTCTCAAGAATGTGTGTGTGTGTGTGTGAGTGTGTGTGTCTATCTTTTTCCATCTACCCATCTACTTCCTCTCCAGGAATTTCAAATGCAATCATTTAGTCTAACAAGAAGGAAATTTTCCTACCTAGGAGGGCGGTTAGGCAGATGGAAGTGACTCAGAATTTGCAAGACATTAAAACAGTGTTCTCACTTCCTGACAAAGGAAGGACCTATATAATTTTTTTCCCTGTATAACCCCTCTTGCTCACGGGGCTCTCACACAGGGTAGGCTTATTGAAGCTGTCCAGAAAACTGGAAAATCTGTGCTTGCAAGCCCAGCTCAAAGGGCCACACATTTCCTCCCTTCCCAGTTCTGGCTTACTTTCATGGGATGGGGAAGGAAAGAATCTCGCACACACACGTCCTGATCACTGCTCCGTTCCCAGTTGGAGTCAGCCATGCTTGGGCTCAGGCCAATGACCTCATGAATCTGCTTCTCTGTCAAGGCCAGGTTCACAAACTGTCCTCTCAGGGGCAAGAATACCCATCCACACCCCTGCATTTAAACTTGCCCTGAACAGGACAGATTGGGGCAGCTGCATGGGGGAGCTTCTATTCCCTGAGGAATCCCCGCCCCCAAACCCATTCTGAGCTTTGCCTACCTCCCAGAAAGGGGAACACTGAAACACAGACAGACAAGACAGAACACACACACAAACAACAGTGGACAGAAGACTTTCACAAACAATTAACATAAAAATTTACACAAACCCCCAGTGCAAAGATGACTTGCACTCATGCATATATGGTTCCTGGTGCAGTTACACCAGTTACAAGATATTGCATGCAGATGTTAGTTAGCTTTTGTTTTCCCCTGGTCAGTCCAGATCAATAAATACCCAAATGCCCAGGAATGCTGTCCACCAGCCTCCTACACAAGAAGAGCTGCCATTTCCTGATCAAAGGGGCCTTTCAAGACTACCCAAAATCAGGTCCTACTGCAATTAATCTGGGCTAAAGCAGTTTAACTCACCTAACAAGCACTTCCGCGACACAACTCTATGCATTGCCCCAGATGTCCACTCCACCCCACCACCTCATGTGGCAGTGAGCATGAGGGAACCTGAGACCCTGAAACCCCATCCTCTGGGTGTCTACAATAAACCCACGTGCAATGGGCTTCTAAAGCCCAATCTATTACCTTTCCTCACTTACAAAATGATTGGGGTGGCCACTATCTGTTCCCCAAAACTTTAGGGGTGAATCGGCTGATCCTACCACCCCTCTCACCCAGGATAAAGGAAGAAAGAACCTGTGGAATCCTGTCCCGCCCTCGTCGCCATTTTGTCAGGACCTCATTACCAAACAGTGAGAATGAATCACTAGGACCCACAGGGAAGATGGAATTGCCTGGAACCCCAGCAGTTTTATTGAAAGATCACCCAGGCCCCTTGCAGTTACTTACGACAGCATGTGACCAGGTAGTGCTCTGCACCGCCAACTACAAGCTTTTAGAACATATACAGAGTATTTTATAGTTTCTGAATCACATGGGCCCAGCAGTTGGGCAGTTGATGATGAAACAAGGTGAACACAGTCAGAAGAAGGTGAGGGGTCTGCAGAGGGGCTCAAAATACAATGGCATTTGATTGCAGGATATTAAAATAATGATCTGATCAAGTCTTGCCTGCAAATGAGGGTGATTGCAATGCTGTTCACCTCGCAGCCCTGACCAGTTCTTACTGCTCAGCAAAACAATAGCCCTGGCAGCTTCTTGGGGAAACCATCAAGTCCTACTTCTTAAAGTAACTGCTAATGCCAAACAGCAACCTGGCTTGGAATGTTTGGGCGCTTCCTTGAGAAAGAGGGGTACAGGCATTTTATAACACAAAGATACATAAGCATCCCTTTTCTATCAGGATTTAGCTGCTGCTTCTGAACAGTCTTCAAGGGCAGTCTTGAAGGGCAGTACTTTCAACTGAACCTGGGAGAAGGCAGTCCATGCCACTGAACCCATCTGACCTCCAAGTGTCAAAGATGGATCAAGGAGCACTCCCAAGCTACTAACTTGCTCCTTCAGGGTGGCTGCCACCCCCTCCAAAACAGGCTGAGCACCCTTCATTCATTCAGAAGAACCATCCACTGACAGCAGCTTAGTCTTTTCTGGATTAAGCTGCAGCTTATTAAGACTCACCAGGCCATTGCTGCGCTCAGTCACCAATCGAGTACATTCACAAAACCGCCTGATGGAGACGAAAAGCAGAAATAGAGCTGTGTGTCATCAGCATACTGGTGCCATACACCCCTAAACGCCTGTCTACCCCACTCACCAGTTTCATGTAGGTGTTAAATAGCATGGGGGACTTAACAGACCTTGGAGGAACTCCATGCTGGAGAATCCATGGTGTCAAGCAATATTCCCCAAGCACCAGCTTCTGGAGCAGGCCGCTCAAGTAAGAGCGGCACCTCTGCAATACTGTACTTCCCTCTCCCAACTCAGACAGTCACCTCAGAAAGATAGTAGTGCTGATAGGGTCAAAACCCACTGAGAGATCTAGGAGTGCCAATAGGTCACACTCCTCCTGCCTTGCTCCTGACATTGACCATCATACAGTGTGACCAAAGGCGTTTCTGAGCCTGAACTACTGAAATGAGCCCAGATAATCAGTCTCATCCAAGAGCATCTTGAAGTCTGGGAAGTGCTTAGCAAGTAATTACAGTGGGCCTAGAACAAGCCAGAAGATAATAGGCTCTGGATAACCCAATCTGTTTGCTTTGCTAGGCAGCAAATAGAATACGCAACATTCCTTCTAAAGAGAAGTTAAGACGCGTGAGGATGTGGTTGGATTACTCAATGCCTGACTAGCAAGCAGCAGGAGAACTCAAGTGCCCAAGTTTTCTTTCAATTCCTCAATCTGCTGAGCAAATTGCAAAGAAATCCAGGGAGACAATGGGGTCAGTGGGTACCTACAAGCAGCAGCAAGACAAAGCATACCTGGCAGAGTCCGGAGCAGCCATGGCACCAACAGAAACAGCTAAATCAATGTCAGTATTGATTCTGTTGGCCTTAGAGAGATGACAAATGTGTTTTTTCCTTCTTTGGTCCAGTTTCTTTAAAGTTCATGTATGTATGGTCTTCAAAAAGTTTCCACACCTTTATATTTTATAAATATATTTTTATATATTTTTGATGATGGCATTAAGAGATGGCTAGACGGAGGGGATGCAGTGGATGTGGTTTACTTGGATTTCAGCAAGGCCTTTGACAAAGTGCCTCATGATATCCTGGTGGAGAAACTGAGGAGTTTTGGGATACACCAAAGCACTGTCTGGTGGATGTAGGGCATGGTTGACTGACCGAAAACAGAGGGTAACTATTAGTGGGGAATCATCAGGATGGTGGCCAGTGACAAGCAGGGTCCCCCAGAGCTCTGCCTGGGGCCAATCCTGTTTAATCTTTTCATCAATGACATGGAAGAAGGTGTGAACAGTCTTCTGATCAAATTTGCAGACGATACTAAAACTGGAGCAGTGGCCACAACTGAGGAGCAGGTACTCCAGATCCAAAAGGATCTGGACAGACTATGGAAGTGGGCAGGAGACAACAGGATGGCGTTCAATGTGGATAAGTGCAAGGTCTTGCACTTGGGGCATAGGAATAGGTGTTATAAGTACAGGTTAGGGTACAAGTGGTTGGAGAGCAGCACTTGTGAAAGGGACCTTGGGGTACTGGTTGACTGCAGGCTAAACGTGAGTCAGCAGTGTGATGTGGTAGTTAAGAGGGCGAATGCCACCTTGGTTGCATGGCCAGATGCGTGGTTTCTAGATTGAGAGAGGTATTACTACCACTCTACACGACCCTGGTGCGCCTGCAACTGGAGTATTGTGCTCAGTTTTGGGCCCCTCATTACAGAAAGGGTATAGCCAGGTTAGAGTCAGTGCAGCGTAGGGCCACAAGGTTGGTGGCCAGTTTGCAGAGGATGCCATATGAGGCGAGACTGAGGGAACTGGGTCTCTTCAGCCTGGAGAAGAGGAGACTCAGAGAGGATCCGTTGGCTACATACAGGTATGTGAGGGGATGTCACACGGAGGTGGGTAGAGACCTGTTCTCCCCTGCAGGCAGGATGTGCTCCAACAGAGCAAAGCTCAGGGAGCCAAGGTTCAATTTGGATGCCAGGAAGCACTTCCTGACAGTCAGGACCCCGAGGGTGTGGAATGGGCTTCCACGGGGGGTCATTGAGGCCCCATCGGTGAAGGTGTTCAAAGACAGGCTGGACATGCACATGGTGGGCATGTCATGAATGGAGCCAGCTGGAGCTGGGGGTCAGACTAGAGCTGGCTGGAGCTGGGAGGGCCCTTCTGACTCACTCTGTTTCTATGTTTCTAAAAAGGTGGTATGACGCTGGGGAAAATGCTTCACAGAGGAAGGTGACTATGTAGAAAAGTGATGCAATTTGTTTTTGAAATTCTTAATAGAGTTTTAAAAAGTACAGAAACTTTTTGAAAAACCCTCATATATATCCATAGCAATGAAAACATATGATACACACACACACACACACACACAAATATGTGACTTTCTAGAATTAAAACATTCATCACAAAAAGTGAACTAAATATCCAGTTAAGAATCCATTTGAGGATGGCATCTACATGCTACCCATTCAAATATTGAAAGAATTGTAAGGTCCTGAAACCATTGCAGGAGGTGAGCACTTTATACCTCCAATGTTGTAATGTGAGTCTTTAGGTGTCAAAGTACAGTAAATCCATTTGCATTGACAGTTTATTAATTTCCAAGATGTATGGGAATAATTGAAAAGGTGTGTATCAGCTAATAATTAAAAAGAGTTTCAATATAACATGTATCTGTATAATAACCTTCTTCCCAAAAGAAGCGACTGCAGGACATTGCCAAAATGGGCATTTAAGGGAGGTAATAGCTGCATTACAAATTAGAGAATTCCTTTTAAAAGTAATATAGTATTGTCTATTATATATGAAACAAACATTTTTCTGAATAGAACACTGAAAGATCCATAAATGTGGCAGGTATAGCTGTCAAAGCAAGACTCCACTGATTAGGCAAAGGAGACAATCCAATTTCTGTTTAATTCCTGTTTATTACATACTTCACAGATTATATTGATTCATATTTGGAGACATGGATCATGGGACTTTTTGCTTGACCATCAGAGCAACAGAGGCTCTGATGCTTTAAAAGTGGCTGGGCCGATCCTAGCAAGACCAAGAGAGCATTTGGATACGTAATGGAGCGCTTATGCCCATATATGCCCTCCCGCCCTCTGAGATCAGCAACAGAGGCCCTCCTCCGGGAACCCTCAGTGAATGAGATTAAGAGGGTGAGTACCTGGAGGAGGGCTTTCTCTGTGGTGGCGCCCCAATTATGGAATGCGCTCCTCAGAGAGGTCCGCCTGGTGCTGTTGTTATTTGTTTTTCGGCGCCAGGCAAAGACCTTTTTATTTAAATAGTACTTTAATTGTTAATCTGTTTATTTATTTTATAGGGTTTTGCCAAGATGCACCGGGGGGGGGGGGGTGGAAAGGTTTTAAATGAATCTGTATAATTTTATTGTTGTGAGCTGCCCTGAGGCTTTGTTGCGATGGGGCGGCATAGAAATGTTTTAATAAATAAATAAATAAATAAATAAAACAAATTTGTAGACTAGTGTTGGGACTCTTCATGCAGTCCAAAGGTACTGCTCTCTTCTAGGGTTCAGCTCTAAAAGCAAATGGTTTTGCAAGCTGGAAGCAAGCTCTGGCTGTGCAGTGTTGATTGGTTGTTTGAGCAGGACATCACCAGGAGCTCTTCCTTTCTCCCCAGTCTTGCATTTTTCACACTGCTCTTTTTAAAAAATAATGAGGTGCTTAAAATTAATAAGGTGACAATAAGGTTTCATATGGTCCCATGGCTAAGGGGATTTCTGAAAGATTTCCTTTTCTGTCGTGTCTTTCTTCAGACATATAAAAAACCTATTGCCCTCCCACCCCTTGAAATCTGTGGTGGAGGCCCTACTCTGGGAACCGTCCTTGAAGGAGTTTAGGAGGGAGGGTACCTGAAGGAAGGCCTTCCCTGTGGTGACTATGGAATACGTTCCCCAGAGAGGTTCGCCTGGCACCGATGTTATATTCTTTTCAGCATCAGGCAAAACCCTTCTTATTTTCCTGTCATTTTAATGTTTAATTGATTTTAATTGGGGTTTTAGTATATTATGGTCAGATACTGTGGGGCTGTTCTAGTCTATTTATTTACTGTAAACCATCCCAAGACGTTCTGTAGGGGATAGGATAGAAAAGGTTTTAATAAATAAATAAAGCACCAGTCTATCTTCTAGGAGCACTAGAGTGTTGTTGAAATGTGTAAAGGTAAAGGTAAAGGTTTCCCCTTGACATTACATCCAGTCATGCCTGACTCTAGGGGGCGGTGCTCATCTCCGTTTCCTGGCCGAGGGAGCCAGCGTTTGTCCACAGACAGTCTCCGTGGTCATGTGGCCGGCATGACTAAACACCGAAGTGCACGGAACGCTGTTACCTGCCCACCGAAGTGGTACCTTTTTATCTACTTGCATTTGCATGCTTTTGAACTGCAAGGTTGGCAGGAGCTGGGACGGAGCAACGGGAACTCACCCCATTGTGCAGATTCGAACTGGCGACTTTTCGATCTACCAGCCCAGCAGCACAGCGGTTTAAACCACTGTGCCACCTGCAGCCCCTGTGGTGGAGGGTGGGGCACTCTAAATTAAATATTACTGCATGTAGGCATGAATTGCCTTTGCTCGGCAATGAAACACTTCAGCAGCAATTTATAGCCTTTGAAATATCACTAACAGCAGAGATGCAGTAGGAGTGGATGTTAAAAAGAGAGCACATAGCAAAGCTACTGCAAGACTACTCAGAACAAAATCATTTTGACAGACTTTATAGCAGGGGGCAGAGAACTCAGGGCAGTTCAGCTCAGCCCAGGGGGCTTTCCTCAGAGGCAGGTGACCCTCTGGTGTGTCTGCTGTGAGGGTCTGTGTGAAATGTGGTACAATTCCCCTTCTCTGGTAGAACCTATTTGGGACGTGGGGTAGAGCCGAGAGGCACACCAAAGCTGCCCCTTCCATTCATTCTGGCCAAGAACCTATGTTTGATTTTGGGCAGTGTGTGTGTCAAAGCAGGGTCACCCCATATGTTGTTCTCCCCTCCTTTTTGGCCTGCAGAATTTCATCCAGTCACAAACCAGATGTGTGCAGTACTGGATTGGACTCAGTGATAAGAACGTTGAAGGGCAATGGAAATGGATTGATGGCACAGATTACAGCACCAGCTACTAGTAAGAGAGGCCTATGAACAGGGGACACTTCAAGCCATAGGCAGGGCATCTGCTGTTCATTTGTAGGTGCTTCACAAAATTTCAGGCTGCCATTCAGGGGAGGCAGCAAAACCAGGCCCTTCACACAGTCCCTGTCTGAAGCAGATTAAGCCTCCCAATCTAATCTGAAATCCAACATTTCGGAAAATGCAAGGACTTTGCTAGCAAGTCAGCAACATCCAGGACTTTGCTAGCAAGTCAGCAACATCCACAAATAATAACAGTGTTATTTGTGAGAAGCAGGGTAGGGGAGGCATGTGCAGTGTGTGAGGGGGAGGCAGTGAGAAGTATGTGGGGCTGTCATGAAGCCATAAGCATCCTTCCTCTTCTTTTCTTTAATGGTGGAGCATTTCCATATGAACTGCATTCATCCTTTGTGCCAATAAGTTCTGCCCCATTTTAAAGCTTGAGATGCCTCCCCTGAAGCTTTGTTCTGGGCAGTAGGAGCTTTATGCCAAAATCTGCTGGTCTTTCAGGTCCTGCCCGCTTTTTGCTCTTAGGCTCCACCCCCCCCCCATGGGGACCCCTCCTCAGAGACCTTCTCCAAAATGGAATGGGGTCCCCGGGCAGGAAAAGGTTCGATCCTCCCACCACAGGGGACTGGCTGGCTGTGCTTGAGGGCAGGAGGGAATGTGGTTGGATGTGGGTGATTCCTTGTTCAGCATTCCTGGGTATGACTTGATTGCCCTTCTCATTTAGGAAATGGAGGAAAGGTGAGCCCAATGACAAGAACAGTGCAGAAGACTGTGTCGAGATCTCTTCTGCAGGGGAATGGAATGACATGTACCGTAATACCACAATGTGTGTGAGAAACCTTTGCCTTCCTGGCAGAGAGGGAGAAGAACCTCCATGCACTTTCACAAATCATGAAGAATCACAAAGAACAGCCATTTCTTCAGGTTGCACATACAGATGCAAGAGAAATGAAGCATGTTGTTTTACTGCTCTCAAATTAAAATGTTTCTGTCTCTGAACAATTGCTTCCCTTTGTAAATATTTCAATAAACTGGCTCTGGATTGGGTTATAATTGTTCAGTGAAACCAGCATACATACTGATGGGCAAAGTGCTGTTCAAATATGCGTGTTTGGCTGCGTATTGCTACTAAATTCTGTCTGAAAACGTTACTCACTGAACTAGAAGCTCTTTCTCTGTTTAGTCTGGGACATAATGGGAAACTCTCTCTAAGTACTCAGTGTGGTGGGGAATACACTCTCCACTGGCTTAGAGACTTTTTCATCTTTGCTATTCAGAATATTCTAAATTTGAGCCTTGGTTGAAAAAATAGATGTCAGCAGCAAGGAGCTAGTTCAAATCCAGCCCTGTAAAGCCATCTTTGCAAATGGGTTCCCTGTTTGTCCAGATGCCCATGGATTGAATAGGACAACTCTGTTATTTTTAACTCTGCTAGTTTTTCCCTCAGTTGGCATAGTTTTATCTGTTTAAAGTTTTTAAGGTGTTGCATAGTGACATGTTTTGATATTAATTTTTTCCCCTAACATTCTAACATTTTGTGGCCTCTAAATTTTAGGCTATGTTTTGATGTACCCGTATTTTGTATTTTGAAAATGGTTGTGAACTTCTCAGAGAACTTTATTGGGAAGCACGGAATAAAATAATGAAATAAAAGTTTGACATCTCAAGGAAATGCCCCCTGTCAGAAAATGGTATGTTCCAGCATTATGCTCAGTTGGTCTACCTCAACCACTTTTGTTATTCATCCCTTGGTCCATCTTTTCCTTTCCAAGAAATCTCTGTGAGTGACATCATTGGCATCCCTCAGTGAGGAGAGAGAGTTCATGATTCTTATGTTTGCTTCCTCTTCACTTTGCTTTGGAAACAAATAATTGGTGCAAAGTTCTGATTCCATCTAATTTCAAAAATATTTTTGAATGAAAACATCCAAGAAGGAACTGCTCTGTATCATTGTTTCCAGAACGAGCAATATTGTCCATGTCCTGTGATACAGCCTTTTTGTACTGATCCTTGCAGAGCCCAAACTACATCATTCACACACAAGAGAGCAGATTAGAGGTACCTCAATATTAACCAAAAATACATAAATAGAAAGAAAATGAGGGCTACGAGTGGAAGATGCTGTTATCCCGTGAGCCTCTAGCAAAATTCTGACTGTCTGATGGAAGCCTCATTTGGAAACACCCTAAACCTCCGGGAGCTAATAGCATAATTAATTGGGAGTGCATAACTGAGGGAGGGGGAAATTCGCATACATCTCACCTTTTTGTCCTGGTAAATTTTCTTGAGAATTCTCTCCCACCAATCCAACCAAGTTAATGCATCTGTACTAGTCTCAGAAAGTTTATTTATTTATTTAAAGTTTTTACATGCATGCCAATACTAACATCTCTGTACAGTTTACAAAAAACAAAACAACCACATACCACAAACAACACACAACACACTGCATCCAACATTAATGATAAAATCAAAGATCGAACCAATTAACTGTTAAAATATTGGGAAAATAAAAAGATCTTTGCCTGACTGAAAAAAATAAAGCGATGACACCAGGTGAACCTCCCTGGGGAGCATGTTCCAAAGTCGGGGTGCCACCAAAAAGTCCTTTCTCTAGGTAGCTACCCTCCTAATTTCCTTCAGAGAGGGCTCCCGGAGAAGGAGCTCTGCCTCAGATAGCAAGTTCTACATAAACCAAGCTTACCAATCGAATGACATTTGCCAACTGCGGATTTCACATGGCGATTTAAATGGAGTGAGCTCATTTTACTGCTTCTTGCACAGAAATCCAGATTGCCATTTGCTCTCTTTGAAAAAGCTTGGGTTGCACCCAAGGGTGTGGCAAGGTGTGTGCCCATTTCCCCAAATGTATTTCCCTGGCCCCTCAATGTATTCTTGGGTGTTCTGAGTGTCCTTCAGCGTAAAATTTTAAGGATAATTAATTGCATGGATTAGTGGCAGTTTTTCTGCAGGAGAAATAGAGAGAAAAGTGGGATGGGGAGAGAGATTTTGGATAGAACAGCAAGAGGCGGCAACTTCATTGTACCTGCAATGGAAATACAGATTTAGGATGCTCTAAGGTGGGTGCAGACACATGAGTTAATGAATGTATTTGAGATGATTAGAATGAGAAATAAATTGCCTGTCTTCACCTTCTCTGACACTGAATTAGAACCTAGGAATTATTTCTAATTTTGCACACATACATTGGAATAAGTCAATTTCTGCAGCCTCATGGGTCTGCACCCCAGTTCTTCACCAAGTTGTGATGCCTAGGCATCTGGATGCCCATGAAAGCATTTGCAAGTCTGGCTTGAAGGGCTTGATTTGCGCCAGGGCTCACCTCTGCTTCCAAGGTGTTTTCCTAGTCCTGGCTGGACTTAGCAATATATTGAATAGCAATAGATGGAAATGTATCTGAGCTACTGCAGAGTTCATTTCCCCTACGACTGAGGTTGAGTTTCCCACACATCCCAGACTAAACACTTCTAGTTTAGAAGGTAAAGGTTCCAGACAGACTTGAGCTTTCAGAAAGACACACACACACACACACAGAGAGAGAGAGAGAGAGAGAGAGAGAGAGAGAGAGAGAGAGAGAGAGAGAGAGGGAGAGGATTAAGAACTGTCAATTCATGTGATAGCCCTGGAAAAGTGAATTTATCTGGATTTCACCAATGCAAAAAGGTGGTTAGGTGAAGTCAGCCTCAGGGCTACCCAGCCCAGAGTGGGTTTATTACAAATGTTTACTTAGGGGCAGGGTTCTTTTTCTGTACATTGCTAACAAGCAGAGTTTAAGATCAGGGGTTTGATTTGGTTTGGTTTTTAACTATAGCATTATTCCAACTGTGCAGAGAGTTCTTCCATTCCAAAGCAGCCAGTTCGAAGAAATGTGTGGCCTCTGGAGAGAGGGCCAGTCTTTGTGCTTCTGTCCTAATTTGTTGGTACACAGAAGTTCTTTTCTTTGTCTTCCATTGATGCATTTTCAGGAAGGCAAAGGTTTCTCACAAATATAGAAACTTTGGTAGTTGCACTGTACATCATTCCATTCCCCCGCAGTGTGGATCTGGGCACAATCTTCTCCATGATCACCGTGGTCATTGGGTTCGCCACTCTTCCATTTCCTAAATGAGAAGGGCAACCAAGTCATGCCCAGGAATGCTGAACAAGGGATCACCCCTCCCCCTCCCGACCCTCCAACCACATTACCTTCGGCCCTCAAGCACAGCCAGCCAGTCCCCTGTGGTGGGAGGATTGAATCTCTTCCTGCCTGGGGACCCATTCCATTTTGGAGAAGGTCTCCGAGGAGGGGTCCCCGTGGGGGGTGGGTGGAGCCCAAGACCAAAAAGGGGACAGGATCTGAAATACCAGCAGATTTTGGCTTAAAGCTCCTGCTGCCCAGAACAAAGCTTTAGGGGAGGCATCTCAAGCTTTGAAATGGGGCAGAACTTACTGGCATAAAGAACGAATGCAGTTCATATGGAAATGCTTCACCATTAAAGAAAAGAAGAGGAAGGATGATTATGGCTTCATGGCAGCCCCACATACTTCTCACTGCTCCCCCACACACTGCACATGCCCCCCTCCCCCCACAAAGAACACTGGATGTTGCTGGCTTGCTAGCAAAGTCGTTTGATTTCAGATTAAATTGGGAGGCTTAATCTGTTTCAAATGGGGAGTGGTTTTGCTGCCTCTCCTGAATGGCAGCTTGAACGTTTGTCAAGCACCTACAGATGGATGGCAGACGCCTGCCTTTGCCTCGATAGGTACTCTGTTCATAGGGCTCTCTTACTTGTAGCTGGTTCTGTAATCAGTACCATCAATCCATTTCCACTCCCCTTCAATGTTCACATCACTGAGTCCGATCCAGTAGCGTTCATCTCTGGTTTGTGACTGGATGAAATTCTGCAGGCCAGAAAAAAGGGGAGAACAGCAGATGGGGTGACCTTGCTGTTATACACACACACCAAAACCATAAACGAGTTATTGGCCAGAATGAATGGAAGGGGCAGCTTTGGTGTGCCTTTTGGCTCATGTGCTCCACCCCACACCCCTGGATCAGAGAAGGGGAATTGCTCCACATACCAGAGAAGTATTGCTCCACATACCAGAGAAGGGGAATTGCTCCACATTTCACTCAGACCCTCACAGCAGAGTCTCCAGAGGGTTCTCTGTCTCTGAGAAAGCTCCCCCAACCTGAGCTGCTGCTCTGATCTTGTTTCCCTCTTGTAAGGAGGTGCATGTGGCAGTGAAGCAGGATTGCCAGATCTGCAGGGTCACTACCATATTAGTCAGGGGGTTGGAACATCAGGTACACTCTCTGTTATGTGCTACTACTGGTGCTCCATACAAGGAAAGTGTAGCTGGAGAGGTAATTGCCCCCCAGGGGAAAAACAGAGACATCCTAACCATGTAGATGCTGCCAATATTGCTCAGCACTGTTGCCTGTAGCAGGCATGGGTTCCTCTGGGCCATGTAGCCCATAGCGCTTCTCTACCCAATTAGCATGCCCCTTCCCAGGACCCTTCCATTTTTTGCCTTTTTCCATGCTCTAGCATAAAAAAGTGTCACGAAGCAGCTCACCTCCCAGTGTTGCAATTCTAAGCAATGGGCTTTCTGTATATAAAATACATACAAGGGAGCATTTGTGCATCAAGCTATGCAGTGACGTGTTACAAGTAACAGCCATCAAGCAGTCAGTTCATTTTGCATCGGAGAAAACCAGTTACCCAATCCAGACAGAGAGAAAGCTGAAGCCAAACCATTGGGAAATTGTTACAGCACTCCTGTTGAGATAAGGCTTGCTAGCAAAGCCCTGCCTTCAAGGGAGATCCGTTCCCCAAGGAGTCCTTTGGTCAGCCAGCCACCACCATCCCACTCTGTGTTGCTCTCCTATCCTTATTTGATGTCCCTCTCAGGAACTTCTAAGGCTTGGACCCTTTATTTATGTATGTATGTATGTATGTATGTATTTATTTATAACTTTGGTATATTGTCCCATCACTGATGTCTCGGGCGGTTAACAATAACAGCAGTAAAATAAGAAAAAAAAATGTAAAAGTTGCACTGCATCCAATAAATATAAAACCACAAAGGAAGATACTTAGCAATTAAAATAGTGGGAAAATAAAAGGGTCTTCACCTGATGCCAAAAAGAATATAACTTTGGCAGCAGGCAAACCTCTCTGGGGAGTGTGTTCCACAATCGGGATGCCACAGCAGAGAAGGCGGTCCTCTGGGTAGCCACCCTCCTGATCTCTTTCAGGGAGGGCTCCAGAAGCAGGATCTCTGCCTCAGATCTCAGGTGGTGGGAGGGCACATAGGGCGCAGCCTTCTTCTTGTCTCTGCCCTGGCACACCATTCCTAGTTTTGGCACTGCCAGTCGAACTAGCTGTAGCCTTCTACACTACCTCCCACTGCAGTGGCCTTGTGGTTGCATCTGCCTTGGCCCCAATTTCCCCTCTTCTTCAGATTCAAACTCAAATCCCAGAGGATTTTAAAGAGCCTCTGCAGAGTTGCTGGATGCAAGCCTTACCAAAAAGGGCTCCTTTCCTTATTGCCCAGTATGGAAAGAGAATGACTGATTTGGAGAGTGAAAACAGTCTTACTCAACAGTCTTACAGTGGGTGAGTTCTGAAAGGGTAATTCTGGCCACAATCCCATGTATGTGTATCGGTTAAGCATTTATATCTCCTTCCTAATATTATTTGTGGGGGAATAGGCTGATATACAGTGGAAGTGACAAATAGATTTAAGGAATTAGATCTGATAGACAGAGTGCCTGAAGAACTATGGATGGAGGTTCACAATATTGTACAGGAGGTAGCAACTAAAAGCATCCCAAAGAAAAAGAAATGAAAGAAAGCAAAATGGCTGACTGAGGAAGCTTTACAAATAGCTGAGGAAAGAAGGGAAGCAAAAGGCAAGGGAGAAAGAGAAAGATACACCCAATTGAAGGCAGAATTCCAAAGAATAGCTAGAAGAGATAAGAATGCCTTCTTAAATGAACAGTGCAAAGAAATAGAAGAAAACAATAGAATAGGGAGGACCAGAGATCTCTTCAAGAAAATTGGAGATATGAAGGGAACATTTCATGCAAAGATGGGCATGATAAAGGACCAAAATGGCAGGGACCTAACAGAGGCAGAAGAGATTAAGAAGAGGTGGCAAGATTACACAGAACAACTATACAAGAAAGAGCTTAACATCCCTGATAACCACGATGGGGTGGTCACTGACCTCGAGCCAGACATCCTGGAATGTGAAGTCAAATGGGCCTTAGGAAGTCTGAGCAACAACAAAGCTAGTGGAGGTGACAGCATTCCAGCTGAGCTATTCAAAATCTTAAAAGACGATGCAGTAAAAGTGCTACACTCAATATGCGAGCAAATTTGGAAAGCTCAACAGTGGCCACAGGATTGGAAATGGTCAGTTTACATTCCGATCCCAAAGAAGAGCAATGCCAAAGAATGTTCAAACTAGCACATCATTGCACTCATTTCACATGCTAGCAAAGTGATGCTCAAAATCCTACAAGCTAGACTCCAGCAGTATGTGGACCGAGAACTACCAGAAGTACAGGCAGGATTTTGAAGAGGGAGAGGAACTAGAGATCAAATTGCCAACATACGCTGGATCATGGAGAAAGCTAGGGAGTTCCAGAAAAACATCTACTTCTGCTTCATTGACTATTCCAAAGCCTTTGATTGTGTGGATCACAACAAATTGTGGCAAGTTCTTAAAGAGATGGGAAAACCTGACCATCTTATTTGTCTCCTGAGAAACCTATGTGCGAGTCAAGAAGCAACAGTGAGAACTGGGCACAGAACCACTGATTGGTTCAAAATTGAGAAAGGAGTTTGGCACTGCTGTATACTGTTGCCCTGCCTATTTAACTTATATGCAGAGCACATCATGAGAAAGGCGGGGCTAAATGAATCACTAGTTGGATTTAAGATTGCTGGGAGAAAGATCAACAACCTCAGATATGCAGATGATATCACTCTCATGGCAGAAAGTGAAGAGGGACTAAAGAGCCTCTTGATGTGGGTGAAGGAGGAGAGTGCAAAAGTTGGCCTGAAACTCAACATTAACAAAACTAGGATCATGGCATCCAGTCCTCTCACTTACATACAAACATAGAAACATAGAAACAGAGTGAGTGAGAAGGGGTCTCCCGGGCCATCTACTCTGACCTCTGGCACCAGCCAGCTCTGCTCACGACATGCCCACAATGTGGGCGTCCAGCCTATCCTTGAACACCGGCACCGATGGGGCCTCAACGACCTCCCGTGGAAGCCCATTCCACACCCTCGGGGTCCTGACTATCAGGAAGTGCTTCCTGGCATCCAAATGGAACCTGGGTTCCCTGAGCTTTGCTCCCTTGGAACGCGTCCTGCCTTCCTCTGCAGGGGAGAACAGGTCTCTACCCACCTCCATGTGACACCCCCTCACATACCTGCATATCGCCAACAGATCCCCTCTGAGTCTCCTCTTCTCCAGGCTGAAGAGACCCAGTTCCCTCAGACTCGCCTCATACGGCATCCCCTGCAAACCGGCTACCATCCTTGTGGCCCTACGCTGCACTGACTCCAACCTGGCTATATCCTTTCTGTAATGAGGGGCCCAAAACTGAACTCCAGTTGCAGGCGCACCAGAGTTGTGTAGAGTGGTAGTAGTACCTCTCTTGATCTAGAAGCCATACTTCTGGCTATGCAACCAAGGGTGGCGTTCGCCCTCTTGACCACCGCATCACACTGCTGACTCATATTTAGCCTGCAGTCAACCAGTACCCCAAGGTCCCTTTCACAAGTGCTGCTCTCCAGCCACTTGTCCCCTAACCTGTACTTATGACACCTATTCCTATGCCCCAAGTGCAAGACCTTGCACTTATCCACACAGAACGCCATCCTGTTGTCTCCTGCCCACTTCCATAGTCTGTCCAGATCCTTTTGGATCTGGAGTACCTGCTCCTCAGTTGTGGCCACTGCTCCAGTTTTAGTGTCGTCTGCAAATTTGATCAGCAGACTGTTCACCCCTTCTTGCATGTTGTTAATAAAAAGATTAAACAGGATCAGCCCCAGGACAGAGCCCTGGGGGACCCCGCTAGTCACTGGCCACCATCCCGATGATTCCCCGCTAATGGTTACCCTCTGCTTTTGGTCAGTCAACCATGCCCTAATCCACCGGACAGTGCTTTGGTGTATCCCAAAACCCCTCAGTTTCTCCACCAGGATTTCATGGGGCACTTTGTCAAAGGCCTTGCTGAAATCCAGGTATACCACATCCACTGCATCCCCTCCATCTAGCCATCTCAAAACCTTGTCATAGAATTCCACAGGATTTGTCTGGCAGGACCTGTTTTTGCGGAAGCCATGTTGTGTGGCTGTCAGCCTCCCTTCCCTATCTAGCATCACTAGATCTCTATTATGAGCCTTTCCATTGTTTTTCCTACAATGGACGTAAGACTCACCGGTCTATAATTCCCCATGTCCTTTCTACTACCCTTTTTGAAAATTGGGACCACTGATGCCACCCTGCAGTCCTCTGGAACTTCACCCGTTCTCCACGAGGTCTCAAAAATGGAGGCCAGAGGGTGTGAGAGAACCCCTGCCAACTCTCTAAGTACGCTCGGGTGTAACCCATCAGGGCCTGGTGCCTTTGTAATGTCCAATGCCCTGAGGAGCCCCTCGACTTCAAGGGGGGTGACTCTAATCTGTGCACCTAAGTCCCCAGCCTCATCTAATCTCCTATGAGGATCTCCCCCGTCCTGCTTTGGGGAGAACACAAGAGGCAAAATAGTCATTTAGCATCTGTGCCTGTTCCCTCCTATCAGTCACTGGGTCTCCTTCCTCCTTGTTTACTGGTCCCACCACTTGTCTCCCCTTCCTTTTCCTATTTACATGCTGAAAGAAACCCTTTTTGTTGCTCTTGATATTCTTGGCAAGTCTCAGCTCATAATCAGCCTTAGCCTTGCGAAGAATCCTTCTGCAACGTGCGCCCTCCTCCCGGTATACCCTTTTGTCTATTTCCGCCAGTACCCATTTCCTACAGAGGCTCCTCTTTCATCTAATCCCTCTAACCACCTCCTTTCGCATCCATGGCAGCACTCTCCTCTGCCTCCCCACCTTACTGACTAGAGGTATCGTCAAGGCTTGCGCCTCCAAAACCTCCCTTTTGAGTGCCATCCACCCCTCCTCAACTCGCTTACCTTCCAGTAACCTATCCCAGGAGACTTTCCCCAGTCTGGCCTTCAGTTGGCCAAAGTTGGCCCTCTTGAAGTCCCAGCTTCTAGTGCTCACCCTGCTGCACGTCCCCAGTCCCCTGATCTCAAAGCAAAGGATGGAGTGATCACTTGCATCCAGAACTCCCCTAATCTGTACTTCATCTATCAGCTCCTCCCTATTGGTCAAGACCAAGTCAAGGATTTCCCCCCCCCCCCTTGTTGCCTCTTGGACCCTCTGTGAAAAACCCTCCCTCTATAGCTTCTAGGAAGTGACGTGACCTGGCTGTCACCGCCGAGTGAGTCTCCCAAGTAATATCCGGGAGATTGAAATCTCCCATAATTACTGTGTCTCTCCCCCGAGATATCCTTAGAATCTGGCCTGTCAGGACATCATCCAGGGTCTCAAGTTGACCTGGTGTGCGATAACTGCCCACTGTCAAGTCTCTTTCCCTGTCAAAACCCCTAAGTTTCACCCAAACTGCCTCTACCGAATCCCCATCTGTGCTGCATCCTATCTCACTGCATCCTATCCCTTCCCTGATGTATAAAGCCATACCCCCACCTCTCTTTCCCTTCCTGTCCTTTTTAAAAAGGTGATACCCTTCTATGTTCACATTCCAGACTTGCTTTTCATCCCACCAAGTTTCTGTGATTCCCACCAGATCATACCCTCCTATTCCCAGGAGAGCGTCAATCTCTTCCTGCTTATCATCCATGCTCTTAGCATTGGTGTACATGCACCTCAACTCCCTCCCACCGCTTCCTTTCCTTGGAGTTCTCAGCCTCCTCCTTCCTCCCATCCTCCCTGGTACCTGGCCCCTCTCTGTAGGAGTCCTGTCAGTCCCTGCAGTACATCTAAAACCCTGGTCCCAGAGCCTTGATCCTCCCCGCACCCTTGTCCAGTGCAGACACGTTACTGGGGGGCCTGAACCCCTCCCCCCCCGGCTCAGTTTAACGTCTTCCTGATGAAGCTCGCTAGAACATCTCCAAAGGACCTTTTCCCCATCCTCGTGAGGTGCAACTCATCCCTTGCCTGAAGTCCATTGGCAAGAAACCGAGTGCCGTGGTCGAGGAACCTGAACCATTCCTTCTGACACCACACCCTAAGCCAGTCATTCACCTCGGAGGCCCTCCTTTCCCTTCCTGGCCCAAATCCCCGGACAGGTAAGATTGACGAGAAGGCCGCTTGGGCCTTCAGCTCCCTGAGTTTCTTCCCCAAGGCCTCAAAGTCCCTGGTGATCCCGACCACCCCCTGCCTGGCCACGTCGTTTGTGTCCACATGGATCACCAGGAGCGGCTGGTGACAAGATGCTCCACTATGTCCTTTATGTGCTGGATGCGTGCACCCGGCAGGCAGCAAACCTCCCTTGTCTCCAGGTTGGGGCGGCACACTGCCACCTCAGTGCCCCTCAGCAGGGAGTCCCCAACAACAATCACCTGCCACCATACCTTCCCGGTGCTGGTGGGCGGCCGTGCCCTTGCCCTCGCCTCTCCTGCAGCGGCCCCCTTGCCGCCTGACGTCCCAGGTTGGGGGTCCTGCTGGTCCCCCGAGGCCTCATCAGCCCCAGCCTCCCCAAGCAGAGAGAACCTGTTTCCCAGCTCCAGATTGGTGTCAGGAGAAGGAAGAGGCCGTGCTGGCCTCCTCCTCCTGTGAGTGACATACCTCCATGTCTCCACAGCTGCTCCTCCCGTGGTCTCTCCCTCAACCCTCTGTCCAGAGGGGGGCTGCTCTGGGGGGGGGGCCCTGGAGAGCTCTCTTGGCCCTCAGGCACCTCACCTCCTCTTCTAGCAGGGTCACCATCTTGCACCGAGGGCAAGTGTATCCCTGCCTCTCCTGGGGGAGAAGGGTGAACATGTCGCAGCTCTCACAGCGGACAGCAACACCCGTGACTCCCGCCAAGGCCATCTCCTGGTCTGCCATCGGTATCCCTTCTGGGACCTTACCTTGGTCCCCTGCCTTGTTAGTCCTGCAGTTCCTCTCACTCGCCCAGTTCTCCCAGACAAATACTCACTCGCACACACATACAAGGATAAAATAAACTTAAATTTGAATTGGAAGAAAAACAAAGCAAAGCACAGCACAGCACAAACAAACAATCAAACCTCTGTGTCTCAGGGAAGGGAGTCTCTGGACAGCCCGGGCCTCAGCTAAGGGACGCAGACAAGGGACGCAGGACGCACTTCCTGGCAAATAGATGGGAAAGAAATGGAGGTAGTGACAGATTTATTTTCCTGGGCTCCAAGATCACCATAGATGGGGACTGCAGCCAAGAAATTAAAAGACGCTTGCTCCTGGGGAGGAAAGCTATGGTAAATCTAGACAGCATACTAAAAAGCAGAGACATCACCCTGCCAACAAAAGTGTGCATAGTCAAGGCTATGGTTTTCCCAGTTGCAATGTATGGCTGTGAAAGCTGGACCATAAGGAAGGCTGAGCGCAAAAGGATTGAGACCTTTGAGTTGTGGTGCTGGAGGAGACTCCTGCAAGTCCCTTGGACCGCAAGGCAATCAAACCGGTCAGTCCTAGAGGAGATCAACCCTGACTGCTCTTTAGAAGGCCAGATTCTGAAGATGAAACTCAAATACTTTGGCCACCTCATGAGAAGGAAGGACTCCCTGGAGAAGAGTCTACTGCTGGGAACAATAGATGACAAAAGAAGAAGGGGACAGCAGAGGATGAGGTGGCTAGATGGAGTCACTGGGGCGGTTGGTGTGAGCGTGAGTGGACTCCAGGGGATGGTGGAGGACAGGAAGGCCTGGAGGAATGTTGTCCATGGGGTCGCGATGGATCGGACACGACTTCGCGACTAACAACAACAACAACAAGGCTGATAGGGGGATGATTCACTCTTTGCTTGCAATGCCCTTCCATATGTTCCATATGTCAGGAGAGCTGAGGGTGAAGGGGAGGGTTTTTACATTGGCCTTTGTGTCTTCTACTGGAAATTAGATCCCCATTCTTTGTTTAGTGCTAAGCAAGCTGTTAAAGCAATTTTGTTCATCTAACATTATAGTAGCTTTGCTCAGGTGCTCTCTTTTTAAGATCTTCTCTTGTTCTTAATTCTATTTAGGATTAAAGACAACACATACATTTATCCACATATTTATGAATAATATTTACTTAAGAGCTCCCCCTGTCCCCGGCCATATCTCTCAACACACACACACACACACACACACAGAGAGAGAGAGAGGAGAGAGAGAGAGAGAGAGAGTCATGATTCCTTCCAGCCTCTTTACCTGTTTGGGCTCATCATGAATGACAACCAGTTTTGAGTTCCGTTCTTCACAAAGGGATTGAGCTGTATGCCAATTCACCTTCTGGATGCCAAAGTAGTAGCACCCGCCATCATAGTATTCCCATTCCCTGCTTCTGGAACCACATGGGTAGACTAGGAAGGAAGAAAGGAAGGAAGGCTTGTTACGAAAATCCTAGTGTCTCCTTCATAGAAAAGGAGGTCTTTGACACTCTATTAGAGGTTGGCTACATTTGTGAGTGAAAGTCTCTTGGGAGCTCTTCTAAATAAGGTTCCTGGTCACACACTCATGCTCAGAACACTCAAGAGGTATGTTTGGCCTGCTGTGGAAAAGCAAAATGGGAATGTTCGTTGTCTTGTATGGTGAAGAGGTCATTAGTGGAGATGTGTCTAGTTCTCAGAAATGGAGTGGGAGGAATGAAAAGGTACGTGTTACTATGTGCAGTTAGTTATCTTCAGTCTAACTGAAGATTTGCACTTACCATCAATGATACCAAATACAGCATCAAGTATAATGTAGTTAACAAGCTGAGCGAATGGGCATCAGAAAAGTCATGTGTGCCCCAACTTTGCTGAATCACACTCTGAGTGGAAGAAATTGGCTCTTGCTCCTGATTAGGTGGATTCATTGCTGGCATTCATTTCTCAGTTGATCCTCAGGATAGGGACTTAGATCTTCTCTAGCTGGAGTCTGACTCTGCTCCCCTGCTCTTGATCAGCTGCAGAGAACTTTTTGCTGAGCTGTCAACCATTATTCTGGTGTATCTGCAGAAGCACAGTGCTCTGCACATGGCACAGCTTGATTCTATATGCTGCAAACTCAGCTGAGCCAAAGAGAACAGAGTGCTGTGGTTCAAACCTGCCTAGCAGATACTGTTTTGGATAGGGAAGGGTTGCTTTCTAAAGCCAGGCATGGGCAGACTTGGTTGTCAGCACGTGTTGCTATGTGCCATCAAGTCATCTCTGATGTATAGCAACCCTGTGGATGACAGCCCTGCTTAGCTGTTCCAAACTCAAGACTGTAGTCTTTTATGGAATCCCTCCATCTCATTGTTGGCCTTCCTTTTCTTCTTCTGCTTTTGACTTTCCCCAGCATGATTCTCTTTTCCTATGAGCTCTGCCATCTCATGATGTGGCCAAAGTATGACAGTTGCTTCTAGGGAAAACTCTGGCACCAACACTGTGTTTCAATGCATCCATTTTCTTCCTGGCAGCTTTCTTCAATTCAGCTTTCAGACACATACACAGTGATCAGGAAGAGTGTGGATGACGTTGGCCTTGGTCCCCAGTAAAACATCCTTACTCTTGATGATATTTTCTAGTTCCTTCATTGCTACCCTTCCAAGTCTCAGCCTTCTTCCATTTCTTGGCTACACTCTCCATTTGAATTGATGACTGAGCCAAGGTATGCAAAATCTTTGTCCGTTTCAATTTCTTCTTTGTTAACAGTAAAGTTCTGTGGGGATATACTTGCCTTGTAAAGAGCCAGTCTGGACCACCTCTGTTCCAGAGAATGACCACTAGAGAAATCCACCAAATTTAGTACTGATTTATTGCTCGCAGAAATGGATAGAAATGCACAGCTACATTTTGAAGAGACACTTACATTCCTTGCTTCTCTGAAGCTGATTATGCAATTTGGTCACTTCAGAGGGAAGCCTTCCTCCTAAAATTGGAAGAAGGGAGACAAGCACACACCATCTCAGAGGCTTAGACATGACAAAAGGCCACACATAAGTTCAAAGAAGGCTTCTTCTTGTTGCTCATTGTTACTATCTCCCCAACAACCCCATCTCTGGGCAGCTTGGAGCCAGGTCCGTTAGTTTTTCCATGCTGTCAGCATTCAGTATCCCCCAGTAGTACCACTTGATGCTGAAACCATTCCCTAGTCCAGGGGTGTAGAATTAGGTCCAGTTTGAGGACCACAGCTCTTTTTTCAGAAGCTATTCAAGTCTGCGCCTCAGTGAGGAGTGGGGCTGCCCAGGTAAAAGGTGAAAAGGCACCAAATTTCAGCTTAGGACTCCTAGTGCAGGGGGCTCAGCCTTAGAAGAAGAATTTCTACATTTTAGAATGGGGGATAAAAGTCAGGAAGCCAACAATTGATCAGGGGGCAGAATAAAGGAGGGAACCCAGGGAAAGGGGTGTGGCCACATGGGAAATTCCAGATGGATCAACTGGGATCCTGGGATGGCCAGAGAGGGCTCCTGGGTCCTGGCTCAGTTGCTAGGCATTGAAACTCCCAACATTTTTGAGAATGTGAGTAGAAAGCATTCCCTCCCTCATTTTCCTTGACCCAAAGTAATATAATTGTCTTTCAGACCAGAAAGCATATAATTACCCATGGATAGCGTAATTCCAAACAATATAAAAATCAGGAGGTAAGAGACTGCAAGCAGCAGATAAACCAGCAAAGAGGATTTCTCTTTCCACAGGGGTAGTATGTACCTGTCTTTAGAAAGAAAGAAAGAGAGAAAGAAAAAGAAAGAAAGAAAGAGGGAATGTAGAATTCTGTATTGAATGCCAATGAACACAGCAAGATGATCTGCCTACTACAATGCAGAGAGCATGCACAGTTTGTTTATTTATTATTGCATATATATCTCACCTTTTTTTTCTTTTTTAAAGAACAGAGCAGCTTACAGAATTTCCTCCTGCTGCTTTCAATCTCATCCCTGCAACAACAGCCCTGTGAGGAGGTTGGGCTGATTGTCTGTGACTGGCCCAAAGCCACTCCATTGGCTCCATGGCTGACCGGGGACTAGAACCCAGATCACCTGAGTCCCAGTCCTGCATTCTTAACCACTATACCACCCTTGGCTCTCATATAATAGCATGTACAGCTGGGCATTTTTTCCAAGCTAGTTTGGAAATATGATGCGGTCCTGCAGACAATGGAGCCATGGAGACGGAAAAGTCCAGTATTTGCCCATGGTCCTTTCTTCTACCTGCCCTTCACCAACCACTGTCAGTGGGGCACAGCAGTGACACCTCCTAGATCCACATTTCCTGGCTCAGAAGTACAATGCAGTTTGGCTGCAATATTCATCCCAAATACAAGGTGAGCAGCCTGCGCTTATGGAAGAGGTGCACTCCCAGCTTCATGGATCATTACCGTATTTTCGCTCTATAAGACGCACCTGACCATAAGACGCACCTAGTTTTAGAGGAGGAAAACAAGAAAAAAAATATTCTGAATCAAATGGGCACATAATCACAGGCACATTCCCCATCACTTCCCCATGGGCTGCACATCTGACAGACTTACTGCACACACATATTCGCTCTATAAGACGCACAGACATTTTCCCTTACTTTGAGGGGGGAAAAAGTGAGTCTTATAGAGCAAAAATATGGTAGGTACCTTTTTCCTTTGACTGCTTATTGGTAGAATCTGATCTTTTGTTGTTGCTGCTGTTTTTGTCCTAGTTGCACTAATTGGCATTAGTGCTAATTCAGACTTGCGCAAATGCATGTTCATTAATGAAAATTGATGTATACAAGTGCAAATTAGGTAAAGCAAATCCTGCTCTACAGCTGAAAAACTGGTCCACAGGTCTGTAAAACTGAGGCAGCTGTAAAACTTGCAACCAGCCCCAACACAGTCCACTTTAGGCTCTGTGGGTCAGATTGTTAGAAATTGTATTCATTTATTAAATTATTAATAAAAATTAAATCAAAATATTAAATTAATAAATTAAATCCAAACTCATTTGACTCTGTTGTGGCTTTTTCAACATGCCCCATCTAGAACTTCCCCCCAGTGAAATCAGCCCCCTTCCCAGTCAAGGAGAAAAGCTCCTATATGTTCATTTCAGCAATGGTCCAGCTTCTAGTACTCCTAGAATATCAACTGGTGCTTTTGTGATGCCTGAAGACATCAGAGAAAAAGCGGTTGTGCAGAAATTCCCTAAGCCAGAGGGTCACGTAAAACTAGGGATGTGGAGGAATCCATATGGGGGTCAAGAAACATGGGCTCAGCTCCTGAACTCCAGTCCCATTTGCCATGGCCCTGAGATCCTGCAGAGTGTGCCCAGCGTCTGTAGGCTTCCAGCAGGAATTGAGTGCCACAAGCAGCATCCCTCTTCCACACCACCTACAGTAGCTTTGGTGCTGCTACTTCTGATGTGGAAGAAAATTGCCAGTAGTGCAATCCTCATTCCACAAGTGTTCGTGGATACCCTCTTGGCTCAGTTCACTTTGAAAGACAGGGCCAAGCCTGAAAGGAAGTCAGTGAATACAGCACCCCTACACTATTCTACAAATGTTACATTTGTCTTGGTAGGATTTTCCCAGCCACTTTTAAAGCATCAGATATAATTGCTATTGGAAGCACATACTGAGACTGGTCAAGCAAAGAGTCCCATGATCCATGTCTCTAAATATTAATCAATATAATCTGTAGAGTTTATGATAAGCAGGAAAGAAATAAAAATCAGATCGTCCCCTTTTACCTAAGTGGTGGATTACTGCCTTGACATCTATACCTGCTGCATTTATGCTGCTGCTGCTGCTGCTGCTGATGATGATTATTATTATGCTTTTATATTCCACCCTTCACAATGTCTCAGGGTGGTAATACATTTATATAAATAAATAATATACAACATCCAGATAAAATATAAAATCAATCTTAAAACACTACTAACATTTAAAATAATGGGAAAATAAAAAGGTTTTGGCCTGGTGCCAAAATGAAAAAAGTGTCGGCACCGGGCACACCTTTCTGGGTCTTAGGTTATGTCTTATCCAGAAAAATGTTTGCTTCAAGATCTCTTTAAAAATGGATTGTCTCATTTGTAATGCAGCTATTACCTCCCTTAAACGTATGTTTTGGCAATGTCCTGCAGTTGCTTCTTTTGGGAAGGAGGTCATTATATAGATAAATGCTGTGCTGGAACAGTCTTTTGCTGGAGTATATACACTCTTTTAAATTATTTACCTGCTTCATGGAAATTAATGAACATTAACTAATGAAATTAATGTCAGTGTAAGTGACTTCTCCCAATCTGTTTGACAGCTAAAAGACTCACATTACAACACTGGAAAGATAATTGTTTACCTCCTGTAATACAGTAGCCTATGGAACTAGCTGTGCTTTCAGGAGTTGAATGGGTGGCATATGGATGCCACCTTGAAATGGATACTTACCTGGATATCTGGTATGCTTTTCTTGTAGTTTATGCTTATACAGGGAAATGTTGTAGTTCCCTATATATAGACTTCATATATATTCATTGCTATGAATATGCGGCTGGGAACAATAGATGGCAAAGAAGAAGGGGACGGCAGAGGATGAGGTGGCTGGATGGAGTCACTGAGGTGGTTGGTGTGAGCTTGAGTGGACTCCGGGGGATGGTGGGGACAGGAGGGCCTGGAGGAATGTTGTCCATGGGGTTGCGATGGGTCGGACTCGACTTCGCAACTAACAACAACAACAATGAATATGCGAGGTGAGACACAGAAATAACCGGATTGAGCTTAGGGCTTTCCTGGAAAATCATCTGGGGGTCGGCCAGATGTACATCATAGAACTATATCTCCTCCTACACACCCTCTCAAACAGCCAACCAGCTAGGTATATCTTATGAATAGCCCAGTCAGTATTCGAACTACACCCACTACACATGTTGCCACGATAATGTTGGGGGAAAAAAATCAAACAGCGAATCAACATTGTATTCCCGTGCACAATGGTTTTTCCGTAAAGCAGTTTTTGAGTAGAGAAAACATTCCTGTCCTCAATCATCCTCCTTTTTCACCCTGTTGAGCTTTCTGTGATTTTTCCTTGTTCCCAAAAATCAAAAGTGACCTGAAGGGAACATGCTTTGCATCAATGGATGAAGTGAAGACAAGAATGGCAAGCCTGTTGAAGAACCTCACGCAAAAGACTTCCAGCACTGTTTCAATCAATGGAAAATATGCATGGAGCAGTGTAGAGATCGGGAGGGGGAGTATATAGAAGGTGACAATGTTCAGAATGCTGTAATTCATCAATAAATATTATTGATTATTACTAATCTGGTTATTTTTGTGTCACACCTTGTGTGTGGGTGTGTGTGTGTAGAGAGAGAGACCTATATTTGCTTATCAGTTCAGAAAAACCTGGAACAAAAGAAGAAAACACACACACACACACACACACACACACACACACACACCTTCTCTGTAGCTGGTACTGATTACCTATTGCTTTTGGTGCCATGGCTGCTCTGGCCTCTTCCAGGGCTGCTTCATCTGAGTCTTGCTGCCGCTTGTAAGTACCAACTAGACTCATCGTCCGCTTGTGTCCTACTCTCTCCTCTGGGTGGGTTTATAAGTTGCCCAGCAAATTGAGGAACTAAAGGAAAAATAGTGCAGAAACTCCAATTGTCCTCCTGATTCTTAGAATGACATAGAGAAATCAAGCCAAGTCCCCACCCAATCAGTTTCACTCCTCAGTAGTTAATTTCCCTTTAGTAGGGATTCTCTGAAGAAACAAGTTTTCTCAGAACTGTATATGCCACGGCATTATGGCTCTCTTAATCTACAGCATCTGCTTTTGCCGTAAATCTGTGTGCCCATCATCTCTTCCTTTCCATATGATCTCCGAGAATGAACAAATGGATTGACCCCTGTTAGACAACCCTAACATTCCTGACATCCTGGTGAATATGAAGCTGATATATAGGACCATTTAATTTGATACTGTCTAATTTCAGAGGCAGAAACCTTTCAAGCTTCCAGGCAGGCATTTCTCCCAGGCCTGCTCACTGAGATCCTTGAAGGAAAGAAAGAGGATGTGAACCCAGGATCTGATGCCTCCAAAGCGTGTTCTCTGCAACTGAGTTATTCGCTTCCCAGCCGCTGATCTGATTATTAATTTTCTTCTGTTGATACTTTCCCAATAGCCAAAGATCTCTGGGAGGTTAATGAGAACCTTTTGGGGATGTAGGATGCTGGTAGGGCTCTGGAAATATGGAAGAGGGGTGTGTGTGTGTGTTAGGGAAGTGGGAGAAATGTGCTTGTCCTTTCAAATCAATAAATGAACTGAGGCTTAGCTAGTCTTCCAAATGTGCACTTCTGTACATGTTGCAGGTGTCTCATCAAAGATGCAAATGCAAGTACACATATAAATATAACATTTAAAATGCATTACATTAGAAAATTGCTTGGGATACTGTGTATTCTAGGGAAAGTGCATGTATTAGGAGAAATGTGCACCAAGTTCCAAACAAACTGTTTTTTTAATTCCCAAATTTTGCAGTGGACTGAACAGAAAAGCAGAATCATAGAGCCTGGCAGATCCAATTGGGGTGCTAGTGTGCCCATGGGATGCTAACAGTGGACATCTACATGGCAACTGAGTACCCTCCAGATGTGTCTTACTGCAGCTTCCATCATCCCCAGAGATCACTGTGGTTCGAAGGACTGATGTAAAGCATGATGGGAAATCTAATGTAACCCTTGTTTTATTTTTCCATTGCCCTCACAAACCTACTACAATGTCACTTCCCCATTTTTGTATTTTCTTTTTAGACCCCAGACTGAACCCAGTAAGCAGTGTTGATCAGTTCCCAAATTTCTGATAACAATTGAGAATTTGCAAATGGCATGGATGGCTTTCAAACAACAAATTGCTTGTACATGTGCTTTGGAATTGGTCCTGGCTTGGGAGCTTTTATACTTTCTGCTGCAGTCTTGATTTGAACTGGGGCTCCAGCACTAGCATTGGGGGTGGGTGGTGGGTGGGGAGGGAAGCTCCAATCTCGCAACAAGTGATAGGCTTGCATAATTTTTGGTTTTCTCAGGGTTTACACTGTATTTTCACATACATCCTGCAAAAGCCAATAGCTAGTATTCTGGTGGAAGTGAGCCTATCTGAATTGTTATTGGACTTGGATCCTTGCTTATGAAAGGATCAGCACAGTGTTTCTCTGGGTTCTCCCTGTCACAACAGGTAGGCTATGTAAGGCAGGATGGGCAGGGTGCCCTTCCGCTTACCTGTAGGTGAAGGAAACTTTGTGCAATTGGATACTTTAACCTTTGAACAGATTTCCTCTTTAGAAGGTGGGAACAGGACACAGTTACTGGCAGAAATTCTTTTCATCAGTTATTCTTGATACAGTTTGATAAAATGAAAATAAGAATGAAGAGACATGAGTGTTTTGGAAATGTGTCTCATACATTTGATTTCCCACTTTTTGGAGGGCATGTGTGAACTTTCATCCTGTACTGAATAAATATGCAAGGGGCGGATGGGAAGTGATTCCCATCGGGACTGTAGCCAGATACTGTCCTTCTCCAAATTCCATGGTCTTCCTCTGCCTCATTGCGCCACTATTCAGATATTTGGGAGTGTAAAATCAACTACCTAGAACAAACTCCATGCCAAGCTTCACACAGCATTTGATCCTATAATCCAAGGACGGATCAATGTGTCCTCCAGGTCGCTTAAGATTCTTGTGCTTGCTTCCTCTGCACAATTGTCACATCAATAATTCTTTGGAAATGAGCAATTTGGCCTAAGTGCTGACTCTGTTTCTTTATATATATATATTATGCAAACTTTGAAGGAGAACATCCAAGGAAGAATCATGCTGCACCGTTGCTTCCTCTAAACAGGGTATGGAGGACACATTTTGGCGCTACTTCTGCAAGTGCTGATGATGCTTTAGAAGGAAAAATCGTGAAGTCCTGAACTGTTTCCAAGCTTTCATAGAACTCGGTAGCATTGCTTGTTTTCAGCTGATTCAGCACATTGCACGGATTGCTCCATTCTTTAAAACTCCTGAGGTACAGATTTTGAGGAGGTCGTTGAATATGGTAGATTCAGCAGTGATGTGAGAAGGTCACACCTCACAATTCTGGGTTTTTAAAATGAAGTTTGCCTTTGCCTTTTCTCATGCTATACTTTGGCACAAGGGAAAACGTGTTGCAAGGCAGGGGGCAGGCTTCAAGGGGGCCCTGTTCTCATTGCACCTCCAACCAGCCCTGCTTTGGGTGCACATGCAGGTAGCATCTGCAGGTGATTGCTGGTGGGCACAAGGGAATTTAAGCACCCTTCCCTTCATCCACTGATCTTCCCCTGCACTCATCCCAGCAAAAGAGACTTGGGTCAGTTAGCAGCGAATCCCACTCACTCGAAACACCCTTCTGGGGAGAAGTCCGCAAGCTCTCATCCCAAGGTTGCTCAGTGTACCTAATCTCAAAGGCGATGTGGGGTGATGGCTGTGAGCTTAGATGGCAATAAGGATAACAATAGTAATAATGGGAAGCTCAGAGCAGTCTTTTCTGCAGTATATGGTGTAGCACGCTGTCCACTTTTCTATGTAAGGCATTTATCATGTTCTCAGGACTCCTGACTCACAGTAGCTTGCAGTGCTTCACACAACATCCTCCTCCTCCAGGGCCTCTCCCATACTCTGCAATCATTATAGCCTCTTCTGATTGAGGAAAATGTGGTATTGTATAGAAATGGCACAAGGAGAAGCACGCACATTTTCACAATTCTTCTATGCTGCACTGTCCCCTTCTGGGGATGTAATGGGATGAAGAGAATAGCTGAGAGCGACACATACATACCCTGACCTCAGGAAACACGTGTTAAGCAGCTGATTTTCATTCTGCAAGGACTCCTGGAGCAAAAACCGCAGTAGAGTTGCAGCTTTAAAGCCTCATGTAGAAGCGCTGTGTGCTGGGTGGGGCACAGCAGGGCACGGGAGAGTCAGGGGCCCTGGGACAATCCAGGAGGCTGGTCTACCGCAAATATCAGAACTAGAGAACAAACCAGGAGGCAGCTCCAGGAACAAGCTGGAAGTCACTCTGGGGGGTGTGTAGCTCAGTGCCGCTCAGCATGCAGAAGCTCTGAAGTTCAATCCTTGACACCTTTGGCATGGCTGGATAAACTCTTGCCCGAAACTCTGGAGAGCCATGCCTGCCAGTCTCTGTTGCCAGCAATGGGCTAGATGGACACATGATCCGAATGGGAATGAGGCAGCTTCCTATATTTTACAGTCTGGACCAACAAATAACCATAGAATACAGAGACATTCAAGGACTCAGGATGCCTTGTTACTGAAGCAAGGCTCAGGTACCACAGGAAGGCCTCTTTACACTCCTTCCTATCAAGGAGATATTAAGGACTGGCTCTGGTAGTCAGAGTAAGTCCAGCACCCAAGGATATAGAGGCTATAGAAGCTATAGAGGGAGGGTTTTTCACACAGAGGGTCCGAGAGGTGACGAGGGGTGGGGAGAACATCCTTGACTTGGTCTTGACCAGTAGGGAGGAGCTGATAGATGAAGTACAATTTAGGGGAGCTCTGGATGCAGGTGATCACTCCATCCTTTGCTTTGAGATCAGGGGACTGGCGATGTGCAGCAGGGCGAGCACTAGAAGCTGGGACTTCAAGAGGGCCAACGTTGGCCAACTGAAGGCCAGACTGGGGAAAGTCTCCTGGGATAGGTTACTGGAAGGTAAGCAAGTTGAGGAGGGGTGCATAGCACTGAAAAGGGAGGTTTTGGAGGCGCAAGCCTTGATGATACCTCTAGTCAGTAAGGTGGGGAGGCGGAGGAGAGTGCCACCATGGATGCGAAAGGAGGTGGTTAGAGGGATTAGATGAAAGAGGAACCTCCGTAGGAAATGGGTACTGGGGGAAATAGACAAACGGGTATACCAGGAGGAGGAGGCCCGTTGCAGAAGGATTCTTCGCAAGGCTAAGGCTGATTACAAACTGAGACTTGCCAAGAATATCAAGAGCAACAAAAAGGGCTTCTTTCAGCATGTAAATAGGAAAAGGAAGGGGAGACAAGTGGTGGGACCACTAAATAAGGAGGAAGGAGATCCAGTGACTGATAGGAGGGAACAGGCACAGATGCTAAATGACTATTTTGCCTCTGTGTTCTCCCCAAAGCAGGACGGGGGATATACGCATAGGAAATTAGATGAGGCCGGCGATTTAGGCGCACAGATTGGAGTCACCCCTCTAGAAGTCAAGGAGCTTCTCAGGGCATTGGACATTGCAAAGGCACCAGACCCTGATGGGTTACACCCGTGAGTACTTAGAGAGCAGGCAGGTGTTCTCTCACGCCCACTGGCCTCCATTTTTGAGGCCTCGTGGAGAACGGGTGAAGTTCCAGAGGACTGGAGGGTGGCATCGGTGGTCCCAATTTTCAAAAAGGGTAGTAGAAAGGACATGGGGAATTATAGACCGGTGAGTCTTACGTCCATTGTAGGAAAAACAATGGAAAGGCTCATAATAGAGAGAGATCTAGTGATGCTAGATAGGGAAGGGAGGCTGACAGCCACACAACACAGCTTCTGCAAAAACAGGTCCTACCAGACAAACCTTGTGGAATTCTGTGACAAGGTTTTGAGATGGCTAGACGGAGGGGATGTAGTGGATGTGGTATACCTGGATTTCAGCAAGGCCTTTGACAAAGTGCCCCATGATATCCTGGTGGAGAAACTGAGGGGTTTTGGGATACACCAAAGCACTGTCCAGTGGATTAGAGCATGGTTGACTGACCGAAAGCAGAAGGTAACCATTAGCGGAGAATCATCGGGATGGCGGCCAGTGACTAGCGGGGTCCCCCAGGGCTCTGTCCTGGGGCTGATCCTGTTTAATCTTTTCATTAATGACATGCAAGAAGGGGTGAACAGTCCGCTGATCAAATTCGCAGACGACACTAAAACTGGAGCAGTGGCCACAACTGAGGAGCAGTTACTTCAGATCCAAAAGGATCTGGACAGACTATGGAAGTGGGCAGGAGACAACAGGATAGCATTCAATGTGGATAAGTGCAAGGTCTTGCACTTGGGGCATAGGAATAGGTGTCATAAGTACAGGTTAGGTGACAAGTGGCTGGAAAACAGCACTTGTGAAAGGGACCTCAGGGTACTGGTTGACTGCAGGCTAAATATGAGTCAGCAGTGTGATGCGGTGGTCAAGAGGGTGAACACCACCCTTGGTTGCATAGCCAGAAGTGTGGCTTCTAGATGAAGAGAGGTATTACTACCACTCTACACAACTCTGGTGTGCCCACAACTGGAATATTGTGTTCAGTTTTGGGCCCCTCATTACAGAAAGGATATAGCCAGGTTGGAGTCAGTGCAGCGCAGGGCCGCAAGGTTGGTGGCTGGTTTGCAGGGGATGGGGTATGAGGTGAGACTGAGGGAACTGGGTCTCTTCAGCCTGGAGAAGAGGAGACTCAGAGGGGATATGTTGGCGACATACAGGTATGTGAGGGGATGTCACGCAGAGGTGGGTAGAGTCCTGTTCTCCCCTGCAGAGGAAGGCAGGACGCACTCCAATGGAGCAAAGCTCAGGGAACCGAGGTTCCATTTGGATGCCAGGAAGCACTTCCTGACAGTTAGGACCCCGAGGGCGTGGAATGGGCTTCCATGGGAGGTCGTTGAGGCCCCATCAGTGCGGGTGTTCAAGGATAGGCTGGACATGCACATGGTGGGCATGTCGTGAGCGGAGCTGGCTGGTGCCAGAGGTCAGAGTAAATGGCCCGGGAGGCCCCTTCTGACTCGCTCTGTTTCTATGTTTCTATGATATTTCTCTGAGAAGCTGATGCCTGCAGTTCAGAGATTCACCACATGAGGCAGCTCAGATATCCCCATTTATCTTCAGAAGAGTGTAGAGGGAAACCCGAGTAACTGATGTTTCCGCTTTTGGCTTTATTGAAGCACAGGCAGGAAAGAATGAGAAGTATGTGCAGGAAGTATGAATTTTTGGTTTTGTTTTCTCCACCCTGAAAATAAAACTGGCTTTTAAAAGGATCAGTTTTGTGAGAACCACTGTGGTGTAGTGCTGAGACTGCTGATGTGGGATCCTGGAAGATCTGGGTTCTAGTCCCCACTCAGCCATGAAGCTCTCTGTGTGAGTTTGGGCCAGTCACTCAATCTGAGTCTGATTGGATCTCAGCACTCAATCTCAGCCTGTCCTCCCTCACAGAGCTGCACATGCTAGGGAAAGAGGCAAGATATAAAAATGAAATGAAAGCATTGCCAGCATTATTGTCTATTCAGAGAGGGCATGGTGGACCTGCAGCCTGCTGCATGCTGTTGTACAGCCACTCCCATAATCCCTGATCATTGGTTACACCTATGGGGCTGATGAGAGCTGTAGTCCAATAACCGCTGCGGTGCTAGTAGTTCTTGATCTCTGCTTTAGAAATTACATTTTTCCTTCGTGCACTCCATAACCTTGAGCTGTTCAAGAACCAGTCCTTTGCAACCAGTTCTTGTTTTTTTATTGCAATTTGAATTTTTGTATCCCACTAGGGAACTTTGTTGAAGAGGGGAGAAAAAATCTTTAAAATTAATAGATAAATATCTGTAGCTCTGGGAAGACAAAATTGAAAGCGCGTGCGCGCACACGCACGCACACACACAATATTTCTTCTACATGTAAGCATAGTGCAACGAAGTGGTGAGAAGAACAGTTGTAAAACTGATAATAAGCAAATAAATCAGATTTCAAGCAACATTTCAATTTTGGCATTGGAGTAGATTTTGTGTGTGTGTGTGCATATATGTGTGCACATGTGAGTGAACAGAAGACTCAAAAGCTCCTATCCAGCAATTTTCTGTGAGCATTATTGTTGCTGTTGTGTGCTGTCAAGTCATCTCCAACTTATGGGGACCCTATAAATGAAAGCTCTCCAAATTGTCCTGTCCATGACAGCCCTGCTCAGCTCTTGCAAACTCAAGGCTGTGTCCTATGAAGCCAATCAGTCAAATACTGCCATCTTTTTCTTCTTCTGTCTTTGACTGTCCCTAGCATGATTGTCTTCTCCAGTGAGTCTGGCCTTCTCATGATGTGCCCAAGGTATGACCACCTCAGCATTGTCATTTTTTGTTCCCAGGGAAAGTTCTGCCTTGACTGGATCTAGGAACCACTTCATCTTTCCCTCTGTTGGGGTATTCATAAAGCTCTTCTGCAGCATCGTGTTTTGAATATATTAATTTCCTTCTTGTCAGTGTCTGGCTTTCACACCCATACACAGTGATCAGGCATATGGTAGCATGGATCTCCAGTAAAGTGTTCCCATACTTGACGATCTTTTCTACTTTCTTCATTGCTGCCCTTCTCAGTCTCAGACATCTTCGAATTTCTCTGCTGCCGTCTGTTGTTAAATTGATGACTGAGCCAAGCTGTGCAACATGGTTCAGTATCAATTTCTTCGTTGTTAACTGCTCTGTGAGCACAGGGAGTTCAAATATGTGCACCACAATGCACATTACTTAGTGTCTTTCCCCCCTTCCTCCAGATCAGTTTGATTCCTTAAAACGTGCAATTGAGAAATATTAAAAGAAAACCTGAGGCTTGTTCATTTGTTTGCTTGTTTATTTCAATCTACATGTCAAGCCAAACTTCAAGGAGTACAAAAGAACAGTTTGTTTGCCCTGGAAATTTGCAAAATCACATCCGCTTGCTTGAGTTGCAGGTTCTGTGAAATCATTAAAGTGCCAGGAGTTTCTAAATGGACACGATGTTGAAAATCAGTCACGATTTATGGGATGATGCTGAGTAAATCATTTTTAAAAGGAAAAAAAGACTAAGAGGCTTCTCCAGTATGACTTTGCAAGTTTAAAAGTGACACTTGGAAGGTCTCTTTGACACGCTGACAGTTCTTCCTGTGTGCGCACATCAGGGTAAGGCCTGTGCGTTCGGCAGTTAGGCTGTCACTTCCTTTCTGCCTTGGGGATGTTCATGGGAAGATGCTCAGGTGCGCCACTGATGCTCTGACCTTGCGCCCGGCAAGGGCTTTTCACAGATATAGTAGCACTGGTAAGTGCAGTAGACGTCATTCCATTCCCCATTGCCCCAGAGATGTGCGCAGTCCTCTCCGTGGGCATCATCATTGGGCTCCCCTTGCTTCCAGTACCTGGGGTTAAACATAATATGCAATTAAAGTGTTTTCAATCAATTCCACTTACTTATAATAAAACCTTGAACCATGCAATCCCCCAGACAATGCCTAGGCAGCCATAGGATTTTTCAGAGTTCCATCTCTGAGGCTGGAGCCAAGCTTGGAGCACCCTTCTCTTTGCTGCCAGTGCAAAAGCAACCTTAAAGAAAAGACTTAGGGGGCATTCCAGGGAGAGGCATCCCCAGCAGACAATGTATCCTAGTGATGCTTCCTCAGCCTCCTCCTCTCCTCCTCTGAGGCCTGCAGGGCATCAAGCCCCTTTGCAGGATGGGAAGAAGACCAAGGCTCTTTTCCCTGCCCTACTTGTAATCCTCCAAGACAGGCTGTGTCCTGAGTGGTGTACATTGAACAATTATATTGGATCTGCTGTATCTGCTTCTGGTTTCAGCATAGAACTGAGATCTGAGCTCTAACCAAAGAGCTTTCCCTGCCTTTCCAGTCTATAACCTCTAGGTAACATTTGAAAAACAGAAGTAAAAATGACTTCCAGTTGACGTCACGGTGAGACAGCTGTGGAGAACAGGGATCCCATACTGCACATTGTGAGAAATGAAAAATTACTGTTACTAAGTGGTAAGGTGAAAACCAAAGAAAGGGTGAAATACAGGGCTAGGGTAGGATCATTGAAGTCCCTTAAGGCCAAAGGGCCTGAGGATAGAACCATGTAGATAGTTGTAATAAAAGTAATAGTGCTTCTTACATCAAAGTCCTGAAGAACACTAGGGGGGTGAAATTGGGGGGCAGTGGTAAACTGTCACTTTCAATGGAAGAGAGCAGGAAATTGATTGTCTTTTACAAATGGTCGTAATGAGCCTGGAGGAAGGTCTGTTCGTTCTCTCTCATCCTCCCACAAGATTTAGGAAATAAGTGGGCATCAAGTGAGAGGCTCCAAGGTCAAGCTGACCTGTTGAACTTTTAGAAGGTAGTGTGCATGCTTAATAGGTTCATGAATAGTAACTGACACACCTCTCATAGGTAATGGGCTCATTAGCATGAACATGGGATGTATGAGCGGGAGGGGGAACATATCGAGGGGTAGTATGATGTAGGCGGATGGAGAAGATTGTAACTTCTTAGTAACCCAGCCAATGGGAGAAAAGAGGCAGGGTCTGCGAGCCGGGAAAAGGGAATAAAAGCAATGTCTTGTGTGTAAACGGTGCGCTGTCTGTGTGGTGGGCGCCCACTCTTGCAAGAACGTAATAAACTATTACTGCTTGGTACTTTGCCTCCGTATCGTCACTACTGGGATTTCATTTCCTACAATGCCGAAATCCATTCTACAGTGGGCCCCGGGAGGCTCATCCAATCCCTGTCGGGGCAGGGATAAGAAGCCCGAGCATACTTCTGCCTGGTGGGGGATGGTGGTCCCCCACCCACAGGGAGAAATTCGGGGAAATTCTCAGTGAACGGGGAGAGAGGTGTGCACCGCCCCCCCCCCCCAAACAAGCTGCTGGCACCGAATTAGTAGCGAAGGAAAAAAAAAAAGGAAGCTTAAAAGTGGGCATCGGATCTGCTGGGTGAGCATTCAAATCTTTCAAAATACTGCCCGTGAAAGAACCTGTGAAATAACTATCAATCTGAATAACAAAAGAAAGGCCTCTCGAGGGAGGAAACTTCTCCCAGTGGAGTTCAAGCAGCGACAAATCTTGTTGTTGTTGTTGTTAGTCGCGAAGTCGAGTCCGACCCATCGCGACCCCATGGACAACATTCCTCCAGGCTCTCCTGTCCTCCACCATCCCCAGGAGTCCACTCAAGCTCACACCAACTGCTTCAGTGACTCCATCCAGCCACCTCATCCTCTGCCGTCCCCTTCTTCTTTTGCCATCTATTGTTCCCAGCATTAGACTCTTCTCTAGGGAGTCCTTCCTTCTCATTAGGTGGCCAAAGTATTTGAGTTTCATCTTCACTATCTGGCCTTCTAAAGAGCAGTCAGGGTTGATCTCCTCTAGGACTGACCGGTTTGATCGCCTTGCGGTCCAAGGGACTCGCAGGAGTCTCCTCCAGCACCACAACTCAAAGGCCTCAATCCTTTTGCGCTCAGCCATCCTTATTGTCCAGCTTTCACAGCCATACATTGCAACTGGGAAAACCATAGCCTTGACTATACGCACTTTTCTTGGCAGGGTGATGTCTCTGCTTTTTAGTATGCTGTCTAGATTTGCCAGAGCTTTCCTCCCCAGAAGCAAGCGTCTTTTAATTTCTTGGCTGCAGTCCCCGTCTGCGGTGATCTTGGAGCCCAGGAAAATAAAATCTGTCACTACCTCCATTTCTTCCCCATCTATTTGCCAGGAAGTGAGAGGACCAGATGCCATGATCTTAGTTTTCTTAATGTTGAGTTTCAAGCCAGCTTTTGCACTCTCCTCCTTCACCTGCTCTTTAGTTCCTCTTCACTTTCTTCCATTAGAGTGGTATCATCTGCATATCTGAGGTTGTTGATATTTCTCCCAGCAATCTTAATTCCAATGGTGATTCATCTAGCCCCGCCTTTCTCATGATGTGCTCTGCATATAAGTTAAATAGGCAGGGTGACAGTATACAGCCTTGCCGAACTCCTTTCTCAATTTTGAACCAATCAGTGGTTCCGTGTCCAGTTCTCACTGTTGCTTCTTGACCTGCATATAGGTTTCTCAAGAGACAAATAAGATGGTCTGGTACTCCCATCTCTTTAAGAACTTGCCACAATTTGTTGTGATCCACACAATCAAAGGCTTTAGCGTAGTCAATGAAGCAGAAGTAGATCTTTTTCTGGAACTCCCTGGCTTTCTCCATGATCCAGCGTATGTTGGCAATTTGATCTCTAGTTCCTCTCCCTCTTCGAAATCCTGCCTGTACTTCTGGTAGTTCTCGGTCCACATACTGCTGGAGCCTAGCTTGTAGGATTTTGAGCATCACTTTGCTAGCATGTGAAATGAGTGCAATGGTGCGGTAGTTTGAACATTCTTTGGCATTGCCCTTCTTTGGGATCGGAATGTAAACTGACCTTTTCCATCCTGTGGCCACTGTTGAGTTTTCCAAATTTGCTGGCATATTGAGTGTAGCACTTTAACTGCATCATCTTTCAGGATTTTGAATAGCTCAGCTGGAATGCTGTCACCTCCACTAGCTTTGTTGTTGCTCAGACTTCCTAAGGCCCATTTCACTTCACATTCCAGGATGTCTGGCTCGAGGTCAGGGACCACCCCATCGTGGTTATCAGGGACGTTAAGCTCTTTCTTGTATAGTTCTTCTGTGTAATCTTGCCACCTCTTCTTAATCTCTTCTGCCTCTGTTAGGTCCCTGCCATTTTGGTCCTTTATTATGCCCATCTTTGCATGAAATGTTCCCTTCATATCTCCAGTTTTCTTGAAGAGATCTCTGGTCCTCCCTATTCTATTGTTTTCTTCTATTTCTTTGCACTGTTCATTTAGGAAGGCATTCTTATCTCTTCTAGCTGTTCTCTGGAATTCTGCATTCAATTGTTTGTATCTTTCTCTTTCTCCCTTGCCTTTCGCTTCCCTTCTTTCCTCAGCTATTTGTAAAGCTTCCTCAGACAGCCATTTGTCTATTTTGCTTTCTTGCATTGCAACAAATCTAGTGGAGATTAAGTGAAACTGGGGAAACTTGAGACTTGGAAGAAAAGAGATTTTTTTATGTTTAATCTCCATAAGGTTAAAGAATTAAATTTGAACTTATTGTATATTAATTGGTAGAAAAAGTTCTCTTTCTGTTTCGTTTTTATATCTCTTTCGATATGGCGATTTGATCATTCCAGTTTCTGCAACAAATAACCTTTTGCTGCCCCCCTGTGGTCATTTTATCCTTTAACAGATGCATTGTTTGCCAAAAATAATTTATTTTCCTTTTTTGCTCTCTCTGTGATTTTTTGCTGTTATTTAGTGGCCATTTAGTACCACAACAGGTTATCTAAAAATTGCTTCAATTAAACTTTTCACTTTCATCATGGAAAAAATTCACCCATCATCTTTGGCACCTACTTCTTCTTCCCAAAGCCCAACACATCAGTTAAAAACTGTAGATTTGAGAAAATCTCAAAAAGACATACAAATGACACTTTTGACAATACAAGCATCTCTAACATCTATGCAAACATCTCAAGAGTCTATGCAAAATGCTATACAAGAATTTGCTCTGGAACAAAAGGAAAGGCTGGATAAATTGGATAGTCATGTCTTGAAGATAATGAATCAACTTGCAGGTTCCTATATTAAAATAAAACAAAATGAACAAAAGATACAAGAAGTGAAAAAGAAGGTTGATGATTCTGATAAGAAAATTGAAAAGATGGATCAAGAGATGCAACATCTAACACAAATAAGTCATTATGGGATTCAGTTGCTATATTGGAGAGATTTCAGAATACACCAGAAGCAAAAAATGAAAACCTAAGTGGTTTAATAAACATTATGCTAGCAGATATGCCTTGTCGTGGCAAAGGGGCTTGCGTAGCTCAATGAAGCTATGAGCTATGCCATGCAGGGTCACCCAAGACGGACAGGTCATAGCAGAGAGCTCTGACAAAACGTGATCCACTGGAGAAGGAAATGGCAACCCACTCCAGTATCTTTGCCATGAAAACCCCATGGACATGAAAACCAAAAGGCAAAACGATATGACACCGGAAGATGAGCCCCTCAGGTCGGAAGGTGTCCAATATGCTACTGGGGAAGAGCGGAGGGCTAGTACTAGTAGCGCCAGAAAGAATGAAGCGACTGGGTCAAAGCCGAAAGGACACTCAGTTGCCGATGTATCTGGAGGTGAAAGGAAAGTCCGATGCTGCAAAGATCTTTACTCCATAGGAACCTGGAATGTAAGATCCATGAATCAAGGCAAGCTGGACGTGGTCAAACAAGAGATGACAAGACTGAACATCGACATCTTAGGAATCAGTGAACTAAAATGGACAGGAATGGGTGAATTTAGTTCAGATGACCATCAGGTATACTACTGCGGGCAAGAATCCCTCAGAAGAAATGGAGTAGCCTTCATAGTCAATAAAAGAGTAGGGAAAGCAGTACTGGGATACAATCTCCAAAATGACAGAATGATCTCAGTTCGAATCCAAGGCAAACCATTCAACATCACAATAGTCCAAGTCTATGCCCCAACCACTGGTGCTGAAGAGGCTGAAGTTGACCGGTTCTATGAAGGCCTAAAACACCTGCTAGAATTAACTCCAAAAAATGATGTCCTTATCATCATGGGGGATTGGAATGCTAAAGTAGGAAACCAAAAGATAACCGGAATAACAGGCAAGTTTGGCCTTGGAGTACAAAATGAAGCAGGACACAGGCTGGTAGAATTTTGTCAAGAGAATACGATGGTCATAACAAACACTCTTTTCCAACAACCCAAGAGACGTCTCTACACATGGACATCACCAGACGGTCAACACAGAAATCAGATTGACTATGTGCTCTGCAGCCAAAGATGGAGAAGTTCTATACAGTCAGTAAAAACTAGACCAGGAGCTGACTGTGGCTCCGATCATGAGCTTCTGGTGGCAAAATTTAGGCTTAAGTTGAAGAAAGTAGGGAAAAGCACTAGGCCACTCAGGTATGACCTAAATCATATCCCTGATGAATATACAGTAGAGGTGACAAATAGATTTAAGGAATTAGATCTGATAGACAGAGTGCCTGAAGAACTATGGACGGAGGTTCGCAACATTGTACAAGAGGCAGCAACTAAAACCATCCCAAAGAAAAAGAAATGCAAGAAAGCAAAATGGCTGTCTGAGGAAGCTTTACAAATAGCTGAGGAAAGAAGGGAAGCGAAAGGCAAGGGAGAAAGAGAAAGATACAAACAATTGAATGCTGAATTCCAGAGAACAGCTAGAAGAGATAAGAATGCCTTCCTAAATGAACAGTGCAAAGAAATAGAAGAAAACAATAGAATAGGGAGGACCAGAGATCTCTTCAAGAAAATTAGAGATATGAAGGGAACATTTCATGCAAAGATGGGCATGATAAAGGACCAAAATGGCAGGGACCTAACAGAGGCAGAAGAGATTAAGAAGAGGTGGCAAGATTACACAGAACAACTATACAAGAAAGAGCTTAACATCCCTGATAACCACGATGGGGTGGTCACTGAGCTTGAGCCAGACATCCTGGAATGTGAAGTCAAATGGGCCTTAGGAAGTCTGAGCAACAACAAAGCTAGTGGAGGTGACAGCATTCCAGCTGAGCTATTCAAAATCCTGAAAGACGATGCAGTTAAAGTGCTACACTCAATATGCCAGCAAATTTGGAAAACTCAACAGTGGCCACAGGATTGGAAAAGGTCAGTTTACATTCCGATCCCCAAGAAGGGCAATGCCAAAGAATGTTCAAACTACCGCACCATTGCACTCATTTCACATGCTAGCAAAGTGATGCTCAAAATCCTACAAGCTAGGCTCCAGCAGTATGTGGACCGAGAACTACCAGAAGTACAGGCAGGATTTCGAAGAGGGAGAGGAACTAGAGATCAAATTGCCAACATACGCTGGATCATGGAGAAAGCCAGGGAGTTCCAGAAAAAGATCTACTTCTGCTTCATTGACTACGCTAAAGCCTTTGATTGTGTGGATCACAACAAATTGTGGCAAGTTCTTAAAGAGATGGGAGTACCAGACCATCTTATTTGTCTCTTGAGAAACCTATATGCAGGTCAAGAAGCAACAGTGAGAACCGGACACGGAACCACTGATTGGTTCAAAATTGAGAAAGGAGTTCGGCAAGGCTGTATACTGTCACCCTGCCTGTTTAACTTATATGCAGAGCACATCATGAGAAAGGCAGGGCTAGATGAATCACCAGTTGGAATCAAGATTGCTGGGAGAAATATCAACAACCTCAGATATGCAGATGATACCACTCTCATGGCAGAAAGTGAAGAGGAAATAAAGAGCCTCTTGATGCGGGTGAAGGGGGAGAGCGCAAAAGTTGGCTTGAAACTCAACATTAAGAAAACTAAGATCATGGCATCTGGTCCTCTCACTTCCTGGCAAATAGATGGGGAAGAAATGGAGGTAGTGACAGATTTTATTTTCCTGGGCTCCAAGATCACCGCAGATGGGGACTGCAGCCAAGAAATTAAAAGACGCTTACTTCTGGGGAGGAAAGCTATGGCAAATCTAGATAGCATACTAAAAAGCAGAGACATCACCCTGCCAACAAAAGTGCGTATAGTCCAGGCTATGGTTTTCCCAGTTGCAATGTATGGCTGTGAAAGCTGGACAATAAGGAAGGCTGAGCGCAAAAGGATTGAGGCCTTTGAGTTGTGGTGCTGGAGAAGACTCCTGCGAGTCCCTTGGACTGCAAGGCGATCAAACCAGTCAGTCCTAGAGGAGATCAACCCTGACTGCTCTTTAGAGGGCCAGATAGTGAAGATGAAACTCAAATACTTTGGCCACCTAATGAGAAGGAAGGACTCCCTGGAGAAGAGTCTAATGCTGGGAACAATGGATGGCAGAAGAAGAAGGGGACGACAGAGGATGAGGTGGCTGGATGGAGTCACGGAGGTGGTTGGTGTGAGCTTGAGTGGACTCCGGGGAATGGTGGAGGACAGGAGGGCCTGGAGGAATGTTGTCCATGGGGTCGCGATGGGTCGGACTCGACTTCGCGACTAACAACAACAACAATCACTGCCCAGAAAGCATCAGATGAAGGAGGCAGCAGGGACAGCTCAGCTCCTGGGCCAGCATGTGTCTGTTGGGGCCTGCCAAGGCTCAACCTGGCTGCCACAACATCCTTCCTTCCTTCAAACATGCAAACGAGCTTCATAGTGAGAACAACTGGATGGCCACATGCTCGGTATTTGTTATGCAGTAAAATGGCCTCAATCCTTTCCATTTGGGGTTCAGGTCTGCTTTGGGGATGGTCAGCCTCATCAGCGTCTTATGGAAAGGGGTGGGGGAATAAGGCCCTGTTACCTTACCTTGATTTCTTAGCACTTTTTGATGCCACCAACTGCAGTAGATTTCTGGGCCGTCTCTGAATTGGACCTGGGGGCACCATTTAAGGATGGTTCAACTCTTTTGGACCTAGCTTCAGAGCATGACATTGAGCAAGTGCATCTCAGCTCCCTGACCACCACAATGGGCTGCCACAGGGCAATATTCTGCGCCTAGTGTTGTGCAACAGCTGCATGAAGCTGTTGGGAGTCCTCATTAGGAGATCTGGGTTGGTGATCCCAAGCTGTATTTCTCTGCACTGCCTGAGTCAGATCAGGCCACACACATTCTGAACCAGTGCCTGGATGGCAAGGTGGGCTGCACAAAGGCCAGTGAATGAAAACTAATGGGATGTTTGACTGTATCCATTCATTCAACAATTTAGAACGAAGCTTTCCAGTGATATGGCACTTGGGAGAAATTTTGTTCTGGGTACCAGTCTGCTTCTTGGGATAGATAGGCATAACAAAGTTCAGACTCTGAGAATCTCCACTGGTAATGTTTGAGAATTGGAAGGAGAAAAGAACAGCTTATTCTGCATTTTTTCAACCTTACTCAACAAGATTGGCAGGTCCAGTGGGGTGTTCAGTACTTACGTGAAGCTGCTGAAGTAGCTGGTGCCATCTATCCACCTCCATTCTCCTTCAGTATCTCTGTCATGGAGTCCAATCCAGTAACGTTCATTTCTGGTCTGGGTCTGAAGGAAATTCTACAAGACAGGGAAATTGGACTAGTGTGATGGAGGATACCTCAGCTTCTATTTTTGTCAGAAAAGTAAGGCTAGGTTAGTTTGGAATCATCTACCTCATGGCCATGCTGGACACCCCCGTGATGGGTTTTGACACCTATGCCATGTACACGCATGGACCTTTAGCACCTTCTATGCACAAAAGTAGGGGAGCAGCAGGCTTGGGAGAAACCAAGGTTCACAAATAATATTGGGAGGCCCAAATAGGGGAATGCCCAAATATCCAATCCATTGTTCAAATATCTAAAGTCCAAATGCCCGGCCCTAAGGGAATGAGGACCAAGCATGCTCAGTGATGGTGGAATGTAGGCTGTCTGTAGATGGGGGAAGGGGAGGAAACCTGGGAGCAGAATGAGGATGGAGTGTCCCAGCAGGGCTGCCTGGTTGGTTAGAATCCTGAACAAGGAGCATTGTACACTGCAACATTTCAGTGCAGTTTGGCTTGTGTTGTTGCATACCCAAGTTTGCATTTTTGTTTCAAAAGCTCTGCTTTTCAGGAATCTTTTTGATGCTGACTTGCCTGCTGAGGAACCTCTGCCTGTCTGCCAGGGGATTTGCCCTGGCCTCTTGGGCTTCACTCACTGAAGCTTCCTTGTTGAAGCGCATGGCTGAGGCAGAGGGTTTGTGTGGGTGGTAGTGGTAGTAAATGGAGGTAAAACCATATGTGTGAATGGTGTATGTGTGTGAATGAGGGGGAAGTTGTGTGCTGGGGTGTGGGGGATGCCAGTTGTGACTGCCAACACATAGCACTGGAGTCTCCTTGACCGTGCACGACCCTAAATGAAATGCTAGAGACTGACGTCACTAGTGTAGGGATGGTCCTCCTCACAGAAGTGGTTCCACCTGATGGTTCTGAGCAATCCTTTTCTGCAGAGCTGTGCACATTCCAAGAACACTCCCCTAAGCCATGCTTGTAGTTTTTACTGTGGTTGCCCCAGCTCCTTCATAGGCTTATTGCCTGCCCTCAGTGGGAGCAAAGATTTGAGGCAGGGAATATCCCTGGGTGAGGTAGCAGACTGAATTCAGACAACACAATAACACAATTGAATTGTGGGTTGTTGTTAAAATGTAAATTATTGGATTGTCTGAACCCAGTGAAGATAACAAACCATGATGAACAACCTACAATTCACAACCCCATAACAAATGATAGGGTGTTCATGGTTAACAAGCCATGGCTTGTTAGGAAGCTGAGATAATATAAAATTATGACCCACAATTCAAACAACAACCCACAGTTCAAGAACAACCCACATTCAAATCATGGTCAGTCCCGAGTGTGGGTTATAATGTCTGAACCTAATACCAGCTTTTCCTTGTACCATTGACTGGGAACTTGCACCAGCCCTGTCTGCTCTGCTGGAATTTTCTTCCAAAGTAGGGGAGGCAATCTGGGCTTTCTAGCTGAATTCTTGCTCCCACCAGCTGCAGCCAATATGACCAAGGACATAAGATGATGCAAATAATTTCTGGAAGGCCACTGGCCACCCATACTGACAGCAAAGGAAGTAGATCTCCTTTTTACCTGTTCAGGCATATCGTTGACAATGACCAACATTGATTGCCTATCCTCACACTGAACTTTGGCCTGCATCCAGGAGGTTTTCTCAAGGGAGAAGTAGTAGCATTTTCCATTGAAGTATTCCCATTGTCGCGTCTCAGGACCACATGGAAATACTGGGCAGAAGGAAAAACGGTGACATTGGTTGGAGCTTGAGTGCAGAAGGGCTGCCTTGACATGCACCAAAAAAGCAGAGTAGTAGAAGAGCTCCTTTGTAACTAGGGGTGGGCTGAGAGGGCTGAAAAGGGCTTTTAAATGTGAGCTGTGCTTCAGGTATCCAAACCCCAGGAGCAAAAGAAAATTTCAAGATCCACGGTTATGCAATTCCTTGATTAGGACCAACCAAAATGCCACCAGATTGTGTGCACAACTATTCCTAAACAAGGTTTTGCGGTGTGCTTGTTATTCCTCAGTCAAGTGTGGTCGATCGGTGGTTTAGATGACATTGTCATGAGCTTCCCAGTGCACATCTGTTTTTAAAAGCTCTTTCATGGGGTTTCAGGAGTGGGGGAAATCCAGCACAAGCATCTTGGATGTGATTGCATTATTCTGCTGTACCACAGTGCCACCTGGAGCTTATGCAGCAGGAAATAGGGAAAGACAGGAAAGAAAAAGCTCCTTGGTAGAAATCTGGTCTCAGTCCTCCCATGACACTGGAAGCAAATAAAATGGATCAGCAGGCTTGTCGAGAAAAGCTCAAAGGTATTGCCATAATTGTGGATTCTGGATTTTTTTCCTGTGGAATTCAGATGTCCCAAGGCCTCATCAGCCCCAGCCTCCCCAAGTTGGTTCCCAGAGAAGGGCATCTGCTGCCGATCGTAAGGGGCAGGATGGCATATATGGGTGCAGATGTTCGTTTAGATAACCAGGTCCCAAGCCGTTAAGGGCTTTATAGGCAATAACCAACACCTTGAATTGGGACCAGACTTCAATGGGGAGCCAGTGAAGCTGACGGAGAACTGGGGCAATGTGAGAACCATGCCCAGTCCCCGTCAGCACCCTGCCAACTCTATTTTGCACCAATTGAAGTATCCGGACCATGTTCAAGGGTAGCCCCATGTATAGTGCGTTACAGAAAAACTAGACCAGGAGCTGACTGTGGCTCAGATCATGAGCTTCTGGTTGCAAAATTTAGGCTTAAATTGAAGAAAGTAGGGAAAAGCACTAGGCCACTCAGGTATCACCTAAATCATATTCCTGATGAATATACAGTAGAGGTGACAACTAGATTTAAGGAATTAGATCTGATAGACAGAGTACCTGAAGAACTATGGATGAAGGTTCGCAACATTGTACAAGAGGCAGCAACTAAAACCATCCCAAAGAAAAAGAAATGCAAGAAAACAAAATGGCTGTCTGAGGAAGCTTTACAAATAGCTGAGGAAAGAGGGGAAGCAAAAGGCAAGGGAGAAAGAGAAAGATACAAACAATTGAATGCAGAATTCCAGAGAACAGCTAGAAGAGATAAGAATGCCTTCCTAAATGAACAGTGCAAAGAAATAGAAGAAAACAATAGAATAGGGAGGACCAGAGATCTCTTCAAGAAAATTGGAGATATGAAGGGAACCTTTCATGCAAAGATGGGCATGATAAAGGACCAAAATGGCAGGGACCTAACAGAGGCAGAAGAGATTAAGAAGAGATGGCAAGATTACACAGAGGAACTATACAAGAACGAGCTTAACGTCCCTGATAACCACGATGGGGTGGTCACTGACCTCGAGCCAGACATCCTGGAATGTGAAGTCAAATGGGCCTTAGGAAGTCTGAGCAACAACAAAGCTAGTGGAGGTGACAGTATTCCAGCTGAGCGATTCAAAATCTTAAAAGACTATGCAGTAAAAGTGCTACACTCAATATGCCAGCAAACTTGGAAAACTCAGCAGTGGCCACAGGATTGGAAATGGTCAGTTCACATTCCGATCCCAAAGAAGAGCAATGCCAAAGAATGTTCAAACTACCGCACCATTGCACTCATTTCACATGCTAGCAAAGTGATGCTCAAAATCCTACTAGCTAGGCTCCAGCAGTATATGGACCGAGAACTACCAGAAGTACAGGTAGGGTTTCGAAGAGGGAGAGGAACTAGAGATCAAATTGCCAACATATGCTGGATGGAGAAAGCTACAGAGTTCCAGAAAACCATCTACTTCTGCTTCATTGACTATGCTAAAGCCTTTCATTGTGTGGATCACAACAAATTGTGGCAAGTTCTTAAAGAGATGGGAGTACCTGACCATCTTATTTGTCTCTTGAGAAACCTATATGTGGGTCAAGAAGCAACAGTGGGAATTGGACATGGAATCACTGATTGGTTCAAAATTGAGAAAGGAGTTTGGCAAGGCTGTATACTGTCATCCTGCCTATTTAACTTATATGCAGAACACATCATGAGAAAGGCAGGCCTAGATGAATCACCAGTTGGAATTAAGATTGCTGGAAGAAATATCAACAACCTCAGATATGCAGATGATACCACTCTCATGGCAGAAAGTGAAGAGGGACTAAAGAGCCTCTTGATGTGGGTGAAGGAGGAGAGTGCAAAAGTTGGCCTGAAACTCAACATTAAGAAAACTAAGATCATGGCATCTGGTCCTCTCACTTCCAACAAAAGTGCGTATTGTCAAGGCTATGGTTTTCCCAGTTACAATGTATGGCTGTGAAAGCTGGACCATAAGGAAGGCTGAGTGCAAAAGGATTGAGGCCTTTGAGTTGTGGTGCTGGAGGAGACTCCTGCGAGTCCCTTGGACTGCAAGGTGATCAAACCGGTCAGTCCTAGAGGAGATCAACCCTGACTGCTCTTTAGAAGGCCAGATCCTGAAGATGAAACTCAAATACTTTGGCCACCTAATGAGAAGGAAGGACTCCCTGGAGAAGAGTCCAATGCTGGGAACAATTGAAGGCAAGAGAAGAAGGGGACGGCATAAAATGAGGTGGTTAGATGGAGTCACTGAAGCAGTTGGTGTGAGCTTGAGTGGACTCTGAGGGACGATGGAGGACAGGAAGGCCTGGAGGAATGTTGTCCATGGGGTCACGATGGGTTGGACATGACTCTGTGACTAACAACAACAAATGAACTGGTGAGTGTGAGAGCTAAACAGGAGCCTGTTCCATGAGAAGAACAGCCAGGATGGTTTGCAGTGGATGCTCATAGGCCAAGAGATGGCACAATAAGGACAGTTTTGGTAGCAGAGTTTTGGTTGGAGAGCACAGAAGGCTACTTAGTGCCTTCCAGTAGTTTCAGACTAGAATCCCCATAATCCCTGAATATTGGCCTTGTTGCAGAGAGCTGAAGTCCAAAATGGTATGGAGACTACCAGGTTGCCTACTGCTGGCCAAAGGGAAGGGGACAAGGAAGCCCTCATCCAAAGCAGTCTTTCCCAACTCAGGATCTTCTAGTTATGCTGGACTGCAACTCCCAGCTTTCCCAGCTAGCATTGGTTGGGAATTGCAGCCCAACACATCTGGAGGGCACCAAGTTGGTGGAGGTAATCCTAGGTAGGCTAAAAAGCATTGCTAAGCCTTTGAACTGCAGTTCCAGGGCCTAGCCTGCTTCTCAGTGTCTTCAGAAGAAATGATCACATCTAAGGGAAAGACCCATAGACTAGGTGGGGGATGTCTATCCTTCACAAAGCTCACCCTCAACTCTCCAACTCCACCCTTCTAATGGCTAAGCTATATTCCTTTCCAGAATCTTCTCATGATCCAGGATGGAGCGATGGAGAAATTTTCAACATGAGCCATCTATTATGCATGAGTTCTGTGGGTTCTTTAGAGGACTTTGGCTTCTATTTTTTCAGAGCACTTTCAATTTTTCCCCTTCCAGAATGGGGAAAATGGGGTATTACTTCAGATAGCACGGTTTCTATTTTTGTACTTGTGCTATTCCACTGCATCACAGCTCCACCTAGAGATTATAGAGCAGAAAAGCAGGAAAGGGAAAGTTCTTTGTAAGGCATTTGGATCTCAATTCTGTGATGAAACCAGAATTTGATACAGCAGGTTTACAGCCTTGTGCAGCAACGCCTGGGGAGGTAACAGTTGTTATCCTTTTTGAAAACACTCAGGGAATAATACGACACTTGTGATCAGTGTGGGGAAATGCAAAAGCTCACTCCAGAGAACCAATGCATGCCCCCAGCTACCCCCCACCCCCTCAGCATCACACCTGAGCTTCCAGAATCTGCACCTTCCAGTTTTAGAGTCTGAGACTTGGGGAGACCTGGTGACCCCTTCAGCAGGATACACAGAGAGACTTACATTCATGATCAAGTCCAGGTTTTGGTTTTGGACGTTCAGTGTTCATTGTGCTCAGCTCTGATGAAAGAGATGTTGCTGAAAATGTATACAAAACAGAAGAGGTTGGGGGAGAGGAACTTCAACAGCTGAAATTAAAATTTTAAGAGCCAGTATCTAGAATACAAGTGTCAAATACCACCTGCTACTTCATGTTGGCTCTCAGATACTGTCAATATGGCTGACCAATATGGCACCCTTATCACCCCAGCTGGACTCTATCCAGTGATGATAGTGAAAGGAGGGACCACAGCTCAGAGATACTGTTTTGCATTTGAGGGTCCCCAGTTCAATGCCTGGCATTAATCTTCAGTTAAACAGGATCTTGTGCAGAAGGGTCTGGGGAGGCCCCCAAGACCCTGCACAGCTGGTGCTGATCCTTGTAGACCAAGGCGTGCAATCAGAGTGCCTCTGGATAGCCTTCTTTGCAACCATCATGATGTCAGCGTTCTCTCCTCCCTCCCCCGCTTTTGCAATTAACACATTTTCTGTGAAATGGTGCTCAAAGGAGTTGTTTAGGGTACATATCCCAGGCATGTTTAGGCAGAAAGTTCCACAATGCCCGACATCCCCGGCCTCACCCCCTTTCAGCCAGGGCATGTCTCAGCTGCTTTTCTAAGCTCACAAAAGGAACCTCTGAGAATGGGTTTGGGGGCCTCTGGGGAAAAAAAGGGGCGAAGATGGATGCCACCAAGATAGGATGCTGCTGGGAGTGAGAAAGATGGCTGCTTTGGGTGCTTGCACTCCAGGACTGCTGGCTGGACCTCAGAGGAATCAGAATCAGAATCTGGAGGATACCTTGGGGTGTGGGGAATGTGGGACAAGCTCAGGCACTGAGGTGAGAGCCGTGGAAAATCTTATCCCAAGACCAGACTTCCCAGGGGTTCAGACAGATGTACACTGGGTGGGAAAGGACTTGGAGCAGAGGAATTTCTGAAACTCAGGCAGGGCAGCCCTGGCTCTAGATCCCATAATGCATCAACAGCTGAGGAGGGTGGCCCAATTAGAGGATGGGTGTGCAGAGAGGAGGTCCCTCCCAAAGGGATGGGGCCAGGCATGCTCATAAGAAGAGTTCCTGGAGGTGAATACTAGATTGGGTTCAACAAAACACTCTGTGCATGCCCAGAGATTCATTCTGGTGCTTTGTTCTTTTGGTCAATAAAGAATGCTTTGCAAGGAAAATGGTCTGTGACTTTGAATGTGCAAAAGAGGAACCCCAACTCACTACAGATGCAACCTGGTGATGCCTCAGCCAGCTTCGTTTCTCTGAAGCACTGTGGCTAGGCTGCCAAAATTGGCTATCCAGTTGTTTTACAGGGCAAGAGGAGACCAGAGGAGAGTGTCACCTTCGTGCTTCTCCCATGCTGCATAGCATGCCCACAATCCTCCAAGTCTGGAGGATTCCAGGCATCTCTGCAGGACTGTGGTTGCTTTCATCTTTAAAAAACCCCAGAGCAACTTATTTATTTATTTATTTAGAGTATTTGTATGCCGTCCTTTCACATAGCCTCAGGACGGCTTACATAAATAAAAAGAATAAAATAAAACATAATACAAATAAAATCCAGATCCAAATCCAGATTAAAACCTATATAGCTAATGTTAAAAGTTATTAAAATATTGTTGAAATAAAAAGGTCTTAGCCTGGCGCCAAAAAACAAATAACAACGGCGCCAGGCGGACCTCTCTGGGGAGCGCATTCCATAGATGAGGCGCCACCACAGAGAAAGCCCTCCTCCGGGTACTTTGCCTCCTAAAGTCTTTCATGGAGGGTTCCCAGAGGAGGACCTCTGCTGCCGATCTCAGGGGGCGGGAGGGCATATACGGAAGAAGGCGTTCCTTTAGGTATCCAGGTCCCAAGCCAACTTGCAAGAAAAGGCAACCACTGTCAGATGTTTTGAACTACACATCCCATTAACCCGAAACACTGGCCATGTGGGCTGGAACTGATGGGAGCTGTAGTCCAAAATTTGGTGGTTGCCTACCCCTGACATGGAATCAATGGCTGAAATTTCTTTTGGGAGAACCTTGGCAGTGAGGTCCACTATGAAAGAGGAGAATAAAGAGGAATTGGATCCCTGCAGATATGCTGAAGATATATCCCCATGCCAAGTCTCCTGTAAAAAGAGGATAACAAAATTGTTCAAATACAACATACAGGAAGAGAATTATTCAAGGAAGGCTTAGATCAGAAGCAGAAACACACAGCAATCACTTCTGAATGTCTGAAAAAATGTCAAAATGTCAAAAATGTCTCCTTTCTCCCCTCTTCAGATATCACAATGCAGTTTCAGTTCAGTGCAAAGCAATGGAGACTATGTGATTAAAGGTCCCCTAATAACACTGTCATGTTTGAGGCGTACAGCTCCCCACCCCGAAAGAATGTACTGGGGCAGTTTGAAGAACTGCTTTAAGAGGAAGAACCTAATTCACCTGTGGAGAAGCTCTTGGGGTGGAATTTAATAGCTGGGCAGGGCTGAAGACCAAAGGGACAGGACTCCAGGCAAGAGATGATGCTCCCAGACCATCTTTTCTTCAAGGAACTCACCATATGCTCTGAAACCCAAGTCTCTACTTCAGCTGGTAAGGCGCAGCAAACTTAGTGAGATCAAGTTTTTGCTGTAATTTGAAAGTTGGATTTCTCTCCTCTTCTTTTCTCCTCTTCCTACTATGTTCAAAGTCAGTCACTAAATAAACTATGTTCCTGTTCAATGTGTATTATGCATGAACAGTTGGTTTCACTCATTTAAAAAGTGTGTTGCTCTGGATTGCTAGACTCTAAGGGTGCTAAATTGCCCCATGCATCCTAAGAGTATTTCCAAAGGCTCTGTTAAATTCTGGTCTTTGAGGAATTAACTCTGAAGATCCTTTCTTTTTTTTACTATATCCACAGTTGGCAATCTTAGAGGTTTATTTTAAGTTGCTCGGTTATATTTAAAAAACAATGAAATCTATAATTTCATTGGTGTCCAGTTTCATTAAGGCTGATTATTATTTTGTCAGTCATCCAAGAGATAGATAGACAGACAGACAGGCAGATAAGGGTGGTGTACAATTTTTTAAATTAAGTAACTCAAGATGCAATCCTATGTATCTTTAGATGGGAAAAGGTCATACAATTCTCAGCATTTTCTACTAGCATGACAGGCTAAGGAATTGAGTAACATTTATTAAACTGGTGGCGCAGTGGTTTAAACCGCTGTGTTGCTGGGCTGGTTGATCGAAAGGTTGCCAGTTCGAATTTGCACAACAGGGTGAGTTCCCGTTGCTCCATCCCAGCTCCTGCCAACCTTGCAGTTCGAAAGCATGAAAATGCAAGTAGATAAAAAGGTACCACTTTGGTGGGCAGGTAACAGCGTTCCGTGCACTTTGGTGTTTAGTCATGCTGGCCACATGACCACGGAGACTGTCTGCAGACAAACACTGGCTCCCTCAGCTAGGAGACGGAGGTGAGCACCGCCCCCTGGAGTCAGGCATGACAGGACTTAATCTCAAGGGGAAACCTTTACCTTTATTAAATTGGGGGGGGGGGCATGTGGCTCATGTAAAAGTGCAGGACTGCAGCACCTATCAGCCCTAGTCAGCATAGCCAGTGGTGAGGAATGATAGGCACTGCAGTCCATCAATATCTGGAGGGCCACACATCTCCCATTTCTGTATTAAATGGTACATTGCAAAATACAACTCTTCAACAGAGCCAAAGCCAAGAAATCCTCTCCTCTACAGGTGAAACTTTTGGAGAGAAAAAGGAGGATAACTCAAAGTAAGTACCTTTAGAAACAGCCACAATGAGGAAAATGGCACTCAGCAGGCAAGAGACACCCAGCAGTACGTAGATGTAGAAGATGGATCCCTGGCTGCAACGTCTGCCTTTAGAAAGAAAGAAAAGAATGAGAAACAGTGGTGAAATCAGTAGCAGGGAACCTACTTCACTGAGAATTGGTAATCGTGCAGAGAGCCAGTGGTGCTAAGAGCATCAATGAGCCAACCCGCCAATCACAAGGGCATTGTTCTTCTAGTGGTGAAGCTTTTGTCATTCACTGGCTGAGCTTGCATGGCTTATTTTCAAGATCAAAGGGCTTATCTTGAAATGATTGTGGCTTATTTTATTGAGAAGTAGATGCTCTGGATGTAGTTATTTCCTGCTTGTGCCACAGCTGTAGCATGATCTGATGGATGTGTAGGATGACGGGCATCTGCTACAGGTGCCACCCTTCCCTGAGATGGGGCTCCCAAAGACCTTGGACCACAGCATCAGCCATTTCTGCCCATTAGCCATCTTGGCTAGGGCTACGAGGTTTGCAAAAGTATCATAAAGCATGCAATAGCTACATATCAGCCATCCCTCAACCTGAACCCCTCTAGAGGTCTTGGACCATAGTTCCTATTCCTAAATGTTAGCCATGTTAACCTAATGAGAGTTAGTCTAAAACATCCAAGGAACTGGTGTGGCGTAGTGTAGAAATGCTATTTTTAGCATTTCAGGGCTGGGACTCAGAGATCTGGGTTGTAGCCCCTGCTCAGCCATGGAGCCAACTCTTGGCTTTGGGTCAGTCAGAAACAATCAGCCCAACCTACTTTGCAGGGCTTATTTGTCATACAAGGAACTCATGGTGGCTTACATAATTCTCCTCCAGAAGAGGAGGGGGATTATGGAAGCCACTCTGAATTCCTTGAAAGGAAAAAAGGTAGGATATAAATATAACAAACAAACAAACAAACAGAGCACCAGGCTGAAGACAACAAGTCCAATGAGATTAAGTAAAGAGACAAGCCTGTATGTTACAATCCAAGGCATAGTATATACTGTGAAGCAGCAGGTGGAAAGCCCAAAGCTTTTGAGACTTGTCCCACTATTACCTGTCCCTCCCCGTCATCTCTCCCTGCTGCTTTTTCCTGCAGCATGGCAAATGTCTTGTCTTGGGGCCTGATTTTGAAAATCCAGCTGGTTGATTTGGCTTTGAAGTGAAAATGGAAAGGGATGGGGTATGTCCATCTCTCCCACCCCTCTTAGCAAGAAGTCACTCCACTCTTGCTTTATATCTGTTTTTTGGTGATTTATGTTCCAAAAGATGGGTCTGTTACCATCAAATCTAATTTGATCCTTATTACAGCAGGGAATTTAAAAATAGCATTTCTACACAAGGGTGTTAATCTGCTGTTTTTATTTTCACTTTCACCGTAGAAATGAGATTCAAGCACTTTGCAAGAAGGGTTTCTTTCCCTGCTTTTTCATGACATAACCACTAGGTGGCACTGTGGTCTAGTGAAATATTACAATCACACAAGAGGAAATTGTTATTAATATCACTTTCACAATTAAATACTGAATTTTTCCTGCTCTCAAACAAACCAGCAAACTGAGGATGGACAGAAAGTACATCTCCAGATGTTTTGGACATCAATATCTGGCTTCCTGATCATTAGTACTGCTGGCAGGGGCTTCTGGGAATTGAACTCCAAAACATCTAGCGCTCTTCCTTTTGTGCACCTCTGCCTTAGACAAACACATTTACTGTGACATCTACCTTTGTGCACTATATTCCACTTTCTTAGAAGCTGGAAAGAAGTGGAATAAAAATAAAAGAAACAAAAAGATAGAACAAAAAGAAAAAGGAACATTAAATATTGGACAATGGTTATCTTGTCAATTAAGAACTGGGATTTGGATCATGTTCATTATTTTAGGCATGGAGGTGAGGCAGCATGCACATCACCAAAAGAGATAGAAGGGCATAGAATTTTGCATAAAATGTGATAACTGATTATTCCAATGCAATGAAATGCATCTCATTTTATTGTAGAAGGCTGTGATCAGGTAAACTTGCACCTATGCCTTTTCTGTCCAGTTGCTTGATGAGTGACTTTAGGGCTCCTGCTCTCCCTTCTTAGGGCTCTTTATCTGTACGCAGGATTTGGTCTATACAGCCTTCCAAACAGAGGATGCTTTCAAATGCTGTCCTCTGTAAAGTGTAGAAGTTGGCTACCTAGTCTCCTATGGAAAACAACCAGCTCCCATTCTCTTGTGGAGCAAGCAGTTGTATAGGTGAAGGGTTACTGCAAGGGCCTTCTCTGCAAGTCTTTGATTCTGCAAATCAAAATCAGGACAAGTAACCCTACAAAAAGAGAACTCTGCCACTTTTGCAAGTCGAGGACTGCACTCTGCAAAGCAAGACACTTGGTCATTCTATTTACTACTGCCATATTATGCTAATTATATGAATATACCATCCATGCTCCAAATTTAGACTCAAAAGTTAAAGCATATGCTGTTTTTAAATAAAGGATCACATGTCCCTCAAATTCCTAAATGGAAACCTCAAATCCCAGCTTCAAGAAGAAGAGAATCATTACCAGTATAAGTCCGGAAGTCATCTTGAAACTTTTCATCCTCCATGTTGTGGGGTGCAAAAATGATGTAGAGTTGGATTCAGAGGTCCTTCTTTGCAGATCTTGATTTTCTAAAGTTGGGACTTTGCAGTTTACCTTGCCTGTTCCATGATCAAAGTTAATCTGTAACTGGTGGCAGTGAGGCAGACCACATCCCTGCTCTCTGTCTTGATGCCTCCAGATTTTGGAATTCAGCCACATCTGAAGCCTCACTCACTGAACGCCTGTTCAAACAGAACCCTTGAATAATTTATTATTTATTTATTTCACCTTGTTTTCTTTGCCAGAGAGCAATGGCAATCAAGCAATCCCTGAGAAAATTCTGGAACAGATTATAAAGCAGTCAGTCTGCAAATACCTGGAAAACAATGCAGTAATCACTAGAAGCCAACAAGAATTTCTCAAGAACAAATCCTGCCAGACTAATTAATTTCATTTTTTTGACTGGGTAACCTCTCAGATGGACTGTGGGATGGTGTGGACATAGTCTATCTTGACTTTAGCAAAGCTTTTGATAAAGGGTCCCATGATCTCCTGATTAGCACACTAGCTAAAAGTGGGCTAGATGGAACAACGATCAGGTGGATCCACAGTTGGCTACAGTACTGGACTCCAAAGAGTGCTCATCGGTGACACCTTCTCAAATTGGGGAGAAGTATCAAGTTGGGTGCCGCAGGGTTCAGTCCTGGGCCCAGTGCTCTTCAACATTTTTATTAATGATTTGGATGAGGACGTGAAGGGAACAATTATTAGATTTGCAGAAGACACAAAACTGGGTGCAATAGTGAATGCCCTGGAAGACAGGAAGAAGATCCAAGGAGATCTTACTAGGTTAGAAAACAAAAACAGAAAACAGTTGTTGTGCTGAAACAACAGAATGAAATTCCTTAGGAACAAATGCCAAGTTCTGCACCTAGGGGGAAAAAACAAATGCATTGCTACAAGATGGGGAACACTTGGCTCAACAATACTGCATGTGAGAAGGATCTTGGAATTGTTGTAGATCACAAGCTGAATACGAGTCAACAGTGCGATGTGGCTGCAAAAAGGGTAAATGCTATCTCAGGCTGCATTAATAGAAGTTTCATTTCCAAATCATGTGAAATACTAGTTTCCCCTTACTCAGCACTGATCAAGCCTCATCTGGAGTACTGTGTCCAGTTCTGGGCACTGCAGTTTTAAAAGGATGCAGAAAAACTGGAAGAGGTTCAGAGCAGGGCAATAAGGATGATCCAGAATCTGGAAACTAAACCCTCTGAGGAAAGATTGAGAGAACCGGGCGTGTTCAATCAGAAGACTGAGGGGAGATATGATAACATCCAAAGTACTTGAAAGGCTGTTGCAAAGAGTGCAGGATATGCTATAATGGACTTCAGTTACAGGAAACCAGATTCTGATTATATACCAGGAAAATTTTAGAGCAGTATGACAATGTGACCAATTACCTAGGGAGATTATGGGCTCTCCCACACTGGAGGCATTCAAGATGCAACTCAACAGCCATCTGAGAGGGATGGTTTCAATGGTTTAACTGGAAGTCCTGCACTAGCAGTGGGTTGGACCCAATGGCCTTCTAGGCCCTTTCCAACTCCTGTTGTTGTTGTTGGTCGCAAAGTCATGTCCGACCCATTGCGACCCCATGGACAACATTCCTCCAGGCCTTTCCATCCTCCACCATCTCCCAGAGTCCGCTTAAGCTCAGACCAACTGCCTCAGTGACTCCATCCAGCCACCTCATCCTCTGCCGTCCCCTTCTTCTTTTGCCATCTATTGTTCCCAGCATTATGCTCTTCTCCAGGGAGTCCTTCCTTCTCATGAGGTGGCCAAAGTATTTGAGTTTCATCTTCAGGATCTGGCCTTCTAAAGCGCAGTCAGGGTTGATATCCTCTAGGACTGACTGGTTTGATTGCCTTGCGGTCCAAGAGACTCGCAGGAGTCTCCTCCAGCACCACAATTCAAAGGCCTAAATCCTTTTGTGCTTGGCCTTCCTTATGGTCCAGCTTTCACAGCCATACATTGCAACTGGGAAAACCATAACCTTCATTATACACACTTTTGTTGGCAGGGTGATGTCTCTGCTTTTTAGTATGCTGTCTAGATTTGCCATAGCTTTCCTCCCCACGAGCAAGCGCCTTTTAATTTCTTGGCTGCAGTCCCTGTCTGCGGTGATCTTGGAGCCCAGGAAAATAAAATCTGTCACTACCTCCATTTCTTCCCCATCTATTTGCCAGGAAGTGAGAGGACCGGATGCCATGATCTTCGTTTTCTTAATGTTGAGTTTCAAGCCTCCTTCTCCTTCACCCACATCAAGAGGCTCTTTAGTTCCTCTTCACTTTCTGCCATGAGAGTGGTATCATCTGCATATCTGAGGTTGTTGATATTTCTCCCAGCAATCTTAATTCCAACTGGTGATTCATCTAGCCCTGCCTTTCTCATGATGTGCTCAGCATATAAGTTAAATAGGGTGACAGTATACAGCCTTGCTGAACTCCTTTCTCAATTTTGAACCAATCAGTGGTTCCGTGCCCAGTTCTCACTGTTGCCTCTTGACCTGCATATAGGTTTCTCAAGAGACAAATAAGATGGTCTGGTACTCCCATCTGTTTAAGAACTTGCCACAGTTTGTTGTGATCCACACAATCAAAGGCTTTAGCATAGTCAATGAAGCAGAAGTAGATGTTTTTCTGGAACTCCCTAGCTTTCTCCATGATCCAGCGTATGTTGGCAATTTGATCTCTCGTTCCTCTCCCTCTTCAAAATCCTGCCTGTACTTCTGGTAGTTCTCGGTCCATATACTGCTGGAACCTAGCTTGTAGGATTTTGAGCATCACTTTGCTAGCATGTGAAATGAGTGCAATGGTGCGGTAGTTTGAACATTCTTTGGCATTGCTCTTCTTTGAGATCGGAATGTAAACTGACCATTTCCAATCCTGTGGCCATTGTTGAGTTTTCCAAATTTGCTGGCATATTGAGTGTAGCACTTTTACTGCATAGTCTTTTAAGATTTTGAATAGCTCAGCTGGAATACTGTCACTTCCACTAGCTTTGTTGTTGCTCAGACTTCCTAAGGCCCATTTGACTTCACATTCCAGGATGTCTGGCTCGAGGTCAGTGACCACCCCATCATGGTTATCAGGGATGTAAAGCTCTTTCTTGTATGGTTCTTCTGTGTAATCTTGCCACCTCTTCTTCATCTCTTCTGCCTCTGTTAGGTCCCTGCCATTTTGGTCCTTTATCATGCCCATCTTTGCATGAAATGTGCCCTTCGTATCTCCAATTTTCTTGAAGAGATCTCTGGTCCTCCCTATTCTATTGTTTTCTTCTATTTCTTTGCACTGTTCATTTAAGAAGGCATTCTTATCTCTTCTAGCTGTTCTCTGGAATTCTGCATTCAATTGTTTGTATCTTTCTCTTTCTCCCTTGCCTTTCGCTTCCCTTCTTCCCTCAGCTATTTGTAAAGCTTCCTCAGACAGCCATTTTGCTTTCTTGCATTTCTTTTTCTTTGGGATGGTTTTAGTTGCTACCTCTTGTACAATGTTGCGAACCTCCGTCCATAGTTCTTCAGGCACTCTGTCTATCAGATCTAATTCCTTAAATCTAGTTGTCACCTCTACTGTATATTCATCAGGGATATGATTTAGGTGATACCTGAGTGGCCTAGTGCTTTTCCCTACTTTCTTCAACTTAAGCCTAAATTTTGCAACCAGAAGCTCATGATCTGAGCCACAGTTAGCTCCTGGTCTAGTTTTTACTGACTGTATAGAACTTCTCCATCTTTGGCTGCAGAGCACATAGTCCATCTGATTTCTGTGTTGACCGTCTGGTGATGTCCAGGCGTAGAGTCGTGTCTTGGGTTGTTGGAAAAGAGTGTTTGCTATGACCATCGTATTCTCTTGACAGAATTCTACCAGCTTGTGCTCTGCTTCATTTTGTACTCCAAGGCCAAACTTGCCTGTTATTCCAGTTATCTTTTGGCTTCCTACTTTAGCATTCCAATCCCCCATGATGATAAGGACATCATTTTTTGGAGTTAATTCTAGAAGGTGTTGTAGGCCTTCATAGAACTGGTCAGCTTCAGCCTCTTCAGCACCAGTGGTTGGGGCATAGATTTGGACTCTTGTGATGTTGAATGGTTTGCCCTGGATTCGAACTGAGAGCATTCTGTCATTTTGGAGATTGTATCCCAGTACTGCTTTTCCTACTCTTTTATTGACTATGAAGGCTACTCCATTTCTTCTGAGGGATTCTTGCCTGCAGTAGTATACCTGGTGGTCATCTGAACTAAATTCCCCCATTCCTGTCCATTTTAGTTCACCAACTCTACTATTCTGTAATTCTGTGGCTTACAACTCCCTTGCACAGAGCATTAGCTTTGCCAGTAAGCAGCAGAGTAAATGGGCCCACATTTGTTTTCTGCCAGACTTTTATTGACAAGAGTCCTCTCTGACGGTTATGAAGAATGGTGGCTTGTGCATTGATAAAAGTAGAGCAGAAAATCTGTTGCAGGGCTTGTGGCTCAAGGCTTAAATGGCCTGAAGCCAGGATATTTGCAGGACTGCCTCTTTCTGTATAAACCTGCAATCAGGTGAGGTCTTCTTTGGAGCTTCTGCTCTGCATTTTGCCACCCAGGTGCAAAATAGAAGAGAACTCCTCTCTCTTGTGCAGAGAAGTCCTCTCTCTTTCTCTCTCTCTCTATCTCTTTCTCTCTCTGCAACACCCCACTGCCTTTCCTGATCACACTGGTGTCACTTTTGGTACTATAGCCTATCCCAGTGTGTTGGTGCCCTGGATGTCTTGGACTACAGTTTCCAGGATTCCTTACCATGGGCCAGGTTGCCAATGAGGACTGAAGTCTAGAACATCTGGAGGGCACCAGGTTCTGGGAGGTTAGTGTGCACTGCAGCATTGTTGCCTTGATACAGCAAAAGGGCAAGATAGTTGCCAGTACTTCTTGAGGTTGGAGACTGGAGAGGGGTCTTTGGGAAGCCTCTTTCCCTTTCTTCATCTCTAGGATTCCTGAAAAGGATATGCAGAGTTCTGGAGGCAGGGAAAAGCATTCAAAGAAAGGGAGACTTAAATTTGTGTGAAAGGAATAGGCAGGACAGAGCTGTTCCTCCATAAATACGATCTCAGTAATAAAGCCAGCTCAAAAAGGAGATCAAAGTAATCATGGCTTCACAGCCATGATTTCTGTAAGTGTTACAACAAACATAGCAGGTAGGGCACTGTTACCATTTTCATATAATTTGCAAGGGCAGCTGTGCAGACTTCCGAGATCAGAAGAAGAGGAACTTCCTTTGTGGATTTGCAGCTGTTGGCATAACCTTCAACACTGGAATGTGAACAGAGTCAAAATCAATAGTTCTTGTTGGTTTCAGCTACCTGTAAACATTACCATGCATTCTAATTCAGGGAGCCAGTTATCCCAAGAACTGTTCTATTGACTTGTTGTTCTCATAACTTGGTTTGGTTCAGATTGCATTGATCTTCAGCTACTTTGAATACTTTATAAGAACATGGGGTACCAAATAGTGAATGAACATAAGTTATGCAGAATGGTCTCAGTCCTAGATTTAATGGATCCCAGCTAAGGGGGCTCAGCCAGGTCAGCCAGCCGTAAGATATGCCACCAGCATGACACCAGGACACTCCAGCCTGGGAAAAACAGATGTGTAATCAGTGCCACCTTATTCCCACCAAGAAATGGAAGCAGCAACCTCAGCAGAGAGGCAGGATAAAGTGTTAGGGAAGCCACATAAGCTGCATCAGAGGGCGTGTAGCATGGGCTTTAAATCTCTCTGACCCCATGTTTTCCAGACTCTCACACAGGGGAATTTAGGGAAGAACTTGATCCGACTGCTAATGCATCCCTGCTTTGGCTAGATTCCTACCAGGACCTCAGGACGTGACCACGGGCACAAGCAACCACCACAATGCTCCTTCCTGCAACCGAGGGTACCAGAACAGAGCCCAGCAGAAGCAACAGGAGAGGGAAAACATGCTAAGTGGCGCTGTTACTACTGCCTCTTACGTTGTCTTTGCCATGTGTGAACACTGTTTTTTGTCTGAACCATATTGCTCTAATGGTCTTCTCCCCTGCCCATTGCAAGGAGTGTCATCCAAGGACGAGGACAAGCAGGGAAGCTCTCTAATGGCAAAGGAGAGGCATTTCCCCCCAACAGTTACCAGAGGAGGCCAAAAACTCAGGAGTACTTTTACTTTGGAGAATTATAGTGGAGATACATTGAACACAGCAAGCTATGCAGTGGTAGGTTCACATGACATGAGAAGCCATAGTTTCTCGCACAGGATGATCATCCCAACCCTATTGTGGCATATCAGCATGGTATGTTTGGCTTTAGAAGCCTAAGAAACAATGGTCTTCCACCATTTCCATGCTCCACCATGGTTTCTCTGGTTGTTTGAACCCAGTAGTGTGATTTCCACAGTCTTGGTATGCAGCTACCACAGAGTCCTCTGGAAAGACAGGGGCTGCTCCAACCATTGACCATGGGATTGCCTTTAAGCTGCAGTGGCTGATGGGATACATGCCAACTGCAGAAGGACTGAACAAGGAGAGCAAAAATCATGCTAGTGTAGAAACTACTTGATCTTCTGTCAGGCACATCCAGGCCAAAAAACTGTACACCATGGAAACCATGAGGGTTGCTTGCCCTGATGTGTGAATCCATCCAGTGTTTCACTCATTCCTCAAGGAGGCACATTGAGCTTTTCTGTGCAGGCATTTAACTGCATTTGTCTTTCCGTGCTCACAATTGCTTGCAGGTACTTTGCATGAGATCAGGATTTCCCAGTTTTACTTCTTTTTAAAGGACATTTGTCTCTCTTTTAGCCTGGGAATATGGGGTATTTTTTCTGAAAGTGAAAGCAAAGGCGTTTTCCTGCTTGCATATTGTATTTTGCTTTAGCAGAGTGCCATCTAGAGGTTACGTGGTGGAAAAGCAGGAAATGAAAAGCTTTTTGTGTTCAATCTCGGACCTCAATGTTGCATTGTAACTGAAAGTAGACACAGCCAATAAGCTGCCTCATGGACACTGCAGGCTCCCTTTCCCAATTTGAATTGGGACTGAACAGGGGAAGTCCTATTTATTATTACATTCATACCCTGTTTTTTTTTCCTTTTGCATCCTTATAGCCCTCCAAATGTTTGAGCTTACAACTCCCATCAGCCCTAGTCAGCATCACCAATGGTGATGGATCATGGGAGCTGTAAGCCAAAATATTCTGGACAACCATGCATTGCCTACCCCTGGGACACAAGTGAAGCATGAGCAGGGGCTGAGCACTTCTCACTCTTCTCTCTTGCAAAGACCTCCTGCACATCCATGTTCCGACATACTGCTCTCCGCCTACTGATACTTATTACAACAGGCTGCTTTTCCACAGGTAGAGGGAAGACACCTCACAAGAGGTAGCAGGGTCCAGGATGCACCCAGCTGCTTCTCTGTGGGCTTGTTGACTTGTTTGTTCCAGCCAGGCTCCCAGTTGTGTGCGTGCTCCAATGCGGACAAAAAGGTATACTTGACCTGGAGCTTGTGCTGTTAGGGAATTGCTACCCTGCCCTTCATTAAGACTTTCTAAGACATGGGAGGCCTGTTGGGGTGAGTGGATGGCCACCCCATGTGGGCCTTCCCCTTCCCCTGCTTTCTGTTCCCGGATGCTGATCAGTCGAAGCTTGGCTTTCTCCATGCACCCAGGCTGGGGTGCTCTCACTCCATTGCTCTTGACAATCTGGGGGAAGGAACACTGTTCTGGCCCTGCTACCAGCCCCCTCTGGGACAGCAATCTTGATTCAGGTCACTGGCGTGGGAAAAAGCCTTGAACCTCCTGCTTCTCCCATGACCCTGATGCAATTTGGACCTCCCAACCCATCCTCAAGTGGTCTCCACAGGCAGGGAAGAGAAGCTTTACATCTTCCCACTCCACATGCTATGACTTGGGTGGAGGTAGGGTACGTGGTCAGGGTCTGGAGCTTGGGCAGCAGAGCTCTTGGCAGAAGCATGGGCAACTGGGCGACAGGACCCAAAGCAGGGCAGGCTCTCAACATGGTCTGGAACTAGTAGTGGGGATGGAGGCAGAGTTATAGTTGCCTTGAACTGGTCCCTGCCATCCTTCCTTTGGGTTCCAAAACTCAAGGCAATCCTTTGAAAAAACAGTTCTATTATGGAGACTCCACAGATAACAGGACAGTTTGGCTTCTACCAAAGTGGGAAGAGAAGCCTCCAAACTGGAAACTTCCCCGCATCCCTTCTCTTTCTGTCAAACCTCTGGCTCCACCCCCAGCATGGCTCTCGCTGCTTGAGAGCCGAACAGAGCAAATAGCAAACTGCCGCCAACTGAGCAGTGTGTTCCTCCCAACATTCCCCACAGGGTCAAGGACCGGGTCTGGCCTCTGCTCCCCCTCCCTTCTGGGAAGTCCTTCCTGCTGGCTGAGAAATGGCACCAGGAGCTTCAAAGGCTCCCCGCACCACTCCTCTTCCTCCTCTTCAGAACTCTCCCACCGAACATCTGTCATGTGCTTGAGGTGAACCCACTCACTGCAAGAGTCAAGGGGCAGGCCAGAGCTGGGAACTGGGAGGGTGACGCAGAGCGAGAGAAGGACGTGGGCATGACTGAGCCAGTGGTCCAAAGCGGGGGAAACACACAGCTCAGGGAGCATGTTTGCATTCAAGACAAGGCAGGCCGCAGGTACCCGAGGTGGGGTAAACCAGGTGGGGTTCGGGATCAGCAGGAGGTATGGCAGAGCATGGTAGAGAGAGGGGAGGCTGGGGCAGGAGGCCACCCTCAATCAAGTGAGGGTCAGGCAAGGTGCAGTTGGTGGTGTGCACTCCAGTGAAGTGGGCAAAGCTGTGTTGCTGAGGGGACCAGTGGAAGGAAGAGCTTGCTCTGATAGTGCATTTCCCCCAGTCTCCCCACCTGTGCTCATCAGGGAGCTGAGAGCTCCAGCAGGGCCTGAGCCCAATCCTGCATTTACTATGGCAGCCACCAGGTGGAGCCCTGGAGATGCCCAGATCCAGACAGTCCTGCCTGGAGTGCTCAGGATGAAAAACATGGCCCAGCTCTGGCCTGATCTTGCTTCAGCTGATCTCAGAAGCGGGTGTGTTGGGGCAAGGAGTGTAGGCAGGCTCTACACTCAGTAGCCCACTATGTGCTGCTCATTCTGGGGGCATGCAGGATGGACTGCTGCTGGCTCTCAAGAAACCGTCGTAGGGATGGGAATGAATCCTGATGGGGTGGGACTTAGAAACATAGAAACAGAGCGAGTCAGAAGGGGCCTCCCGGGCCATCTAGTCTGACCTCCGGCACCAGCCGGCTCCGCTCATGACATGCTCACCATATGCATGTCCAGCCTGTCTTTGAACACCCTCACCAATGGGGCCTCAACGACCTCCCGTGGAAGCCCATTCCACGCCCTCGGGGTCCTAACTGTCAGGAAGTGCTTCCTGGCATCCAAATTGAACCTTGACTTCGCAGAGGTTGATCCACTGAGTCAAATCTGTGTGTATATAAAATTTGTCACTTGTGTATTTATTATATTTATCCTGCCTTTTTTCTTCCAAGAAACTCAAGGTGGAATTCTCCTCTCAATCTTATGCCCACAACGACAATCCTGTGAAGTGGGTTGGGCTGAGAGTCTGTGACTGGTCCAAAGCCACCCAGTATGCTCCATGGCCAAGCAGGGACTGAAACCCAGACTGGCTGAGTCCCACGCTCTTAACCACTACACCGTACTTGCGTTACCTGTTAAGGGGTGAGCCATGCAGCTCTCCTGATTGGATCAGGTGTACCTGAATATGGGCCCCCTCCACACCTTGTCTGAGGTGAGGCAGTGAGAGCTCTGCATATGAAACACGGCAGTTCTGCCTAAGTAGGTCGTCTCCTGCAGTCCCTGATGTTTAAGACCATGTGTTTTGGTGAGCAGGGCAGGAGAGGAAAGAAAGATGAACTGCGATGTACATCCTTCTTTCTGGTACTGAACCACTGTGGTTCAGGAACTGCCCTTTGGTGCTTGCAGTGTGGACTTGGGTTCTTGGAACCCCCTTTTGTCACCTCCGGCTTGCTGAAAATGAGCGGGAGCACAAAATGTCACTGGGGCATTTATTAGATTTAAGTTACTTCTTTTCACATAATCCAGTAAAATAATACTGTAACAACTGTGGCAATTCCATGCATACATTATTTTATACAATTTAAATACTTCCCATATGTGATTGCAGAAATCCTTAAAACAGCCTTGTAAATTAAGTTGGAATTTATTCCACCCCAGCTCACCCCCACATTGCAAGAAGCAATTGCTTAGGAAATTATTTGAGCTATGACTCAATTTTATTTAGCTGCAGAACTGCCAAATAATCCAATACCTCTAATGTATCATTTCCAAACATGAATGAATTTTAAACGAGATCTTGAAAGTCTGTTGGATTTTTAAAAAGTTTCTCTTGGCAACATTGCACTGCTGTTTTTGCTTCCTCTGCCACTGCCATGTGATGTCTGAAGCTTCTTGTGTTGCGCCTTTCACTCCTACAGGCTTCCAGGAAGATTGCTCATTCCCCCCTTTGATGCAGGTGTGGGTTTGCTTGGCAAGGCCTTCTCACAGACATAATAGCTATCAGAAGTGCAGATGAAATCATTCCATTCCCCATTAATCCACAACTGGCCACAGTCCTCATCACGACCTTGATAATTATTGGGTTCTCCTGCCTTCCAGTTCCTGTGGTGGAAGCAAGATGTGTGTGTTTCCCCACCAACATTGCAGGAAAAACAACCTAAAATTCACTCATTTTATTGGCATTATCATCAGGGAGGCTAAGCCATTTCCCCAAATTTCTGACAAACTAATTTCTGCCTTTCTTTGTTAAATCTGGAGGTCCCTTCTAATCCATACATGATTAATCAGAGATGAGTCCCAATGAGTTCCGTGGGGTTTACTCCAAGGTAAAGGAATAGAATAGAATAGAATAGTGGAATAAATACCACTACTGCAGTAAAATGATGATGATATACGTACCTTCAGAGGAATGCAGCCATGATTCTGTCCAAGTCCCTGACTTAGTCCAGAGAAGTGCCTCATGCAAAATTAGATTGGGCTGCTTTTGGGTCAAGAGATGGTTAACCCGTGGCCCTCCAGATGGTGTGGCCTACAACTCCCATCAGCCCTAGCCAGCATGGAAAATGGAAAGAACCGATGGGAGTTGTAGGGTCAAGCCTACGCTCCATCTCTGCCTTGGGTCCTTTAGAGTTACAAGTCTGACTGCTTGGGGGACACCTGGATGCCTTGCATGAAGTTTTAGAATCACGACTCTGGGATGCTGCAATATTCACAACACACCTCCTGATGCCGGGGTGGGGAACATGTCGTGGCTGTGTCGACTGCCACACCCATCATCCTTTACTGTCGGTTGGTTTGGCTATGGCTGATGGAAGTTGCCATCGGAAACCCCTGGAGGGCCACAGGTTCATGTCTTCTTCATGTGCAGAGGATCAGCCATAGCAAACAAGACCCGCTTGCTGGATACACTGCGCCTGCTGAAATTCTCCCTCCCATCCCCCTACAAATGATGCTGTGGCCCTACCCACCTTTTTGCATCTGGCCACCCTACGTGGGACATGGGGCATTCATGAGCAAGGTCTCCTACATTTTTGTCTTTTCAAAAGTTAAAAGCAGTGAAGGGGTACTTCTTGTGTATTTGCCTGGCATGGTTAACAGCCGCTTCAGTGCAAAGGGTGTCTTTTAGAAACAGATGGGGAAAGGATTAACCGCCCCCCCCCCCGCCCCAGAGCCTAACCCTATTCCAAATGCCCAACTCCTGTTGTTAACATTGGAGAAATTAAAAAGCAGAGGAGATCTTCTCTTGGTGTACAGTTGTGGTAGATGAATGCTCAAGGCCAAGTATAAGGTTGAAAATGGTGCATAACAGAAGCACAGTGCAAACTGTGATTAGAAAGGTGAAGGTCTGCCAGATTTGGGGAGGCAGGGTGGGGGGTTAATGGCTTTTTCGGAAGGGAACTTTCTGGAAAATTTGGAGAATTTTTTTCCCACTTTTTCTTCTCATTCAACCAATCTCCCAAGTTTCTCTCCTCAAGCTTTCAAGGGCGGCAGTGGAATCTCCCTCGCTCAGACACGCATGGTACATACACACACATGTGAATTCTGCTCAGTTTGGAATTTCAAGTCAACAGCTTGAGGAGAGAATGGGTGAGTCTTGGAAGCAGGGAGATATGTGGGCTAAGGGATAAGAGGGTTAATAATCTTTAATTTTTCTGCACCCCAGTGTAGAGGCTCTTATGTGGAGTTGCCTTCTAAACCAAGGACTAGTGTGGGATCTTTTCCCATAAAGAAATGGTGTGAGGCTGGAAAGAAAGCAAAACATTCCTGGAAGGCCCAGTGAGTTCAGAATTGAGGAGTTTGAGTTCTGTACTCAGTTTTTAAGAAAATGGGCCTTGTCCAGCTGCAATGGCAGGTCCCTTCCTCATGGCCATCAAGGGATTGCCCCGGGCTTACTTGAAGCCAGTTCCGTAATTACTGCCATCCAGCCATTTCCACTGTCTTTCTGACTGTAGCTCATGCAGCCCAATCCAATACCGGTCATTTCTGGTCCGGGTCTGTAAGAAGTTCTGCAAGAGGAAAACAAAATAAAAAAATGATCCTTTAACAAATATGGCTGTCATATTGGTCTTGATGGTTGCATAAAGATGAAAGTGCTGGGGATATCCCCATTGTGAATGTTACTACATGAAGCTGATAATCTGCTGTATCTACTTTTGGTTATGTGCAGCATTGAGGGCCAAGAGCTGCATGGATTTTTCTGCTACAGAACCACTAGGTGGCACTGGGGTACAGCAGAATAGGGCAACTACAACAGAGGAAATGGTGCTTTCTTCCACTTTCACAATTAAGCATCACATTTCCCCTGCCCTAATCAAAACCCCTCACTATATGTGTTGCTAAGACACTGAAGAGAAACTAGAAGGTTGTGTCATCAGAACCCATAACAACTGGGAATAGGGGATGGTTGCGTAATAGAGGATAGCCCTGTATCAAAAACAGAGAAGAAAGTGGAGGAACCTGAGCTTAAAGCTCCCTCTACCTGCAAACTCAGGATGTGAGTGCCCACAGAATTAAAGTCAAAATGGGGTCACTGCACAACAAGAGGGGGCAGGGAACTCTAAAAGTCTAAAGCTCTAAAAAAAAAAAAAAAGAACTTTGCAAAAGTCCCCACAGTCCGTCCGTCCGTCCGTCCTTCCTTCCTTCTGGTGGTTGGGAAAAGAGTGAGGAAAGCATCTTTTGGTCTTAAAAGATAAAGATTCTGCTGTGATGGAGGTGACAGAGGGGTGATGGAAGAAAGCACCCCAGACCATGACAAGTCAGGGGTCCCCAAAGCCTGCAAGTTTCCCATCTTCTTACCTGTTTTGCAAAACTATCTATGGTAACTAGCTGTGAATGTTGCTGTTCACACTGAAGCTTGGCTTGCTGCCAGGGAACTGCCTTCAGGGAGAAGTAGTAGCATTTCCCTTGGAAATATTCCCACTGTCTTGTATCAGCTCCACATGGGAACACTGGGCAAAGAAGAAGAGAAGTGAGCCAATGCTTGCTGCCATCTCAGCTTCTCAAATTTACAAGACACTGTAGAAGCACAGGTTTATAGCAACTTACGACGGAAGTCATCGACTAAGGGATCCTTCTCAAGTTTGGTGCGCACCTTGCTAAGTTCTGATGAAACTGTGGCTACTGGAATTGTAAAATGCAAGGAGGGAAGAGAAAGATCCATGTCAGCGTTTTCTAGTATCACACCACCCGAGTGCAATTATGTTGCATCAGGTGTGGCCAACTTTTGGCCCACCAGAACTTTGGCCCTTTAACTCCCATCAGCCTTAGACAGCAAAGTAAATGGTGATGGCTAGAGGGAATGAAGGGCAAACTACTTGGAGGGCCCAAAGCTGCCCATTTCTGCAACATATCATGCAAGAGTATGATTGCTAAGCACCATGAAAGAAAGCCCAAACTGCCTGGCAGAATGCATATGTGCACATGTGTGTGTGTTTGAAACCTTTAAACAAGTTGCCACTATTTTGTTTTGGTGGGAAAACGGGGAGGGGAGTGCTGGTCACTGGATGCAGCCAGGAATACAAATAAATGCAAAAATATTTAAACAAAGCAAAGTCCAGATTATAGTAGACTAAAGCTCTTCCTACCATTCACTGAGGCTTAGCGGAGGCACTTCAGTCTTTCTGATTGGAGGAAAAATGGTGCAAAAGCCAAGAGACTAGTAAAAGACCAGAATAGTTGGGGCTATGGAAATGGGGAATGGCTTTCTGGAGAAGCATAGATTTGGCCTGCTGTTCTAAGGCTCCCCACTCCCGTTATAGATGAGGTTGTTAGATGAGGAGCAGCACTGCTAGCGTCCTGTATCACTCCTTCATCCGGGCTTGGAACCAGAGCACAGCTTCAGACCATTATGGCAGGGCCTCTACACAGGGAAAGTAGGAATCGGAAGGCCTTGTGCAGCTGGGATTTTAAAAAAGCAGCAGCAAGAGGAAAACAGGGAAGGGGAGTGGGAGACATCATTGTCTAGGTTCATCTTCCCCATAAAATTCCACGAATAAGGCAGAAGGATGATGGCAGAAAAGCATTGTTTGGCAGTGCTAGGTATTTGCCAGCTGCAGACGGAAAAGGAGGCTCTTTGCCCTGCTCCTCATTGGGTCCACCAGCGCCATCCAATAAATCCTCACCTTTCCAGAGAAGATGCTTTACTAATAGCACATACCTTTGGTGAGAGTCACCACAAAGCCAATGAAAACCAGCAGGTAAGAGATGCCCAGCAGTGCATAGATGAGGAAGAATGGCCTCTGAAAAACACTTCTCCCTGGATGTGAGAAGAAGAATGAGATGGTGGAAACACTATCCTTCCCTGAGAGCAGAACAATGCATCTGCTTGACCAGGGGTCTCAAACTCAACTCACCTGGGGGCTGCTGGAAGTAGAGTCTGGGCCGCATCAAGTATTCCACCGTGGTGGTGGTGGGCTGCTCATCCTGCGTCGCTCCCGGAGGCCGGCCTGGGCACCGCCGGCGCACTATCACTAAACTTTGATATCAAGTGGGGGCCACAAAATATCATCTCATGGGCCACGGGCCGCGAGTTTGAGACCCCTGTGCTTGACAATTACTCCCATTGTCCCTGGTCATGACCATGCTGGCTGAGGCAGATGTGAATTTGAATCCAGCAACTTGTGGAAGGTCAAGGGTTCTTTAAGCCTGCTGTACCACATTGTTTTAGGAGGTGTCTCTGAAATGTTCCTTTTTCCAACCTGGTGACCTTCAGAGACATTTGGACCGCAACTCCCAGAATTCCCATCCAGCAGGGCCATTGAGTGGGAATTCTGGGTGTTGCAGTCCAAATGTGTTTGGAAGGCACAAAGTTGGGGAAGGCTGCCTTATATTGTCTGAACCCAGCCAAAATTGCAAACGACAGTGAAGAACCCACAGTTTGTAATCCAAGGAAATCTTTTACAGTTATATTAATAGGATTCTATAAATGCCTCTCCAATTTTGTCAGCCATCTCTAACTGCAGTGCAAGGCTCCAATTAAATACCATTGCGCAGCTTTTTTCAGTTCCTTCCTTAACATCCATCCATCCATCCATCCATCCATTTGCTGGCAAGAAAAAGGGCAAGTAGCCGTGGAGAAACATGGGAGGGTTAGAAATTTAAGAGTATCAGTTATGTCCTGTAAAATTCCATGAAGGAGGTAAGATAGCACAACGAAAGGTTTGTCTGGAGGCCCCCTGGCAGTAGGCACTCTTCCATGGTTGCTTTGCATGCACAGCAGAATTTGAACTTTGTTTTTTTGGAACAACCGACCCCTGTGCCATATGGAAGAAAGTCCCCATCATTAGCTGTGTGGCACGTGGAATACATGAGAATCACAAATCCAAATCTCCTTTGAGTGCACAGGATGTTTGCTACACTAGACAGGATCATATGAGTGAAAGCCACTCACTGATTTTTTTAAAAAAGTAATAGCCATGGAGTAATGCCAAAGGAAGTGCTTCTCCTGCTGGAAAGGGAAGAGGGCAGTGGGGGGGGGGCAGGTGGAGCTGCTACACCCCTCCTGCCACAGACTCCCTGCTGCCCCCTCTCTTCATGACTGCTCTTTACATAAAAATGAACATGTTGATTACAGTCCTTCAATTAACTTCATGTTTGACATGGCCCTTAGTCACCATGTCTGCTAGATCTGTGCCTAAGGTCTTACAGTCCATGCAGTACAGTGGTAGTGGCATAGACTGTTTTGCTAGGTTTAGAATAAAGGTGGGGATGGTCTTGATTTTGCAGTGATCCCTGAAAGCAGACATCTAGTACAGCAAGGAGTGAGTTGCACTGAAACCTTTGTTCTGGATATGCTAATATTGTGGTTGCAGGGAATTTGGGGCTTTTTTTACTGATGGCCCAAGCACAAATGGTACTCCTTAACTGCTGCCAGAAGTGTCCATTTTGCAACTTCATGCTGCAGTATTTGGTCACCTAATTTGTGGAAAAGACTTCGAACATACTTTAACCTCTTTGTTATGCAAGTATACAGAATAAGATTGCAACTCATTAAAAATATTATATGTTTTTTCATGATTCAGCATTCTTTTCCCTTTCTGTATTTTTAATTGCTCTTCTTAGTAAAAAAATGTAATATTAGCCTGCCTCTCTTACTGTAAGTATTGGGCATTTTGATCCTAGGTCTGTGTTAAATTATGAAGTATAAAGTACTAATGATTGAATATGACATTGAAATGTTTTAGTGTTGCTTTATCAGATACATCATATAACTGTGTATTAATTAAATAAGCATTGATTTGTCTTTGTACAAGTCTCATCTTCACGATGGCTTGCTCTTTTGCTACAAAACAAACAGCTATATATTTCATGATGTGAATGACAACATTCTGGATTTATTTCCACAAAGGGAGCTAAATTTTTCATCTGATTTTTGTGTCTGCTTCAGTTCTACTTAAAATGATAGTTGTTCTACCAAAAGAAAGTGGTCACACTGCTAAGTAGTACATGCCTTTTCTTAAACTAAAGGAAGCAAATCTGTCAATGCAAATTGGCTGACATTACACAACAGGGCAAAAAGTTTAAAGCCCCCATCATTCTGCCAGTTGAAAGTTGAGTTCAAAATGCTATTTGTGCAATTATGAATTGTTTGATGGGTGTCTCATCTGATTTTGTCTTTAAGTGCTTTGCACTTATGGCCCCTTAGGGTCACTCTGGGCGACCTGGAGAAAAGCCTCGCCAGTTAATTTCTGTGAAGAGCTGCAGCCTAACAGGTAGACAGGAGAACCTCCAGGCACAAACTAGCTCATCTTTGACAGACCCCAAACATAGCAAATAATCTTTACCTTTGTAAGCCCGGAATGCATCATTTTCTTCATCCATCTTGCAAGCTGTGTATATGGGCAGGAGTTGCCTTTGTGCTGTTTGGAAACACTTTCTAAAATAGGGACTTTGTGATTTCACTGGAGTTGCTCTATCAAAAGGTTAATTATCAATTTGGGAGGATCCAGACCTCATCCCTGTTCCTCTGTCCTCAGACCACTTGTTTCTGGAAGGCAGCCACCTCCCCCACTGCATACAAATCTAACAAAGTTCATGGGCAATTCATCTTCTGATGAATCTTTACCAGTATCAGGTATCCCACTTTACCATCCTCTTTTGGGAGGTTCCCACTCTTTGAACGGTTCTCTGCTCCAAAGATCACAACTGGATGTGCATGACAAGCTAAGCCATTGTGACATTGAAGCATTGGTGGCTTAGCAAGCTGCCCAAAACTAAATGTGCTCTAAAACCACCCTGTGAAGCCATGGATTGCTCTAACCCTCTCTGGCTTACTGTGTCATCTGAACTCAGGTGACATGCAAAACCTCTCTCAAGCAAAAGCAGCAGCAAGAACAAACAAGCCTATTGGCCAGAGCAGTCAAAGTCTCGCCAATTGGCTCTGGGCTGCTGTTGTGGGGTGGGGGTGGGCCTTGATATTGGGTTTCTCAGGAGGAAGCTGATGCAGCTGTTATACGGATCTTGAGGAGTGGCATGCTGTGGCAATTTCCCCCCTGCCTGCTGGCATGATTGCAAGGCAGTCGTGCGACTGGCGAGGGGCAGAAGAGGCTCGTTTCCTTCGGCCTTCTCTGCAGGAAGCTCAGGAAATTGCCCTCTTTGCTTGGCAGCACCCAGCAATGGGAAGGATGAGACACCTCACCTTCCTCTTGGGGAAGTCCAGGGTGAAGCAGCTCATCCCCCTGCTGGTGGCTGGGCAGCTGAGTGGTGGTGCCACCCAGAAGGAGAAGGGATGTATCCTCCCAGGGAAGCCCAGTGCCAGGTGGATCTTGAGCTCAGGGTGGCTGCAGAACCATCCTGGGCTTAAAATGTCCTCCGAACCCACTCAGTGTATCTTCAGTGGGGAGAGGTGGGGAGGAGCTCGCTGTTGCCCATCATCAGTTAGCCCCTGATCCCGGGACTGCGACCTGAACGGACACCCAGTTCACCTCACCATACTCTTCTGCCTTATTGGTGAAATACACAGCAAATTACAGGAATGATTTTGAAATGTACATCTCTACACAAACATCAGCAAATGCATTTTTAATGCTCATCACCCCTGTTTTACTCTCCTATTGCTAAGGGTCCACCCTTTGAACAGGAAGACATGTTAAGTACCCAAAAGGCCCTGTTCCATGTTCTTACCAGATTACTTTTGGAAAATGGGGGTAATCTAAGCAGGGCCTCTGAAGATCTTATGGGCTACACAGGCTCATGAACAGAAAGAAGTGCAGAAGCCATTCTACCGGCAGTGCTGAAAGACCTTTTTCACCCTATTATAAGTCCTTTCTCTTTTCTTCTTAGCTTTAGAAGTTTGCAGACAGGGACTGTGTTGTTTTATTATGTAAGCACTGAGGATCAGGATCAATATGCTACAAACCACAAATGGGCAGTCCTACAGCTGTTTACAGTTCATACTAGTACTGTGAATTGCACCCGAGAATAAAATGGTGATCAGCATAGAACCAGAAAGGTATGTCCCTTATTATTAGAAGCAGTTGGCAATCTGGCTGCTGCATTTTGCACCAACTGCACTTTTGGAACAGTATTCAAATACGGCTCTACACTGTAACAATCCAGTATATTGGGGTGTTTATGACTCTTATTTTTCCAGGAAGTCAAGGCTACAGTTGGCAAGGCAGACAAAGGAGACAGAAGGTACACCAAGCCACAGTGGATTCTTGAACATCAATCTGCTGGGTTGAGTCTTTCCCCACAGCTTTCTCCAGGTGGGAAACCATGAGATGCTTTTAGACGACAACTTCCAATATTCCTTGCCAGCTAGCTAGGACTGAAAGGGGTTAAAAGTCAGAAATACCTGGGGGCACCAGGTTGGGGGAAGAGCATTCTCACATTTCCAAGGCACTAACTTGGGAGTGTGCAACTCTTCAGTAGAAGGGCTTCAGTCCCCAAGCCCCAGTCAACCATATCAGCAAGCATCCCTTTACTGGAGCGTGTTGTGCCTGAAGCCCCGACAGAGACAGCACCTCACGAGGAGGTCTTGCACTTGGGACCCTGTATCCAAAAGCCAACTCTGCAACCTGGCTTGGGGGTGGCTGAGCAGGTAGCTGCACCTCCCACTGACTCCCTGCCCATTGAGCGAACACCCGAGCCCTTGTCAAAGCAAGAGACACCAGTTCCACTCAGGAAGGGTCAGAGCAGGCTGCCCCTCCTCCTCTAACGCTGAACTTCCTGAACACGAAGCAGAAGACGCAGGGGGCGTGGCTGACTTTTTTCTAGTGACCAATCGCAGAATTCTGAGAAGATGCGAGCAAAAGCAGAGACAGTAACGTCAGAGGGAAGAAAGGCGGGGCTAGTCCCGCATGGGCTTGGGGAGAGACGCCACTAGAGGGTCAACATCTGCATTTCAAGGACCTCAGCTAAAGAGCTTATCTATTGAGTTGTAAATCTTGTAGACAGGTAGCAATAAAGGACTCTAGTTTTCTTGCTCGTGAACGTGAACGTGTGGGTTGTTTACATGTTGAGCGCTATCTTGACAGAGGGTGGTCCCAATTTTCAAAAAGGGTGGTAGAAGGGTCATGGGGAATTACAGACCAGTTAGCCTTACGTCCATTGTAGGAAACACAATGGAAAGGCTCGTAATAGAGAGAGATCTAGTGATGCTAGATAGGGAAGGGAGGCTGACAGCCACACAACACGGCTTCCGCAAAAACAGGTCCTGCCAGACAAACCTTGTGGAATTCTATGACAAGGTTTCGAGATGGCTAGATGGAGGGGATGCAGTGGATGTGGTTTACCTGGATTTCAGCAAGGCCTTTGACAAAGTGCCCCATAATATCCTGGAGGAGAAACTGAGGAGTTTTGGGATACACCAAAGCACTGTCTGGTGGATTAGGGCATAGTTAACTGACCAAAAGCAGAGGGTAACCCTTAGTGGGGAATCATTGGGATGGTGGCCAGTGACAAGTGGGGTCCCCCAGGGCTCTGTCCTGGGGCCGATCCTGTCGAATCTTTTCATAAATGACATGGAAGAGGGGGTGAACAGTCTGCTGATCAAATTTGCATATGATACTAAAACTGGAGCAGTGGCCACAACTTAGGAGCAGGTACTCCAGATCCAAAAGGATCTGGACAGACTATGGAAGTGGGCAGGAGACAACAGGATGGCGTTCAATGTGGATAAGTGCAAAGTTTTGCACTTGGGGCATAGGAATAGGTGTCATAAGTACAGGTTAGGGTACAAGTGGCTGGAGAACAGCATTTGTGAAAGGGACCTCGGGGTGCTTGTTGACTGCAGGCTAAGCATGAGTCAGCAGTGTGATGCGGTGGTCAAGAGTGCAAATGCCACCCTTGGTGGCATAGCCAGAAATGTGGCTTCTAGATCGAGAGAGGTACAGTATTATTACCACTCTATACAGCTCTGGTGTGCCCGCAAGTGGAGTATTGTTCTCAGGTCTGGGCCACTCATTACAGAAAGGATATAGCCAGGATAGAGTCAGTGCAGCGTAGGGCCACAAGGTTGGTGGCCGGTTTGCAGGGGATGCCATATGAGGTGAGACTGAGGGAACTGGTCCTCTTCAGCCTGGAGGAGACTCAGAGGGGATCTGTTGGCGACATACAGGTATGTGAGGGGATGTCACACGGAGATGGGTAGAGACCTGTTCTCCCCTGCAGAGGAAGGCAGGATGTGCTCCAACGGAGCAAAGCTCAGGGAACCAAGGTTCCATTTGGATGCCAGGAAGCACTTCCTGACAGTCAGGACCCTGAGGGTGTGGAATGGGCTTCCATGGGAGGTCATTGAGGCCCCATTGGTGAGGGTGTTCAAGGATAGGCTGGACATAGACATGGTAGGCGTGTCATGAGTGGAGATGCCTGGAGCCGGGGGTCAGACTAGATGGCCCAGGAGTCCTCTTCTGACTCGCTCTGTTTCTATGTTTACTGTTCCTGATCCTTCTAATCTGCCATAGCAGACTTCTGCTCAGGACCTCTGCCACCTCCTCACCTGAAGTAGACTGAAAGGTGAAGCTGTGTGTCACCAACATTCTGGACATCCTCTCCCAGCAAATGCGGGATATTGTGAAATAGCTTGGAGGACAAACCAGTGTGTGCTCTACACAAGCCCAAGCAAGGACAGCGAGTGGAAACTTCATAATCAGAAGGCGTGGCCTAAAGCGTCCTGTGTTTGCCATGCCCACTAGTGCCACTATCAGTAGCAAGATCAAAATCAATAGCTCCTGTTGGTTTAGGCTATATGCAAATATTATAATTCTCTATAATCCAGAGCATGGGTAAGGAGGCACAGTTTCCTGGATCTTGTGTGTTCAGCACCAATTGGATTCTGAAAGGTGTGAATTCTTGTATTTGACACAGACTTCAAACACCTGAGCACGGGCTGTTTAAATGCATGTTTCTAGACCTGATGGGTGTGGGGAACATATGGACAGTGTCAGGTGGAATTCTAAATTTAAATGGAATATCACTAGCTTCCAGGGAAGAAAAGCAGGTGCCTTAGTGCAGCAGTTTCTTCACTTGCTATGTTCTCACTAAGTTCTTCTCATCACTGTGCCTAATTCTGCTTTTTTAAAACCAAAAGAAAGTCTTCTATACTGGACATCTGTTTCAGTTTCCCCATCCCAGGTTTTTGAAATTGCCACAGGCTCTTCACTGTGGACAAACAGCACAGCTCAGTGGTAGGGCACAAGCTTTGCATACAGAAGGTTGCATGTTTAATTCCTGATATTTTCCTGTGAGGCCAGGAGAGATTCCTGCTCAAAACTCCAGAGAAATGCTGCCAGTCAGTGCAGGCAACACTGAAGTGGACCACTCTGACTCAGCATATGACAGCTTACTACAATACAGCAGAATCCACCTGTGATACTTCCATGCTTAGCCAGGGATGACTTGCTACAAAACTGTCTGGAATTTCCCAGGGCAAAAGCAGACCCTACTGTAATCAATCTAAACAAGTGTGCAGTCCCTTTCTCAACCCAGCTGACAATGTCTGTGAGCACACATTGCAGCAAGCTACATCTGGTGAAGCTCAGCTTGTTTTGCCAGAACCCCACAAATTGTGGTTCACCTTAACTGTGGGTTATGTGAAATGGCTAACCTTGATCTGAAGGTCGTGACGCTGGTTTTCAACTAACTGTAAGGTTATGGAGAGCAAGGTGGATAAAAATCAATGATTTTTTTTTTTAAGAAAATGATTTTTAAAATTTAAATTGGATTTTTGATATAAATTGGGAGGTATCTGTTGAAGGGATTTGTGCTTTTAATTGCCTGGAGGTGCCTCCTTCTCTGATGGTGGTTTAACATTGTTTTTAATTTCTTTTATGGGATAGTTTAACTCAGATTTTGCTTGAATATGGGTTTTCCATGCAGAAAGACAGGCTACAAATAAATCCTTTCATTCATCCAAAACTGCTGTACCTTCAACAAGGGAGTTGCTTTTGCAATTAGTCTATAAAACACAATGCACACAAAGTACACAACACTTAAGCAATATCAAAAAAAATTGTTGGAGTTGCAGCAACAGGTCTGGAGGGCTCAAATGGCTGAACAAGAGGTACATATATGTAGATTCTTTGGTCACTGAGAAACAAAACACTGGCTAGAGCTGAGACAAAGTGTGTGGTGTCCCCAAACAGGGACCCTAGTGATATTTGCAGTTTTTCCACTTTTGCAGGGGTCCTGCAGTTTCAGGCATCTGCTGAAGGGCTTAGAACCTATCCCCAATGTATATGGGGGTCCTAGTGTATGATGAAAAATTTCTACCTGACATATTAGATGCCCCTGCCCCCCCCCCCATTTTTGCCTTGCTATTTTCAGTTTCAAGAGTCATCTTATACATGGTATATATGGTATTTCTAACCCTCCCCATGCCTGAAACTTCTGGGCAGTGTTCCTCCAGATGGTTCCGAGGCTGATATTAGGCGTAACAAGGGTGCAAATCAAAGCTTTTCAAGAAAAGTTAGAGGCTCTGTGTATGCCACAATCTCACAGGTATGCAGAAAACTGTGGAATAAGGGCAGAGCTTCTGGACAATCTTGGCATTCATTAGACAAAGAAAGCACATGGTAGTGAAAATAAGCTTGACTGTTTGTGCTTTGTCCTGCATTTTTCAGCTAACGTGCCCTCTGGAGGAATGCTTATTTGTAATCTACCCTGCTTATAAAATTTCTTAGCAGTACACTCTATTTTAAAAAATTCAACACAATCTTTTTACAGCCTATGTTTCTTTCATCCCTCACCAGTGGAAATGTTTGTAGTTGAAAGAGCTGCAAAGTCGCAGTACAACTGCTTCAAGTATCATTGTTGCTGCATCGCCCTTTCGGGACATAGAGATTGTATTTGGAAATAGCAATCAAGAACAGCTTATTGTGAAAAGAACAAGCTGTAGCAAATCTTCAGCTGGCATGGTCTCTTCCTTCAGCACAGAGGAAATAGAAAGCTTTCCATTACCCACCTGGAATGAAGTTTGGAAATCCACAAAGGCATGCATCCAATCCCATAGTTTCTGGGAACAGTTAAGTTTTGGAGCCCATATTGCTAGGTGCAGCCATTTCTGAATTTTTTTGGCATGAAAACTTGGTCAGGCCTCAACTAATTTTCTTTCCAAGCTTAAGAAAAGCATCATCATCATCAGGACTAGCAATCATCAGGACCAAAACGTGTCACCCTATTTAAGCTTCAAAAACTCTTACTGCCCACAACTCAGTCTTAACAGTCCAGTAGAGTCTCAATTGTTGCCTCTTTCTAGCTGATGTTTAGCATTCCCACGAGAAGCTTGTTAATTTAGCTTTCAGATAGAGGTGAGGTTAATTTAAATGTCAGCTAAGACCTAGAACGGCCCTCAGCATTTTGCTGGCCATACTTCAGTTACTTACAGAGCTATTATCCATTGTGTGGGTGGACTTGAACTAAACAAGGCCAGGTGGCTCTGGACAGGACCTTGGCCAAACAGAGAACGTTCACCACCAAAAAAGCTTGGTCCTAGGTCAACTTCCTAGCATGGGACTGTCTGAGATGGAATTATTTTCTCCAATTAGTCGTGTACAATACATACTGTTGTTGTGATCAACAAGAAAAAAAATTAAGTTAAATAATAAAAAGCCTATATGAAGTTAAAGAATCCGATCCTGGATTCTTCATCCAGTTACAGAAGGTGATGTGTGCCTGCCAAAAGTCCATCCAATGCTGTTTTTTTGAAAGGTTTCTAACAGCAGAAGGGGTGTAAACATTAAACTCTTTAACTACCTTGCTTCATCATCTCTTTTTTGACAGGCTGCTAACTTTTATCCACAAGTGTGCTTATTGTCTCTAAATTCCCAAGAAGAAATACAGCTGCTGGCAGAGTATTGTTAATTTCTTATTATGGAGGTTTGTTACACAGTTAACAAATTTTGGTGCTGCATAAGGCTGGCTAGAAAGATGGTTATTGCCCAAACCGTGTGACCTACTCATGCTCAGCCTTTAGATTTCATAAGAAATTTGAAATCTTGTCTTTCTGTTCTAGTTTGAGGCTCAAGGGCATTTAATGAAGCCTGTGACTATGAGAGTTAGTGACTTTTATTGAAAAGCTAAAACAAAATCAATGAAGTTATATTATACTGAATGGCAGCCACTGCATTAACTAGCACCTGAAAGTGAAATCAAAGCAACACACTAAATGTTTACAAAGAAAAATAATTTTATGGCACAATCTTTCATGTGGGTTCAACAGAAAATCCCCCATCATTTCTCAGCCAGTCATGTTGGTTGGGGCATGCTGGGAATTATTTATTTTTCCTCTGTTAGTATGCTTAAGATTGTACCCTTGGAATATCTCAGCCTTCAGCAACCTGTTTGGGAAGCTTGAGGAAAGCTGGAATACAGATTTGAGGTAATTAAAGGTAAAAGCCTACATATGCCCACTCTCAAGGGTAGCACATCAGTTGGACAGGCTGATTTTTTTAAGCTAATGTAAACATGACAAGGCTCTTGGAAGTACAGGCATCTGCCACTTTAGCTTAGCATTAAAAAGACCGTGTTTTTTCCTAGGTTACTTGAAAGAGTACTTGAAGCAAGGGATGAGCTACACTAGAATAGAGCTGCTTTGCACAACCAACTCAGGTGGTTTTCAAAGGACACAGGTATGCATCCTCTCTCTCTAATGCCCACACACTCGTTACCGAAGCTGCTACTGCAGGGCTGGAGAACCTGCAGCTTGCCCGGTGTAGTTAGACTGCAACTCCCAGCAACTCCTAGCTGTGATGGATCATGGGAGGTCCAGTCCAACAATGCTGGCAGGGCAAGTTTTTCCCCAGTCTGGTGCTATTGATTCCTTCTCACCAGCCACAGCCCCTCTGTCCACAGTCAGGGAAATCTGCTGTGTGTGCAGTGGTGGTTAAACTATTAGCCTGTGGGAGGTGAAAGAACCTGCTTTTGAAGCTTCTCACTGTATTGCCTCTTGCATCTCCAGCTGCATATAGAAGAAAGGGCAGGAAGTGGCTGAGCAGCTATATCCCCAAACTGCCATCTTTTGAGCTCTCTCACCAGGCACTCACTACTGCTGAACTCACTCAGGGATTAAGATTTCACACTGAGATCTGTGCTGGAGACAGTGTTTGCTACAACACAGCTTGGCAAACCTGCCTTGATGCTGTGGATCACCCCTTCTTCCAAATTCATCCCACTTAAATCTAGATGCTTTAGATGGGGCAACATCTGGCAAACAGCTGTAATAGTCTCGGAGGAAAGCCCACTGCAGGACTCCAGACACAGTTCCTCCAAGGCAGGCAAACTACTTAAGCAAGAAAGACCTGCGTTTGTCAGAGAGGAACTCCTCCCGAGGTCTAAATGGCACAGACGCTTCATGTGGCGCCCAATAAAGTGTGCGGCTGAGTCACCAATGCTGCACTGGTGCAAGGCAAGGTGCTCAAGCTCTCCTAGGTATGGTGCAGCTCTCTGGATCCCAATATCCGTTACCCTGTAAGCCTCAGAGAGGACAAGCATTTTCAGAGTGCCCTGGACTGCAATACTGAATAAGTGCTGGTTAGAAAAGGCAGGGACATTTTGGATGATGAGGTGTTGGAGCTTTGGGAAGCCCTGGCCTGCCTGAGGGGCTTCAGGCACTTGGAACCACAGAGAAGGGATCTCACAGCAGGTCAGTTCCAGGGTTGTGAGAGAGGAGGGGAGGCAACTGTAGGAGACCATGCGGAGATCTGTCTTGGTCAAGCACAGGCGGTGGAGGCTGGGGCACTGCTTGCCCAAGGCCTGCATTAGTGCCGGGGTAAATGCTTCTTGCTTCCGGGAGGAGTGAAGAGATCCTTGTGCTTTCAGTGTCTGGAGGTTGCCTCGGAGATGCTTCCGCAGCAGGTGCCAGAGGACCTTGGAGGGTATCTGAGTATACAGGGAAGTGGAGTTGGCAAGGGAGAGAAGCAGGTTGAATGTCATGGAAATAAGAAGGGAGGGCTATAATTGCCAGAAACGAACTCTGTCAAGTCTAAAGTTGCAACCTGCAGACACATACAGGAGAAAAGCCCAGTGAACTGAGACATATTTGCATACAGGAGAGTTGTGGGCCAAAACAGCTTGAGGGCCATAAACTGCTCATCCCTACTTTAGATGAAGTTTGCACATTTGGGCATAAAATGGAGAACATTTAATCCAAAAGGGGATCTGGGGAATCCATGGAGAGAGATGGGCTGTTTGTTCATACATAACATGCTTTGATAATGTTAACACCTTTGTGAATCCTGAAAGATGACTGAATGATACTACAACCTTTTGCTGTTTACTTAGAATTAAGACTGCACTGTGTTCAATGGGGCTTACTGCCCAGTAAGTGAATTTTGGATTGTGGCAGAGCCTCTGCTATGAGAGACAGTTTTTGTGATTTAATCAATCCGCTTTGGTATGGTTCATTCTGAAGAAAGAATAGAACAAGAAAAAGTAAGCATCTCAACAGAACCAGCAAGTTGTTCCAGCATGCTGGGAGAATGGTTAAGCATAAGTTAGGTTATCCTTAGTACTGGCAAATAGAAAGAGTTTATTACAAGTCTGGTGACCAGGCTGTGGTGAAGATAGGAATTTCCTGCTAGGCTTTAATTAAAACCTGACTAGAAAGGATTAAGCAACAGGATTCATGAAGGAGAAAACTGTCTTGGTAAATATTCTACGGATGGTGGGATTAGCCAAGAAGGAGCTGGAAGTAATAAATTCATCAAGAATGGTTTCATGAATTCCAATTTGGATTAAAATATCTAATTAGGAGGCAGAACACAATAGAATAGTAATGAGGTAGGGATATATATGAAGTTTTACTCATCCAAGTGACCCCTCCTTTCTCCATAAGATAAACTAGAAAGTCAGAAAAATAAGAAAGCTTGGCTCCAACTTGGAACTAGCTTGCAAACTGACTCCATCTGTATATCTGCAACAAGGGTCAGCCTTGATGGACAAACTTATCAGTTCTCTCTTTCAGAAAAGGATTCTTGTCCTCATGCTGTTTTCTCTCACTGGATATACAGGGTGTAGGGTTGTTTCTTGTTTTAAGGATCACATAGTGTGAATGTATGCAATTTATGTTGTGCTATCTAAAATGTAAACTGATGACATTAGAACTGCAGTTCAAGACTCTATCTTTCATATAATAAAAGTATTCTTCATATTTTAGGTGGGTCCAGACATGCTTTAACATAGGGTGTTGAGGGATACATGCAGGACAAATGTATGTTAGAATCCAGCAAAAGATCTTGCTCCTTCTGGGAGTGTGGGATTGAGGTAGGTAATACAGGAAGATGCCAACCTCAAGATGTAACAGGTCTATGCTAACAACTTTCCTTCCCAATATAGGTGAAGCAGTTTACAATCAGGAAATTACTATTATTATTACATTTTATACCCCCGCCCACCTTTTTCCCTTTTGCTTGTAAGGAACTGAAGGTGGCTTACATAGCTCTATTTTATCCTCTGGTGAGGAAGGTTAGGCTAAGACTGAGTGACTAGCCCAAAGTCACCCAGTGAACTTGATGGTTGAAGGGGGACTAAAACCCACATCTCCAGCACTCCACACTGGCTTTCCATAAAATCATATAAAATAGGCACATTCATTTATTTTCCTAGATTGTTCCCAAAGGCAATCCCAGTGCAGTGTATTTACAATTTTAAATAGATAATAAAATTAAACAGAGGCTTGTTCATATTTTTACTTTATTTTACTTGCCGAAATGATACAGGGTGTCCTGGAACTTTGTGCCAGCCTGTGTACTTGACTACTAGTGTCTCTTAGAAAAAGTACCATGAGGTGGAGGTTGGACATACTTACTTTGTAAGAAGTCAAGTCCAAGTGTCTCCACAGCAATTTGTCCTGCACCAAGCAACGCCACTGTTTGCAGACTCTGTATAAAGAGCACATACTCTTGAAAAGGGGGCATAGGATGGGGTCTGAATTGATCTATGCTGGCCAGAGAGGAATCCTGGCAGGAGACGAGGAACAATGCCAGACTAATCTGATCATTAAAGGGTTACATGGAACACAGTTAACACTTTCCAATGTTACAAAAATAAAAAGTTGCAATCTTTCCCACTTAACTACCAAAGAAGATGCTCTGAAGCAGAAGAGGGGGAGGATGGAGTGGGCTGCTGTGATCTGCCCTTTGTTTGATCTGCTGTTATCTGTCAAGGGCCAAGTAGCTTTCTTTGGACTGATGCCTGGTCAGCGTCAGCTACATTTCAAGGATGCACGCATGCTGATTTCTAAAAGAGGGTTTTTCTCTGGTCTAGCTATGTGTCAATGATTACATGATTTTACCAATGAAAGTTACACCTATTGATTAGTACACCAGAGATTTAAAAAAAATAATAATTGAAGCTGTTTCTTTCTCTGGTTGCTATGCTTGTTTTAAAATTACATGGTAATTAAATATTTTATTTTAATACTTTAATGTAATAGTCACTTTGAATGCTATTCTTTGTTAGAAAATGAACTATAAACAAATAAAATGAATAACTCAATTCATTAAAGCAGGCTAGACTTGGGATTCCTACTTCAGTGGGACTCCTCAATTGCAGCTTTTATTTTGAGCTTTAAAAGACTTACCCATTGCACTCAGTGGGTGGTGAAGCTATTTTGGGGATGGAATTCTGTACCATGGGTTACTCTTGTAAAGCGGAGAAGCCCCATTGACACAGGAGTCATCAGATTCCCCTAAAACACTCTTGTGCCCTTAACATAGAAGATTTGCTTTTGCAATTAACCTATTAACCGCGATGGACTCTGAACAGTTAGGAATAAGTTCCTTGTAAGTCGTCTATAGACTTTTGTAATGGACGGCATAGGAAAAACTTTAAATAAATAAATAAATAAAACCAAAAGATAGGGCAACAGTTGCAACAACAGGCGCTCCCGGTCACGCATGGCTCAAAGGTCCTGGCAAGGGGGGCGTGCAATGAAGGAACAATGGACCGAACCACGGTACAGAAGATGCGGGGTGGGGGAAAGCAGGGGAAAGAAAATTCTACGAAAGGCGAGGGAGAGCAGGGAGGACTCAAAGCACCCACCTCGCCCCGCGCAGTCGGTCGTGAGGCGGCAGCCACGTCATAATGTGCAGCAGAAGCGAGTCGGGCAGCGCAGAGAGGCTCTGCACCTCCATTTGTCCAGTTTACGTCTGTTCGTTTGCAGTGCCCTCTTCCGCCCCCTCTAGGAGTCCGCGACAGAATTTCCGTTGGTGAGCTCCGTCCGCCCGCCCGCCACTTCCGCTCGCGCCATTGTTATTCCTGCTGCGGGTGTCAGGGGCTGCTCGGCTCAGGTGTCTTCGGCGTTCCCCTTCGTTGAAGCGCCTCTGTGCTCAGGTGCGTGATGGCGGCGCCTTTCTCGTGGGCATTTGTGGGGAAAGGGATGGGCGCTTGCTTTTCCACGGACGGTTGCAGGAGGGAGGCCTTGGGAGACTGGGGATGTCAGGAGCTTGCTAGGAATCCAAGAATGCTTTTCTTGAAGCGGATTAGTTAATTCGGAGTCATTAAGCGAGCGGTTTGCCCTTTTCTCACTCTCCGTAGGGTTTTTAGCTCCATTTTTTTAAAGAGTCAACGCGGGGTTGGGGATGCGTGTTTACAAAGCCCTTTTTCTGACTCGGGTAGCCAGATGTAGAACTGTTCTTGCGTCTTAAATAGAGTTACTCAGAAGAGGCCTCTACCCAGTGGCGTCTGCTTGATAAATAGCCCTGGGTAGTATAGCTAGACATGAATCTGAGATAATTGATTGGCTTTGCTATTTATTTTATTTATTTTTAAATTTACAAGCTGCTCAATAACCCAAAAAGGCTCTCTGTAATTTGTTGTTGTTGTTAGTCGCGAAGTGATCGCAACCCCATGGACAACAATCCTCCAGGCTTTCCTGCCCTCCACCATCCTCCGTAGTCCACCTAGGCTCACACCCACTGCTTCAGTGACTCCATATAGCCACCTCATTCTCTGCTGTCCCCTTCTTCTTTTGCCTTCAATTGTTTCCAGCATTAGGCTCTTCTCCAGGGAGTCCTTCCTTCTCATTTGGTGGCCAAAGTATTTGAGTTTCATCTTCACTATCTGGCCTTCTAAAGAGCAGTCACGGTTGATCTCCTCTAGGACTGACCGGTTTGATTGCCTTGCTGTCCAAGGGACTCACAGGAGTCTCCACCAGCACCACAATTCAAAGGCCTCACTTCTTTGTTGCTCAGCCTTCCTTATGGTCCAACTTTCACAGCCATACATTGCAACTGGGAAAACTATAGCCTTGACTATACGCACTTTTGTTGTCTGTAATTACTGATGCTTAAAATTGCTCTTTACCCAGAACTATGGAAAATCGATAGCTATTTTTTTGATAGTCAACAACTGGATCATTTGAAAGAAAATTAGTGGAAAATTGCAGTATTTTGGAAAAGCTTGGGGCAGGATGACAATCCACCTTCTGCACCTTTGAGAACTCTGAACTGAGACAGTGTTTCTCATAATGCAAAACTTCTTCCATCACAGTTTTGTTGTAGCAAAGTAACTTCTTTCATTTGCTTTAAGATACAGAATCTCTGAATGCTGCCCCCTCTTTCTATCCTCCCCTCCCCCTTTTTTGAAATTGTGCTCTTAGAGAGTTGTATCTTTTCATAAATGGTTTTTGTCTCCTTTTCCCAGCAGTACCTTCAAAGGTGGGAGGCCTGAGGTCCTTCCTTTTCAACAGTTTCTTCTTCCAGGGGTTGGTGCCAGCACCAGATCGGGATGATTGAAGTGGTTTGCAATGATCGTCTGGGCAAGAAAGTGAGAGTAAAGTGCAAGTATCCAAGATGCAGAAGTGTCTACCTGGGGGAGGCTGCTTGGTGGCATCTTTTCCTCCTAGATTCAGCTGTTGTGCCTTATTTGTGAGGCCTGTGATGTGTGAGAAAGGGTTCCTAGGCAAGGGGAGGCATTTGCCATTGGTGCTGTTCACTTAAGATGTGAACATGGTTTTAAAGAAACTTGCTTATTTGTGACTGGGTGGATGCTTTTTGTTTTCTATTGTGGGTATATAGCTGGAGGTGCAGGGTATAAACTGGAAAGTGCTATTCCCACTCTTATCATGCAGTGTTCCATAGAGAGGACTTAGAACATCTCTATAATTTGCCTTCTTAGAGACTAGATAGTGGCTGTACTATGGAAATGTTGTCTTTGGTGTGTTGAACGAACTTTAGGAATTTGGGATGGATGCAGGAATTCTACTACAAATTCCTTAAGTTTGTGTCTGTTCAGTCTCCAGTGGTACCTTGACTGGATTGCTCAGGTGCATGCTAATAGAAAGAACAATGTGGTGATGTGAAGAGCAAGTCTTTTTGTATCCCATGGATCCTCAACCTCTGTGTGTGTCATGTGTGTGCTTTCAACTAGGAGGCTGCTGGTAGACTTTTGACAATGCATGCATTTAATGGAGAGTGTACATAAAAGTTCATGCTGAAATAGATTAGTTAGTCTTTGTTTAGATGGTGGTCCTTTAAGAATTTGTGGAAGCTAAGACCCCCTTTATTTTTTATACTGGTTTTCATTATGCAATGTCATCTTATTCTTCTAGTCCTGCTTGCTGTGTGTGCATGTGTATCCGTCCATCAAGAATCTGCAAGCACAGGGTGTTTACCAGAAGTCAGCTTATGATCCAGTAGAACAAGATGAACTTTATTCCATCCCTTACTTTATAAGCAGGCATAGGGAGTGCATGCCCCTCCAGATGTTTTGACTTACAACTCCCATCAGTTCACCATTGGGTGTTCTGGCTAGGGTTGATGGGACTGGAATCCCACAAATCTGGAGAGCCACAGGTTTAATAGTGAAGTGAAAGGCTTCGTGGAGTAGATAAGTACTGAGCTGAGCAATGAAGCGGGTCAGATGGCATTGCAATTTTAGGGGACAGAGAGTTTTTGGCCTAAGGGATAATGATGTTACTTAAGGGAGCAAGAGGTTTTTGAGTGTCTGATGCAGTACAAGTATGACTTTCCTTTCTTCCTTCAGCTGCAGTAAAACATTCTGGTCAGAGATGAAGAAAAGTGTGGGTTTTTAAAAATATGGTTTTTGTTTTATATAGTTAAATCTTATTAACCTTGAGATTTCAAGGGGTAGGATGGGTTGCAATATCCAAACATGTAAATCTTGGGGCGGGGAGGGATAAATTATTTTAATATTTGTATCATTTTTGTATTTTTGTATTTTAACCTATGTTGTAAGCCGCCCCGAGGCTTTGTTGCGATGGGGCAGCCTATAAATGTTTTAATCAATCAATCAATCAATCAATCAATCTCAGGAGGTGAGAGTACAGGTGGTTGAGCTTCAGGTCAGAAGATGTGTGTATGTATGCAAGCCTGTGAGAGTGATGTACATGCATGCATAATCCCTCTGACATAGTTGGCTTAGTGATTATGATATAAAGGGCTCTGTTGGAGACATTTTTCCTTAACTTTACCCTTACTCAGCTGTGATGACACCATCAGGGATCTGAAAAAGCTCATTGCTGCCCAGACTGGCACTCGCTGGGACAAGATCATGCTTAAAAAATGGTGAGTGGGAGAGAGAAAAGGATATGCTGTGTGACATTTTGCCTTTTGGTGGATCCTTTAGGCACCCCCCTCAGCTCATTTTAAGGGTTGCTCAGTGCCTGTGTCCATGCTTTGAATATAATAGTCTCCAGGTTTGATGCATATTCTGAGTAATCGTAAGGTCATCACCCACAGTTGCAGACAGGAGACACATACCATTCCTGGAGACACATCTCATTCGTTAGTATTGATTTTAAAGTAATGAGCTTTCCTTCATATTAGTATGTATTAGCTCACAATATTTCCTACTATTTCAATCCAAAATGTTCTCAAAGTAATTCATAGTAATAATAACTTCAAGTAAATAGTTACACATCGACGACGACTAAAACAGGGAAAGGTAACAATGGCTCTATATCCGAATTCCAGAATTGCCAGGTAGAAATGAACAGAAGAGGAGAAATGTGCCAAGTTTACTTCAGAGAGGATGCATGTTTTGTGATGGGTGGGTACCACTAAAAGCCTTTGATACTCATTGATGGCAATCTAAACTCCCTAGTAACATGGAACAGGGCCTAATGGGCCTTCTGTCTTAATTGTGGGTCTGTTTATGCTTAATGAGCTTAAAAGGGGGAAGCTTTAAGTTGTGGCAAGACCAATTCCATGTAAAGGTCAGATTTACTAGCTTTAATTTCACCCAGAAACAGATTGGTAGCCTGTATAGCTGTTTTAAAACAATGTTATAGGATTGCATAATCTTAGTCCTGTTGGAAACAGACAATGGCATTCTGTATTGGTTTAATTTTCTGAGCCATCTTCAAGGGTAGCTCCATGTAAAGCATATTGGTTTCAGATATTTTTGTAACAATCACATTAGTTGCAGATACTTTAACACTGTTATAAATGTTAAAGTATGCCTTTTATTGAAGTATGTAACAAATTAAGATTTACTAATTATCTTTTTTATGTTGTAGGTACACCATTTTCAAGGACCATGTGTCACTGGCTGACTGTATCCTTATATAATCCTGGTGACTGGTAGTAAAACAGGGGTCCTGGGTGGGTCAAGAAGTGGAAAGAAGGGGATAGTACTCTAAAATAACAGACACAGACTACATCTTGAGTTATCATGGATAGGTGTGATTTACTAGATCCTGAGTCTCTTCAAGAAAGTGAACTAATTGTTTTCACAACACATACGTGTAGTCTATGTTCTTACCCAGTCTAGTTAAAATATTCAAGGCCTGAACATCTCCTACAGTCTATAGAATAGACAAGAGCCTTTTATCTATCTATGCAGTTCCTTTGTTCCTCCTGCAGCATGAGCAAGAAGTCTTCCTTGAACTTTTAGTTTCCCACTTTGTTTGAAGCAGAAAATTATGGTTAAATGTTTTAGAACAAACCAGGATATTAATAGATTGACATTGGTTTAATATCCTGGTTTGATGGTTAAAGTTGTTAACCATTGTTTCTTGTTCTGGATGAAATGGGAAACTAGAATTAATGGAAAATTTCCTAGTTTACTAACCTATGTGCAGGGAACTCTGCATATACTTTGCATATAAGCATATACTCTGCATATACTTTGCATACTCTGCATATAAGCTCTGCTTATACTTTAAATGGTCGTCTGTGAAATGGCTCCACCACTGCCCCTTTCTATTGACTTGATTGGTGTTGAGAGTGAATCTATAGCATGTCTATGTTCTAGCAGTTCTAGCAGTTCAAACTTGAAGAATAAATTTAAGCATCAGATATTTTTGAAAGCATTGTGATGCTGGTAGGGTTTTTTTTCCCAAACTTGCACATCAAGCCTAGTTGCACTATGATTTTTTTGCAGTGGGAAATTACCTTAACACCTTCTTCCAGATGAAATCCATGATGGTATGAACCTAGAACTGTACTACCAGTAGCTTGGTCATGGCAGCCTTTACCTTTCCAGTGGATTTCTGTTAATTTCTCATTTGTCTGACAATATTAATTGCTATTTTGTAGTGTGAAGTTTGCTTAGTGTATTTTATCCCTGAGGCAATAAACCAGAAAACCTGTATTCAGGCTGTGCTTTTTTAAAAAATATGATGGTTTATAATAAATGTGACCTGTCAAACTGACATGTGCCTAGAATATCTTTAAGAAGAATCCACAGAATTTACAAGCTCACAAAAGCTGCTGTGCATCTTCTGGTCTTATATCTTGATAGCAGTCAGGTATTGCAAATCCATGTTTTGAATGGAATGAGGTGGGGAGAGAGACCTGAGCTTTATGCATTTTGAGAGAATTTTTACGTATTGTAGGGGTGTGACTGGCAGCAAGCTTACTCTAGTTCATTTAGCAGCAGATTTACATTATTTTTTAAAAAAATCCCTCTGCAAGTGCTATAGCTATAATTAGGAAAGTACTTGATACAGTATGTAGTTAGCTTTGGGGAGAGGACATACATGAGTGGTAGAGCACATGAGCTGCATGCAGAGCATCCCATTTGCAGATTTCAGGTAGCTGAGCTGGGAAAGATCCTTGCCAACACTGTCAGAGTAGATGAATCAAGGAAAGACAAAGGATATGAAAGCCTGAGAAATCCATTTTTCCCCCCAACCCAAGGCCAGCACATCACTAGGATCTTCTAGGTGGCTGCTTTTGGAAATGGAATGCCAGGGTAACTGAACCTTTGATCTGCCAGCCAGCAAGGCAGTCATTTTGGATTATAATTCTTATCCCATACTGAAGATCTGCCTTCACTGGCACAAGCACAAATTACAGTCAAGTTTGGTTACAAACAGTGCAGGTGGTCCAGAGTGGATTAGGTGAGCATATTGCCCCTTCTCCTTAGCAGCACTTTCAGTGGTGAATCCTGTGTATTACCTTGGAATAATACAAGTCTTTGAGTCCATTCCAACCTCAGCGTGCTTGCTTAGAACCAAGTCCTACTGAATTCAGTGAAAATTTTATTCCCTGGTAAGTGTAGTGAGTGCTGATCTCTTCTGTACATGGTCATATTGGGGAGTACATATACTCATGGATGAGGTTTCTAGAGCTTTGACAGGCATGGTGTCCACCCCTTGTAGCTGTCAGTATGTATTTGACGCCATTGTAACTGACCTCCTTTTCTCTCCTGACTGCCTTAGATAGTAGGGAAGGAATCCAGAGCTAGGAACCTCCACAACTTGTCAACGCAGGAATTATATCTCTGTAGGTAATGCTTGGGGGAAAAATGGTATTAAGAACTTGCTCAACATAATTGCTCTCTGCTAGAACCTCCAATTCTACAAATTGGAGCAAGGGAGAAAAAGAAAGATACAAACAATTGAATGCAGAATTCCAGAGAACAGCTAGAAGAGATAAGAATGCCTTCCTAAATGAACAGTGCAAAGAAATAGAAGAAAACAATAGAATAGGGAGGACCAGAGATCTCTTCAAGAAAATTGGAAATATGAAGGGAACATTTCATGCAAAGATGGGCATGATAAAGGACCAAAATGGCAGGGACCTAACACAGGCAGAAGAGATGAAGAAGAGGTGGCAAGATTACACAGAAGAACTACACAAGAAAGAGCTTAACATCCCTGATAACCACGATGGGGTGGTCATTGACCTCGAGCCAGACATCCTGGAATGTGAAGTCAAATGGGCCTTAGGAAGTCTGAGCAACAACCAAGCTAGTGGAGGTGACAGCATTCCAGCTGAGCTATTCAAAATCCTGAAAGACAATGCAGTAAAAGTGCAACACTCAATATGTCAGCAAATTTGGAAAACTCAACAGTGGCCACAGGATTGGAAAAGGTCAGTTTACATTTCGATCCCAAAGAAGGGCAATGCCAAAGAATGTTCAAACTACCGCAGCATTGCACTCATTTCACATGCTAGCAAAGTGATGCTCAAAATCCTACAAGCTAGGCTCCAGCAGTATGTGGACCGAGAACTACCAGAAGTACAGGCAGGATTTCGAAGAGGGAGAGGAACTAGAGATCAAATTGCCAACATACGCTGGATCATGGAGAAAGCTAGGGTGTTCCAGAAAAACCTCTACTTCTGCTTCATTGACTATGCTAAAGCCTTTGATTGTGTGGATCACAACAAACTGTGGCAAGTTCTTAAAGAGATGGGAGTACCAGACCATCTTATTTGTCTTGTGAGAAACCTATATGCAGGTCAAGAAGCAACAGTGAGAACTGGACACGGAACCACTGATTGGTTCAAAATTGAGAAAGGGTTTGGCAAGGCTGTATACTGTCACCCTGCCTATTTAACTTATATGCAGAGCACATCATGAGAAAGGCAGGGCTAGATGAATCACCAGCTGGAATTAAGATTGCTGGGAGAAATATCAACAACCTCAGATATGCAGATGATACCACTCTCATGGCAGAAAGTGAAGAGGGACTAAAGAGCCTCTTGATGCGAGTGAAGGAGGAGAGCGCAAACGTTGGCTTAACTCAACATTAAGAAAACTAAGATGATGGCATCCGGTCCTCTCACTTCCTGGCAAATAGATGGGGAAGCAATGGAGGTAGTGAGAGATTATATTTTCCTGGGCTCCAAGATCACCGCAGACAGGGACTGCAGCCAAGAAATTAAAAGATGCTTGCTCCTGGGGAGGAAAGCTATGGCAAATCTAGACAGCATAGTAAAAAGCAGAGACATCACCCTGCCAAGAAAAGTGCGTATAGTCAAGGCTATGGTTTTCCCAGTTGCAATGTATGGCTGTGAAAGCTGGACCATAAGGAAGGCCGAGCACAAAAACATTGAGGCCTTTGAATTGTGGTGCTGGAGAAGACTCCTGCGAGTTCCTTGGACTGCAAGGCGAACAAACCGGTCAGTCCTGTTGTTAGTCGCGAAGTCGTGTCCAACCCATCGCGACCCCATGGACAACATTCCTCCAGGCCCTCCTGTCTTCCACCATCCCCCGGAGTCCACTCAAGCTCACACCAACCACCTTAGTGACTCCATCTAGCCACCTCATCCTCTCCCGTCCCCTTCTTCTTTTGCCATCTATTGTTCCCAGCATTAGACTCTTCTCCAGGGAGTCCTTCCTTCTCATTAGGTGGCCAAAGTATTTGAGTTTCATCTTCAGGATCTGGCCTTCCAAAGAGCAGTCAGGGTTGATCTCCTCTAGGACTGACCGGTTTGATCGCCTTATGGTCCAAGGGACTCACAGGAGTCTCCACCAGCACCACAGTTCAAAGGCCTCAATCCTTTTGCGCTCAGCCTTCCTTATGGTCCAGATTTCACAGCCATACATTGCAACTGGGAAAACCATAGCCTTGACTATACACACTTTTGTTGGCAGGGTGATGTCTCTGCTTTTTAGTATGTTATCTAGATTTGCCATAGCTTTCCTTCCCAGGAGCAAACGTCTTTTAATTTCTTGGCTGCAGTCCCTGTCTGCGGTGATCTTGGAGCCCAGGAAAATAAAATCTGTCACTAGACAGATCTTTAGAAGGCCAGATAGTGAAGATAAAACTCAAATACTTTGGCCACCTAATGAGAAGGAAGGACTCCCTGGAGAAGAGTCTAATGCTGGGAACAATAGATGGCAAAAGAAGAAGGGGACGGCAGAGGATGAGGTGGCTGGATGGAGTCACTGAGGCGGTTGGTGCGAGCTTAAGCGGACTCCGGGGGATGGTGGAGGACAGGAAGGCCTGGAGGAATGTTGTCCATGGGGTCGCAGTGGGTCGAACACAACTTTGTGACTAACAACAACAACAAGAACCTCCAATTAAGTGGTCTGTTTTATATAGGCCTAGTTACTTGTCTATCTTCTTGCATCTTTCCTGCTGCCACACTAGTGTTTGCTACCACATACCAATTCTGTTACAGCCCAGTTATCACATTCAGCAGTCTGTCCAACAGGCCATGTAAACAGCAAGCTACCACAAACTATGAAAATCTGCAGTCATATTACTGAGAAGTGCATAATTTATTTTGTGGTAATGCAAAGTTCTGATAGTACCCTATTCTACTTTCTTTGATGCATATGTGCCCACATAGGCCTTTTTATAAAGGATATAATTCTTGGCTCCAATTGCCAGTATCCCTGTCCCCACACTTGGTCCCTCTCATTTTAAATATACAATTTTAGTCTTTATAACTTGTAATGGTAGGTCGATTTGTGTTTTAATTTTATATTGTATTTGTCTTGTATGGACCTGCTGTGAGCCGCCCCGAGGCTAGTTGGCAAGGGGCGGCATAGACATTTTTCTAATAAATAATAAATAAATACTGCACATATTCTGAGATGCACAGTACAAAAAACTGTATCCCCACCCATGCCTTCCCTTCTCACACCACCACCTCTTCTGTCACACTGGAATGTGGGTCCAACAGAAATGCAATCACACAATGGTGAAGGCAGTGTTAAGGGAGGCTTGCTGCAAGCATTGCCTCTTCTTATTGCTATCTAGCATGGAAAGCTGATACACTTCTGGCGAGCCACACAGTTAAAGGAAATTGCAGTTGTTTAGCTGCTCATGGCCATGCCCCCCATGAAAGTCTCATGCAACCCCAAAAAGCCTTTTGAGGCAGGCTGCTCAGGTAGGAACAGAAGGTCATACCTCAAACCAGCCAGAGTTACTAAGCTTATGCAGTAGCTTTTTCAGCTCTATGTACCTGTGGGTCAGGGGTTGGTAGCTTGGGGCCCTCTTCATCCAGAAATCCCATCAGCCAGTTTAGCCTGTGGTGAGGGGTGTTAGGAGTTACAAGTCAAAGCACCTGGACTAGGGCCAAAAGTCACAGTTTCCTGCTGTCAGGGAAGAAGAGTTGAATAGGATTTTCTTACAAGGTTTACTGTGACATGTTCTAAATGTTAAGCGATGGCCTAGAGTGCATGTGCAGAAGGCTCCTCCTCAAATGACCTTTGAAAGCTGTTTCACAAGTAAAGATGGACGAAGGTTTCTTGGGGTAGTAGACAATATCTCCCTAAAAATGGTCTGCCTCTGGGCGACACAGTTTTGTATATTTAGCAATGGGCCGTATTATCTGTTCCGTTCTCATGGGTGTGCAGTGATGGCCTAGCTGGGATCAGCCAAAGTAGTAGTAGGCAAAGGGAAAAGCCTCTGCCGCCTATTTGTTTCTGAGTGCTCCACCCCAGTTCAACGGTCCTATGAAACTGCACACGATTGTACCAGATTCCATTACCCCTGCACTGCAGCAATCGATTTCCCTCTAAGCGCAGCGAGTCTCAAAGATCCTTTTAGCCTTGCTGGGGAACGCTAAGTTGTAGGACTGCTTTTCTGTCTAGGATTGTGCCCTCATTCTACGCTAGACCTTCCCAACCCGGTGCCCTTCAGCTGTTGGACCTACAACTCCCAGCATTCCTGATCATTGGCCATGCAGGCTTGGGCTGATGGGAGTTTTAGTCCAGGCCATTTCGGGGAGTCCAGGTCGGGGAATGCTTTTCTACACCGCTCCACATATAGATATGCATGCACTTTACATCAAGCATAGGTCCCACATAGGCTCCACGACCGGCTTCTCATCCCTCCATGCATTTCACGCCGTCTCTTCCGTGCCAACATGTTCAATGAGGCTCAGACCGATAGCGGGTTGGCTGCCCCTTTCCCGGGCGGGAGTTCGCCTTCTTACCCACTTTCCAGGAGACTGGCCAATCGGAGCACGACTCTTTTTCCTAAGCGGCCAATCGCAGCAGGAGCACTATTGCCGCGAGAGAGGTCGCTGAAGCCATTGTGCGCGTGCGGAGGCGGTGGCGGCGTTGCCAGGAGAAGTGGGCGTGGCTGGCTCTGCGCTTGCTGCTGTGAGAGGAGGAAAGATGGCGGAGGAGGAGAAGCTCCCCGCAGGCTGGGAGAAGCGCATGAGCCGCAGCTCCGGTAGCCACCGCGGAGGGAAGGGGGGGTGCCTGGGTGGGCTTCCCGAACGGTGGGTCGTGGTGGTACCTGCGTATCTGAGAGACGAGAAGGAGCCAGGAGCGGGAGTCGCGTATGTGGTTTGGGGTCTGCGAGGCCCCTTCGCCCAAGGGAGTGGCAGCCCTTTTGGAAATGAAGAGCTCCTGAGCGAAAGGCTTTCCGACCGGGGACTGGGAGGGGGGCGCCTCTGGCCTCGAACGGGGAAGTTACGGCATTGGGGCTCTTAGGGGGTTTTCTCTGCAGCATAATGAAACATGGTGAAGGTAGCGGCGGGATGTTTTCAGGGGGCTTGCTTCTTATCAAAATAGCGCAAGACTGTTTCTTGTTCTTTCCATACTTTATTTACTTTCATGTCATTTTCCTTCTTTTCCTCCATTCTCCGTGGTTTCCCAAAGCTTGAATGCCCAGAGTGGCTTGCGATGTTCTTTAAAACTTTCTCCCCTTCCACTTTTTCTGTCCTTTGCTATCTCTCTTTATAACTATACTTTATTGTTCATTTGGCCTTTTAAAAAACAATAAAGACAAACTACCAATATTAGCGTTCTCCTTATTCATCTCAAATGAAGAGAAGTAGTCCATATTTACTTTCTCTCAAAAGTCCCCCCCCCCTCGTTTTATACCTGAGATAGAGAACCAGTGATCCTCCAGGTGATGCTGGACTGCAACTCATCCATACCCATCCATGATGCTGACTTGGATTTATGAAAGTTGGAAGTCCAGCAGAATATGGAGGACACTGGGTTGGTTGCTCTGCTGTAGACCATCTTTGCATGTTCCTCTTAGTTCCAGTATTACCGTTGTTACATGTAGGTATAATTTGCTAAGGGTGCAATCCTCTGCATGTTTAGACAGAAAAAAAGGTCCTACAACTTCCAGGGTGCCCCAGCCATGCTTGGTAATATGAACATGCTAACTGGGGCATGCTGGGAATGCTGGGATTTTTTTCCCTCTATCTAAGCATGCATAGGATTGCACCCTTCACCTATTTTTGAGCTAGAGCTTCTGTTTTGATCTGTGCGATGGAGTGGGATGGTATCAGTGGGCTTCTGTCAAGATCAGTGAAAGAGCCTTGCAAGATCAGAGCAAGGGTACTTGAGTCCAACATCCTCTTTTTAACAGAGGTCACCCAGAATGTCCAAGAAGCTAACTAGCTGAGCATGAAAGCAACAATCTTCCTTCATCCCTTAGCAATTCAAATTCAAGCATCATGCTTGCTTTGAGCATGGCGGTTGTATGTAAATATCTTGGCTGATAACTACTGATAAATTCTATGAGTTTGTTTGATTCTCTTCTACACCCATCTAAGGGCATAATCCTAGGCATGTTTAGAGAGAAAACTCCAAGCATTTCCCAAGCAGTATGTTATGCATTCAGCAGGATATGCACTCTTATGCATTTCATGAAATACTAGGTTTTTTCTAACATAGCTATGTTATCATTATGTAACCTCAAGGTCTAGTATCATGAGAGATGGAAAATGATGTTCTCCATTTTCTCCATACTGCTTTTAATTTTATAAACCTTTATTAAATTGCATAATTACAGTATAGTTTTCTTAAACAAAACCAATGCTCCCCACATTGTATCCTTTCCTCATAAAGAAGGAACTGCAAATGTGTTAGTTGCCTTTTTTCCAACTCTCCAGTATCCCTTTTGAGTTACACTGGCTAGAACTGTATATTGTATTACAGTTGTGCCTGCATAATAATTTGTTTTAAAGTTTTCATGATACTGGCCTCTTCTGCTCAATACCTTTCCTATTCCTTATATGGGTTTCACTGTTTCCCTGCTGCTGTTGCCAGCAAATTGACTTGTTGAGCTTTTAACCCAACCCAGCTGTTTTTCTTTAATAGGCATTACTGTTTTTATCTCTGAAATTGCATGGCAGTGGTTGTTTATTTTGCTCCACCATGCATCATACAATCACATTAAATTTCATTTGCCCTTTTTTTGTCCTTTCATCAGCTTGAAAAAGAATTTTTGGAGGTATTTACATTACATTTTTACACTCACCTTCTTCAGAGTTGCTCAGGATGGGGTGCATAATTCTTCAACCATTTTATCTTCACAACAGCTCTGTGAGTTAGGTTAGGCCGAGAGAGAGTAATTGCCCAGGGTTGCCTAATAAGTTTCATGTCTGAGTGGGGATTTGAACATGGATCTTTCCAATCCTTGCATTGTATTCTAACCACTATAGTATGCTATCTGCACTCACTGACTTGTGAGTTTTTAATTTGTCAGTTAAATGTAGTACTTCATCTCTTGTCACTTCCGTTTGACTTCATTCTTCAGATGCTGGCTCAGGGAAAAATGATCAAGGCACAGATATGAGTAGCTTTACTGTGCAGCCTGTTCATGCATGAGAACCCATTAAAGAATGAGTTCAGCTTCCCTGTGATCTCTCTTTTCCATGCACTCTTTTGTAATCTCATTGACCAGCCATTTCCCTGTCTGTTTTTCTGCTTCTGGTGTAGCTGAAGTCCTTGCTTTTGGCTGCCTTTATATTTCACCACCATCATTCTTATTAGTGGTGACATTTGAGGTTACATGCTGATTGGTGTAAAGCCAAAATGGTGTCATCCTGGAAGTCATATCAGCATGCTCACAAAAGGCTCAAGGTTTGCAAAAATCGAAACAAACTCTTACAGGGTGAAATCCTGCAACTGGCAAAACTGCACATGTATGAGGTTATGTGGAGGAAAGGGGAGGGGAGAAGGAACAGTGATTAAATTCAGAAGTGCAGGGCTGCCCAAAGCACAAACTGCCTACTGAGAACACAAGACAGATTCAAATTATAGATGGAGAAAGATTGTGCTGACTAATGGAGGAGGAGGAAGGAAAAGGTAGGAGGACAGGAGGTGAAAGCAGACAGCAGGGGGGTGAAACCAGGATGGGGAAGATGGGTGAGGTTTTGGGAGAAGGTAAGGGGTTTGTGAGGCAGAACATATTAAGGGGGGGTAATCCCTCCAAAAATAATGTGAGGAAATAATGGTAGCTTTCGGTTAGACAAAAACTGAAAAGGGGTTGCATGTTATAACTTGCAGGAGGTCAAATTGGGCTGGCGGGCACCCTAAGCAGGAACATTCCACACTGCAACATTTACAGCTTCACTTTGTGCTCTTTTTGATTCTCGAGGGGGGGAAATTATTCTTTTTTTCCATTTTCCTTACAGCTAGTTCACATTTGCTTTGCCAGAATTTGTGGTCCTTTTTATTCTCCTCTTTTGGTTGAGACTTCCACTTTTCAAAGGACGCTTTAAAAAAAAATGTTCTGCATTTTAGAGCTTACGTGACTGTTCATTAACCACACCAGCTTATTGTCAGACTTGTTATCCTTCCTTATCTGTGTTATGCAGTTGATCTAGACTTGTTTAAAATTGTATTTTAAATAATTACGCAATGCCAAAGAGTTGACTTTTCCCCAGGGCAGGTCTGTTGCAACTGACTTTTAATTGGTACTCTTATTTTTGTAGGTTTCTGTGCCTGCAATTGAATGTGAACAATTGCAGTTTCCATGTTACTTTCCCTTTGACGAATTTGACAGGTGCTCCCCACCTACACCCCCCCCCATCCTTTCCACTTGTGGTCTTGATACAGATTATCCTCCCCACCCCATTTTTTTCTGGTCCTTAGGAGTGAGCTTTTTGAAGTGGATAGAAAATTGGTAGCTGAGGTGGGGAGGGTTCAGCTGCAGTAACTGGAGAGCATCAAGGTAATTGTGCAAAGCTCCTTGGGTGTGTGTGCGCCTCTGTCTCTGCTTCACACCACATCCCTCTCTGATGAGTGAGTTATTTTGGACCAGTACTGAGCAGCTCTTACTAACTTACCTATGGAACTCTAGCTTAAAACTCTGGAGACTATTTGATTGTAAGTGCCAACTGTCTAGATCAATTGCAGTTCAAGTCCATAAGGTTTGCTTTGTTTTAAAATGTTCTTCACTGCTTGACAATTCTTTGAGCTTCTGTAGATTCTTAAACCTTTCTTCCTAACTTCATTTCATTTACACACAGAGCCTGTGCAACCATTCCAGTGTAGCTCCCTTGATGTGCAGAATGACGTAGTACATCTGAAAAAGTCGCCCTGGCAGTTGTAGATATTTTCTTATCTTGCAGTGTTTTGGGTTTTCAAAACCTTATAATAATATTACTCAATGTCTTTGGTGGTAGTATGTATGTGACTGCACACTTCTCTCTTGTGCAAGCTGCCATGCTATTGAGAGACAGGACTTGCTATCCACAATTTTTGTATTATTCAGGGTAAATCATAATGTAGTCAAAACAGCAGTCACAGCTGAACTCAGTGTTCCTAAATATTCAGCCTCCCAGTGCTAGTGAACTCTCCCTACCCATGAAGCAGAGGCTATCATTTTATCACCCAAGAATTGTGTTCCTTCTAATGGGCTGTCTCTTGCTTCTGTAGTGCAATGCCTTCTTCCTGAGAACTTCATGTTTTGTGGCAGCAGAGATGCAATCAGCATGGGGGTGGATCCTCCTTACCTTGACTCTGAAGGCCTTGCTTTTGTACCTCACTGCTTTTTTGCATCTCCCATGTTAGGCCCAAAGACATGTTATTCCCCATGTCAGGAGCCCACCCCCATGGCTTTTGCCAGCCAGCAGAAGTGCAAGCATATGACATGTAGAAATATACTGAATAATTCCCATGATCCTGGTAACTTCCTAATTTTGTGATTGGTTTTATCAGTACTTTAAAAAAAGTTATGATTATGAGGTTTTCTTAATTTTAATGAGATAGTTAAGAGGTGTTTTATTTTCTGGGTCACTGTATCCTTTTTAAAATCATCCTATTGCCTTATCTCTTTTTGTATTCCTTATCACTGGGATTCTCTTATACTTCTACAGCTGATTTCCCTCATTAATGTCCCTGAATATATACATGTGAATAAAGAGAGGGGGCACTCGTAAAGATGCTAGTGGAATGGAGAAACTAGTACAGAGTTGAGTCCTACAAAATTATTACTTGTGTTACTGACTATTTTAAATAGAGGATTGAGGAGAAATATAGGAAAGAAAGCATTCTTAATAAATAAGCATGTCCTCAAGTGTTGAAGGTAGTTTTGCAACATTTTTCAGTTCCAGATAGTTTTCAGGATGTATGTGTTTTTTCAATGTCAACAGCGATGAAGATGAAAATTGCAAGCCCTAATTAGATGAAATTGGCCAACATTATGTCTTTTTCTTTACCCCCACAAATACCTGACTCTGCAGAGAATCAGGATCTCCTCATTTAATGTATAAAGGCTTTTGGAATGTTTGAATCTGAGCAGAGCTAGTTTGATAGTTCAGGGAATGGCATTTGAACTGTAGGTTTTCTTATGGGAGGAATTTGTTGGAGAGTGTGAATATAATATTGGGCAGCTTTCTTTTGCGCAGAATTTCTTTCATTTCTATACTGCTCAATAGCTGAAGCTCTCTGAGGGGTTCACAATTGCTCAAATACAAAAGACACATTAAAAATAACAAATACAATAAAACCCAGTAGCAAATTCCATTGTACTAAAAATTCCAAGATTAAAAAAGTAAAGTAGTTTTAACAATACGTTGCCACTGTATTGCCACAAACTAAATTCTAATAATTTGCATGACTCCGTAAAGGAAAATTTTATGTCATTGAATAGGCTACGTTAGCTATCTACCCTACATGTGTAGCAAACATTTGTGTTTGATCACACATCTTCTGTCCTCTGTTTCCTTGTTCTATTGCAAGAAGAATGGTTATTGCCCAGATCAGTTCAAGAAACTGTATACTCAGCACTCTGACTTAAAATTAGTCATGTTAACCGTTCTCAACATTGGATTCATTTTCCAGTTACTCCAAACTGACAGCACCATTAATATTTGTAAAACATTTAACACCGGATCCATCTTTTCAGCTGTAGTACCTAACCTGCCTATTGTGGAGTAGGCTCATTGAGATTATGAAATAAGTATAAATAAATTCATGAAAGTTCTGATGTAATTTGTTTGGAGACTGCAGTCATGTTCAGTGATATCTTTCTCTCCTTTATTTTTATACTAGTTTCTTTTACATATCTTTAGTAATTGGTGTAATGGGAATCAATCTTTGGAAAATGTACAGCCCATTTCTGGCAGGTGGCATAAAGCATTGACTGGTGGTGAAGTCCTATCACCACATCATGTAAAGTTGGCAGGGTTTTCTGAGCTGTGTTAATGGGACTATGAACCTGCCTTTTGATTGCAGTCAATTGCTGCATTGCAAGATAAAATCAAGTCACAGCATGGTTGAAATGGTAGTCATTAGGTTGCCTTGGCTGTGATGCCTTTGCTGTGATGCTCTGGTGTTCTCTCTCTGCTGTGCTCAAACCTGACCTGACTATTTGTGAATAGCAAAGGAATTTATTCCTAGGTTTTATTTATTTTATTATTTATTTAGGAAATTTATAGGCCATCCATCACTGTTGTCTCTGGATGGCTTACAGAATTATTCTAAATCCTAAACAAAATAAATTAGCTATTCCATGAACTGAGCATAAAACTGACATATTTAAAATATATTAAACAAATCATATACAATTAAAATTGGTTGACATTAAAATATTGATCAAATAAAAAGGTCCTGACCTGGCACCGAAAAGCATATGACAGTGCCAGGCGGACCTCTCTAGGGAGTGCATTCCATAGTTGGGGCGCCACCACAGAGAAAGCTCTCCTCCGAGTACTCTGTCTCCTGACCTCTTTCAATGAGGGTTCCTGGAGGAGGCCCTCTGCTGCTGATCTTAGGGGGTGGGAGGGCATATAGGGAAAAAGGTGTTCCTTTAAGTATCCTGGTCCCAAGCTATTTAGTACTTTAAAGGTAATAACTAGCACCTTGAATTGAGCCCAGACTTTGATGGGAAGCCAATGGAGCTGATAAGAGGACTGGAATTATGTGAGAATAATGACCAGTCCCCTACAACATCCTGGCAGCTCTGTTTTGCACTATCTGAAGTATCCGGACCGTCTTCAAGGGCAGCCCCATGTAGAGTGTGTTACAGTAATCCAAGCGGGAGGTAACCAGTGCGTGTGTCACTGTTGCTAGGCGGTTCTCCTTCAGGTAAGGATGCAGCTGATGGATCAGCCAAAGCCAAAGGAAAGTGGTCCTCGCCACTGCCATCACCTGGGCTTCCAGGGACAGCTCTGGGTTGAGCAGTACTCCTAAGCTGCAGACCCTGTCCTTTAGAGGGAGTGCGACCCCATCCAGGTCAGAGCTCAAGTCACTTACCTGGAAACTCAAATCACCTACCAACAGGACCTCCGTCTTATCTGGACTGAGCCTCAGTTTATTGACCCTCATCCAGTCCATTTTGCACAAAGTTAGGGCAGCATACAGCTTTTTAGTAGCTCGGCATGTTATCTGTGACTTTCTGATTTCGACATTTCCAATCCAATTAGAAATCCAATATAATTTTGGCATTTCAGCTTTCTGAGTGCTTTTAGTCCTACAGTGGTTTGTTTGTTTGTTTGTTTGTTTGTTTGATTGATTGATTTTCTGACCCAGTCCATTACCCCCCATGGCTCCTTGGGTGGGTTACAGCAATAGAACTATGCAGTAAAATATAAAAACAAAATAAATACAATAAAACATTAAAACAACAAAATAATAAACGAATAGAAAATGTGCCCACTTAACACAGCTAGTAATTTTATAAACGGCATACCCCACTGTTAAAATGCCACTAAAAACATGTTAACAGTTAAAATATTGTTGAAATAAAAAGGTCTTTGCTTGGCACCAAAAAGAGTATAAAGAGGGCACCAGGTGAACCTTTCTGGGGAGCTTGTTCCAAAGTGACCCTCCTGAGAAAGTCCTTCTTGTTGCCACCCTCCTTATTGCCTGAGGAGGAGGCTCCCTCAGAAGGGCCCCAGATGCAGATCTAAGGTGCAGGGTAGGTTCATACAGGAAGAGGTGCTCCTTTAGATACCTGGTCCCAAGCCCTTCTTGGCCCTTGTGTCACTGGCTTATGAAGAGGCTGGGCTAGGAAGAGCTTGGGTAATAATTCCTTTGATGTGTCTTGGGACTGCTAAGTAATGTCTTTAAATCAGGTGCTGCCTTTCCTTAAATCTGTTTGGAAACACTGCGGGAAATGAGATACATGTGCTAAAAAAAAGTATGGCCTTTTCTGAGTGATAGAGAAGTTAAGTTTACTCCAAAAAAGTTGCACAGCTATTATCCCTTGCTGTCTTCTAATGGTGTTTGTCTAAGAACAAATTCAGCGTTAGCAGAATAGCCCGTAAATCAGATTGACTGATGTTTTTGACTGCAGCCATGATCCAAGGCTAGTATGCAAACTGCAGAGATGAACTGATTTTCACCCAACCTGTGAGCACTAGTGAACTGGCCTTGGGTGACTAGCACTGCCCTGGAACAAGGAGGGCCAGCATGCCATCTTACACTCAACTGCCTGCTGGGTGTCAATTGCCATTTGCTTCAAAAAAGACTACCATAAGCAGCAATTCAGTATTTCAGAGAAAGCTGGTATTCTGCTAATAGTTAGGACTACTTATTTTCCTGTTGACACTTAAATACAACTCTGTGAACAAACTCTAAATTTAGGAGCTCACACATTTTTACTAGACGTGCTCTCAGAAAATGTATGTCAGTTGTCCTTGGTACACCGGCAGCTCATAACAAAAACAATTATCTTCCACTGTATAAGAGCTTCCGGTCCTGAAAGTGATAGCTGCAAGCAGGGGCAAGACTCTGTTTACAGGCTTTGTTTAATATAGATCAGAGTTAGCCTTATTAGGAAACTCTTGGATGCTTGAGGTAGCACTTCGGGCTGCATAGTTTTTAAAGCATCACATTTGCTCTGCTTCGGAAATGAGAAGTGCTGAGGGAAACAGTAGATATTATGAAAAGGTGGAATGGATTAAATTAAAGCTAATGAGCCTATCATTTGTCCCTGGACTAGGAATTAAGCATAGGTGAATAACAGCCTATTCAGCCAGATTTCATGGGGATGCCTGTAAAGGGCAGCTATAAGTGGATGATGCTTCTTCCATGTTGGAATTTTCCCTGTTGAGGTGCAAGAAGAAAAGACAGACCCAGAAGATTTTAGTATTTCATAACTCAGCATTGAGATGGAAACCTGCTTTTCAGCAGTAGGAAAGCACTTCTTCTGCATTAACTTGAAAGTCTAAGCAGCCCAAATGCTTTGGATGTCTCAGCCTTTTTCAGGCCACTCAGCCTTTTCACTTAGAAGATCTGCAGAAGACTGCAGTATGTTTCAAAGGTAGTACCAGACCTTGCAGTACCCAGATTTTTCATCCTGCTTTCATATGGATTTTTGTGTGTGACTGATCTCCTCGGGTGAATGTTCCTCTGTTCTGTGCCAGAAAACTCAGCATCCTGTATCTAAAATATTTTTTCCCAAGCAACTTGTTCAGAAAAATGGGCTGCAGTCACATGATCCTAGCAAAATGTTCTCAATGTTTTCTTGAGAACTATCTCTAGAGTTGGGCAGTGGGCATGCCTCCTGTTCGACAATTTGTGGATTAATGCTGGTCTGCATGTGAGGAAAGCTGTTGGTGTCAAAGGTATGAAGTAGAGCTGTTGTTTTCTTGGCCATCTCCAACTGCTAATGCCTTTTCATTAGTGCTTCCAAGCATGGCACGCATGCTTCATTATGATTGCTTCTAAATGCCAAGTTTGAGTAGCTCTGATGCCTTGCATAAACTGAGCTATGTGCTATATTTGTTGCAAGTGCCTGGTAGGTAGCAGTTTACATTACATCAAAGAAATTGCAGGCCTTGCTTTAGATCTAGAAGTTGTGCAGAGGTATAATCATGGTGTGTGTGTGTATTTTTGTGACTGGGCAGAAAAAGAGGCTGAATGTGTATTCAGGCATTGCCATATCTTTACCATTGAATGGAATTGCTTCTAGGCTGTACATTTTGGATTCTGCACTGATACTACAGCAAAATCTGGCCTCTTGCAGACTTACTAGATTAAGCAAGAGTCTAGAAGGTTGTTCTTCAATGACTGATTACATTGAACAGGACCTGTATAAGATTATTGTCAAGTTTTCTTCAGTGCTCACTTTGGTTTAATAGACTTGTTCTCATTGAGAACAGTAGGGATACCCTTAGCCCAGTGTTTTTCATATTTCCAGCCTTCAAGGAACTATCAGTACCTTGTCCACCACAAAGTCTTTGTTCATTGCAGAGAATTCTAGGATTAACACAGTTTACATGAGATAAGGTATAAGCTCTTGGGCAGCACTGTTGTCCTCTGTGAACTGAGAAGGTGCCCTAATATAGATGGCCCCCCAGAAGGTTCCTGCACAGCTGTTCACTCCTTGCCCATTTCATAAAAAAAAGAATAGAAATTTGAAAAGAAGTTCTCCTTCCTGTTCCTGGACCTTGCACTAGTCAGCCTTTCAGCAGGCAGAGAGAGAAAGCAAGGCAAAAGTTTGGGGTGGAAGAGAGAGTGGAGCTAGGAGAGGGTAGAAACAGTAAGGTAGATATGGGGAAAGAGAAATAGGGATGCTAGAGGCTAGGAAGAGAGGGCATGTGTACACACACTCTCTGTGGAATAGACTGGTTGGGCTAGGAAGCAACTCTTTCTGTTTCATCTTCTACCTCAGCCCTAGCCCTTGCTACCCCCCCCCCCCCACTTCTTGACAAGCCAGGGCTCATGACAGCTTTTATGTGACTGGCATCATCTTACGTGGGAGGCATTTTGTGTTGTGCCCAGAGCAGTTTTTCAAACTCCCAAATATGCCCATTGGGCCAAGAAGATTGGAAACCCTTGCTCTAGGCTGCCAATACTTTTTTGTGACTGTTCATTGGTGGGAAACATGGATTGTTGGATGCCACAGCTGTCTTCTAGGCACCTTCTCTGCCATTCATAATCCTAAAGACTCTGTCTCCCGTGCCGTCCTCCCACATGCTTCAAAGGAACTTGTGCATTTGCTGGAATATTTTTTAAATATCCATGCTCTAATGAAGTATATATAAAATGCCACACAGTTGATGACATAGCTTGGTTTAAATTACTACATGCATACAAAAAACAAACAAACAAACCTGGAGGGGAGAATAGTTTGAATCTGTAATTTTATATAAAGCTTTCCATTTTGTGATCCATGTGTGCATCTTTGTTCGGAAGATGCTAAATAACAAAACATAGATTTGTAACTAAATGGACTTTGTGCTACCTAAGATGTTATCCAGAATTTTTCATGATGTATACCACATGCCATTTTGATTATGGCATTATATTTGTTTGGGAACATGAGGAATGGTTCAAGTAATGAATGTCTTTTTATCCATATGAAAAGACACTCAGCAAGATACTGAAAATGAAGTGCTCAGAACCATTTAAGACCAAGGGTTGGTAGTTATAGCTGAACAGTTTTCCCCTGAGATGGAAGGTCAGTGTGCATGCAGTTTGGCTGGCAGAGTCTTATACATGTGGAACGCAGAATGGAACACACTGCAGAGCTTGCGTTGTTAAAGATCATAAGCTACTGCAATGTGTTTTGGATGGGGCTGCATTTAAAGATGGTTTGGGAACTTCAGCTGGTCCAGAATATGACTGTCCAGTTGGTAACCTGTCCTAGTTATGTGCAGCCTATAACTTGACTTTTTAGGCAAGATTTATTCAGGCAATGTTTGTTTCAATAAAATTGGGATAGTGTTATGCTTTTGTTTTGCTTTTAATTAGTGGTTTTTAAATTCATGTATTTCTTTCTTTATTCTTTTGCTTTCCCCTAGTTTGAAATTCAAAGATGGCTTATACATTTTCATGGGGAAATGGGTATGAGTTTGCCCATTTGGGCTCACTGGATAATCCTGGTGAAATACAGGGTGGCCTCTTCATGATTCCTGTAAGATCTGATGGTTCCCACATTCCCAGAATAATATATATTTACCCTAAAGACTTGCTGTCCAATTCTAAACACATTTCCTTTGAAATTAGTCCCACTGTGTTTAATTGAAAATCTTATCAGTTATTTACTTCCATAGCTTTTTTGCTTTAAAAAAAACAGGTTTTAACTGTGTTCTGTGGAGGGTCATGGATTCACTTTGAGAGATTGTAAATGTTGGTTTTAGAGTTTGATTTATTTTAATTAAAATTGACATTTAAAATTAAAAGAAATGGTTTTGGACTTTATACAAAGCAAACAAAAACCTATCTTGATTGTAATAACTACAGTATGGAAGAGAAAATTAACCTATTTCTTTTCTTTTTTTAATCCTTTGATTTATCCTGAGAATTTGTAGCAGTTTTTTAAAGAAATGTGTGAAGTGAATGAGGAGACAGAGTTGCCTTAATTTGCTAGTAGTTAGTCTAAAGCTACTGGTGATCAGTGTTCTTTGTCATATTCACTATAATAATGGCTGGCTGCTGAAACCATTTTTCTCCAGCTGTGTAGAATTCTGCATCAAATGTAACTGTGCCCATGCTGTCTTAAGAGATTGTTCACAGACTTGACTTTCTCCCCCAGAAATTAGACCAGGTTGATTATATCAGGTTGATAAAGTGCTGTACAGCTTTCTTTTCTGCCTGAGGTACTTTGCATGGCAATGTAGACAGGAAAACTGATTGAAACTCATTGGGACTACATTATTCTGTTTTAGGCATGCTCATCTTGCTTTCCTAGTCTTGGGAGGCAGTTGCTCTTGATTTTGTTGGAGGTGTGAGGGTCAAGAAGAAATACAGCAGTCTGGTGTTTCTGGAGGGGAAGAGTGGGAGTGGGCAAAATGTTAGGAAGATAGACTGAGACTTAAATAGCATGGTGGGAAAGAGTGAGTCATAGAGAATTCTCTTAGGACAAAGTTGACCTCATATGGACCTACTCTGCCCTACAACTAAAAATCTTAATCTTTTTATTTTGGCAGGACGTGTTTATTATTTCAACCACATCACAAATGCCAGCCAGTGGGAGCGCCCCACTGGGAACAGCAAGAACGGACAAGGGGAGCCGACAAAAGTGCGATGTGCTCATCTCTTGGTGAAACATAATCAGTCTAGGAGACCCTCATCATGGAGGGAGGATAAGATCACCCGGAGCAAGGAGGAGGCCCTGGAAATAATTAATGGCAAGTAAAAGCAAAGGAAAGTGAGAGCTTAATGCATTGAAGCCCTCCTTTCCACATCAGACAATCTAGCACTCCATGCAGTGGTTTCCTTTCATATTTCTGGTGGAACCCATCAGCCTGTAGAAAAAGCAACCTGTTGCCTCACTCTTCATCCTTCTTGAGCTGAGTATTTCAGTTGCCTGTTGGAGCCATCTGTTTTCCTACCAATTTTCCTATGCATAAAATATACAGATTCTAGTAAATAGCAGAGAACTTGGATTCCTAAATGCCTTGTATCTCATTATTTTAACATCTTTCATCCTTAGGATTGTGCTTATACATTTGGAAATGTGTAGTGCCTGTGAAAGGCTGCCCATTCAAGGCCTCCATAGAGATCTGTCCTAACTTCATTTGACTGTTAATGCATGCCTACCCTTTGCCAATTGGTTACCTCAACCATTGCCCCTTGACAAGCACTTCAGAATCTGCAAAATGTCTGAAGCACTGCTGGGTGATATTATGCAAAATGAGTGTATTTGCATAATATGGGGCTAGGGGCACCAGATGTAGGCAGCATTTAGTCCGAAGCATAAACAGTGGTTCTTGTAGAGATGGCACCAGTTAGGCTTCTAAGTAAATATTTATCTAGGGTTTTAAGACCAATTTCCTGCATATACCAGATGAGGCAATAAAACCCACTCCTGAGCTGCAGCAATTCATACTCCAGATGGGGAAGATTTCAATAACTATTCCCTTGTGTTCTCCAAATGAAAAAAATACATACACAATTCTTTGTGCCTAAAATTTAGCGTATTTGAGGGAGGGATCCTAGGTATGACCTCTTTTCCCTGGTGTCTTTTTTGTATACGGTGAGTCATATGGGAAATATCCAACCCTGTCTGTAGGAGCATTGGCCAGGAACAGTTGACCATCTCATTGCTGTTTGTATGCTCACTCCCTAAAATTATTATGAAGCATAATGTTAAAGTATGAAAGTCTAGTAAAGGAGCCTTCACTTTAGCTAGATGAGGAATAGGCGGTATAAATTGGGGAATACTGCCCAATAAACCGTATTTGATCCTCCCCCTACTCCTCTATCCATACAGCAACTGATAGCTTCACTCCCTCTGATGCTGTAGTCTGAGTATTGCACTGTGGGTGCAATCTGCTAGAAGCAGGCAGGGCTATGTCGAAACTTCTGCAGAACTTTCAACAGATACTTGGTTGGAGAGGAGGAAAGCCCTATTTCTTCTCATGGTCTAGAGCATTGGTTTTCAACCTTTTTACAGCTGGGGACCAGTGAAATCAGGAAAACCAACTCTGGGACGGTTGAGTCAGAAACAAAAGTACCATGCACATAATACAGTATTCTGTGTATTAGTTTCCAAACACAATACCAAAAAAATGAAAATTCCCAAACAACCAGAAACCATGCAAAAAAAATGCCAACGAAAGAACAAAATAATGAAATTGATGTAGCATGTCTCCCATTGGGCTGTCTGTCCCTTCCCTGCTCCCCACCCTTGTGGCACTGGCAAACCCCCTGCAGATGCGATGCCAAATGAGGAAGAAGTGGTGGAGCACAGCCAGCCCCCACGCCAGTCTGTGGTGAGTGGGATGTGTGCCCCCCATGGACCGGCAGGAAATCTGCAGACCAGCGCTAGTCCATGGACTGGTGGTTGAAAACCATTGTTCTAGAGTTTCTAGAGCTCTGGAAATGGACAGCCATTGCCGAGGATGCCAGACTTCATTTTAAGTCTCAGTTCAGCAAAGAGGGAGGGGATGCTGACTTACTGCCGTGTTTCCCCAAAAATAAGACCAGGTCTTATATTAACGTTTGCTCCAAAAGATGCATTAGGGCTTCTTTTCAGGTGATGTCTTATTTTTTCTTAAGAAATAAGATTCTTGCTCTGAGAGTCCTTCACAATTCCTTTCTTGTACTTGATGGAGTAGCTCTTTCTTTTTGTACCCATCCTGCATTTTGCATCCATGCATTAAGTACATCCGTTACAACACACACCGTATTGACCTTATTTGTGCGTTGTATCTGTACTCTGATCATTCAGCAATAAGTCTCTTGTTCATCTGTTTACATAGGCATTTACCTCTCAACCAAAGGTGCCCGCTTCGGTACTTGCAAATACTTAATTGTAATGTATATTATCATTTATTTTAAGTATTAATGTCAATAATTTTATTTATATTTAATTATATATTAATATTATTATGTTATAATTCAATACGTATATCGTGTTTTGCAACGGATGTACTACTGTGTTTTCCTGTCTGTCTGGCTGATGATCTTAATTGGGGTTTATTTTTGGGGTAGGGCTTATATTATGTGCACCCTGAAAAATCATGCTAGGACTTACTTTCCGGTTAGGTCTTACTTTTGGGGAAACACGGTAGTATCATGAATGAACTTGGAGTTGAGGGTATGAGTGGACTCACTTGTAGCACAATTGGTTGGGTAAAATCTCAAATCACTGTCAAATGGTTTGGTGACTGAAATGTCAGTTGCTGTATTTCAACTCATTTCTGTCATTCCACTTTTTAGCACTTTATTTTGTAAAGCCACCCAAGGGGTGGGTTTGTGTTTTCTTTGTAAAAATGTGTATTTTTATATTGAAAATAAAATTTGTATTGAATCCAAAACCAATGTTCTTTAACACATTTTCCTTTATATTGAATATTAATTTTGCTGGTGGGTGGGAGGCAGGAGGGCAACTTAATTGTGGGTAGTTACATGGGAGAAAAAGATATTGCAGGCCTATATTACCTTCCATATGAAACCTGGTGCGGTGCACACTGCTGAACCATTCTTGGCTTCTGCAGACATCTGATTAAAATAGTTTTAAAATACTAAAGTTTTACTGGAAACACTAGACTTCTGTTTTTTGTACTTGACAGTGGTCAGGTTAAACCCCTGATAGGGTTGGAAGAATCCAAAAAGCCAGTATAGACAAGTAGAAAACTAATATTAGTGTGTTGGAATCCTATGTCTGTCCTCTAATTTCCATGTTTTCTAGCATTCATAGTACCTTGTATTGCTAGCTAGGTAACAGACTATTGATACCTAACTCGATTTTTTAATGTGTTTGACCATGTAAAAAGGTGAATGAAAACTGCATCAGGCTTTTGGGGAACTGAAAATTGTGTCTAAATTTGGACCCATAGATTGCTGAATAGCTCTGATTTTTCTCTTTGAACAGCAGTGGTGACAGCATCAGTGCTGTTCTTTGCAGGTCAAATAACCCTGGATTCTTTAATTCCAGACTTGGTGCAGCATGGTCTCTTGAAGCATCTTCTGTTTCTGGTCCTGGGACACAATCTGTGGCTTTCATGCAAGATGGCACATTGCCAGGAGATAGGCCCTTTTACATGCTTTTCTATCCAAGTTGCATTGGTGTGTCTGAGGAGAACTGGCAGGGTTGCTTAGAGGAGGAACTAGGAAGAAATATGGCAAGCATAGAATGGGCTGTTGCCAGATGCTGGAAAGTTTTCTCACTTTGGAATTTGAACTTCTGGGTCAACTAAGGAATGAGACTGCTTTCACTTGGAGCTCACGTTCCTATGGTTCACCGGTGGCAGATTCAAATTGCCCCATTCTATAGTTCCTGGCTGCATGTCTTTTTCATCCGCCCCAGTATTCACAACCAGTGTCATCCCTTTGTGATTGGGGTAATGGCAGTGCCATTTAGAATTGACTGTGTCCCTCTGCCTTAAGAGAATTTTAAGTTGTTTCCATTGGATTCTATGAAGATAAGTGGCTTCCTTGGCATCTTGACCCTTAAAAGCATTTTTTTAAAATATAGCAATCCTGTCCTGTTACTTGTCTTTATAATTCAGAACTGAGGGCAAATTTTCAGAATCCAGTGTAGGGTGCAGGGTCCTGAGCACAGCTCCTCTGTCCTGCATCTCATCACATTCTTCATCCTGTTGATGTACACTTCTAATCACATAGCTATATTTCTTGTGATCACTCCTCTCAGTAAGGGAGGCATCCAAATACTTCCAGAATTCAAACAGTGTCTGCACTAGGTGCCTTGGGACAGTCACTCACTCTCAGCCAAACCTCCTTCGCAGGGTGTTGTGAGGATAAAATGGAGCTATGCAAGCCACCTTGGGTTCCTTACAAGAGGGGGAAAAAGTGGGATATAAAAGCAGGATATGCTTTTGGAGGTGGGAAGCCCTGACAGACTTCAAAGGATGGAAAAAGGCCATCTGTTGCTTCTAAATTGCAAGGGGCTTTGGGGGCGGGGTGGTAACTGAAGGCTTGAAATGGCTCTTGGCAGAGGGTATAATTAGAACATGGAGAGTGGCTGCATCTCATGTGGATGTGATGTGACTTCAGGTGAAGGTCATTCTTCTGGCTAGACTGAGAGTCATGGCTTCTGGCATTTCTAGGAGATTCGAGCCCAAGTTGCATATGTTGCAGGTACAGAGGGAGGGCTTGATGCCAGAGCATTTGGGTTAGTAGTGTGATTGCCTTGTTAACAGCTGTTCATCCCTGATCCACCCCTCCCACCCTAGCTTGCAGGAGAGACAGGTGGATTTTTTTAGAGTAACCCTGCTTCTTTGGATGTAATCCAGTTGAAGAAAGAAGCACATTTGTTGTCCTGCTGATCTTGGAGGTAGAGAGTTAAGTACGTTCTTAATTTTCATGGAAATATGTGGTGAACTTTGGCTGGATTATACCCTAATTGTCTTATCTATTTTGTACAGGCTCTGCTTATGAGAGCTTGAATGCCTTTGGTGTGGGGCAGCTGAAAAGCACATATGCACTTCTGATTCTGAGAGTCTTTTAAAAAGCCCATTTAAAAAAAAGAAAAGAAAAGATAGATGCATACCTGTCATCTGGTAAAATAAATGCATGTATTCTCATGGAAGAGAATTGAACACATTGAATTAGATGAGTGTCTGTCAGCATATCATGCACAATTTTGGATTGCTAAAATTAATTAGTGCAAACCTTCCTCTGCCTTGTGCTCTCCAGATATGCTGGACTACAATTCCCAGCATGTCCAGATAGAATGCCTGAAGAAAATTTTAGTACCCATACCAAATGAAGAATGCTAGGAATTGTAATCCAAAATATCAGAAGGGCAGTAGATTAGGGAAAGGTGAGTTAGTGTATTAACACTTTTCAGTATCTTTGTTTCTTTCTTTCACTTAAATGATGTAAATGAATTATGTTATTGTCTTTAATTTTGTACAAGTTTGACAATAAAGAACTAAATAATATAGCATTTCAATCACATTAAGTATGCTTAAATTTTTACTTTCAGGTATTTAAAATCAAATACTTGTGATGCATTGAGGTGAAAAAAATCAACATTTTAAAGCTATATTATTATTATTTGACTTGTGTTTAGATTTCCCAGTGCAGTCTGAAAATTTTCTGATGTAATTGTTCCTATGCAGTTTAGCTTAATTTGCACTGGAAATGTTTCCAGTTGAGAAGTTTCCAGAAAAATCTGCAACATTGAGGAGTGCACAGTTTTTCACCCCAGCAGCCAGAAAGCTGAGGCTTAATGGCCATGAATGCAGTGGGTGAGTTTGCATGATCTGGAAACACACCCTGTGAATAACCTACAGAGTTTGGGTTGTTTGTGGCATAACTCAAACTTACCTGCAAACAATCAAGCTCATTGTTGGTAGTCTTCTCATTTTCCTTTCTTGATCCTCCGGAGGTAAACCAAATAATTTGGCTTCTGAAGCTCCATTGTTTCCTGTTCTGATCATGAGTTACTTTGGTCTCACTGTGACTTTTTTCCTTCTGTCCCTGCCATCCTCCTCACACACCAAACAATCCCAAATGAAAGTGTATGAACATATTTTTATTTGGGAGGCATAGTTTTCTCTAGTTGTGCAAGTGCACAATTCTGAAGCGCTGAACTGGGAGCCATTGCCTGGGCAATATTTTCAGTAATGCCCGCTGTCAAAGTCCAGTAGCTGCCAGCCCTGAATATTGTCCCAGAGAACGTGCCCATTGGTTATTTTGTTACTTTGTATCCACTTCACAAATGTCAAACAGAGCTGTCAAGGAAAGAGGGTGGCAACTTTTCCCTACTTCACAATGAGATTCTCAAGTTTTTTAGTGCCCCCACCCCACAGTCTCCTATGAAGGCTTTTCTTCATAAAATTCTCTGGCAAATCTCTGCATTTGCTTTTTGACGGGGAATATATAATCATTAATATGTAGCCTCATGATCTTCATTTTCCTGAGTGACTGGAAACTGGAAAGTGGGGAATAAGGTGCAGGTATCGAGAACTATTAATGGAGAGAAAAAAATTCAGTATAGCTTCCTACTTGGAATCTGAGCAGGTCGGTCAGTCGGTCTGTCTGATTTTTTAAAGGAAATTCTGGATCTGCATCTATTTGGCAACTGGTAGCTGTAGTAGCTAATGAGCTCAAATACTTTATCCTACCAAGTTTACTTTTCTTTCTCATTGACTGCAGTTACTGCTGTGCCATTAAAGCTGCTATACTCTATTATTGAGTATCATATTAAAAAATTCTGGTAAGTTTTCAGAATTAATGCCCTGGGTATAATCAGTGATGCATTTTCTTCCTGAGGATCAGCTCACTTGAATGCAAATAACTAGGATTCACCTTGCCTGACAACTGCTCTAAAGTCTAGAAATCCTGTTGAACCCCATTCCTGTGAATATCTAGAACTGCCTTACACTGAAACAGAGTATTTAGTTCAATGTTGTCTTCTGTGGCTGGCAATAATTCCTCCCAGCATCTCAGTCAGAAGTATTTCCTTTCTCAGCCTTGCTTTCTGTGATCCTTTTAATTGTAGGTGCCAGGGATGAAACTTGAAACCTTCTACATAGAAAGCATGTCTTCTGCCTCTTCTCTGTGATTGTCTAATAGCTTTGTACACTGCAGATTGGTCTTCCTGAACTAGGTGTGTTCTGGGTACTTGGGACTCCAAATATTCCAGACCATGATGATAGGGCTGGAAGACCAAAATATCTGGAAGGCATCAGAATACAAAAGGCATCTGAAAATAATCTTTGTTTTTGTCTGATAAAAGATATCCCCCCACACTTCCAGTCTATAGAACAAAATATTTTAACATGACATCGGTAGAACCAATAGTCTGAAAATGAAAGAAATCCACCTGATTTGTATTTAACTCATAATTTTGGTCATAATTGTATACTCATGATGTGATCCTATTGTGATCTGTAGGATCACATCATGAGTATACGATTAACCAAAATGCTGCAGTTTATCTGTGTATCAGTTCCATGTCATTCACACACCTTCCCAAATGCAGCAGATGGTTTTCTGCAGTTGGGTGCATTGTGGATTGCTGGTTTGACATTGGAACATGGAAAAACTAGGCTCAGCTCTTGGGGAAAATCATCTTGATGTGTGTAATTCAGTTACGGACATTTTGCTTTGGTGTTTTTAACATGACCTCCTTCATTCTCCCCCCATCCCCCACACAGCCATTGAAATAGTTTAACTCTACATCTTGTTGGGAGGAGGTGGTGATAATTACACATCTTGCTTAGACTTCCTGTGCAGATAGAAAGCTTGCATCTTGAGAACATCACTTTTTCCTAATGGCATACCACAAGTAGACTTAAAAAAGTGCTCAGCATCTGTACACAAGACTATGCTACTTGCAATATGACATTGAGCTATTTGTCCATGTCTGTGTTGGCCCTGCAAATGGTTAAGGGTAGCCTCTCATGATGACTTGATTTGCTTAGGATGTTTCCAAAATCTGCAAGCCAAAAGTGCAGTTGTATTCAGTTGGCACTGCTGCTTTTAACCAGTATAGATAAACATTGATGACAAAATATAGGCTTCAAATCGAACTTCAGGATAAAAATCCAGTGTGAATGTATTAAACAGAGCCTGCATTAAAATCAATCTAATATTTGTTAAAGCCTGCACATCTCTTCTAAATGGATCTATTATTGTCTGTCAGGTCCATTACATTGTAGGTTGCCTTTTTAAAAATTAAACCTTTGGGTGCAGAATCCACTGTTGAGATCAAACAGAGTAGACCAGGTATTATGGATTTTCTACCAGACCTCAGGATTAGAATCCAGGAGATATCACTTACTTGGTAGTGCCAAAGCCATATTAAGAAGTTTTCCTTTCATAACAAGGACATAAGAAATGCTTTGCTGGATCAGGCAAAGGTCTGTCTGCAGCATTCTGTTCATACAGTGGCTAATCAACCTTTTGTGGGAATACTACAAGTAGGACATGGGTGCACCAGCACACAGCCTGTGGAATCTAAAGGGGCTGTGTGCTTAGAAGAACAGAACTGATCCTCTGAATTCTGTGAAACAAATGGAATTCTGCAATCTTCACAGACTATGCAAATTCAGCAAATTTGCATCTCCATTTTCCCCAGACATGGAGATATGTGAAGTAAGCTATACAAGGCACTGAATCATACTGTGCAAGCAGCCTGGCTTGTAGATCAGGCTGTTAGCTTCGGAACATTTGATACATAGAAACAGAGCAAGTTGGTAGGAGCCTCCCGGACCATCTAGCTCCGTTCACGACATGCCCACCATGTGCATGTCCAGTCTATCTTTGAACACCCTCACCGATGGGGCCTCAACCACCTGATACTTTATATGATATGTTAAAGCATTTCTTTTAAGTCTATAGTTTAGAGTAAGCATGTGTATCCTTAGATTATTTTTACGATAGGTATTTTTGCAGTATATGCAGAAGAAGAACTGTTATCTTTCAGAGTGCTCTCATGCCTTATCGTACCCTCAGTTAACTTTGTAGCTTATCGGGTTGGGTTTATGGGAGGGTAAATGACTTTGTGGATTGTAAATGACTGTGTGTGGATTGTATAGTCAGTGCTGTAGACCATGCTTGAAAGGTGGCTCAGAGATGACTATAAGGTATCTCCCTAGGTTCCTATTTCCAAAGTGCTACCATATATGGGGATAGATTGGTTTTAGGAACTTCTGTGGTACAGGATAGGCCCTTGGAGCTTAGCAAAATGAGAACCTATGAGGATACATCATCCTTAGCTTTCATCTGTCATTTTAAACTAGTGCACTTCTTGTGGGTACAAAACTAGCACCATCTCTTCTAGGGCTATCAACACGTAAGAGGATATCAGGCCACCAAACAGTGCAGCCATTGGCTCTCAGAATTATTCTGAAGATAAAACAGAGAGGAAAAATATGTAAGGTAGCTTGTGTTATTTGCAGGAAAAATATATGTGATATAAATATAAATAATCTACTGATAAGTCTCAATTAATTGAATACTTCCATAGGGAACATGTTTGAGGTGGGGGAAAGGGGTGTCACCCATCTCTTGTGACTTGTGAAAAGCCAGTTGGGGGAGCTTTTGAAGAGAAGTTTCTCATCCGCCATGCTAATGAAGCCTCTTAGGTACTCTTAAATTTTAGCCTGCTGCAGAGTTCAGGAAACATAGCAATTGCCACCTGTTCATGGTAGTCTGGCTAACTAGAATTTCATAAAAATTTTGAATCAGGTTGCAAACTCCGCATTGGGTGCTGACCGCGATCGCAGCCATCTCCCCACCTCCCCAGGTGCGGAGATGGCTGCAATCGTGCTGGGGATGGGAAGGGAGATGGCTGAGATCGCACCAGTCTTTCCTGCAGGAGCGTGCCCATGATTGCACCTGTCTTTCCTGTACAAGCGCAATCACGATCTTGGCCATCTCCACCCCCCAGGATGATTGTGCCTGTCTCCCCCTCTGAGCGTGCTCATGTTCACACCCGTCTCTCCCCCCAACAGCTGCCTGCATTTGCGCCTGTCTCCCCCCCCACCCAGCACACCCACGATCGCACCTGTTTCCCCCCATGCCAGCGTGTCGAGATGACAGGCACGTGCAGAGATGACGGGCGCAATTGCAGTCATGCTGGGGGAGGTGCGGGGAGATCACCGTGCTTGTGCTCAGGGTAGGGGGAGATGGCCGCGATCTTTGTTGTTCTTTGTCACTTTGCTTCACGTTTTTCTGATTTAAAAAATAGTTACAGAATAGATTAACCTTATTTACATTGAACCTTATGGGGAAATTTAACTTGGCTCATGACCAATTTGGGTCCCGACCAGAGTCCTGGAATGGATTAAGTTTGTGAGCCACTGTACTTCTAGATTCATAGAGAGCTCCGTGTGTTTCAACCACAAAATTGCATTTCACACTGCAATCATGCCACTGTAATGAATAAATGAACATTTGGAATATCTAAAAACATAGCCAATAAACCAGTGAAATATATAGTACATAGAGAAGTGGTTAGAATGCTGAACTAGGACTCAGGAGATCTAGGGCGCAATAGTTTGCCTTGGGCCAGTCAATGACTGTCAAGCTAACCTACCTCACAGGGTTGTTGTGAGGATAAAATGGAAAAGAGGAGGACCATGGCTCCTTGTGTGCTTCACAAGAGGAAAAGGGGTGGAATATAACTATGATTAATAATTAATAAATTTTAAAATAATCCCAAAATGTTTTAAATAAAACATTTTTCTGACTGACTTGCTTAGCTGCCTAATACAATTTGAACTTTCTTTGTAAAGTTGCCCACTGTTGGAATAATATATTGTAAAAGAACTGGAAATATAAGATGTATGGGCCACAAAGAATTTAGGGATAATGTTTCCTTATTTTACTAGGGCTGTCACTGTTTTCCAGAAGTATAAAGTGACTGATTTTTAGGGCTGTGGCCTTGATCAGAGATAGCGCTCCAGTCTTGGCATGGAGATTCAGAGTTCTGCTCCACACAGCTAGCATGGAATGAACCACACAAGCTGCTCTCTGAAGTTGGAACAGTCACCCTTGAGAAGGTGAAAAGAGGACATTTAGGTGGACAGAAAGAAGAGACCAGAAAGGCTGGAATAGGAACTGTCCTGCAATATCTCCAGCCTCCTTCTCCAAACTACTCCAGCTAGACAAACAAAAAATCCTTGTAGCAGAAAATGCAGAGTGGGAGGACTGGTAGGCAAAGATTGCCCCCCTACTACTCTGCTTTGGCCAATTAGAAGCTTCTTTGAAAGGCAAATAGGTGAACATTTTTGCAGTATTAATATACATACACTGAGATACAACCTGGGTAATCTAATAGTGTAGGGGTGGGTAACTTGTGGCCCTGCAGATGTTTTTGAGTTACAACTCTCATCATCCAGCATCGCTGGCCTTGCTGAATAGAGCTGATGGTACTTGATGGCAGAATGAGCAGGAGGTTAGGCCTGATGGCCTAAATGGCTCCTTCCAATACTATGATTCTATGTTTGGATGACTCCTCTGTCCCACATCTGTAATAGTGAATCATTTTATGGAAAAAGAACATAATATAACAGACATATGGCTTGGAGTGATTGAAAGAGTCAATTAAGAATGATTGGATCCAACTTTTTTTTTTTTTTAGCTTTCTCTTCATAAGTTACTGTTGCTGCTACATTTGAGCCATCTTTTCAGAGATCTCTGCAAGCATTTTTAGGCTATAAATATGTATATATTTCTAATGTGTTGAAAACTTGTTCAAAATCTGCTATTTTTTCTAGGTTAGTTATATGAGATGCTTCACTGATTTAAGCAGCAAATCTGTGAACTCCTGACATTGCATGGGAAGCTAATAGACTGCTTGGAGCCTGAGCTCTAGGGTCCTGTGACCTCAGAGCTGGGACTTCAGATGCTTCATCCCTGCCCCATCCCTGCTTGCATCTGGCATAGGAAGAACCACTCTAGCTGCCTCTCTGAGGTATGAAATAGGCCTTCAAGAGGAAGAAAAAAACCCATAATGGGAGGAGGGAAATGGCTGGGACAAAAGTTTACACCTTATTTGAATGGTGCCCCAGTTTCCTTCCTTCCTCCTCAATACAATAGTGCTTTATGTAGATGGAGAGAAATGGCAATCTAGATGAAGTGCAGAGTGAAAGGAATACAACTTGTGCTCTGTACTGGATGCATGAATTCTTCCCAGTTCAGGGAGTTGTGTGCATTGAGCACCAAGGGCATTAGATTGCTTTATGGCTATGGATTTTGGTTGAGCCAAATGATCTTGCACAAGTGCCATAGATCAAAAAAGTGTTAATGAAATCAGTTATCTGTAAATAGCCCCTGAAGGTCTTTTCATCTGAAAAGCATTGGCCTCGGTATTAACCTATCAACATCTTGGGCTATAGACTCTTTTTGGCAGTTGTGTTGATGGATGCTTTCCAGTTTTTTGTGTTTGTTGTAATAAAGGAGAGTGGAAACTACATTTTACTTTCTAAGTTAGAGATGGGATTCCACAGACGCTACCCTTAGGCAAAGGTAATGGAATTTAATGTTTAAAATGGCCAACATGGCAACCAAAAAGATCAGAAAGCCCAAATAATATCTAAAATATGCCCAGGCTCATTGCAGCTACCATATGCCTGGAGCAGCCCTGAGTATAGAAAATGGTGGTCTGCCATACAGGAAGAACATTTTATCATAGTTTCCTTTCATACTGTGAAAACCTTGGTATCTTGAGGTGGTTTAAAAGTTTAATGTGAATGCAGACCACGAGAATGCTTATCTGCCAACTGATGTCCCAGAACTATATGTTCAATTAGAAGTTCCGATATCAGGTTTTCTCTGTATGTTATCTTTCCTAGATAGAAGACCAAGTAAATGAAAAGGTATCGCTAGGTGCAGTAATGGAAGGTCTCCATCATCTGATAAGCTTCTAGCAAGAGACATTTTAATCTTGTTTTGTATGAGATCCAGATGTAATTCTTATATTCAAGTGATGTTTAAAATGTATTAAACTACCGGTTTGATAGCCTCAGAGACACAAGTCCTTTTGCTATCGGATAATTTTTTGTGTTAGAGCAATCTTCTGTGTCACCTTAAGGACAGAGGGAAAGGTGTGATTAAAACTTATTTCATCTAACTATCCTGCTGTGGGGTTGATAAAACCTGTTAGGAATTCATTCATTCGTCACTTTTATTATCATTGGGCTTTTTGTTTTGTTTTTTATTCTCCCAGGTATGAAATGCCATGCTCAGGAAGGGTGGAGGAGGGGGAATCTATTTTCTGTCAGCACCTCCATCTGTCCTTGATAAACACCATTTGCTGTAAAGGTCATAGGCGCTTGCATCTAATTATTTAAAACTGGCAGTGTGCACTTTGGCTCAATAAGGGTATAACAAAAAAAAAAAAGATTGATACTGTTGACTTGGAGAAAGCAGTCTGTTATTATCTTCCTAAAAATGAGCAGGTGAATTAAGAGCATCAACAACAACAAAAATTCCACTAAGGAATTTATTGCATGAATGCCCACCTTAGCCACAAACAAACAGCTGCGTCTCATTGAATTTCTATGAACAGACATACCGTACCTGATGAACATAATTATAGCCCAGAATTATTTAAATACATCCCTTGGGTAGCATCAGTTTGACAGGCATATCATCATTGTCTTTCACATTTTTGTTTAGAGAAGTTTAACTCTGGTATTGCTTTTTTATTATTAAATACCACTGTGAGGGTTGGCAGTTGTCAAATGGCTTCTGGGTGTTTAAGACTTTCATGGCGTTTATTCAGGATTGTAAATAGCCACTTACCTGGTCAGGTGAGCTGAGTAAGAATTTGTTGCAGGCAACCAGGCACAGAAGGGTTTTTTTTTTTTTTGTGCAGGGGTGGGGTGTTGAACTGAGTTCCTAAATATGGCTGACGTAAATATACATGAATGTAAAAGAAAAATGGTTTATGGCTTTTCTTTTTCTTTTTTACTTTCCCTAAGGCTCTGTTTACAAGCCTGAAGCCCTATTTAGGTGTTTACCACATGGCAAATTAGTTTTATCATGCATCCTGGTATTTAATTAGAAACAAGCCTATATATACCAGAAAAATATGAAGTCTCCAGAGGAACTGGAGAGCCAGTGTGGTGTAGTGGTTAAGAGCATGGGACTGGGACTCAGGCGATCTGGGTTCTAGTCCCCACTCGGCCATGGAGCCAACTGGGTGACTTTGGGCCAGTCACAGACTCTCAGCCCAACCTACCTCACAGGGTTGTTGTTGTGGGGATAAGATGGAGGAGGAGAATGATGTTAGCTGCCTTGAGCCCTTTGCAGGAAAAAGGCAGGGTATAAATCGAAAAATAAAATAAAATCGAAAATAAACTGTTCTCTGTAGATTTGACAACCTTTTCTGGGAAGACACTCTGTCCAGACAAGGCCAGCATGATTCTAGTGTGATTTCTGTCTTATGATACTACAACCAGAATACCAGCATCAGGCACACCAGTAATTTAGCCCAGTAACAGCTAGTCTTCCCTTACCTTCATTGCTTGTGTGTACAAATGCCACCACCTCTCTCCACCATACCAGTCTTCTCAACTCTCCTAAGTCCTTGGTGAGTGAAAGGTAGGTCAAAATATGCAGCTCAGCAGTAAACCAGGGCCTCAATTCTTCGTTCTTTGCACCATAACCCGAAGCATATGGTGGTGCTTCTGATGGGCAGCATGCTTACACCACAGCAGCCTGCCAATCTCACACCCTCATCATTTTAATCTTAAGTAAAGTAAGGGCAGGGTTGAAGCCCTTGCAGTTGCTAGACTTGGCTGACAGCAAAAAAGAGTACATAACATCGGAGTGTTTATGATTGTCAAGACGATTTTAGGAATGGGCACAACCTCTCCCAGACCATTGTGGGTGATGGCCCTGCTGGAACCCACAGTGGAGAAATTAAAGGAGGGCATGGTAATGAATAAAGCAGCCATCTCTCTCCCTTGTTAGTAAACGGGATCATGGGGTAAGAGAGAATATTTCCAATGGGTGAGATAAATTTTGGTACAATGCATGAGCACCATACTGTCCAGAGAACAGCACAGTGAGGGGAAGTAAGTGGAGACAATGGAGAGATTCTTGAGTAGTTTCTTGAAAAACTACTCTTCATTCTGTGAGACAAACTGCTTTTCCAGTGTGTGGAACTGCAGTTCACAGCAAAGAAAAATGGAAAATGGAGATGGATAAGACCCAAAGCAGCAAGTTCCTTGTTGATACAAAGAAAATCTAAAAGTAGTGGAAAGCAGCAGAAAGCATGAACAAAACAGTGAAAACACCAGATGAGATCAAACTCCAAAAGGGATCTTATCAATGCAAAACAAATCATACCAAATGTAATCTAAAAGCAACTTAAAGCATGACAAACTGCCCAAACTCATTTCATACATGTACAACCCAATCAGCAGTGCCTACTTTAACTGGAAAGTACCAGTGTTTGTTTGCTTGTTTAAAACATTTATATGCTGCCTAAAATCCTATTTTTAAATGTTTTAAAATCCCATTAAAACATCCCCCATGCAGTCACCTTCATATGATGGTGATGTTGGGGATTACATGAGCAGAGCCAGCTGGAGCCAGGGGCAGACTAGAGGACCTGGGAGTCCCCTTTGAGTCTTTGTTTCTGTGAGTCCATTGGTTGCCTCTCTCCCTTAGGACTCCATCACATTTCCTGCAGCCTTCATGTGTTGGGGCTAAACTTTGGCAGCAAGGGAATGCTTTCTATTCAAATAGGTTTCCTGCATGCCTTAGAACCCTCATCTTCTCAGGTTCTAATTTGCATGGGCAGCCCACACTCCTTTCCCTTAGGGAAAAATAAATCCTACATATAGAGAACTAGCGTGTTGGAAGGCTTAGTTACAAGACTCTCTGACATCTAGTTTTCTATGAGAATGGATTTGTGTGGTATGGGAGAAAGGAATCTTTCCCAGCAGGCTGAAGTGGTATAGCTAAGACATCAGCTAAGTGTCTCAGTGAGATATAAGTTGCCCTAGGTATGTGCATAGCTGAAAATGTCCTCTGTCTGTCTATGGCTTTCCAGCTCTCGGATTCCTCTGACTAACCTTAGAATTGTTCTCTGTTATCCACAGGCTACATCCAGAAGATTAAATCTGGTGAGGAAGACTTTGAATCCTTAGCATCACAGTTCAGTGACTGCAGCTCGGCCAAGGCAGGGGGAGACCTGGGTACTTTCGGAAGGGGTGAGTCAAGCAAGGGTTTTACTTGGCCTCATTCTTACTGCTTTCTGAGGTGGGTGGGTGCGGAGTATGAAAAGGAGCATTTCCTTCCTCTCCTCAATGTTTCTTTTCTGTCAACATTTGCTCAGTAGCAGCTAGAAGGAGGTATTTGAGAAGCAATGCCAGTTGTGCATACTTTGGAGTGCAGTGTGTCCCCCAGCAACAAAAATCAGCGATGGCACTCTGCATCTCTCTCATTTTGTAGGTAAGACCAGAGACCTTGGCTGCTTCTTTACCAAGGGGTTCACACTCTTTGGAAATAGCTCTGTGCTAAGCCCCAGCACCCATGGTAGACTAGTAGGATTGTGGCTAGTAGACACCATTGCACAATGCTGGTCAGATGGCACATTATGGACAGTTGATGCGATGTCGACAGTAGCACTGCAGAGAAAGGAGCTGCTTGTTGAATATGTAAGTCCCTCCCTGCCTTTATCTTCCTTCAGCAGCCTTGAAGGATGCAGCTGTAGTCCGATAATTAGCTCCTGGGTGTCCTAAGATCTCTTTACACCAGCCTTCCCAAACCTGATGCCGTCAAGGTATTTTTGACTACAAGTCCCATGTCCCCCACCCAGCATGGCTAGTGGTCAGGGATGATGGGAGCTGTAGTATAAACTATCTAGATTAGGTGTGGCTGCCTTGCCTTATGCTGTGTTGGGAAGAGAACTCATTCATCAAGTTCTCCATATCGCTGGGAGCTGCTGCTTTCATTAGATGGTGCCCCCTCCTTGGTCTGCATCTTCCCACTTATTGCCTCTGTTACAGCAACTGTGCTAGCATTCTCTCCTCACACATAGGGGAGTGCACTCATTCTCTTTGACCCAAATGGTTCGCAGCAAGTTCTCTTGAACTGCAGATGGCTAAACTTACCTGTCAGATGCCTGTCAGGGGCTTCACACCTTGAGAGGTGCATGTCTGCAATATCCAGCTCTTTCCCGTTTGGCTGTTTTACTGGCAATGATAAAACTAAACAGCAGTGCACTAAGTTGTTGCATTACATGTACTCTGCTGAACAGCTCTTCTCTAGATTGTAAGCTCTTGCTGTGAATTCATCTGCTTTTAAGACTGAAAGAGAAGGATGCTTTTTAAGTGGATTGTCCATGCATGCTAGGAGCTTTGCTCAGGAATAAAATGAGCACAGTGTAAACCTTTTGTGATTTTTTTGTTTTCTTTTGTTTTTAACCAATGTACCAAGCAGAGCAGGCTGAGTGCTGTGTTATCAGCCGTCTTGTTCCCCAAAGGATCACAGGACAGTGACTGGTCTTTTCCATCTATTACAACTTAAGGCTTTTCTATGCTTCATTCTGTATGATTAAGCTTTCTGTCTACTTTCCATCACACCAGCTGAGGCATGGTTTCCTTCCCTCATTTAATATAAACACACAGCACATAGTTGACTTCCGCTGTGTGTTTAACGATTTCACCATATGAAGGTTGTTCCACCTGCTGTGCTATACATTTGACCATACTTGTCCTGTCCTTTGACAGTTCGTTATAGAGCTGGAAGGGGCACTGTGGGTTGCCTATCCTTTCCCTTAGGCATGCTAGCTCAGACTGTTGGATCCTGCGTTTCTGTGGTTTCATCCTACTGTACCAAAATCTAGCATCTCCAGTGTGTCAGACTCCTCTTCTCTTCTCTTCTCTTCTCTTCTCTTCTCTTCTCTTCTCTTCTCTTCTCTTCTCTTCTCTTCTCTTCTTCAGAGTTTGTAGAAAGATGCTGAGGAGAATAGAGAAAATGTGCAGAGATGGCCAAGCATGTTTTCTGTTACTCCAGAGTTGGACACCTTGCTTCCCTCTCTTGACTTCAGTGGTTACCATTTCTTAGGAGTGTATTAAATTAAAAGGTGCTGCAGCTCTGTGGCAGTGTATCCTGATTCCTTGGGGAAGGTCCCAAGTTCAGTACCCAGCACCTCCATTAAAAAGAACGGGGGCCAGGTGTCAACCCATCTTTGCTTGAGACCTTAAGCTCAGCTGCCAACCAGCATTGACAGTACAGAACCAGACAGAGCAAGGCAATTTCCCCGTTCATGGATGCACCAAGACTACCTGAGTTTTTCTACTTATCAAAATTACACAAATCATGAACTTTGGCATATATTTGCATATTTTGCACATTACATTCTTCTGCTCATCTTGAGGGTCAAAGAGTTATCCAGCATGCAGAAGCTCTCCCATTTCACCAGTTCCGAGATACTCCTGAGTATTTGAATTTGATTTGGCATGGTCATGCACATTCACACTTAAAGCCTAAAAGCTTGGCTTTTTTTTGCAAATGAAAATTGAAATTAAGTGTGGAGCCTGATGCTGATTTTTGCACACCTGCATAGCTCATTTGTCATATGCAGAGTGAGAACAAGTAGGGCATGACCTAAAAAAATAGTTTTGAATAAAACTAGATAATGCTGGGCAGGTGTGAGGGGACTAAGTTCAAAAAGCTGTGCCAGGGAGTAGCTGAGAGTGAATAAGACCCCCACCTCTGGTACTGGGCTGTATTTTTTCCCTCCAACTGCAGGAGGCCAGCCAGCATTGGAGAAGCCATGTTTCCATGACTGGGTAAGGAGACTAACTAGCTGCCCTCCTTCACTCATGGAAAACTAAAATGCTCCAATGAGTAAAGAATTTTTGGGCTTTCAGATGTTTGGCTTACAACTCCTGATAGCCCTAGCCACTACAGCCAGTGGGAAGGGATGGCTTGAGTTGCAGGGCAAAACATTTGAAGGGTCATGAGTTGCCCATCACTAGTCTAGTAACAGGATTTCTATGGCAGGAACCCTATAGCCTTGTGAGAGTGGCTCAGAGTAGCTTTTTAAAAAAGTTGGGGGAGAGTGATGGGGGATGGGAGAGGTTGCATGCCATCCCCTTTTTGTGTGTGTGTGTGTGTGTGTGTGTAAAAGCTTGCATCTGACAGATGGAGCCTTTGGGGTGAAAAGGTTGTGCATTCATGATTTGCACATACTCTTGACTGCCATTATCAGATGAGATGGAAATCTTTTCCTTCTTAGAACAGCAGTGGTTGCAACAGCCCCATACTTCCTTCTGTCCTGTTCAGTATCTATAAAGTCATTTTAATTTAGCAGAATCTGCTGGACATTCAGTTTTGTTTCAAAGGATCAGTTCCAAATATGTGGGTCCTATGAACTTTGCACAACTTCAAGTGATCCTCACCAAGAGCATACTGAGCCCTAGTGATCTTGATAGACTCTCCACATAACTTCATATTATGGTAGGGAATCACTTCACACTGTGGTGGTGAGCTGCAGAGAGTCTAATCCAGGGGTCCTAAAACTTTTGCAACAGGGGGCCAGTTGAAAGGTGCTGGCAGTGGGCGTGGGCTGGCAAGGTAGTGCCAGCGGCATGTGCGGGCCAGTGAGGGGGCGGGTGTGCACGGCGAGGCGGGGGCTTGCTCAATCAGAGATCGTTTTCTTCGAGCGAGTCCAAAATTATCTCCGCGCAAGTGAGGTGGGTGGTGGTGAGCACGGGCGCAGCGAGTCCAAAACCCCTGAGGCGGGTCGGATAAATGGGCATGGCGGGCTGAATCCAGCCCACAGGCGGTAGCTTGAGGACCCATGGTCTCATCTGAGACATCAGTGGAGTGGAATATTATCCCAGTGCAGTTTTGAGACCATCTTGGAAGTAATCCAAGGCTGAAAGACAATTCTGGATTTAGCACCTGCAGCCTTCATGTAGACTTCAAAACTTGCTTGGACAGGTTCACACAGCCACATTGGACCCTTGCCCCTCTTGGCTTATAAAAGCTAGCAGGGGTGGAACAGGCATTGGGCCATGGAGGTGATCAGTGCCTCTTTACAACAGGGAGTTGTACCATGCTGCCTTAAAGAGGTGGTAGGGAGACCATTCCTGAAGAATCCTTCTCTGGACCCAGAGGTTCTTAATAATTTTAGGCTGGTGGCAAATGTTCCTTCCAGAGCAAGGGCTCTGGACAACCAGCTCCACTGCCTCTTGAATGAGACTGATGATCTACGAAGGGCGTTCAATGTATTCTTGGTATCAGCATGAAGAAAAAGGAATAATAAATTGAAATAATTTTTATTTTTCAATGTAATCCCTCATAACTTCAATATACTTATTACATCTAGAAATTAACTTTTCAATTCTCTGTAAAAAATACCCTTCCTTGTCTAAAAAATGTGCGTTAATTGCCACCTTGAGCTCTTCATCATTGGAAAATTGCTTTCCATGAAGATTTTTTAAAATTCAGGAATAGGTAGTAGTTACTGGGGGCCAGGTTCAGGCTATAGGGTTTATTTCTTCGAAACCACAGTCTCGCACAGCAGCCTTTGAAACATGCGCCATGTGAACGGGCACATTGTCGTGAAGAAGCAACACACCCGCGGTCAGTTTTCCCCACCTTTTTAATTGCTTCTCTTAAATTATGCAGAGTGGTTGCGTAAGATGCTGCGTTTATGGTTTCACCTTTTTTTGTGTACTCGATCAATAAAATTCCCTTTGAGTCCCAAAACACTGTGGCCATGATTTTTCTGGCTGATGGAATGACTTTGAATTTCTTCGGAGGGTCAGAACCTTTTTTATGCCACTGCATGGACTCCTGCTTACTTTCAGGGTCATAGTGATGAACCTAAGTTTATTATTTATTTATTTTATTTATTAACAGATTTATAGGCCGCCCCTTGCCACAAGCCTCGGGGCGGCTCACAACCTCAAAAACCTTGTAGGCTAAACACTATACAATAATTAAAAAGCCTACACAATATTAAAACATTAAAACTGGCCCATCTCAAGGTCCGAATTAAAACATACAAATACAATATAATTGAACTAAAATTTAAAGTAAATTAACATTTAAAATATTGCTTAAATAAAAAGGTCTTCGCCTGGCGCCGAAAAGCAAATAAAGACGGCGCCAGGCGAGCCTCTCTGGGGAGCGCATTCCATAGATGGATGAAGTTTCATTTCCAGGAACAATCCGGTCGAAAGTACTCGATGGATCTTCCCCACAGAGCTCTAAAATCTCCCGACAGCACTCAACTTGCACTTGTTTCTGAGGCGCCAAGAACATTCGCGACACCCATTCTGCACAGACCTTTGAAAGGTTAAGATGGTCATGAAAAATAGTAAATATGGTACCAACGGATAGGTTTGTCATCTCTGCTAACATTTTGATTTTTATTCGGGCATCTTCCAATACAAATTTCTTAATTTTTTTCACATTTTCTTTCGTAGTGGCAGTAACCGGCCCGCCCAAGCAAGGGTAGTCTTCAGTGCTTTCTCTGCCCCTTTTAAATTCACTTGACCACTTTTGAACAGTAGATAATGAAGGTGCAGAGTCCTGGTAAATGGCCACCATCTCTTTGTGAATGATTTTTTGACTTTTTCCTTGTTTTGTAAGGAACTTAATCACAGTGCAGTGCTCAATTTTCTTCAACATTGTCACGTCAGTCATCATGGTCACCTTTCACTGAGGATTACTAGAGAACTAATGATCACACTTATTTGAAACTTTGCATGTATACCCTCAGATAGTGTCATTAGCTAATGAAATAATTAAATTACTCACATCAATAGCAAATCAACCCGATACTGAGAATGCATTGAACGCCCCTTATAGATCCATTTCAGTCAGGGTTTGGACCAGGTTTTGGTATAGAAAGAATTCTGATTGGCCTGCACAGTGATGTGTGCCAAGAGAGAAATGAAGGAGTATGACCTTGTTGAGAATCCTGAATCACTCTGTGGCGCTTGATAGCATTGGCCATGGTATGTTTCTGGAGTGACTGTCTGAGTTGGTTGGGGAGTGCAATGTTGCACTGGCTCCCTCCCTACCTGGAAGATTGGCTCCAGAAAGGGGTGCTTAGGGAATATTGCTTGTCCCCATGGATTCTCCAGTATGGAGTTCCTGATGGGTTTGTCTCATCCTGCATGCCATTCAATAGCTACATGAAACCACTGAATCAGGTCATCTGAAGTTTTAGAGTGCACTATTACCAATATTCTGATGACACGCAGCTCTATTTCTTCTTTTCATGTTCAGCAGGTGAGGCTATGGATGTGCTAAACCAGTGCTTGGCTGCAACAATAGTCTGGATGAATGCTAACAGACTGAAGCTCAATCCAGACAAGACTGAGATATTGTTGGTGGGGGATGCCTTTGACCCAAGGAAGGATATTCACCTTGTTCTCAAAGGGGTTGCACTCCCCTTGAAGGAGCAGGTTCAAAGCTTGTGGGGATGCTCCTTGATCCATCTTTGTCACTTGAGACCCAACTGACCTCAGTGGCATGGAGTGCCTTCTAACAGCTTTTGATGATGGCCAAGGTACACCATTATCTGGACAGGGATAGTCTGACTGTTGTTGTTTCTACATATCATAATCCTATGAATGAAGGCCCTTCAAAATGGCCTGTTCTTGAGAGCTCTGTTCAGCTCTTGTAAACTGAAGTCTGTGCCTTCCATTATTGAATCAATCAATCACTCAATCAATCAATCTACCTACCTACCTATCTATCTAATGGTAAGTGTTCCTCCTTCTCTTTGGTCTTAGACTCTCCCTAGCAATACTATCTTCAGTGAAACTTTCCTTCTCATGATGTGTCCAAAGTACAGCAGCTTCAATTTCATCAATTTGCTTCAAGTTCTGGCTTGATTTGATCTAGGACCCACTTGTTTATCTTTCCTTCAGTCCAGGGTATTCACAAAGCTCTCTTCCGGCACCATGCTTTAATGCATCAATTTTCTTCTCTCAGCTTTCTTCAACTGTCCAGCTCTCATGTCCATACATACTGATTAGGAATACAGTAGTGTGGATGTACTTGGTATTGGTCTGCAGTGAAAAGTCCTTACACTTGATGATCTTTGCTAGTTCCTTCACTTCCCTTCTGAGTTTCAATCTTCTATTTCTTGTCCAATTGATTGATAACTAAACCAAGCTGTGCAAAATTGTTCCTGATTTCAATTTCTTCATTGTTGACATTAAAGTTGTGTATTGTTTGGTAGTCATGCTTTTTGTTTTCTTAATGCTCAGATGCAGTCCTTTTTTGAAGCTCTCGTAATCTCTACAGTAGATTACTGAAATGCACTGTACAAGCGGCTGCCCTTGAAGCCAGTTGAGAAGTTACAGCTTAGGAAAATTTGTTATCCAGATTAATAACTGAAACCAGAAGGTCCAAAACATATAACACTAGTTTTGGCCTCCTTGGATTACCTGTCTACATGCTTCTGAGCCTGATTGAAGAAGCTGGGCTTAGCCTATAAATCCATACATGGTTTGAGAGCACAGTACTTAACTAAACTACCTTGACACTTCACCTAATATCTGAGACCTTCTTTGATAGTGGCAAAAAGGAGAAGGGCCTTCTCCATGGTAACCTCCAAATTATGCAGCAATCTCACTGAGATTGCACCAACTTTACTTTCTGTTTGGCTCCAGGTTGTATGTGCATGTGTGTGGGTATTGTTAGGTGTTTTTAGCAGGCCTAGTAGTAGGACTTTTCTTAGTTGCTTAAGTGTTGAAAATCTGGTTTTAAATTCTTTAGTGTAACTTTGTTTTTTCTGTGTTATTTATATTTACTATTGTATTTCATTAACTGTTGCACACTGCCCAGAGGGCTTCAGCTGTTGGGCAGTAGAGAAAGAAAATATAAATCAATGAATCAAAGGCCCCATCTGTAATTTAAACATGCGAGAAGTACCTACCAGCCACAAGCTGAAAGGGTGATTACTGAGTTGCACTCCTAAGAGGGTTCCCCCCTGCACAAAGAAGGAATACTTCTGTGAAATTGTTCACTGGTCTATGGAATGTAAGGTGGAATAGGCTTCACCTAGGATGTGTCAGCATAGCCATAGCCCCTCTGCACCTGCAACCTCAGGAAGCAATTCCTCCCTGAAATATTAAAAGCTGTTACTTGAGAGCAGTGACACATTTGTTCAACCACCAGCCAAGACAATGCTAACTTTATCTTGGCAAAACTAGGCAAAGTTTTGATTTGCAGTGGAGACACCATTTTAATTGCTCTTTATCTTCATTTCCATGCAGAGTTCTGTCTTCCTGTCAACTGACAGCAATTTCTTCCTCAGTCAGATATTTCCAGTTCTTTTTTTTTAAAGGATGCTTGCTAATATTGGCACTTTATGGACCGGGAAGTAATGAAATAGCCATTAATCTTGGGCTGCTGGTGACTGGTAGTTTGGTCTCATTTAGGAACTGTCGACTCAGCCATGATCCCGGGTGACTTACCAACAGAGATGGTTGAGACAAGATTGGCAAAGAACACACAGCAAATATGCTGGAGTTCTTTTGTCCACCAGGTGGCACTAGTGGCACAAGCAGCTGCAGCCACTCTTCTGACACCTTGGTCTCCCATCTTTTCACTTATTTCACTCATGTTGTGGGGCTGCAAACCATAATTTATTGGAACTATGAATCCTGGCTACATTTAGAAATGAAAGAGTTCAAACATTCCAATTTATCTACAGAAAATGGGGGGAGGGGGGAGTAATTGACATTTCTTCCTTTGCCTTTATTGACGCGTGGGCAGGAAGTCTAAAGTTGTTTTTCCTTAGCCTGAAATGAAGATCTCCTGGTTGAAGAGTAAAATTGGCTTTTACAAAGATCAACTTTGTGACAGCCACTGTGGTGCAGTGGTTAAAATTCTGGATTGCAACTCAGGGGATCTGGGTCCTAGTCATCACTCAAGCATGAAGTTCAGTGGTTTACTTTGGATCAGTAACAGACTCTCAGGGTAGCCCATTTCACAAGGCTATTGTGAGGATAAAAATGGAGAGACTGGTTATATAAACTGCTTTGGAAAAAGGGTGGGATCTAAATGATAAGCAAATAAACTTGAGGAACTGGGCAAGAGGATGTGTATTCATAGAGGCTAAAAGAGTGTACCTTGGATAGAATGGAATGGTCCCATCCCCCACAAAAGCAAAACCTAGTTAGTTCATGCGTGGTTACCACTCTAGAAACTCCCGCAGGAAGTACCTACTCAGCCCCATAGCCTTGTACATTTTGGTGTCATTGTATTAGCCTACTCTAATGCACTCTTTTGCCCTTGCATTCCATCTCCAGCCCAAGGCTACTGGGACCCTTGCAACCCAGCCCCAGTGAACCACAGTTTGAGGAAAACCTTGGAATTTTTAAAAGCTATTGGTCATAAAACGTGCAGCTTCTCCCACCTTTTCCCTCCAGTATCCCTTGCTTTCCTAGACCCCAAGTTCACACCTTCCCTCCTCCTCTGTACTCTCTGAAATAGCTTGTTATTTCTAGAGGTACTTTCTTTAATCCCTCCTGAGGGCCGCCTGGATTTTGCTGCTTCCAGCTTTGCCAGGTGAACTGCTGTGGTACAAGCCAGCCAGTGCAGATATCACAAGTCTTTGTGGGAATTTGGGTTCCGGGATTTGCTGCTTGAGAGTAGCAAGCAGAAGATTGCACCACTTTTGATCATTCCCTAAGTCTATCTGACGGGTTTGATTTAGCAGTGTTATATTCCTGTTTTCTAACTACTTGAGCTCTGCCTGAAATTAGGAATATTTTTAATACTACTAACCAAACAGCATGAGTACTTTTGGCAACATGCCATTTATGCCAATTCTTTGCGCTTCTGGAAAATTCCAGGTATTTATCTGAAGACTAAGTTATCTTGCTCTGTGCATGTGTACAAGAAATCCAATTATTTAGAGCAAGCCAATATGTTTTGTTTTATTATAACAACTAATTAGTATCCATATTTGTCCAGGAGGTATGTGATTTACAAAATGAGAATCTTAATTACAATTAATTATAAACTCAATTACAAAATGAGGAATAATTTAAATCATTGATTTAAGTTGGTCTCTTTCTCTCTCCCCCAACACAAATAATTCATATTTAATCCACCCAAGACCTGTTGTCCAGGAATTTTTCTCACCCCCCCCCCTTTTAAAGGAGGTGGACCTTGCCCTAACCTATAGCAGTGAATTCCATAGACTGTGTTTTTGAATGAAGTATTACCTTTATATGTTGGGGGAGGATTTTCCTCTCTCCACTCTCTCAATCTATCTCATGTCCCTCCTTTCCACTGAATCTTTTGTTAAGTTCTAAATCTAAACAGCCCTAAGTGCTTTAGCCTTTCCGTATGATGGAAGAGCCTCCATCACCTAAATCCTTGTGCTTTCTCTCTTCTGCCCCTTTGCCAACTCTAGGATAGCTCCCATGTGATGCAGGAAGCAACTGTGCACTCTGTTGCAATGTGGCCACAGCTTAAATTTGTATGAAGTCATGGCGCTGGCCGTGTCATGGCTGTGCACAGATGCAAATCCATGCTTTCCCAGCTCCAAGTTCAGCTCTCAGTCCACAGCTAGCCTGTCATGTCTGTGGATGAGCTGCTATGGCTGCTGTTCTGCAAGCTCAGACGGACCAAAGGGGGTTGTAGTTTAGTTCTGGAGCATTAAGCATAGTTTTACTTCTACAGAAATGCATGCATTTTGTATCACCATTGAGAAAACATTTCACGAGAATGGCTTCTATCCATTCTCAATGCTAAAATAAAAAATCCTGTTCCTGTGCATCCATGCCAGGTTTTTTAAATTCACACAGGTAGACCTGTGTCTCAGCCTTTTTCTTAGGTAGAGATCCCCTTTTCTCCCTCTCCGCCCCTCTCATGATCTAAAGTTTGGGGGAAACAACAGTCCTGAAGCCATAATAGCTACTCCTGGAACAAGAAGCTTAGAGCTCAGCTGTGGATGGGGATGGGATGCACAGGTGAATTGAACGTTGGAAATAAAATATATAAATTCTACACAGCCTCCTCAGACTCATAATGCATCTGCAATTCACAGTCTGCAAAGAGATTAATATATCACTCAAACCATCTCCACCTTTAAAAAAGAAGAAATAATTCTGGCAAAAATTCATCCATTACACTGTCTTTAAGCTTTCCAAACTCGTCTCCTACAGCAGTGGCTTGCAGCTCTGAGACAAGGGTCATAAACTTACTTAAGATTTACTTAGTCTTTTCTAGCCTGATCTATGCTGTGTCGGGCATCTCAAGGCAGAAAGTGCTTGCAATGATTTTCAGTGCTGAGTTCAGTCCACAGAGCTTTGGCTCCCTGTTCTTTCCTCTTTTTTGACACCTGGTGTTCCGATCTCCTGTGAAGATTGTGCCCTTTTGCAAATGCTTAAAAAGCCTTGTTCTTTTGAGCTGGGTGCTGCAGACATCTGGATACCCTTAAATTGGATGCAGATGCCATTTGGCCTGCTGCAGCAGTTCAGTCACTGCATTCTCCGGAGCATTTCTTTAATTCTGCCTGTGCTTGCAAACCATGTTCCCTGGGGTGTCTGGGGCTTGCTCAGTCAGGAGCAGCATCCATAGAATGGTCCTGGTTTAGACTGGATTTACATCCAGAGAGGAGATGTGTAAGAAAAAACCAATCTGGTTCATGAATCTGGGTTCAGGTGCATGGAAAGAACAGGGCAAAGAAGAGCAGCTGCAAAGACAGGGACATGCAGGTACCAGGAGCTGTCGATATTTATTTATTGCCTTTATATACTGCTAGCATTATTTATAAGACTTCAAAAATTAAGAATACTAAATGCTATTAAAACAATTTTGAAAAATGAAAGGCTCTCTAGTTGAATGCAGAGAATGTGAGTGTGAGTCGGAAGGAGTCCATTCCCAAGTTTTATAGTCACACAGAAGAACCTCCTTTTCCCTGTGGTTGGCAAGAGAGCTTCCATGAGCAAGCATGGCTTTGAAGGGACTTTTCCTGCTGGACTGAGTACCAGAGCAGCTCCATGCCAAGACAGGCCCCATTTTGGGCTTTAAACAGTTAAAACAACAGTTTGAATTGAGCCTGAATAACAATTGACAACCCCCTCCATCTTTTGCTGTTGGAGTGATGTCATCCAGCCCCGTGTGAAGGATACTGTGTCTGTGGACAACCTTTTGCTGCTTTCTTTTGCTCCTATCAGGCTGGGATCAGTAGGCCCCAGGTAAGCTATGGAAAACTGAACAGTGTTGATAACTTCCACATAGGCTCTCTTGAAAACTGCCAATTGGTTGTCATGGCCGGGGCCAGACTGTCAGTCTGCGTGTGGGGCAGAAAATTTCCCCATGCTGTATTTTTTCACACCGTGTACGTTTGCATTTATCCATAGTTGTCTGGGCTGTTGTACTGCAATTCAGTCATGTTAGAAGGGCTAAGTTGTTCTTCTAAGGCGAGCATTGACAAACCTCACTGCTCTGTTGCCCACAGGGAACTGAAATGAAAGGTATGGCAGCCCCTTCTTGTGTACAATGCAGTTGGCTCCTGGCTGGGTCTGGACCAGTTTTGAATGTAGTGTATTTGCCCTGCATGGACATGGGCTTGGTCTGTGGAGTAGTATAGAAATGCATTCATAAGAAATAAAAATAACATTTCTAGCATTCTTCAGTAGCAAACTGAAGGAAAGCTGAAAGCCAGACTGTGATTATAGTTGGTTTCAATTAAGGATTTAAGAGCTGCGCTGGATCAGGCCAGGGGCCCGCCTAGTCCATTTCTCCTCACGCAGGGGGCAGCCAGTTGCCCCTGAGAAACTTAAAAGCAGGATATCAGTGCAACAGCCCCTTCCTGACCAAGTTTCCCCACCCAGGCCCACAGATCCACATCCGTCCTTTGATGGAATCAGCTAGTTGTTCCAAATCAGATTTTTCTCAACTTGAAATTGAACTGATAAGCAGTACAGCAAGGGAGCAAAGCCAAAGCTACAGTTACCTTAGCAAAAGAAAATTAACTTTGCGATATATCCGCTCTTTTTGGGTATAGATCTTGAATGTAATGTGCTCTTTCAGATGTAGCCATTTTTGTTAAAAATAAACAAATAAAATGGAGATGTATGCCGTGGTCTTTACATTTTTACAAATATGCCAATAAAATAATTTCTTCATAAAGCTTTGAATGTGTTTGAATAGTTAAACTATATTGTGTGGTTGATTTAATTTCCCTCGAAACACATATTTCAGTCCAAATATTTCATAGCTATTGGAAGAACTTTTGATGTATTTATACTGCTCATAAAATTGACATGGATTCGATTTTAGCTCTGTTGGCTAAATCTGAGGTATTTTGTGTGGTTATTGAGGGGGAATGTGTGTTGGAGAGTACTTGTAAAAGTGAGTCAGCCATGCAAAATCAGATAGCATTATTTAGAGCACTGGGAAGTTTTCTCTTTCACCTTTTTTCAGAAAACCCCCTTTACTGTTGGTTGGCTATGGCAGCTAGAACAGAGCATATGTCTCATGCCATGGACAAATTCCCAGTCTGCCAAGGAGAGAGGCATTCCCTGCGAATTTTCGCTGCAATACAACGTGTAGAATTAATGCACTGATAAAAGTAGTAGAAGGAACAGTAGGAACTGATGCCTGACCTACATGTACTGCAGGAGAGATTGGGATGGTGAGCTCCAGTCTGACTGCAGATGGGGGGACTTTTCTCTTTAATGTTCCCCTATGTTAAAAATGACAAACCCTCCGAGTGTCAGAAATTAAGAGTATTATTTAACTGTCTCCAATAAGGTTGGATAGTTCTTGGAAAAATACAAAAAATAGACCTATGGAAAAATACAAATCCATTTTGATGATGATGATGATGGCGATGATGATGGCGATAATGGAGGGCAAGGACCTTCAAAGTGTTCTGTCAGGTGAATTCTGGCAGTGGATATGTACTAAGTTAGGAAAGAAAATGATAATGATGGATGAAAACAACTTTTCCAAGCACTTATATTAGTGGTATCTTAGCCCACATAAGATGAAGATGCATGCTAGAGGCATGGTCAGCAAGATAAACACTACCTGCATTTTTTGGCACTGTGATGAAATAAAATCATCTGGACTTTATCACATTGAACTTATAATACATTATAAAATACCACTAGGTCCATCATGGGTGCCTCTGAGTTAGCAAATGGGTGCTTAAAAATCTCTGATATAGAGATGGTTTTAATTTGATGCCCTCTGCTAAAATTTCTGATGTATCACATTGGGGAAAGAAGTATTGTCCCTAATTGTCTCAGTGGCTTTTCAGAATATGAGATGTTGCTCCTAGAATGAAAATGTCTTCTAGATGAGAGAGCCAAATGTTTGAGCACAGGTGTATTAAGAAACAGCGCACCATCATTATATTTCAGAATTAAAAACTCCAGGATAGCTTTCAGCCATATTTTTACTTTTTTGGGTTTGCATTTATGTCTTAGAAATTATGTATTAATTAGATGAGTTATTTATTTATTTTGGATATTTTAATTATTAATTTGATAAAAGAAAACAACAGCAAACCCTCCATGCAGCTAGAAAGATAGCATGACAGGAAGAGTGTTGAGCAAGAATCTGTTCCTGCTGTAATTAGTTTTCTACTGGCAGGAAGCATTGTTTGTGGAGATTTTTCTATATGGTAGGACAGCCTTCAAAAGTAAAATAGTTCATCGAAGTGGTGCAGTCCATTCTACGAGTACTAGAACATTCCTCTTCTCATGTTGTTGTATGTTCAGGCCCATCCAAAACAATGCATAGCTAGAATGGATTGGGTGGCAAATAAGATGCAAATGTGCACTGGGTTGTAGTAGTTCAGAGCTCCGTGGTTTTCAGTAACTAGGAGTGCTTGGTTTTGAAACCGGAGTGCTGAAATACTCACCCTGTTGAGGTTTCAACGTGGCCTTCCCATCATATAAAAGTTTTAACCTGGCTGGAAAAGGTGTGCATTGTAATAGAAACAGAAACATAGCGAGTCAGAAGTAATGCACTCCCCCGTCCCTGTACTGGGGAGGCCATATGAGGTGGAGAATCAAAACACTGACATACTCCCTTTGGGTGTGTAGGAAAACCTATCATTTCAGTCTGGGGAGGTCCAGCCATTTCAGGAGTATTTACAGAGGTGTTTCTCTGATAGTATACAATTCTAAAAGGGAGACTTGAAGAAGGATTAAAGATGCATATCTCCCAAATACTGAAGAATTAACAGTCGTGTGTCATCCCTGACTATAGTCATCTAGGCTGTCTACAACTGTATAACTCTCTCCACCCCCAGGAGGATACTTAGAGTACAGGTATGTACATATGTGTGGCCATGCTCCAAGCCATACATGCACACACATATAACTATGAATATACAATCTTACACTTGAGGTCCACTGTACTGGTATCCAAGCAGATACCTCCCAATGAGTGCTTGTGAGTTTCTTTTTCTTAATGTTGCTCTGGGTACTCTTATGATACTATGGGATAAAATCTGGCAATCCTTAACATATGTGTCAGTGCTTTTGTCCAAAGTGCTCTGGGCAGGTTATCCCCTGCCCTCTGTGTTTAACTGGAATATTTCTTCTGTTTGGCAGGACAAATGCAGAAACCTTTTGAAGATGCCTCATTCGCACTGAGGACCGGTGAGATGAGCGGACCAGTATTCACAGATTCAGGGATCCATATCATCCTACGTACGGAGTAAAAGTGCCTTGGTGCAACACACTTGGCAAGGAAAGGGTGGTGGGAAAAAGGAACAAGAGAACCTTTATTCCAATCCTCTTGTGCGCTCTCTATCCCCAAACAAACTCCATATCTTGCTTTCTTATTTTATAAAAAAACACTTGTTTCATATCTCAATACCTTCTTTGACACCTTGATGCAATGTTTTCCCCCACCTGTAGAGATGCATGGTTAACAGAGTCTGAAAACACAATCGAAGCAAGGAGACAGTAGCATCTTTCATAGGCCCAGCATGGAGGATATTTTAAAGAAGAAGTAACTAAATCTTCAGCCACTTGAGTTTGATATTGACAGTTCCTCCAGTTCAGGAGACACTTGTGTATTCAGGGTTATACTTCAATGCTTTGCTCCACATTCAACTCAGAAAAGAGTTATTTATTATAGGGCTCCACTGATGGTGGCAAACTTAGCTCTTGGTGTTTTAGATAGAGTCAAAATCTCTTCCACTAATGTCTGTCCTTGTTTAAGGTAAAAAAAGTAATATAATCTCTCCCCATGCCCCATGCTCTCTTGCCCAGAGTTCAGCACCATATGTTTTCCAAATGGCAAATCATTATTAAATTGTTCTTGAATACTTTACAAGGGCTGTTCTTCTGCAGCATCACCTGACAGACTCCCATTAAGGTAGCAAACGCCAATGTGTGGTGCCCTAACTGAGCTGTGAGAGTGCGCCAATGCAGCCCACCAGGCCCTCCTATTTACTTCCATAAAGGGGAGATTTCCATGCATGTGGAGGGATGTGAATTCCCTCTGTTGCATTGCCCTGTCTAATGAAATGAATGGGGGCGGACTTCAGTGTGGACCTCTACCCAGAAGCCTGATTTTTAATCTGTTGTGTGTTGGCTTCAGGTATGCTTTCATGTTGACTTAAAACTTGAAGATGCCTTTTTAGACAAGTAAAGACATTAGCCATTGGTACCCTTCTCATACAGCTTCTCTCCTCCCCCAAGTTTATATCCATGTAAAATGACATTAGGATAAGCTGTATGTTAACCATTCTTGTGTATGGGTCTTGATGTTGAAACGCCATCCCAAGGGAGGGCAATTAGATGTAGGCTTCCAGGTTTTTGTTTTTGTTTTCTCTCTCTTTTGTTTAAGAAGCAGGTCATGATCTGTTTGCGGTTTAAGAAAACACTGTAAAGTCAATTTTTCAGTTATGCTTTATTGCTTTCTGTTTAGCAAAATCAATACAATTCCCACAAGTTCCTAGCTTTTTGGTCTAATGCAAACAAGCTTTGTGTATATAAATGTATAGAGAGAGTGTTCCAGTTCTCTTATGCAAGAAAAATAAAAAACCCTCACCAATTAAATATCATCCGTGCTTTGACCTTACTGTTTTTCTTGCTCTCCTTTTCTTACCGTTTGCTGGTTTGTATCTTGTTTTTTTGTTCATTGTGTAAAGCTTGATAATAAAAAAGAACTCTTCAGTCATAAATAGTTCTTGCCTTACATCTTAGTGTAAGCTAGCAGAACTTGCAAGCCACCAAGCCAAGTGCAGCTTGCCCATCCCGGAATTGTAGCCTGTGCTTAGGAACTTTTTCTTCGGGGCAGGCCTCGGGTTTGCTTAAGATGAGGCCTACCTTGTAGGCTGGCTGGACTGCATTCAGTTTGATGGCTCCCAAGCTTTTCAGGCCTGCACTGAAACCTTTATGAGAAGAGTTCACTGAAAAGGAAAAGGAACAACTGTGGCTAAATGCAGATTGTCCTGTGGAATTTCTCAATGCAGAGAGAGAGCTGGAGGAAGTGTCCCCTGAATAAATGAGGTCTTTGTCCCAGGTGTCAAGTAGCCATGTTATGGGAATGAGGCAGGACAGGTAGCCACAGAGAGTTCACATCCCACAAGGTAACCACATACCTTGGTTTGGTCATGTTTTGTACAGTAGTGTTGGTGGACTTCCTGAAGAGGAGGCAGTGAGGTCTGGATCTGGCCACGTTCTGAGCTGCATCAGAAGTATAATTAGAATGGGCTTGGCTTATTGAAATTATAAATGGCTTATAAATGACAGAATGGACTTTGCTTGGTGTTGGTGAAATTGGATATTTTTCTTTTGAAAAGATTGTTTACCTGCTTAAATTCCAAAATGAACTGGGGTCAAGCTCACCTATTGCTGTTCTCATTAATTCCAAAGTTTTAAAGGACTTAAAACTGATTTTTGAGGAATGTGGTTATGTTCCACCTTTAAATTTGAACACAGAAATCTGTTCATCTGGGTCTGAATTTTGAAGAATAGTTTTGTTTAAACACATAATCAGATTTTGGGACCATTGATTTCTGGGTTTTGAATAGATCAGGAATCTTCAAGTGTGAGAAGGGTGCACATTGCTCCTTCTAGCCAAGAACCTACATATTCCAGCCAATAGTGTGCCATAAGCAGAAACCACAAGGAAGCAAATACTTATTGCACCAGTTTTGAAACTCCCCTTGAAGTTTATTTCAAAATTATTTCAAGATAAATGTTGAAGAATGTTTGAAGCACCATTCTGCTTAAGGTCAAGTGAACATCTTTGGTATGTGCCTGGGACTGACTGACTGACTGACTGATTGACTGTCTGTCTGTCTGTCTAATTTATTCTGAAGCTTCTGGTATTTTATTGTCAATCTAGAAAATGGATTAAATGGACACACTTAACCTGGCATTTTCTTGAACTTAATTGTATAGTTGTATAGTATTCCAAGGTTTTCTCAGAGAGAAATAGGCTTGATAAAATGGCACTGAGTTGCTATTTTAGCCAATTTCTATACCGTAATAGCTTTTATTTTCATAAGGCAATGTAAGTGTTCATTCAGAGGACCAGGAACTGCCTAGTTGCTTACTGTGGAGATGCTTACTGTGTGGCCAGTGAACTATATGAGGAGGCAATTTCCTTGAGCATCCTAACCTGTGGTGCCCAGCAGTGACACCATTTTCCAACCATCCTTGTGAAAGTTGGATCTCAGCTTCTTGCATCACATGGCTCATTTGCTGATATGGTGAAAATATCTTTCTTAATGCTTACTCCCAGCCTTCCCCAATTTGGTGCCCTCCAAATGAGTTGGATCTCAACACTCATCATCTCCAACTATTGGCCATTGGTTGGGGTTGATGGGAGTTGTAGTCTAACGCATCTGGAAGGTGCCACTCTGGCATTCTCAAACACCTCCTCTTTCCTCTGCTTCCTTCATCCAACAAGTGCCTATGTCCCTGCTGAACTGGAGACAGTTGTTCAGTCCACTCTGTGGAAGGGTGTTGAACTGTTCTATCTACAGGTCATTTGCTTGTACAAATGTCGTGTTCTTTGTGAAGACCTGTATGTGTAATGGCCTAATTCTCATTGCCCTCTCCTAGGAAGAACTACCCACTTGGTACAAAAGGTGATATAGTAGGAAGAGATGAAGCTGCTCAGCACAGAAGCCTTGCCTATACTGAGGGGCTTAAACAGAGCTTGGATTTTAAATCAGAAGGCAGGGCCTCTGTTTTCTTCTGTTGCATGCACAATGCCAGTTCCAGGAAGTGTTGTGGAAATTTGTAATAGGTCAATACTACTCATGTTTTACAGGTGCAGCTAAGCCTCTGTGTGCCTTGCCTGAGGGTACATGCTGAGTTTGTTAGAGGCAGATTTGTGTCTGTTCACTGCATCAACATGGCTGTCACTCTGGAGCAATACAGATGTGGCACTTGAAAGAGTCGGTAGCTGCAGTGTTCAGAACTATATTGAATAGTCACTGCAAAACAAGAGGGTTTTGTGTGCGAACACTGGACATTTGCACCCCAGCACTTTTCTTCCCAAGCAAAACTTGCTGTGGAAACAAAAGACCAGTCAGTGCACTGGATGAAAGTTTTGTCTCCATGGCAACACATTGATTTCTTTATTTTTAAAAATAAATCTCCCAGCTGCAGGGTGACAAGTATGTGAAACTGGAGGTGGCCGAGGAGTGGGTGGGAGGAAAAATTTGCTCAAATGACCATGGTCGGCTAAGAACAATTTCTGTGGTTCAAGCAGAATAGCAGTGATGGAAAACAGGATGTTTTCTTGCACAACTTTATTTAGGTCACTTCCATTGAAAGGGTTATCCATCACATATCATCAAATCCATGTTGAACAAGGCTAGAAGATGTATGATTGTCGCCTGGGAGTTGTGGAATGGTGACCTCTGTCTACAGAATTGAGATGGATTGCCATTAGGGCTTTCAGCTTCATAAAGGACTGTATTCTGAGAAAATGGCAAACGGGGGTAGGCAACCTCATGCTCTACAGGTATTTGGGCTCAACTCCCATAATCCTGTCTATCAGTCATTGGCCCATGGTTGCTTGGAGCTGTAGTCTGAACCATCTGGAGTGTGCTGCGTTGACTGCTCCTGGATCATGAATAAGGTGTCACCTGGCAACTTTCATTTTAGGTGAACAAAAAATACCAGCGCTTCCCTAATGGGTTTTATATTTGGAAAAATAACACAGAAGACAACAGAGACTAAGTCTAAGGGAAGTAGGACTCAATGAATCGGTCCATTTTTTGTTTTTGAATTCTCATCACGATAATCAGTAATACATTTCTTCTCTAATACATGCATTTTGAATGCAGTTTTTCTAATATTCTTCGTTGTGGCCTCTGCATCACACATATGGGTGCTGTGCCTGCGCAGTGCCTAGGCCAAAAGATTACAAAGCTAATGGTTTTTGGTGGGAAACTCTGCTCCCCTCCCCCACATAGTATAAATAGAGCTGAGTGTCCACCATTTTGCTCAGTCTTTGCAACCGCCGTTCACTGTGCCTCATGCCTGTTAACGTCCCTTCGCTTAGATTTCTTGCCTTGTGCTATTGCCTTCTTCTCGTTCTTCTACCCTTTTACCCAGGTTAGGTCTCCTAGTTTTTCCCCAGTTGATTCTTTCTTATTCCTTGTTCCTATAAAAAACAAAAAAACAAAAATATTATCTTACCCTCTATGCTGTCTACTTTCTCTTCCCTTTTCATGCTGGCGCAGCGAGCGACTTTCTGCAAATGCGTTGATTGCAGATCCAAAATGTCACCTGCGGATCCGCACGATTTATGCCTCCTCTGCCTTGGCGAGGGGCATAGAACAGACAAGTGCGGCCACTGCTTGGCCTTTACCAAGCAGGCAAGGAAGAACCGGGAAAACCAGCTCTGGAAACTTCTTTGGGATCAGGCCTTAATGCAGGTGGACCAACTCCCATAACGACCTGGCTCTTCTTCCTCTGCTGCACCTCCTCAGCGCTCTGCCCCAGCTATGAGCACTCCACCTAAACGGGCTGCTCCGTTTCCTGCCACCCCTCCGCAACTCCCTTTGGCTAAAGGTGCCACTACTATGGAGGCTCATCTGCTGCCTTCCTCCCCAGCTAAAAAGAGGGAGAAGCGCAAGCATACCGGCACGGATAAACCTTCCTCCCATAAGAAGCCGAGGAAGGAGAAGGTGGACAAGCCCACTCGCAAGGGCAAAAAACCCGACCGTCCCAAGCATCGGGGCTCGGGATCGTCTGGCTTGCGGTCCCGATTGCCACATCGGGACTGACCCCCTGGGGACCGGCATTACAGTCTGCAATGCAAGTGACTCCACCAGGATCCCCCAGGCCAACCATCGGGCCTGAGAGCATGCCACCTCAACAATCGGAGGAGCCGCTTAGAGAGTCCATCTCTGACGGGGAGATTAGGGACTCCCCACCAAGGGTCCACTCGCCAACTCCGATGCCGACGGCTGAACCACCTGCTGACTCGCCTTCACCCCCTCGGAGGCGTAGTCGTTCATTGGAGCAGTGTGAACTGGACTGGCTTAGGCCAGGATATGGCACATACCCCGGCTGGGGCGGTTACCTACGGTTCTTACTATCCTCGGAACCGTAGATCACCATCGGTCCTGAGGGAGGCTCCCTCTACCTCACGGCACTCGGAGCGGGAACGCCCGGCCTCTGATACCTCCTCTTCTACTGACCATCGTTATGAAAAGGAGTCAGACGAGTCAGAGGTTGATTCCACATCTCCTGATGTGGTCATCTTGCCTCAGGGACCTGCTTCGCCAGATGAACCTCATTTGTCATTCTCGGAGCGCATGTCCTGACTCGTCCATGCTCTCGATATCGAGGCCCATCAGAGAGCTGGCCCTTCCACGGATCGTTTCTACGACGTCATGAGAGGGGAACAGCATGCGACCATAGCCTTACCGCTGGTAAAAACCCTGTGCTAGGCTATGGCACAACCATGGGCCCAGCCACAAGCCACGTCCCGCCAGTACGAGAACATGAACAAGGTCAGCGAGGATGACATTCCCTTCCTACTCAGATACCCGAGACCTAACTCTGTGGTCGTTGAATCCTCACAGGGTAGGGAGTCCAGAGGCCATACCGCCCCTCGGGACAAGGAAGGGAGGAAGATAGATATGATCGCATGTCGAGTCTGGACTCGGCGTACGCATATGTAACTATGAAGCAACACTGGTGCATTACCAGTACTTCCTTATGCAAAAACTGGATAATGTCGCCTCCTCCCTTCCTGATCATCAAGTGGACCTGGCAAAAGTCCTAATCAAGGAAGCGATGCAAGTGGCGGTGCAGCAACTATCAACTGCAAGACACCATGTGGAAACCGATTTGTGGGCCCTTTCTGTGCCGCCACACATGGCTTCGATCATGTAACTTTCCCGAGGAAATGAAAAGGAGGATCGAGGAGATGCCATTCGACGGTACCGTCCTCTTCCACCAGAAGACCAACCGAAAACTCAAAGCCATACATGAGTCTCGGATGACGGCGAGACACATGGAGCTTCCCCAGCAGAAGCGTAAGTGGCAGTGGCCTCGGTCCTCCTACTGGCAACAATATCACCCCCGCCAGCACTTCCAGCAGAGACAGCAGCATCGGAGACAGCAACCACCGCAACGCTTCGAAGCTGACAAGCATCAATGTTGACGGTCTTGGTGAACCAGTCTCTCTCTCCCAACACCACCCTCCCCTCTCCCCTTTGGGGATCGGCTCCAGGGTTGACTCCCCATTTGGGAGTCCATTACATCTGATAGGTGGGTGTTGTCTATCATTCAGTTTGGATACAGGATTGAATTCGATGTAGTCCCTCTGTTAAGCCCTATTCGATTTACACCTCCTTCATCGGTGTTGCGTGACGAAGTCTCTCAACTGCTTTGTAAGGGTGCGGTCCGACAACTATCCAGCTCGGAGGGCTTACATGGATTTTACTCCAGATATTTCACGGTCCCAAAGAAGGACGGTGGCCTTCGTCCAATTTTGGACTTGAGGAATTTAAATAAGTTCATCACTCCAAAAAAGTTTCGAATGACCACTTTGCAGAATATTTTCCCATTTTTGAAGAGAGAGGATTGGTTCGCCTCACTGGATTTGAAGGATGCATATTTCCATATTTCCATCCAACCTTCCTTTCGATGTTTTCTATGTTTTGCTGTCAGCTCCGAGGTGTTTGAGTTTGCTGTTCTGCCTTTCGGACTGGCCACTGCCACCCCAAGAGTATTCACAAAGTGCATGGAGCCAGTGTGCGCATACCTACGGACTCGTGGAGTCCAGATATATCCATACTTAGACGATTGGCTGCTTATCTCGCAGACTAGACAAGGTCTTCTAACTTCTATGGAAGTGACCTGTGCCTTACTTGATGATCTGGGCCTCTGTATTAATCACGGAAAATCTTCACTTCTTCCCACGCAGGTCATCGATTTCATAGGAGCACGTCTCGACTCTGTATGACAAATAGCCTTCCTTCCGCCAGAACGTCGGGATACATTATGTAGCCTCATTCGTTGAATCCACTGTCCTGTGCAGGACAGTGTCGGCCGTTGCTATTCAAAGACTCCTGGGACACATGGCTGCTGTGGTTACCGTTGTCCCATATGCCAGGCTACGTATGCGGTCCCTTCAACTCTTCTTCAATGCTTCGTTTTGCCTGCAACAAGATACTTCCAACAAACGGCTCCGGATTCCGTCTTCGGTCCTTCGCACTCTGACTTGGTGGACTATATCAACGAACCTCTCAGCCGGAATGCTGTTCTGACTACCTCAACCAGAGACAACTCTTTACACAGACGCATCCCTTATCGGATGGGGTGCGACATGCTCAGACCTTCGGGTCCAAGGGATTTGGACCCGACGAGAGGCTCAGAAGCATATCAACATCTTGGAACTTCAAGCGATTTTCAACACCCTCAAAGCCTTCAAGACTGTGCTATCTGGGCGGGTCATTCAGATTGTGTCTGACAACATTCCTGCTGTCTTTTATATAAACAAGCAAGGGGGCACAAAGTCTCCAGTCTTAGCTCGTCTGTCCATGGACATTTGGGACTGGTCCATACAGAGGAACATTATGCTTGTAGCGGTTCATCTGGCAGGGACCGACAACATCGAGGTGGACAGGCTGAGCAGACAGATGTCAGCAATGCACGAGTGGGAATTGGACCACCTGATATGCAGGGAACTTTTTCGTTTATGGGGCTACCCAGAAATAGATCTGTTTGCCACTCAGTACAACAAAATGTGTCCTCGGTATTGCTCCAGAGCAGGCATCGGGATGGGTTCAATGGGAGATGCTCTCATGGTCCCATGGAACTCGCTGATCTTTTACGCCTTTCCCCCAATTCCGCTCCTAATGAGAGTCATAGTGAGAATAGTTCATCACGGCGCCAAGGGGATCTTGATAACCCCGTGGTGGCCAAGACAACCGTGGTTCGCCTCTCTCCTCAACTTATCCAGAGGGACATTTATGCATCTACCGAATATTCCTCACTTATTGACACAACAGAACGGAGCAATCCACCATCCAGACCTGATCTCCTTGAACTTGACGGCGTGGCGAATCGCTTAAACTATTCTACTGACACGGTACTGATGCACACTCATGGTACCGAGGAGTCTACTCCACAAGACGTACAACCGAATCTTGCCTTGGGTTCGGCTCAGATCGATCTATGTGGGGGAGGGGAGGGGAGTTTCCCGCCAAAAACCGTTAGCTTTGTAATCTTCCAGCCTAGGCACTGCGCAGGCGCAGCACCCATATGTGTGACTGCACGGATGGCCACTCGAAGAATATCAGTTGCAGGTAAGCAACCTGCTTTTTTTCAAGCAGTTTCTTGTAGCAGGAAGGTTTGTGCATGATTTTAATTCATGTACACATTTTGTGCCCATTTTTGCCAATTATGCACGTTTTTATTGGGACAATTTTGCACTGCAAGCATTGGAGAAGTGCAGTTAATGAAGGATACTATTTCAGTATGAATATTGCTTTAAGAAATGCAAATTAAGATTATCCCCCAGCTCTAGCTGTAGTTTAGCAGGTGAGCACATGTTTTCCATTCTGAAGGTCACTGGTTCAGTTCCTGTGCTATTTGTCTCCTCTTGTTTACCGCTTGTTCCCCCCACTCTCATTCTAATAGGGAAAGTACACGTTACAAACAGAAAAAATACACACTTTTCTCCTAATGACTAAATCATGGAAATGTGTGTTTTTAAATGCAAATTTTAAAGTGCACATTTTAAAAATGCAATTGGAAGTTCAGACATTTGCGAACTTCCCTTTTTTGAAAAAAAATGTTCTTCCTTTCATGTTCAGAATTGCAAATGAGGGAAGTTCAAGTGATTTCAGACTGAAATGAATTTCTGTACACACCTCTTCTAAAACAATACCCTAAGATAGCAGACAGTGTTTACACTAATTCAGTTATCTTTGGAACCGCACCATGTTCATGTTATCTATTTAAGCCATAAATTCAATCTGTGTCTCTGGTAATGTATGAGGAACTATCTAAACCAGCAATCCAGGACAATAATAATTAAACACAGTTGGAAAATAGGCTTCTTGCTCAAAGACCCAGAGAACCATATTTGGCTAACCGAAAGAAAAACTTCAGAGGAATGGTGTCATTTCACATTGTTTTCTCACAAATAGGTCAATACATGGGCCAAGGTGGAAAATCCCAAACCGTGGTCTGAGAGGGCTTTTAGTGTGCTTTTCAATAATTAAGAATTTTCTGCAAATCTGAAGAATCCACCCCCAGAGAATAAGCCTTTCTGTATGATTGGATGCTCCAGCCTTGCCTTATCCTCTTCAGCATTGGGCATCTTCGAATCATTTGCTGCCAGTATAGAGACACATCAGGATCTCCAGCTCTCAAATGAGGTTGCCCCTTGTTGTCTGTCCATGCAGATATGGAAGATAAGGTAGGACAACAAGCAAGGAAGAAAGATGGCCAGTGGGTTGCCTTGCAGTGAAGGCAGGGCTCCCTGGGATGCTGCCAAGCACTTTCTTAGATTAACAGCAATGCTGTCTCCATCTATCATACCCCTCAGAATCCCCTTTTCCTTCTTAGCTTAGCTGTCAAGCTCACAGTTGCAGCGGAGCGGTGGGTGGGGAATGGGTTTCCCTCAAACAATATCTTGTCCCGGTTATAATGCACAATAATTGGAAGTGGACTGGTTGCCACTGGGCACTGAAACCATTTATTTCAGACAAGATGCACTTCTGAGTACCTGTTTGTGTTTAAGGATTTAAAACAGTGTTTAAAAACAGCCGTCTGCAGTTTTTCCAACTCTCCTTGGGGCTGTGACAATGGGGACTTTTCTTGACCGGTTCTTACTTCAGAGGTTAGGGCTGAGATAGAACAGCTCCCCCAACCTCACCCCAGCCCAATTTGGAAGGTGGGAGAATTCAGAGAATATTTTAATTACTGGAGGAAGAAAAGGAAGGGTGTTACAACAGTTTCCACCATTTTAGATTCTTAAAAGCCACCATATGGGTGGTGGGAACAGCTTTTCACTCCCCTCATTTGAAACTAAAGTTGTGGCAGCCAAAATAACATCTCTAGCCATCATTGTATTTCTCTGTGCTCCTAGTTCTAGGGATATCTTGAGATTGGGGAATGGGATGGCAGCCATGGCTGCAGTGGGTGTGAGTTTAGCTTTGAATGGAAGACAGAGAAAAGAAAGCTTGCTGCCTCTCTTGTCAGATATTTTCAAAATTTTAAAAGAGGGGGAGAGAAGAAAGAAGCACTGCTTTGGTAAACAGCCACCTAAAGGCAGGCATATTGGCTCTCCCCCGATTTTGTGAAATGGTGACCCCTTCAAATCTGATGCAAAGCCTGAAACTGGGCAACTCTAGCTTAGTCCTCATTTTAAGGCAGCCTAAGGGAGTTCTCTTTTGAAGGCATAAACAGCAAATGTTTTCCCAGTTTCAGAGAGGAGGAAAAGTGCCGCTCCTATCAGAAGACTGGTCTTTTGAAAGGCCAGGCCCTTTCAGTTTCTTTGCAATACTACTTTTTGGAAGAAGGGCTGGAATAATTGGCCCCTAATTGAGATTAGAGCCACCTACAAGAACGTTTTGGTTAGACAGGAGTCAAAAATCTGTTGCAATTCAGATGTGGTTCAACTACAAGTCCCACACTCCCTGGCCAGTGGCCACGATGGTTGGGAAGGATGGGGTCTGGAATTCAACAACATCTAGAGGGGCACAGGTTCCCTATGCCTGCATGAGGACTTTGCCTCTAATTTCTCTTAAGCTGTTTCACAATAACAAGAGCAGTAACTTCTAGCTTGCTGGGTCACAGAACTTAATAGCAGTCATAATATGAATATTTGACAGAAGGAGGTAAATCTACTTTCATAACAGCTAAATCCCTCTCAAGATCATAGAAGTTATTAATTATATCATTTTGGTAAATAGAACCCCAAAGGTGCAGTACATGTGATCTCAGCATTTGTCAGTTTTATGCTGGCAAACAAAATGACCATTGAGGGTCTGAATAATGGAAACATAAATGTAAAGTTAGAAATTGAATAATTGGTGTTCTGCTTATATGACATTTTCTAGATCACAGTGACTTTGAATGGATAATTTTCAGAGTTTTTCTACTAAGAAATGTAAGCGTCCATAAGTACAATTGGAGAGACATCCATCTATTGCTTTCACAAGCATGAAGGCAGTGGATACTTGGGGTCTCTACAATGACTGCACAGTAATACAAGTGACATAGAAACAGAACGTGTCAGAAGGGGCCACCTAGTCTATACAGTTGAATATAAGGGATCCAAAGACCTATTCTGGGGCATGCAGTGACCTGCCCTTTTGGAAGAATTTTCTCTACCTGACTTGCTGCATTGAAATTTCACTGTAGCTAGGCCTACATTTATTCTAGACCAGGGGTGGCCAAACCGAAGCTCAGGAGCCACATGCAGCTCTTTAATTTGCCACAGCCACTGCTCCGGGCACCCACTTGCTGCTCACCACCCACAGCCACTGCCTGTGGGTGCCCACTTGCCACCCGCCACCTATAGGTGCCTGCTTGCAGCTCTCAAATGTCTGACATTCACCATATGTGGCTCTTCCATTGTGCAAGGCTGGCCACCCCTGTTTTAGACCATGGGCTACTAAAATTTAGCTTGGCTTGGCAGCCAGAAGGATATCTCAAGTTTTCCTCCTGGTTATTTTTTTTTAAGCATGCATCATAAAAGCAAAATGTTTGTCTGCTCTGTCACATCTGTTCTCCAGAAGAAGCTGTTAGCTTCTTAAGCTTTAAACATGGCAAAAGTCATGGCAGGATGGTTGCTCTGTACCTTCCAAACCTTTGTAGGTCTGCTTCTGGGGGAGGTGAAATGGAAACTCTTTCTTAATACTGGTCCAAACTTCGCAGGGCTGAGATAACTCTGATGCTTTGGCAGCTCCACTTTATTCAAGGAAGAGGAGGCTGGTTCAGCGATCCACTCTGAAAATATTTTCAATAAATCTAACTTGTTCTAAGGTAACAAAGTAGTATGTTCTACCATTTCAAAATATAAGAGGAAAAATTGCATTTTTCAATGTTTTCAGGCATAAGAATTCCCTGCATAAAACTGACACAGCATGGAGTCAGCAAGATCTCCATCCATTTTTCCCTCAATCCTGACCAGTTTCCCAGTCCTCACTGAGGAAAAGCATCCTCACAACATGATGCTGCCTTGGCCATGTTCCCTGTGGGATGGTGTTCTCAGGGCAATGTGTGCCGTTTCACTTTGTGCCTAACACAACATTTTGCAGTAAGGCCAATAAAATCTATCTATCTAGGTGATAGTAGTCCCATGAACAATTTCTTCCAGCTCCGCTGCAGATCTCTTCATTTCTTAGGTGGTCACTGTATGTGGGTGAATGGGCTTCCTTACGCTGAATGCAATACAGGATTTAATGATGCTCTGAGGATGTTCATAGTTTGCGATCGTTTCTACAATCCAATCCTGATTACTGGTTCAGTACAACTTTATCCTGGAAGTTGTTCTTGTAGGTGTCTGACCTTCATGCCCTTCCACAAAGTGGGACCGTCCAGAAACAGGTGTACTTAACCTGAGATCATGTGGTACAGGAATTGCACACAGGTGGACTCCATTTGGCTACTAGAAGTATGCGGCTGCTGAGCCTTGTGGGATGCATCCGAGCTCATTCTGGCATGCCCCAGCAAAGCGGGAGAAGATTCATGCAACTGCCAGGTGCCAGTTTGGTTTTGATAGCTTTTCTAGCCCCAATAAAAATATTTTACCCCTTCACAGCATTGAGTATCTTGTGTATATATCACATGATAACGATGCCAGTTCAATGAATTGAGTTTCAGGTTGTAACAGAACAACATGCGGAAACATCAGAAGGGGTGAATTCTTCTGCAAGGCACTGTACTGAAGCTGGCCTGGTATTCTTCAGTGCCAGCCAGGAAATGGCAGCAGGCCAGCTCTGGGGGCCCAGGTCAGGCACACCCAGCTCCTCTGTGGGGCTGCTCCCCTTCGCTTACTCACTGCTCCACCTGGCACCTGCCTCCTGATGGCTCCAAAGAGTCCTGCGGTGATGCAAGGGCAGTCTCTAGATCACATGCACATGTGTCCTTTGCTTAGTCTGTTGCTTCTCAGCCTGCTTCTTGCATCAGAGTCCTTTCCTAGAGTCCTCGTCCATGTTAAGTTCCCAAAGTCAAACAGCTGTCCAGTTCAGGCATTGCCATTGCTAACATAGGAGAATAGGAATGGCTGGTCATGGGGGCGGGGTGGGGGGAAGGTGTAGGAGCAGCTCTTCTTGCCTCCCATGGGCCTTTGGCCATCAAAGGCAGCTGCATCTCTCTGTCTAATGGTAGGGATGGCCCTGTCAAGGCACATATTATGGGCTTTTCTCTATGAAGTTGTTTATCACTGTATCTACTTTCAGTTCTGTCACATCATTTAGATCCTTTCCTGCTTTTCCACTCCACAACCTCTGTGTGATGCTGTGTTATAGCCAAATATCTCAAATATACATGGAAAAAAGTGGCATTTCCCCCGGTCTAACAGAATACTTTGTCTCCTTCATTCTAAAACATGAAATGTGTGTGTGTGTGCGCGCGTGCGCGCACACACACACACACATATGAAGCAGCAAAACTGGAAGATCACATCATCATCTAAATTGCCCACAAACAACCATGAGAAAAGAATCAAAAGAGCACAATAATGCCTAGTGTAGAAAAGCGATGGATGACTGATTCATGGTAGCCAGCAGACTTTAGCCCTCTGTCACCCTTCAGGATTGTATTTATTTATTTGTTCCATTAATATCTTGCAATTCCTTCAGGAAGCCCATCTGTGAGTCTCCTGTCCTCCATTTACCCACATAAGAACCCTGTGAGATAGGTTAGGCTGAGTCAGTGGCTGGCACAAAGTCATTCAGTGAGCGTCATGGCTCCGTGAAGAGTAGAATCTGGACCTTCCAAATACCAGTCCAACACTGTAACCATGAAGGGGTCCAAAGGTTCAGGAAATCATACTGTTTTATGCATATATCTAACAATACATGAAATATTTGGCATATGCATGCCACTTTTCATTTATATTCATTGTTCAGGTGTTCCTTTCTGGATTCTGTGGCACAAAGCTCTTGAACGAAAGGGTTGGAACCAGATTAGGCTCAATAGAGCATTGCTGGCGCTGGAGACGGGGGCAAGGCAGCCAATTTCTTTGCTCCTCTCTTCCCCCTGTGGTCCTCAATACTATCTCCCATGTTGGGGAGGCCTCTGGTATAGGATGTGAGGGACTGTTGAGGGTTGCAGGAGGGACTGGAGAACTTCATGACCAGAACTCTTTCCTCTACCAGGAAGCCTCTGCTAAATTCTAGTCTGTCTCCAAGAACAGAACAAGCTCTTTCATTCATGTCAGGACATGTCTGGATCTGGATAAACTAGTCTCAATCCTAGCTAATCTGTATCTAATGTCCAGGTCACCAAAAGTACTCTGAGCATTTTAGGTCCATGTCCACCACAATGAAGACTAGAAGCCCATACTATTTCTAAGTGAAAGTTCAGTTAGCAAATGGGCACTGGATGGTTTTCTTTTCCTCCACTCCTCATGCTGTGCAGCACGATCACAGCCAAACATCATTCAACTCAGGAATGAACATTATTAAAAGACAGGCATATTGGAAAACATTCATTCCATGCAGATGTCTACATTTCTGGGACCGAAGCCCACATTCTCACGTGTGTAAGCCAGGGCCCTTGCTCATCTTTATCAAGCAAGACTTTTCTTTCCTAATAGCTTACGACCGGCTGCAGCCTTGTGATTGATCTCCCGGGATGTGACAGTATGTTCCTACAGGGCTTGGATAAAAACTAGAAGAAATTCTGTAAATGATCCTTCTTGAGCAGTGAAGGCTGCAGACTTGATGTGGTCAGGAAATGTTGCAATTGTTGTCAGCAAATTGAATTCAAGGGCTTTCTGGGATCCAAGTGCTGTCCTGGATGCCTGAACCCCACAGATTGATGAAGGCTGACTGTGTCTAGAGGAAGTGGCCTAGAGACCAGCCAGGAGAACGTGATGTTATATAGATCTAGGGCACCCCAGCAGTTAGAGTGGACAGCCTTTCTTCAGATCAGAGAAGCCAGATTTGGTTTTGCTGCTTGCTTTGTGTACAAACTGACCAGGACAGAAGGAGCCCAGAGCCATGGATGAGGCCTAAAGTTTGTGTTTTATTGCAGCAACATGGGACATTCCCTCAAAAATAAATGGCCTTTTCAATATATCTGTTGGAGGCCATCCGAGCCATGAAACGACAGCAAGAGCATTGTCTACATTTCCCAAGTCATACAGGAATCAGTGCGGGGAATTGTTTAAAGCAACAGTGAATTCAGAAAGGGTTGGCAAATGCCTTGGCCTCAGCAGGCACAATTCTTGCATATGGCTTCCCTAATTGTACAGGTGCTCGCAATAGAATAAGCAGACCTTACAGTAATCAGTTTGCCACGCAAACTGTGGGTATTTACAGAAAAAAGTCCTTTAACTTTCAGCATGGCCCAGCCAGTCATGCTGCTTGCAGTATCCTGGGGTTTCTAGGATATATTTCTGTCTAAACATACATAGAATTGTTTGCTTGGTCTTGTGCCAAGAAGGAAGCAATGGATTTGAATTACTCCAAAAAGGGGAGAGAAAATGTGAATCCTGGAGGCACTTTGCGTTCCTCACAAGAGGAAAAAAGGAAGGATTTAAATGTGACGAAATAATAATAATTGCATTTGATAATTGACATGTATGGATGAAAAGTCAGGCATCATTATATTTAAATTGGATACAATACAGTTAAACAGTTTTAAATATTGTATACTGGAATTTTGCTTTGCATTTTATTGCAGTGGAATTTTTCATTGTATCCATTTTTCCTATTGTTCCTAGATTTATAAATTGTTATGAACTGCCCAGAGAACTTTGGCTTGGGGAGGAGGGTGGGGGGCATAGAAATGATTGTTAGTCATTTTACTATAGTGTGGTAGGCTGTGAGCAAATGATCTTGGTGCCTCCTTGCAACAGTATTTTTAACTTTCTGCTGGCATTGGACTGGATAGCTGCTTTGCTGCTTTTTCAAGGGGTAGCTTGGGTGCATTTAGCAGCCAGCAGAATTTGTAATCTGTAGTTTGTAATCTGGGACAGAATTTGCCATGGGAGATGGGTAACCAGATTCCCCTCCCCCCTAAGAATGCCTCTGTGAACAAGAGTAGGTCATAACTTGGTACAGTTTCTGCCAGGCAGCTGAAGAAAGTCAAGTTATTGTCAAAGTTATGACACACACTTTTCTGTTTTGTAAAAACAAACTGAACCAAAACAAACAAAAATATTAAGTGCATCTCCACTCAAAATTTCACCAAATCTTCTCACCTGCTAAAAGTCACACATATTCTCCCCATTTTGCCAGGGCTGTTCAGCCCCACCTTACCCCACTCCTTTATTTAAAGGAAGCATACAGTATGATCCTATAGATGTCTACCCAGAAGCAAGCTTCACTGAATCCTATAAGACAACTTACCACCTAGGTAAGTATATAGAATTGCAGCCTTAACCTGAAAAAAACCTTCCAATTCATAAAGAGATTTTAGAAAATCCACAGGGAAGTACAGTTTCCCATATTCCATGCTACCGAGCTCTTGGGTACAATGCTTTTCTCTCAAATATCTCCATACACACCTTTGGAAGCCTCAAAAGTTGCTCAAGTGCCATTTGAGCCAATACATGTAGGATACATCCCTCTTCCTGGAGACTGCTATATGTTCGTCTCCAGACTCATCAGGCCTCAGGAGTTGAAGGAAGGGGTGCTAAAAGGATGGGAAGAAAAATGGTCTATCACACCATCCGTACAGCGGCAATGTGACATGGCAGCCTACACGGATGTCTCCTCCCCCATTGGGATGTCACATTGTGTCATGCAAATTTGATTGAAGCTGCAGTGTCCACAGGAGTAGCTTGATTTCTCATGGGTAGATGTAACCGCAATATTTTGTGCCTTAGAAGAGTATGGCTGTCAAATGAATATATATTGCAAGCCACTGTGGTGCAGTGGTTAAGACTGTGGGTCTGGGACTCAGGTGATGTGGGTTCTAGTCCCCACTCAGCCATGGAGTGACTTTGGGCCAGTCATAGACTCTCAGCCCAGCCTACATCATTTGGGTGTTGTGGGGATAACATGGAGAACAGGAGGAGAATGATGTCAGCTGCTTTGAGTTCTTTAAAAGAAAAAAGGTAGGATATGAATGACTAGCTTAGGGTGTGGTGCCAGAAGGAACGCTTCGGATTCCTCGACCACGGCACCCAGTTTCTTGCCAATGGACTTCTGCCAAGGGACGGGTTGCACCTCACGAGGATGGGGAAAAGGTCCTTTGGAGATGTTCTAGCGAACTTTGTCTGGAAGACTTTAAACTGAGCCGGGGGGGGGGTTCAGGCCCCCCAGAAATGTGTCTGCACTGGACAAGTGTGGGGAGAGGATTGGGGCTCTGGGAGCAGGGCTTTAGAGGTACTGCAGGGACTGACAGGACTCCTACAGAGAGGGGCCAGGAATCAAGGAGGATGGGAGGAAGGAGGAGGCTGGGAACTCCAAGGAAAGGAAGCGGTGGGAGGGAGTTGAGGTGCATGTACACCAATGCTAGGAGCATGGATGATAAGCAGGAAGAGCTTGATGCTTTCCTGGGAATAGGAGGGTATGATCTGGTGGGAATCACAGAAACTTGGTGGGATGAAAGGCAAGACTGGAATGTGAACACAGAAGGGTATCACCTTTTTAGAAAGGACAGGAAGGGAAAGAGAGGTGGGGGCGTGGCTTTATACATCAGGGAAGGGATAGGATGCAGTGAGATAGAATGCAGCACAGATGGGGATTCGGTAGAGGCAGTCTGGGTGAAACTTAGGGGTTTTGACAGGGAATGAGACCTGACAGTGGGGGTATGTTATCGCCCTCCAGGTCAACCTGAGACCCTGGATGATGTCCTGACAGGCCAGATTCTAAGGATATTTTGAGGGAGAGACACAGTAATTACAGGAGATTTCAATCTCCCAGTTGAGAGACTCACTCGGTGGTGACAGCCAGGTTTCATCACTTCCTAGAAGCTATAGAGGGAGGATTTTTCACACAGAGGGTCCAGGAGGTGATGAGGGGTTGGGGAAACATCCTTGACTTGGTCTTGATCAATAGGGAGGAGCTGATAGATCAAATACAAATTAGGGGAGCTCTGGATGTGAGTGATCACTCCATCCTTTGCTTTGAGATCAGGGACTGGGGACATGCAGCAGGTCGAGCACTAGAAGCTGGGACTTCAAGAGGGCCAAGTTTGGCCAACTGAAGGCCAGACTGGGGAGAGTCTCCTGGGATAGGTTACTGGAAGGTAAGCGAGTTGAGGAGGGGTGGATCTCACTCAAAAGGAAGGTTTTGGAGGCACAAACCTTGATGATACCTCCCATTAGTAAGGTGGGGAGGCGGAGGAGAGTGCCGCCATGGATCTGAAAGGAGGTGGTTAGAGGGATTAGATGAAAGAGGAACCTCTGTAGGAAATGGGGACTGGGGCCAATAGACAAAAGGGTATACCGGGAGGAGGGGGCCCATTGCAGAAGGATTCTTCGCAAGGCTAAGGCTGATTATGAGCTGAGACTTGCCAAGAATATCAAGAGCAACAAAAAGGGCTTCTTTCAGCATGTAAATAGGAAGAGGAAGGGGAGACAAGTGGTGGGACCACTCAATAAGAAGGAAGGAGATCCAGTGACTGATATGAGGGAACAGGCACAGATGTTAAATGACTATTTTGCCTCTGTGTTCTCCCCAAAGCAGGACAGGGGAGATCCACATAGGGGATTAGATGATGCCAGGGACTTTGGGGCACAGATTAGAGTCACCCCCCCCCCTAGAAGTTGAGGGGCTCCTCACGGTATTGGACATTACAAAGGTGCCAGGTCCTGACAGGTTACACCCAAGAGTACTTAGAGAGTTGGCAGGGGTTCTCTCATGCCCGCTGGCCTCCATTTTTGAGGCCTCGTGGAGAATGGGTGACGTTCCAGAGGACTGGAGGGTGGCATCAGTGGTCCCAATTTTCAAAAAGGGTAGTAGAAGGGACATGGGGAATTACAGACTGGTTAGCCTTACGTCCACTGTAGGAAAAACAATGGAAAGGCTCATAACAGAGAGAGATCTAGTGATGCTAGATAGGGAAGAGAGGGGTGGCAGCCACACAACATGGCTTCCGCAAAAACAGGTCCTGCCAGACAAACATTGTGGAATTCTACAACAAGATGGCTAGATGACCTGGATTTCAGCAAGACCTTTGACAAAGTGTCCCATGATATCCTGGTGGAGAAACAGGAATTTTGGGATACACCAAAGCACTGTCCGATGGATTAGGGCATGGTTGACTGACCAAAGGCAGAGGGCAACCATTAGTGAGGAATCATCGGGATGGCGGCCAGTGACTAGCGGGGTCCCCCAGGGCTCTGTCCTGGGGCTGATCCTGTTTAATCTTTTCATCAATGACATGGAAGAAGGGGTGAACAGTCTGCTGATCAAATTTGCAGACGATACTAAAACTGGAGCAGTGGCCACAACTGAGGAGCAGATACTCCAGATCCAAAAGGATTGGGACAGACTATGGAAGTGGGCAGGAGACCACAGGATGGCGTTCAATGTGGATAAGTGCAAGGTCTTGCACTTGGGGCATAGGAAAAGGTGTCATAAGTACAGGTTGGGGGACAAGTGGCTGGAGAGAAGCACTTGTGAAAGGGACCTCGGGGTGCCAGTTGACTGCAAGCTAAACATAAGTCAGCAGTGTGATGCGGTGGTCAAGAGGGTGAACGCCACCCTTGGTTGCATAGCCAGAAGCGTGGCTTCTTGATCGAGAGAGGTATTACTACCAACCTATATGACTCTGGTGTGCCTGCAACTGGAGTATTGTGCTCAGTTTTGGGCCCCTCATTACAGTAAAGATATAGCCAGGTTAGAGTCAGTGCAGTGTAGGGCCACAAGGCTGGTGGCCGGTTTGCGGGGTATGCCATATGAGGCAAGACTGAGGGAACTGGGTCTCTTCAGCCTGGAGAAGAGGAGACTCAGAGGGACGACATACAGGTATGTGAGGGGATGTCACATGGAGATGGGTAGAGACCTGTTCTCCCCTGCAGAGGAAGGCAGGACGCGCTCCAACAGAGCAAAGCTCAGGGAACTGAGGTTCCATTTGGATGCCAGGAAGCATTTCCTGACAGTTAGGACCCCGAGTGTGTGGAATGGGCTTCCACGAGAAGGTCGTTGAGGCCCCATCGGTGCGGGTGTTCAAAGATAGGCTGGACATGCACATGAGCAGAGCCGGCTAAAGCCAGGGGTCAGACTAGATGGCCCAGGAGGACCCTTCTGACTCGCTCTGTTTCTATGTTTCTATGTTAATAAACAAACTCCAGTTCAAGGAATGCCTAATAATGGAATGATCTCCTTCAGAAAATGATGAGGAATTGGATGACCGCTAATGTATAACTACAAGAGAGGAAATGCATCACCAGACAAAGAGGACAAAAAAAAGATGACACTGATTTGTGTAAAATGTGCAGGTGCCATTCAGACATTATTATTACAACTGAAATAGGAATTGCATTCCTACTGATGCTTCAGTAGGCTCTGAGCAGACTTGTATGTCTGCCTCTTCAGTCTCTTGTCCAGGTATTAAGTGTGCAGGTGTATCAGTTCTGATGGTTCTTTATATTCAAATTGGAATTTGGTAGCCCTTAAAACAAAGGTTACCTTCATGCAGAAAGAGGACAACTCTTCAAATAGAGGACTGTCCCCTGTAAAAGAGGACACCTGGCCACCCTAGGATGCTGTCTTATTCCAGGCCAGGCTGCTTGTCTATTCAATCTGTGCTGGGAGTAGTTCATCAGACTCCGAAGGATGTCCCACCACCTTCTCCCTGATTCTTTTAACCAGAGGTGAGAGGCCTTGTATCAGGGGCTTCTACCTTTTTCCTTTCCCATTGTAATAGTTCCCCACACAGCAATTTTCCTGCCAAGTGGAAGGCTCTCTCTGGTTAATGGGACATTGGTTTTGTTCGGCTTGCTTCAGGTTTGCATTGAAGCAGCTGTGACACTACCATTAAACCCACTGCATAGTAATGGGTATTTACAAACCTTTTGGAAACTGCTTCTTATTTTGCTGGCACTGTCCATGCAGCCACCCACTAACTTCATTCCAAATTTGTTGGCTGTTAATGGAAGCCATCCTAGTCTTAAATGAACAACATTAAAATGCACTTGGAGGTTATGATTTCTTTACTGTCAGGCAATGGAGCCATTGCTGGAATGGGCTGTTTAAAGTTCAGGTATGGAGACAGGAGTGATCAAAACTGAAGGTGAGCATATACAGCAGAGGGGTGATATAAATGAAAGAGGAAATAAGCGTGCTGATGAATAATCATCACCTCTCTCATCCTCTGCAGGGCAGGAGGGGAAGGTTGCCAACTGGCCTGGAAGCCTAAGGATACAATCCTATCCCGCCCCCCACTTCTGTGGCAGATGCACTTCATGTCCAAATTCAGAGGCTTTTGTATATCCCAAGGACATTGTGAGCTGAGGCAGCAGCAGTCTCTGCCCCTACTATTTATTTCTCTAAAACTTTTCTATACCATCCTTATTAACAAAAGTCCTGATTACTACTACTTACATCTTGCATTTTCTCTAGAAGGCCATTTTTGGTCATCTAGATTTAGGTTTCGGGAGGGGGGAAGGAGATGGCTGGGGTGCCAGATGGCATCAGTGTAGCCCCACGTCTCCAACATTCTCTCCTCCCCTCCACCAGCACCCCCCTTTTGTTCTGCCTCGGAGCCCCAGTTGCAGTTTTGGGCAAGGGGAACCAAAGTTGTGTTTGTTTGCTTGTTTGTTTCTATCCTACCCATAGCTGAAGCTTTCTGGGTAGTTTGCAACAGAGTATTAAAAACAATAAAATTAAATAGATAAAAACATTAACAAGAATTAAAAAATAATTTAAAACAGCACAACAACATTAAAACCCAATAAAAAGACCTGGCCAAGAATAAAAGAAAGGCACCTGGATAATTGTGCCAGCCCCCTGAATGACAAGGAAGGTCTTTGAAGGCCTCTGCAAACAGCGCTGTCTTAACCTGGTGCCATAAAGATGGCAAATTTGGCACCAGGCAGTCCACAGCAGGAGAGCTGTTCCAAAGATGGGAGACTCTCATTGAATGTAGTTCTTTCCACACCAGCTGTGGGGGACAGTGTGGAGACTTGGAGCCCAGCTCTGAGATTCTGAAGAATCCTTTGGCCTTCCAGATGGTGTCAGAAGGTCACAGTATCAGGCCTTAAGTTTCTTTACCTCGAAGGGAGAGACAATAGCATGGTGGACCCACTCCTCTCATACAGACCTGCCAAGACCCAAAGACCATCCTTGGCAGTCCTACTGTGAGAACCCCTCCCAAGAGAAGTCAGAAGGTGGCTACTAGGGCCTTTTCTGTGGTGGCACCCCAATTATGAAAGAGGTTTGCCTGGCATCTATCTACAGTATACTCTTTCTGGTGCTATGGAAGACCTTCTTATTTTCACAGGAATTTTAATTTCAGCTTGTTTAAAATTCTGTATTGTGTCTAAAACCTTCATTCAGCTGCTAGTTTTACTTTAGTTCTCACTTTATTTTATGCTGTAGTTTTAACTATTTAAATTTGTATACTGTATTTTATGTTTTAAGTTGTTGTGAGCTTCCCAGAGAGCTTTGGCAATTGAGCAGTATAAAAATGTAACCAAAAATGTATATATAAATTGGCACTCCTGTCTCAGGTGAATAGATAGTATTTGTTCTCAGCTCTATTCTGGACCCCTCACAAAGTGCCGTCTCAAAGCTCAGACCCTTTCTGGATTTTGCTTTTCTATACCAGGAGCAAAATCAAGAGCAAGTATTTGTTATCTTTGTTCTGTTTTGACTGCACACAACAGTCTAGTACTGCCTGGACACTTTGCTTAATACATTGATAAATGAATAGGCAAAGGGGATTTAGAGAAAGAAAAAGAGAGAGAAAAGTCAAGCAAGCTGAGCATTCAGGAAAAGGGACTATATGAAGCATTGAATTGATCACTAGCAAGTCCACCAGCATTGTACAAATTGGAGATCAGACACTCTCTTGTGCATTGCATTCCACTAGCTGACTGTTGATGATGATTGTGCCATCTTGCACACACAGAGGCCAGAGGCAGCCTTAAGCTGGTGCTTGTCCCTTGGTAAAGCAGTCCATTAGTGCTCTGCTCTTCACGTGAGGAGACCCTTCCATGCCAGCAAGAGCTGTTGAGCTTGTGCACTCTCTCATTTTGTTCTGGAGAGCCTCCCCTCCTTGGCAGCCATTTCAGGGGCACAGGGGGCTTCTCCATTCCCCTATGAGCAGGTGCTGTTTCCCTGGGCATCTCACCATGTACAGGACTCTTGCCTTCATTGCATGCATTCTCCACTTCTGGCCTTTGGGGATGCTCTTGAACAGTGATGTGTTCAAGTCGCTTATGCCAAGTCTTGAGTCAATTCTCAAGTCTTTACTTGCAAGTCCGAGTCTCAAGTCATTGCAACAAATGTTTGAGTCAAGTCTCAAGTCAAGTATTGAGAGCCAATAAAAGGGAGGTGGTGAGGACTGTGGTGGGGGAGAGTTATAAATCACCCCTGTGCCAAAAAGAAAAGCTGAAGCTTTGCCTTCCTGCTGTTGCATTGCCTCTGCTGTGGCCATGCCTGTTTTCTAGCCCATCACAGATGCCTTCCGCCAAGATCAGCCCAGAATATCCTGCTGCAAGTTGGATATGAGCAGCAGGCCCTGGAGAAACTCAGGTAAAACAGCAGAAATCTGGAGATGAGTCACTCACTCACTCCTGAAATGCTAATGCAACTTGTGTCAGACTTTGGAGTGAGTCACTTAACTCAAGTCCCCAACACTGCTTTAAAAATAGGTCCATGCACATGAGCATCCCTTCTAGTCAACCCCACAGTAACTATTCAGTTTATTCCATGTATGTATTGCTTCACACATCTAAAAGGAGCAACTTACACAGAAGAAACTGAAAAGCAAAAAGAAGACATGCTGCCAAATACAGTATATAATGATATACTTATTAAAATCATACCAATTTACAGAAGTATCCAAAATCACCTAAAGGTCAAAAACTATCCAACATAGGAGTGAACAACAAAATTCGCTACTAAAGTTGATCCTTTAAAGTTTGCACATACCCAGGAAAAAAGAAACATTTTCACCTTGAGCCTAAAAGATGACAAAATTGTCACAAGGCAAGTTTCTATACAGAAAACATTCATTTGGCAGGGGGCCAGCAAGGGGATGGTTGGCCGGTGGTGGAGGGGGGGAGTACCACCTGGAAACCAGACATTTGTAACTGTATTTGAGCTGCAGTGTTCTATAAGAAACATGCAGAGTTACTGTACAGAAACAGATCTTGGCCTATATCAAACTGAGTATTTTCTCCTCCAGCCAGTAGCAGCTCTCATTGCTCTCATACAGAACACAAGAATTTTCCTAGCCTTTTTACTTGTTCTGTTATTTGACTGGAGATTCTGTGCTTTGATCCTTGGGTGGGACAGGCACTAAAGCAAGGGTCTTCTCAGCGGTGGCCCTAACTTTATAGAATTCGTTCTGTAAGCCATATGGATGTGGCTCTTAAAAAACTTTTTTAAAGTTTTAAAGAGATTTTTTTAAAAATATATACTCATGCATTCTCCCTGTCTTTTCACTGAAAAAGACATAGATATTTGCTGCTGTTGACGTTTTATATAATCAAAACTGGAGTTATTTAGTTTACATGGATTTACTGGATTGATTTAGTTTATATTTCCTATGGCTTTATTAATGTGTTTATATTCCTTGTATGTGATAAGTCACCTTGGGAAGACTACAGTTTTGAAGCAGTCCAGTGAATAAAGAAAATCAAGCAATATATGTATGCAAGGCATGCCCTCTGTCACATTGGCTATTTACTACATCCATATACTGCCCTTCTGCCAAAAACAGGCCTCACAAGATGATTAAAACAATCTATTATCATAAAACTGAAACAAGCAGAAAGTAGCAACATATAAGCAGAAAATAGGGAAAGAACCAGGTGCTACCAGAAGATCGGATAAATAGAAAATAAGTTGTCCCTTAATCATTGTAGGTGGCCTGGCAAAATGAGGGCAGGCAGCCTGATGTTTGGGGGCTACTGTGGAAAAGTCGGAGTCCCTCTTAACAGTACAATCCTTCATGGGCTTGCTGAGACACAAGCAAGTTCCCTTTTAGTTCAAAGGGACTGACTCCTAAGCTGTGGCCGAGTGGACCACACAATATGTCCACATACAACGTACCAGTCCCTAGCCACATCCCCAAGGAGAGCCCCAAGGTGCTGGGAGTTGTCTTGAATCACACCAAAAAAACCAGTTGTAGGAGCCTCTATGCCCACCAGGATTATTCACCCCAAGTCACTCCAAAATACTTCACAGCTGCTGCCAGGATTGTAGCTAAGCTCAGTGGGAAGCTAAGCAAGGTCAGATGGAATTGGGGGCGGGTGAGGCCAGTGTCCCTGCAAAGAAAAATGTGCCTATGCTGGGTCTTGGCAAGCCCTGGCTTCACGACACCACTGCTCCCAAGTCAGTGGATATAGGATTGCAGCCCTAAGCATCCAAAGCGGGGACTCAGAGCATCTCCACAAATGGGCAGGTTCATGCGGAAGTAGGTGATCCTTGTGATATCCCATGAAAGGGCTTCAGAAGTGCAAACTGGACCTTTTCTTTGTGCCCTGAAACATTCTGTTAGCTAATGCAGACATGGACGGATGCAGGGGCAGGTACGTTTGGTGGCAGAATGCTTGCTGCAGGTGATCTACTGAAAAAAGGGAACAGAAATACTATAAACCAGGGGTGGTGAACTTTAGTCCCAAGGATCAAATACAGACTTCCAGAGCTATCCATCTGGTCCCCTTGGGTTCCCCAGAAAAACATGCTCCTTTCCCCCAAAAAAGTGACTTTGCAGCTTGTGTGCCATTTCCTTGCATTAGTCTAAAACATAACAATGCCATCGTTAAGGATTAGGTACTACCACTAAGAGCTTTAAGCAAAAATATGCTGACTTTTTTGCTATTTTGCTCACCCCTTTTGCCTTTGGGTTCACCCGCCTCCAGGATCTGACCCTCCAGAGCTTCTCTTGAAATGGAACTTGAAAAGAGGTATCACCTCTCTGGTACAAACAGTCCCATCTTCACTTATAAATATGGTGACCTTGACCTCTTTTGCCAGCTTTCCACTGATATTCTTGGTGTGCATGTGTGCTGAATTTATCACCTTGCTTCTACGGATAAATCCTGCATGCAAATCCTGCATCAAAGTTATGAAATCGGCGATGAAATGCAATAAAAATAGGATATTCAAAAGTCAAGTAGGGGGAAGCTGAGAGCGCTCTGCATCTCAGGACAGCCCTGACTGCAGATTGCTACCTGCAGATGCATTCTCATGTAATAAGAGCAGCCAGTTCCAGTGTGGGATCAAATCCTAATAATAAATGCATTGATATGCAGCCAAATGGGAGAGCGATATTATGTTTGTGGAAACCCAAGGTATGCAGAAGTACAATAAAACCTTAGGCAGAAAAGGAGTGAAAGAAAAGCAAGAACCAAAAACAGAAACTTGAGCATGCTCAATAGGAAAGGTTTGGCAAAGAAGAGGGGGAATGGAATGGAGTGACCTGGAAAAGGGTATGGCTGGCTCCAATGCATCACTCTGGGCTGCCCCAGATCGCCATGTCTGCTTCCTCTGGCCCCACCCCTTCACTGCTCAGTTTTCGTGCCACTTCACTCCCCTGCTAAAACAGTAAAACACCTCTATTGTGGCTTTGCTACTGGCAGGAAGAGTTTTAAGCTGAGGTTTGCTGATATTTTGCTATGTTCTTGTCCTTGGCGCTTTTTCATTTGGTCCCACCACAAGCTTCAGCTCTGCCTACCATTATAATGTGCTCCACTGAAATTATATTCGGTGCTAAGGTTGCAATCAGCTTCACAAGGGTGCCTCGGGCCCTCCCCTGTGGCAGCCCTCTCAGGCAACAGATGCTGTGGCAGAGACCAGCAGCAACATGTTGGAGCATGGCACTGGGTATGCCATGCCCCACACCCCCTCCGCTGGTCTCCTGCCCTCAGGTGCAACACTGTCCTGGTCACCAGTGCTGAAGTCAGGTTTAACAACAAGGCTGGATGACTCTGTAGATGTCACAGAGAGGGGAAACCATCTTGTCCACTGGCTCAGGCAGGAGAAGGCCTGGGACCACTGTTCCCACCTGTGCGGCCATGCCAGAAAAGTATGGATGCATTGCTTCATTGTCCTCATCCATAATGAGAACATCACCTGTGGACCTCTGGCACTGCCGGCAGGGCAGCCACTTGGACAGCCTGTCAGCTTGACCCATGAGCAATGACACGGCGTCTCCTCAGCTTTTCCTCATTATGTGAGCAGCCTGCCACTTGTTTCCTCCTCTTGCCCTTTCTGGAGGAGGGCTGGATTTGTGCAGGTGGGGAACCTGCTCACCCACCATGCTTTGCTGTGGCTTTGAGAAGTAATTGCAGTCTGTAGTAATAAAATAAAGCCTCTTTCAGCCATACCGCTTCCTTCCTACTGTGGAGGAATCCCATGTACCTGATTCCACAGGGAAGTCCCAGGCCTTGAGTCATTACAGCAGCAGCAGGTGGATTATTGCTACTGCAAGCAAATGGTGCTCCCAGGGGCATAAACACCAGGTTGAATCACCTCAGTGACTCTCTGGGCAAACAGCTCTCTCCCCCCACCGCCCCCGCCATCCTCTCTAAATCTTGTGTGAGCACTCACACACATACACACAATGCTTTCTCAAGCTTGCCGTCATGTCCCTAAGCTCACAGGGAGATTTTGGAAACTATGACAGGAAAGGGGAGAAAGAAAGCAAGGGGGTGGTGAGCTTGCTGCTGTCCTTTTCTCACAGTCTCTCAGTACATCCACACCTCACCAAGTGATGCTACAGCCAGATGCTGTGACAGGCAATTAAATAGTTTGCTTTGCTCAGGAATAAAGCATTATTCTCTGAGTGGGGACATGCTGTCTTTGAGATTAGTGGAGGCGAGTTCAGTTATTGAGTGGATACTATATGTATTTAATAATTAAGATAGGGTACCCCCTGTTGTACTTGCAATCAGGGTGGTTGAACACCATAACATCCTGTTAATTGCAACAAACACATATTCTTCTCCTGTTTTACCTCTGCTTCCATTTCCTGCTTCCTTTTTAATGTATTTCATTTATTTAAAATTATTTTTAGGCCACCTTTAAGGGCAGAACCCTCTCAAGGCAATGGTGTTGTCTCTCTTGTGTCAAGATCTCTTGTAGGCCCTCTGGGGCAGGGACCTGTTCTCAGATTCATCATACAGGGCTGCCAAATGTTTCTGCACAAGTAACCCTCACTTTGGGGGATTAAACCCCCTCTCTCTCAGGTGACAGGTGGTATAAATGGTGAAATGAACTGTAATTCTATATACTGCTCTCTGAAAGACCAACCAGAATCAGGCAGAAGCAGCAGTCTTGTGGGCAGCTGATTATTGGCCTCTGGGTACATAGTAAACAGTCTCTTCATGCCCTGTATGTGTACCTTTTCCATATTGTTCTGTTGCACACTTGGTTAATTCTAATGGTATTTCACCAACCTTGGGATGCTGTGCGATGGGCCAACTCCATATTGATAATGCCTCTGAAAATAGCATGCTGACCCTAAAAGCCCCAGCCTGCTTGTATTGCAGATGAGCAGAAGGAACAACACCTGGATGAGTACAAACCTCATAAGTTGCCCACTCATTAGTGAACACATCCAGTATTTTGGGAGCACATAATTCAAACACTGTCCAGCTTAATTGGAGATGAAAGAGCACCTTGCTCTCTTGCTTAATATAAAATGAATTCTGTAGCATCGACATGCCCCATCTTAATGTTTGCTTGGAGTTCTGCCTAGGCAGGGAGCACTGGTGGGTTCTGGTGCCTCTGCAAACATAGCCTTAATTGGATCATCAGCTGGGTCTAATTTGCCAAGAGCTTGCTTTTCCCTGTGTGGTTCATTAAGGACTGTGCCTGCATCAGCCAGCTGGACAGCAGAGCACTAGGCTCATCTGTAATGAACTTGGTTGCTAATTATTAGGAATCTACCCCTCTGTTTTCTTTTCTCTATGCCAGCTCAGCCTTTGCTAATCTTTCTGATCAGGAGTGGGGATTACTACTCTTTTCACAGATGAGGATAGGGGTAAGGGAGAAGAGGGCAGATATAGGACTAAGAAGAAAAAATAGGGCTGGGGGATCTGAAGGCAGCAGAGTAAGGCTGGTTGTTCTGTCTCTGCATGAGTCAATGCCCTGTACTCGTATCCTTCTAGGCAAGAGGCATCCCACAAGTGGGAGTCATGTAGTGGCAAAGCAGGGTCAGTCCCTCCAGCAATGAGCTATTGCTCCACTTTTATACACTGAAATGTTCTGAGCCTAGGTGTTTGTTTGCATTACCAAAACTGAGCTGAGCTCACAACCCTTCCATACATGCTGGCAGTTACGAATGCGCTTTCTTCATTACAACAGCTTTAAAGGTAAAGGTAAAGGTTTCCCCTTGATGTTACGTCCAGTCATGCCTGGCTCTAGGGGGCGGTGCTCATCTCCGTTTCCTAGCTGAGGGAGCCAGCGTTTGTCCGCAGACAGTCTCCATGGTCATGTGGCCGGCATGACTAAACACCGAAGTGCACGGAACGCTGTTACCTGCCCACCGAAGTGGTACCTTTTCATCTACTTGCATTTGCATGCTTTCGAACTGCAAGGTTGGCAGGAGCTGGGACGGAGCACGGGAGCTCACCCCATGTGCAGATTTGAACCGGCGACCTTTCGATCAACCAGCCCAGCAGCACAGCGGTTTAAACCACTGCGCCACCTGCAGTCCACAACAGCTTTAGTTAGGTGCAAAACTCTGGTTGTGGGTATTATAAAATTGGGAGTTGGAAATCCTTGCCAATCTATTACAGATCACATGGAAGCCCACCAGTAGATCCTGAGCTATCTATTGTGCCCATCTCTGCCCCACAGTGCCAACTCCCAACAGTGGGTCAATGAGGTACAGTCCTGTTTTGCACAGCATGTAAATTTCCCAGTGGAGCCTCTTGTGCGGGGGGAGGGGGCAGCCATTCTGAATAATTGAGCCATGCACAATAAGCCATGCACTTGCTTATTATTACTCCTGCACCCAGTGAGTGGTTGTGATGATTGACGTGACCCAGAACCCAGGGGCTGCTTTACGATTGCAGATGGCTTAACCACCCCAAGAACCTACCCTGACCTGTTCACAAGTAATGACAAGCAGTGGCATACCCTGAATATTCAAAATGGTGACTGCTGCTGCTGCTGCACTGAGAAGTGAAAACTCACCCTGGTGCCTTCAGATGATGTGTGAACTGTGACAGACCACGTGAGAGTTTTATCGACAGTTGAGCAGGTGAGACACAGGCTCAGTGGACACATCAGTGAGAAAAAGGGAAATGGAGGTGTGGAGAACAGAGGCAATTGTTCTGCTCGGACCTAACAGCTTATAGTAAGTAGTCAGGGGAAGGGTTAGGCTTGGGGGAATGCATGGCATGAACTAAACTTGCCTCACTGCTCTATATAGGGATGTTTCAGGAGGAAGGAACAGAAAAGGGCCTATTTTCTACAACTCTTTTCCCAAGGAGGTTAGGTTGGTGGCCTTCTGGTTATGCTTTGAGAGGCAAGCAAAAACATTCTGTTCCAGTAGGACTTTGGGAATCACCTGAACCTGTGAGACTGTGTTGGACTAGCTCTATTTTCTGTACTGTTTTTAGTGTTTGTACTGTTTTAATTTTGTTTTAAAGTTGCTAGATTGATTGATTGATTGATTGATTGCATTTATATATACCCCAACAGCCCAGAGGGCTCTCTGGGTGGTTTACAAACATTAAAACCCCAAATACTGCATCCAGTCCTAAACAAATAAGTTGGCTGGTTGGGGTACTGGTTGGGGTATTTTGTATCTATTGTTCCATAGGATTAATAATCATATGATGTAATAATGCAATAATTAAAGATCATATGATGCAATAGTAATCACCAATTTGGATAGCTTTAAAAGGCAATCACACAAGTTCATTTTATAATTTTAATGCTCTGATCTAGCTGATTTAAGCATATTTTTAACTTCTGCATATTTCTATTAATGTTTCAATTGATTACATTGTAAAGTTTTAATTGCATATGTTGAATTGACTGTGGTAAGCTGCCTCGAGTCCCAGTACTGGGAAAAGGTGGATTACATAATAATAATTTCCTCTTCTTTAACCACCACTTGCTGTTGAGGTTGGTTTGAAGGATGTGAGACCACAGCAGAGAATCACACAAGGAAACATCACGTAGCCCCTTCCAACCACTCTGGGCTCACAGGATCCTTCCATTACTTTCTCCTGCAGGTACACACTGATTGGGAATGACTGCAAAAGGAGGGCCACACTTATGCCTGCAGTCCTAAGAATGTAATGTAAGACCCTAAGAGAAGCCATGCTGGATCAGATGCAAGGTCCATCTAGTCCAGCGCTCTGTGGCAAACACATGGAGGCAAGCCAGTTGCTCACAGGATCGTTCTTGCAGGATGGGTGCAAGACCTTCACCCACCCAAGCTCCTCAGCAACTGGTGCATGCAGGCATCCCACCCCTGGTGAAGGACATAGCTGAAAGCCAGCAAAGCTAGTAGCCACTTAGAGCCTCCTCCTCCTTGAATCTGTCCAAATCCCCTTTTAAAGCCATCCAGATTGGTGGCAATTAATTCCATAGTTCAACTCAAGATTGTGTGAAGAAGTATTTCTTCTTAGGGTTAGGCTTAGACCCTAAGCCTGAGGTATGTTCAGGGGCATCAACTTTGAAGAAGGGACATGCATCACAGCACTCCCAGGAGCCACCCCACAAAGAGCAGGAAGCCATTACAGGAACCTATCGATCCATATCAGCAAACCTGTTCTAGGAGCTTTCATTTGCACCAGCAGCAGATCTTTTGCCAAGAGGGCAGGTCTTCTTTGCCCAGTCATTTCAGAACCCTTTGCATCTCAACAGGGAACAGAGACATTTTTGCCAGGAAGGTGCTCTCTCCACCCACCACCCCCCAGCCCCTGTGAGGATTGGAGCCAAGCTCTGAAGGGACAGGGAATTGGGATGTGTGTCATCACCCCTGCTAATCAAAAGATATTGGTGCTGCATCCATGTGCACCCAGGCCCCACTAAATCTCTGGGTATAGGCTGCACTAAATCAGTTGTGCTTTCTTCTGATTAGCACAGGGGGTAGATCTCTGATCTGTGTAGTTAGAAAGAAGTGCCTTAAGAAAGAAATGCATAGAATACCGGGGCAGCAAACAACGAGTGAGAGAAGCTTACAGCAGCATCAAAAGCTGGCTCTTGCCTTGAAAGTTTGATCAGTAACAAATAGATTAGGCGAGCATATACCACAAGCACACTGCAGTGCTGGGATAATGGTGTCCTAACTCAAGGTCACCTTTTTATCCACAGCCTCTCCGCCCTTGCCTCCGAAGGACCGCTCACCATGCACCGCTGACCCATGCTGCGTTTTCAGCCTGCACAGACTTGCGGCTCCATTGATCATTGCAGAGGCTGCATCAGCAGTGGGAATAGCAGACTGCTAATGTACAGGCTGTTAATGATCTCTAAGGAGATCAAGGTTTTTGGAAAGTTTTGAACAAATCTCAAACCTATTCTTTACCTCTACCCCGCTCCAGTCAATGTATGGCCTGGTAGTTCTTTCCAGTGTTAGTCCAATGAAGTGTAGACTTTTGAAATGAATGGGACTAAAGTTAGACCACAACCTTTGCACAGTACCTCCAAACACAGGCAGTCAAGCAAGAGAAGTTTAGGAACATGCTGCAATTTAACATGGATGGTAATAATGGAGCCAGGAGCTGAAGACATGCATTTATTCAGGTAAAGAGAACAGCTAAACATGGAATGAATTGGCACATGGATCAAGCTATAAGAAAAGCCACACATGAAAGATAATCAGGAGGCGATTCTCTCTTGAAGGGGAACATACAGAATGACACAACTTAATGGCATGTCTTGAGTGACATAGACTTGCTAATCTGTCTATAACAGAGAAGGGATGGATATGCTTCATTGCCTTTGGAATAGGAAAAGCTCATGCAATGCCCAGTCCATTGCTCTGCCTTGAACCTAACTGCATGACCTTGGACTAGTCATTGTATTTCCAAGATAACCTACCTCACAGGGCTGGATGTTGGATGTATGCAAAGAGGCATGGGGAGAAAGGGAACTATGTATACTGCTATAAGCACCTTGGAGGAAAGCTGGGGTATAAAACAAACGAACAAATGCAGTTGCTTAAATGCATGTGGAGTTAATTCAGCATTTCTAGGAGAGATCCTGGGTGCTGAGAAAGACCTGCACTGCAATAGTCAGCTGAGAATTGGCTTGAGAAAAAGGAAAATAAGCAGATGGGGAACTCCCTGTTGTTTCTTGTCATTCCTTTAGATAGGGGTCCAAAGGGGAAGAAGGGATTGTCAATCACAGGTTTGTTAAAACAATTAGTAGGTAGTGGCTCTTTAAAAAGTATACATTTGGAGAGGTGGTTTATATGGTGAGCTAAATTCATGTACAGATGAGTATCTGCTTCCTCTTTCTCTCCCACCCCCTGCCTCTCAGTATAAGGTAAAGGTCAAGGTTTCCTTGAGCCCTTTGTAGGAGAAAGGCAGGATATAAATCGAAATAAATAAAAAAAAATTAAGTCCAGTCATGCCTGATTCTAGGGGGCGGTGTTCATCTCCTTTTCCTAGCCGAGGGAGCCAGTGTTTGTCTGCAGACAGTCTCCGTGGTCATGTGGCTGGCATGACTAAACACCAAAGTGCACGGAACGCTGTTACCTGCCCACCAAAGTGGTACCTTTTTATCTACTTGCATTTGCTTGCTTTCGAACTGCAAGGTTGGCAGGAGCTGGGACGGAGCAACGGGAACTCACCCCATTGTGCAGATTCGAACCAGTAACCTTTCAATCTACCATCCCAGCAGCACAGCAAGTTAAACCACTGCGCCACCTGCAGTCCCACCTCTCAGTATAGATATAGATAAATAATAATTGGAGACTATTATCTACTTTTGGCTAATAATGGCTTTTGACTAAGGCAGGAAAGGACTTGCTATCTGAGACCTATTTAAGCAGAGATGTCCCAAATTAGACTTTGGAATCCTGTGCTTAAAGTATGCCTGCTGCATTCATATTCCACTTGGGGGATCCCTGGGCAACTGGTGTGAACAGAATGCTGGACTAGATGGACCTGGTCCAACATGGATTTTCTTATGGTCTTACAGCCCCTGCATGTGCATACCAAGCATGTGGGTAACTTATTACAAAGGTACAAAGAAATTTGAGCCTTACTGGAGTAGGTCCATGCACCCTTCCCATCTGTATAGGTGTGGGACTTCACTTGTTGCTTCAGCAGCACTAAACATGACACTAGACATGTCATGAGTCCTTGGCCACTTGAAAGGTAAGCGAGAGAAAAGGCCATTGTGGTTGCCTAGCAACTCTAGGCCACACCCCCACACAGCTCCTCTTGTGTTTCTGCTTCCATAGCAACTGCAAAGGTCCACATAAGTTCTCCAGGAGTCAGCTGGAGATAAGGCCTCCAGCAGAGAAGGAACCCAAGTGAGGCTGCAGCACAACAGAAGGCAAGATAATTGTTCCTCTTCCAGCTTCAGTATAGCTGCCTCTGAGGATAGCTCAGTGAATGGATTACATTTCTGAACCCTGCAAAAGCTGAAGCTCTCTGGGGAGTTCCCCACAAGGATCCTGCTGGACCTGGTGCCCAGGAGGTGGGCATGTATGGGGCTGGCTCTTGAGATTAAAAGAGCTTGTGGCTTGTCTTCTAGTTAGACAAGGAAAGGAAGGTGGTAAGGCTATAAGACTCTGTTTTCCACATCAGTTGGCTCTGCACATCCACAAACCAGTTGAGTTCTCATGTCGCAAGAGCCCATGGCAAAGTTTGACCATTGTTGGTCTTTCCTGTCATCAGAACCCAGCCTCAGTGATGTTACCAATTGCAGCACCCCAAAACACCTCAAGAGTAATTGGCCAGAGAAAGGCCCCAAAAGTAGTTGGCCAGAGGAAGGCCACATAGTAAAAACACCACAGTTATACTGTCCCCGAAGGGAGGGGGGATAAGAACAAAATGAACTTTGTGCAACACACAGCTAACACACTAGCCTGACCTCGAATACAGTAGTCAAAGGGAAACTGGCTCTAGCTGCCATGAAAGTTGCAAATGTGCAGGGAGTAAGAACATGGCAAGCCTGTGTGAATCTCGAGCAGATAAGAAATAGACATGGGAAATGTCTGGTCCTTGACAGAAGAAAGGACTCTTTCTCCAGCATGGGAGGGGGTGCATACATTGAGGTATCGATGCATTAGATGTGTATTAGGTGACCTAATTGGTTACCTAGGGTATAAAACACATGTACTGGGGAACAACTTTTGAGACTCTGCTTTGGGCTGAATGTCCCCTTTTGTCTCCTTTTATTCTATAGTGCACTAGAATAAAGCTGATTTTGGCTCTAAGTTTCGTCTCAGGCTCTGTTTGGCTTGGGTCTGGGGTCCACCCGGGGTTTGCCCCAGCTGTTGACTGGCTCGGTCTGGTAACAGTTTTGGCACCCAACGTGGGGCCAAAGACAAATTTTGCCTAAAAAGCCTTCTCCCTCAAAGAACCTCTTTTTGGACGGGTGGACGACCGGCATTAGTGAGCTCTCCCTCAGCATTTGGGCTGAGGCAAATTTGGCCGGAAACCTCCACCAGCCGTGAGCAGCGCTTAAGGAAAGGGTGGCTGAGAGGAAAACGAGATGGAGAGAGCTAACCCCGCCAAGACAAGGAGCTCCCAGGTAAGAAAAAGCCTCTGGTAAAAAAAGCTAACTGCTCGGGGGAAGACCAGGTTCAAAAGAAGGGGAAAGAGAAAAAAAAAAAAAGAGTTAACTGCTTGGGGAAAGACCCGGTTCTAGAAGAAGGGAAAAAGAAAAAAAGGAAAAAAAAATCTGCTTGGGGGAAGATCCGGTTCAAAAAGAGGGAAAAGAAAAGGGCCTCCGGTTAGAGTCCGGTGCTGGTAAGAGGCCGGCAAGCTGCCCTCCCCTGTCTGATGGCCGGTGACTCCTGAGTAGAGTTGAACTCTATGGGAATAGACGAGTTCGAGTAGAATCAGGGGGAGCTCCTTGGGCGGAAGGGGGGAGTTTTGGAAACTCTTTTTGGTATATTACCCTGGTTTGAGTCCGGGGTGAGTGGATCCTGCATAAGTGCGTGAGCACTTTTGACCGGGGACGCCTGGCAGAATTGACAGAAGGAAAAATCAGAGAGGTCAACTGAAATCCTTCTAAAGGTCTTCTGGGGAATGCTCAGCGTGCATCATGGGACAGGGTAAGTCAACCCAAACAAGTACACCCTTGAGTTGCATTCTAGATAACTGGGATTGGTTTAAAGGTGATTATATTTCAAAGAGGAAATTACAGGAATATTGCAGTTCTGTTTGGCCTCAACATAAATTGGATGGGGAAGTAAGGTGGCCACCGGGGGGGGGGGGGTCGGTTGATTTCCAAATCATTTTGCAGCTGCAGCTTTTCTTCCAACGAGCCGGCACGTGGACCGAGCATGCTCATGCGCAAGCATTTGTAACCCTTAGAGACAGCCCAGATTTGCTGGAAAAATATGGGCTGACAGCTACTGGAATCCCTGTCCCTAACCCACTAACTGCCCCTCCCGCACCAGGTGGATATTCTCAGCCAAATCCTTCTGACCCTGTATTGGACACGGGCATTAAGGCAAATGGGAGGGATGGCATGGGACTTGTCCCCTCCACCCTTTCGAGAGCCAGCGAGGGGGGACCCTGCCAGAATAAAAATGCAGCAGAGCAGGATAAGGGACTGCAGTCGCCAAATCATGACAGCTGCGAACAGCCTCTGGGTTGTCTTTTGGGAAATGGGAAAAAGTTCAAAAGAGATTCCATCTCAAAGAAAAAGAAACTAAATGTCTACTGGAATTCTATTTGGCCCCAGCATCAATTGGACAGTGGGGCAAAGTGGCCACCTGAAGGGTCTATCGATTTTCAGACTCTTCAGAACAGTTGCAACTTTACTATCAGCATACCAGTTAACAGCTCCAGCTCCTGCACAAGCGTTTGTTACATTGACAGTCTGAACTTGCTGGAAAAGTGCAGACTGGTCCCCACTAGGGAGGACAGAAAAGAGAAGGAGAGTAGAACTCACTCTCTCCCCTCCAAAAGCCGGCAGCGCAGCGTGGGTATGGGCTTTGGGGATGGGGGGAGCTCTGGGGATTCTTCCACCATGCCTGGGTGCAGTGGTACCTTTCATGGCCAGGAAGGCATGAATGGGTGGTTGAATCCTAGCCAAATGGCTGCAGTTTGGAATCACCAGTCCTTCAAACTGGCTACCTTTAGGATCCAGAAAAAAAAAGGAGGGGTTTCTCAAGCTAGCAAGTTGCTCCCTCACTTCAAGACAGCTTGCCATGAGGACTCTGTCCATCTGTGCTTTGATTAGCTACTCTTGAGAAAGCCATAGACCAGCCAGCCTCATTGCTTGAGATCTGAGGTGGTCAAAGTGCTTGGGATTTGGTGTTTAAACTCTCAATGCTGCTATCCACTTTCCTCTTCCTCTTTGTATGTGTGCTTGTCTGTGCATGTGCTCTTTTAAAATCCCTCCACTTCTTTCTATTTGTTTTGTTCAATCAAGTTTTGTTCCCCAAGCACTTGGGTGCCTGTGCACTAAGCATTGTGTACAACTCCCTCTCCCTGAGAATGTTTGGGGGGGGGGTGAGTTGTAGTTTTTGGAAACAGCTAAGAAGATGCCTAGTTAAAAAGCAAATGGATCTGCAAATGGATCTGATGGCAGTGGTGATGAAGGCAGCTCTGCAGCACGAATGGGGAAAGGCAGGGAGCGACGGAAGGTCCCAGCGCTGCTGGCCAAGATTGGAGTTTCATAGGTGAGGAAGGAATAAGTGCGTGATGTGCAAACAGGAGTGACACTGGAAAAGGGAATACCCCCAGAACAAGGCCTGGGCTGTCATGGCCACTTTGGAGACTGGGGGAAGAATAAGGAACTCACAGAGAGTTCCACATCACTTCCACAACCCCAGGAGAGAATGAGGGTGGGAGATGAGGACATGGATTTCTTGGGGGACACTAGGGCAGTCTGCTCAGTTGTGACTGTCCCAATTGGTGTGGGGGACACAACAGGGATCCTTCATGACGGGGGCACAGGCCAAATGCCCAGTTGTGGGGCCCATGGAGTGCTTCCTACGGAACTAATTCTTTTTGCCTTCAAATGAGAATGCCAGGATGGGACGAAGAGCCAGCTGTGCTCAACCACCCTCTCCCAGGGAAGGAGGGAGTTCACCCATCTTTCTCTCAAGCACTGGCTACGGACTTGTCTGAATGGACTACAGACTCTAATGCTGTTTTTACTGCAGTATGTGAACAATCTTTTAATTGCCACTGAGGCCACAGACCAGTGCAAATCTGCTGGATTTCATTGGGTCACCGAGGAGAAGACGCAAACCTCACAAGAACAGGTGCAGTATTTGGGGTTTCTGACTTTCAAGGGGTGGGGGGAATACCAGCTGCCTCAGGAGAGGAAGGAAGCAGTTTGTCAAACTCCCCCAAAGCTGTAAATGCAGGCTTGGAAAACTGGCAGTCAGTGCTTTCTTGGGGCACACATGGCTGTTCCTCAGCACCAGGGCATCTCCTGGCATGGAGGTACGAAGGGGCTGGGGCTGGGGCTGGTCCTCTCCAGGCCCAGTCCTGGCAGGCACCTCTCTCCACCCTTCTGTGATGCTGGCTAGCTGGCTGGCATCGCTCCTTCTCCGAGGCTAGGGCAGCCATGCTAGCTGCCTGACTGTGCCTGGCTAACTGAATGCCTGCAGTGTGTGAAGCTGCGGCCACTGGCTGGTTGCTGCCTGCGGCTTGCAATGGCACCGGGGGGGGGGGGGGCCTGCCGGTTTACATCAGCTGACTTGCCTGAGACTGGACTGCCTGGAGATCATTGATGCAGTGGATGGACCATGCCCAGATGCACCTTGCTACACAGCAGTGAGATCTGAGGGAGTGCCTACATGGGGACACTACACCAGGCTGAGAAAAGTTTGAAAACCACAAGGAAACCAAAGGACCGTGGAACCTATGGAGGACCTGAAGTTCCTGCTCAAACACCAACCCTGCAAGGGAGGACCAGTGGCGTAACAGGCCAGGACAAGAAGAAGCTGACATCAGGGTCAGCCAAGGGCCCACAACTGGAGCGGGCAAGGGAGAAGAGCCCTGAAGAAAAGCAGCCTATCGGGGACCAGGATTGGGTCCCGGCTTGAAGATTGAAAACAAAGAGACTTGCATTTGCCTAATGCTAAGTAGCCTAGATAATAATGCTGAAGGGAAGAGGGGGAGTTTCTTGGAACCACTACTCTGGCAGTCTTTGTGTACTTCTGTACATTTTGTTACTCCCTTCTACACCATATGTCCTTGTGGAAAGAAAACAGTGGACTTCCTCATTCCTAAGTTTTCAGTTTTAGAGTACTGGCTCAGTGTGCAATAGAATGTTTCTGTTTCAGTAGTGCTGGTGAAAACCCACATGGATTTCTTACATGTGGAAATGTCACATGTCTAGATCCTAACCAAAGACCAGGTAACACTGACATGCAAATTGCAGAAGGGCAGGCTCTGCTATCCCAGATCAACCAAAGGAGAATATAAAGAAAATTCATATTTGACTTTAAAAGGATTCCATAGGTCCCTGAGAAGGCCACTACAGGCAAGGACCACTGAGGCACAGTGGTCTAGTTTGGTGGTGGTGGTGGACTGGCAACATCTCTACAGCACCCAAGAGAGCAACAGCCAATTGGCACAAGCTGGAATAGGCCCCAGTGTGTGAGGGAGAGTTTGGTGTGGTGGCTAGCATGTAGCTTAGTCTTTGCTAAGCTGGAAAGGTCCTGCCTGCAGCTGGATGGGCAACTACATGTGGATGCTGCCTGCTATGCATTATTCACACAAATGGGGCTGGTAAGTACCAATTGGTACAGCCTGGAATGCACACTATCAGTGCAAGAGAACTTGGCGCTGCCAAAAGAACTTGGTGCTTCCCCAGAGAGGCTCGCCTGGCGCCGTCTTTATTTGCTTTTCGGCGCCAGGCAAATACCTTTTTATTCAAGCAATATTTTAAGTGTTAAATTATTTTAGGTTTAAGTTTTGATTAGTTATTTTTATATTGTATTTGTATGTTTTAATTTGTACCTTGAGATGGGCCAGTTTTTAATATTGTGTATGTTTTTAATGTGTATGTTTTTTGGATGTTGTAAGCAGCCCCGAGGCTTGTGGCAAGGGGCGGCATATAAATGTGTTAATTAATTAATTAATTAATTAATTAATAGATGGAAGTGAGCAAATATGCCTAGCTCAATGGCCCACATTGGAAATAATTGGCAAATACAAAACTCCACAGGAGAAACCCTCTACAGGGGATCTCTGGACTCAGCTTCTCAACACAAGTATGCCTTCCAAACATGGAAACCACCTTGGGACCCATTGGGTTAGTAGCCAGAAGGCTTTCATGGCTTTCCCTACAGAAGGATAGGGCACTGGATACCTTGTCCCCAACCTCTGAATTACTGCAGAAGTCCCCAAGGGCGCTTGCCCAAACTGCAGAGAGGTAGTTCAGACATTGGTGGAAGACATTGCCAAAGCGGGGTAGGCTACTCATTTCTCTGTGCCATTCTTCCATCAGTTGGGGGTTTCTCAAATCACCATGACATTAGAGTGCAAGCCTCTGCATGCTCTATGGAGAGATTCAACAGTTTGTTCTAAGATTTTCATACTTCACCACAGTTTTTTTGACATCCAGACCTGGCATCTGCATTTTACCACTGGTGGTGAGGAAACACCATAGAGTTTGATAGAAAGGGCAGCCATGGAAGGGGCTGCTCTAGGCATCTGATCAATATTACCCACCACTCCCTAGCATCATATAGTAATTATTCCTTTTGTTTTTGTTGGCTAAACAATGAGCTCATCATCTTGTTTACTTTCTGGAACAGGGAGAAAGCAGGTGACTACATGGAGGAAGAAGGGGGGAATTATAGCAGAAGTGTTTAATTTATTTTAATTTAAGAATGGTTTGGTAGTAGGAGCGGCTAGGAAGCATTACAGAGATAAAAGTACACTTGGGAAGGGAAAGAGGGAGAACCTGCCTCAACAACTGTAGCAGGCCAATCAGGAAATGGCACCTCAAGTCCATCAGGAAAAATGCAGGATAGAAGAGGATCCTGGCTACAGGGGCTGCTGGGATGTCTGACAAGAGTAGGGAGATGGAGCAGGGAGTATAGAAACTATTGCCATGGAAACCATACATCTGACTGGTGGGGTGAGTGAAAAATCTGTGGACTGTGGAAACAATACAGTATTGCTTGCCATGATATAAGAACTTGTTCATTCTCCTTTCATCATGACATTTACAGATGAGCCAGGTGCCCTACTGGGCCTAGGTAGATTCATCTCCTTTGACCCCAGCTGGTCATGGACAAGCTTCCCTCTGCCCTGTATTGCAGCATTAGAGCAAAGTTGGTTGCATTTGAATCTTGTTGACATGTCTCTTAAGAAGGACACACCTTGCAGGTAGATTGATGGATGATACACGACTGACTACAGTATGCTGGTGAAAACCCCAAGGTGTCACTTACAGGAACTGTATATGGGAAACAGCAGTGCACATCAGATGCCTTCAAACCCAGCAGCTATTTATTATAACTTAGAGAGTCACAGAACTAGCTTTGTTCTGGCCTCTCCAAAAACAACATAGACTGAGCTGCTTCAAGGGACCTTTCCCAAAGTGAAAGCAAGCATCTAGGGGCTTCATAGCTTTGGGAAACGGGGAGCAAAAATAGCCTGGGGCCTGAATGCCTTACCTACCCATGACTTATCCACACAGTGATAAGACTCAGGTTTCAGGTTTCCCTCTGCATATCTTTGGTGAAGAGCCAACAGGGAACTAGCTGCCAAAGCTACAGGTTGGGACATCTCCCTTAGGCAGCAAAAGTTTCTAAGACACTGGAGTGTACAACAAACTCAAACTGGAACACACCAGATATAGGGGAGACACCAGGAAAAACTTCCTGTCAGAGCAATACAACAGTGGAATGAGTTGCCTAGAGAGGTCATTGACTCTCCCACACTAGAGGTATTCAAGGGGAAATTGGACAGTCATCTGAGTGGGATGGTGTGAGTTGGAGTCCTGCACCAGCAGGGGGTTGGGCCCAATGGCCTTTGTGGGCCCTTCCAGCCCTACTATTCTATGAATTACTAACCCAGGCTGGCCAGTGGAACTCCCTAACAGAAGGAAATATAAAGGGTGAGACTTTACTCAGGTAGTGATAGTCTTTCCTGGTTCTGGCCTCTTTTCTCATTCTGACCTCCCAGCATTGATTGCTCCTTTGACTCTGTGGTCCTGACACCTGCCGTGATCTCCTGGCTCTGCCCCTTGGCATCTGGTTGCCACTTAATGGCTCCCTATCCAAGCTCAGCTCTAACACATTCATCTCAAGAGCCTTGCACACCCAGACTCAGGAGGGGAGACACCTAACTAAATAGAATCAGTATGCTGCTCATTATGGAACCTCAAATAATCAGATTATATCCCTCATTCAATGGAAGCACTTCTGTCCTGTAAGTTCTTGTGCACACAAAATAAATAATTTCACATTATGCTCAGGTCTTCATCTAGGTGAGTCTTAACCTTTCTGTTCTCTGTTGCATTTGGCTCCAGCCTTCTCGTTTACCTCTCTACCTTCCTGCTGGTTTGCATGACCTTCTGCATGCAGTCTTCCAAATCTGACTGCCTACACAGACATGTTGGTTTTGACTTTGGTCAGTGAGTGGCTTTTTAAAATCAACCTACCCAGCCTCCTGCCTTCCAGATCTTTTGAACTACAACTCCCAGCATTCTTGACCACTGGGAAATGCTGATGGGGCTGATGAGATTTGAAGTCCAGGACAACAGTTGGTGGAAACTGTTTTCTAAGATTTTCCTTATTGTGCAACATGTGAGAGTCCTCTGTTTAGCTTTAGATTTTACCTTTCTAAGGCCTCCTAGAACTCCCAGAAGGCATTGGCCCTTGAACCCTGACTTGCAACTGCAGATCCTCACAGAGAAGCCATAATTAATTCAGTGCCCTTCCTGGTATAACGCTTAAGATGTTGTGTCTGATAATTAGATTTTTGATCAGCAAGTGTTGATTTCTACAGCCGAACTGATGAAAACATCCTTTAGTAATAGAATCTGAAGGAGAGACGGGGGTAATGAATGCTGAACAATCGTATTTAGAAGCCTGCCAAGCAAAATGAATTGTGCAAACACCAGAGGTGAGTTTTGTTGATATAAGTTTTATTTTCTCAAGCACAGACTATCAGTGTCCTTTTTTCAGTATGTGAACAGCCTTTCCGCTTCAGATCTGTTTGTGTTTCCTCTGTGGCTTTTTTGACAACTTCTGAAGCATTTTTCTTTCTCTTCTTGCTGCCGATTCATATCTGGCACACTGTGATAGGTGACTGCATGAACTGGCAAGATGTTCTTGTAGCAACTAACAGGAAGCTGCATTTCAGTACCTTTTGTGTCCTTGGTGGTTTTCCTTCCTCATATGGACAGTTCAACCACTTTTTTGTAGACATTTTCCTACAGAAAGATATTTACGAATACTTCTGACACGTGCTCAGTAACAGTTGCCTTTATCTCTAGATTTGGTCTGATTGCTTTGGTGGGCATATAATGTGTGAACAAATGTGTGTGTTCTAATGGGTATGCACGTGTGTTATCCATGTGGATGTGTAGGAATGGGTTGTGTGTACCGGAAAGCATGATCATCACAAGGTTAGCCATGGAGGAACGTGTGAGAGAGCCTCCATGGCTGGCAGCTGCACTCGAATTCTTTAGGCGATGACCAGGGGAAGGAAAAGGGGACCTTGATAGGATCTCTGCATGAAAATAGAGGAACAGCTGTGTCAGCTGTAAAGTGTGGCTGTTCTGCATCTGTGGGAGTACTTGAGACTCTCTGGAGAAGGAGTAAGACAGATGGTAAGGGAGAGTTGACCAATATTGCTGAGACGCATCACTTCGAAGCTTGATGGAAAAAAACCCCCAAAAAACTGTTGATGGAGAAGATCTGGGCTGTCCTTGGAAGAGAGTCCCAGGAACAGAGCTGCTCCATTAGTAATGCCATGCAATGATAAGGCAGCAAGAGCAAAAGCTCCAGAGATCTTTCCTGTGAGTGTTGCTTTGGGAGAGAAGGTGAGGTGGCTGAATGGCTTGGGGCCCTGAATAAAAAGGGAGGAGTGCTTTTTTTTAGCTTTGTGGTGTATTGAAGCAGGACTTTAATGGCGTTATTGAGGGATAGAAATAATGGAAGCAGTAGTTAAAGCAATTGCCCCTCAAACTCGTTTGAGAAGCTGCATGGAAGAAAATTGCACAATGATCTTGTCGAAATGAAGGAGGATACTAAGAGCCCAGCATTATCAAGAGAAGAGTGCCAGAGAGCAGCATGTCATCTTGTCTAATGCTTCTCAGGGAGTTAAAGGAAATGCTTTCAAGGCTTTTGTTGTTTTATTTTTTGCAGGCTCTGGACTTGTTCGCTTTGCAGGAGTTTGCTTTGTATGGTCCCTGTTTGGTATGGCACACATTGCTTCATGCAATTCTGATGGGGTTTGGAATAACCTTGTTTGTATGTTGATGTTGCCTTACTTGCAGGGGTAGTTCACTCATAGGCAGACTTCTGGTGGAGAGGTTTAGAATTGCTATTGGCTTAGAAAGAGGAAAACATATTTATTTTTTTCAATTTTATTTATTTTTCAATTTATATCCTGCCTTTTTCCTCAAAGGGCTCAAGGCAGCTTACATTATTCTCCTCCTCCATCTTATCCCAACAACAACAACCCTGTGAGGTAGGTTGGGCTGAGAGTCTGTGACTGGCCCAAAGTCACCCAGTTGGCTCCATGGCCGAGTGGGGACTAGAACCCAGATCGTATGAGTCCCAGTCCCATGCTCTTAACCACTACACCACACTGGCTCTCATATGGAACTTGACCATGAGAAATGAAGGAATATTAATGGGATCTGTGAAACACCAGTGCTTAACTGGGAATCCCTGAACTGACCATCCCCATTAAGGGAAAAAAAAAAACACCCCATATATTGGGTATATTGGATTTAAGGGATGAAATTGAAGAAATCAAATTGAGTTTTGCAGAAGTTAAGGAAAGGAAAGGATGGAGGCCAGTCCAACTCAATCCAGAAGGAGTTGTGAGAACAACTTTGAAGGTCTAGATGTTAATGGGAAGATCAAGGAGTTATTTGCAAGCCTTGTTATTAGTGTGCGAGTAGGAAGTTCCCATCACTGTGGTTAGTACTGCCTAGAAGGCAATAGGAAACCACTTCTGAATATTTCTTACCTTGAAACCCCTATGATGAAAAAATCCAAAATGAGACAGGAGATGGTGCCAGAAGAGGAGACTCCCAGGTCAGGAGACAATCAACCAGCTTCTGAGAAAGAGAAAAGGACAAATACTGATAGAGCTGTCACCAACGATGCAACTAGATCAAAGCCAGATGGAAGTCTAGTAGCTGACATGAGCAGAGGTGAAAGTCTGAGGCTGCACAACGCACACAGTTGGAACAAGGAATGCCAGAAATACGAATCAAAGCAAATTGGAAACTGTGAAGCAAGAAATTGAATGGTTAAACAGTGCAGCACTTGAAGTGAGCGAATTAAAGTGATTAGGAATGGGACACTTTTCAGTCAGGCAAGCACAAGTGTTTTACTTTAGAAATGACAACTCTAAGTAGCTCTGATACTGATGCAAGATGTAGTACAGGCAATACAGGGCTATAATGCAAATCCAATGGAATAATATCAATCAGAATTCTTGGCTCAGTCATCATTTCAAATGGAGCCTGCAGCCAAGCAATTTGAAGAAGACAGGCTGAGCAGGGCAGCAAAGAAGGAAGTAGAAAAGATCACCACATCCAGCCAGGCTGTTATATTCCTGATAGCTATGCATGGGTGTGAAAGCTGGACACTGAAGAAGGCTGACAGGAAGACAATTGTTGCATTTGTAACATGGAGGAGAGCTTTGTGAATATCTTGGACTGACAGAGAGACAAACAACTGAGCCCTAGATCAAATCAAGCCAGAACTTTCCCTGGAAGCAAACATGATGAAACTGAGGCTATCATTCTTTAGGCACATCATGGGAAGGCAAGTCCCACTGGAGAAGGCAGTTGTGCTAGGCAAAGTTGAAGGCAGAAGAAGATCGAACTATGAGATGGATCAGTTCCATAAAGGAAACTTGAATTTACAAGTGATGAGCAGGGCTATCAAGGTCAGGCCTTTTGGGGCTGCCTTAAGTTGGAGATGATTTGGCAGCATGTAACAACAACAAAAATGAAAGAGAACCAGGTGGTATTCTCTTTAGGAAATCAAGGAAATGTGCTCAGAAAACTAGCAATATAGAAAGTAAATTTTATACTCTGAAATCACAGTTGGGAACTTTGTGGGGAAAAGTACTAGAGTAATCTCCATTTGGAGAAGTATCACAGAAGCTGCACTAAGGAATCATATAAATACAAGAGACAAAGCACAGGAAATGCAGGATATGTCTTCACAGAGCCAAACATCAGTTCTCACAGGATACCACATCTGTCCCCAGGTGGATGGTGGCACCAGTCCTGCTTGGCTTCTCTACTCAAATTTTGCTACAAGCTCAATAATGCCATGTAGGTGAGATATTTTATTACTTGAAAGGCAGACCTCCTAGAATAAAACTTTAACTCAATGGCCTTCATGGCCCCTTCCAACTCTACCATTCTATGATTCTATGGCCATCAGGTGCATAACTGAATGGTACTGATCTCATATTCCCACTGCCTCACTGAGCTCCTCCTTTGTTATATTGCTGATACCACTTCCACTTTCTTAAAGAACCAAACCATTGTTTAACCATTGCATTAATTTACCTTGTGTTATTTTGCTATGGCCAATCTGGAAGCCTTAGCTGAGCTCTAGAACTTTGTTCTTCATGTAATGCAGAAAAAAACTGAAAATTATACTGGGAAACAGATGTTTTAAGTCTGAACTACATGGGTAGAGAGTATCTAACAGGAGGAGGAATAATGGGAGAAGATGCTGGCCTGGGGAGCAGGGATGAAAGTCGAAATGGCCAGCTCCATGTCCCTTCCTTTCTCCTCTCTTCCATGTTTCTGTCCACACAGCCATCCTAGCAGAGGATAAACTGAAAATATTCTCATGATACAGCAAAACACTTCAGCCTCCTGGGCCTGGCCTGGGAAAAGTTATATGCCTCCTTCATAAACTGATAAATAAGTCATCATGTTTCTTGGCTTCCTGCAGGTACTTGTGGCGAGCCCTTCCTGATGTTTGTGAAAGCAGCAAGCGCTGTGATTAATAGCCACCTGTGCCTTAAATCATCCTTTGCTGTCATCCCCACCAAATTGATAAGAATGATGGGGCCCAGCACTGAAACCCTGCCTGCTTCGGCATTCCACTTAAGTCAATTAGCGCTTCTTCTTATAAGTTTTCAATTGCCCCATTAAACCTGCTGCCTTCAGACAAATAATTCAGCATCAGAAATGACAGCAGCTTAACTGAAAAGGGGGCCCTGCCCCTCCTGATTGGCTACAAAGAAACGTGTGTTCTTAGAGATCAGGGAAATATTATCAGCAGGGATGGCTGGAATGTGTTTATGACTGACATGATGACTGAGATAGCAATAGAAAAACAGGCAGGATGGGATTGTTAGAATTAAACCATGAAAATGGATTTCTTGGATGGTGCAAAGTGAATGTGGGAAATTATCTGTGCAATCAAATCAAGTCTGTGACTCCCCCCTGCCATTATTGCAACCTAGAACATATTAGAATAATGCATTTTTGTCATCAAATGTTTTCGCATATGTGTGTATGTTGGTTTTGTTTGTTTTGCATTGTCTTGTAAATTAACTACCCATCTATACTTAGTTTTTCTTGATGATGTGAACATTTTAAATTGATGAGCAATTAAGTTTCTTAAATGCAAACTAATCCGTAAGTGTATCCACTGCCACAGAGTGCTTTAGGGGATAGCAGTCCAGCCACTTCATCACCATCACAATCCTAGGTCAGCCACTGCAGGGCTCAGACCGGGTGCCATGCGCATCAGGTACCATCTCTACTCCTCAGAAGATTAGCAGCAGGCAGTTCAAGCTGGACTGCTACCACCATGGGGCAGAACCCTCCTTGTCCGGGAAACCATGTAAACCAATTAGTAGGGCCGCTTATGAATGCCAAAAAGAAGTCTGGAAGGAGGAGATTCATGCTCAGTCAGACCAAAGGTCAACATGATTCAGAAACCTACAAGTAGGGCAAGAGTGCAAAAGAGGGTGGCTGGGGCTGAAGTGCACAGTTGAACTGCAGCCAGAGATGGTAGGACAGCAGGCACAAATCTGCTGCTCTCGTGATGCCTTTTAGGGCAGTGATGCAGAATTCTAGGTCTGGAGACCAAATGCGGCCCTTCTGTGAGCCCTTGCTTGGCTTTGTGTGAGGCTCAGTTCTCTTGCAACTCAACAATTTAGGACAGGATTAAAATAAACAATGAACTTACTTCATTGCAAAGAGATGGAGCACCAACAATCTTTCCAAATTCATGGCATGGAAACTTTGCAAAGATTACAGTCCCAATAAATCCGTTAGTTCAATTAGGTGCACTCGTTGTTGTTGTTAGTCACGAAGTCGTGTCCGACCCATTGCGACCCCATGGACAACATTCCTCCAGGCCTTCCTGTCCTCCACCATTGCCCAGAGTCCACTCACGCTCACACCAACAGCCTCAATGACTCCATCCAGCCACCTCATCCTCTGCCGTCCCCTTCTTCTTTTGCCATCTATTGTTCCCAGCATTACACTCTTCTCCAGGGAGTCCTTCCTTCTCATTAGGCGGCCAAAGTATTTGAGTTTCATCTTCACTATCTGGCCTTCTAAAGAGCAGTCAGGGTTGATCTCCTCTAGGACTGACCAGTTTGATCGCCTTGCAGTCCAAGGGACTCGCAGGAGTCTCCTCCAGCACCACAACTCAAAGATCTCAATCCTTTTGCGCTCAGCCTTCCTTATGGTCCAGCTTTCACAGCCATACATTGCAACTGGGAGAACCATAGCCTTGACTATACGCACTTTTGTTGGCAGGGTGATGTCTCTGCTTTTTAGTATGCTGTCTAGACTTGCCATAGCTCTCCCCTCCAGGAGCAAGCGTCTTTTAATTTCCTGGCTGCAGTCCCCATCTGCGGTGACCTTGGAGCCCAGGAAAATAAAATCTGTCACTACCTCCATTTCTTCCCCATCTATTTGCCAGGAAGTGAGAGGATTGGATGCCATGATCTTCATTTTCTTAATGTTGAGTTTCAGGCCAACTTTTGCACTCTCCTCCTTCACCTGCAACAAGAAGTTCTTTAGTCCCTCTTCACTTTCTGCCATGAGAGTGGTATCATCTGCATATCTGAGGTTGTTGATATTTTTCCCAGCAATCTTGATTCCAACTGGTGATTCATCTAGCCCTGCCTCTCTCATGATGTGCTCTGCATATAAGTTAACTCCTTTCTCAATTTTGAACCAATCAGTGTTCTGTGTCCAGTTCTCACTGTTGCTTCTTGACTCGCATATAGGTTTCTCAAGAGACAAATAAGATGGTCTGGTACTCCCATCTCTTTAAGAACTTGCCACAGTTTGTTGTGATCCACACAATCAAAGGCTTTAGCATAGTCAATGAAGCAGAAGTAGATGTTTTTCTGGAACTCCCTAGCTTTCTCCATGATCCAGCGTATGTTGGCAATTTGATCTCTAGTTCCTCTCCCTCTTCGAAATCCTGCCTGTACTTCTGGTAGTTCTTGGTCCACATACTGCTGGAGCCTAGCTTGTAGGATTTTGAGCATCACTTTGCTAGCATGTGAAATGAGTGCAATGGTGCGGTAGTTTGAACATTCTTTGGCATTGCCCTTCTTTGGGATTGGAATGTAAACTGACCTTTTCCAATCCTGTGGCCACTGTTGAGTTTTCCAAGTTTGCTGGCATATTGACTGTAGCACTTTTACTGCATCGTCTTTTAAGATTTTGAATAGCTCAGCTGGAATGCTGTCACCTCCACTAGCTTTGTTGTTGCTCAGACTTCCTAAGGCCCATTTGACTTCACATTCCAGGATGTCTGGCTCGAGGTCAGTGACCACCCCATCGTGGTTATCAGGGATGTTAAGCTCTTTCTTGTATAGGTCTTCTGTGTAATCTTGCCACCTCTTCTTCATCTCTTCTGCCTGTGTTAGGTCCCTGCCATTTTCGTCCTTTTTTATGCCCATCTTTGCATGAAATGTTCCCTTCATATCTCTAATTTTCTTGACAAGATCTCTGGTCCTCCCTATTTTATTGTTTTCTTCTATTTCTTTGCACTGTTCATTTAGGAAGGCATTCTTATCTCTTCTAGCTGTTCTCTGGACTTCTGCATTGAATTGTTTGTATCTTTCTCTTTCTCCCTTGCCTTTTGCTTCCCCTCTTTCCTCAGCTATTTGTAAAGCTTCCTCAGACAGCCATTTTGCTTTCTTGCATTTCTTTTTCTTTGGGATGGTTTTAGTTGCTGCCTCTTGTACAATGTTGCAAACCTCCGTCCATAGTTCTTCAGGCACTCTGTCTATCAGATCTAATTCCTTAAATTTATTTGTCACCTCTACTGTATATTCATCAGGGATATGATTTAGGTCATACCTGAGTGGCCTAGTGCTTTTCCCTACTTTCTTCAACTTAAGCCTAAATTTTGCAACCAGAAGCTCATGATCTGAGCCACAGTCAGCTCCTGGTCTAGTTTTTTACTGACTGTATAGAGCTTCTCCATCTTTGGCTGCAGAGCACATAGTCAATCTGATTTCTGTGTTGACCGTCTGGTGATGTCCATGTGTAGAGTCGTCTCTTGGGTTGTTGGAAAAGAGTGTTTGCTATGAGCATCGTATTCTCTTGACAGAATTCTACCAGCTTGTGCCCTGCTTCATTTTGTACTCCAAGGCCAAACTTGCCTGTTATTCCGGTTATCTTTTGCCTTCCTGCCTAAGGATTCCAATCCCCCATGATGATAAGGACATCATTTTTTGGAGTTAATTCTAGAAGGTGTTGTAGGCTTTCATAGAACTGGTCAACTTCAGCCTCTTCAGCACCAGTGGTTGGGGCATAGACTTGGACTATTATGATGTTGAATGGTTTGCCTTGGATTCGAACTGAGATCATTCTGTCATTTTGGAGACTGTATCCCAGTACTGCTTTTCCTACTCTTTTATTGACTATGAAGGCTACTCCATTTCTTCTGAGGGATTCTTGCCCGCAGTAGTATACCTGATGGTCATCTGAACTAAATTCACCCATTCCTGTCCATTTTAGTTCACTGATTCCTAAGATGTCGACGTTCAGTCTTGTCAGTTCTTGTGTTTGGTGTTTCTAACATTAGGGGCCAGTTGGTTAAAATAACACACAAAATGCTTTATGTTAGGGAAAAAGTGTTTGCAAAAAATGCATGTACTAGGCAAAACTGCATACCACAGGATGGGCATATTAGGGGCACAAAACTTCATGCACAGTTTTGTTCAGACTTACAAAAAAGTCAAAAGAAACAGGATGCGATGCAATAGAACTAAGAATGGGAGAAAGAGGAAAGGGACAGATACGCATATCCCTAGTAGCAACTGAGTATTTAAAGAAAAGAAAACCCAACCTTGCTGCTGTTGATTCTTGTTTGGCTGTTTCCCAATCAGGAATGCATTGCTGTTGCTTCTCAATATGGCTGGACCCTACCACTAAAGTATACATCCATATGTGTTAGGAGAATCTGAGGTGTTTTGATGGCAATCTATTTGATTATTATCTGTCATTGTATTTACAATATCTGTAGCGAAATATAAACATGTCTATGGACTTGTATGTGTTTCCCTACAGATGCTTTCCTGCCAAATCATTACTTCAGTAGTCAGATGTCAAAAGGTTCGATGCTGGCTTCATCTCTCCAGGGAAATGGCTTTTAAATGTATCAGGCTGAATCTTATCAGTCTTTTAGCAAGGGAGAGGCGAGGAATTGCTTCTCATAGCTTTCTTTGATGCTGGTACATCACGTACATAACATTTTCTTCTTCATTTTCTTCCCCTGCCCCCCATGAGTCCTCTGTCTTGTTATGGTCAATAATATAGTAAATGCAAGGCTAGCAAAAGGAAGGTAAAAGGAATGCATTTAAACCAAAAATAAAAATAAAACAATCAACAAACAAGCAGGTGATGTTGGTGCCAACTTGGCTGATGAAAAGGGGAGCAGCTGGCCTGAACCTGGACTCAGTGAGAGTAGCAGGTGCATACAAAGTAGCAGGTGCATACAAAGGTTTGCAAGGTTCAGTGAAGATGGGTTGGAAGGAAGATGCATCAAGAAGGTAAGGGCTGTCCCTTTCCAAGTGGGAAACTGCGTACCACTTCTCCTAAGTGCCTTGCATGGATTCATGCATGCAGAAGCCCTCTCACATACTTCCATCGCTTTAATAAAAGCTGAAACTGTTCTGTTACGCATGAATCTAGCTGCATCTCATCAAAGTCTGTTTTCCAGCAGGAGGCAGCTATGAGTCTATATGCAACAAGAATAGGGAAATGTGTGGCCCTCAGGATGTTTCTGAACTATAGCTCCCATGTTTTTCCTGGGTATGCTGACTGGGGCTGATGGAAGCTGGAGTCCCAATAGTGCCTTGAGGGCCACAGGTTTCCTCAGTGCTGCTCCGTAAGTTTACAGACTGAGGATGGCAGCAATGGCCTTGTGACACAGGTGGTACTGAGAGGCACAAGTGGGACCTGTAGCCATCTGGACTGCTGCACGACAGGACTCCAGACCTTCTTTCCATTTCCAGTCCCACCCAGTGTTTGGGCCCCTACCCCAAAGCAGTCACCGGGCTTTTTGGGGGCTCTCCCTCTGATTTTTTGTAGTTCCACAAATCTAAGGCTTCCTCCAAGTCTGCTGATACTTCCCTTTTGTGTATGGGTGGTGTCATTCTGGCTACATAAGCAATGGCACTTACTGTATGGACTTTGGAAATTGAGAGTATGATACTGGTCTCTGACAGGTGTGAAGGGATGATTTGAAAAAAGGGAGTAAAGAGATTTTAAAAGGTAACAAAGAAAATTACTTAGCCCAAAGGAGGGGAGGGGCCAAAATCAGATAGCACAAGGTATGGGGAAACAGGCATGTAGGCAGGAGAGCCAAATATCTCAGTGCTTTTTTGTAAGAAAAAAGGTGCCGGAACTCATGAAATTATTTGCCTTTCACACATAGTCGCTGTACACACACCCACACACATCAGTTGTGTAACTAAACATAACAGTCGCCGCCCGCAGTAAGCACTCAGCACACAACCACACGACCAATCACAAGCCAAGCAGCACCACAAGCTGAGCAGCACCATCACAACCAGCATGGACAAAGTACACATGCATCGGATTCGATACACAAGCAGCCTGCATGCACCGTTTTAATGATTTTGCCGTTGACCTGCTATGCTCAACAGGGCGATTCAAATCCACATGGACCAAACATCAAATTTTCAACAGTTACTTTTAAAACTTGGAAAATCTGTTGAAAAATGGTGCCGGAACCCTGTTCCGGTGCGTTCTATGACAAAAAAAGCACTGCTTTCTGATTGTTTATTGACAAGCTGGACAGAACAAAGTGAGCTTATTGCAGCCCACCGGGGGCAGGGCTGGATTGGGAAGAAGGGCCGGTGTTGGGGCAGCGCGGAGTAGGCAGGTGGAAAGAATGTAGCTCTCAGTATCCTATTAGCCAATTAGGGGAAAGGAGGAGGGAACAAGCGGAGAGAGCAGGGTTCAAAGGGGTGTGTGAACATGTGCTCAGGTGAACAGAAAAATGGGAAGGAAACCATTCCTTTCTGTTCCCTTCATTGCAATAAAGTTTTAAAAAGAACTCTCTGCATGCCTGGAATATTTTTCTCTTCTGACAGAAAGGAAAGAGTGTTCATAACAGTCTCTTTCGTACAAGTGCCTGTGGGATGGGGCAGATGTGTTGTCCCCACAAAACCAGAAGTGGATCTCCACTTTACTTTATCTGAAGAAGGTAAAGACATGTTCGTCCATGAATAAACCAGTTTTTTCAGTGTTTTGACAGTTTATCTGAATAAATATTATGTATCTTCCTGTTTGCATTCTGGCAAACTTGATCAACAGTGTATATGCAAAGAAATGATACATGCCTAAATATTTATTTGCATTCTTCAAGCACTACAAATTCCAGCTTCTGAGACGATCCAAGTTGTGAAACACTGAAGGGCAATAATATAGAACTTGCCAAAACAGTTCTAAGAAAGAACAATCTTTCCCTGATTTTAAATCAGCTACACTCAAGAGGAAGCGAAAGGTAGCTAAAAAAGAGAGTACATTCCCAAGAATTGTAAGCAGAATCTTAGGCAGAATCATGGTTGGTAATTATTTTACTTTGGCAGGGCACATATTACGTAGTCTCCCCAGCTGAAAGCATTTCAGATATTTTGAACTACAACATCCACCAGGCTCAGTCAGCAATGACAGAAGTTGTAATCTAAAGCATCTGGAGGAATCTAGGCCAAGGAAGGCCTATTTACATGGTCCACAGCTTTCTGGGATGGAAGAGAGAAGGAAACTGAAATTTCTAGACAATACGAATTGAGCACTCACATCTTTGCAAGCAGATCATCAGTATAAATTACACTGTACCTTTTAATATAGGGCCTTTTAAATGTTCAAAGTGCTGCACTTATATTATGCCCATAATCCTTACGACAGCAATGCAAAGTACATCAATATAATCCCAGTACTGCAGATGGTGCAGAGGCTGAGGATGAAAGAACAGCATCGTGACTAAGAGTTCAGGTCTGAAAAAGGATTTGAACCAGGAACACCTGTAGGTCATGAAAACTAGTGTCTTTTTAAAAAAATAAATGGAGAAAAATAAATGGAGAAACAAACCTTGGATTCCAAGTGTCCAAACAGGATTCCAGCCTGTTTACATGCTTGTTGTTGTTAGTCGCAAACTCGTGTCTGACCCATCGCGACCCCATGGACAACATTCCTCCAGGCCTTCCTGTCCTCCACCATCCCCTGGAGTCCACTCAAGCTCACACCAGCTGCTTCAGTGACTCCATCTAGCCACCTCGTTCTCTGCCGTCCCCTTCTTCTTTTGCCATCTATTGTTCCCAGCATTACACTCTTCTCCAGGGAGTTCTTCCTTCTCAATAGGTGGCCAAAGTATTTGAGTTTCATCTATCTGGCCTTCTAAAGAGCAGTCAGGGTTGATCTCCTCTAGGACTGACCGGTTTGATCGCCTTGCAGTCCAAGGGACTCGCAGGAGTCTCCTCCAGCACCACAACTCAAAGGCCTCAATCTTTGGCACTCAGTCTTCCTTATGGTCCAGCTTTCACAGCCATACATTGCAACTGGGAAAACCATAGCCTTGACTATACACACTTTTGTTGGCAGGGTGATGTCTCTGCTTTTTAGTATGCTGTCTAGACTTGCCATAGCTTTCCTCCCCAAGAACAAGTGTCTTTTAATTTCTTGGCTGCAGTCCCTGTCTGCGGTGATCTTGGAGCCCAGGAAAATAAAATCTGTCACTACTTCCATTTCTTCCCCATCTATTTGCCAGGAAGTGAGAGAACCGAATGCCATGATCTTCGTTTTCTTGATGTTGAGTTTCAAGCCAACTTTGGCGCTCTCCTCCTTTACCCGCATCAAGAGGCTCTTTAGTTCCTCTTCACTTTCTGCCATGAGAGTGGTATCATCTGCATATCTGAGGTTGTTGGTATTTCTCCCAGCAATCTTGATTCCAACTGGTGATTCATCTAGCCCTGCCTCTCTCATGATGTGCTCTGCATATAAGTTAAATAGGCAGGGCAACAGTATACAGCCTTGCCGAACGCCTTTCTCAATTTTGAACCAATCAGTTCTCACTGTTGCTTCTTGACCTGCATATAGGTTTCTGAAGAGACAAATAAGATGGTCTGGTATTCCCATCTCTTTAAGAACTTGCCACAATTTGTTGTGATCCACACAATCAAAGGCTTTAGCATAGTCAATGAAGTAGATGTTTTTCTGGAACTCCCTAGCTTTCTCCATGATCCAGCGTATGTTGGCAATTTGATCTCTAGTTCCTCTTCGAAATCCTGCCTGTACTTCTAGTAGTTCTCGGTCCACATACTGCTGGAGCCTAGCTTGTAGGATTTTGAGCATCACTTTGCTAGCATGTGAAATGAGTGCAATGGTGCGGTAGTTTGAACATTCTTTGGCATTGCCCTTCTTTGGGATTGGAATGTAAACTGACCTTTTCCAATCCTGTGGCCACTGTTGAGTTTTCCAAATTTGCTGGCATATTGAGTGTAGCAGTTTAACTGCATCGTCTTTCAGGATTTTGAATAGCTCAGCTGGAATACTGTCTAGCTTGGTTGTTGCTCAGACTTCCTAAGGCCCATTTGACTTCACATTCCAGGATGTCTGGCTCGAGGTCAGTGACCACCCCATCATGGTTATCAGGGATGTTAAGCTCTTTCTTGTATAGTTCTTCTGTGTAATCTTGCCACCTCTTCTTCATCTCTTCTGCCTGTGTTAGGTCCCTGCCATTTTCGTCCTTTTTTATGCCCATCTTTGCATGAAATGTTCCCTTCATATCTCTAATTTTCTTGAAGAGATCTCTGGTCCTCCCTATTTTATTGTTTTCTTCTATTTGTTTGCACTGTTCATTTAGGAAGGCATTCTTATCTCTTCTAGCTGTTCTCTGGAATTCTGCATTCAATTGTTTGTATCTTTCTCTTTCTCCCTTGCCTTTTGCTTCCCTTCTTTCCTCAGCTATTTGTAAAGCTTCCTCAGACAGCCATTTTGCTTTCTTGCATTTCTTTTTCTCTGGGATGGTTTTAGTTGCTACCTCTTGTACAATGTTGCGAACCTCCATCCATAGTTTTTCAGGCACCCTGTCTATCAGATCTAATTCCTTAAATTTATTTGTCACCTCTACTGTATATTCATCAGGAATATGATTTATGTCATACCTGAGTGGCCTAGTGCTCTTCCCTACTTTCTTCAACTTAAGCCTAAATTTTGCCACCAGAAGTTCATGATCTGAGCCACTGTCAGCTCCTGGTCTAGTTTTTATTGACTGCACAGAGCTTCTCCATCTTTGGCTGCAGAGCACATAGTCAATCTGATTTCTGTGTTGACCGTCTGGTGATGTCCATGTGTAGAGTCGTCTCTTGGGTTGTTGGAAAAGAGTGTTTGCTATGTCCATCGTATTCTCTTGACAAAATTCTACCAGCTTGTGCCCTGCTTCATTTTGTACTCCAAGGTCAAACTTGCCTGTTATTCCGGTTATCTTTTGGCTTCCTAGTTTAGCATTCCAATTCCCCATGATGATAAGGACATCATTTTTTGAAGTTAATTCTAGAAGGTGTTGTAGGCCTTCATAGAACTGGTCAACTTCAGCCTCTTCAGCACCAGTGGTTGGGGCATAGACTTGGACTACTATGGTCTGCCTTGGATTTGAACTGAGAGCATTCTGTCATTTTGGGGATTGTATCCCAGTACTGCTTTTCCTACTCTTTTATTGACTATGAAGGCTACTCCTTTTCTTCTGAGGGATTCTTGCCCGCAGTAGTATACCTGATGGTCATCTGAACTAAATTCACCCATTCCTGTCCATTTTAGTTCACTGATTCCTAAGATGTCGACGTTCAGTCTTGTCAGCTCTTGTTTGACCACATCCAGCTTGCCTTGATTCATGGACCTTACATTCCAGGTTCCTATGGAGTATAGATCTTTGCAGCATCGGACTCTCCTTTCACCACCAGATACATCGGCAACTGAGTGTCCTTTCGGCTTTGACCCAGTCACTTCATTCTTTCTGGCGCTACTAGTACTAGCCTTCTGCTCTTCCCCAGTAGCATATTGGACACCTTCCGACCTGAGGGGCTCATCTTCCGGTATCATATTTTTTTGCCTTTTGGTACTGTCCGTGGGTTTTCATGGGAAAGATACTGGAGTGGGTTGCCATTTCCTTCTCCAGTGGATCACGTTTTGTCAGAGCTCTCTGCTATGACCTGTCTTTCTTGGGTGGCCCTGCAAGGCATGGCTCAAAGCTTCATTGAGCTACGCAAGCCCCTTCGCCACAACAAGGCAGTGATCCATGAAGGAGGTTTACATGCTATCACTCCACATTTCCTCTCACTTATTGTTTGGATTCCTTCAAATCCAGCAGAAGATTAAAAAGATAGCATTAAAACCCAAACCCTATACTAGCTTCATCACAGTCTCCAGCAGTGATGTGGAATGAACTTGCAGTGCTTCTGAACTTATTGTACCCATGCTCTGGTCACTTCCCCTGGACAATTCCTAAGTGTGGGATATCCATGGAGTATCCCTGTATGGATAAAAGTGGAAGATCAACACAATTTTGACCCACTGCGCATGAAATCTGTGATTTCTTACAAAGCACTCCCTGCATTTCCCTGCCACGAAATAGCTGGACTTTTTTTCTGCTAGGTTGTGAGACCTCATGGCCTGACTTGTCAGTTTCCCTAAAGGACAATTGCTGCCTCCACTTCCCTGTCCAACAGCATCTCTCTGTTTCCTCCCTAATTGGCAAGGTCAAATGATCCAGAACCACCAGTTAGAAGAAAATAGCATGCAATTAGCTTGTGCAGATAGAGAGCCGGTGTCCTTTGCTGTAAACTGTGAGCTGGCAGCTAGGAAGGAACTTAGAAGCAGGCACCTGGCTTCCTTTTGCTGAGCAGTTGGAGGCTTCTTTCTGTCTGACTGATGTCAGCAAACCATGACATTCAGAGCATATCAGGTGCTGCAACCGTGATTCATCAAAGGCCTGTTTATAGCAGCCTGTTCATTAGCAGGGAAGGAAGCCTCCACAATGTAATGGCCTTGTTATCAGTGGAGGACAGATCTGGGGATGGAAAGAACTGCTTTGGACCCGTGACCTTGCTGGGTTGGCTTACTACTGCCTGCTCCTCCAGAGAAGGGCAGTGTTGGACCCAGTCCAGGGCCACACAAATCACGATCTTGCTTTTTTAGCCTGGAGGTGGCAAGCTCATCAGAGGCAAGCTGCTCCATTAATCTGTATGTGCTGTTGATTGTTTTCATGAAAGATGAAGTCTGTCAAAGGATAGCATAAAATGCTGTTTGCAAGAGCCAGTGGGGTGAGACCAATGGAAGATAAGTGGGCACCCTTTGAATGTTTTGGACAGTGATTCCTACCAGCTCAAATCAGCAAGTCAACGTCCACACAGACACAGAGGTTATCAGATAGAAGTGGATGGTCCTGCATGCAACTATGGCTGGATTGCAGCCCACCTGGCAAAGGATCTTCAGCATGGTGGCCTCCTATAGAATTCCCTCAGTCTGGAAGCCAGGCAGGTGCCACTGATAGATGTGAAAGGATGATTGAAACAAGGGAGTAGAAAGATTTAAAAAGGTAACAAAGAAAATTACTGAGCCCAAAGGAAAGGAGGGGCTAAGATCAGATAGCACAAGGTGTGAGAAAAGGCGGGATGGCCAAATACTGACTCAGTGACTTCCTGGTTGTTTATTGACAAGCTTGGCAGAACAAAATGAGCCTATTGTAGCCCACGGGGGGGGGGGGGGCAGGGCTGGGTTGGGAAGAAGGGCCAGTGTTGGAGCAGCGCAGAGTAGGCGGGTGGGAAAGATTGTAAACTCCTGGTACCCCAGTCAATGAGGGGAAAGGAGGAGGGAAAAGTGGTCTGGAGCAGGGTTCAAAAGGGGTGTGTGAATATGTGCTCAGGTGAACAGAAGAATGGGAAGGAAACCATCCTGTCTGTTCCCTTCGTTGCAATAAAGTTTTAAAAAGAACTCTCTGCAAGCCTGGAATATGTTTCTCTTCCAACGGAAAGGAAAGAGTGTTCATAACACTGCCTCCTTCATCAGAGCTGGCCTGCCTGCATACACCAGCTGCCGAGGAGCCTGGGCAGGTGGAGGTCTTGCACCCATCCTGTTTGAGAGGTTCTGTGGGCAGCTGTTTTGCCACCATATGTTTGGGCTGCTGCACTAGATGAAAAGCATCTAGGCTTTTCATATATTCTTATGTTCAGTAAGGGCAGCAGAGTAGAAGACAGATTTAACTCCTGGACACTATTTGCAGTGCCTTTGTCCTGCTGAAGGCCTGTCAAAATGGCAGCTCTTGTGCACTTCCATTCTTGTGCTGAAGAATATCCTGTTGGATTTGTGCTCAAGGAGGAGCATGAAATATAAAGGGACTCCCTTTCCTTGATTTCTCACTCTTTATTTGTTATGCAGAATGCTAGTGGGAAGGCCCCTGGCTGTAACCAAATGAAATGGGTTTCCATTAGTCAGAGCAGTTGGCATAAAAGAGGCAACATTAAATCCTTCTTTGACTGTTGCAAATGCTGGCAAAGGAGAGCCAGGTATTCTGTCTCCAGAGAGTGCTTAATTTGCACAAAATAACTCCTAGTTTTGAGGATGGGAAATGGCTGTGAATTCTGAGAGACTTTGCAGCCAAAGCCAGCTGCACTGCTGCAGGGTAGGCCACAAAAACATTGCAAGAGGTCAGATGGAGCCATAGTCATCTTCTTAGGGTGAATTAGACTCCCCCCCCCTTCCCATTCGAGGGTGGAGCAAGATTATCTGATTTTGAGCAATGCTTGCTCCTTTTATGGTTAGGAAACCAGCAGTTCCTCTTGTTACATTTTGAACAGCATCACCACACTGGTGCTACTCTCTGTGTCTTACCTGTCAGTCACAAGAATGATGGTGGAGCAAAGCGTGTTCTTCGATCTAGCATTTATACAAAGATACAAAATTTGCTCACTTCATCTTTGTAGTCCTTCCAACATCCTTGTATAGTAGGCTAGACAAATTCTGCCCATTTTGCAGATGGAAGCCTGAAGTTAAGAGAGGAAATGGAAGGATGCAATCTTCTATTTTATTCCCTAAGAGTAGGTCCCTGTGAACTAATTGTTGTTTACCTCTGCAACTTGCTTAAAACCCACCTTAGTGTGCCCATGGCAGAGGCAAATTGTAACATAGTTACTTCCTAGCTTATGACTCAGTTTCAACTGGGTGGGGACCAAAGTTCAGATATAGCAGCAAAGGTTCTACATTAATCCATCAAGGAATCCATCAAAGAGTTACATGTTATGGGTTTAGATTCTTTAACAAATTTAACAAATTCAGTTTTTAAATTCCCTAATCTTTAGACCCTAATTTTTCCACCTTCGTGTGTTCATCCCAATTTCTACTGTAATCTGTCAAAAGTTAGTAGTGGGCAATAAGACCCCCAAATAGGCTACTGTAGCGTTAGGGCTGCAATCCTAGGCTCACCTAGTTAGGAATAAGTTGGGAGCCCTTTATGGCTAAGTGGTAGTATATAAATCATCATCATCATCAACAACAGCAGCAGCAGTAGCAGCAGCAACAACAATACTAATAGCAGTTCCTGCTGAAATAGTCTACCCTCCAGCTCTTTGATGGGAAGACTACATTCTCTGGGATTCCTCTTCTACTCGTATTCCATAACAAGTGCCAATTTCTACTTGGTCCCTTTGTTCCTGAGGTGTTTACATGAGTTTTTCCATCAATGCAAATTCTGCACATTTTATGTTGTCGTATGATAAGGGACTGCAGGTGGCGCAGTGGTTTAAACTGCTGTGCTGCTAGACTGGTTGATCGAAAGGTCGCCGGTTCGAATCTGCACAACGGGGTGAGTTCCTGTTGCTCCGTCCCAGCTCCTGCCAACCTTGCAGTTCGAAAGCATGAAAATGCAAGTAGATGAAAAGGTACCACTTCTGTGGGCAGGTAATAGCGTTCCGTGCACTTCGGTGTTTAGTCATGCCGGCCACATGACCACGGAGACTGTCTGCGGACGAACGCTGGCTCCCTTGGCTAGGAAATGGAGATGAGCACCCCCCCTAGAGTCAGGCATGACTGGACTTAATGTCAAGGGGAAACCTTTACCTTTACCTTATGATTAGGAAAAGTTCATTTGCTGATTTTCAGTTAGCAGTTCTAACCTATCTGGTTCCTGTTCAGAAAAAAAGTCCTGAAATATTTGTTTTATTTGTGGATAAGCGTCAATATAAAGACATGGTAGTCCCAGTTTTGTAGATAACATTATGTCCATCTTCACACTAAGACTGCTCATTTGAATATTTCAGGAAATCAAAGGCTATGGGTCCAGAAAGTTACTGAGTGATGCTTCACCGAACCCAGTGCCCTTCAGATGGGGTAGACTACAACTCTCATTATTCCTCAATCAATATGTCCATTGACTATGCCTCCTGGAGGACAATGTAGTCCAATGCATCTGTATGGCACCAGGTTGGAGAAGCCTGGTCTAGAATTAACTCCTATGGTCACCATGTCCTCAAAACATTTTGGGCCCAGAAGTTCATGTTTTGCTCTGAAATAAACAGAGAACAGAAAATGATTATTACCCAGATGGCTTTCTGGAGGCAGCACATTTTAACGGATTTATCCCTGTCTTAGGATGTCATGCTCTAAGATTCAAGTATTCATTGCTAGGGGATCAACAGGCCACCATCATATCCTTGGTGCTCCACCCTCCTCCTCCCAGACCAGTAAAGGCGTCCCTTCTCCAAGGTCACGCTCCTAATTTTGGAGAGCAGCTGGCATAGTTCTTTTGGTGCCAGCTGTGAGGAGGAGGGGGATAAGCTCTCCAGCTTTCCCTTCTGAAGTCAGAGCAGGATTTCCAAAACATTCTAGGGCCACTCAGATGCTGTCTTGGGACCACAGGATTGCTCCCTCCAGCTTTTAAAGAATCATTTAGCAGTGTTGTCATTCAAGACTAAATATCTCACTCATGTAACATTTCTAAGCTGGAAGCAAAAGGGAGCTAAGAGGTCAATGAGGACTGATGCTGTTGTCCTTCTGAGGACAAAAGAACATCCTATGAGAGCCTCTGCTTACTTTTATGAGACCACCTGGGCTCTTCTTGTCTTTCTCCTCATATTTAAATGTTTTGTTTTGAACCACTGACATCTGTTTTCTGCAAAGTCAGTATTAACATTTTTTCCAGTCTCTCATTTATGCTTTTGGGAGTAATAGAGATGCTCCATATCTTATCAGCAGTTTTAAGCCACACCTCTTCCCAAAACAGGATAATCCTTGCTCCACTTTACAGGTTTTGCCTGCTTTTTACTATATTTTATGCATTTTGCATCATAAATTTAACATGAACAACAGAACTGTAATTATTCTAGCTCCTCAGCTTTCTAATCTGGGATGCATATCGCTCTTTTCCTGAGTTCAGCTGGGAAATTTCATCTTCCCACAGCAGGCTTTTAGGTCAGCAAAAAGGTCAATCAAAAATTACAGTACCCTGTCAGCACAAATGCTTTTATTAGAATATTTACTAGAATCAAACTGATTCAAACATCATATGATAATATATTCTAATATAGCATTTATTGATGGATGTTCTAGCCTTATGAGTGAGGGACATTTATAGGAAAAATACGGAAGCCTAAGTCCTACACAGTCAGAGGCTTATGTGCTCATGCAGCCAGTGGCCAGAGTGAGGTGCACTCCATGCTGTTTTGTCATCTGAATACAGCAGCAGGGAGAGGGAGGGAAAACCCTCAGAATCTGCATACATAGATGGTTTCCAGCTGCTCCCATTCCTGCCCCCAGTATGCCCCCTTTTCCCCTCCCCAAGGCACATTTCTGCCCGTGGAGAGGATGCTGACTGGCATAGTTCTTTCTGCACAGCTGCAAGGGGTCTGGGCCAGGTTCTAGGCTGCCAGAGTCCAAGCACTGAAATTGGAAGAGCTTGCTGCTGAGACTCCCAAGAATCTTAAAGCTAGGGTTTCAGACCTGGGAAACCAAACTATACAGTTCTCCTCCAGAACTGAAGTTTTCTAGGTAGCCTTGAGCCAAATCACCATCTCTCTGCCTATCCTACATAGAAATTGTGGATCTTTTGATGCAAAAACCCAGGGGCAGAAACTAACTCCTGAACAGCAGCACAAGCTGGATTCTGCCCCTGTTCATTCAATAGGTAGTCTAACTGGCATTTCTCAAGAGGCTAGTTTTGGATTAGAGGCTAATTCCTAGGGTTAAGAACTGAATTCCTCAGAGGACATCGTGACTACACACATCTTGTTTATTCTGTTCTTACAGTTTTTCAAGACAAATAGATAAATATCTCTATATGTCAAAGGGACTCCGGGTTTATCCCATGTTGGGAAAATTTGGATAAATCCTGTCTGAAAAGCATTACTTCTGTGTGCTTTTTGCATTGTGGGATCAAATCCTGTACTCCTTCACAAAACCAAGCTGTCACTGTTTAAAATGGCATTCCCCGCTCCTTTCTCTCACCTTTAGCTGTAAGCTATAGTGCGCAGGCCATTTAGTCCAAATTTACATTGTATACCTTCACAATGATTAAATAATCGTTGTTGGAATTCAGTTTTACAAGGAAGTATCTTCCTAGCCCAGGGCTTCATATGCCCTGGTCACTCAGAATGTTTAGAGTCTAGATAAGAGTCTGATCTTATCATGAATAGTTTCTCAGTAGCTTGAATGTAAATGTCTAAGCAGACCTGGAGATGGGTTCAAGCTACTGAACTAAAGTGTCAATACACGGCAATTAGAAATATTGTAATCTCATTGTTACTGTATGATTGACTGACATTCCTTTATCTGTTCTGTATGTGATGACCTCAGAATCTTATTGTAATGTCTGCATTCTGTCATCAATTGCCCTGTACCTGTGTACCTATAAAATACCCTGCAATGATATTGAAGCTTTGCAGCAGAGTTTACCTCTGCCTGCCCAGTAATGCATACATTATTGTGAGAGTCTACCGCAGAAACCTTGGGTTAATACAATAAAGCCTAGATGGTCTGGACGCTTGATCTTTCCCACGAACCCGAGTTTTATTTCCTCTTCTCAAATTGTGATTCCGGGGTTCTGACACCCATGAGTACAAATGGTAGAAGAAAACAACTTTAAAAATTGGCTTCTTTAGTTTTCTGCTTCCCCTAGGTCATTTGCTTCCTTGTGTCTTTGTGCTTTCCTTCTCATGCCTTTTTCAGTCTCCCACTCTGTCATCCCTCAATGTGAGCAGTGGGATGCCAGTGCAGGGTGGGGGGAAGGAGGGAAGGAAGGAGGCAGAGATAGAGAAAAAGAAGACATTCTGCTAAAGATGATAAACTAAGTTGAATCTTTCTCTTCTAGTGTCAACCAAAGAGGCTTTTGCTTCCAAGTCTGGCTATTAAACATTAATGAAATGTTCAAAGATGTGTCTGGATTCCTAGAAGGCCTCGATTACTTGAGCTTATATTTGAAAAAGGGACGAGTCCTCAGTACTGCATCTGGGTGGAAATTGAGAAGTAACAGCTGCCCCTGCAAGGTACCAGCAACCAAAATTGCAATGTAGGGGAAATGCATTTGACTGGCTCAACAGATCCTTTCATTGCAGGTGTAGGAATGGTTTTGACCCCTTCCTTCCTGCTGCGCCTCTGCTCTTGGATAGTAGCCTCCCCAGGTTGCTTTTCATTTTTAAGAAGTCAAAGGAACATTAGAAGCATCTGCTCCTTTCCCTGAAGCTGTTCCCTGCCCTGTCTAATTTGGCTCTGATTTTATTTATTTATTTACTTTATTTTCCGATTTATATCCTGCCTTTTTCCTACAAAGGGCTCAAGGCAGCATACATCATTCTCCTCCTCCATCTTATCCCCACAACAACAACCCTGTGGGGTAGGCTGGGCTGAGAGTCTGTGACTGGCCCAGAGTCACCCAGTTGGCTCCATGGCTGAGCGGGGACTAGAACCCAGATCCTCTGAGTCCCAGTCCTGTGCTCTTAACCACTGCACTGCACTGAACAGGTACCTGCTTGCCAAAGTGAATAATCAAGTGCCTCCATGTGCTGGGCTCAGGCAGCTTTTTAACTGAGGGTTGCAGCTTTTCAGTCCTACCGTGATGCACAGTCACTTCTGTATGAACAGAAAAAATGGGGAAGAGAAGGGGGAAAGGGAGGAGGGAGGGACTGGTCTGCTTAACATGCACTTATGCTAATATCTATGTACAGATGCAAATTCAGAAATAATATTGTAATTTAAATAGAACTGCGGTACATGGCGGCATGGTGTGGAAGATGGTGACCAGGGAAGCTGCGTGCTCCTCAGTCTCCTGCCCACATCCTCACTGTGGATGGGCAGCATCAAGGGCCATCCTCATCCTGGTGGTTCTTTGCTTGGACTGGACTACCCATCAGACAGAGGACACATTTAAAATAGAGGACAGTCCTTTGGCAGCTGCACAAATAGAGGACTGTCTGCTGCAAATTGAGTCATATGGCCATGCTGTCCTGCTGCCTTGAAATACAGATACAGCTTGAGACTCACTCAATTTCGGCAAAGGGTTGGGGAACATGCGACTTTCCAGAGGTTTTCTGGCCTGCAACTCCTACAATCACTGACTCGGACTGATGGGAGTTGCAGTTTGGAGATATCTGGAGAGGCCTCTTCTAAATGTGATTGGAAAAAAGCTGAGGAATTGTGTCAAAGGGTGCCAAGAATTCTATTCTTTTGGGCGTACAGAAGCAGCAGAGTTTCCCTAAATTCTCTTTCCCTGAGAGCTAAATCAACAAGCTGATGGATCTGGCCACCCTCTTGTTACCGGACTGAGCCAGTCAACAGCTGGGGCAAACCCCGGGTGGACCCCAGACCCAAGCCAAACAGAGCCTGAGACGAAACTTAGAGCCAAAATCAGCTTTATTCTAGTGCACTATAGAATAAAGGGAGACAAAAGGGGACATTCAGTCCAAAGCAGTGTCTCAAAAGTTGCACCCCAGTACATGCGGTTTGTACCCTAGGTAACCAATTAGGTCACCTAATACACATCTAATACATTGATACATCAATGTATGCACCCCCTCCCATGCTGGAGAAAGAGTCCTTTCTTCTGTCAAGGACCAGACATTTCCCATGTCTATTTCTTATCTGCTCGAGATTCACACAGGCTTGCCATGTTCTTACTCCCTGCACATTTGCAACTTTCATGGCGGCTAGAGCCAGTTTCCCTTTGACTACTGTATTCGAGGTCAGGCTAGCGTGTTAGCTGTGTGTTGCACAAAGTTCATTTTGCTCTTGTCCCCCCTCCCTTCGGGGACAGTATAACTGTGGTGTTTTTACTATGTGGCCTTCCTCTGGCCAACTACTTTTGGGGCCTTTTTCTGAACAATTACTCTTGGGGTGTTTTGGGGCGCTGCAATTGGTAACACTCTTCAGCTGGAACTACTGTGGCCCAAAGCTTCCCCCAGAAGCAATCGCTTCTGACACAGTCCCTGCCCGTCCCTTGCAGCAAATAGTGTGGCCTGGGGGTTGCTCATCATTGACATTTTCTCACAATGCCATGGAGGGCCAGTGGAACACTGCTCTGGAGCTTGTGGAAAATTTAAAATGGTGATGCTGGCACTGTGGCCAAGGACCCTCCCAATCTGGAGCTGGCTCTGAAACAGCCCCATGCTCCTCTTACAAGTGTTTCCTCTCTTGCAAGGTAGCTCAGGTGCCCTACTTACCACAGGAAAGTTCTCTGTCTGAAGGGCTGTCAAAGGAGAGTCCAAAGGGCTGTTTAAAGATAAAAGACCCCTCTGAAAGGAGAGTAGGGAGGGGTCTAGAAGCCTACCAGCAGATAGCAGGTAGACGCCAGCTGCATCATCCGACTGAGGACAAGAAAAGAGAATATTTGCATAAACTTTGTGTATGCTCATTTACAGCGAGGGACACAAATGCAGGAATCATGGCTATAATGTAAACAGACTGTGACTGATAACCTGGTGTGTCAGTGTGTCATCTGGAAACTTTGAAGGGGCAGCTTCAAGCCCCCGTTCTCCTTTCTTCAGGTCCTTTATCTTTAAACTGGATTGGACTGGGCAGCCCTTCAAAGAGCGGACTGTCCTCCATGAAGTAGGACACATGGCCAGACTTGGCAGGCACACAGGGCACCCAAAGGTCACATTCTACTCCACAATCTAGAGTAAATTATAGGTATTATTTCTAAATATAACATCTGCGCAAATGTTATGCACATCTCTTTCCCAGTTTTTGACAACGCAGTTCCTCTTTTGTGTGTGCATGTGCAGGCAATGCTTAAGCAGCCGTCCTAGTGGACTTGTAGCAATTCCTGGCAAAAATAAACCAAGCCTGATCCCATGTAGAGATGGGCATGTCTAAGTGCACCAAGGTTCAGATGTGCCTCCGTCTGCTCAAGATCAGGCTGTTTGAGTATGGGAAGCACTTCATTTTTTACTCCTGTATTCCCAAGCCTGCTATTTACAATCTATTTGCTCCTTGCCTCCCTTCCCTGGACCTGTTATCCTCCTGAAATCCTGCTCTCTGATGTGGTGGGAAAAAAAATATTGGGGAGCGGCGCCAGCTCCAAGCTTTGAGGGTCCCTCATGTCATTCCAGCAGCGTGCACTGAACAAGATTAGAGGTGGGTCAGAGCCTTTCTACCCACCCTCTTTCCCTTGTCATTTGTGTTATTTTATATTGAAAGGCAGGAGGCAGGTACTGCCTTGTTTTACTGATACCTACAAGCCACTATGGGACCCATTTTGGTTGAAGAGCAGGATAAAAATACTTTAAGTAATTATTTATTATATTAATATCCCATATTTTTTCCTGTAAGGAACCCTAGCCAGCTTACAACCCCCCTTCCCCCTTCTCTTCCCAATCTTATCCTCACAACAACAACCCTGTGAGGTAGGCTAGGCAGAGAGTCAGTGACTGTCCAGAAATCACCCAGTGAGCTTTGTGGCCGGGTGTGGACCAGAACCTGGATCTCCTGAGTCCTAGTTTCATACACTGGCCACTTTGCCACACTGGCTGAGATGCCCTCCAGGCTGTATTGCTTCTGACCACTCACTTTCCAGGGCAGAATAAGCTAGTGAGCAGGAGGTGAGAGCTGCAGTTGCTAATCCTTATCCTTGCTGAAGGAGAAGCAGCAAAGCTGGTGGGCCCTTGGAGGGGGAATCACTTCCACTTCTGCATGGCCCCCTTTCCTGGACCTGTTATCCATCTGACGCCAGCCTTACTGTTGAGCACCAGTGCTGTGTTTCTTATTGATTCGGGTGCCAGGAGTAGAGCGAGTGCAAATATAGTGATAGATTAATGACCAATATAATTTCAAGTTAATTAGGAGGCAACTAATTTCCTCAGCAGGGGAACCCCTGGAAGATATTGCTATTTTGGTAATGGCACCAGTGAATTTAATTTCATAGTGTTCTATTTTTCCAGACAGCATGAAAGCGTTCCAGTAATTTGTTTGCCCAAAGTGGAATGGTGGGGGATGGGAGGAGAAAATGGGCTGATGGAGGCCGGTGATAAGAAGGGCAGGTGATGGGATTGAGAAGGGGCAGCAACCAGATGTGTGCCCACTTAGCAGCAGTGGGAATTGGCCCCACTGGCAGAATAGCACTGACTGGAGAATGGTGGGGCGAAAGGAAGGAGGCCTATTGAGTTTATCATGCTGAAGAGCTCCCCCAAAACTGGTGCTAGCATTATACGGAGTTGTCCTGCACTTGTGCTCATCTGTTATGCTCAGTGACATGCATAAATTTCTGGCCGACTGTCAAATGGGTCCCATGTCTTGAAGTCTGCTCTCTTGCATATGGTTGCATAGGTGTGTTTCTGTAGTGTCATTCTAATAAACTCATTGCTTTTCCTTTAACTTTCAGTATACCTGTTGGGTTACTTAGGCTCTAACATGACTGAGCTTATTTGCCTCCCCGCACCCCATTATTTCCTCTTTCTCCATGCAAGGAGAGATGATCTTGATGTTCCTTGCAGCATGGAGAAACGACCTCAGAGGAAGCCAAGAAGACTCTGTAGGTTAGATGCAGAATCCCCACAGGCTGGATTAGACTCCCTAATCAGAGCTTTCATCCTGCTACTTTATCAGAACTGCAATGGTGCTGATATTCCCAAACCAATATGTGGGTGACAGCCCTCTTGGGGACCTACAAGTGGCAAGAAGATGAGGGGAAGCTCTAGGAAAGAGATTCCAGGGGGTAGAAGCAAGGTGCCCTCCCCTGAAAAATGCACTCGCTCTCTTGTACTCACTCTTCTACCTTTTCTGCATCTGCCCATCACTTGCCTGCCTAATTCAAAACCCAGGATTTAAATACTGCTACAGAGGCTTAAGGGGGTTTTATCTGAAGCAAACATATCAGAGTCTTTTGTACTTGGGCATTGACAGCCCCGTATAACTTGTTACTGTATCTGCAGATCTGGAATTTAATTGCCTGGTGGGAGTGGAGAGGAAGGTGACTCATTGCAAAGCTGTTTATTACTCATACATCCAGTAACGAACAGGAATCCCGAGTGCAGGGAGGGAGATAAAATGCCTGCAGTGGTGGAATGGCAGGACGCATTCAGGGAGATTTATATACATCAAGGATGGAGAAAACGGAGAGTGGAAATGCCCTGGGTACCATGCAGAAAGACCAGCTTGTTCATTGGGAGGATGGGTATTTGTCCCAGGTGTTAATCCTGATGGAGATGTGGTGCAGGCAGAGGCTGGAGTTCAGAGTTAGACCCTGGTACTGGCTCCGTGCTCCTTCATGGATCACTGCCTTGTTGTGGCGAAGGGGCTTGCGTAGCTCAATGAAGCTATGAGCCATGCCTTGCAGGGCCACCCAAGAAAGACAGGTCATAGCAGAGAGCTCTGACAAAACGTGATCCACTGGAGAAGGAAATGGCAACCCACTCCAGTATCTTTCCCATGAAAACCCACGGGCAGTACCAAAAGGCAAAAAAATATGATACCGGAAGATGAGCCCCTCAGGTCGGAAGGTGTCCAATATGCTACTGGGGAAGAGCAGAAGGCTAGTACTAGTAGCACCAGAAAGAATGAAGTGACTGGGTCAAAGCCGAAAGGACACTCAGTTGCCGATGTATCTGGTGGTGAAAGCAGAGACCGATGCTGGAAAGATCTATACTCCATAGGAACCTGGAATGTAAGATCCATGAATCAAGGCAAGCTGGATGTGGTCGAACAAGAGATGACAAGACTGAACGTCGACATCTTAGGAATCAGTGAACTAAAATGGACAGGCATGGGTGAATTTAGTTCAGATGACCATCAGGTATACTACTGCGGGCAAGAATCCCTCAGAAGAAATGGAGTAGCCTTCATAGTCAATAAAAGAGTAGGAAAAGCAGTACTGGGATACAATCTCCAAAATGACAGAATGATCTCAGTTCGAATCCAAGGCAAACCATTCAACATCACAATAGTCCAAATCTATGCCCCAACCACTGGTGCTGAAGAGGCTGAGGTTGACCAGTTCTATGAAGGCCTACAACACCTTCTAGAATTAACTTCAAAAAATGATGTCCTTATCATCATGGGGGATTGGAATGCTAAAGTAGGAAGCCAAAAGATAACTGGAATAACAGGAAAGTGTGGCCTTAGCGTACAAAATGAAGCAGGGCACAGGCTGGTAGAATTTTGTCAAGAGAATACGATGGTCAGAGCAAACACTCTTTTCCAGCAACCCAAGAGACGACTCTACACATGGACATCACCAGACGGTCAACACAGAAATCAGATTGACTATGTGCTCTGCAGCCAAAGATGGAGAAGCTCTGTACAGTCAATAAAAACTAGACCAGGAGCCGACTGTGGCTCAGATCATGAGCTTCTGGTTGCAAAATTTAGGCTTAAGTTGAAGAAAGTAGGGAAAAGCACTAGGCCACTCAGATATGACCTAAATCATATCCCTAATGAATATACAGTGGAGGTGACAAATAGATTTAAGGAATTAGATCTGATAGACAAGAGTGCCTGAAGAACTATGGACGGAGGTTCGCAACATTGTACAAGAGGTAGCAACTAAAACCATCCCAGAGAAAAAGAAATGCAAGAAAGCAAAATAGCTGTCTGAGGAAGCTTTACAAATAGTTGAGGAAAGAAGGGAAGCAAAAGGCAAGAGAGAAAGAGAAAGATACACCCAATTGAATGCAGAATTCCAAAGAATAGCTAGAAGAGATAAGAATGCCTTCTAAATGAACAGTGCAAAGAAATAGAAGAAAACAATAGAATAGGGAGGACCAGAGATCTCCTCAAGAAAATTGGAGATATGAAGGGAACCTTTCATGCAAAGATGGGCATAATAAAGGACCAAAATTGCAGGGACCTAACAGAGGCAGAAGAGATTAAGAAGAGGTGGCAAGATTACACAGAGGAACTATACAAGAAAGAGCTTAACGTCCCTGATAACCACGATGGGGTGGTCACTGACCTCGAGCCAGACATCCTGGAATGTGAAGTCAAATGGGCCTTAGGAAGTCTGAGCAACAACCAAGCTAGTGGAGGTGACAGCATTCCAGCTCAGCTATTCAAAATCTTAAAAGACGATGCAGTAAAAGTGCTACACTCAATATGCCAGCAAACTTGGAAAACTCAGCAGTGGCCACAGGATTGGAAAAGGTCAGTTTACATTCCGATCCCAAAGAAGGGCAATGCCAAAGAATGTTCAAACTACCGCATCATTGCACTCATTTCACATGCTAGCAAAGTGTTGATCAAAATCCTACAAGCTAGGCTCCAGCAGTATGTGGACCGAGAACTACCAGAAGTACAGGCAGGATTTCGAAGAGGGAGAGGAACTAGAGATCAAATTGCCAACATACGCTGGATCATGGAGAAAGCTAGGGAGTTCCAGAAAAACATCTACTTCTGCTTCATTGACTACGCTAAAGCCTTTGATTGTGTGGATCACAACAAATTGTGGCAAGTTCTTAAAGGGATGGGAGTACCAGACCATCTTATTTGTCTCTTGAGAAACCTATATGCAGGTCAAGAAGCAACAGTGAGAACTGGACACGGAACCACTGATTGGTTCAAAATTGAGAAAGGAGTTCGGCAAGGCCGTATACTGTTGCCCTGCCTATTTAATTACATGCAGAGCACATCATGAGAAAGGCAGGGCTAGATGAATCACCATTGGAATTAAGAATGCTGGGAGAAATATCAACAACCTCAGATATGCAGATGATACCACTCTCATGGCAGAAAGTGAAAAGAGCCTCTTGATGCGGGTGAAGGAGGAGAGCGCAAAAGTTGGCCTGAAACTCAACATTAAGAAAACTAAGATCATGGCAGCCGGTCTTCTCACTTCCTGGCAAATAGATGGGGGAAAAATGGAGGTAGTGACAGATTTTATTTTCCTGGGCTCCAAGATCACCGCAGACGGGGACTGCAGCCAAGAAATTAAAAGACGCTTGCTCTTGGGGAGGAAAGCTATGGCAAATCTAGACAGCATCCTAAAAAGCAGAGACATCACCCTGCCAACAAAAGTGCATATAGTCAAGACTATGCTTTTCCCAGTTGCAATGTATGGCTGTAAAAGCTGAACCATAAGGAAGCCTGAGCGCCGAAGGATTGAGGCCTTTGAGTTGTGGTGCTGGCGGGGACGCCTGCGAGTCCCTTGGACCGCAAGGCGATCAAACCGGTCAGTCCTAGAGGAGATCAACCTTGACTGCTCTTTAGAAGGCCAGATCCTGAAGATGAAACTCAAATACTTTGGCCACCTAATGAGAAGGAAGGACTCCCTGGAGAAGAGTCTAATGCTGGGAACAATAGATGGCAAAAGAAGAAGGGGACGGCAGAGGATGAGGTGGCTATATGGAGTCACTGAGGTGGTTGGTGTGAGAGTGAGTGGACTCTGGGGGATGGTGGAGGACAGGAAGGCCTGGAGAAATGCTGTCCATTGGGTCGCGATGGGTCGGACACAACTTCGTGACTAACAACAACTGTCTCCATGACATACCCAGTGTTAATGGCTGGCCAAGTAGCATTCATTTCATGTCATTTCAATATATTTCTACATCACCCAACATCCAAAGCTCTCTGGATGGTTGGTTTATAAAGATCAGAACCTTAAAACTCACATTATGAAACTATGTTCAAAGACAGGCTGGACATGCACATGGGGGCATGTCGTGAGCAGAGCCGGCTGGTGCCGGAGGTCAGACTAGATGGCCCAGGAGGCCCCTTCTGACTCGCTCTGTTTCTATGTTTCTGTTTCTATATACAGACAGACAGACCTATGAACTGACAGCATGCATAGAAACAGCCATTTAATAACAAATTTAATCAAGAAAAGAATAAAGACCTGATTGAAAACCTTATCATATGCTGCCAATATGCCTGAGAGAAGGTCTTAAGCTGGTACCAAAAAGATAACTATGTTGATGCCAGGCAGACCTTGTCTGAGAAAGCTGGTACCTTAGTGGAAAGTTGGAACATTAGTACTACCTTCCCCAAGTTGGGATCCTCCAGATGTGCTGGACCATAACTCCTATAATCCCCAGCACCATGGCAATGTTGAGAATTATGAGAGTTGCAGTCCAGCACATCTGGAGAGTGCCAAATTGGTGAAGGCAGCCCTAGTGGCTTGATTGGAAAAACCACCACTTTGCATGAAAGCCCACAGTCAATCACGGCCATCTTCGGTAGATCCCAGGATCAGACCATACCTCATGCATACCTCTTTGCTGTTTACAGCCAGTGTTAAGGCTATATGATGTTCCTTCAAGCATTGCAGAATCAGGAAACTGGAAACTAACAGAGATGCCCTGTGATTGGTGATGATAAATACCACAGATCCTGCTGGCTTACAGTTTTCCTTCCATGCACCTATAGTTTTCTTGGGTCCTCAAGGCCAAAATTCAGGTGAAGAAGATGGAGTGTTCCATGTTGATGGAAGATACCCCATGTTGTCCTGGCCCTGTATTGCTTTTTGAAACATCTGAGTCTTAGCATATTGACAAAGGAATCCCCTGTGACCCATGTCTAATTGTTGTTTCTAAGGGTTACCTCAAAATTGTTGTTTATCAGAGTTACCTCAAAATTTTAGCAGCCCAATTGAGATGGGAAGTGCTGTATTATTGTTACTACTGTGAAACAAATGAGTGTCATATACCTTTGTTGATCAGGTCAGTCAGAGATCTACTGGGAGATTTGGTCTTCTCTCCTGCCTACCCCTGATCTACAGACTTAGGCTACGATCATCATTAGTAATTTATTCTCAATCACAATGTATGGGTGTGAAAGCTGGACAGTGAAGAAAACTGACAAAAAATTGATGCATTAAAACATGGTGCTGGAGGTGAGCTTTGCGAATACTCTGGACCAACAGAAAGACATTAAATGGGTCATAATGATGCACAATAATGAAGAGCCTGGTGTTGTCCCTTGTCTGCGTCCCTTAGCTGTGGCCTGGGCTGTCTGGGGACTCCCTTCACTGGGATGCAGAGGGGTTTTTTTATTGCTTTGTTTTCCTTCCTTCCTTCCTTCCTTCCTTCCTTCCTTCCTTCCTTCCTTCATTCCGTTTGTTTCTTTGTTTTTTGGTGCTGTGCTGTGCTTTGCTTTGTTTTTCCTCCAATTTAAATTTAAGTATATTTAAGATTCTCTCCACTTGGGGAGGCTGGGGCTGATGAGGCCTCGGAGGACCAGCAGGACCCCCAGCCTAGGATGAAAAGTGGCAAGGGGGCTGCTGCAGGAGAGGAGAGGCGAGGGCCAGGGCACGGCCACCCACCAACACTGGGAAGGTACGGTGGCGGGTGATTGTTGTTGGGGACTCCCTGCTGAGGGGCACTGAGGCAGTGGTGTGGCGCCCCAACCTGGAGACAAGGGAGGTTTTCTGCCTGCTGGGCGCATGCATCTGGCATGTGAAGGACAGAGCGGAGCGTCTTGTTCGCTCTGGGGTCAGCAGCCGCTCCTGGTGATCCATGTGGGCACAAACTACGTGGCCAGGCAGGGTGTGGTCAGGATCACCAGGGACTTTGAGGCCTTGGGGAAGAAACTCAGGGAGCTGAAGGCTCAAGTGGCCTTCTCGTCAATCTTACCTGTCCGGGGATTTGGGCCAGGGAGGGACAGGAGGGTCACCAAGGTGAACAACTGGCTTAGGGTGTGGTGTCAGAAGAAATGCTTTGGGTTCCTCAACCACGGCTCTCGTTTTCTTGCCAATGGACTTCTGGCAAGGGACGGGTTACACCTCACGAGGATGGGGAAAAGGTCCTTTGGAGATGCTCTAGCGAACTTCGTCTGGAAGACTTTAAAATGAGCTGGAGGGGGGATTCAGGCACCCAAGAAACGTGTCTGCACTGGACAAGTGTGGGGAGAGGATCAGGGCTCTGGGAGCAGGGTTTTAGAGGTACTGCAGGGACTGACAGGACTCCTACAGAGAGGGGCCAGGTATCAGGGAGGATGAGAGGAAGGAGGATGCTGGGAACTCCAAAGAAAGGAAGTGGTGGGAAGGAGTTGAGGTGCATGTACACCAATGCTAGGAGCATGGATGATAAGCAGGAAGAGATTGACGCTCTCCTGGGAATAGGCGGATACGATCTGGTGGGAATCACAGAAACTTGGTGGGATGGAAAGCAAGTCTGGAATGTGAACATAGAAGGGTATCACATTTTTAGAAAGGACAGGCAGGAAAAGAGAGGTGGGGGTATGGCTTTATACATCAGGGAAGGGATAAGATGCAGTGAGAGAGAATGCAGCACAGATGGGGATTCGGTAGAGGTAGTCTGGGTGAAACATAGGGGTTTTGACAGGGAAAGGGACCTGACAGTGGGGGTATGTTATCGCCCTCCAGATCAACCTGAGGCCCTGAATGATGTCCTGACAGGCCAGACTCAAAGGATATCTTGGGGGAGAGACACAGTAATTATGGGAGATTTCAATCTCCCAGACATTAGTTGGGAGACTCACTCAGTGGTGACAGCCAGGTCACATCGCTTCCTAGAAGCTATAGAGGGAGGGATTTTCACACAGAGTATCCGAGAGGTGACGGGGCGGGGGGGGGGGACATCCTTGACTTGGTCTTGATCAATAGGGAGGAGCTGATAGATGAAGTACAGATTAGGGGAGCTCTGGATGCGAGTGATCACTCCATTCTTTGCTTTGAGATCAGGGGACTGGCGATGTGCAGCAGGGCGAGCACTAGAAGCTGGGACTTCAAGAGGGCCAAGTTTGGCCAACTGAAGGCCAGACTGGGGAAAGTCTCCTGGGATAGGTTACTGGAAGGTAAGCGAGTAGAAGGTGGGTGGATGGCACTCAAAAGGGAGGTTTTGGAGGTGCAAGCCTTGACAAGATCTCTAGTTAGTAAGGTGGGGAGGCGGAGGAGAGTGCTGCCATGGATGTGAAAGGAGGGGGTTATAGGGATTAGACGAAAGAGGAACCTCTGTAGGAAATGGGTACTGGGGCAAATAGACAAAAGGTTATACTGGGAGGAGGAGGCCTGTTGCAGAAGGATTCTTCGCAAGGCTAATGCTGATTATGAGCTGAGACTTGCCAAGAATATCAAGAGCAACAAAAAGGGATTCTTTCAGCATGTAAACAGGAAGAGGAAGGGGAGACAAGTGGTGGGACCACTAAATGAGGAGGAAGGAGATCCAGTGACTGATAGGAGGGAACAGGCACAGATGCTAAATGACTATTTTGCCTCTGTGTTCTCCCCAAAGCAGGACGGGGGAGATCCACACAGGAGATTAGATGAGGCTGGAGACTTAGGGCCATACATTAGAGTCACCCCCTTTGAAGTTGAGGGGCTCCTCAGGGCATTGGACATTAGAAAAGCACCAGGCCCTGACGGGTTACACCCGAGAGTACTTAGAGAGTTGGCAGGGGTTCTCTCATGCACAATGGCCTTCATTTTTGAGGCCTCATGGAGAACGAGTGAAGTTCCAGAGGACTGGAGGGTGGCATCAGTGGTCCCAATTTTCAAAAAGTGTAGTAGAAAGGACATGGGGAATTATAGACCGGTTAGCCTTACGTCCATTGTAGGAAAAACAATGGAAAGGCTCATAATAGAGAGAGATCTAGTGATGCTAGATAGGGAAGGGAGGCTGACCACCACACAACACGGCTTCTGCAAAAACAGGTCCTGCCAGAAAAACCTTGTGGAATTCTGTGACAAGGTTTCGAGATGGCTAGATGGAGGGGATGCAGTGGATGTGGTATACCTGGATTTCAGCAAGGCCTTTGACAAAGTGCCCCATGATATCCTGGAGGACAAACTGAGGAGTTTTGGGATACACCAAAGCAGTGTCCGGTGGATTAGGGCATGGTTGACTGACCGGAAGCAGAGGGTAACCATTATTGGGGAATCATTGGGATGGCGGCCAGTGACAAGAGAGGTCCCCCAGGGCTCTGTCCTGGGGCCGATCCTGTTTAATCTTTTCATAAATGACATGGAAGAAGGGGTGAACAGTTTGCTGATCAAATTCGCAGATGACACTAAAACTGGGGCAGTGGCCACAACTGAGGAGCAGGTACTCCTGATCCAAAAGGATCTGGATAGACTATGGAAGTGGGCAGGAGACAACAGGATGGCCTTCAATGTGGGTAAGTGCAAGGTCTTGCACTTGGGGCATAGGAATAGGTGTCATAAGTACAGGTTAGGTGACAAGTGGCTGGAGAGCAGCACTTGTGAAAGGGACCTCAGGGTACTGGTTGACTGCAGGCTAAACATCAGTCAGCAGTGTGATGTGGTGGTCAAGAGGGCAAGCGTCACCCTTGGTTGCATAGCCAGAAGTGTGGCTTCTAGATCGAGAGAGGTATTTCTACCACTCTATACAACTCTGGTGCACCCGCAACTGGAGTATTGTGTTCAGTTTTGGGCCCCTCATTACAGGAAGGATATAGTCAGGTTAGAGTCAGTGCAGCGTAGAGCCACAAGGTTGGTGGTCGGTTTGCAGGGGATGCTGTATGAGGCGAGACTGAGGGAACTAGGTCTCTTCAGCCTGGAGAAGAGGAGACCCAGAGGGGATATGTTGGTGACATACAGGTATGTGAGGGGCTGTCACATGGAGATGGGTAGAGACCTGTTCTCCCCTGCAGAGGAAGGCAGGACGCGCTCCAATGGAGCAAAGCTCAGGGAACCCAGGTTCCATTTGGATGCTTGGAAGCACTTCCTGACAGTTAGGACCTCGAGGGTGTGGAATGGGCTTCCACGAGAGGTCACTGAGGCCCCATTGGTGAGGGTTTTCAAAGATAGGCTGGACATGGTGGGCACGTTCTGAGCTGAGCCAGCTAGTGCCAGAGGTCAGACTAGATGGCCCGGGAGGCCACTTCTGACTCACTCTGTTTCTATGTTTCTATAATCAAGTCAAGCCTGAGCTTTCCCTAGAAGCAAACATTACAAACCTTGAGGCTGACATATTTAGCTTTATCATGAGAAGGAAAGACTCATTGGAAGGAAAGTCAAAGTCAGAAAAACGGGATATGAGATGGATGGACTCCATGCAAGAAGTCACAAACTCTGAACCTGGAAGAACTGAGCTGAGTGGGCATGGATGGGACATCTTGGAAATCTTTCTTTCACAGGGACACCATAAGCCAGAGATGGCTTGATGGCACATAACAATGAAAGCAGTTTGCAGAAGGATCACACATGGGGCACAACAAGTGGTACAGGTAAGACCCAGCATCCTTTTCTGGCTAATGGGACTTGAATGTGACATTGACCCAGACACATCACTTTTAATTAGGATTTCAACCCATTCAAGGACTTTTGGTAGATTACTCATTTAGGATATAAAAGACACTGGAACAAAACAACCAATTTAGTTAATTTATCTATTCAAGTTGAATGCATTTGCATTTTACAAAAAACTTCAGCATAAGCTTTTCAGTCTGAAGTGTAAGAGAAGGTACAATTTCAGAGACCAAAAAGTGCCACTCATTGTCAGATAGAAAGGTCACTGTGAATGTTTTCTTTCTCTTTCCCTGCTATTAAACCACTACCAACTATGCCAGAATCAAAGTAGCTTCAGAGGCGCATTAAGCAAAACTTGCCCTTGCTGATTAAAATGGCAACACCTCCAATCAATCAGCTAGAGCTTAGTTCATGCATTTAAACTGATTAAAACCTGTGGTACCACATTTAATACATAGTAAAATTCAAAGGAGTGAAAGTAGGGCTGTCCAACTTTGTATAACTAGCCAAGAAGGTTAAAATGAACTAACAAAACCTTTCCTGTAAGTCTGGTTTCAGTGTCCTGGTGTTATTTATTTATTTATTTATTTATTTAAAACATTTCTATGCTGCCCCATCGCAATAAAACCTCGGGGTGGCTTACAACAACATTAATATAATACAAAAGTCCCATTAAAACCATTCCCCCCACCCCCCGGTGCATCTCGGCAAAAACCTTTAAAATCCAACAAATGCAAAAAACATTAACAGTTAAAATACATTTTAAATAAAAAGGTCTTCTTGTTGTTAGTCGCGAAGTCGTGTCCGACCCATCGCGACCCCATGGACAACATTCCTCCAGGCCCTCCTGTCCTCCACCATCCCCTGGAGTCCACTCAAGCTCACACCAACTGCCTCTGTGACTCCATCCAGCCACCTCATCCTCTGCCGTCCCCTTCTTCTTTTGCCATCTATAAAAGGTCTTGGCCTGGCACCAAAAAACAAATAACAACAGCGCCAGGCGGACCTCTCTGGGAAGCGTATTCCATAATTGGGGCGCCACCGCAGAGAAAGCCCTCCTCCGGGTACTCACCCTCCTAATCTCATTCACGGAGGGTTCCCGGAGGAGGGCCTCTGTTTCTGATCTCAAGGGGCGGGAGGGCATATATGGGTACAAGCGCTTCTTTAGGTATCCAGGTCCCAGGCCGTTTAGGGCTTTATAGGTCATAACCAACACCTTGAATTGGGCCCGGACTTCAATGGGGAGCCAGTGGAGCTGACGGAGAACTGGGGTTATATGAGAACAACGCCCAGTCCCCGTCAGCAACCTGGCAGCTCTATTCTGCACCAATTGAAGTATCCGGACCGTCTTCAAGGGGAATGGAAGCCCGATAAACCAGAGCGACCCCCCCTCCTCTCCCCTCCAGGCATGGGCGGTGCTGAACCAGAAACCCGGGCTGGCACAGCTATGAGAGGGAAACATCCCCCCACCCTCACCTGCCCAGGTCTCGGTGATACAAGCCAGGTCGGCCCCCTCAGTCACAATCAAGTCATGGATGAGGGCAGATTTATTATGGACCGACCTGGCATTAAGCAACAGCACCGACAGGCCCGGGGGGCAGTTGACAAGTCTACCAGGAACCCGCTGGCTGGAGGAATAATTAGAAAGATTAACCATCTGTCCCTCCTTCTTCTATGCTGACCCATTAGACCCCCAACGCCATAACGCCTATTGCCCATCACCACCCCAATGGCGATGCCCCCACACTCCCCAGGTAACACATAATATCGCCCGAGATGCACCACTTAAAATTAAATTAAATAATCTAAAAACTGATAATTAAAACCCATTTAAAAACATCCTACCTGCAGACACCTCCCCCAAACCACCGCTAGTCTTCAAGTAAAGTAAAGGCTGACCATAGCCAGAGTCCTTCTGGAACTAGTTATATGGAACTAGCTAATTTTAGACTGGGAAACTCTTGGGGCAGCAAATCATTGGTGGGTGGGACAAGTAGGGGAGCTAAAAAAAAAATACCAGCAAATCATAGCTTTAAGCTCTTCCTGAAAATTCTTTACAGTGCCTTACTATTTTTTCCTGATATATTAGAACAAAATGCAAAGAAAAATGATTGTTTGCCAACCTTGATTTTTAAAAATATATTACTCTGAGGACTCACTGAAATCAGAGCATGGATGTGACTCCAGGAATAAACAGGAGTTTGCTTCTGCTGCCACATTTATGTTTTATTGTGAAAGGGACCATAAAAACATTGTTTTAAAAACAGTGATACAATAAACTCTCAGGTCCAGCCCTAGCTGGACTCTTGCTGGTGTGGCTGATTAGCTATACTAACCGCCTGGGTCCTTTGGCAAAGTCAGTGCAGTTTTAAATGCTGGTCAGGTAAATGAGGGCTCAGGACTCATCATAGCAAAGGAATTGGTTAGAGTTAGCATATTTTTTGGAACTTGGGGGAACATTTGACATTGGGAAGAGTCTCCTGGGCACCACTGCCAATAGGGGTAATTTTGGACTATTCTTCCTCTTTGGATTCTCATTTTTCTGGCCTCCTATCTTTGGCTTCTCACTTTTTTTTTGTTTTTTTGATGGATTCATACTTCCCCCCTTCCCAATCTGGGCCTTGCCTTCTCTTCTCTTCTCTTCTCTTCTCTTCTCTTCTCTTCTCTTCTCTTCTCTTCTCTGGGTTCTTATTTTTCTTAGACCCTTTCTTTTGTTTTCTCTTTGGCTGCTCCCTTCTTTAGAATCTCACTGACTGAGCTTCCTGGATTTGGAATTTTCTTGCCCCTTTCCCCTGGATTCTCCAGTTTCTTGCTCCTGCCTCAAGTTGTTTATTATCAGAGGAGTTTTGCCCCAACCTTTGTCTCCACTGGAGCAAGGTGCTATACACTGTGCAGGATTAGTACAAGGTATGTACAATTTCCGGACGTACAGCTTTGGATGCAATTCCTTTTTTTTGAATAAGTTTTATTCTAAATAAACCTAACACAAAAGAGACTAAAAACATCAATCATCAAAAACATTGGATCTACTGGGTCAGCCTCTCACATTTTTTCTTTTTATGTTAAACTATAAACATATTTAAGTCTATGTGTAGTCGCGTTTCTTTAGCCAATGATAAAAAGAGTCCCAAGTTTGACAGAAGTCTGTATCTTCTTTCTTCTTCAGTGACAAAGTCAATCTGTCCATTTCTGCACAGTCCAAGATCTTTTTTAGGATCAGTTCATCAGTAGGTGGCTCTTCGCTCTTCCAGTGTTGGGCAAATGCAATCCTCGCCGCAGTAATTACATGTAGAGTCAAATACATTGCTTGTATACTAACATCATGAGGTATAATGCCTAATAGGAAAACTTCAGGTTTAAATGCTAGAGATTTTTGTAACATTTCCTCAAGCCATTTGTGTATATTAATTCAATACTTTTTTTGCCTTATCACAGGTCCACCACATATGATAAAAAGTACCCAATTTATGTTTACATTTCCAACATCCATTTGACATATTTGGAAACATCTTGGCTAACATATTTGGCAACAAATACCATCTATAAAAAATGTTATACAGGTTTTCTTTGTATGAAGTTGCTAGTGTTACTTTAATGTTTCTTTCCCACAGCGTTTGCCATTTCTCTAATTCAATATTATATCCAAAGTTTTGTGCTCACATTATCATAGTTTCCTTAACCTGTTCATCTTCCATTCTCTTATCTAGTAAGAAGTTAAATTTTTAATCATTTTCTCATCTGATTTAAAAATCACTTGGTCAAATGCTGTTAACTCCTTATAAAAGCCCCACATTCTATAGTCTTTAGCATACCTCGATTGCATCTGAACCTTGTGCCACCAAGAGATATTAATTCCTTGTTCTTCTATTTCTTGATTCAATTTCAATCCTCCGTCATTGTCCAAAATATCATCATAACTTACAATTGTATCAAAATTCAATGCATTTGGGTATATAAGAGCTTCCACAGGTGAAAGCCATCTTGGTAATTTAGTATACAGTTTTATCTTCAACTTTTCCCACACCGACATTAATGATTTTCTAATATAATGATTTAAGAAATAACCATGTACCTTACACTTTTCATACCGCATATAAGCATGCCAACCCATTTGCAAATCATGCCCTTCAAGGTACAAGATTCTCTTATTTCTTAAGGTTATCCATTATTTTAGCCACGTTAAAACAGAAGCTTGATAATACAACATCTAATCGGGAAGACCAAAACGCCCATTCCCTCTAGCCTCCTGAAGCATTTTTAATTTAATCCTTGGTTTCTTCTTTTTCCATATAAATCTTGAAATTTGGATATTTAAATCATCAAGGAATTTTTAAATCAATTTTTATGGGAATCATTTGGAATAGAAACAAAAGCTTTGGTAATATATTCATTTTATCTAATGCTATTCTTCCCAACAAGGATAATTGCAAATTAGCCCATTTTTCCAAGTCGCTCTTAATTTCCTTGAATAGTTTATCATAATTGTCTTCTTTCAATGTAGTGCACTTAGCTGTAAGAAAAATTCCCAAATATTTAACCTTTTTAACAATTTGAAGATCTACTTGTTCCACCAGAGGTTTTCTCTGTTCCAATATAAGATTTTTTAGTAACAACTTTGTCTTATCTCTGTTTATTTTCATCCCAGTAACCTCGCCATATTCTTCAATCTTTTGTAGGAGTTTAGACATTGTTGCCAAGGGTTCCTCAATTATAAAAACTAGGTCATCTGCAAATGCTTGCAATTTATAGCTTTCATCTCTGATTCTAGTACCCTTAATATCATATCATCTCTGATATTTCTATTTAACACTTCTAAGATCAGTATAAACAGCAATGGTGATAATAGGCATCCTTGTCTTGTGCCCTTTTGTATGTCTATAATATTTGTAAATTCTCCATTGATTATAATCCTAGCAGACTTTGATAAATGCTTAATATTGCATTAATAAATTTTGCACCAAACTCCATTTGAACTAGTTGTTGCTTCATAAATTGCCAATTAACATTGTCAAAGGCCTTCTGTGCAGCCATGAATAACAACGCCATTGATTTTTCAGAATGTACCTCATATTACTCTAAAATGTCCAAAATAGTTCTTATATTATTCCTCATTTGTCTTTTAGGTAAAAAGCCATTTTGATCTGGATGTATAAAGTCTATTAAATACTTCTTTAATCTTTCTGCCATTATCGAGGCAAAATTTTGTAATCCACATTTAATAATGATATAGGTCTGTAGTTTTGAATCTGTGTCAAGCCCGTGTCTTCTTTCAGTATTAATGTAATATTTGCCTCTGTCCAAGTATTTTAGCATCTAGCAATCTAGCATGCTAGCAATTCCTTCAAAAGTTTTATAGAACTCTGCTGGTAGCCCATCCGGGCCTGGAGTTTTGTCGTTCTTTTGTCTCTTAACTGCCTCAATTACTTCTGTGATTGCTACTTCTTCATTTAATGCTTTTTGATATTTCTCCAGTAGTTTTGGTAAATTTCCCTTTCGGATACACTCATTTACTTTCTCTTTATTCTGGTACAGCTTTGCAAAGAAATCTTCTGCTATAGCTTTGGATGCAATCCCATTCTGCCCAATTAATCTCTCCCATCTCCAACAAACAGTGCCAGGTAGTGATATGCAGATCTTGTTAAATCTGTTTGGCCTGTGTTTTGTGGTTTGTCAGGCATTGTTTGTTCCACTGTGTCTCTTTGAAAGAATCAGGTTGGTCTTTTGAGGGATGTATACCAATTTCATTCCACATTAGCTCAAATGTGCATTAGCACTATGAACCCCTTAGAAATATTTTTGAACATCTTCAGTGGTTGTTATGGGATCGGTCACTGGGGAAGTAAACTTTGCAGTACCTGGGCATATAGTGAGGCTAGGCGAAGACTCCGTTGGCCAGTTTTCCTTTATTTCTTCAGTACACAAGCCACGTACTGCCTCTCCCTGCCTGTTTGCCTCTCCACTCATGTCACCGAGTGCCTTCAGCCACGCTGGCCCTCCAGCTCTGGCAGGTCGTCCCTGTCCCTGTCCCTGTCCCTGTCCCTGTCCCTCTTCCTTCTCCCATCTGACTGGGCTGCACTGCCTTTATTGGCCCTAACTGGCCCTGCCCCCGGCCACCAGGTGAGCCCGATAATACATTGTTGGACCACGCCGGTCCCTTAAAGCGCCCTGCTACAAATCCACGCTTCCCCCCTGGCTTTTCTCTATGCAGAAGGCACCGCATCCCCTCAGCCTCGTCACAGTGGTATATAACCCTATTAATTAAAATAGAATCATTTGAACTTGCACTAATGCACATTATTGCACGTTTGTGCAAAGCCCTTCAGAAAGTGATTTTTTAAAGAAAAGGATTCTGCATCTGCATAATCATGCAACCCAGAAAAAGCTGGTCCACTGTGCAAGCTACAGGTCAGGTTCACAGAAATCTGAACTCATTTGCCACCACAGCAATGTTCTCAGACATTTCTAGTGCCAGGCCAACATGAGCACCATACTATCATGCATTCTTCTTGCTGCACCTGGTTGTACTGAACTCCTTTCTCTCTTCCTCCTCCTTCAGGAAGTTCCTTTTTGTGAAACAACCAGGGAAGAGGAGACAGTCCCAAGCTGGGGTTCCTCCTCCAAGCATTCAAAAGCCCCAGATCTTTTCCTTGCAATGTGCTCTTTATTCCCCAAAAGCACAAAACACCCAGAGTGAATCTCTAAGCATGCTCAGAGAGGCTTGTTGAAACCAGTCTAGTTTTCACTTCCAGGACCTCTCCTTATGAGCATGGCTGGGGCCAACCCCTTTGGAAGGGGCCTTCTGAAAATGAGCATTCCTCCTCACTGCATGCCGATCCTCTAACTGTGCTGCCCTCCTCTACTTGTGCTGCATCATGGGTTCAAAAGCCATGCCCGTCTTCTCTGTGCTTGAGAAACTCCCTTGCTCTGAGTTCTCTCCTACCAGCTGTACATCTTGGTTATTCCCAGAGGTTGACTTTCCATCTGACCTTGAGATACGTGCCTCTGTTTCTCTCGTCAGAGTCTCAGGGTGGCCCCCATTCCCAGCCCCCCCCATTCTCCCCCTTTTTCTGATTCTTCCGAAGACCAGCCTGGAGAAGGTGTGTCCAAATCTTTCTCATGCCTAACACCTGCCCAGCTCAGTCACAACGAAGAGGAATCATACAAATAGTACCAGTAGACCCTGCTTCTCTTCATTCATTCTGTTTCCAGACTCCCCTGAATTTGCAGCTCAGCCACATTTCCCCTCTTGCTACTGGAGGAAGCAAAAGAGGGGACAGGAAACCTCCCTTCCTGTCAGCCACTTCTCTTTGCTTCCCTGTGAGGGCAAGGGGAACTGTTCCACTGGCATGTGCTCCACACCCCACCACCACTGTCTCCCACATCTACTGCTGTGGCCTAGGGTATGTCACCCAACCTAACCTCTTCTCCAAGCAAGGATGGCCATTTTCCTGTTGCTGCAAAAGTGGAGGTCCATCATCGAAAAAGAAGACAAAGAAGGATGCATTGTCAGAATCCAGCTGAGGTAACAAACCATAGTGAACACAGCCCTGCAACAAACAATGGGTTCTTTTCATGGGTTGCCCATGGTTGGCAAGCCATGGCTTGTTACCTTGGCTCAGTTCAGAAAACATAATCCATGTTTCAACAACAAGCCATGGCTCAACAACAACCCATACTCGACCCTGGAGGATGGGTTAATGTATTATCTCAACCCAGTCATTGTTTCCTCTGGACGCCCTGCCTGGTTGTGCCCTATCTTCTACCCCTAGGGCCTATGGGAGGAATGGCCAGTGTTGGGAAAATTCAGATAAATCCTGGCAGGAAAGGGTTGCTTATCTGTGCCTTTGTGTTATGAAATCAAACCTGCACCCCTTTCTTAGAAGGCACCAGCATTCCAAGCCAGGTCACTGTTTAGTGCTGCTATTCCTTTAAGAAGATGGGATTCTTAGCTGGACTGAGAAGCTGCTGTAGACTAACAGGATCAGTGAGGAAATACCTGTGTTCTCATCAGTTGCAGAAAATCTGAAACAGTGGTGTCCATTTGTTTCTGAATGGACCCACCTAAGCATCTAGTCCCACTGAGGCAAGCACCTGCACAATGCAGTTGTCAAACCAGATTTCCTGAATAGTTCCTCAATCAGACACATTTGCATGTTTAAACAGGATCCAAACTGCAAAGAGGTCTACTCAATTGACAGGTCAATAAAGCAATCAGTAATGCTTCCATACCAACAAATACTATTGTTACCAGTATTTCTGATGCCATGCCTAGAGACATCAGGAAACTATTGTATTAAGATTATCTGGAAACTTAACACTCTGTATTGGTGTGTGTGACTAGCAGGTTATAAAAGTGTCTGTACATGGGCTGTGATTTTGTAGTTGGCAGTGAGAACCACTACCTGTTAGCATCTTGTAGTAAGTAACTGCAGGGGTCCTGGGTGATCTTTCAATAAAACTGCTGAGATTCAGGGTGAAAGGGGTCTTTCCTGACTGAACCTGGTTATCCTTGTTGTGGCTGCCATCATGGCTTCCCAACACCAGGCATATTCAACCAGCACAGCTGAGCAAAGCAGAGGTGGGATATGTCCAGCCTAAAGACCTAAGGGTCCTATCAAATTTCCTCATCTGATCCATGGAGGATCCCTCCATCAGCCCACCCTCTTGCCAAAGCAATATCTCCTGCAGTCCAGCAGGAAGAATCCTCACTTTTAACTCTGATCCATAACTAGAAATAACAGCAAAGATTCCTTTTTGTGTGGACTGTGTCATTCCACACTCTGGGCCTAGGACAGGGATCGGCAACCTTTAACACTCAAAGAGCCATTTGGACCCATTTCCCACACAAAAGAAAACACCAGGAGCCGCAAAACCCTTTTGACATCTAAAATGAAGATAACACTGCATATATCATTTTTTACTGTTGTTGTTAGTCGCGAAGTCATGTCCGACCCATCGTGACCCCATGGACAACCTTCCTCCAGGCCTTCCTGTCCTCCACCATCTCCCGGAAACCACCCAAGTTCACACCAACTGCTTCAGTGACTCCATCTAGCCACTTTATCCTCTGTCTTCCCCTTCTTCTGTCATCGATTGTTCCCAGCATTAGACTCTTCTCCAAGGAGTTCTTCCTTCTCAATAGGTGGCCAAAGTATTTGACTTTCATCTTCACTATCTGGCCTTCTAAAGAGCAGTCAGGGTTGATCTCCTCTAGGACTGACCGGTTTGATCACCTTGCAGTCCAAGGGACTCGCAGGAGTCTTCTCCAGCACCACAATTCAACGGCCTCAATCCTTTTGCGCTCAGCCTTCCTTATGGTCCAGCTTTCACAGCCATACGTTGCAACTGGGAAAACCATAGCCTTGACTATACACACTTTTGCTGGCAGGATGATGTCTGTGCTTTTTAGGATGCTGTCTAGATTTGCCATAGCTCTCCTCCCCAGGAGCAAGTGTCTTTTAATTTCTTGGCTGCAGTCCCTGTCTGCGGTGATCTTGGAGCCCAGGAAAATAAAATCTGTCACTACCTCCATTTATTCCCCATCTATTTGCCAGGAAGTGAGAGGACTATGATCTTAGTTTTCTTAATGTTGAGTTTCAAGCCAACATTTGCGCTCTCCTCCTTCACCTGCATCAAGAGGCTCTTTAGTTCCTCTTCACTTTCTGCCATGAGAGCGGTATTATTTGCATATCTGAGGTTGTTGATATTTCAGATATGCAGATGCAATCTTGATTCCAACTGGTGATTCATCTAGCCCTGCCTTTCTCATGATGTGCTCTGCATATAAGTTAAATAGGCAGGGCAACAGTATACAGTCTTGCCGAACTCCTTTCTCAATTTTGAACCAATCAGTGGTTCCGTGTCCAGTTCTCACTGTTGCTTCTTGATCTGCATATAGGTTTCTCAAGAGACAAATAAAATGGTCTGGTACTCCCATCTCTTTAAGAACTTGCCACAATTTGTTGTGATCCACACAATCAAAGGCTTTAGCATAGTCAATGAAGCAGAAGTAGATGTTTTTCTGGAACACCCTAGCTTTCTCCATGATCCAGCGTATGTTGGCAATTTGAGCTCTAGTTCCTCTCCCTCTTCGAAATCCTGCCTGTACTTCTGGTAGTTCTCGGTCCACATACTGCTGGAACCTAGTTTGTAGGATTTTGAGCATCACTTTGCTAGCATGTGAAATGAGTGCAATGGGGCGATAGTTTGAACATTCTTTGGCATTGCCCTTCTTTGGGATCGGAATGTAAACTGACCTTTTCCAATCCTGTGGCCACTGTTGAGTTTTCCAAATTTGCTGGCATATTGACTGTAGCACTTTTACTGCATCGTCTTTTAAGATTTTGAATAGCTCAGCTGGAATACTGTCACCTCCACTAGCTTTGTTGTTGCTCAGACTTCCTAAGGTCCATTTGACTTCACATTCCTGGATGTCTGGCTCGAGGTCAGTGACCACCCCATCGTGGTTGTCAGGGATGTTAAGCTCTTTCTTGTGTAGTTCTTCTGTGTTATCTTGCCACCCCTTCTTAATCTCTTCTGCCTCTGTCAGTTCACTGCAATTTTGGGCCTTTATTATGCCCATCTTTGCATGAAATGTTCCCTTCATATCTCTAATTTTCTTGAAGAGATCTCTGGTCCTCCCTATTCTATTGTTTTCTTCTATTTCTTTGCACTGTTCATTGAAGAAGGCATTCTTATGTCTTCTAGCTATACTCTGGAATTCTGCATTCAGTTGGGAGTATCTTTCTCTTTCTCCCTTGCCTTTCGCTTCCCTTCTTTCCTCAGCTATTTGTAAAGCTTCTTCAGACAGCCATGTTGCTTTCTTGCATTTCTTTTTCTTCGGGATGGTTTTAGTTGCTGCCTCTTGTAGAATGTTGCAAACCTCCGTCCATAGTTCTTCAGGCACTCTGTCTGTCAGATCTAATTCCTTAAATCTATTTGTCACCTCTACTGTATATTCATCAGGGATATGATTTATGTCATACCTGAGTGGCCTAGTGCTTTTCCCTACTTTCTTCAATTTAAGCCTAAATTTTGCCACCAGAAGCTCATGATCTGAGCCACAGTCAGCTCCTGGTCTAGTTTTTACTGACTGTATAGAAGTTCTCCATCTTTGGCTGCAGAGCACATAGTCAATCTGATTTCTGTGTTGACCGTCTGGTGATGTCCATGTGTAGAGTCATCTCTTGGGTTGTTGGAAAAGAGTGTTTGCTATGACCATCATATTCTTTTGACAAAATTCTACCAGCTTGTGCCCTGCTTCATTTTGTACTCCAAGGCCAAACTTGCCTGTTATTCTGGTTATCTTTTGCCTTCCTGCCTAAGCATTTCAATCCCCCATGATGATAAGGACGTAATTTTTTGGAGTTAGTTCTAGAAGGTGTTGTAGACCTTCATAGAACTGGTCAACTTCAGCCTCTTCAGCACCAGTGGTTGGGGCATAGACTTGGACTACTGTGATGTTGAATGGTTTGCCTTGGATTCTAACTGAGAGCATTCTGTCATTTTGGGGATTGTATCCCAGTACTGCTTTTCCTACTCTTTCATTGACTATGAAGGCTACTCCATTTCTTCTGAGGGATTCTTGCCCGCAGTAGTATACCTGATGGTCATCTGAACTAAATTCACCCATTCCTGTCCATTTTAGTTCACTGATTCCTAAGATGTCGATGTTCAGTCTTGTCATCTCTTGTTTGACCACATCCAGCTTGCCTGGATTCATGGATCTTACATTCCAGGTTCCTATGGAGTATAGATCTTTGCAGCATTGGACTCTCCTTTCACCACCAGATACATCGGCAACTGAGTGTCCTTTCGGCTTTGACCCAGTCGTTTCATTCTTTCTGGCACTACTAGTACTAGCCCTCTGCTCTTCCCCAGTAGCATATTGGACACCTTCCGACCTGAGGAGCTCATCTTCCAGCATCATATCTTTTTGCCTTTTGGTACTGTCCATGGAGTTTTCATGGCAATGATACTGGAGTGGGTTGCCATTTCCTTCTCCAGTGGATCACGTTTTGTCAGAGATCTCTGCTATGACCTGTCCGTCTTGGGTGACCCTGCACAGCATAGTTCATAGCTTCATTGAGCTACGCAAGCCCCTTTGCCACGACAAGGCAGTGATCCATGAAGGAGTTTTTTTACCTTAATGCTATGTATATCTTCATTATGATTTAGCTGCAGCTGTTGTTGTGTCACTAAAAACTGTTATTTTTAATCTTACATTATAGACTAGTAGGATGCCTTTCATATATTTTGAATAAGAGAACAGCTTCCTGAAGAGTCAAAGTCAGTGCTAAAGGGCTGCATGCATTCAACAGTAAACCCCATAAGTTTGTCAGCAGTAAAAGCAAATGAATCTACCCACGTATCATTAAATGTTTGGTTTTCTTTAGAAACTTTTCTTCGATTTATCCATGGTTGGCCTACCAGGGCGGGGGTGGGGGTGGGGGTGGGGAAGCCCAGTAAAGTGCCATGGGTCCGCAGATGGGGGGCTGGGCTGTGTGGAGATATAGGTGTGTTTAGTGACTGATTAGCAGATAAACAGTCAAGTGTTGTGAATTGTGACAGGTGCCAAGCCCAGCTTTTATCATTCACAGGAAGGAGATTACATTGGGATGAAGAGAATCCTTCAGCAGCTTTTCCTTTCATGTAACATGAGAGCCTGCAGGAAGCTTGTTTAGCAGAGGAATGTAGCGATTTACTTAACTAGCTGATTTACTTAACTAGCTAGCCCTGCATTCCTGAGTGGAGCTTCGAGCAGATCAGCGGCTGTGCTGGCGGGTGTTTTGAGTGAGCCGCAGCAGAGGGGTTCAAGAGCCACGTGTGGCTCCGGAGCTGTGGGTTGCTGACCCCTGGCCTAGGAGCAAGCATGGAAGCTGCAGAACACACCCTGCTCACTCGCAGCACAAGCAAAGTGTGCATGCAACTGCTGGGGGTGGGAGCATCTTCCATGGGACTGCCCTCATTGCAAACCTGCCTCTGGCTTCTCTTAGAGATGTCCCTTCACTCCACAAGGGCCTTCTAAATGCAAATATATGCTCTAGCATTCTGCATTATGGCCCCTCCTTCAGCCACTTGGCCAGGTGCTTCTTTCTCTTTAGGTTTCTTAGCAAACACTAACCTCTCATCCCTTGTCAATGAGGCATTTATGCACATGAATATGTTAAAATCAGCACAGCACAGAAAATGGCTGCTTTTCATCTGATCCCAGGAAAGGGGATAGAGGTCATACCTAGAATCAGAGACAAAGAGCATCCCAGTTCTTTGCATCCTAGAAAAAGGCACACATACTCTCACGAGCCATGGAAGCTGTGGCTATCAGAAGAAGGTGCAGCCAAATATAACACTTGGCAGGGAATGAATTAAGGGGAAATTGGCAGTTTGAGTGCCTTTTCACGAGGCTCCTGTGAAACAGGCTATTGAAACCGTTTAGCTACCTTCTTAATCACGTCACTTAACAAGCCTTAAAGATGAAGTTTCCAGATGGTGGCAGAAGGAAAATAAAAGCTGGACAGTTCTCTGGAGGAGCCTCGGCAGCCTCATTGTGCTGGGAAAGAAAAGGGAGTGGGTGGGAAGGGGAGAGAGGAGAAGAATGAGCAGGATTAAACGGGAGCATTATCGTTATTGTCACCTCAATCTGGATGGATTCATTACCGAAGCAATGCAGCCATTCAGGGCCTAGACAAAAGGCAAGGAAGATAATCAGGATCCAATGTGTTGAGCAAGCAGTTCAGACACCATCCGCCTCTTTGGGAGAGGAAAGAACAATTTTCGGAACAAAGAGATGCCAGTGCTTTTGTCTGATAAGGGCCACTGGATAACCATTTACCCTCTAATGAGCACGTGCAAAGAGCCTGAAAAGACAATTCAGAGAAGAAAGCAGCAGGTGGGAGCCACCAGCTCACCAGTCCCTCCAGAAGCAGCTGACAAGGGGAGCATAATCAATTTTGAGTTTCCTCTAGGGCTGTAGCACATTTGGCTAAGGTCAGTGAGGGTCAAAATCTAGCCAGAGTCTTAGAACTGCTGAATGTTCTGACTATGTGATATCAAGTCATCTCCAACTTAGGGCAACCCTATGAATGAAAGCCCTCCAAAATGTCCTGCCTGTGACAACTCCGTTCAGCTCTTCCACGTTCAAGGCTGTGTTCTTCGTGGATTTGATCCATCTCATATTTGGTCTTCCCTTCCATCTTCTTCCTTTGTGGCATTTTAAAACTGGGGTGGTGGTAGATGCTGACAAGATCAGGGGCTGACCCACAGCATAAATGAAATTACAAATCTGCATATGCCCATTTCCATAGGCTCTAAGGAGTGTGTGTGTGTGCATCTTTCTTTAAAAGGGCCTTGTCTTGTAAGGGCACCCCTTTTTGTAAAAAGGGATGCATGGACAGGCATTTGGTTTCAGGAAAAATCTGGGGCAGAAATATTCAAGTGGGGCTGGGGGGCAGCAGGAAGGGAAGCACCTGTGGGCAATCTGGGGCAGGGGATCAGAGGCAATGAAGAGGATCAGAATCCTTGGATTTCTGAATCTTGATTCAGGTTTGATGCCAGCTCAAAGCAGGTGGACTCTGAATTTAGTCTGAGCCTACTTGTGCTATTTACCGAAATGCCAAATTTCTTGGCCTCTGGCTGCGTCATGCTGGTACAAAACTGGCTCACTTTCCCTTCCTAGGAGAATGCCTGGGAACACCTATGCCTTCCTGCTCACCAGTCATAGTGGCTCCCCAAGACTACTGCTCTAATAGTGGTCTCATAATTTCCCATAATCATTAAGGGACTGCAGAAGAGTTGTCATGCTATGTGAGGTGACCACATAGCTCCATGACCTCTTTTCCAGTCTCCATGGAATTTAGTGTGTCTCCCTAAGTCTGTGTTTGGCATCTTGCAAAGTTTTTTTTAATGCACAAGATGCTTATCATAATCCCTACCTCAAATGCTTTTTTCAACTTATCAGATCATACTCTTTCTCTCTCCCTCTCCCTTTTTGAAAAAGTAATGCTCCTTATTTTAAAACATTGCTCCTCCCTTTTCCAGAACATCATAGCCTGCAGATGATATAATAGGTGTTTCATTTCAGAATGCAGCTCTTAGATTCTTAAAATATATATTTTAAATATCTTCAATACAAACATGCTAACCATTGTATTCACGGTGATAACATGAGAATTGGAGAAAGAGGATGAACAACTTTGGACCAACCAACCTTCACTTATGATCACAGAATCATAACATCAAAGAGTTTACTGTTTCTGGGAGAACATCCATGCCAACTCCCTGCCTGATGCAGTTACAGCAGGCTGGCTGTCCAGCCACTGCTTAAATATTTCCAGCAAAGCAGGGCCTACCATCTCCCAAGATAGTCTATCCACTAACAACCATCTCTTAACTAAAATCATATCACCTGCAGGTTTTAAGTTGTCCCATTGAAGAGGATGTCAGGATGGATCATAACTTCCAATCATCTAGGGGACACTCAATCATATACCCTAAATTCTTATGTCAGCAAGCATCACTCACTTGAAAGAAGTCTTTGAGCAGTTGTTTCCAGCAATTAGATGATTTAAGTCTCAGGTCAGAAACTTGGCAATCATACTGACTTTCTTTCTCTTTCTTCAGCATTTTCATACAACAGATGTCAGATCAAATCTTTTGATCATGTCTTGTTATCCTTACTTTTGCAGGTTAGTGTTCCAGGGCTAGTGCTATAATTAATTACTTGGCACTCTATCTACTCCCAAATTATTTCTCTCATCTTGATTCACTTCAGAACATTTTTCAGGCAGGTTTCATAGATCACTTCCAACCGCTGTCCAGGAGGTCATCTGAGGGGTTGTTGCACACAGAGGGTGTGTACCAAGTAAAGAAGTGCAGGCACCCATCGTGACCTTCCCTGTAGCCATGCTTCCGAGGAGAGTCCAATAAGGCAGGCAACTGCCTTAATCCATACCAGCAAGCCAGGTTTAGTAGTTTTTATCTTCCCCAGGAGCAGGTCTTCTGTAAAATTAACGCATTTTCATTGCCCATTTGAGACCAAGCCAACTTCACATATAGCATTAGAACAAGGCATTCTATACTGTTGCTTGGAAAATTCATTCCCTCTCAGCTACTCTGAGGGCTGCAGCTAAGTTCCAAGTGAAAAGGGAATTTGGAGGATGGATGGTATAAAATATCAGCATCACTGGAAACAAACAAACAAACAAAAAATCATAGCATTGTATCCCTGTGAGTGCTTGTTCCACTATATCACCAAAAGCTTGACGTGCCAGGACATGCCTCAGACATTTTGCTGCCTCAGGTGGAACAGCAAATGAGTCTTCCCACAACTCTTGAAGCTGAGGTGCATGATACTGAAAGCCTGTCAAGTTATTTTGACATTTGAGGCCAGTGATATTTAGTCTATGAATGTGCATTAGGCTGCTCTAAATATGTTGTCATGTGTGGGAAGATGCCAGAGCACACCTGGGCAGGCTATCACTTTGATGGGAATTAAAGCTCAGGCAGTGAAGACGAAATTGTTGTGGAATCTCAGAAAGCTCAGGTGCCAGATCAAGGTCAGGGAATGTCTGGGGAACAGCAGAAGGAATTCTTATTTTGATCTGCTGAGGGTGACAATAGAAACATAGAAACAGAGCAAGTCAGAAGGGGCCTCCCGGGCCATCTAGTCTAACCCCCAGCTCCAGCCAGCTCCGCTCATGACATGCCCACCATGTGCATGTCCAGCCTATCTTTGAACACCATCACCAATGTTGTCCACAGTGGGTGAAGAAAGGGGGACAAAGGTAAAGCTCCCACCCTGAGCAGTAAAAAAAAGCTATCCTCCTTTCTCCTTTAAAACCAACCTTACATATAGATTCTTTATGGTAAACATGCTCTGCCTGCTGTATGAATGGCTTATGAAAGATGTGCTTTCATCTGGCAAATGCCAGTTCCATTTATCCTCATGCTCCTAAACTTTATGGCTTTGGGAGAAGGGATGGGATTGATTGATTGCAGTCTTAAAGCTTTCTTCTCCCCCACCCCCAACCCTCTCCTGCATCTTATGGCTCACACTGCTGTTTTGTGAATGATAGAAGAGGAAGGCAGGGCAGCATCTCCAGAGGACCTCTAGCTGCACCATCCACGTCTTGGGCTTTTCCTAACTTAACCACATCTGAGTGTGGATCGCAGGGTCCAAATCCTTGCCATGCCACACAGGAGACAATTATGTTTCCTTGTTCTCCCAGATCCAGTTGCAGAGTTGGCTGATCCTTTGTCCCTCAACCTTCCATCCAGGCTGTCTTCAGCAATCTATGCCACTGCTCAAGAGCTGTAGTTCCCATGTCTGGGTCCTCAGCTGTTGCACTACAGCTTCCATCATCCCCAGTAATGGCCATGCACACCAGAAAGGAGGTCGTATAATATCTCTCCCTCACCCCACTTGGGATTTGGGAAGTACTGCTTTAGAAAAGCGAGGGAGCTGTTGGATATAGCCACATATAGGCTGAAGCCCTGTTAACGAAAATGCCATGAAATCTACATCAGATTCACATGGCTTTGGATTTCTGTGCAGCTGACTTGTGGATTCTGCAAGAAGCTGGATTTTTTTGAGTTGTGGGTTCTGCAGAACTTGCAGATCAGTTTTTCACCCTCTGGGGCAAGGGGAAGTTGAATAAAATTCTGCTAAAAGAAAATGGATTCTATCACTGAGCGGATGATAGAACAAAAGATGCCTGACAACCCATGAAACAAAGACAGAGTGGCTTGAACACAACCTGTACATTGCTGGCTCTCCTTCCCAGCCTTAGCTGCAGTGGCACTGAGGCAAAGTTAGCTTTCCAAAGGCTGACACTTTTCCATTAAAAAGAAAAAATCGATGGAAGATGCTTGAAATTGAAATGGATGCGCTGCAGGCTGACAGGTTAAATACATGTTTATCAAAATCCTGACCAAGCAGATGCCCACATGGGAAGCTTCCCAACATTTGCCTGGGAAAGAAGGCAGCAATTGCCGAAGTCAACATTGCTGACAGAATGATAGATGGTGAAGCTGCTGTGCAGCTGCAACAAGCCACTGTGGGATGTGTGTGTGTGTGTGTGTTGGGTGCGGGAGGATGTGCAGTGAGGCAATAGGTGCATGGACAATACACTGCACTCCAAAAAGAGCAACTCATGCGGTTGCTGGGTGGTCCACTGTCTGACCTCCTGGGAAATTAAAGATGTAAATCCAGCATGATCTATAATTCAACACAATCCACCCACAGTCTACCAGCCAGGCACGTGCATCGCATGGAGAATTGGCAGGGTTCAGTCTGGTGTAGAAACTTGCTTGCTTTCCACCCAGGCAAAGTTGTAAGCATTTTTAGCAGGCCTGCAAAACAGCGGATGCATCAAACTGAATGCTGACAGATGCTTGGTAAATGATGGGTTTTCAGCACCAGTTTTCTCAAGTCTTCAATGGGTCACCAACCGAGCTTGTAGGGCACATTCACTGGCCCAGAGCAACCCGCTATTTCAGGGAAGCCGAAGAAGAAAATATGAAGGCCTTGAAACAGCATTTATACAAATGAACTCTAAAGGTATCTCTTCTGTGTGACTAAAGGAGAAGAGCACATGGTGTAAGATCCAGGGCTTTGGGGAATTCCACAATCCCTGATTTGTTAAAATAGAGGGAATGCACTTGAGGCTGTTACAGGACTGCATCTCCCATCAGCATGATGAGAGTTGTAGTCCAGGTACATCCAGAAGGCCATACATTAGAATCATAGAAGAGTTGGAAGGGGCCATGAAGGCCTTCGAGTCCAACCCCCTGTTGTTGCAGGACACCATGTCACACCATCCCACTCAGATGGCTGTCCAGTTTCTTTTTGAATGTCTCTAGGGTGGGAACTGCAGGTGGTGCAGTGGTTTAAACCGCTGTGCTGCTGGGCTGGTTGATCGAAAGGTCGCCGGTTCGAATCTGCACACGGGGTGAGCTCCCGTGCACCGTCCCAGCTCCTGCCAACCTTGCAGTTCAAAAGCATGCAAATGCAAGTAGATGAAAAGGTCCCACTTCGGTGGGCAGGTAACAGCGTTCCGTGCACTTCGGTGTTTAGTCATGCCGGCCACATGACCACGGAGACTGTCTGCGGACAAACGCTGGCTCCCTCGGCTAGGAAACGGAGATGAGCATCGCCCCCTACAGTCAGGCATGACTGGACGTAACGTCAAGGGGAAACCTTTACCTTTACCTTTTTAGGGTGGGAAAGCCCACCACCTCTCTAGGCAGCCAGTTCCACTGTTGCTTGGCTCTGACAATGAGGAAGCTTTTCCTGATGTCCAGCCTGAATCTGGGTTGCCGCAACTTGAATTGAGTATTCTGTGTCCTACACTCTGGCATTAGCAAGAAGAGATCTTGACCCTCCTTTTTGTGCTCCTAAATTGCTCATCCCTGCACCAGAAGGTCTTGTCTTGCTTGCCTTAGGCCTGATTAACAAGAGCATTCTTGCTTGGCACTGGCTCTCCAAAGACCAGGTCATTCTCCTCACATGCTGGACCCTCCAGAATTTTTGGATGTCAACTCCCAGTAGCCCCCAGTCAGCATGGTCAGTGATCAGAAATGATGGAGGTTCAAACCCTCCAGGGGGTTTCAGGTTGGGGAAGAGTGATTCTTCAAAATCAGGAGATGGTATGGACTAGATCCTTGACCTTTTGCATGCAAAGCAAATAGGTGACACTCTCCACCATCACCCTGCTCCACCAGATTAATAATACTGTAACTTTCATAGTCTTGGGGAACAAAAGTCACCTGGTCCAAAGTGAAGACCTTCCTCTGCCAGCACCTTTCCTAGAATCAACTGCAGGATGTGGTGGGACACCCTACTATGCAACCGTCAGTGCATGTGGTCAGGGAAGAGATGCTGGATTCCAGAAAGGGTATCCAACAGAGATGGCCTGAGACAGTTGGCTGCCTGAGGTGAAGAAAAAGATGGCGCCGCCTCTCATTCCATGTCCAAAAGTGGCTAGGTGTGGCCTGGAAGAGGAATCTGTCTTCTACCCTACTGGGGAGATTATTTCCTCCTCTGCCCTTGGAGCCAGCAGAATAATTTAGGTGTGCAGCAAAAACCATACAATGCCTAGCTTTCTCCTCCCTAACTTTGCTCCCAGCTTTGCCACCCAAAGTGACTGCCACCATCATCCGCACAGTAGGGCCAGCTCTGGAGTCATTGATCAGTGTTACTTAAACGTCCAATTGCTAAGGCATCCCTTCTACCCACCTCCCCCAGACAGGAATTCAGGGGGGATAAAGCTTTCCATTGCTATGAGGCACGATTGCCATGTATTCCCCACAGTAGAGGAGGCAGCATGCCACTCAGAGCTGTCACTGAGCAACAGGAATGGGATGGGGCTACAGCACTCTTGTGGTCTCCCAGAGGCATCTGGTTGTCCAAAACATCTGGAAGGCACCAGGTTGGAGAAGGCTGCTCCAGAGGTATTTGGCTGGCTCAACGTGGTGGCTCATAATTTGCCACAAAATGGAGAAAAAGAAAAGACATGGATTTGCATATGATTTTCCAGTGGAAATGTGTGTGTATCGATACAGGTTTAGAGAGAAATGTGATATGACTAGAATGAGATGATATTTCACTCTCTTCAAAGGGGAAGGCTGTGAACGACAGCCTTACTCTGGCTGTCATTCAAGTGCTGCAGTTGAAGCACAGCTTCAAGGCCCAGCTCTTCCTTCTCATGGCTCTTGATATTGATGCCAAACCTGGACAGCTCTTCCAGCAGAAGGCACATCTAGAACAGAGGGGAGTCCTTCACACAGAGGACTGCCCTCTGTAAAACAGGGCACATGGCCACCCTAGGCTAATTTGTAGCAAGCCAAAGAGTGGACCAGATGCACTCCCTTCAATTTGTCTCTCAGCCAGGGATGCCAGCTGCTGCTGCTGCTGCTGCTCCCCTCTGGTAGCTGTTTCCAGACTCCAGACTAATTTTAGAATCATATTTATGAATGTTTTCAGCCTCCCTGCACAGGAAACATGTATCCCCAGCACAGCACATCAATGCAATGAAAGCCTGAAACACTGAGAGGGCGTTCTGCCACATCACTCTCAGCCCAGGAAAGCTTTGCATCCCTTTCATGATGACTGCAAGCATCATGCCTGAGACTAGCACTTACTGTGCTGCTGGCTCAGCCATGCTGCCACTTTTTAAGTCAGACCAGCTACTGTGAAATGATGAATTGCTGTGGGCAGGTATGGAGAAAGCCAAGTAAGAATGTCCATCTTACCTTTTAGGTTCAAGCTTGGTCTAAATTTCTATGCAGGCTTCAAATCGAACTCTTATTATTAAAAACAAAACAAAACAGTTGTGATGGTGCCAGGAGGAAAATGTAAGCAGAGTCTTGCTAGGTCAGACCAAAGGTCCATTTGTACTGCAGTCCTATAAATATTTCTCAGGAGTAGGTCCCATGGAGTTCAGTGGGGCTCACTCCCAAGAAAGAGGTCTCTAATGTCCTACAATGGCCAAAACATGGTGGGCCAACATACCATTTGGAACAGAAGCTCTCTTCATCCTAAGACCCATCCTCCACAGCATAGCTGAAACCTTTTCAATTGCCATCTGCATTAGTAGCCTTAGTTTGAATTTGGGTATGAGTGCATTTTAAAATAACTGCAGATTAGAATTCTTACAAGGTATCCCTTAAACCCAACAGAGAATCAGTTCCCAGTTTTCAAAACAGACTTGAAATCTTACAGAGATGGAAGAAGCTCTCCAAGAGACTGCTTATGGGACTCACTGCTCAGGTCAAAAGTATGTTTAATGTCAATCTTCAAGTTGTTTGTGTGCTTAAAGAAGGATTGAGTCCAGAGCTGCATTTCCTTGGAGTTAATCTGTTGGGGGCTGCATGTTGACAGTGGTTGGGACTGAAGCCAGTGCTGACTTCTCTTACACTCTCTCCCTGTCTTTCTGCCACCCCCTTTTCTCTCTTTTTCTGGCACAGCTTCTCTTTCTATCTCACTTTCTGATTCTCTTTTCTCTGCCTCGTTTTGGGCCACCCATTTTTCTGTCTCCCACTCTGTGACAGTTCCTTCCTCCCCTCTCCTTCTGATAACTCCATTTCTGTCTTACTCCCCTTCTCCCTCTTAAAGGAAAAATAAAAAATGAAAAGTATATAGATAGATGGTAGATTGGTGCGTGGGTGTGTGGATGGATGGATTTATAATTCAGGCAGGTCTCACCTCTTTTTTGCTAGGATTAGTTTTCCTATCAACTGGAGCACGATTGTTATTTCTGGAATGCAAGAAGTAGTGAGCTGAGACAAGTCTTAGAGTACAAGTCCTGGGTCTGGGGCAATTGACTGCAGTAAGAAGAAATTGGGAACTATAATGCTGTAGGAATTTATTTTTTTTTAAGATTTTTTTATTAAGATTTTAAGGTAAAGGTAAAGGTTTCCCCTTGACATTAAGTCCAGTCATGCCTGACTCTAGGGGGTGGTGCTCATCTCTGTTTCCTAGCCGAGGGAGCCAGCGTTTGTCCGCAGACAGTCTCCGTGGTCATGTGGCCGGCATGACTAAACACCGAAGTGCACAGAATGCTGTTAACTGCCCACCGAAGTGGGACCTTTTTATCTACTTGCATTTGCATGCTTTCGAACTGCAAGGTTGGCAGGAGCTGGAACAGAGCAATGGGAACTCACCCCGTTGTACAGATTCGAACCGGCGACCTTTAGATCAACCAGCCCAGCAGCACAGTGGTTTAAACCACTGCGCCACCTGCAGTCCCTCAAGAAGATTTTAAACTAATACTAAAAACATTAATCGTCAATTACATCGGACATACTGGGTCAGCCCCTTACTTTTAACATTCTATAGTCATTTTCAAATCGATTTATAATAACTTAAAAACATCTTTAAATCTAAGCCAAGTCCCATTTCTCCAGCCAATCATAAAAAAGTTCCCAAGTTTGATAGAAGTCAGTATCTTCTTTCTCCTTCAGTGATAAAGTCAATCTATCCATTTCTGCATAGTCCAGCATCTTTTTTAGAATCAGTTCATCAGTGGGTAATTCCTCACTTTTCCAGTATTGAGCAAATGCAATCCTTGCCGCTGTGATTACATGTAACATCAAATACATTTCTTGTTTGCTAATATCTTCTGGTATAATGCCTAACAAGAAAACCTCAGGTTTAAAAGCTAAGGGTTTTTGTAGCATTTCCTCAAGCCATTTATGTATTTTAATCCAATACTTTTTCACATTGTCACAAGTCCATCAAATATGGTAAAAAGTACCCACTTAATGTTTACATTCTGAAGGAATTTATTTTCTGAGACCCTTGGGAGCTCCCTGCAGGCACATTTATGTTCAGTGCTGGGACATGCTGAGAATTGTAGGCCTTTTTGGGCCAAACATGCCCCCATTGCACTCATTTCACATGCTAGCAAAGTGATGCTCAAAATCCTACAAGCTAGGCTCCAGCAGTATGTGGACCGAGAACTACCAGAAGTACAGGCAGGATTTCGAAGAGGGAGAGGAACTAGAGATCAAATTGCCAACATACGCTGGATCATGGAGAAAGCCAGGGAGTTCCAGAAAAAGATCTACTTCTGCTTCATTGACTACGCTAAAGCCTTTGATTGTGTGGATCACAACAAATTGTGGCAAGTTCTTAAAGAGATGGGAGTACCAGACCATCTTATTTGTCTCTTGAGAAACCTATATGCAGGTCAAGAAGCAACAGTGAGAACCGGACACGGAACCACTGATTGGTTCAAAATTGAGAAAGGAGTTCGGCAAGGCTGTATACTGTCACCCTGCCTATTTAACTTATATGCAGAGCACATCATGAGAAAGGCAGGGCTAGATGAATCACCAGTTGGAATCAAGATTGCTGGGAGAAATATCAACAACCTCAGATATGCAGATGATACCACTCTCATGGCAGAAAGTGAAGAGGAACTAAAGAGCCTCTTGATGCGGGTAAAGGGGGAGAGCGCAAAAGTTGGCTTGAAACTCAACATTAAGAAAACTAAGATCATGGCATCTGGTCCTCTCACTTCCTGGCAAATAGATGGGGAAGAAATGGAGGTAGTGACAGATTTTATTTTCCTGGGCTCCAAGATCACCGCAGATGGGGACTGCAGCCAAGAAATTAAAAGACGCTTGCTTCTGGGGAGGAAAGCTATGGCAAATCTAGATAGCATACTAAAAAGCAGAGACATCACTCTGCCAACAAAAGTGCGTATAGTCAAGGCTATGGTTTTCCCAGTTGCAATGTATGGCTGTGAAAGCTGGACAATAAGGAAGGCTGAGCGCAAAAGGATTGAGGCCTTTGAGTTGTGGTGCTGGAGAAGACTCCTGCGAGTCCCTTGGACCGCAAGGCGATCAAACCGGTCAGTCCTAGAGGAGATCAACCCTGACTGCTCTTTAGAAGGCCAGATAGTGAAGATGAAACTCAAATACTTTGGCCACCTAATGAGAAGGAAGGACTCCCTGGAGAAGAGTCTAATGCTGGGAACAATAGATGGCAAAAGAAGAAGGGGACGGCAGAGGATGAGGTGGCTGGATGGAGTCACTGAGGTGGTTGGTGTGAGCTTGAGTGGACTCCGGGGGATGGTGGAGGACAGGAGGGCCTGGAGGAATGTTGTCCATGGGGTCGCGATGGGTCGGACTCGACTTCGCAACTAACAACAACAAAATGCCCATGTCAACTGATTCCTGGGATTAGTCATTTAAAAACCTCATTATGAGTTTAAAACAAAGGTGTGCAACAACGTCAAGATTTTACTCTAAGTCTGATTTGTTGCTTCAGAAAATAACCTGATTCATCTTGGACCAATTCAAACCAAAAGATGCTACTTGCAGGAGATAAAGCCCCTGCATCCTCAAAGCACAAGTCACTAATGAAGCATTGCTCTGGGGCAGGTTCAGTTCTGTTGTCTATAGGGGGAACCCCACCTTGCCTTCAGAAGCTACAGAGCTGGACACAGGTGGCCCAATTATTCTTGAGCTTTAGCTTTGTCCTAAGTCAATGCAAATCTCTAAATGGAGCCTGTAACAGACAGGGGGGATTAATCTTTTATCATATTCTTTAAATGTATTAATTATTTTTAATTACTCAAACACACTCTTCCCCACCTCTTCTTTCCTATGCAGGAAGGGATGGCACCTCTCCTAACATGGTGCTTGATGAATAGCATATGCTCCTCATCTAAAAAGCAAACTTTGCTTCTCCTTTCCCCTTGGAACAATTGTTTATTCATATGCAAATGTATACCGATGTGATATTTATTTATTTATTATACTTAATTGACTGAATGTCATATGATTAATAGATTTAGATGTATTGACTTGAGCAACAGCCTAGCCACCAACAGCTTGCAGGGCTATTAATAATCGAAAACCCATTATGAACATTACCTAAAGGAACAGTGAGCATTTGGGCAGAAAGTGCAAAACAGGTTTAGAAGCAAAATTGGTTGAGAATTCTCTCTCTCCCAAAGGAAGGCATGAGACATTGCTTTGAATAGGAAAGCCATGTTGGAGCATTTCAAAGGTCTAACAACGCGGCCTAAAGTCAGATCAAAAGGAGGGTTCAGCATTCTGTTCCCACTGGATGGCCTCTTGGGAAGCAATTGCACACTCCTGCTTGTATTTCCAGAAACTTTTTTGTGATGACTAATATGACAGGTAACAAAGTGTGCTTTTTTTTCAGAGCCCAGTGGTGAGATCCATAGGCATGGTAAGAGAACTGTATCAAAAGGGCCAGGAACCAGGCCCAAATCAGTCCCTTTTTGGACTGCTACTACCAGTCAGTGCAGGCAATATTGAACTAGGTGGACAGATGGATTGGACACAGCTCCCTCTGTTCTCTTCTGTTCAAAAGGGATCCATGATGTGATTCAGGCCGAGTGCCCTAGTGACATCAGTCCTAGCCAGGCATTCATGACATTGGCAAAATATCCCCCCAACAAACCAGTATCATTGAAGATTTGAGTGGATAGACAAGTGGGTGTAAACACAGTAGTGGCACGTGTGAGCAGGCCAGGGCAAAGAAAAGAGACAGGGGCTGAACACTGTTAGACTGACCAGATTTGCACAACACAACAATCCGTGGTGGATGACAAGCAACAATGTATTGTCATGCAAATGCAGACTGATTCATGCAGGAAGGGTTATTTTTCAGCTCCCTGGACCACCCAAGGCATGCTCTAGGGATTCTATGACCCACACGGATTGGTGTGCCATCCAAACTGGGAGAACAATTGTATTGTGGGTTGTGGCTACTAAGGGTGGCAAAAGACACTGCCACTCCAGCTGGCCATTCCTTCCCAAGGGCTGACGATGCATTGGCCAAAGCCTGTTCTTCTTGGCAGCCTCCTCACCCACCACCCACGACTTTTTTCATCACCTCACTTCTTTGATGCATCACAAAGCAGTTTTGTCTTACCCCCATGTGCCAGTCATGCCCCATCATTCATGTGAATTCAAGTCTAGTAATTGCATATTCGATGATCAGTATCCAGGTGAGACAAGTGTGAGGGGGCATCTTCCCCCCCAGTAATTGGGGAGGGCATGGTGACATTTGAAGTCAAGCTCTCATAATTTGTGAATGGAGCAAGGAGCATTAACCACAGCATGTGTGTGGGTGGGAGAAAGCTTCCAAGGGAAAACGGAAGTGGCCAACATTGTACAATTTCAGTCTGCATCTCTCCTATCATAGCAGAAACACAGGATAGATGTTTATATACTTGCTGATAGGATGGTTAGCATTCTCCATCTTCTCTTTAGCAGCAGAGACTAAGCTTGTTTGCTGAAGTTTTCTGATAGGAATGGGGTAAGGACAGAAAATGAAGTCTGGGGAAGCTGACACCGGGGATTCCAGTGGATTTTCTACATGAAATGAATTTGTTGTTCCCCTCCCCCAATCCCCAGAACTTGGCCTGATTATGCAAGACAGCTTTGATAAACTGAAATTAGCATACAGGGGGCAGTGAGAGGAGGAAGCCTGCACATGTTCCAAGGAAAAATTCCCCCCAAAACATGCTTTGACATCAAGATACCTTAATCATGCCATTTGTTAAATGAGAGGCAGTGCTGTGTAACTGATGAGAGTCTGGACTTAGGGCAGGGAGAGGAAAACTCCAGCTCTCCAGAATGTATCTGCACTACAGCTCCCAGCATCCTTGACCATGCTAGGAGTGGTTGATGGTACTCAGAGTCCAGCAGCTTCAGGGAAGCCTCAGGGTTCTCCATTGCTGGCTCAAAGCTTTTCAGCCCTAAGTTGAAGCTTTTCAGCCCTAAGGCACCACATTCTACGTTTAAGGTTACTGAGGGATCATAGAAGCATAGAACAGTAGAGTTGGAAGGGGTCAGAGGGCCATTGGGTCCAACCCCAACTCCAAGTTAAATCTTCCCTCTTAAGTGGCTGTCCAGTTGCATCTTGAATGCCTCTACTGTGGGAGAGCCCACCACCTCTGGAGGTCATCAGTTCCACTGTTGTGCTGCTCCAACAGTCTAGTTCTTCTGGATGTCCAGCTGGAACCTGGCTTCCTGCAACTTGAGGCCATTATCCTGTTTTCTGAAGACACAAAGCCATCTGCATCAAAGGGAACATACTGTTTATGAAAGACAAGGATGAAATGTGGGTGCAGATGATTAATGAACATGCAGAAGAAAGTGTATATTCCTCTACCTATTAGTTCCCTGAGTAGGCTGGTGTGCTCCTCTGGGTCCCCCGAAGTTCCTAGGTGAGAGACATGACCCCAAACTGAGAACAGGAATGGCTCCTCTTCCTCTCTCCCACTATTCCAGAGTCAGACCCACCCAAGGGCAGGCCTTACTGCAGAAGGTCTGGGCAAGGCAGCTGCAAGGCAATCATGTCTGGCACTCCTGGAACCAGCTGACGATCAGGAGGCCTTGGTATTTATTTATTTAAAGTTTTTGTATGCTGTCCCCTTGCTATATAGCCTTGGGATGGCTCACACAAATAAATAAATATAATACAGATAAAACCCAGAAACACCCTGGCTGCACAATTAAAACCTATAATTATTATACATTGTTAAAATATTGTTTGATAAAAAGGTCTTAGCCTGGCACCGAAAAACAAATAACGACGGCGTCAGATGGAGCGCATTCCACAGATGGGGTGCCACCGCAGAGAAAGCCCTCCTCCAGGTACTTTGCTTCCTGATATCGCTCATGGAAGGCTCCCAGAGGAGGGTCTCTGCCGCCGATCTCAAGGGGCGGGAGGGCAAATATGGAAGCAGGCGTTCCTTCAGGTATCCAGGTCCCAAGCCATTAAGGGCTTTGTAGGTGATAACCAGCACCTTGAATCGAACCCGGACTTCGATGGGGAGTCAGTGAAGCTGGAAGAGGACTGGGGTTATGTGAGAGTAATGCCCAGTCCCCATCAGCACCCTGGCTGCTCTGTTTTGCACCATCTGAAGTATCCGGACTTCTTCAAGGGCAGCCCCACATAGAGCACGTTACAGTTATCCAATTGGGAAGTAACCAATGCATGTGTCACTGTCGCTAGGCAGTTGTCCTCCAGGTAGGGATGCAGCTGATGGATTAGCTGAAGCTGAAGGAAAGCGCTTCTCGCCACAGCGGTCACCTGAGCCTCCAAAGAAAGCTCTGGGTCGAGGAGCACTCCCAAGCTGCGGACCCTGTCCTTTAGAGGGGGTGCAACCCCATTCAGGACAAGGTCCAAGTCACCTACCCCAGAACCCGAGCCACCCACCAACAGGACCTCTGTCTTGTCTGGATTGAGTTTCAGTTTATTGACCCTCATCCAGCCCATTACCTCGGCCAGGCACCGGTTCAGTATAGCCACTGTCTCACCTGGATTGGTTGAGAAAGAGAGGTAGAGCTGGGTATCATCAGCGTACTGATGATTCTGCAGCCCACACCTCTGGATGACCTCTCCCAGCAGTTTCATGTAGATTTTGAATAGCAAGGGGGACAAAATAGACCCCTGTGGTACTCCATGGCATGCTTGCCATGGCGCAGAGGTAAAGTCCCCCAGCACCACCTTCTGGAATCAGCCGTCGAGGTAGGAGTGGAACCATTGCCAAGCAGCACCTCCTACTCCCAGCCCCCTTAGTCTATCCAGAAGGATACCATGGTCAATGGTATTGAAAGCTGCTGAGAGGTCCAGGAGAACCAACAGGGACACACTCCCTCTGTCTCTCTCCCTGCACAGGTCATCATACCAAGGCAGATTCAATACCATACCCGGGTCTGAAGCCGGACTGAAATGGGTCCAGATAATCAGTCTCATCCAAGAGAGCCTGGAGTTGTCCTGCCACCACCTGTTCCAACACCTTGCCCAAGAACGGGATGTTGGCCACTGGTCTATAATTGGAGGCCATCTCTGGATCCAGGGACGCCTTCTTTAGGACCGGCCTAACCACTGCCTCCTTTAGAGAGGCAGGCATCTGGCCGAACCTCAGAGAGGCTTTGATGACCTCCAGGATCCAGGCACCAATCCCGTGTTTGACTTTGGATAGTAGTCACGACGGGCAAGGGTCAAGTAAGCAGGTGGTGGGATGTACTTGTCCAAGTTCGTTGTCCACATCATCAGGCCGCAATAACTGAAACTTATCCAACAATATGTGATCAGACGGTAACATTGGCACCTCCCCTATGGAATCTGAATCACTTGTGGAGTCCAGCTCGTGATGAATCTGAGCAACTTTCTCCTTGAAGTTCTGGACAAAGTTGTCACAGTGGATTATCAAGGATGGTACAGGATCTTTCTTAGGGCCTGGATGTACCAGCCCCTGTACCACCCGAAAAAGCTCTGCTGGACTGCACTGTGAGGAGGCAATAGGAGTGGAGAAGAATTTCTTCTTTGCTGCCCTCACCGCCACAGCATAGGCTTGATAATGAGCTCTTAAGTGTGTTTGGTGAGATTCATCCCAAGATTTCCTCCACCTACGCTCTAGCCGTCTCCCAACTCACTTCATCACCTGTAATTCAGGTGTATACCAAGGGGATGAACGGGCTCTGTCAGGTGGAAGAGGATGCTTAGGAGCGATTGTGTCAATAGCTCTGGCCATTTCCCCATTCCATAATTCAACCAGAGCATCAACAGGAGCGCCAACTTTATCAACTGGAAACTCCCCCAGAGCTTTCAGGAATCCATCCAGATCCATCCAGCTCCAAGAATGGACCAAGACAATAGGGTCTGCACCCTTACAGAGGGAAGGGCCTCCATCGAGCTTGAACCTCATGAGGAAGTGGTCTGACCATGACAGGGGAGTCAAACGTAAATTGCTCACCCTCAGATCACCCTCTTTCTGCCCCGTCGAGAAAACCAGGTCCAGCGTGTGTCCACATTCATGGGTTGGGTCAATGACATGTTGAGACAGACCCATGGCCATCATGGAGGCCATGAAGTCCTGAGCCGCCCCAGTCAGAACAGTCTTGGCATGGAGATTGAAGTCCCCCAGGACCAGAATCCTGGGAGTCTTCAACACCAGGTCCGAGACGATCTCCGTCAGCTCAGGCAGGGAATCTGATGGGCAGAAGGGTACACAGTACACCAGCAGAATCCCCAATCTGTCTTAGTCACCCAGCACCAGGTAGAGGCACTCTAGACCCAGTCTTGAGAGAACAGGAAGCCCTGCAAGGGGTAAAGAAGCCCGATGAACTAAAGCGACCGCTCCCTCCCCTCCCCTCCAGGCATGGCCGGTGCTGGACTAGATACCCGGGCAGACACAGTTGAGAGACGGACACATCCCCCCACCTCCCGCCCAGGTCTCTGTGATGCAAGCCAGGTCGGTCCCCTCAATTAGGTCGTGTATGAGGGATGTTTTGTTATGGACCGACCTGGCATTGAGCAGCAGCACCGTCAGGCCCGGGGGGTGGTTGATAAGCTTATCTGGAACTTTCCAGTTGGGGGAATAACCAGAAGGAGGAACAGGTGTCAACCATCTGTCCCTCCTTCTTCTATACCCACACGTTAAACCCTCAATGCCATAATGACCATTACCCATAACCACCCCAATGGCGGCGCCCACGCACTCCCCAGGCAAACCTGGAAGACGGGAAGCTGCCTCACAGAGTCCATCTAACTCAGGACTGTCGGCCCAGACCGAGCTTGGCTGTCCGAAGTTTCTGAGACGAGTCTCCCAAAATCCCGGGAGGGGCCAGGTGCTCAACCCGGGATCTTCTGAAGAGCATGTTTGCATTCTAACCCTTTGCTAGAATTCCTCTGCCAAATCCACACAGAGCCAGTGTGGTGTCATGGTTAAGAGCATGGGACTGGGACTCAGACAATCTGGGTTCAAGTCCCCTCTCGGCCATGGAGCCAACTGGGTGACTTTGGGTCAGTCACAGACTCTCGGCCCAACCTACCTCACAGGGTTGTTGTTGTGGGGATAAGATGGAGGAGGAGAATGATGTATGCTGCCTTGAGCCCTTTGTAGGAAAAAGGCAGGCTATAAATTGAAAAATAAAAATAAAATAAACCCTGGGGAGGCTTTCAAGAAACACTGTTGGCTTGTGGATGCTGGGGAAATTCACTGTACTGTGTGCAGAACTTCAATAACTACCCCATCACTCCTCCAGTAGAGCCTAAACATTTCACCGGCTTAAACAGCCTCCTGTGCTGACCCTGCCATTGCAAATGCTCCCTGCCTGATGTTCTTACCAGTCATGGATGGGGATGGCAGCAAAATTGATCAGGGAGTCAAATGTGTTTGGAACTGTATGATTACTAGCAGTGGATTCTGCAGTGGACCAGCTTTTGCTGAGTCACACCTATTCTGCAGTCTGCTCCCCCCGCCCCGTCCCCCCTTTCAGGAGCAATCTGTGCTCTCTGCATTAGTACTATTGTGCAAATGCACCTTAGCATTCATGCCAATTGATGCTATTCGGAACCACTGTAAGTAAAATGAAATGCTGGTTAAAAATAAATAAACCCATTCTGTCAATGAGTAGAGCAAGGAATAAAAGACACCTGACAAATTGCAAAATACAGATAGAACCAAGATGAACAAAATCTGTACATTCCTATTTACAGGTCAGTAATCACATGTTTGCAGATGTAAACTGTAGCCCTGCAAGGTGGTTATAGGATCTGACCACAGGCAGCACCAGTGAAAGCCTTCTACATGCTCTGCCAAGAATGTAGAATCAGTCAGTCTCTCTCTCTCTCTCTCACACACACACACCCCTGCCTGCTCCCAGAAGGGCTGACACCAGCCCCTCTTATCAGGTTCCTGTTCAGATTCAGAAAAGTCACAAGGACTTTTATATTTCTGTATGACAATGATCAAGCCACTTGCACCTCATCTTTTGAAAAGGAGATAGACTGAATTGCTCTGACTCTTTCATAATCACTCATTCTACCTGGGGGAAGGAAAAAGGGAGCACCTCACTTGGATCAGATGGGTGCAATCAGGACCATTTATTTCTTCATTGTAAAAGGGAAAAGGCTTTTTTTAAAATAAGAAAGTTTCAATAATCAAACAGCCATGCAGTTGATATTTCCACTAGCAGAACACTCCAAAACCCCATTAGGTTTATCAGTGCTAACATTAAAAAGTCCAGACTAAGTTCTCTGTGCAAATCATGGAGTGAGGCTAGATAGAGATACAGATATGAAAGGGAGGGAACAAAACTAGTTTAAAAGACTAAGCTAAAGGTAGTTCAAAATGACAACCCTGTGGAGTTAGTAAGGAAGTCCATGACCCCTGGAGCACCTCATCATCCCACAGCCCTTTCAGGTGGAGACAAATGCCAGCTGGTTAAGTTGCTCGAGGGACAAAGCTGCAGAGGCAGAAGCAAGTCTCTTGTGAAAGGTACTTTCCCAGAATTCTCCCACGATACAAAAATTCTAGAAATCCTCAGGGTGAGAATGATGCCTGACAAGGGTGGGGAATTGCAGGACCCTCCAGAGCAGCTTCACTGGCTTCTGAAACCACCACCATGGCCAAACATCTCTTGAGGATGTGTAGGTCATGTAGAGGAAGCCATCTTCATCCTTGTTGTGGTGGTAGACATCCAAGATAGTCCAGCTTGGGCAGGGCATGTTCTTATCATTCACCAGCAGGTAGAAGGCCTGGGTGGCCATGAGGGAGAGACAAACTCTGGAGAAGGGAAGGAAGAAATGACAAGGTGAGGTCAACTGGAGAGAAGGGGGCTAGTTGCAGCCTATTACCTCAGTGGCAGGCAAGGCTTTACAATGAAAGGCATGTTTGTTGTTGTTAGTCGTGAAGTCGTGTCCGACCCATCGCAACCCCATGGAAAACATTCCTCCAGGCCTTCCTGTCCTCCACCATTCCCCGGAGTCCACTCAAGCTCACGCCAACTGCTTCAGTGACTCCATCTAGCCACCTCATCCTCTGCCGTGCCCTTCTTCTTTTGCCATCTATTGTTCCCAGCATTACACTCTTCTCCAGGGAGTCCTTCCTTCTCATGAGGTGGCCAAAGTATTTGAGTTTCATCTTCACTATCTGGCCTTCTAAAGAGCAGTCAGGGTTGATCTCCTCTAGGACTGACCAGTTTGATCACCTTGAAGTTCAAGGGACTCGCAGGAGTCTCCTCCAGCACCATAACTCAAAGGCCTCAATCCTTCAGCACTCAGGCTTCCTTATGGTCCAACTTTCACAGCCATACATTGCAACTGGGAAAACCATAACCTTGACTATATGCACTTTTGTTGGCAGGGTGATGTCTCTGCTTTTTAGTATGCTGTCTAGATTTGCCAGAGCTTTCCTCCCCAGGAGCAAGCGTCTTTTAATTTCTTGGCTGCAGTCCCCATCTGCGATGATCTTGGAGCCCAGAAAAATAAAATCTGTCACTACCTCCATTTCTTCCCCATCTATTTGCCAGGAAGTGAGAGGACTGGATGCCATGATCCTAGTTTTCTTAATGTTGAGTTTCAGGCCAACTTTTGCACTCTCCTTCTTCACCCGCATCAAGAGGCTCTTTAGAAACATAGAAACAGAGCGAGTCAGAAGGGGCCTCCCGGGCCATCTAGTCTGACCTCCGGCACCAGCCGGCTCCGCTCATGACATGCCCACCATGTGCATGTCCAGCCTGTCTTTGAACACCCTCACCGATGGGGCCTCAACAACCTCCCGTGGAAGCCCATTCCATGCCCTCGGGGTACTAACTGTCAGGAAGTGCTTCCTGGCATCCAAATTGAACCTTGGCTCCCCGAGCTTTGCTCCATTGGAGTGCGTCCTGCCTTCCTCTGCATGGGGGAACAGGTCTCTTCACTTTCTGCCATGAGAGTGGTATCATCTGCATATCTGAGGTTGTTGATATTTCTCCCAGCAATCTTAATTCCAACTGGTGATTCATCTAGCCCCGCCTTTCTCATGATGTGCTCTGCATATAAGTTAAATAGGCAGGGCAACAGTATACAGTCTTGCCGAACTCCTTTCTCAATTTTGAACCAATCAGTGGTTCCGTGTCCAGTTCTCACTGTTGCTTCTTGACTTGCATATAGGTTTCTCAAGAGACAAATAAGATGGTCTGGTACTCCCATCTCTTTAAGAACTTGCCACAATTTGTTGTGATCCACACAATCAAAGGCTTTAGCGTAGTCAATGAAGCAGAAGTAGATGTTTTTCTGGAACTCCCTAGCTTTCTCTTATCAGGGATGTTAAGCTCTTTCTTGTATAGTTCCTCTGTGTAATCTTGCCACCTCTTCTTAATCTCTTCTGCCTCTGTTAGGTCCCTGCCATTTTGGTCCTTTATCATGCCCATCTTTGCATGAAAGGTTCCCTTCATATCTCCAATTTTCTTGAAGAGATCTCTGGTCCTCCCTATTCTATTGTTTTCTTCTATTTCTTTGCACTGTCCATTTAAGAAGGCATTCTTATCTCTTCTACTTATTCTCTGGAATTCTGCATTCAACTGGGTGTATCTTTCTCTTTCTCCCTTGCCTTTTGCTTCCCTTCTTTCCTCAGCTATTTGTAAAGCTTCCTCAGTCAGCCATTTTGCTTTCTTGCATTTCTTTTTCTTTGGGATGGTTTTAGTTGCGACCCCTTGTACAATGTTGCGAACCTCCGTCCATAGTTCTTCAGGCACTCTGTCAATCAGATCTAATTCCTGAAATCTATTTGTCACCTCTACTCTATATTCATCAGGAATATGATTTAGGTCATACCTGAGTGGCCTAGTGCTTTTCCCTACTTTCTTCAATTTAAGCCTAAATTTTGCAACCAGAAGCTCATGATTGGAGCCACAGTCAGCTCCTGGTCAAGTTTTTATTGACTGTACAGAGCTTCTCCATCTTTGGCTGCAGAGCACATAGTCAGTCTGATTTCTGTGTTGACCGTCTGGTGATGTCCATGTGTAGAGTCATCTCTTGGGTTGTTGGAAAAGAGTGTTTGCTATGACCATTGTATTCTCTTGACAAAATTCTTACAGCCTGTGCCCTGCTTCATTTTGTACTCCAAGGCCAAACTTGCCTGTTATTTCAGTTATCTTTTGGCTTCCTACTTTAGCAATCCAATCCCCCATGATGCTAAGGACATCATTTTTTGGTGTTAATTCTAGAAAGTGTTGTAGGCCCTCAGAGAACCGGCTAATGTCAGCCTTTTCATCACCAGTAGTTGAGGCACAGACTTGGACTACTGTGATGTTGAATGGTTTGCCTTGGATTCGAACTGAGATCATTCTGTCAGACAAAACTTAGGAAAATCTAAAACAACATAGTGGAATGAAGAGACATCTCAGGATGTTGTAATTAAATATATAGTTCATCCCTTAAAGTATGCTACTTCAAAGGACCTCCCCACCATGTGTACCTCCTACAACTTTGTCTCTTTGTTCTAATGGGCTACTAGTACAGCCATGCTGTCTGGGAAGATGGGTTTTTTAGTCTGCAGGTTACCAGGTTTTTAGAAGACTGCCATTGAGGGAAATGAATGCAGCCATCTTACATTAATAACTCATTGTACACCATTTTAGAGTCACCCCCCTAGAAGTCAGGGGGCTCCTCAGGGCATTGGACATTACACAGGCGCCAGGCCCTGACGGGTTACACCCGATAGTACTTAGAGTTGGCAGGGGTTCTCTCACGCCCGCTGGCCTTCATTCTTGAGGCTTCATGGGGAAAGGGTGAAGTTCCAGAGGACTGGAGGGTGGCATCGGTGGTCCCAATTTTCAAAAAGGGTAGTAGGAAGGACATGGGGAATTATAGACCGGTTAGCCTTACGTCCATTGTAGGAAAAACAATGGAAAGGCTCATAATAGAGAGAGATCTAGTGATGCTAGATAGGGAAGGGAGGCTGACAGCCACACAACACGGCTTCCACAAAAACGGGTCCTGCCAGACAGACCTTGTGGAATTCTATGACAAGGTTTCGAGATGGCTAGATGGAGGGGATGCAGTGGATGTGGTTTACCTGGATTTCAGCAAGGCCTTTGACAAAGTGCCCCATGATATCCTGGTGGAGAAACTGAGGAGTTTTGGGATACACCAAAGCACTATCCGGTGGATTAGGGCATGGTTGACTGACTGAAAGCAGAAGGTAACCATTAGCGGGAAATCATCAGGATGGTGGCCAGTGACAAGCGGGGTCCCCCAAGGCTCTGTCCCTGGGCCGATCCTGTTTAATCTTTTCATTAACGACATGGAAGAAGGGGTGAACAGTCTGCTGATCAAATTCTCAGATGACACAAAAACTGGAGGAGTGACCACAACTGAGGAGCAGGTACTCCAGATCCAAAAGGATCTGGACAGACTATGGAAGTGGGCAGGAGACCACAGGATGGTGTTCAATGTGGATAATTGCAAGGTCTTGCACTTGGGGCGTAGGAATAGGTGTCATAGACAAGATCTGTTGTTTAACTTGACTGGAGGTGCAAGGTAGAGGAGGACTGTACAGCTTAGGTGACAAGGGGCTGGAGAACAGCACTTGTGAAAGGGACCTTGGGGTACTGGTTGAGTGCAGGCTAAACATGAGTCAGCGGTGTGATGTGGTGGTCAAGAGGGCGAATGCCACCCTTGGTTCATAGCCAGAAGTGTGGCTTCTAGATCAAGAGAGGTATTACTACCACTCTACACGACTCTGGTGCGCCCACAACTGGAGTATTGTGTTCAGTTTTGGACCCCTCATTACAGAAAGGATATAGCCAGGTTGGAGTCAGTGCAGCCTAGGGGTCAGACTAGGTCAGACGAGATGGTCCAGGAGGCCCCTTCCGACTTGCTCTGTTTCTATGTTTCTATTATAGTTGATCTGACTCCCTTGATGGGGAATGGCCTGGACTCTTGTAGAAACAGGGACTCCAAATTTCAGGAGACCAGGTCCATATCAATGGACACTCAGGGCACTCTCTGTCAAAGATGGGGAATTTCAGAGATTGTTGAACTGCCATCTCCATCATTTGTCATCCTTAGGCTGTACTGAATAGGGCTGATGGGAACTCCAGACCAGCAGCATCTGGAGGACCACACATTAACCATCCCTGTTCTGTGATAACCAGTATACTGGAGCCCCCCCCCCCCACTAAGGGAACCCCTAAACCCTTATCAACCAACAGTCTCATACAGAGGCTAAGAAGTCATCAAGCCTTCCTCCCTCACTCTTTCCCCTTATAGGTCACAATCCTAAATAAGTTTGTTATGGAGCTTTTACCACCCCAACACAGTTAGGAATGGGTGGTCTAACCATGCAGCAGAATGAAGTAGGGAGGAAGTGGGCAGACTGTTCCATTTCACAGTGCAAGTTTAAGAGGACCACATATTGGGATGTTCTCCTATGTCAGATCTCTGTAGTATGCTGGGTACAAAGTTACAGCCTGGTTTGGGGGTTGTTGGGGGAGCATTCAAAGTAGGATCCCCCTACCTGAGATTGAAAGTGGTACAGTCCAGAGTCAGATCTCTTCAACCACCTTACTCTGAGGAACAGGATGTTGGCTGTTACTGTTGTACCCTTGAAAGCTTCCATCCAGATGTGCTCCCTAGCCATGTATGAAGGGAGCCACCACCTTTGTTCTGCATTACAGGGGGATTTTTAAGGCACTCCAGGGGAGATCCTTATGCATTATAATGTATACTTACTTGGCAGTGAATCCCACTGAAGGCAGTGCAACTGACTTCTAAGCAAGCCCGCAGAGGATCAAGCCACACATCTCGAAAACAGGACCAGACATGCTCCCGTTTCACCAGGAGGCTGCTTTTAATTGCCAGCTGCTCCTGCCTTCTCATTGTTTAGAAGTGCATCCATATTTTTGTATCAGAAATTGACATCCCCATGGGCAGCGCATAAATATCATATGAATGATGAGTTCCTGATTATGTATCCGCCATGGTGATGAATTGAATTACCTGAAATGTCTTTGGTGGATAGTGCTGTGTCAATGTGTTGCTTCCCTTGGTGCAGGGGAAATCCACTCAGATGATGCTCCTGCCCCCCCCCCCCCAGCAATTACAGGGAAATTTGACTCTGCCTTTCTCAGGAGTCTTCTTTGCATTTGTGTAAAACAGAGCTGTGCCAAAAACATAGAGACATAGAAACAGAGCAAGTCAGAAGGGGCCTCCCAGGCCATCTAGTCTGACTCCCGGCTCCAGTCAGCTCCGCTCACGACATGCCCACCACATGCCCAAATCTCCCTATTTTTTAACATTCTTATTCAATTCAATAGAAAAGAAATTGCTTTTGAAAAGCAATTCACAGGAGAAGAAAATGTCAAAGAAATTCTTATGGGTTGGGTCAGTGTCTTTGTGGAAGGGTGTGTGTGTGTGTGTGTGTGTGTGTGTGTGTGTGAGAGAGAGAGAGAGAGAGAGAGAGAGAGAGAGAGAGAGCCTGTCTGTCATTACACACTCATCTCTCCAACAGCCTGTAGCCTCCTTTGCATCCCACAATTCAAACAAAGTTCAGGGAAAGAGATTATGGTGCAATCCCTCCTATGGTGCTTTTGCAGATCAGGAAGTGAAGACAGCCTGGGAAACTGCAGAGAGATGGAGAGATGTGCAAGAACCCCCCCCCCCCACACACACACAACACTACACTCTTGGTGACTGCCATATATTCACTACCATTGGCCTCCTTCATCCCCCACTCCTCCCATGATGCCCTGGAATGACAGGGATGGGGCATCGTGAAGGATGCAAAATGTTGACTAGGATGCCAACCTCTTTGCTGCTGTTACTACTTCCAGTTGCAGCAGGAAAAATAAAGAAGGGAAGGAAAGGGAAATATGCCACTATACCACAGGACCCTAAGGCTGGAGCCAGCCCTGACTGTGCTGGAGAAGAGCAGGGATCTGTCCAAGAGCTAGCATTGAAGATGAGCTGAATCCCCCCATGCCTTGCTACCAAGCCATAGGCTTAATCTGGCAGAGTTCTTGGTTGTTTCTTTTTAAGGTTAGGGAAATCAGAGTTCCAAAGGTGGCAACCTTAGCCAGTGGCTTTCTCTGCAGCTATCTGTAAACTAATGTTATCTTGACATTTTAATTCAACTCCTTTTGGCACTGTGATTTAATGAGGAACCACTGTCAAAGCAGGCTCCATAAACCTCCTTAGAACTCTCCTTATTCAGATGCTGAGGGTGTAATTCACACACAGCCAGTTCACAGGACAAGCAGCCTTCAGAAAACAAATTAGGGCCCATTATAAGAACAACCCTCCTTCCCTCTAAAAATTCTCCAACTCACCTTCTCTAAGCACAGCTGAATGTCAGCTGGGGTAACCCCCCACAGTTGAATTGCTTTTATTTAAATAGACCCTTTATTGCAATGGGACACTTTAATTTAGTGGTGCAGCAGGGCATTTGCTGAGAGAATAGGCACTTTAGGGAGTGCTTGGCACTAGATTTTAAGCTTCTGTAGGGGATGTGGAGACATTCTAGTTTAACAATGTATGCAAAGGGGGAAATACTGGGCTGATCAGTTCAGTCCTTCTGTAAACTCAGAGAGTAATGACTCTACTGAGGGTCAATGCAGGAAGGAAATTATATTGTACAAGAGCAAGTATTCAATACTTATTTCAAATCTGGTGCCCTCCAGGTTTGCAATTCCTATCATTCTCAGCCAGGTGGAAACCATACTCCGACACTAGTTGCAGAACCTGCACTAGATGAACTCCAAGATCTCTTCCAACTCTAGGATTATTTTTATTTATTTATTTAAAAATTTATAGGCCGCCCCATCGCAACAAAGCCTCGGAGAGGCTTACAACATAATTAAAACAATGTATAAAACAGTACAAAGTTTATGTTATTCTGTGTCTGTTGATGGGATGGTGATGATGACTAGTGGGCTACCAAAATGAATGCCTAGAAGCCACTTAGCCTTCTAATCTTCCCAATTATTCTTCAGCTCATAAGGAAAGCCATGCTGGATCAGATTTAAGGTCCATCTAGTCCAAACACATGGTGGCAAACCAGCTGCCCACTGGATCCCTCAAGCAGGATGGGTGCAAGACCTCCACCTGCCCCTCAGCAACTGGTGCATGCAGGCAGGCCATCTCTGGTGAAGGAGGCAGCACACAGCCAGCAAGGCTAGTAGCCGCTGATAGCTTCCTTCTTCATGAATTTGTCCAATCTTTTTTTAAAGCCATCCAGATTGTCAGCCATCACCTCTTCCCATGGCAGCAAATTCCAAAGTTTTACCTGTCCTAACCCTTCCACCTATCAGCTTCATGTGATGACCCCAGGTTTGAGTGTTTTGGGAGAGGGAAAAAATATCTCCCTCTCTGCTTTCTCTATACCGTGCATTATTTTAAAAACCTCTATCATGTCTCTCCTGACTCACCCTTTTCCTAAGCGAAACAGTTTCAGTTGTTGTAACCACTGCTCCAGCCCCTAGATTATTTTTGTTCCCCTTCTCTGTACTTTTTCCAGCTCAGTAATGTCCTTTTTCAGGTAAGGCTACCAGAAATGAACACAGTATTCTAAGTGTGGTCACAGCAAAAATTTGTCTATGGGATAAGGGAAGTCAGATTTTGACAGTTCTATTTTCTAATCCATCCCTAATTATGTGAGTTTTCATTTTTCACAGCAGCTGCACACTGGGGTGACATTTTCATCAAACTGTCCACTACTATCCTGAGATCACTTTCTTGTTCAGTCCCTGCTAGCTCAGACCCCATCAATGTATACTTGAAGCTGGAATTTTTTTGTCCCTCAAAAAAGTTTATACTTGTATTGAACTGGCTGGTATGAACATATTGTGCCAGGCCTCCTCCAATTCCATTGGTTACCAGTTGAAGTCCAGGCCCAATCAAAAACACTTACAGTAATATTTAATGCCCTAAACAGCTTGGGCCCAGGTTATATATAGGAACACCTCTTCCCATATAACCCTACCCAGACCCTGAAGTCATCATCTGCAGTCTTCTCAGAGAGCCACCCCTAAAGGAAATAAAGAGGGCAGCTAGGAGGGGAAGGACCTTTTCAGCTGTGGCACCCTGACTGTGGAATCAGCTTCCCAAGGGATGCCCACTCTTTATCTTTTTCAGCTCCAGGTAAAGACCTTTTATTCACCCAATATTTTAATAGTTACATTTTTACAAATCTTTTCATAACAATTGTTTTATCTTGTTTATATTGCATTTTACTGGATTTATTGCTGCTGTATCCTTGAACTAACTTGAGGGTGGCAATTGTGGGCTCATTGTTATTATTTTATTGTTGCTATTTCATTAGTGTATTATTGATTTGTCGTTGTATAGTGTGCTTGTCTGTGTTTTTTGAACTTGTGAACCATCCAGAGAACTGTCTTGGTTAATGGGTAGTATAGATATCAAATAAATAAATGAATAAGCAAACTGCATATGCCATTTTGATGCCCGTTCTTTGAGCTTGGAGAGATCCCTTTGGAGCTCCTCACAATCATTTTTGGTTTTAACCACTCTAAAAATTTTAGTGTCATTAGCAAAGTTGGCCACCTCACTACTTACTCCTAATTCCAGATTATTTATGAATGCTTGAAAAGCATTGGTTCCAATACAGAGCCCTGTGGGACTCCACTGGTTACATTCCTCCATTAGGGAAAATTGCCATTCATTCCCACCTTCAGTCTTCTGTTCCTTAACAAGTTAAAAAGGTAAAAAAGGTAAAGGTTTCCCCTTGACATTAAGTCCAGTCATGCCTGACTCTAGGGGGCGGTGCTCATCTCCGTTTCCTGGCCGAGGGAGCCAGCGTTTGTCCACAGACAGTCTCCGTGGTCATGTGGCCGGCATGACTAAACACCGAAGTGCACGGAATGCTGTTACCTGCCCACTGAAGTGGGACCTTTTTATCTACTTGCATTTGCACGCTTTCGAACTGCAAGGTTGGCAGGAGCTGGGACGGAGCAACGGGAACTCATTCCGTTGTGCAGATTCAAACTGGCGACCTTTCGATCAACCAGTCCAGCAGCACAGAGGTTTAAACCACTGTGCCACCTGCAGTCCCAACAAGTTAGTGATCCTTTAATTTGCTTAAAGCCTTTGATGAGTTGCTTTATCAAAAACCATTTTGGAATTCCAAGTAAACAATGTCTACTGGATCCCCGTGGCCACATGCTTATTGACAAAGAATGCCAATAGGTTAGTGAAGACTTTCCTTTGCAGAAGCCATGCTGATTTTTTTCCCCAGCAGGGCTTGTCCCTCTATGTGCTTACTGATTCTATCCTTAATAATACTTTCAAGCAGCTTACCCAAACAGATGTTATGCCAACTGGCCTGTGATTTCCCAGATCCCTCCTGGTTTCCTTTTTTAACATTCAAAAATTCCCTTAAAAAAAAAAAAATAGTGTTACACTGGCCATTCTCCAATACTCTGGAGTAAGGGGTGATTTTAGGAACATATTATACTCTTGACACCCTTTATTAGAAACTTGAGCGATGTTGGGATGAATTGGGGTCTCAAATTAACTCCTCATTCATTCTTCACAGCATATTTCCACCCCAAAATTGCTCATATCCTCATCCCCAGAGACTCATGTCACAGCTGCAGACATGGGGACCTCTAAAGTTTTTCTAAAGCAGTGAAAGGTGCCAAAGGCAAGGATGACAGTTGATAGTCTCAAATAATTCCTGCAAGGGTTATGAGCAAGAGGACTGGTTGATTGCACTGGAGCTGTATGGTAGGAAATGGACAGAGCTTTCTGTGAAAGTGGCTAAGTTAGAGCACACAAAATCATGGAGCTAAGTGAGACAATTTCTGTTCTGAAAATCTCCAGACCAAGTTGGAGCAGTACAGCAGTAGTTCCTTATGTCTTCCAAGATGGAGGCTTTTCTGTGATCAACATCATCTCAGGTTTAATGGCAGCCTCATGATCCACAGAGGATTACTGACCTCACTATTCCATGCAACTGAAAAGCACATTTTCAGCTTACTTTCAGTGTATCTTCATCATGGGAGACCTGGGGTAGAGGAGGAATCAGCACTGAGGTTCCTCTGTTGAGAAAGTCAGTAATTGGTTGCAGCAGGGGCAAATGCAGAACAAGATGCCTATTTATTTCATTTCTAAATCACTCCATAGCTGAAGCTTTCTGGGTGGTTCACTGCAATTCATTAAATACAAAAGATGTATTAAATACAAATACATCTAAAAAGTTTTCATTAAAAACCAGACCCCATCAAAACCATTAGTGGGGAATCATCGGGATGGTGGCCAGTGACAAGCTGGGTCCCTCAGGGCTCTGTCCTGGGGCCGATCCTGTTTTATCTTTTCATCAATGACATGGAAGAAGAGGTGAACCATCTGCTGATCAAATTCACAGATGATACTAAAACTGGAGCAGTGGCCACAACTAAGGAGCAGGTACTCCAGATCCAAAAGGATCTGGACAGACTATGGAAGTGGGCAGGAGACAACAGGATGGCCTTCAGTGTGGATAAGTGCAAGGTCTTGCACTTGGGGCATAGGAATAGATGTCATAAGTACAGGTTGGGGGACAAGTGGCTGGAGAGCAGCACTTGTGAAAGGGACCTCGGGGTACTGGTTGACTGCAGGCTAAACATGAGTCAGCAGTGTGATGCGGTGGTCAAGGGGGTGAACACCACCCTTGGTTGCATAGCCAGAAGTGTGGCTTCTAGATCAAGAGAGGTATTACTGCCACTCTACACAACTCTGGTGTGCCCACAACTGGAGTATTGTGTTCAGTTTTTGGCCCCTCATTACAGAAAGGATATAGCCAGGTTGGAGTCAGTGCAGTGTAGGGCCACAAGGTTGGTGGCCAGTTTGCAGGGGATGCCGTATGAGGTGAGACTGAGGGAATTGGGTCTCTTCAGCTTGGAGAAGAGGAGACTCAGAGGGGATATGTTGGCGACACACAGGTATGTGAGGGGGTGTCACATGGAGATGGGTAGAGACCTGTTCTCTCCTGCAGAGGAAGGCAGGACGCGATCCAACGGAGCAAAGCTCAAGGAGCCAAGGTTCCATTTGGATGCCAGGAAGGATTTCCTGACAGTTAGGACCCCGAGGGTGTGGAATAGGCTTCCACGTGAGGTCATTGAGGCCCCATCAGTGCGGGTGTTCAAGGATAGGCTGGACGTCCACATGGTGGGCATGTCGTGAGTGGAGCTGGCTGGAGCCAGGGTTTAGACTAGATGGCCTGGGAGGCCCCTTCGCTCTGTTTCTATGTTTCTGTGTTTCTAAAACAGCAGTCACAATCCATCAGATGCAATTAAATGCCATTTTAAATGTGAATGAGCTGGGCTGTATCAGGATATAGTGCTCTTATGAAATTGAAACCTGATGGTCCAAGAGACCCATCACTATCTTGGAATTCTGCAAATTCTGCCTTATACAACTCCAGAGGATCAGTATTGTGCAGGGATGGGGGTCATCTAAAGCAGGACGGGTTGCCAGAAATCTGAGCATGAACTGCCCATAAAAGTAGAGAACTGCTCCTGTGACCCATGAGGGGGCTTTACTTTTTGGAAAGGTGCCATTGCAGATTGCTCACTCATGCTAGTCCCCTTTCATGGTGCAAACCAGGTGCAATTTCTGATCATGATGGACATGCTTGAAGCCCTTGCACTTTTTAAAACAGGTGATGTAGTGATGGTTGGAAACATGAATGCCATCCTTAATTGCATCTTGGAGAGAAGCACGAGGATGTCCTGTTTATTTAAACTCCTTGATGGACATGGCTTATCTAGCTCATGCAGCATGTTACATGGGAATGAGAATGGCTGCACTTTCTACTCTGGCAGGCAGGGGACATACTTACAAATAGCTCTCTTTGTATCTGCAGCTCTCTTGCCACATGTTACTGGTGCTAGCACAGGCCTGATTAAGTTGTCTGATTGTGCTCCAATGTCATTGATCTGAACCAGAGGCATCAGCCTTAAAAAGAACATTTCTTAACAGGCTTGCTCACAAGACAGACCTTTAAAACAAAAATTATTCAGAGCACAGCAAATTTTTATGCTTGCAAATGTCATGGACAGACTCCACCAGCCTTCTGTGGGATACTATGAAGGCTATCTTATGGGCACTGTTCATTCTGGAGGGTTCCCTCTCAAAAAGAGAAAGAGGGGTCAGGGTGGGTCAGGGCAGAGCAAAAAAATGGACTAAGAAAAGAAGTGGGTGCCTTAAGTGGAGAGCCAGTGAGGTGTCGTGGTTAAGAGCACAGAACTGGCACTCAGGCAATCTAAGCTGTAGTCCATGCTTGGCCATGGAGCCAATTGGGGGACTTTGGGCTAGTAACAGACTCTCAACCTACCTCAGAGGACTCTTGCTGTGGGGATAAAATTGGATTATTAGATAGAAATCTAATAAATTAATGAAGATTTTATAAACATAAATGATCTGCAAGGAACCTACCCACAACCACCAGCTAAATGGGCAGAAATGAAAGCTGTTAGGATTGGCACAATATGTTCTCCTTAATCTATCTACAATATAATTATTATGACTTTGGAAACAAGGGAACAAAACTACTTGCTGGGAACTTCAAAGAAAGGAGTGCTAGAGCCACAATCGCAGCTCTTTATAAGCTTATCAAGGAAACTGTTCAGGCATTCTCTGCTGCTCCGTGTGTCAGAAAACCCAGTGCCCTCAGCTGCAGGTATGTATGGATTGTTTAGATAGAAGAGCAACTGAGGCTGAACACAGATCAATGCTTAACTAACCTATAACCGAATAAGAGGTCACTATAATAAATACCCGAAACCAGGCAAATCCCCCAGCATCGATGGTTTTACATTGAAAATTTGTAAGGCTTTTGTGACCCTGATCTAGCCACATCTTACAAGCTTTGCTAATGAAATCCTAGGGGACTCCAGGATTCCAGAATCTTGGAAGAGAGTAAGGGTGGTTGTTATTCCTAAGGACCCTGAAGACCTATTAGGGTCATGCCACTCAATCACACTGATTAACCAAGATGTCAAATTCTTTTTATCCATTCTGGTCAAGTGACTGAATCGGTTAATCACACTGGATCAAGTAGGGTTTGTGCCAGGCCATCGGATGGCCAATGCTATCTGACAGGTTTTTAAAATTATCCCTTACACTCTACTAAATCTCTATTGTATCCTTTAGATACTTTAAAAGCATTTGCTTGGATGGAATGACCTTATCTGTTCAACATATCAAAAATGAGCCTGGGTAAGTGTTTCCAAGCAGTGGTAGCCCAGCTTTACACTGACTCAGAGGCACGAATTTGAACAAATCAAATGCCCATGCAACTTCCTAGAGGGACAAAACAAACTGAGCTTTCTACTCTTCCCTCCTTTTTGCTATGGCTATAGAACCTCTGGCACAAACAGTTCATTCCAGCCTTAAAATTAAAGGACCACTTGATGAACCTTCTTGCAGATGATGTATTTCTCTTCATTTTCAATCACAGAACAAAAATACCAACACTCAAGGAAATGTTGACTAGTTTCCAACATTGAAGTGAGCTTAAAATAAATTATGACAAATCTGATTTATTTTGCCTAGGCACACTGCTTTCAACACAGAAGAAACCTCAAAAAACATCCCAACTAAATTGGAGACATTCCTGCCTAAAATCCTTGAGAATTCAAATACCAAAGGACGTGTAGTGACTGATTCCACAAAATGACATACCTGGTATAAAATGGATGGAAAATTTGGCCTAGGTATCCATTTTGGGCAATGTTCCCTCTATAAAAATGATGATTCTGCCCAAGCTTCCTTTCCTTTCCCACATGATTCCTGTTCTTCTGGCAGATAACAAACTGAAAAAATGCCAGCAATTACCAAAGAGATTAATCAACAAGAGGGAAAAGTTTAGATTAATTAAGCCTGCACAATACTGTAAGCCAAATGAGAGGAGATTTGCTATACCCAATTTATGACTGCATTTTGCCTCTTTCCAGATCAAGCAATTAACAAGTATAATAAGAAATGATATAGGCATATCCCGGGTTTCTATGGAAACATTAAATAGCACCCTCCCACATATATCACTTCCTTTTGAGAAGCTTATTAAGGCTGAAATAGAGAGGGTTTAAAAGCACACTTCTGCAAAGTAATGTTCAAAGTTTGCAAACCATGAGCAACATTTCTTGCTCCCTTCCCCTCTGCAGTGTGCCCAGGGTTAGGGCATCTTAAATTTGTAATACTATTCCTGTTTATTGCACAATTTGAACACAAAAATGGGAAACTTACCAAGACTGAAACAGAGAGAGTTAAAAAACCCCTTTGACTAAGCAGCACTTGAACTTTGGAAACTATGGGCACAGTAGGGTTCATACAAGGTTGAGTATGGGTTATACCATATAATCATATGGTGGTTTACATAGGGTTGTTGTTGAAACATGAGCTATTATGTTGCTTAAGCCAGCTGTGCTAGTGAACAATGACTTATTAACTATGGGCAACCCATGTGTTGGGAGTAAGAGATGGTTGCTCTTGGCCCACATTGTCAAGACCTGCCAATTGGAAGTTAGAAGAGGAGGAGGATGGACTGGAGAGGGTCTCCAAATGTGGTCTGATTCCAGATGTTGGGATGAGTGCTTCTCTCAAAGCCAAACTCCCTAGCTGGGCAGGCAGCCTCTGAGAATGAGACAGGTAGCGCTCTCGGCCCCATAATGCAATGCCAGCAGAGGAGGGTGGCCCAAATAGAGGATTGCTGTACAGGGAGAATGCATGCTCATTCTCAGAAGGCCCCTCCCAAAGGGATGGGGCCCAGGCATTCTCATAAGGAATGTTCTTGGAGATGAATACTAGATTGAGTTCAATGAACCACTCTGTGCACCCTCAGAGATTCCTTTTGGGTGTTTGTGCTTCTGGAAAACATTTTGGTCAATAAAGAAAGTTATGCAAGAAAAGACTGTAGCTTTGGATATGTGAAGGGAGGAACCCCAGCTCACAACACTATGAAAACAACCCATGGTTTGTTTTTCTGTTGTGAACTATGGGTTGCTCATCATGATGTTATTATATTGGTTGGGTTAGTTGTGGTTAACAAACCAGTTTTAGTGTGGCTAAAAAACGAGAATAATCCATATTTCAATTCATGGTTCAAGAAGAACTCACACCCAACTGCTGAATGTGGGTTACTGTGTTTTCTGAACCCAATCAATGAAGGTATCTCAAGTGATACTTCACCCCAACTAAAACATACAATTTTAGCAAGTCCTTTTCACCATCATGCTGGAGAGGAAGTGGTCAGATTGATTCCTTAATGCTTATAAGGCAATTACACCCAATGGTCATAGACTTCTGGAGCTCGTTCACATATGGTAATATGTGAAATTACTGAACAGTGAATTAAACATTTTGGAGCCCTACCCTGACTTTCAATTTACAAAGATGAGAATGAACACCTTTAACATAAAGACTTGATTGCTGTTATGCTTGCAGCTGCCTGGTGTAAATTTGCATTAAATTGGAAATCTTCTACTGGACTATCAATACAAAAATGGATGGACAAAATTGCTCTTTCTGAAAAGCTGACGCACAGACTGAGGCTTAGAAAAGGAGTGGGAAAACCGTGACGTATTCATAGACGTGTGGCAAACATCTATTGCATATGCTAATGCCCATGTGGCAATCCTTGCTCCTCCACCTGCACAATTCAAATTCTGGAGTGATGCTTTGTAACTCTCCTTGCTTCATAAGCTGTACCTGTCTGGGTTTTGTATTATGTTAAAACTCAATTTAAAACAGGAAAGGAGGAAGAAGAGGAAAAGGAGGAGGAGGAACAGTGCCAACTGTTAATCCATGTTAATTATACCTAACAGAAAGCCAGGGGTGGGGAAGATGGCAACATTTATCTAGCTTATTCTTAAAAAGTATCAAATAAGAACAGTTCTTCAGTGTCCCCTGAAGTCTATCTTCTTTTAAAAAACACTACCCTTTTCACAGTTCACCCTATTCTTGTTATAACTGAAGTACACTCTCTCTTGTCCTGCTTGTAGAAACCACAAAGAACATTTGGGGTTTTGCATTCCATTAACACAGTTATATATAATTTAATTATATGTTATTAATACTATACTAATACTGTATTGCATGGGTCCTCAAACTACGGCCCACAGGCTGGATCCAGCCCACTATGCCCATTTATCAAGCCCACCATAGGTTGCCAGGTGTGCATGCGCATGCGGTTAGGTGCCAGTTTGCCCTCAAGGAGATCGTTTTGGACTTGTTCGAAGAAAAGGATCTCCTTGCGAGCAAGCCAGCACCTTGCTGAGAGATCCTTTTCTCCAAGCGAGTCCAAAACAATCTCCTTGTGAGCAAGCTGGCCCCGAGGCTTTCAACTGGCCACCTATTCAAAAAGTTTGAGGACCCCTGCTAAATTGTTTTGTGGGGGAGATGTCCCTTTCTCCTAGTCCAGCTTTAGCATTCTCTTCTCAAAGTTTAAGAGCTCCACTGGATGAATAGATTTCAAAATCTGTTTCTGATTCACTTGCCTTCCTATAAATCACAGCTGGCTGATATGCAAACTTTGCCTCCCCCGCCCCCCTCCTCCACCCACATCTTGATGGTTTGTTGAATGGATTAGTCTAATTCCCTCTACAAAGGTGGGTGGACACCAAGTAAGTTAGGGATGGGGGCAGGATTGCTTTAATATAAACTGTTTTGAACCAGTCTCTCCAGTGCCAGTTCCTGGTTTTGGAGAGTCCTGGACAAGACACTCTCAATGGTTTCCTTCAATGACTGGATACACACAACACAGTAAGCAACCCTGCAGGGCTACCGTGGCTTATGGTTTTTTACTATGATCTACCTGACAGATGATTGGGTGGTTTCTTCATAATACTAGTTTCCACTGTTGCCAATTGCAGCACCTCAAAACACCCTAAAAGTAATTGGCCAGAAAAGGGATGATTTAAATAGACTGCTGTGTAATTAATTATAGTTGATTAAATGGAGTTTAAGCTAAGATGAAATATAAAGCTATTACCAAACAGGGTATAGTGACCAAATAGAGTTGTTAAGCTGTTATAATCGTAAGGAGTTATTTTTCTCTTTCTCTTTTTTCCTCTTTCTATTTTAAAAAGGGATGATTTAAATAGACTGGTATGTAGATACGAGATAAAGAAAGGCTGACTTAATAACTTAGCTTAATGAAACAGTGTTAAATGGGTATCCCTAACTATAGGAGAACCTATTTTATAATTAAAAACTATATGGAGTTAACTATATTTGTTTAAATGGAGTTTAAGCTATTATGAAATATTTGTGAGTTTAAAGAGGATTGGTTTAAAGATATCATCAAGCAGGGTAGTTAGGTGCTCATTGAGATGTTAAAATAGATTTTTTTGAGGTTATTACTAATTTTGGTAGCGAGGAAGTTATTTTGTATAAAAATAAAAATAATAAGTTTTTGAAGTGTTTAGAAATGTCTAGAGGAAACTTATTATTGAAAGACAAAAAAGATGTAATTTCACCCAACTTGGAGAAGCTCCTCTTGAATAATGGACAAGAGAAGCAGGACTTTTCAAGAAAGAAAGATGGGATTGATGCTATGGAAGAAGGAAGGTTGTGACTTCTATCAAATTTGAAAATATACCATGAATTGGTTGGAAAGACAGGACTTGGTTCTAAAGAAGTTTTTATATTGTCATAAAAAGGAGTATAATAAGATTATAGTATGTTAAAAGACATGTTGTAGGGGCTGATCCAGTAGATCTGATGTGTGTGTGTGATGATGGATATGTGTGGTTTGTAGTTTAAAAACTCCAATAAAATTTATTAAAAAAAAAAAAAAAGGCCAGAAAAAGGCCCCAAAAGTAGTTGGCCAGAGGAAGGCCACATAGTGAAAACAGCACAGTTATACTGTCCCCGAAGGGAGGGCAGATATGAACAAAATGAACTTTGTGTAACCCACAGCTAACACGCTAGCCTGACCTTGAATACGGTAATCAAAGGGACAGTGGAAACTGGCTCTAGCCGCCATGAAAGTTGCAAATGTGCAGGGAGTAAGAACATGGCAAGCCTGTGTGAATCTCGAGCAGATAAGAAATAGACATGGGAACTGTCTGGTCCTTGACAAAAGACTCTTTCTCCAGCATAGAAAAGGGGTGCATACATTGATGTATCAATACATTAGTTGTGTATTAGGTGAGCTAATTGGTTACCTAGGGTACAAAACGCATGTACTGGGGTGCAACTTTTGAGACACTGCTTTGGACTGAATGTCCCCTTTTGTCTCCCTTTATTCTATAGTGCACTAGAATAAAGCTGATTTTGGCTCTAAGTCTCATCTCAGGCTCTGTTTGGCTTTGGGTCTGGGGTCCACCCAGGGATTGCTCCAGCTGTAGACTGGCTGAGTCCAGTAACACCACCATCCCTGTTCAGTCCACCACAGTGTTGGCATGTATTCCATCAACCACTATGCCTACAATTCAGCCTCAAGCTGCATCACATCCTCATTGGTCCATATTTCTGTTACTAGGCAGTAGAGGCTGGAGTGGCTTCTAGGACTCTGTGGTAGTTGCATGCCTGAATCATGGAAACTGTGATATTAGGTTTGGCCAGCATGACAAGCCATGGCAGTTTGGAGAAACCATGCAACAAAGCATTGTTTCTTATCATGGTTTCAAAAGACAAACTTACCATGGTGAAATACCATGACTGGGTTTGGTTTGGACAATGTGAGAGACTACCAATGGCTTGTCATAGTTTTTCATGTTGTCTGAACCCAACTAGTGATTCCACTTTCTCACTACCATTGTCACTAGCATCTCCTACTCCTTCTTACTACTGCTGTTGTCTGGACCAGAGTGAGGAGCAGGTGAACAAGCAGTTTGCATGGGTGAAGAGGAGTGAGTCCAGTTCAGTGGTTACATGGAAACCAAATGTATCATGTGGTAACTCCCTGACAGGGTTCACACATGACAAACCATGCCATGGTGGTTTTCACCATGGTTTAGTGTTATGTCTGAACCTTGTTCAAGAGACATATTTCAGTCAGCCCCTTGCCTCTCTTCTGTTTGACACATCTTACTCATGGCTGAAAATATACTTACTTCAACATGGCATGAAAGATCCAAGCATGGAACTAGCCTTTCCTATTTATGTTATTGATGCAGACTGAGGGGCAAGACAGAATCCTCCTGAAGATGATACCAGCATAAAATATTTTACTTTACATGAGCCAGGTGGGAATCCTGCAGGGAAAGTCTCCTTGATTCCTGTAGTTTTGTGATAGGGAAAATGCACCAGCTCAATTCCTGACTACTATATGGATGCTGGAGGCTCAGGAATTTTGCCAGGAAGGTGCAGATGCTTTAAGATAGATGCCAGTCTCCCTACCTTCATTCTGGCACACCTCCCCTACCATTCTGTTTTGTGCATCTTTGCTGGGAATATTTGACTACCTTTTTCTTTGTCTTCTGCATTGGAGCTATCCCAGAATATTCAGACCATGACTCACCTCCAATATAATTTACTCTGTCTGACCCCTTAGAAAGCACAGGGCAACAAATTCCTTCCAGCTACTAGTAGTTCAGGCCTATTAAAATGTATCTGGCTGAGAGATTTCAATTGGAACTCCATGTGCCCCTGATTTGGAAGCTGTTGGTGATGGAGAAGCTACATTTGCCTTGGGCATTGGCTCAAGAGGTAATAATCACTCTCATGACTAATTTACCCCAACCCCTGCAAGCAAGGTCCATTGCACTGTGAATCACAATTATTGATTTTATCTTTTTATCCCCCCTTCACTAGTGCTGGTAAAACAGCTTCTTCATGTCCAGACCTTCCCATCTGTGGGGGGAGAGGGGAAGCTAAACTAAAATGTCCATTTGGCCAAGTTCTGCATGTGTTTGAGTTCTATAGAGTTCCCCAGCTGATCTGTGACATGCTTGCTGTGTTAATTAAGTGGGGGGAAATGCTATGTGTGTTTAGACAGACAAAAGTCCCACAAATCACAGCATCCCCCAATCAGCCATGCCTGAACATGCATAGGCTTGTCTCTTAAGACTGAAACAAAAATAAAATGAAATAAAATAACATTCCATTTTCCAGCATCTGGTGAACAATCTCAAAGACAACACTTGCTTTGTTTATCTTTTAATTACTAGATCCTGAGACAGGGGATAACAGAGGTCCCCAGTTTCCTAGATTTTCAGAACACAGTCTTTCTATCTGGAACAACCCCCTCACCTCTTTATTTCCACTTGTTTTTCCAGAAGGAGGTCAACAGAAGCTCCTATCACTTCACAAATGAACAGGTACAAGGTGGTAGATTTTTGTATTAGCTTCTGTCTTTCTTTGAATTGGCTCATACCCCAATTATTGTCTTTTTCTTCCTTTTTCCTACTACTCCAGTCCATCCCCAACTCACAAACCCATTGGCTTTGGGGCTTCCATTTGATCTTTTAAGCCTCTCTATCTACTTTCTTCTCAATCCCTGACATTTTTTTCCTCTTCCCCCTCCAAAATGTCCTCACAAATCCAAAAGCAGTTTTTCCCCCCTCATTCAGATTATCACAGGCTGAAACATCATTCTTCATGATCAGCCACATGCCTTGCCTTGTGAAAAGTACTTTTTCCTTTAATTTGCCAACCAAGCTCAGCAGTGTTTTCTTCTGACTGTATAAGATTGACTAAAACACATTATGTTTGAATGAAAAAGCCCCAGCAAGCTGAAATGCAACCTTTATCCTTTTGATTTGAAATGCAAACCATCTTGCAAATAGGTAATTCAAAGGAGGAACCCCAAGCCACTGTTCCCTATCCAGCCTCTGCTTGAGTATTTTCCCCATTCCCTGACCTCATCAATCCCTATCTGCCACCAACAATCTTGAAAGCCTATTCACAAACATGCACAAGCAGGGTCCTTCATTTAGACTGTCCCTTTCCATGTGATGTCACCCCTCCAAAAAAAGTCCCAAGTTGGCACCCCACTTCTTGTTCTCCAAAATGCAAACATACCTTAGGGTGCAACCCTTTGCATGATTAGACAGAAAAAGGGCCTGAAACTCTTGGCATGTCCCAGCTGGCCATGCTGACTGGAGCATGCTAGGAATGTTCTGGCTTTTCTACTGCCTGGGTTTGCTGCAAAAGAGGGCAAACCACTGATTGGTTCAAAATTGAGAAAGGAGTTCAGCAAGGCTGTAAACTGTTGCCCTGCCTATTTAACTTATGTGCAGAGCACATCATGAGAAAGGCGGGGCTAGATGAATCATCAGTTGGAATTAAGATTGCAACCTCAGATATGCAGATGATACCACTTCCATGGCAGAAAGTGAAGAGGAACTAAAGAGCCTCTTGATGCGGGTAAAGGAGGAGAGCACAAAAGTTGGCTTGAAACTCAACATTAAGAAAACTAAGATCATGGCATCCGGTCCTCTCACTTCCTGGCAAATAGATGGGGAAGAAATGGAGGTAGTGACAGTTTTTATTTTCCTGGGCTCCAAGATCACCGCAGACAGAGACTGCAGCCAAGAAATTAAAAGATGCTTGCTCCTGGGGAGGAGAGCTATGGCAAATCTAGACAGCATACTAAAAAGCAGAGACATCACCCTGCCAACAAAAGTGCAAGGCTATGGTTTTCCCATTTGCAATGTATGGCTGTGAAAGCTGGACCATAAGGAAGGCTGAGCACCAAAGGATTGAGGCCTTTGAATTGTGGTGCTGGAGGAGACTCCTGCGAGTCCCTTAGACCGCAAGGCAATCAAACTGGTCAGTCCTAGAGAAGATCACCCCTGACTGCTCTTTAGAAGGCCAGATCCTGAAGATGAAACTCAAAAACAAGCATCCTATAGGATTTCACTGTTAAAATGCCTCATTGCAACACTTCAATGCCTGACAGTCAATTTCTGGGCTGAATTCAGACCTGAACCCCGAGAACTGTGGAAAACCCTTCACTAAGCAATGGCTTGTTCTGGGTCCCTCTGAGTCTGTTGCAGCAGGGCCTTCTTGGAGGTGGCAATGACATTGTAAAGCAATCTGCTCTTCTATATGGCCTCCTCCTTAAAGACTTTCATGAATAGAGTGTATTGGATTCATGGTTTGCAAGGATGCAGTGGCAGTAACTTGTCTGGACACACACCCTTCCCGACCAATCCATTGCTTTCTCTGGGCTCAGCTGCAGTCCTCACTGTAGTCGGGGGAGAAATGAATTTTGTCAGCAACAGTATATTGTTCCCTACCATAATGCAGAGCCTTGGTCTTGAGTGGACAAATAAAGGTGCTGATAGAGCCTTGCCCTGAAACTGCAGGCTTCTGAGCTCCCTGTGCCCGGTCAGGCTGAAGCCAGAAGGAGCAGTGGACGTGACCTTCACCTCCCAGTCCTCTGTCTTCTCTGATTTTTGTGACAGAATCATAGAATCATACCTAGAAGACCATTGCATACAATGCCCTGCTTAATGCACATCTCAAGTGTCCCATCCAGATTCTAGCCAGCCCTGACCCTGCTTAGCTTCCAAGATCAGGCACTTGAGGCTATATAACAGGCATGTCCAAAGTCCGGCCTGGGGGCCAACTGCAGCCAATTTTCAAATTTTGAGCAGCCCGCAGCCTCTTCTCCCTGCCGGCTCAGCCTGTCACTCATCCCCGCCGGCTGGCATTTTTCCCTTCACCGCACAGCGGTTCCTGCAGCTGTCCCCTGCTGCCTCCTGCTCCTTCAAGGCTGCTGGTTATATTTCACCAGAAGATGGCAGTAGACCTGAGTCAGCACTCTCACCGCGTGACCCTTGAGACACAAGGCTTGTGTGCCCATTTCTAAAATGGCGACTGTAACTAAAAAAAGGAAATTTGACAGCGAGGGCTGCCGCTTCCAGGACAAGTGGAAATTGGAGTATTTTTTCACTGAAATACAAAACAACTGTGTCTGCCTAATTTGCCAAGAGACTGTGGCTGTTTTCAAGGAATTCAATATCAAGAGGCACTACCAGACGAAACATGCTAACTACAACAAGCTAACTGGGAACGAACGTGGCGAAAAATTGAAGGAACTGGAAGCTGCTTTAATGGCACAGCAGTGCTTTTTCACAAGAGCCCATGAGTCAAATGAAAATGCCACAAAGGCGAGCTATGAGGTGGCAACGCTGATTGCCAAGCACTGCAAACCTTTTACTGAGGGTGAATTTATTAAAGACTGCGTGATGACAATGGTGGAGAAAAATTGTCCTGAGAAGAAGCAAGAGTTTGCCAATGTTTGCCTGGCTCATAACACTGTGGTACGGAGAATTGAAGACGTTTCATCTGATATTAAGAGACAGTTAGAAGCAAAAGGAGTGGGGTTTGACTTTTTTTCGTTAGCCTGCGACGAAAGCACGGATGCATCTGACACCGCTCAGTTATTGATTTTTTTGAGAGGAGTGGACAATGACATGAATGTGAGTGAAGAGCTACTTGACCTCCAGAGCCTTAAGGACCAGACAAGAGGAACAGATTTATTTGTTTCTGTTTGTTCCGCCGTAGATGACATGAAACTACCGTGGAATAAAGTCACTGGGATTATTACGGATGGTGCACCTGCCATGGCTGGCGAGCGAAGTGGATTATCAACTCTAGTCTGTAACAAAGTCAGCGAAGAAGGAGGCAAAGCTATAAAATTCCACTGTATTATTCACCAACAAGTTCTCTGTGCCAAACATCTGAAATATGATCATGTTAAGAAACCGGTGATGAAGGCTATTAATTATATTTGCTCCAAAGCCCTGTGCCACCGCCAGTTTCAACAGTTTCTACTCGACATCCAGGCTGAATACGGAGATGTTGTGTATCACAACGAGGTAAGATGGCTCAGTCGGGGGTCTGCACTGCAGCGCTTCTACTCTCTTAGGGAGGAAATCGGACAATTCTTGGCAAAAAAGGGACAACCGATGCCAGAGCTATCTGATCCTGTTTGGCTGGCTGATTTTGCATTTTTAGTTGACATGACACGCCATCTGAACGTGCTGAACACGAGCCTTCAGGGGCAAAATGCAGTGGTAAGCCAATTGTATTCACATATCAAAGCCTTTGGGACCAAGCTACTACTTTTCCAAAGGCACGTGTCACAAACGCAGCCCAATACCACACATTTCCCATCGCTGCAGGAAATAATGACCAGTTTTCCACCGAACAATATGAGTGCGCAAATAAGGAGGCATGAAGCAGACATCTCATCTCTGGCTGAGGAGTTTCAACAGTGCTTTCGGGATTTTGCAGCTATTGAAAAGGAGATCACTCTTTTTTCATCTCCTTTCTCTGTGGACCCTGATGACGCTCCAGACCACCTGCAGCTGGAGCTCATTGAGCTGCAGTGTGACGCCGAGTGTCGCAGTCGGCACCAACAGCTCCCTCTTGTCAACTTTTACCGCCAGCTGGATAAAGACAGGTTCCAAGAGATTCGAACATTTGCTAAGAAAATGCTGAGCTTGTTTGGTTCGACATACTTGTGCGAGAAGACATTCTTGGTTATGAACTTTAACAAGAACCGCGTGAGGATGAGACTAAGTGACTTTCACCTTTGTGACATCTTGCTCATCAAAACCACTGCTTTTGAGCCAGATCTGGGAGTGTCTTTCAGGAATGGCTCTGTTGGCTGTGTTATGGCCAGCAGAATTTTGACTGGTGCCAGCACAGAGATGGATCCTTTCCTGCATTGTTGCCCATCCTGTGAAAAAATCTCCCTTCTAGAGTATATCAGGATTCAACCCTGACATGCTTTAGGCATTTACTGAAAATATCTCTTTGCTTTGGCTTTCCAAATGTGTTTGCTTTTAGTTTCTTGAACACTACTTTGCAATTTGTTTCAAATGGGAAGAGGTATGTAAATCATCAGCATCATCATCATCATCATCATCTCTTCACCTAGCAACTTGGCTGCTACATAAATTTGGTAAAAACTGGCAGCTACAGCAGAGTTGTTCAGGTATTCTGGCATTCATTTCTTGTTCCTCCACACCTGCATAGCCAGGCTTGGTAGTCATGGGATTATCCAGCTTAGAAGACAACACCTTGACATCACCTTGCTCTGCTGGTGGTTGTCCCCAGATGGTAGACAGGTTCACATGATTGCTAGAGACCACTATGGCTTCCTTAAGCCATGGAGAGTTGCAGTGCATGTGGGCAGCCATTTTGACTAGTTAACCTCCATGGGAGATGTAATCCCTTTAAAAAAATGTTTCCTGAACATGAATAGAAATATATATATATATATAAATATATAAAATCTCAATATTTTATGGAAGCTCAGAAAAACAAAAGAATTATTGTTCTATTTACCAACAAATTTTCCAATCACTTCAACAACTTATTAAAGAGTTTCCTTTTACATCATAGTAATTATACTGGGTATAACAGAATTTCCAGTATATTCTTGTGTCATTTGAACTGGGATGGCAGGGTTTGATTAAGGGTGAAACAACCTTAACCTTAACATAGCCCTATGAAAAGATCATGAGCTATTTGAGGGTTGTCATCCCTCAAACAACCACTGATCCTTGTATTTGGATGACACAACAAGCTGTGGCCACAGCTTGAATAAACTATAGCAGGTTGTGAATGCCACATGTTTTGTTTGTCATACGAAGGTTCCCAGTGCTCATACATGTGTGAGAATTTCTCCCACATCTGCAGGGACTGGAAATGAGGGTGGTTAAAAAACCTGCTTTGAAAGGAAAACTCTCCCCCAAGTCGTGCGGTGTGAACAGGGTCCTTTAGGAGGCAAGAGGGTGACAGGCAAGCCAGTCTGCTAATGCATATCAGATGACAGAGATGATCATGCTGCATCTAGACATCTGAACTAAGCAACTTCCTCTTTGACGGATTGAACGGCTCCCTTCCTGCCCCTGTGACACCATATATAACACCATGAAAGGACAATCTGTCATCCTTTTTTTCCCCTGATACGTTTCATATACATATTTAATATATTTTGCTGTTCAGCGATATATTAGACTGTATTACTTAGCCATAAAAATCTCCAGGAGACGTGCTCATCACTGGTTTGGAAAATTACATTAGCAATATATATTCCATCTGTGTAGCGACTTGGCCCATTACAAATTTATGCCCTTAATAAATTTTGTTCTTGAAATGGAGTTGGTTGCACTGGGGATGCTCCCAAAAGTGTGTGTATATGTATGTGGGGAAGGGGAATTCTGATCTCTGAACAATAAACCAATAAATATTAAGTGTCCGTCTCAAGTTTGCTAATAAAATAAATTGATTCTGCATTTGCCACCTTAATTCTCAATTGGAGCAGGTGCTAATTGCTTTCTTGAAGAGCGACAAAACTTTTCCCTTTTCTTTTTTTTCAACTTCCAGACTCTTTCCTCATTTTAAATTAGTTCATTAAGAATGTGCATCTATTATTTATTGGTTTAATTTCCAAATATTGCTGTGATAACTAGCCCTAACATGGTATTCACAGGTCTGAATAGAAATGTGGCAACGATTTCATTAGCAGGATTAATTAATTAAAGATGAAGGGAAAATGTATCTTTCTGCAAAGGGGGGGGTCAAGGAGAGGCAGCATCAAAGAAAATTCGTAATTGTATGACACATTAAATCCCACTCTTTGTAGGCCTTAGTTTTTGTCCAATTGCATACAATCTCCACATTTTCAGTGGCTGAATGCAGGCCGTAAAGACATGGATTTTCAGAAGAATAAAATGAGCAATTAGTACCTGACATGTAGAGTAAAACAGGCCTAGGGATGTCATTCAGTGGCACATAACACATGTGAACTTGTTTAACAGTTGTTCTCTTTTCCAAGATTCCTGGGAATTGTAGTTCTATTATCATGAGCTGGAATTTTTTAAAGGCAAGGATGCACAAGTAGACCTGCAGGCTCTACTGTGCTGCTTCTTTCCCCCTCTGAAACCCTGATGGTCCTCCAACTGAAGTTTTTGGGGAGGAAGACAGTGGCTGGGTTCAGACATCGTGACAAGCCTGAGCAGTTTCCATGGGGTGGGTTTTTTTTTTTTTTTTAATAGCCTGGATGTGTTTAATAGACAACTACTTGGTTCCTCTCACAGTTTCTACTCTTCTTGCCCAGTCTTCCCACTGTTGGCACATCTCCCATCAGCCACCAGGCTGGTCCACTGGTAACAGGTTATTTCAATTTTAATTGATTCTTCACAGTTACTGTTTGAGCTACTGGGCCTGAAACTGAATCCCATGCTGGATGGCTGGAGCAGCTCCAGCAGCTGCTGCCATTCTTTCCAGGAGACTCTGTGGTAGTTCCATGCCAGGACTGTGCAACCACAATGCTAGGTGTGGACAATCAGAGAAGCCACGATGAAGCATGGAAACAATAGAACAGACTGTTTTCCCTTATTGTGGTTTCTAAACTGAAATATCACGACAGGGTATGAACAGCACAACAGAGCATCCTGTGTAAGATTCCAATGTAGCTTATTGTATCACAGAGACCGTAGTGGTAGAAGGGGTGGGGGGGGCAAGTTGTTGTTAGTCGCGAAGTCGTGTCCGACCCATCGCTACCCCATGGACAACATTCCTCCAGGCCCTCTTGTCCTCCACCATCCCCCGGAGTCCTCCCAAGCTCACACCAACTGCTTCAGTGACTCCATCCAGCCACCTCATCCTCTGTCGTCCCCTTCTTCTTCTGCCATCCATTGTTCCCAGCATTAGACTCTTCTCCAGGGAGTCCTTCCTTCTCATTAGGTGGCCAAAGTATTTGAGTTTCATCTTCACTATCTGGCCTTCTAAAGAGCAGTCAGGGTTGATCTCCTCTAGGACTGACCGGTTTGATTGCCTTGCGGTCCAACGGACTCACAGGAGTCTCCTCCAGCACAACAACTCAAAGGCCTCAATCCTTTGGTGCTCAGGCTTCCTTATGGTCCAACTTTCACAGCCATACATTGCAATTGGGAAAACCATAGCCTTGACTATACACACTTTTGTTGGCAGGGTGATGTCTCTGCTTTTCAGTATGCTATCTAGATTTGCCATAGCTCTCCTCCCCAGGAGCAAGCATCTTTTAATTTCTTGGCTGCAGTCCCCATCTGCAGTGATCTTGGAGCCCAGGAAAATAAAATCTATTCCTTCCCCATCTCTTCTTTCTATTCCTTCCCCATCTATTTGCCAGGAAGTGAGAAGACCGGATGCCATGATCTTAGTATTCTTAATGTTGAGTTTCAGGCCAACTTTTGCATTCTCCTCCTTCACCTGCAACAAGAAGCTCTTTAGTCCCTCTTCACTTTCTGCCATGAGAGTGGTATAATCTGCATATCTGAGGTTGTTGATATTTCTTCCAGCAATCTTGATTCCAACTGGTGATTCATCTAGCCCCGCCTTTCTCATGATGTGCTCTGCATATAAGTTAAATAGGCAGGGCGACAGTATACAGCCTTGCCGAACTCCTTTCTCAATTTTGAACCAATCAGTAGTTCCATGTCCAGTTCTCACTGTTGCTTCTTGACTCGCATATAGGTTTCTCAAGAGACAAATAAGATGATCTGGTACTCCTATCTCTTTAAGAACTTGCCACAATTGGTTGTGATCCACACAATCAAAGGCTTTAGCATAGTCAATGAAGCAGAAGTAGATGTTTTTCTGGAACTCCCTAGCTTTCTCCATGATCCAGCGCATGTTGGCAATTTGATCTCTAGTTCCTCTCCCTCTTTGAAATCCTGCCTGTACTTCTGGTAGTTCTTGGTCTGCATACTGCTGGAGCGTAGCTTGTAGGATTTTGAGCATCACTTTGCTAGCATGTGAAATGAGTGCAATGGTGTGGCAGTTTGAACATTCTTTGGCATTACCCTTCTTTGGGATGGGAATGTAAACTGACCTTTTCCAATCCTGTGGCCACAGTTGAGTTTTCCAAGTTTGCTGGTATAATGAGTGTAGCACTTTGTGCCCACACTGGTATCTGGTGCAGCACCAACCTTGCCTAGAGGGAAGGAGAGGGGGAATGGTCCTAATTTACAGAGAATCAATCTCACTCATGGGGCTTCCTGTTCCTTCAAGGCCTGGTGTTTGCTTGTTTGTACCTGGTGTTGGGTGATTGAGACAGGCTGGTGATTCTGTTGGTGTACTGAGAACCCTTCTGTCCAACAGACTCCCTGCCTGAGCTGATGGTTCAGACCTGGTGTTGAAGACCCCTAGGATGTTGGTCTTGGGGGACTTCAACTTCCATGCCAAGGCTCTTCTGATTGGGGCAGCTCAGGACTTCATGGCTACCATGACAACCATGGGGTTTCCTCAACATGTCACTGATCCAACAAATGAAAGAGATAACACTCTGGACCTGGTCTTTTTGATGGGGCAGGAAGATGGTGATCTGGAAGTGAAGGAACTGACATTAACCCCTTTGTCATGGTCAGATCATCTCCTAATGAGGTTTAAACTTAGGACCAATTTTCCCCTCCGAAAGGGTGCAGGCCCTATTATAATGGTCTGCCCCCAGAGTCTTATGGATCCTAATGGATTCCTGAGGACTCTGGGGAAATTTCTGGTTGATTTCTGGTTTCTGGTTCCTCTCAACACCCTGATTGATTTGTGGAATGGGGAAGCAACCTGGGCAATCAACACAATTGCTCCTAAGTGTCCTCTCCCACCATGCAAAACCTGCACAGTGCCCTGGTACACTCCTGAATTGTGGGCAATGAATTGTGGGAGATGACTAGAGTGTAGGTGGAGGAACTCCTGTACTGAATCTGACCAAACACTACTTAGAGCTCATTATTGCACCTATGCTGTGGCAGTCAGGGTGGTGAAGAAGGAATTCTTCTCGGCTTCCATTGCATTCTCACAGTGCCGTCCATCTGAGCTTTTCCAGGTGGTGCAGAGCCTGCTACACTCTGGGCCACAAATTGATCCTATTGCACCATCAGTAGCTCACTGTGATGACTTCTCCCAGCACTTCAGGGATAAAATTGCTCAGATTCTCCATGAGCTGGACTCCACAGTTGATGTGGTTCTAGAATGGGAAGTGTCCAGAGCACCACCTGGTCCATTCTTATTGGATGAGTTTCAATTGTTGCAGCCTGAGGATGTGGACGAAGTGCTTGGACAAGTCCAACCTATCACCTGTTTACTCAACCCTTGGCCTTCATGACTACTCATCAAAGCCAAGGACGGGATGTGTACTTGGGTTCAGGAGGTTGTCTGAGGGAGGATTGAGTCCATGCTCCCTTGAAAGAGGTGGTAATCAGGCCCATCCTGAAGAGGGCAAACCTGGACCCAGAGCTGGCCACCAATTATAGACTGGTGGCTAACATCCCATTCTTGGGCAAGGTGATCAAGTGGGTGGTGGCTGAGCAACTCCAGGCTCTCTTGGAGGAAACTCACCATCTGGACCCATTCCAGTCTGGTTTCAGGCCCGGTTATGGGACTGAAACTGCCTTGGTTGCTCTGTATGATGGCCTGTGCAGGGAGAGGGACAGGGGGAGTGCATCTCTGTTGGTTCTCCTTGACCTCTCAGCAGCTTTTGATACCATCGAACATGGTATCCTTCTGGATAGTCTTGCCAGGTTGGGAGTTGGAGGCACTGTTAATTGGTGGTTCCAGGCCTACCTGACTGGCCGATTCCAGAAGGTGGTGCTGAGGGATTGGGGCTCTGCACCATGCCAACTTTGCCATGGAGTTCTGCAGGGTTCCATTCTATCCCCCAAGCTCTTTAACATCTACATGAAACTGCCGGGAGAGGTCATCCGGGGGTTTGGGCTGTAGAGTCATCAGTATGCTGATGACACCCAGCTCTACCTCTCTTTCACTTCTAAGCTAAGTGAGGCAGTGGCTGTCCTTAACCAGTGTCTGGCTGGGGTGATGGGCTGGATGAAGGCCCATACATTTAGGTTTAATCCAGACAAGATGGCAGTCCTGTTGGTAGGTGGATCAGCTTTCTAGGTATGTGATTTTAGCACTGTTCTAGATGGGGTTGCACTCCCTCTAAGGGACAGGGTGTGAAAGTTTGGGAGTGCTCCTTGACCCAGAGCTGCCCCTGGAGTTCCCTGGAGTTTTTTCCTTCAGCTTTGGCTGATTTATCAACTGTACCCTTACCTGGATGAGCAAAGCCTAGTAATGGAAATCCATGCTCTGGTAACTTCCTGATGGGACTATTGTAACGTGATCTATGTGGTGCTGCCCTTGAATATGGTCTGGATACTTCAGTTGGTTCAGAGCATAGCAGCCAGGATGTTAACAGGGCCTGGCAGATATGCACATATAACAACGGCCCTTTGCCATCTACAATGGCTACCAATTGAAGGCTGAGCCCAATTTAAGGTGTTGGTGATGGCTTATAAAGCCCTAAATTGCTTAGGACCTGGATATCTGAAGGAGTGTGTCCTTCCCTATGTGCCTGCACACCTCTTAAGATCTGGGGTAGAGGTCCTTCTTCAGCAGCCCTCCTTGAAAGAGAGTAGGTGAGCGGTTACCTGGAGAAAGGCCTTCTTTGTGGTGGCACCTGGTTATGAAATGTGGTCCCCAGAGAGGTTTGTCTGGTGCTGACATGTTATTCTTTTTGGTACCAGGCTTTTTATATTCACAGTATTGTACAGCTAAGAATGTGATTTTAATTGGGCCTTTATTGTACGGAATGGATGCTGCGCTTTACTTTGTTTTATCGTAAGACTGTGCCAAGACTATTTGGTAGTGGATGGTATACAAAAGGTATAAATAAATAAATAAATATTGTGTTGTGAGAACCTGCACAGTGATTGAATTCACAAAACGTGCCAAGCCATGAAGAAAGGGGCTTAGTGTGTTGCCAGAATTCCCCTCCATGCTTCCTGGGAGGTAGGTTACAGCTTGGAGTGCGGTTTAGGAATTTCACCTCTCCAATGACTTTTCATGTTGTCTGAACCCAAACAAAATGCTAAGCCATGGTAAAAGGCTAGACGGCCAGAGTGGCACAGGGATATCACTCTGGCCAAGTGGTTTGTAGAGAGTGGGTTCGTATCTTGTTCACCACAGACTATTCAGGTGTTGAGAGAAACAAGCTATCCATTTAGAGGGGCTTGGCCATTCCTACAATCCCACCCTCAAGCAACAAAGCCACCCTGAGGGTAGAGTCAGAAGATTTATGGAACCGGAGTGACAGAGAAGTTTTCAGACTGGAGATACCGTATTTTTCGCTCTATAAGACGCACCTGACCATAAGACGCACCTAGTTTTTAGAGGAGGAAAACAAGAAAAAAAATATTCTGAATCAAACTGTTTACTGAACTATTTAATAAACTATGGGATGTGTTGGGATCTCTTAATCCCAGTTGCTTTACTCTCATGTGCCTCTAGCATACTGTGTGCATGACCCCCCCCTCCCCCACAGACTGTGCATGTAACTGTTAGGGGATGAAAACATCTTGTATAGAATCCATCTCGGCAGTCCCTTCAATGCCACATGTATTTCCTATAGGTCTGAATAAACTGTAAATATTCTTTTGATTGCACACCCCCAGCATACCTGCTCTCTCTGGGTTTTATTTATTATTTATTTATTTATTTAAATATTTTTATGCCGCCCCTTGCAGCAGCCTTGGGGCGGCTCACAATATTAAACAAATATATTATTAAAAACATATACCATATTTAAAAAACTGGCCCATCTCAGGTTATCATATAAAAACATACAACAAAATATAAATAAGAAATTTAAATTAATACATAAATTAAACATAAATTAAACCTGACATTAACTATTAAAATATTGTCTAAATAAAAAGGTCTTTGCCTGGTGCTGAAAAGCAAATAACGACGGCGCCAGGCGAGCCTCTCTTCTTGCCTCTATCTTAGACAGAGAAGGTGAGCAATGAGGAGAGACCTAAATTCAATCCTCCAACTTTTCTCTCTGTTTTTTTTCATATTTAAAAGTGATGCTTAAGAAACTCGGGCTGCATCTACGCATCCTTTTGAGTCGAGAGAAATGTTCACTCAGTGGTCTCTTGTGTGTCATTTCTTCCTCTGGACCAAGGGCATGAAAATCTAACATTTGCACAGTTGCAGAGATCACTATAATAATTGTGTTTCTTGTATCCTCAATTGGGAAGGGAACTTTATATCCACATTGTTTTTGTTAAGCATTTAGAAGTCCCAGTTAATTATCCATGCGGTATTAAAAGGCCCAACCCTTGAAAGACAAAGCTGAATTGTGGGGAACTTCCCTTCCATTCCCAAAAGATATTTCAAGCTCACTACACTTCTGCTGTTGAATCGTTTTTTTTTTTTTCAGAACAAAGGAGTGATGGGTGTTTTCATGGGGATTAACCCTTTTTTTTTTCAGAGAGGAGGAAAATGTCCCACTTTCCACTTTTTCACACCATGCATAATTTTGAACATCTTTGCCATGCTTCCCATTACTCATCATTTTCCTAAGAGAAGCAATCCTGGTTGTTGTAACAAAGTCTGATAGGGGAGCTGCTCCAATCCCTTGATTGTTTTAGTTGCCCTTCTTTGCACTTTTTCCAACAATGTCATTTTTCAGGTGTGGTGGCCAGAACTGTACACAATACTTTAAGTATGGTCATATTAAAGATTTGTGTAAGAGGAATATGATTTTGGAAATTTGATTTTCAATTCCTTTCCTAATTATTTATTCAATTCATTTCCTATGGCATTTCCTCCTAACATTTGACATTTTCATCAAGCTGTCCCCCACATTCTCAAGACCCTTTCTTGGTCTGTCAGCACTAGTTCAGATTCCATCAGCTTATACTTGAAGATGAGATTCTTTTCCCCCAGCATGCTAACTTTACACTTGCTTACACTGAAAGCATTTGCCGTTCTGATGCCCTTTTTCCCAGCTCAGAGAGATCCCACTGGAATTCCTCACAATCCCTTTTAAATGTTTTATTTTAGTATCATCAGCAAACTTGGCTACTTTATTGCTCACTTCTAATTCCAGATCATTTATGAACAGGTTGAAAAGCACTGATCCTAATGCAGAATCTTGTGAGAATACCATGCATTCTCAATGTTGGCTTTCAATTCTGTAATCAGTTACTGATCCATAGGACAACATGTGTGTGCACACACAGCCCTTATTCCATCACTGCCAGGTTTTCTCAAGAGTCTGTTGATGGATTTTATCAAAAGGCTTTTGGAAGAAACAATGTCTATTTGACTGCTCAGTCCATGTGTAGTAGTGACACTCTCAAAGAATTCTACTGGATTAGCAAGACAGGCTTACCCCTGCAGAAGCCATGTTGCTTCTTTTAAAACAGGGCTAGTTCTTCTATATGTTAACTGAATCTATCCTGAATAGCACTTTCAACCAATTTACGCAGAACCAACAGAAAGCAAAGCAGCATATAATTTTCCAGATCTCTTTTTAAAAATTGTCCTAGAGTGCTGGTACATGGCTAGAGAGAACCAGCCCTCTTTGGAAAAGGAGGGAGACATTTCAGAGTGGTGGGGAGGAGATGGAAGGGGTGTCCTTGGCACCAACAGGATATGACAGGCTAAACAAGTGGACCAATTCAGAAGTGTCCAGCATTCCTGCTGTCTAGCCCTCACGCAGCAGGGGCCACCTTCAGGGCTGGATTGTTTCTGAAAGGAATGGAAGGAGGGGAAGCTTAAGTTTGGATCCAGCTCTTTACATTGTCAATTGCTTCTCTCACATCTCAAAAAGAACGCTGCTTCAATGTATACTGTTTCTTAACCTGTTAAACTTTAATAAAAGGATTGTGCTTCCAACGCAGCAGTGGCGTGGGGGGGGTGGCGGATCGGCGCGGGATGGCAGTGCGGGATGACAGTGCGGGCGGCGGAGGCTTTAGAAGGATTGTGCTTCTAAAGCGCCATCTGTGCCTGCCGCGGCAGTGGCGTGGGGGGGTGGCGGATCGGCGCGGGATGGCAGTGCTCGAGCGGCGATGGCACAGAGCGACGGTGCGCGGCGGCGGCGGCGTGGGGCGGCACAGTGGTGCGCGGCGGTGGCGTGGGGCGGCCGCGCGCGGTGGTGCACGGTGGCAGTGGTATGAGATGGCGCGGTGCGTGGCGGCGCAGAGCAATGGCGCGGGGCGGTGGGGCGACAGCGGCACGGAGCTTCCTGGTGGGGGTGATCAGTTCCCGGAGTGCGAGGTGGAGCAGGGCACGCTGAGCACATGCCGGCCTGGTGGTGCCGGCGGGCGGGCAGCATCCCGGGTGTCAGGCACATTTACTCTATAAGACGCACAGACATTTCCCCTTACTTTTGAGGGGGGAAAAAGTGCATCTTATAGAGTGAAAAATACGGTAACTCTTTATTGGTTCTTAACAGAGCAGCACAGCTCATAATGCAGGCTGGTCCACATGATCACATCACACCTCACACCTCTCTTTCAGCTGCACTGGTGGCCTGTTTCAATGTAACATGTTGTATAAAGAGTTTGCAGTGTTCAGTCAAGATCCAAAATACTGGGAAATAAATACTGGGAATACTGTTAAGAGCCAGGCCTTTTGCAGATGTGCAATTTGGGTTGTATCATGTGGTATCCTACAATGCAGCTAGTTCCGTTTTCTCCACTACCTTGAAGCTGGATGGTACTCAATGCCAGAATGGTAAACCTAAGACTCAGATGGAACCAGTCACTGGATTATCCCATTACTGTGCATCCACAGCCTCTTCAGTTCTCCACAAGTGGCAACTATGGCAACTGTACTGGCAGCCCAGCTGCATTTTGCATCCTTCACAACGCAGAAGGCCGACTGGCATCTAACTCCGGGGAAGAGGTGGAGCTCATGTTCAGATGAACTCTGCCTTCCAATTTCACAGCTTTCTTCCCACACAAAGGAGGCTTCTATTCTTCTGTCTCCTTCTTGGGGTGTGTTATAATTTACCTTTGTGATGTTTTTGGGTGTAACTAGTAACTGTGGGGTGGCTGAGGGAGCTGTTGTGTTTTTGTCTTTCTATTGCTCATCTCTCCATTGTTCTTGCAGGCTCCCAGGCTGCCAACTGGGAATGAAAGAGGTAGTTGTTCTTGCCCTGAGTTTCAAGTTGAGGAAGATTCAGATTCTTCAGATGGGGAGAATGGTCCCTGGGAAACTGGGCCTCCAGATATTGAAATGAAAGAGGCAGAGGGGCTTATCTCAAGGCCACCCTCACCAGGTGCACTCTGAGAATAGCCATGATCTGTAGCTACTGAAAGGGGCATGGAACAGCATCTCCAGCAGCCAGATGAGCCTGGTGTGACTCTTGACCCCATGATGCGCTGTGGGGAGAGAAGGGCTAGCCAGTTAGAGGTGCAGCATAGAGTGAAGAAGCTTGCCCACCTTCAAAAGGGCCCTCTGAGAGGGATGGGACCCAGGGCTACTCAGAAAGAAGGTTCTTGGAAGTAGGAACTCAATTGGGTTCAACAAACTGCTCTGTGCATGCTCAGAGACTCATTCTGTGGTGATTGTGCTTGCTGAGTGTACTTAGGAAAATAAGGAGCTTTTGCCAAAGAATGGTCTGTGGCTTTGAATGTAGCCTCACTCCCAATGCTACCTGCCCGCCATGCTCTGAAAAAGCCCTGTGATGTCCACCTTGGATGTGAATTGAAGTGTGGGAAGCTGCACAGGCTAAGGGCTGCCAGAGACGAGAATGCAGCAAAATCAGGACATCCACGCCCAGTTCTTTGCCACCTCCTAAGTAAGGTAAGCACAAGGCCAACTCATGAGAATTTCTCCAAGATTTTCCTCATGATTTAATTTATTTTCAAGAGCAATTTCTTTTTTATGCAGTTCAATGAGAATGATAAAAAATAAGTGGGAGATTTTTCTGGCACAGTGTCAGAAGAGATCCATCGAGTCTTCCTTATAAGTACTAAGTGGGCAACCAATACCATCCAGTAGAATGACAGATGTGGAAAGGACCTGTCTGCACTTCCCAGGCTAATGTACAGATCAAAATGCCATCTCATTTCAGATTTCATCCTTCTCCAAATTTTATGATACAGTTCTTTGAACCCTCCCCAAAAACATATCAGAATTATATAAGCATGTATATTTTACGGTGGAATACACTTAGAAATTCACAGTTGGAGCAGGAGGGAATGTTTAGATGGGCATATTTTGTGAGAAAATATGTTTAGAGACACATCCAATGATAAAAACCTGCAGGTTATTTTGTCTGGGTTCCATAAAGTCAGGAATCTGGAAGCTAAGACAGTTGCCCTAACTGGTGTCTTCCATGATCAGGGCACTGCCTGATGTTGCACAGAATCTCAAACTGTGCTTGCTGATAGCTTACCCTCCTTTCAGGCCCAAATACAGATGCAAGATGGAATTCTTGAGACCCTAAAGATGCCCGTATTGCCCTGGTCCTGTACTGTTTGTGTGACACAGCTGCATCTTACTGGCTTGCTTAAGCCTCTCTCACTTTGATGCCATGTTGGAAAAGCTCTTTGTGGCTGTTCTCCAAAGTTGGCAGGGCAGATGGCAAAGGGGTAGGAGTCAGTACCAGCATATTGCCTGTTACAGCTTTTACTGCCAATAACTAGACAGATCCTCCTGTGAGGTGAAGCATGCCTGTTTGCTTCTACTTAGCAAGCACAATTTGTGACACTGTACAACTTAATTATTGATCACAAGCATATCTGTAAAAGCATCAGCCTTAAGCTTCCTATTTCTTGGCTTTGTTGAGCTTAAACTAACACAAGAGAGCCTTAACTCTAGTTTTAAACTGGCTGGCTTTTAGCATTTAATTCTCCTGCTTTTTAAAGAGGAAATTCATTATTACATATTCTTAAACAGCAACACGAATCAAACACAGGGAGGTCATTAATTGAATACATATGTACAAATGAATGGATATGTGTTCCTTCCTCAAAGAGGTTTACTTCTGAGTAACTCTGCACAGGATTCCTGTATAACTTTGCTTTTCCTTCCCTCTTAATCTGTTCGGTAGTATCACGTTCTTGGTGCATAAACTTGCTTTACTCATGCCTCAAAACTTGGTATACCATGTGGCTTATCGTAGGGCATTTTGTGTTGGTTCTGTATTAGATACTGCAATTTTATTTTTGTAACACATTGATGTTTTATTATGTATTTTGTTATATTATTATACTCTGTAACCCACCCAGAGAGCTGTTTCAGCTAAGGGGTGGGATAGAAACCAATCAATCAAACAAACAAATAAAACACATTCTCTGCAGCATGCTAATAGGAGAACTGCACTGGGTATGTTGGGTTTATGTCAAGCATTCTAAAATTCCAGGGGAAAGTTCCACAGAGAGGAGGTTCTGTCCACATTTGCCTTCTTTGTGTAGAGGGCAACAAGACTATCAGGGAGGGAGGGTTGGGTGGAGCCATTCACACTCCTTTCCTTGCTTGGAAAGGAACAGAACAGAACTGAATAAGCGTTCATTCCTACAACTTTCCGAATGAGCACATCTTGTGCATGTGCATTCAGTGTAACATGGAAAATGGCCCTTGCATGGCAGAAAGGAACAGCAAAGCTTGAGGTCCTTGTCCTGCATTTCACTTCTATTGTCAGAAAGTCAGCATGTGAGTTGTAGTCCTCTTGTCTACTTTGTGCATCCTGGATCTACAGTGTGTGGCAGTGCCAGTCCCAGGTGTCAGAAAACCATCCTGGCCAACCCCACCTGGAGACACTGTAGAGGATGTGCTGTACCACTGAGCTGCAGCTCATCATATTAAATAATGCAGTTGATCCCCATGGCAAGGTTAAATGCTCTTAGATGAGATTTGAGAATCTGGTCCTCCCCTGGGCCAAATCCAGCACTACTAAATCATACTATGCCAGAGCATGATGGCTTGGGAATCAGAAGAGTGCTTATCATATTTGCTGCTGCAGTGAGGCAGGTTAGGATGCTTAACCAATGCATAGCAACAAATAATGCCAGAGGATTCTGAGTCCAAAACAAACAATTAAGCTAAAATATAATAACCAGGAACAGTGACTTGTTTCTTACATAACCTGTGTGGCTGCTTCTTCCATGGAATCCTTCCCAAGGTTAATCTGGTAGAATGTGAAAGGTGGCTGACACCCCATGGACTTGGGCAGGGGAATGATGGAAACATCTGGAAGACAGCCAGCAATGAAGAACATTGATGCTTTTGCTACTGTCTAGGACAGGGGTCGGCAACCCGCACTCCGGTGCTTCACGTGGCTCTTGAACCCCTCTGCTGCGGCTCCGAAGCTCAAAACATGCACTGACACAGCCGCTGATCTGCTCGAAGCTCCACTCAGGAACGCAGGGCTAGCTAGTTAAGTAAATCGCTGTATTCCTCTGCTAAACAAGCTTCCTGAAGGCTCTCATGTTACATGAAAGGAAAAGGATTCTCTTCATCCCAATGTAATCTCCTTCCTGTGAATGATAAAAGCTGGGCTTGGCACCTGTCACAATTCACAACACTTGACTGTTTATCTGCTAATCAGACACTAAACACACCTGTATCTCCATACAGCCCAGCCCCCCATCTGTGGACCCATGGCACTTTACTGAGCTCCCCGCTCACCGCCCGGTAGGCCAACCATGGATAAATCGAAGAAAAGTTTCTGAAGAAAACCAAACGTTTAATGATACGTGGGTAGATTCATTTGCTTTTACTGCTGACGAACTTATGGGGTTTGCTGTTGAATGCATGCAGCCCTTTAGCACTGACTTTGACTCTCCAGGAAGCTGTTCTCTTATTCAAAATATATGAAAGGCATCCTACTAGTCTATAATGTAAGATTAAAAATAACAGTTTTTAGTGACTGAACGAGCTGCAGCTAAATCATAATGAAGATATACATAGCATTAAGGTAAAAAACGATATATGCAGTGTTATCTTCATTTTAGATGTCAAAAGGGTTTTGCGGCTCCCAGTGTTTTCTTTTCTGTGGGAAATGGGTCCAAATGGCTGAGTGTTAAAGATTGCCGACCCCTGGTCTAGGAGGACATGGCAGTGGACTCTGATGGGCAAAGAGCACTCCAAGGGCATGCTGTTTCCTTTTGCCTGAATTGCCTTTGCTTCTAACGAGCTTTCCACTGCTCCCTCCTCTGATCTCCTTGTATCTTTGCAAGTAAATGAATAGCTAATATGACAAACACTCCAAGAGTCCAAGTTCTGCTTACAAGAAGCTGATGCAATAACAGGTTGTCCCTCTAGAACTTCCTGACATTCAGAAGGAGAATTGTGATGCAGGAACTAGGAGAGAGATTGGGGAAATACCACTCTTCTTTACATGTGAATACCAATAATATAAATTCATTAACAACCAACTCTCCAACATTTAGCCTGCCTGCAATTCCCAGGCTGCTGATCCCCAGGAAACTCTGTCTGAGATTAAGCCCCCAGTTTTATTTATTCTTTGGGTGGGACGGTGATTTGAAGCTCTAATCTTTAACATTTCAGATAAAAGATAAATCTGGAAGGAGGGTTTTTTTTTTAATTCCAGCATATCACAAAATGAGCAATGAATAAAAGTTTAACTGGTGCAGGGAGAGGGCTTATTTATGAGTTTCAGCTGAAATTTGCTCTGCCAGGGCCCAGAGGGGGAAATTGGCGCCGCATACAGATGAGTTGCTGGCCCGGTTTGATGGAGATGGGACTATAAATCCTTACTGTCAGACCCTTTCCTTCCTGCTCTCCCCTTTCTACTCTTGCTATTATTTTATTTTATTTGTTTTATTTGATTTACCTAGTGTTATTGGTTCCCAAAGGAAAAGAAGATTCCCCTTAGAGTTTCCAGGTAACTCCATTTTCCATCTGGAGATTTTAAGACATCTTCAGGGAGATTGCTGCTAAATTGACATCAACCTTCCACATCCCTGTGTCCTCCAGGTGGGCTGAACTGCAGTTCCCATAACCAGCGCACTGGCTGGGGATGCTGGGAGGCATAGTTCAACCCCTCCAGTGAGAGAGGACTAATCTGTACCTCTGTATTCAGCAGTGGAAACATTTTCCACAGGTTTCTCTGTGCAACAAAGATTGAGCTTATAAGGGTTGAGACATTAAAGAAAAATGGAACAAAACTCAATTTATGCGGGCTAGTACAGGAGAGAAAATTCCCAGAAATATTACAATACTTCCGGCTTTACACTGGGAGATGGAGATAGAAACAAATGCTTTTGTGATCCTCTCCCCTAAGCAGTGGCCTTTATAGGTAAATTTTCTTTGCAGGAGAAAGCACAGGAGATTTATAGTGTCTCTGGAGTCATCTATTTACTTACAAGGGCACAAGTTAAGCAGGCAATTGTGGGGATGCACAGGGAGGAAAAGCTACTTCTAAAGCAATGGCACTCAGAGATTGAACGAATGGCTCTCCCAAGCTCCCCCAGACTCAACAAATTAATTCCACTAATGTTGTACCACTTCAGGTGAACTGGAATTATTTCTGGCTGTGAGGGGTGTATGTGATCACACGAGGGAATGCCAAAAATAGGCTTTTAAACTGTTTTGGTACAGGTGGAATGGTGGTGATTATATTATTCTCTGTTGTTTTGTTACAGTTTTATCATAAGCCTGTTCAATTTTACTGTTATGTAGTTGTTTTATGACAGGCAAGTCTGTTTTTAAATTGATTGCTACTTGATGTTTTTAAGTATATTCTGTGCACTGTTCTGAGAGCTTGTCTAATTGAATGGTATAGAAATACCTTAAATAAATAAATAAATAAATAAATAAATGCTCTCAAGAAACTAATCTGTCTTGTACACTGGAACTGAGTAGATGGAAAAGAGGATCCCGGTATGACCTTCCTCCCTGATAGTCAAATTTCTGTAGGCATAGAGTTTCTCCCTGTCTCTGACCTTCTTTCTCTTTCATTCCAAGCAAGCTGTGGCACCTTCTCTCCTGCCCCAGGATGGTCAAAAGTGACAACCCCATTTGGGGGAAGAGAATGGGAAGGCACAGCCACAGAATCTCAGAGGAGTGAGATGCAAAGTACAGTGATGGGAATCTCCTCAAAGACCTAGAGATGGCTGGGAAGGGGAGGCTGTCCTTCCCAGAGCCATCTGTGGGAGGAAGTAGGACTCCAAGTGCCATATTATGTGTGATAGGGGGTGGAAACAGCCCTATTATACAGGCCTGTTATTATTTTATGCAGGACCACTTGCCAGAGCTCCATGGCTGCAAAGCATGCCTTGTCCTCATCACAAAGGGTTTTGTTTTTGCAGGTGTGTCCCCTGTTCATGAATCTCCCAACAAAAGGAGGAAATAATCACTCGGGAAAGAGGCAAAAGAGAATCACATTCATTAATATATATGTAGATGGACATTTAGAAATAATTATGAATGGAATAGCAATACACTGTATCTCAGTGTGGTGTGGAAGGTAGTAACCTGGTGACATGATCCTGCCTGCTCAGTCTGCTAAATGTGCATGGGCACCACTTTACCTGAATCTTTCTGTGTGAACTGAATCCGGATCATACAGTCCATCTTAATATAGTGGATGGTTCTTGGACAGCCATTTAAAAGAGGACTATCTTGTAAACAAGGTCACATGGCCACCTTATGACCTTTAACCCCTGTCCTTCCATGAACTGTGAGGCTTCCTGAGGTCTGCTGAGTCCATCTTCTGGCTACATAAGCAAGGGAACGTACAGGCTGAGCATCAGAAATAGAAAGAATGAAGTGAGGAATGAGGGTCGAGGAATGAAGGTCGTGTCACTTGCTGGCTGATGGTACAGTCCAGGAACAGTTGTAACATACCTCAGTATGTACTGCAGGGAACTTTGGGCCATGCACAGCCCCAATTTTTGAGCTTGCTTCAGGGGCCTATTGATGGGAACTGCTGGAGTGACATAGATAATACTTCATAGGATGTATTCATAGGATGCAGACCTTAGGATGCGGCCTGCCATGTCTCTGAATGATCCCCTGATCTGGCTTTGTATCTTCCAATCAGGACTGGCTGGAGGTAGATAACTCTCCTGGGTTAGTCTGTTTAAGAAAGGTGAATACACAAAAATATGAGTAGGTTCCTCTGGGAGTCCACTTTTGCCCCTTAGGATCTCTAAGGACAAGATGTGGCAGATCCATGATTGGTATTTTTTCCCCTTTAAAATGTGGCTGGGGGGATGCAGGATAGGATCAAGCTTACTAAACTTGAGTGTATGTTTGTGGGGTGGGGTGGCCCATCCTCTCATGTCTCCCTGACCAAAATTCTCTCTCCCTTCAACTGCCGTCACTACAGAGGTAGGGTTAAGGTTTGAATTTTCCAAAAAAGATTTGCCAATTGAACCATCAGGTACTGGTCAAACATTTTCAAATCAAAATAAGTATTTTAAAATCATTAACTTTATTACAACAACAACATTGAAACAATATAATTCCAAATAAGATTTTTAAAGATCCGTAACACTGTAACACTAGTTACATATATATCATAGAGCATGAAGCTAGTGGGAGGCTTTCAAATAAATTGAATAAATACATAAATGTATTATATATCCCTGTAGCAGAACATGTTTTTCCTTTCTTCTCTAATGGTTCAGTTTGATTGTTTCTATTGCACAATAAAAACAAATATTTTAAAACAACAAAACAAAATACACTTAATGCTAATTAAGTATAACAAAGCAGACATAACCATTCTATGTACTTAATGCTAATTACAAAAGCAAATCAGTTGACTTTAATTGCATTAACGAATCATATTTTTTTAAACCCTAGAATGACCACGTGTGCCAGGAAAGCCTTGATTTGAAAGGCTGCCCCCACCTGCCAAAGTGCACCCCACTTCCCTTTCTTGCCCTCCACCTCCTCATTGCCTCATCATGCAGAGAGCTATGTGGCCTGGAAGAAATCATGTGGCTCTGCAGGGGTGCCCACGCTAGACAGCCCTGTTTGCCATTCCCTTGCTGTGGCACATGCCATGATGAGATAGTGTGTTTGCAGGTGGGGGTGGCATGGCTGGGGGAACAGTGCAATTGGCTGCTTATTCCAATGCGGATGCTGCACCCTGTCTCATGGGAGGGCCAGCCCTGCAAGGTAGGAAATGCATATTCCAAGCCAGCAAAGCTCATATTTCCCACCCATTCCACTTTTGCAATCCGTTGATACAGGGGTGACTTAAGCTGCAGTAAATTTTCCCTGTGCTGAACTGAACTGAGACGTGACATAGTTATGGTTAGGATTTGTTATGATCTAAGGCATGTTTCTCTTCAGTAGCAACCAATTTGAGCTAGACTTTAACCTTCCATTTGGTTTCCTCTAGAGACCTCAGCGGGGAAAGACAGAGGGAGGAAATTACAAGTGGGAGTTACAGACAGATGGAGATGCTGTGAGCAAAGAAATGATTCTCTTCCTCCCTTGCACACACCACCCCATTTCTCTTCTCTCCTATTCCCATTTTCTCCTCCATGTGTTGCTGCCACTGATCTATTTTAATCAAAGCCCTTTGATCATGAGCTGCCTCTGTCTGGGCATGCAGCGGATTGTCACTTAAAATCTACTCCTTGTTTCAAAGGAGCCTTCTGTGTTGCCACTGGGAAGATGGAGGCGTGTGTGTGTGTGTGTGTGTAGAATCCTTTGAAATGAGAATCTCTTTCTGTGCTGTAACTCTGCCCACAGTGAGACTTTCAAATTTACAGTACTCATAGATTCAAACCAGGGTTAGGCAACTTGTGAACCTCCAGCTGTTTTGGTCTGCATGTCCCAGGACTACTGGGACTTCTAGGCCAAAACATCTGGACCACCCATGAGCTAAATGATCTAGGATGTGGACACCTCATCACTTACCTCCCTGCACCACACACAAAATTCTCTTTACACTCGCTCATCAGTGGAGGCACAAGTCCCTGGAATCTAAAGTCTGGAGTGTACTGACACATGGCACGGCCTTCTCAGTGGTGGCACTGTGGATGTGTAACTCACTCCCCAGGGAGGTTCTTCTAGATTAGGCTCTAGGGATAGGTATACCTCACATATAGTTACATTCCCAAGAGTACTGTGCCTCAAAGTAACTGGATGTTAAATGCTGATGGTAAAGTTGTCTCTTTTTCGTCCGTGCCTCCTTTAATGATTTGATAGGTTTCTTGTTGGTTGATATTATGTTTTGCCATTCCACACCCATCTAAGCTTATGAACTCTTTGGGTCCAAAAGAAAGATGGAAATATTTTAAATAAATGGCAAATGACCTGGGTAGTCATAAATAATAATGCCTCTTCCAGTAGATATCAAACTGAAGGACACACATCCATGGTGGACCCACATGCTGAAGCATGCTTCTGGGAGGGGTTTTAACCCTCACATGAACTGGTGAGAACTGTGCTGGAACAGCCTTAATTCAGATCACCATTTAGGAAGGGCCCAGACCGCCTTAAATGATGGTTTCAGACCAAACAGGACTATTAACTTGAGAATTCTCCACCCCAGCCAATAAATTCCTCTTGTCCTACACACTGCAAAGGATGTTATAATTATAAACAGATGGACCAGTGGTCCAACTTGATACACATCAAAGGTATAATTCCTTGGACAAAATATTTTGGGCAAATCTCTTTGCCTCCAAAAGAGGGAGGAAACTATATCTATTTAAAACACCTTGGTTTTTAAAAAAAATAATCTTGCCTGCATCTAAGAATGGCCAACTTCTTTGGAAAAACTGGCCCTACCATATCTAAATGTTGGAATCTAGTCCCGCATCTGCAGAAATTTGAAGTAGATCTCCTTCCTGACCTTGTAGGGTTCCCATATCTTCAGCTGCTTTCAATTTTTTATTTGAGTTAGAGTTTAATGATTTGCAGTGCAATTCCATATGTGGGGCTACTCAGAAGTCCTGCTAAGTTCAATGGAGGTCGAATCAAAGTAAATTAGTATAGGATTGCATCTTTATAGTGTAGTTCAATATATTCAGGAATAAGCTCTGATGAGTTCAACGTGATTTCCTACTATGCAGCTGCATATAGGATTGTGGACTTAGTTACTATGTTATTGACTTCTATTTTCCGCTTTCTCCAGGTAGGATGGGTAGATTTATGCATATGTAAAAATTCTTCCTACAGTTACAGATCCTGTGTCTAGAAAATTCTTGTATAAATTTTGAAAAGTAATTTTTTGTGTGTTCATCTTTTTATATCTCTCTCTCTGTGCATGCATGTGTTAATGATAGATAAGTAGGCAGACTGACAACAGTAACTTCAAAACATATTTAGTGCTAGATATTCTAACTTCTGCTCTCATCAGCAGATGAAATGGCTAGTTTAGGTGAGCATTTCAGAATAATTGGAAATGAAAATTCTTAAGGGGCAAAAAAAGAGACATGAATGATATACAATTTATGAACTGTCCTCCAGATTAAGGTCATAGGGACTCGGGGTTCTGAGTTTGAGGATCCAGAAGACTTTCTGTCTATCAAGCATGTCATTTTTCTTGGGTGGCATTCCAATGATGTCACTCTACAAACTCAAATATTGCTAGCTGAGCTCTGTTGGATCTTCCTCTTGTCCAAACAGTTGCCTGTTATGCTTGCACAACCAGTTGTAAACTGTTTTGAGAACTTCAGCTGTGAGGTGGTATAGAAAATAATAGTAGCAACAACAACAACAAAGCAACAACAACAAGGCATGTCATGAGTGGAGCCAGCTGGAGCCGGGGGTCAGACTAGATGGCCCTGGAGGTACCGTCTGACTTGCTCTGTTTGTTTCTATGTAACAACAACAGCCGCAGCAACAACAGAATGCACAATGATTTGCAAAAGAGTTGCCTGTAATCATTTGCACAACATGTGCCCACATGATGCACAACCACTTGTGCAATCATGCTTGTGAAAAAAGAACTCTAGTTGGATATTTCTTGTGCATAGTTTGGAACTTAGTTTCCACCAGCACAGCCTCATTTGCAACAATGGAATGGCATTGCTGGGCGCTGCCATGGTGGGTTCTTCAAATAGAAGCAAATCTAAATGTGAAGAATATGCACAAGGGAAATGGCTTGCAACAGGCTGCTTTAGTGTTTTGTTCCTTTAGTAAGCATTGCAGATTTGTCCTTACAGAATCTTGTTTTTAAGTCTGTTGCAGTTTTTGCTACACATTGCATGCAACCTTCTTCTTTACATTCAATTAAATAAGTCCCATTAGTGGAAGGGCACGCTACTGATTGTCAAATGCAATAAGTTTTGTTAGTAATGGTGTTCTTAAAAGCAGTGGTTTCTTGAAGGTAACTGCAGGTAATGCACTGATAACCATACAGTAATGTGATCATGGGCTGCAAATATCCTGTTTAAGTGCTGTTTTTGCTAGTGATTTATGGAAATTGGGTAATTTTCTGAGCACGATGCATGGTGGAGGATTAATGGCTTCTGTTAAATGAGTACAAAAGGATATTATAGGGTAACTATGCTGTACTCAAGGTATCATCTAGTGGTAGTTAGAAGTGGCAGGATTACAGTCCACAACAAATGGAATGCAATTTTCTTTCGAAGAGTTTGCCTTTGCATCATAAAGAAGGTATCCCTGGATATCACTGATGTTCATTTGGTACTGCTGTCAATAATGTGAATCTGCATTGTTATAGATGTTCTTCAAGTTCTTTACATCTTTCTGAGAAGATTTCTCCATGATTGCAAATTTAATACAAAACCCATTTGTTTCATCCTTGTAGCTAAAGCTAAACTATATTTGATATTCTTCTTCAGATGTTTTGGGTGACATGATGTGTGGGTGGGAAACATGGCTTTACAGGAGGTGGGTTTTGGCATCATGGTAACCCACCCTGCAAATAAGTTGCATGAGTTGGGCTGTTTGTGAAGTAATGCATGATATACCTGGCAGATGGAGGGGTTATTGGCTCCACTTGGTCCTCCTGGGGTGTGCTGGGGACTCCACAGCAGGATCAACATGTCTTCTCCCCACCTCCCAGTGGAAGAAGCCAACAGGGATTCCCCATTCCCCTTGACCAACTGGGCCAAATGCTGCTCAGAAACTCCCCGGCCCTCAGTTCCTGGAACAGACCCTGGATATAGCACATGATCCCCCAAGTATGGGGAAAAAAACTAGTTTATTGAAAGGATAAAACATACAGGTGGAGGGGAATAAAACATGAGGATTAAAATGGATAAAAGAAGAGAAAACTGGGGAAGGGAGGGGAAAGTTGGAAGGCAGATGGTTTACAGATCAAGCCAACCAAACAACCCTCCAATCCTGGAGGTCGTGCTGTATCAATCTCAAAATACTCAAAAATAACTAAGTGAACTGTCCTCTAGTCTAGACACAAAATATCTACCTTCTGCAGGATTGCATCATGCAGGGCATCACAGGATTCTTCAGCAAGGAAAGCAGGCCACAAGATGAAACCCCCAAAGAGGAACAAAGTGCTTCCCTGTTTCCCAGCCTTTACTCCCCTGCAGCCGACTCATGGGGAGCTGGCCCATCTCCCAAACATTTGCTGGCACCCATTTGCTACAGCTGCCAGCCATTAGTGATTCTGCTCTGCCATTTCTGGCATGTTTGAGTCCATAATTCTGATAACTCTCAGAGGTACATCACAAAAGGGAGTGAATTACTCCAGAAACCTTGGGAGTTTGAGTCCCATATATTCAGAATATTTGGAACCTGGCCTAGCTCAGAAGGAGTGGCAAAGGAGTTTTGCCAGTCTTGCTGAACATCTTACTAGCTGCTTCCTGCAGCCTACAAAAGGGCAGTCACTCAGATTTGGATGACGTGAGAACCCATCCTGGGTCTCACAGTCTCTAGAACAAGTCAACAATAACCCTCTAGGTTATTTGGGTAGCTTGTTGCCCACAAGCTAGCCACCTTGCTGGAAGTGGTATGAGTTCATACAGGACAACTCATCATAGCTTATCATCCATGCAAACTGAATTACTATAACTTTGTAACAATCTGATGGTTTTCAGTTGCTAAGCAAACATTTAGGAAGGGTGATTCTGGATAATCTTTGTAAAATTCTCCAAGCTATTCTCCTCCTGCCACTCTTGGTACTCAAGATGAAGGTGGATGCTGAAACATTTAGCCTTAAATATGTTTTGAAAAACTATACAAAAAAGAGCTTAACATCCCTGATAACCACGATGGGGTAGTCACTGACCTCGAGCCAGACATCCTGGAATGTGAAGTCAAATGGGCCTTAGGAAGTCTGAGCAACAACAAAGCTAGTGGAGGTGACAGTATTCCAGCTCAGCTATTCAAAATCCTGAAAGACGATGCAGTTAAAGTGCTACACTCAATATGCCAGCAAATTTGGAAAACTCAACAGTGGCCACAGGACTGGAAAAGGTCAGTTTACATTTCGATCCCCAAGAAGGGCAATGCCAAAGAATGTTCAAACTACCGCACCATTGCACTCATTTCACATGCTAGCAAAGTGATGCTCAAAATCCTACAAGCTGGGCTCCAGCAGTATGTGGACCGAGAACTACCAGAAGTACAGGCAGGATTTCGAAGAGGGAGAGGAACTAGAGATCAAATTGCCAACATACGCTGGATCATGGAGAAAGCTAGGGAGTTCCAGAAAAACATCTACTTCTGCTTCATTGACTACGCTAAAGCCTTTGATTGTGTGGATCACAACCAATTGTGGCAAGTTCTTAAAGAGATGGGAGTACCAGGCCATCTTATTTGTCTCTTGAGAAACCTATATGCAGGTCAAGAAGCAACAGTGAGAACTGGACATGGAACCACTGATTAGTTCAAAATTGAGAAAGGAATTTGGCAAGGCTATATACTGTCGCCCTGCCTATTTAACTTATATGCAGAGCACATCATAAGAAAGGCAGGGCTAGATGAATTGCCAGGTGGAATCAAGATTGCTGGGAGAAATATCAACAACCGCAGATATGCAGCTGATACCACTCTAATGGCAGAAAGTGAAGTGGAACTAAAGAGCCTCTTGATGTGGGTGAAGGAGGAGAGTCCAAAAGTTGGCTTGAAATGCAACATTAAGAAAACTAAGATCATGGCATCCGGTCCTCTCACTTCCTGGCAAATAGATGGGGAAGAAATGGAAGTAGTGAGAGATTTTATTTTCCTGGGCTCCAAGATCACCGCAGACGGGGACTGCAGCCAAGAAATTAAAAGACGCTTGCTCCTGGGGAGAAAAGCTATGGCAAATCTAGACAGCATCCTAAAAAGCAGAGACATCACCCTGCCAACAAAAGTGCGTATAGTCAAGGCTATGGTTTTCCCAGTTGCAATGTATGGCTGTGAAAGTTGGACCATAAGGAAGGCTGAGCGCAAAAGGATTGAGGTCTTTGAATTGTGGTGCTGGAGGAAACTCCTGTGAGTCCCTTGGACCTCAAGGCGATCAAACCGGTCAGTCCTAGAGGAGATCAACCCTGACTGCTCTTTAGAAGGCCAGATAGTGAAGATGAAACTCAAATACTTTGGCCACCTAATGAGAAGGAAGGACTCCCTGGAGAAGAGCCTAATGCTGGGAACAATAGATGGCAAAAGAAGAAGGGGACGGCAGAGGATGAGGTGGCTGGATGGAGTCACTGAGGCAGTTGGTGTGAGCTTGAGTGGACTCCAGGGGATGGTGGAGGACAGGAAGGCCTGGAGGAATGTTGTCCATGGGGTTGCGATGGGTCGGACACGACTTCGTGACTAACAACAACAAAATGTTTTGAAATGATTGTTGCTAGCCTACCTATCTTCCCTATATACAATATATTCTCTTAGGACTGACTGCATCCATAGTGGGTCTAAAGCCTCTTTCAGGTTTTGCTGTTATGCCTGATGAACTATATCCTCCCCATTCAATGAGGGAAAAAGCCTTACTGGTTTAAGACCAAAGTTAAACCCATCGCAAGCTGCCTTTAGCGCCTTGAAGTCAAGCCATCAGAAGCTAAGGCTGATAGTGTAACAGATGGGATCCCTAGATCAGCAATGGTCTTGTGCACTCTCACAACTGGTGCTTGCTTATGATGTACTCTCCATGCAGCCACACTTTTCCTGGCTCTCTCAGGATCCAGATGTGGAGGATGGGGTGCCTGCAACCAGCAAAGTCGCCCCAAGTTGCCCTAGTCCTGTATTGCTATATAAAGAATCAGAACCTTACTGCATTGCTAGAGGATTCTTCTTGTGAACTAACCCATGTTTGTTCATTGTTTGCATGCAAAGCACAAGAACCAGCATTGCATGACACCATTACTAATCACCAGGCCTGTCTGTTAAGATATTGATCATAGCTTCCAGTTTCATGACCTTCCACAAAATGCTTCAACTTTTGTCTTAACATGGAAGGGGTCTGGATCACTGAATTCCCTGCTTTTAAAAGTGGAAATATATTATTATAGCCTTCTGAGAACATGTATATACACTAACTAAAAATGCAAGCAATTAATTAATGGAGTAGACATGTAGAATCATAGAAACATAGAAAAGGAGTGAGTCAGAAGGGACCTCCTGGGCCATCTAGTCTGACCCCCAGCTCCAGCCAGCTCCGGTCACGACATGCCCACCATGTGCATGTCCAGCCTAACTTGTGGAAGCCCATTCCACACCCTCAGGGTCCTAACTGTCAGGAAGTTCTTCCTGGTATCTAAATGGAACCTCGGTTCTCTGAACTTTGATCCGTTGGAGCACATCCTGCCTTCCTCTGCAGGGGAGAACAGGTCTCTACCCATCTCCATGTGACATCCCCTCACATACCTGTATGTTGCCAACAGATCCCCTCTGAGTCTCCTCTTCTCCAGGCTGAAGAGACCCAGTTCCCTCAGTCTCGCCTCATACCCCATCCCCTGCAAACAGGCCATCAACCTTGTGGCCCTATACTGCACTGACTCTAAACTGGCTGTATCTTTTCTATAAGGAAGGGCCCAAAACGGAGCAAAATACACCAGTTGCAGGTGTACCAGAGTCGTATAAAGTGGTAGTAATACCTCTCTTGATCTAGAAGCCACACTAATGGCTATGCAACCAAGGGTGGAATTTGCTTTCTTAACCATTGCATCACACTGCTGACTTATGTTTAGCCTGCAGTCAACCAATACGCCGAGGTCCCTTTCACAAGTGCTGCTCTCCAGCCACTTGTCCCCTAACCTGTACTTATGACACCTATTCCTATGCCCCAAGTGCAAGACCTTGCACTTATCCACATTGATCACCATCCTGTTGTCTCCTGCCCACTTCCATAGTCTGTCCAGATCCTTTTGGATCTGGAGTACCTGCTCCTCAGTTGTGGCACTGCCCCAGTTTTAGTATCGTCTGCGAATTTGATCAGCAGACTGTTCACCCCTTCTCCCATGTCATTTATGAAAAGATTAAACAGGGTCGGTCCCAGGACAGAGCCCTGGAGGACACCACTTGTCACTGGCCGCCACCCCAATGATTCCCCACTAATGATTACCCTCTGCTTTTGGTGAGTCAACCATGCCCTAATCCATCAGACAGTGCTTTGGTATATCCCAAAACTCCTCAGTTTCTGCACCAGAATATCATGGGGCACTTTGTCAAAGGTCTTGCTGAAATCCAGGTATACCACATCCACTGCATCCCCTCCATCTAGCCATCTTGAAACCTTGTCATAGAATTCCACAAGGTTTGTCTGGCAGGACCTGTTTCTGCGGAATCCCTGCTAACTCTCTAAGTACTCTCGGATGTAACCCGTCAGGGCCTGGCACCTTTGTAATGTCCAATGCCCTTAGGAGTCCCTCGACTTCAAGGGGGGTGACTAATCTGTGCCCCTAAGTCCCAGGCCTCATCTAATCCCCAATGCGGATCTCCCCTGTCCTGCTTTGGGGAGAACACAGAGGAAAAACAGTCATTTAGCATCCGTGCCTGTTCCCTCATATCAGTCATTGGATCTCCTTCCTCCATATTTAGTGTTCCCACTACTTGTCTCCCCTTCCTCTTCCTATTTACATGCTGAAAGAAGCCCTTTTTGTTGCTCTTGATATTCTTGGCAAGTCTCAGCTCGTAATCATGTTGTAAGCCGCCCCGAGGCTATTGCAAGGGGCGGCATATAAATTTTTAAATAAATAAATAAATAAATCAGCCTTAGCCTTGCAAAGAATCCTTCTGCAACGGGCCTCCTCCTCCCGGTATACCCTTTTGTCTATTTGCCCCAGTCCCCATTTCCTACGGAGGTTCATCTTTCGTCTAATCCCTCTAACCACCTCCTTTTGCATCCATGGCAGCGCTCTCCTCCGCCTCCCCACCTTACTAACTTGAGGTTTCATCAAGGCTTGAGCCTCCAAAACCTCCCTTTTGAGTGCCATCCACCCGTTCTCAACTCGCTTACCTTCCAGTAACCTATTCCCCAGTCTGGACTTCAGTTGGCCAAAGTTGGTCCTCTTGAAGTCCCAGCTTCTAGTGCTCGACCAGCTTCTAGTGCTTGGAATCTCCCATAATTACTGTGTCTCTCCCCCGAGATATCCTTAGAATCTGTCCTGTCAGGACATCATCCAGGGTCTCAAGTTGACCTGGAGGGCGATAACATACCCCCACTGTCAGGTCTCTTTCCCTGTCAAAACCCTTACATTTCACCCAGACTGCCTCTGCCGAATCCCCATCTGTGCTGCATTCTATCTCACTGCATCCTATCCCTTCCCTGACGTATAAAGCCACGCCCCCACCTCTCTGTCCTTTCTAAAAAGGTGATACCCTTCTATGTTCACATCCCAGTCTTGCCTTTCATCCCACCAAGTTTCTGTGATTTACACCAGATCATACCCTCCTATTCCCAGGAGAGCTTCAAGCTCTTCCTGCTTATTATCCATGCTCCTAGCATTGGTGTACATGCACCTCAACTCCTTCCCACCACTTCCTTTCCTTGGAGTTCCCAGCTTCCTCCTTTCTCCCATCCTCCCTGATACCTGGCCCCTCTCTGTAGAAGTCCTGTCAGTCCCTGCAGTACCTCTAAAACCCTGCTCCCAGAGCCCTGATCCTCTCCCCACACTTGTCCAGTGCAGACACGTTTCTGGGGGGCCTGAATCCCTCCCCCCCCAGCTCATTTTAAATTCTTCCAGACGAAGCTTGCTAGAGCATCTCCAAAGGAACTTTTCCCCATCCTTGTGAGGTGCAACCCGTCCCTTGGCAGAAGTTCATTGGCAAGAAAACGAGTGCCGTGGTTGAGGAACCCGAAGCGTTCCTTCTGGCACCACACCCTAAGCCAGTTGTTCACTTGGGAGACCCTCCTGTCCCTGCCTGGCCCAAATCCCCAGACTGGTAAAATTGATGGGAAAGCCACTTGGGCCTTTAGCTCCCTGAGTTTCTTCCCCAAGCTTTGAAGTCCCTGGTGATCCTGACCACCCCCTGCCTGGCTACATCGTTTGTGCCCACATGGATTACCAGGAACGGCTGGTGACCCCCAGAGTGAACAAGATGCTCCACTTTGTCCTTTACATGCCAGATGCATGTGCCTGGCAGGCAGCAAACCTTCCTTGTCTCCACGTTGGGGTGGCACACCGCTGCCTCAGTTCCCCTCAGCAGGTAGTCCTCAACAACAATTACCCACCACTGTGTCTTCCTGGTGGTGTTGGGTGGCCGTGCCCTGGACCTTGCCTCTCCTGCAGTGGCCCCCTTGCCACTTGTGTCCCAGGCTGGGGCTCCTGCTGGTCCCCTGGGACCTTATCAGCCCCAGCCACCTGAAGCGGAGAGAACCTGTTTCCCAGCTCCAGATTGGTGCCAGGAGATGGAGGAGGCTGTGCTGGCCTCCTCCTCCTGTGGGTGACATGCCTCCATGTCTCCCTGGCTGCTCCTCCCATGGCCTCTCCCTCAACCCTCTGTCCAGAGGGGGGCTGCTCGCGGGGTGCCTGGAGAGCTCTCTTGGCCCTCAGGCACCTCAACTCCTCCTCTAGCAGGACCACCAGCTTGCACCGAGGACAAGTGTCTTCCTGCCTCTCCTGGAGGAGAAGGGCGAACATGTCGCAGCTGTCACAGCGGACAGCAACACCCATCACTCCCACCAAGGCCATCTCCTTGTCTGCCACTGGGAACCCTTCAGAGACCCTACTTTGGTTCCCTGGCTTGTCTGTCCTGCAGTGCCCCTCACTCACCCAGTTCTCCCAAACAAAAACCCACACACACACACAAGGATAAAATAAAAATTTAAATTAGAGGAAAAACAGAACAAAGCAAAACACAGCATAGCACCAAAGAGAGAATGAATGAATGAAAGAAAGAAAGAAAGAAAGAAAGAAAGAAAGAAAGAAAGAAAGAAAGAAAGAAAGAAAAAGACAAAGCAATAAAACAAAAAACAAAACCTTTGAACCCCTAGGGAATGGAGTCCCCGGGCAGCCCGGGCAGCGAAGGAACACAGACAAGGGAAAACACAACACCTTATCAGCCCCTCAGGCTGGTGGCCCTGCCCGTCTGCTGCCTCCTGGCCCCTCTAGCCTCTCTGGCCCCGCCCCCTCCCTCTCTGCTGCTCCTGGCCCTCTGCTCCCCTGCCCAGCTCCTGCCTTGCCCTCATGAGTTCCTTGGCCACTCAGCCCTCTCTTCCAGCCTGTGCCTCTGCTGCCCTGCTGCCCTGCCAAGAGGCAGGAACCAAAAATGTACAAGTGAACAGATATAACTTTGTGAGCAGAATAGCTTACCTGTGAGTAAGCCTGCACAGGGTTTTCCTTTCCCAGTTCCTCTTCATAAGTGATCTGTCAGTCATGGGAGTGATTCCCTCAGGGTTCAGAATTATCTCAGACTCTTCTTGGATGGCAGGTTCCTTCCCCTGCAATCCAAATGCTCACAATACACTGGAATGCCTCTCAAAGTACTGGAATGTTGGCAGAATTCTGGCTTCAGAGGGAAACTGAGCATGCCTGACATAATTGAGTCACCAACTCCGAGCATAAGCTTTCATGGGGCAGGAAAACCTTGATAACATTTACATCACTGTTCAGAATCCCCATTAGAAGTCCACTTCATCAACAAGCCTGAGTGAAGGATATTAAATGATTCCTTCCAAATTTGGTGCAGAAAAAAGGCAGTGTAAAGCCATAATTTGAACTGGAAGTTGAATTGTCTCCATTTCCAGCACTTGCTGCATCAGTGGCAAGTTGTAGCTTTGAAAGTTTGCCAAATTGCAGATCTCATCAGGTAGATCATGGCATCCCAGGATTCAAGGTAGAAGGTGTCCTTTGTATAAGCATTAGAATTGTGAGGCTTGTCATGGTAGAAACTTACATGTTTATGTGACTCCCTTTAACTGAAGGAGTGCTTCCATGTCCTTTAATATACATGATCTAAGGTAGGCAACCTTGTAGGTGGTATGGACTGCAAGGCCCAGAAGCTTCCACCAGCATGGCCAAGGAAAAGGAATTATGGGAGCTGCAGTCCAGAAGACCTGAAATCAGATGACCCACAGTGAAGCAACTTCATTTTGTTTCTCTGGAAGGGTTTATCACTTGTCATGCTGCTTTGCCTCTTGAAAGGTTTTTTAGAGCTCAGAAAAACCTGCCTTTGAGCTAAAATGGCTTAAGATTCTCTGGTCCTGTACAGCTCCCATTATCCCTGATCATTGGTTGGGGCTGATGAGTCATAATCCAGAACATTTGGAGGGCCCCGATGGAAAGGTTGATTGAGATACTTGTTTCCTCATTTATTTATCATGTAGAAATATTTCCCTTTCTCTATGACACTCAGAGATGTTCTAATTGCATCCTTAGGATAAGTATGTGAAGTAGGGTCGTTAGAGAGAAAATGACTTTGCTTAAAGGTGTTCAGGAAGCTTCCTGGCTGATGAGAGTTTCAGACATAGGTCTCTCCTGTCAAAGCTCAATATTCGTTTCCCAATAGCACATTAGCACTCTTAGCAATCATTCTCAGAAGCGAGGGTGAATCTTACACCTGATGTTGGCAGTTTTCATGGAGAGCCCTCTGAAACTTCTGTCCCACTCTTGGACTGCATGTGTGAAAGAGAGAATTGCTGGTAGAAAGGTACTTGTATCAGATTGAGAAATGATTCTTGGCCCTGATAGTAGGTTTTCAACCTCCCTGCATTCTTTTTATTTTTGCCTATGATTAGATGTGCTCTGTACAAAATGGAGTGCTGTCCTCCACTCAACATTTTCTCCTTTGAATTTTAAACATTTGGGAATGGCTTGCCCCACATAGGAAACTCTCTTTTCTGGAAAAAAGTGAGGTTTATGCTCTCTGATAAACCTGATAAAGTGCAGGCAAAATCATGTCCATTTCATAGAAAGCTCATCTCTTCATTTATTAGATGTATTTATTTATTAGATTCATAACCCTTTTTCTTTCCCCTTCCCCTTCCCCTTCCCCTTTCCTTGTCTGGACAGCAAAGCTGACAATATCTTTTCTTGTCCTCAATTTTGTTCTGTTGGAAAGCTGAATATCCAGTTTGGTAGGGAGATGGTGAAAAAAATGCTAGTTGAGCACATGAGTGGTGGTAGGTACTGAAAAGATCCAGAGCTCAGGCCCATGGGATAGGGGGAGCACAATTTGCATGTGCTAATTAACATATGCTCTAAATGCTTTCTCTCTGTGTGTGTGTTTTAAAGGAGCCTGTCTCTTAAGAACCCTTATTTGTACAAAGATGTACAGACAGGGGAGAGGAGGGCATTTGATTTTAGGAAAAAGCCTCAAGCAGACAGGCTCCAGGAGTGGCAGAAGGGGAAGCAGAAGTGCGAAAAAAAGCCAGCTAATTAAGCGGGGTTCGATGCAACAGGGTTCATCGGGGTCTCTGTACCTTTTTTAAAGCAAGTGTCCATAGATGATAGAGCGGTGGGGCAGACGACCTCTGGAGCTCTGAATGAAAGCTTTGGGGGTCCAGCCCTGATGGGCTGCCTCAAACATTCACAGCCTTTGGTAGTACAGATGAGTTGGCATCAGAGCCTAGTTTCAGCAGGGCAATAAGGGACAGGCGTTAGAGAAGCTAGGGCAGGAAGACATGGTCTCCCCCCACTAGCTGGAGAGAGCCTGTTGTGCTTTTCAATAGGATAGCAGATAAATACATACATAAATTATTTCATTATTAATTTATTAATTTTATTATTTATTAGTTTTGAATTTTAGTTTTTGTTAGTTTTAATTGGGACTATGAGATGGGCCAATTTTAGTTTTTAATTGGAATTCGGTAGGTCGTTTTGTGTTTCAATTTTATGTTGTATTTTGTATTATATGGACCTGCTGTAAGCCGCCCCGAGGCTAGCTGGCAAGGGGCGGCATAGAAATTTTTCAAATAAATAAATAAATAAATAAATAAATAAAGTTAAAATGTTTGCATGCTTCTCTCTGTGCGTATGGGAGCCACAGATCTTGTGAGTGGCAATTCCCAGTAAACATTAAAGCATTTGACAATGCACACTGATTCACTGGAGAATGCACATGTGACTTCAGACTGAAACCTTTGCTCCCAGAACAAAAGGGTATTCACAGCTAAATAGGTATTAAGAAAGGTCAGCATGATTGTATTCCCAAGCCACTTTTGTATTGCCCACCAATGTTAAGCTAATTGATTTTACCTTTCATGCACCTGTCTGCCCTGAACTCCCTCTGCTGTCTTCCAGTATGTAATGTTCTTGCTTCATCCAAGTATGTTGTGCTCAGAGAACTGTTGTGAGGATGAAATGGACTGATGGAAAGGGGGATGCTCTTGTTTGTGTGTAACACAACCCCCTACATTCCCACAGCAAGGGTCACCATTCACACATCTGGTAGCAGTTGTTCAGCATCTGCTCTGCACTGCATGGATTTGCCCTGCAAGACTGCATGCTGGCTCTTCTTCTGAAGTTGGGTGTGTGAATAAACTGACCCAGGTGTGTAGGATGTCTTTGTGCAGGGATGGAGACCTGGCTGGGCTTCATCTTTCCACCTGAAGATGGAAAGCATTGAAGCATTCCCACCCAGCATCCTGGAAATGGGTGGGATGCCAGGGCAAGCGGTGAATTCAGGAGGTGAGGGAGAGATAGGAGGAGGACAGAAGAGCTGGAGTTAGAAGTCCAAATGAAGAAGGCAGGAGAGTTCCAAGACAGGGTTTGTTTCTGGAGGGCTGATACAAGTTTCTGTATTGAGCTCAGAATCAGGTATAGGAGAAGCCCAAACTGTTTAAGCAGCTATCCATGGTGATGCACCTCCATTTCAGCACCATGGATACCTCCTTTTTATTTATTTTTGAAAATAATAAGAAACAGAAAGAAAAGCACACTCATCAAAAAGGTTCTGTGGTAAGTCATAGCTTACTTGTTGTCTATGCAAAACAATTTCCTATGTGAAATTATTCATTTAATTTAGCTATTTACTAATTTAATTGAGCATTATCTCTAATTAGGTATCAGGTAAAATTGCAGTTATAAGTTTCTATAGATTTACAGACCTCTAAGTAATTTGCCTAAGAAATGCATGGAATGCACTATAAAAGCTTACTTAAGAACAGTATAAAATGATAAATCGCAATGTGGTGTGGTGGTTAGAGTGTTGAACTGGGAACCCAGGAGAACTGGGTTCTAGTTCTCACTTGGCCATGAAGTTGACCCAGTCACAGCCCAACCTACCTCACAGGGTTGTTGTGAGGATAAACTGGAGTGGAGTAGGACTATGCAAGCCATATTGGATTCCTTCCAAGAGGAAAAAGGCAGGATACACATGTAATTAATAATAAAGTCACAACAGTAATAATAATAGATCATTAATTACAAGCACAGTAAAACAGGGCAGGACAATAGCATATTGGGGAAAGCCTGAGTCAAAAGATGCATTTTGAGGAGGCATTTAAAATTAGTGTCATTGAGGCCCCATCGGTGCGGGTGTTCAAAGATAGGCTGGACATGCACATGGTGGGCATGTGGTGAGCAGAGCTGGCTGGTGCTGGAGGTCAGACTAGATGGCCTGGGAGGAATTAGATCTGATAGACAGAGTGCCTGAAGAACTATGGACGGAGGTTCGCAACATTGTACAAGAGGTAGCAACTAAAACCATCCCAAAGAAAAAGAAATGCAAGAAAGCAAAATGGCTGTCTGAGGAAGCTTTCGAAATAGTTGAGGAAAGAAGGGAAGCAAAAGGCAAGGGAGAAAGTGAAAGATACACCCAATTGAATGCAGAATTCCAGAGAATAGCTAGAAGAGATAAGGATGCCTTCGAAAATGAACAGTGCAAAGAAATAGAAGAAAACAATAGAATAGGGAGGACCAGAGATCTCTTCAGGAAAATTGGAGATACGAAGGGCACATTTCATGCAAAGATGGGCATGATAAAGGACCAAAATGGCAGGGACCTAACAGAGGTAGAAGAGATTAAGAAGAGGTGACAAGATTACACAGACGAACTATACAAGAAAGAGCTTAACGTCCCTGATAACCACGATGGGGTGGTCACTGATCTCGAGCCAGACATCCTGGAATGTGAAGCCAAATGGGCCTTAGGAAGTCTGAGCAACAACAAAGCTAGTGGAGGTGATGGCATTCCAGCTGAGCAAGTCAAAATCTTAAAAGACGATGCAGTAAAAGTGCTACACTCAATATGCCAGCAAATTTGGAAAACTCAGCAGTGGCCACAGGATTGGAAAAGGTCAGTTTACATTCCGATCCCCAAGAAGGGCACTGCCAAAGAATGTTCAAACTACCGCACCATTGCACTCATTTCACATGCTAGCAAAGTGATGCTCAAAATCCTACAAGCTGGGCTCCAGCAGTATGTGGACCGAGAACTACCAGAAGTACAGGCAGGATTTCGAAGAGGGAGAGGAACTAGAGGTCAAATTGCCAACATACGCTGGATCATGGAGAAAGCTAGGGAGTTCCAGAAAAACATCTACTTCTGCTTCATTGACTATGCTAAAGCCTTTGGTTGTGTGGATCGCAACCAATTGTGGCAAGTTCTTATGGAGATGGGAGTACCAGACCATCTTATTTGTCTCCTGAGAAACCTATATGTGAGTCAAGAAGCAACAGTGAGAACTGGACACGGAACCACTGATTGGTTCAAAATTGAGAAAGGAGTTCAGCAAGGCTGTATACTGTCACCCTGCCTATTTAACTTATATGCAGAGCACATCATGAGAAAGGTGGGGCTAGAATCACCAGTTGGAATTAAGATTGCCGGGAGAAATTTCAACAACTTCAGATATGCAGATGATACCACTCTCATGGCAGAAAATGAAGAGGAACTAAAGAGCCTCTTGATGTGGGTGAAGAAGGAGAGTGCAAAAGTTGGCCTGAAGCTCAACATTAAGAAAACTAAGATCATGGCATCTGGTCCTCTCACTTCCTGGCAAATAGATGGGGAAGGAATGGAGGTAGTGACAGATTTTATTTTCCTGGGTTCCAAGATCACCGCAGATGGGGACTGCAGCCAAGAAATTAAATGATACTTGCTCCTGGGGAGGAAAGCTATGGCAAATCTAGACAGCATACTAAAAAGCAGAGACATCACTCTGCCAACAAAAGTGCTAATAGTCAAGGCTATGGTTTTCCCAGTTGCAATGTATGGCTGTGAAAGCTGGACCATAAGGAAGGCTGAGCACCAAAGAATTGAGGCCTTTGAATTGTGGTGCTGGAGGAGACTCCTGCGAGTCCCTTGAACCTCAAGGTTATCAAACCAGTCAGTCCTAGAGGAGATCAACCCTGACTGCTCTTCAGAAGGCCAGATACTGAAGAAGCAACTCAAATACTTTGGCCACCTAATGAGAAGGAAGGACTCCCTGGAGAAGAGCCTAATGCTGGGAACAATCAATGGCAAAAGAGAAGGGGACGGCAAAGGATGAAGTGGCTAGATGGAGTCACTGAAGCAGTCGATGTGAACTTAGCTGGACTATGGGGGATGGTGGAGGACAGGAAGGCCTGGAGGAATGTTGACCATGGGGTCATGATGAGTCAGACACGACTTCGCGACTAGCAACAACAGCAACAGCAAGGTGGTTGGTGTTGCAAGAAACAACATCTTTCTTTAAAATAAAATGTTTAGGCTTCAGCTTTCCCTGATATCAAGCTAATTTCCTGATTTTGCTATAGTATTGTGTATAACCCAATGTATGCATACCACAGTTTTGCAAAAGATCCCTGGTAGTTTTAGTCTTATCAGATATCAGCTCCCATCAGCTCCAACCAGTAAACCCAGTGGTCAGGAATGCTGGGAGCTGTAGCCCAAAAGAACTGGAGGGCACCAGGTTGGAGAAGACAACCAAGGAGGTCATGCTCAGAACACAGATTCCTTGGAAAGTGATGATGGCAAACACTGCTTCACTGCCCTGGAATGAAATCTGCAAAATGCTAGCTTGCATCTAGTCTTTTGACTCACCTAAATCTTGCAGTTTTGCAAGGTGAGCCAGAGAAATGAGCCCATTTTGCCTGTCCCTGGCATCGCTCTTGCATCATTATATTTTGTAATTTCTTAAATAATACACGTCCCTGCTCATAAGCTGCTTGTGTGGCATGTTTGACTAACCCAAATCAATAGAGGGCCACGTGGGCCAATGTGCCAGGCAGTCTGTAGGATCACAAACATGGTACCCAGATTATAAGCATCAAATTCAATATTTGATGACCTTTTTCACTGCCCCATTTTGTGCCAATTTGTCCCCTCTCTTTAGCTGGCTTCTGGAGAATCTTGTCTTGTCCATGAAGATTGATTTATGCACTAGCATAGCTTCCTGCAACTGGTGCTCTGAGCACCCTCTTGCCAGCCATGTTTCTTAGCCTCATGTTACTAGCTCACAATGATTTTTGGTTGCTCATCAATCCACACATACCCATTTTTCCCATTTGTGTCCAAAAAACACCAAACAAGAATGAGATCCAATTTTTGTAATGTTTCTCCGATTCATCCCTCAGGAGAGTAGGTGAGTGACCATTAGCAGTCCTGAATGAATCACAAGCTGCTCCTGATCTGACTTGAATCCTAAAGGAATAGGAGCAAGCTCCTGCAAGGAATTGCAGGAGAGGAACATGCAAAACTGGCTGGAAGACTTGGACAATGTTTTTGAAATCACAGCATGGTGACCACAAGATGCATTGGTGCTCCTAACATTTTCTAGGTTTATGTGAATTGCAATCTTATGTTCTCCAGACATCAACTGAGAAACCACAGGATTTTTCTGAGCACCAAGGTGTTCTGACCCAGCAGAATTCCCAAGGCTAAGTGCCCTACCCCATCATAACTGGGACAGAAAGAGACACATGGTCTGTCTCCACCACAAGGTTGCAGCTGGGTCTCAGAGTGGGGAAGGGGAATGCCAGATGGTGGAGAGGGAAGGAGCCTGGGGTCATGGAGCTCGATCAAGTGCAATCTGTGCCCCAGCCTCTTTCCCTCCCCATTTCCAGATCTCTGTCGTGTCTCATTCCTGCCATTGAAAGTTAGTAAATGCAGAGACTGTTGAGCATCTGCTGCAAGGACAAGAGGCTTTCACCCTTATGCAATCCTTTTGTGCGCTTTGGGGGACAAGCTGGCTGTGAGGTGCCATTGTCAATTATTAGCAGCAGGCCCTGAGAATCCTCTCAGTTTTTGCTCCGAAGCCTGGACCTGCCTGTCAATCTATCTCATCCAATCTGAAGCATCACAGTCCAGCCTGAGCTGCACTGCCCACTTCTGCTCTTCACACAGCTTCATTCTTCACACTGCCACACTGAATGGTTCAGTTTGTACCCGGGGCTTGGGAGCTGTCCCTTTCTCCTATCCTTCCCTCTCTCATAGTAAGCAAAAAGGCTGGCATTTAAGTTCTTACCTGTGAGAGTCTAAGAGGACAGGGCATCCCCCCTCTTATAGGGCTATTCTAGCTCCTTTCTTTCCTTCTGGAGGAGATGGATCTGGTGCATTTAGAGAGCAGGGAGGAGAAACAGGTTCTGCTCTGCACAAGGAATAGGCAGAAGTACAAGACTGCTGACTTATGAATTCAAAACTCTTGGTTGTTGGATAGAGCTGGAGGGCAGAGCTGGGAACAGACCGAGGAGCCAAGTTAGGCAGGGAAAGAAGTGTGAGAGCAGTTTTGCCTCCCCCATGTGAATGGGTGGCTTTTTGGCCATGCACCCACGTCCCTTGGTTCAACAGAGCCTGTGCCTCTGTGTGTGTGCATGTGTGTGTGTGTTGGAGGGCTGGGAAGATATGGAAGAGCCCCACCAGTGCACCAACAGTGCAGTGGGGCTGAGTTCTCTGTGAAGGGAAGGGGCCATGGCAGCTGAGTCACAGGCAGAAGGTTCCAGCCCTGGCATTTCCATGTAGGAGCGGCAAGGACTCATCATGTCTGGAACACTGACGAGTCTCTGCCACTCACTGTGGGCTGGGCTTATCCAACCCAGGGCCTTCCAGAATTGTGGGACTACAACTCCCATTGTTGGCCAAGGATGATGGGAGGTCTAGTCCAAGGCATCTAGAAGTGTCTGACTGAGCCATACTGGTGTAGATTGTCCTGAGCAAGACACCAGTGGGCTGACTTGGTGTGTGTCAATGAGATCAGCGACATGACGCTTCAGCCATGCAAGCTCCACAGTTTGAGCATGAGAGAAGCTGCTTCTCTGGAAAAGGGTTGACTTTACTTGCAACCAGTCTTGTTTTGTTTGTTTTGTTTTTGCAGCCACGCAGAATTTCTGGCTTGTACACAAAATGTTCTGGCAGCAGGCCCAGAAGCAAAGAAGAAAGGGAAGGGAAGTGGCAGGATGTGCTCTTTTCCTCTCTGGCTGGCTGGGAACAATCCAGCAGGTACCGCTGCTCTCTGCTGCCTCCGGTCCTGTCTCCAGTTTCAGAGGCACAGGTGGCTGTGCTCGTGGCCAGCTGAGCCCTGGTTCCCTGGGAACTTTCTCTGCTTACTCTAGCTATGTAGCCCAGTCGTGAGGGAGGGCCCAGGGAAGGCCTTACTGTGTCTTTACTCACCGAGACAGACAGCTTCATCACACTTGCTCTTTTTCCTTCATTTTCTGCCCTATTAAGCCTAAGTGCTGCTAGTATCACACCCTGCATCTCTGCTTAATGGAGGGAACCCCCTCTCCAATGGGCCATTGCAGCTTAAAATCCTGGGCCAGTGCCAGATGCAATTAAGAGCCAGCATTCCTAGAGAGGCAAAGAAGGAACTTGGGAAAGAGGGGCCAAGGTCTTAGGAGCAGGGGAAGGCAGCCAGGTGGCCACCAAATGGCTTGAAGGGTGACTCCTGTTGTTGTTCATGGGGGCCACGAACTTGGATGGGTTTTAAAGGGGGTTAGATGAAAAGGTCTCCTTCATGGATCACTGCCTTGTCGTGGCGAAGGGGCTTGCGTAGCTCAATGAAGCTATGAGCTATGCCGTGCAGGGTCACCCAAGACGGACAGGTCATAGCAGAGAGCTCTGACAAAACGTGATCCACTGGAGAAGGAAATGGCAACCCACTCCAGTATCTTTGCCATGAAAACCCCATGGACATGAAAACCAAAAGGCAAAACGATATGACACCGGAAGATAAGCCCCTCAGGTCGGAAAGTGTCCAATATGCTACTGGGGAAGAGCGGAGGGCTAGTACTAGTAGCGCCAGAAAGAATGAAGCGACTGGGTCAAAGCCGAAAGGACACTCAGTTGCCGATGTATCTGGAGGTGAAAGGAAAGTCCGATGCTGCAAAGATCTATTCTCCATAGGAACTTGGAATGTAAGATCCATGAATCAAGGCAAGTTGGATGTGGTCAAACAAGAGATGACAAGACTGAACATCGACATCTTAGGAATCAGTGAACTAAAATGGACAGCAATGGGTGAATTTAGTTCAGATGACCATCAGGTATACTACTGCGGGCAAGAATCCCTCAGAAGAAATGGAGTAGCCTTCATAGTCAATAAAAGAGTAGGAAAAGCAGTACTGGGATACAATCTCCAAAATGACAGAATGATCTCAGTTCGAACCCAAGGCAAACCATTCAACATCACAGTAGTCCAAGTCTATGCCCCAACCACTGATGCTGAAGAGGCTGAGGTTGACCAGTTCTATGAAGGCCTACAACACCTTCTAGAATTAACTCCAAAAAATGATGTCCTTATCATCATGGGGGATTGGAATGCTAAAGTAGGAAGCCAAAAGATAACTGGAATAACAGGCAAGTTTGGCCTTGGAGTACAAAATGAAGCAGGGCACAAGCTGGTGGAATTTTGTCAAGAGAATACAATGGTCATAGCAAACACTCTTTTCCAACAACCCAAGAGATGACTCTACACATGGACATCACCAGATGGTCAACACAGAAATCAGATTGACTATGTGCTCTGCAGCCAAAGATGGAGAAGTTCTATACAGTCAGTAAAAACTAGACCAGGAGCTGACTGTGGCTCAGATCATGAGCTTCTGGTGGCAAAATTTAGGCTTAAGTTGAAGAAAGTAGGGAAAAGCACTAGGCCACTCAGGTATGACATAAATCATATCCCAGATGAATACACAGTAGAGGTGACAAATAGATTTAAGGAATTAGATCTGATAGACAGAGTGCCTGAAGAACTATGGACGGAGGTTCGCAACATTGTACAAGAGGTAGCAACTAAAACCATCCCAAAGAAAAAGAATTACAAGAAAGCAAAATGGCTGACTGAGGAAGCTTTACAAATAGCTGGGGAAAGAAGGGAAGCAAAAGGCAAGGGAGAAAGAGAAAGATACAAACAATTGAATGCAGAATTCCAGAGAACAGCTAGAAGAGATAAGAATGCCTTCTTCAATGAACAGTGCAAAGAAATAGAAGAAAACAATAGAATAGGGAGGACCAGAGATCTCTTCAAGAAAATTGGAGATATGAAGGGAACCTTTCATGCAAAGATGGGCATGATAAAGGACCAAAATGGCAGGGACCTAACAGAGGCAGAAGACATTAAGAAGAGGTGGCAAGATTACACAGAAGAACTATACAGGAAAGAGCTTAACATCCCTGATAACCACAATGGGGTGGTCACTGACCTCGAGCCAGACATCCTGGAATGTGAAGTCAAATGGGCCTTAGGAAGTCTGAGCAACAACAAAGCTAGTGGAGGTGACAGCATTCCAGCTCAGCTATTCAAAATCCTGAAAGACGATGCAGTTAAAGTGCTACACTCAATATGCCAGCAAATTTGGAAAACTCAAGAGTGGCCACAGGATTGGAAAAGGTCAGTTTACATTCCGATCCCCAAGAAGGGCAATGCCAAAGAATGTTCAAACTACTGCACCATTGCACTCATTTCACATGCTAGCAAAGTGATGCTCAAAATCCTACAAGCTAGGCTCCAGCAGTATGTGGACCGAGAACTACCAGAAGTAAAGGCAGGATTTCGAAGAGGGAGAGGAACTAGAGATCAAATTGCCAACATACGCTGGATCATTGAGAAAGCTAGGGAGTTCCAGAAAAACATCTACTTCTGTTTCATTGACTACGCTAAAGCCTTTGATTGTGTGGATCACAACAAATTGTGGCAAGTTCTTAAAGAGATGGGAGTACCAGACCATCTTATTTGTCTCTTGAGAAACCTATATGCAGGTCAAGAAGCAACAGTGAGAACTGGACACGGAACCACTGATTGGTTCAAAATTGAGAAAGGAGTTCGGCAAGGCTGTATACTGTCACCCTGCCTATTTAACTTATATGCAGAGCACATCATGAGAAAGGCAGGGCTAGATGAATCTCCAGTTGGAATCAAGATTGCTGGAAGAAATATCAACAATATTGATATTTTGTTGATATTTGCTGGAAGTTGATTGCTGGAAGAAATATCAACATATCTCAGATATACAGATGATACCACTCTCATGGCAGAAAGTGAAGAGGAACTTAAGAGCCTCTTGATGCGGGTGAAGGAGGAGAGCGCAAAAGTTGGCTTGAAACTCAACATTAAGAAAACTAAGATCATGGCATCCGGTCCTCTCACTTCCTGGCAAATAGATGGGGAAGAAATGGAGATAGTGACAGATTTTATTTTCCTGGGCTCCAAGATCACCGCAGACGGGGACTGCATCAAGAAATTAAAAGACGCTTGCTCCTGGGGAGAAAAGCTATGGCAAATCTAGATAGCATACTGAAAAGCAGAGACATCACCCTGCCAACAATAGTGCGTATAGTCAAGGCTATGGTTTTCCCAGTTGCAATGTATGGCTGTGAAAGCTGGACCATAAGGAAGGCCGAGCGCAAAAGGATTGAGGCCTTTGAGTTGTGGTGCTGGAGGAGACTCCTGCGAGTCCCTTGGACCGCAAGGCGATCAAATCGGTCAGTCCTAGAGGAGATCAACCCTGACTGCTCTTTAGAAGGCCAGATAGTGAAGATGAAACTCAAATACTTTGGCCACCTAATGAGAAGGAAGAACTCCCTGGAGAAGAGTGTAATGCTGGGAACAATAGATGGCAAAAGAAGAAGGGGACGGCAGAGGATGAGGTGGCTGGATGGAGTCACAGAGGCGGTTGGTGTGAGCTTGAGTGGACTCCAGGGGATGGTGGAGGACAGGAGGGCCTGGAGGAATGTTGTCCATGGGGTCGAGATGGGTCGGACACGACTTCGCGACTAACAACAACAAAGATGAAAAGGTTATCCATGGCTACTAATTTTGATGACTATATGCCACTTCCAGGATCCGTGGCAGGATGGCCAAGGTTCTCCAGTTGCTGGTAGAGGGGACATGGCAGGAGTGAGCTTCTGCTCTCATGCACTACTTGGGGTTTGGCCAATGGGGGAGCAGTGATAAGCTGGACTAGAAAAGTGCTTGGCCTGATCCAGCAGGGCTCTGATGTTCCCACTGGAGGTGGAGAACCAAACATCTGGAGGCTGCCAGGTTGCCCAGTTCATTAAAATGAGGTGGAGCAGACTTAGGGGTTCTCATTAACATCTGAAGAGCATTTGTCCCATCAGAGTCTATTGTGGGCAAGAGAAGAGAACAGAGGGGGCGGGGAGGGGGAGAGGAGAGGAGAGGAGAGGAGAGGAGAGGAGAGGAGAGGAGAGGAGAGGAGAGGAGAGGAATCAACTCTGTTTCCATTGGGATACCCAAGCAGAGTGCTGGAGCCTCTTTTGGAGGGTCCTTGGGCAAAACACCCTTGATGGGCTTCCTTCATCAGTGAATCTGCCTTCTCACCACCCTTGTCACCAACCCATCCTCTTCCTCTTCCTCAGCATGGCTGCGTCTGGCTTGCTGGACAGGCAGGGAGCGAGTGGGCAGGTAGCCAGTGTCTCTCTGGCTTCTGTTTCTCACCACCACCTCTTTTGGCTGGGCTGCAGTGAGTGCCCAGTGAGCAAGCCGTGGTGATGAGGAGGAGACACCCTAGGGCAGGGCTGGGCAACTTGCAGCCCTGCAGCTATTTGGCCTAAAACTCCCATCAGGCCTAGCCAGCATTGCCAGTGGTGAAGGATGATGGGAGTTGTAGGCCAAAATATCTGGAGGATCACAGGTTGCCCGCCCCTGCTCTAGGGGGTTCCTGTCTGGGCCCCTTCTGGGGTGTGGCTTCCTGGCAGGCACCTACCCAAACATGCCTGTGACCCTGGCCCGGCAAGGAAAAATAACCAGACAACGTTAATAATGGGGCTAGCCATAATTTCTCTTTTGCAACATGTGCTTACAGGCCATAATTCCTCTGTTCACCAGCAGTTGCGGCTCTTGCTTTCCCCCACCTGCAGATTGAAATCCATTCAATTTATAACTTGTGCCCCCAAACAATCTCCTATGCCTGACAGCCCACAACAGGGGCTGAATGCTGAGCAGACAGGGTCCCCGAACTGCTCACAAAACAATCAAGGTAGAGAGGGGTGGGCCGGGGGCTGGAAAGACTAGCGACAAGTGCCTAAGAATAAAGCAGTGCTGATTTCATTTTCTTTTGCTGTTTGCGGCTGTCAAGGGCCTGCAATGGTTTGGGGATGGATGGAATACGGGCTACCTTTGCAGCAGAAGGCCAGCAGTCAAATCGGTCCCACATCTCACAAACCCTGACTGTGCAAGCCACTTTGGGAGAAAAACTCCTCAATGCACTGCTCATCACAGTGGATTACCTTTTCTCTGGAAATGCATGGATCCAAAAGAGCCCTTGTCTGAGTTGGGCTGAGTGCTCAAGCCACACATCCCGGGATGCTGACGTTGTGTGTGTGAGTCTAGGCTGACAGGTTTGCATTGTGTCAGAATAAGGACCCCTTTTGAGGGATGGTGCTTTTGCACTGAGGTCCTGCTTGTGGGTTTCCTGTGGATGCCGGTGGGCAGTTGTGTGAACAGGACGCTGGCCTAGATGGAGACCTGGTCTGAGCCAGCAGGGCTTGTCTTAGGTTCTTATGAGGCTAGTCTGTTTACACTGTTCTGAAATTGTGGACAGGTTGTGTGGGGTGAGGTGTGGCAACAGGTGAGCAGCTGGAAAAGGTGCAGGGAAGAACTGCAGCCAGCCCAGGGATCTGACAGCTTCCTCTAACAGCAAGCCAAGCTCCCGAGCTGGGTCAGATTTCCCATGCATTGTAGCATGCCATCTCCAGCATGGCAAGCTGGGCAATGCTGGCATCGTAGGGCTTTTTTCGGCCACAGCTGTATAGGATTACAGCCTTAGAATTGCACACCTTCATTACTACATCTCTATACCACCATTTTTTTTTCTTGCAAGGAGTTCAAGGCAGTTCACACAGTCTCCCCCCAATTCTTTTCTATCTTCACAACAACCCTGTGAGGTGGGTTAGGCTGAGAGTCAGTTACTGTCCCCAAGTCATCCATGAACTTCCAAACTCACTAGGGACTAGTACCCAGGTCTCCCAAATGCCAATCCGACACTCTCACCACTATGCCATGCTTGGTTCTCTCTTGCTTCGAACAAGTTGATAGAATGCAGCCTTCGTGCCTCATCTTGCCATGTCTGATATGTGCACACAAACTTTCTGATTGGCAGCTAGACATTCTGACCAAAGGAGGGCAAACATGTGCTGAAAAGTCATACCTGGGAGCGGCTTGAGCATGACATGGAGAGAGAAGTGCTGAAGGTGGGGGCAGGAGTTAATAGCCTTCCCACCAATTTCTCTGCTTAGTAGCATGCTCTTGCAAAAGGTCTCCATCAGGTTTTTGTTACATCAATCCAATACATCAATACATATAATCTGTTGTTCTTCCCATGGAGCTCTTCTGAGGCTGTTAATATGCTTTCAGGGTTTTTTTTGTAGAATTGGGATCCGAGTGCTACACAAAGCACATTTCCATTGCTGCTTTTCCACTGCATAACCTCTAGGTGGCAATGCAATATAGTGGAATAGTACAAATGCACAAATAGAAGCAGTACTTTCTTTGCTTTTACAACTGCATGTCAGATTTTGCCTTCACAAACAAACAAACAAACTGTTGAAAGTGGTGGCTAGGCACAGAATGAAATTGGAGAGTCACAACACAGAAACATAGAAACAGAGCGAGTCAGAAGGGGCCTCCTGGGCCATCTAGTCTGACCCCCGGCTCCAGCCGGCTCCGCTCACGACATGCCCACCATGTGCATGTCCAGCCTGTCTTTGAACACCCGCACCGATGGGGCCTCAATGACCTCCCATTGTCAAAAGAACTTGCAAACAGCTATGAGGAGGGAATCAGGAGCGCAACTACTCTCACGGCTGATACGTGCCCCACTAGGTCTTCCTCCTGCAACAGCCATTGTGGGGAAGCATAAGGCATTTTGTGGGGAAGCAGGATTGGAAGTTCTTGCTTCTTGTTCAGACAGCAGCAGCACACCAGGCAGGAAAGGAAAATGGCACAGACTTATAAGAATTTCATTCAGTCCCCAAGTCATTCAAACTTGTCCCACTCATAATGCCAAGCAGGATCATATTTTCCTCCAAAAGAAAAAAAGTGCACATTTCCCAATTTGGGATTACATTTAAAGAATCTTGCTTGAAACACGAATACTTTAACATGTGCCTTGAAGACAACCGCCATTGCCACCACCCTATGGTCTCACATTGCATTCAATGGGGGAAAGATGCACATGGAAGTGCTTCCTTTTGCCCATTCAGACAAACCAACCCAAAACTCTGGTCACCAATGAGAATGGGTGAATGGAAGTGGGGCTTGGACGATCTTGGTAAACTGGACATGGCTGGTTGTCCCATCCCTGGAAGAGGAAGGAAGCAGTATGAGTCTAAGGGGGCGTGACCAGGGAAAGGTCCTGGGCACAATGCCAGCCAGCCAGCCAGATTTAGCCTCATGGCTTGAGGGTCGTCATCCCAGGCTTAGGCCAACAGGTCAATCAATGGCTTCATCTATAACAGCGAAGTGAAACCTCTGTAATCAATGATAGTGTATTTCTGAGAATACAATGACAGGAATGAATGAAATCCCAGATTGTGGGACACAGAACTTAAATGGCAGTATAGCGGGTGCAGGCTTGACTCGAGGAAGAAATTTCCTGACAGTGAGAGCAGGATAAGAGTGGAACCTGCGGCCAAGAGAGGTTGTGTGCTCTTCCCCACTAGAGTCCTTTGCCAGCAGAGGGTTGGACTCGATGGCCTTCTTGGCCCCTCCAACTCCACTCTTCTATGAATCCATGCAATGACATGGCAACTGCCTTGATGCCTTGCCTTTGAGCTTCCTGGATGTAGTGAGCGGGCCGAGGACCATGAAAGCAGACATATTTTGGAAGAGAGGGGACGGGTCACAGAGGAGGAGGAGGAGCCATTGCCTTGCCTGGTCCTTGACCCCATGGCTGAGCACTGGGACAGATGAGCTACCCAATTAAAGGACTTGTGCAGGTCTTGTTGGCTGGTTCTTCACTAGCAAGGGCCACCCTAAAGATGAAGTCTGTGAATGAACAGGGAGGAAGGGAGGGAGGAGTTTCCAATTTGGGTTCATTGCTCATTCACTCTTTACGTGAGCTAAAGCTATTGTTCAGTATGGCCTCAGAGTTGCACTGCCTCATTAGTTCTGAAGTGCCAGATAAGATCTGCAGTGTGAAGGATGGCCTCGTATTTGGGAGCCTTGAGCAAGAAAAGGAGGGTCAGACTCATGGCACCAGAAGCCCCTGCCTGGCCACTGCTGGCGATGGGTTGATGGTTCTGGGCCTGAGGTAGCAAGACTCCTTGCATATGAATGCCCTGTTGGCTTTTGTATTAGCCTGGTAACAGCCATTCTGAATAGCAGTAGCTCTCCAAACAAGGCCACCTCGAGGCCTGAGGGGCTCCCTAGGAAAGCGCCCGCTGCCAGGGCACTGGGGGGCCTCCACCAGGGGGCTCTGGCAGGCTCATCCAAGGTGGCAGCAGCAGGCAGTGGGGCCAAAGGCCATGCTTTGAGAAGCCCAGGCCCCATTTGCACTTCCCATGATGCTCCAGGCACATCATCCCCCTGGGGGACTGTGGTACATTTGAGCAAGGGCTGGAACCAGCCCCTCATCCCTGTGTGGTGTGGCAGGCTGGATTTTGTTTTGGGAAGGTGATCTAGGGGATGTGTCTGTGGACATCCTGCCAAAGGACACCCAGTGGAGATGTCATCTTGGTCTGTCTCTCCAAGGCCCCCAGGGAAGGCTGCCCGGGGAACCTTCTGAAAGAAAAGCACGTATCCTCCCATTGACTGACTGTCCCTTCTCTCACATTCTTACCAATGCTGACATGATCGGTGTGTTCTAAGGACATGCAGAAGAGCCTTCATGATTTTGACTGATGGAAAAGAACCGCAGGGAACAATGCCGAGGAAGAAAGAAGACAGTGTAGTCTCAGCCAGGATCCAGCCACAAGCAGCCAGAATGACGGATTTCATGCAGGTATTTTTCTTCATTGGACTCTATTTTAAAAGCCAGCCAATCTGAAATGCTTTTTAACCACCTGCCTGCCATAAATAATGCCCAATTACCACAGAGGCTCCATTTTCTGGGAAGGCTTAAGTTCCCTGGTGGGCCATGTAAGGCCTGTGGCTGGATGAAAACAGCCTAATAAGTCTCCCCCATAAACGGGATTTGTGTTGCTTCTCAGGGTAGGGCATGGGATGCACTTTAGATGGTCTCAGTGATATTGTAGTTTATTGATCAGAGGTGAATTAAGAACCAGAACCACATCACTCTGAGCCAGAGCCACTAAAGGTGTAGCTAATGCTCACAGAATGTGTCATGCATCCTTTGGGGCATGTCTGGGCAGAAAGCAGCTCTCCAGATGTTTTGGACTTCAAGTCCCAGCATTCCTGACTATTGGCCATGATGGCAGGGGGTTCTGGGAGTTGAAGTCTCAAACATCTGAAAATCTACCATCTGCTGACCCCTGTTTTAATCTCTGTACATATGGAAAACACTTCCTCTGCCGGGAAAAAAACCCACCCTTTAAATTATATGGAGACTCCAAATAAAACTCCTGAGGACAAAAAAATTGGGGTCTGTCCAATATTACACTAGCAGAAAAATGGCAGAGTTAGCAATGTTCTGGTAGTGACTGCTGAACTGTTGGCAAAACTGCTACAAGGGATGCCTAGCCTAAAGAAGCCATATGCCCTGGGTTTGCACAGCATGACAACCCATCATAGACTGATACCTCTGATGGGCTGTCATGCCATGAGAACCTGGGCAAATTTTCCCAGGGTGGCTTGTTTGTGGTTAACAGGTCACCAGCTCCAAACCCATGGGCTTTCCTAGAAGTTGTTTTCCCATGATGGATTGCAATGTTTACCTAATCTGCATGTATCACCCAATTGTGATTCTGGGGAATTGGCTACACAGCTCCTTGGCAAAAGCAGGGGTGGGGCAGGGGGAACATAGTTATATCCACTAGTTTTTCTCTAGGCAACCTCTAGTACTAGCTGACCCCAAATTGCTCAAGCAAAACTTAGAGGCAGCTGGACTTGACTTTTCCCTGTTCCTCACTATGACTACAAGCTGTTTCAGGCTCAATGTAGCATTTCCCCCCTTTATTATTTTTCCTTTAGAGATTGTGAAATTTGGCTCAGTGATTGGCTTTCACAATCTCCATTTTGACAGCCATTGACAATCCATTCAAAATCACCAGGGAGCACATTGGGAAGTTTGTATATGTCCTTGAGAACCTTAATTTTTGTTGTCATTCAAAACTGAACCAAAAAAGCATATTTATTTCTTTATAGCAGGTATTTAAAGACTTGACTGGGCTGATGTCTATGGAGATGCCATTTTGAAGGTGCAGCAGATAACATTCCTGGACATTGCCCAGAAGATACTCCACATAGGTTCCATGGTGAGACTGATCATCTGCCAAGTGCATTGTGGATTCTTTGGATGGCAACCAACCCACCATAGGTTCTTGGCCTTGAACAGTTCATCAGCTTGTACACTACCTTGTCCCATACCCTGTGGAATAGTTTGCAGAAAGCTTTGGATTTCTGCAGGGATGAAACTGATGTTTCCAAAAGGCACATGACTCCATTGGATACAACCCATGATGGGTATTTTTAATCCATTTTCCTTGCTTGTTTGTTTGTTTGTTTGTTTTAAATACCTCCCAACAGCCAAAGTTTTCTGGGTGGTTCACAGCAACACATTTAAAAACAATATAAAAGTGCCATTGAAACATCACAAAAGTTAGCAAAACAAAATTTTAAATGAAATAAAAACAGAAAAACAAAAATATACATTATGAAGACCTGTTAAACCCTAACAACCAGCAGGGCCCAGTAACTTATTAAATGATGTGCAGTGGAGGACAGTCTTTACCTGGTGCTGAAAATATAGCAAAGTGGGCACCAGGCAGGTAGGCCTCACTGAATGGAGGGCCACCACTGAAATGGCTCTTTTCCTTATTGACATCATCTGAGCCTCCCTCAAAGGTGGCAATTGGAGAAAGACCCTAGAGTTTGATCATAGTGCCTGGATAAATAGAGGTCAGGAGAAGCGTTCCATCAGAAAATGTTATGTATGAAATGTCTTTCTAGTGATATATAGCTATTTGTTGTACATACATTTTGACATGGTGGAAACAAGTTAGCGCTTACATTTTGGGGGCAGGAACAGAGATAGAATAGTACATGTTTTTCAAAGATCCAGTTCCGAGTCTATATAAGTAAATGAAAAATAGAAATTCCTTATACTGTTGACTTCTTAGAAAACCAACTGAAGGGTGATGGGTAATCAAGTTACAAATAAAACAGGAAAATGAAAAGTAACTAGGAATGTGTGAAAATGCCATTTCAGTTCATTTGATTAGGAATTTGTCAATTCTTATTTGGTACAAATCAAACTTGAGATTAAATTTAAAAAAAGAATGCAGGAGAAAGCAACACTCATACAGTCATCCATCCAGGCCCAAAGCTTTGGGTTCTTAGATCTAAAAGTTTTTATTTGAATTCCTCTGTAATTCAACTGTATTTGTGGCCCCGAATTCTTGTGGCCACCTCTTTTTTTTTCTGACATATTCTGCATTCTTAGCAGCAACATGGCAGGAACAATCTTTTCCATGCTGGGAATAGCTGTACCTGTTAAATTTAGTTGACATGGATGGCAGTGAATTACAATTTGCTTAGATTTTGCCAACATTTTGCCAAGTTCTTCAGGAGAAAAGGAACTTGCAATTTTCATAATTCAAAGGTGGGAAAAAGGTGCCAAATTCATTTAACCCTACCACTATTTTTTCTTGATCTACAATGAAACACTACTTCCTGCCTAGCCAAAATAGTTACTGTCATGCAATGGACAAGCAGTTTGGCATAGAGCTGGCTGTTATGCCTGTACATCCATGCAGTGGATCTGGAAGCATCCCCAAGGCTTTTAGTCCAAACATTCCTTTCCTCACTGAATTCCAAGCTCTGCAAAAACAAGACATACCTTTAACAAAGTGGTTCTGCAGATCTGTCCCTGTGATGTCTCCACAAAATCTTTCCCCCCAATTCTCAGAGCTGCTTTGCTTTTCAAATGGGGGAAAAATCACTAAGTCAGCCAAAGTTCAGGTAAAGCCATACATGTTTATGTTGCAATTAAAATTTTTAAAAAATGTGTGGCCAACCTGTTGCACTGGAGAGAAGCAAAACCGATGGCTGAGGCAGCATCTTATTTGCTAATGTGCATGTCTGTCACTTCAGCCAAAAGCTGTGAGAAAGCCAGGCTTGCCTTGCAGCTAAAGGACCAACTGCCTCTGTCTTTGCTCTTCAATGAGATGGCAGACTGGTGATCACAGCCACCCTAGTTGTGGTGATCACTTTGTTTCTGTATCAACTGCCTGCTTCAGTTTTGTCCCAGGCTTCCAACCTGTGTAAGGGAAATGTTCAGTAGTGCCAGCAGTCAGGAGGAGGCAGAGTGATGCTAAATGGAAGAGGAGCTGTCCCGAAGAGCTTTCCTTGATGCTTTAGATGAGCCCTGATTAGGACCATGCTGGCATGTCCAGAAGGCATGAGGTTGAGCAAGGTTGTCCTTTCCCTAGAATGATTGCCTCTGGAGCTGTTGTTTGGCCCTAATCTTCACTGTAAGGAGATCAACCCTGACTGCTCTTTAGAAGGCCAGATAGTGAAGATGAAACTCAAAGACTTTGGCCACCTAATGAGAAGGAAGGACTTACTGGAGAAGACCCAGATGCTGGGAACAATTGACAGCAAAAGGAGAAGGGGATGGCAGAGGATGAGGTGGCTAGATGGGGTCACTGGGGCAGTGGAGGGTGGGCTTGGGTGGACTCTGAGGGATGGTAGAGGACAGGAGAGCCTGGAGGAACGTTGTCTGTGGGGTTGGGATGGGTCAGGCACAATTTTGCAACTAAATGATAAATCCTGACTGTATTTATGCCCATGGTTTCTCTTCACAAATCTAACTGGGGACACCCCATGCTTCCAACAATGCTGCACCAGCAAGACTGAGCATTGATTCAGCTCACTGCCATCAATGCTTTTGGGAAACCCAATGGTATTGAGTGTGTGTGTGTTTGTGTGCAAGTGTGTGTCCAGAGTTCGGGGATGACCACAGTAAGGGAGAAATTAGAACGGGATGCCATTAAGATGCAGTTCATCAATAGTTTTGATTCTTGTGACTTTAATTAGGATAAGGCTTGGGACCAGGATATCTAAAGGAATGCCTATTTCCCTACATGCCCTCCTTTCCCCTAAGATCGGCAGCAAAGGCCCTCCTCTGAGAACCCTCTTTGAAAGAGGTCAGGAGACAGAGTACTTGGAGGAGGGCCTTCTCTGCAGTGGCACCCCAACTATGGAATGTGCTCCCTAGAGAGGTCCGCCTGGCGCTGTCATTATGTTTTTCAGTGCCAGGTCAAGACCTTTTTATTTGGCCAGTATTTTAACATATAGTAATTTTAATTGTGAAATGATTTAATTTAATATATTTTAATGATGCTCAGTGTGGAATAGTTAATTTATGCTATTTTATTGAAGTTCTGAAATAATGTTGTAAGCTGTCCAGAGATGTCAGTAATGGATGGCATACAATTTTTTAAAACAAACAAATAAATAAATAAAATAAAATAAGGCATCTTTTTCAAATCATATTTGTGGGAATTGCAGCACAAAACATCTGTAGAACACAAGCAAGGAAGCCTGTCTAGTCTTCAAGGAACTATGAGATGCTCCATCATTTTGACTGCAGCAGACTAACATGGTTACCCCTCTGGACATTGTGTTAGATATGATGGCATACAAAATCGAGCCCCAGCATTTTTCCCAGAAAGTCCTGGGAGGGCTTCTGAGAATACCATTGAAAGCAAGCATCCTATGTGCAAATGTGAAAGACAGATAATTGGTATCCCAAGAAGAGACTCACAACACAGTGCTGCTCCCTGGCAGTGCCTGCTCTCTCAAAATCACCTGAAGGTTGCATCATGATTGACAAGAGACAAGAGCATTGAGCTGTGTGTGTGTGTGGGGGGGGGGTTCATGGGGGTGCACTTTCTTCTCCCTGGACCCTGCATCCCATGGGCGGCTCTCCTGCCAAACTTGGTGCTTCTCATCAGAAAAAAATCATCCACAAGTTGCCACTGAAATTTCGTGGCAAGCCATTATGAAGCTTTAGAAACAACATGCAAATAAGTCAGGCTTTCCAATTTAAGGCTCTGTAGCCATTTGCTTCCAAAATCCAGCAGCAAGCAACTGACTGTTTTGCCCACACTGGACTACTGAATCCAGTTGTGCAGCAGGGGCAGCCAGGGCAGTGGGGCTGCAGATGTGGACATCGTCCCCATCATAGTCATGTGTTGTCTGCATAGTCATGGAGAACTGGCCATCAGATCAAATGGCCTGGCAGTCAGTGCACAATAGCATGAATGGCTGCACTAGGTGCAGTGTGCAGAAGTGATTTCCAATCTGTTGGGCTGGAGAGCTTCCTTCTCATCGTCCCTTTCCCCCATATTAAGCCTCCCAGACAAACGAAGGAGCAAAGTGGCCAAGCAATTGTACACGTGTAAAAAGTCAGCTGGAAGATGCTCATCTTCCCTCAGCGGCTCTTCAGACTGCTCACCAGGCATAGCGCCGCTTGTTTCTGGCTCATTAGAATGTGTGCAAAGAATTTGAGATAATGGGAGGAGAACTGGAAATTCACTCAGTGTCCCAGAAAGAGGGAAAGGGAGAGAAAAGAAGCAAGAAGAGAGAGGGAGAGAGCTGGGAAAGCACAGACACCAGGGTGTTAGGAGGGCAAAAATCCTCCTGGCAACAATTACAGGCTGAGCAAAAGCATCAATCACTGTGGAAACAGAGGCCTGTCTGATGCAAAAGATGAAGGGCTTTTTCAGTATGGCCAGAATGACACAGGAATCTTTGTGCCTCATTGGATGCTGCTGCATCCTGCATACATTAGAATTTGCAAGAGTTTGCAGTCTTCCTGTTTCTTTGCACTGAATATGTTTCTTTTCAAAAAGGGGCTTGGGTCTGTCTATGCAACACATAAAGGATGCCTGGCTGTTTTTTCCTGGAGCAACTAGGATGAGCAGCTGTGGATAGTTAAAAAAGAGGACACACATCCCCAAAAAGAGGAAATTGGTTTTTTGAAAATGTGCAGATGCTATTTCGTATGTATAGATGAATAGATGGTCCATGTGCCTTGCTCAGTCTGCTATCCGGGTGCTGAAGATATGCAACTTCAGAGCCCAGTTCTTTCTGGTGGTTCTTTAGTTTTATACTGGGCTTGGACTGGTTAGCCTTTTAAACTGAGGCTGCTGCAAGGGGTGGCATAAAAATATTTAAATAAATAAATAATAATAATAAAAAAAACAGAGGACACCTCCAAATTAAGGAAAATCCTTTGGTCAGCTCTTCAAACCAAGAACTGTCCTTTGTAAAAGAGGCCCAATAGCTACTCAATATGGGTAAGACCAGGAAAAAGAGCTGCTCATGAGGACCTTAAAATCTGGGCAGTCTCACACGGGGCTTTAGATTGTGCTGCAGAACACAAGCCCATGATACAATGGATTATCCCAGCCAACATGCAAAATTCAGCTGCCGACCAACCTTTCTCAGTCCCCTCAGCTCTTGTCTACTAGCTGGGAAAGAGATTTCCATTCAGATATTGGAAATGACAATTGGAGAGCCCTTTCATTTTCTTTTGAACACGAAGCTTTGCAGTTTCCTTGGCACACCCCCTGGCCACTTCCCCCTCCCTCCTAGAGAAGTGCTTTCCATTTGGCCTGGCATTCTGTCCTGAGTTCTCCAGCAGAGCCACTGCAACACGGACGATGATCATTGATGCATCGGGGTAATTTACTGTGAAAGGAACAGAGCTGTGTCTCAATGGGGCTTGAAGCCAGATCACAGCCACATGGGCGGCAAGGAGTGCCACCCCACAGTTGCATCCACCTGAATCTCCTCCCTTCCTCCTTAATGTTAGATGCAGAGATCTAAGCAATTGGTTTTATGTCACTCCAAATGGAGGCCATATTGACACGGGCCCAAATCATGTTTGCCATGATTGTATACATGAGTCTAGAACTGGCAGAATCTTCAGTCAGAGGGACCCAGGCTCCGCAATGCAAGAGGAATGAGTAGTCCTTGAGAAGAAGGGCCCTGCTCCCAGAAAGTCTCCCTGCCCCATTTTTGGAGATTCTTTTCTTCTCATTTATACCACAGCTCTCCCCATTCAGGAGGGTCTCCTGCACTTTGTGTATCATTTTCAGGGATCTTGAGGGGCTGTACTAGGAAGGAGGTAGAGGGAAGTCAACTTCTTGCAGCATGTCTGGTCCAGCTTTAATACAATCCCTATTAACACTGAGTTGCACCCAGATTTAGATCCATGCAGCTGGACTGCTGGAAGCAAGTGTAACTGCTCCTCTTGACAGCTCCCTTGCTCCTTGGAAATACTAGACAGAGAGTGTGGTGATCCTACTGACCAGAGAACGCCAGTGCAGCAGGGGTGCTCGTAAGGGCAAGCTTCCCAGATTGGGTAGAGGCACCTTCCATCCACTGAAGAAGGTCTTGGATCCAGCCCTCAATCTCTGCTTCCCATAAAGAAGGCCCCACATACAACCCTTGGTGTCCCCATCTGGAGCCGAGGGTAACTTTTGCAGAGAAACCATGGAGTGCCAGTCAGTGCTGTTGACGCTGAGCTAGATGCTCACCTTACAGTTTCTTATATTCCTCCTCTCCTCCCCTCATATATCACAGGGGCATTCAAATGGACCAGGGAGGGCAACTCTTCCGGTTCTGCAGACTTCAGGTGGTCAGTTGGGGGTTGCATGCACATGTGCATATCTGCACACACATGCAAACACATCAGTGGATGCACTCACAGAGAGACTGGGGAAGGGAGAGGCTACAGTCAATTGTGGCTCCTGCTTTGGTGATACCGTCAATATTATGGAAGCAGTGCTCTTAGGTGCTTTGGAGGGGGACACTAAAGCCTCCCCGCAGCGATCTTGGCTAGAGTCAGTGTCATGATGCCCCTGATGAAAACCGACAGGATAATGTTCCTTTTGCCCCCTCCTCCAAAACAATGATTCAGCTTGGCATGCACTTTAGCTTGGTCTATAATTTACTGCCCGACTTGGTGAATGTTCTCAAGCTTATTTTAATATCTAAGAAGTAAAATTTCTATTTTTTTAAAAAATACAATATCTCCTTTTTTAATTATAGGTGAGAACTTTCTTTATTCTTTAATCACGTCACATGTGAGGTGCTGATTGCATTACTTTGTATATATGTCCACTTCAGTCTGAATTTCTTTTGTATACTGAAGAAGACCTTTATGAAGAAATATGTTTGGTCTTAGTATGGTCTCTTTATATCTGATCAAGAATTATATAAGTGTATATTTGAATTTACTCAATTTATGTTTGCAAGCCTGTGCTTATCTGGATAAAGCCAATCATAAAGACATAGAAATATAGAAATAGAGCAACTCAGAGGGGCCTCCTGGGCCATCTAGTCTGACCCCCGGCTCCAGCTGCTCACGACATGCCCATCATGAGCACATCCAGTCTATCCTTGAACACCCGCAACGATGGGGCCTCAATCGCCTCCTGTGGAAGCCCATTCCCCACCCTCGGGGTCTTAACTGTCAGGAAGTACTTCCTGGCATCCAAATTGAACCTTGGTTCCCTGAGCTTTGCTCCGTTGGAGTGCGTCCTGCCTTCCCCTGCAGGGGAGAAAAGGTCTCTACCCATCTTTGTGTGACATCCCCTCACATACCTGTATGTCACCAACAGATCCCCTCTGAGTCTCCTCTTCTCCAGGCTGAAGAGACCCAGTTCCCTCAGTCTCGCCTCATACCCCATCCCCTGCAAACCAGCCACCAACCCTGTGGCGCTACGCTGCACTGACACTAACCTGGCTATATCCTTTCTGTAATGAGGGACCCAGAACTGAGCACAATACTCCAGTTGCGGGCGCACCAGAGTCATATAGAGTGGAAGTAATACCTCTCTTGATCTAGAAGCCACACTTCTGGCTATGCAACCAAGGGTGGCGTTCGCCCTCTTGACCACCGCATCACACTGCTGACTCATGTTTAGCCTGCGGTCAACCAGTACCCCGAGGTCCCTTTCACAAGTGCTGCTCTCCAGCCACTTGTACTCTAACCTGTACGTATGACACCTATTCCTATGCCCCAAATGCAAGACCTTGCACTTATCCACATTGAACTCTACCCTGTTGTCTCCTGTCCACTTCCATAGTCTGTTCAGATCCTTTTGGATCTGGAGTACCTGCTCCTCAGTTGTGACCACTGCTCCAGTTTTAGTATCGTCTGAGAATTTGATCAGCAGACTGTTCACCCCTTCTTCCATGTCATTTATGAAAAGATTAAACAGGATCGGCCCCTGGACAGAGCCCTGGGGGACCCCGCTTGTCACTGGCTGCCATCCCAACGATTCCCCGCTAATGGTTACCTTCTGCTTTCGGTCAGTCAACCATGCCCTAATCCACCGGACAGTGCTTTGGTGTATCCCAAAACCCCTCAGTTTCTCCACCAGGATATCATGGGGCACTTTGTCAAAGGCCTTGCTGAAATCCAGGTAAACCACATCCACTGCATCCCCTCCATCTAGCCATCTCAAAACGTTGTCGTAGAATTCCACAAGGTTTGTCTGGCAGGAACTGTTTTTGTGGAAGCCATGTTGTGTGGCTGCCAGCCTCCATTCCCTATCTAGCATCACTAGATCTCTCTCTATTATGAGCCTTTCCATTGTTTTTCCTACAATGGACGTAAGGCTAACTGGTCTATAATTCCCCATGTCCTTCCTACTACCCTTTTTGAAAATTGGGACCACTGATGCCACCCTCCAGTCCTCTGGAACGTCACCCGTTCTCCATGAGGCCTCAAAAATGGAGGCCAGTGGATGTGAGAGAACCCCTGCCAACTCTCTAAGTACTCTCGGGTGTAACCCGTCAGGGCGTGGAAACTTTGTAATGTCCAATGCCCTGAGGAGCCCCTCGACTTCAAGGGGGCTGACTCTAATCTCTGCCCCTAAATCCCCAGTCTCATCTAATCTCCTATGCGGATATCCCCCGTCCTGCTTTGGGGAGAACACAGAGGCGAAATAGTCATTTAGCATCTGTGCCTGTTCCCTCGTATCAGACACTGGATCTCCTTCCCCCTTATTTAGTGGTCCCACTACTTGTCTCCCCATACTCTTCCTATTTACATGCTGAAAGAAGCCCTTTTTGTTGCTCTTGATATTCTTGGCAAGTCTCAGCTCATAATCAGCCTTAGCCTTGCAAAGAATCCTTCTGCAATGGGCCTCCTCCTCCCGGTATACCCTTTTGTCTATTTGCCCCAGTACCCATTTCCTATGGAGGTTCCTCTTTTGTCTAATCCTCTAACCACCTCCTTTTGCATCCATGACAGCGCTCTCCTCCGAATCGCCATCAGTGCTGTATTCTATCTCGCTGCATTCTATCCCTTCCCTCTGGTCACATAGTTCATGCTTGTGCCTGCCTGTCTCAGTTAAGCAGGCTCTTTGGGGAAGTCAGAGTAGGTAAACCTTCCCTTTGCCAGTCCCCTGGCCACTCAGCCCTCTCTCCCAGCCTGTGCCTCTGCTGCTCTGCCAAGAGACAAGAGCCAAAAGAGAAAGAGAGATGGGCGGCAGACTTAGGCTCACCTATAGCAGTGCATAGGAAAGCAGACGGGGGTGCCATCTGGATAGGTATGAGCTGTTCACCCCCCTCTCCTCCCCTCCCCTCCCCCTCCCCTGAAATGCCCATTTTGCTCCCCTCCAGGGCCTATTTGTGACCTTAGACAAGCAGGAAGCTGGGAGTGGGTGGGGCTTTGCAATCGTGGCATTGAGGCTGGGGGACCTTGGAGTTGGTACTCTGAATGTTCCTATTCTGCCCTCCCTGGGTGAATTTGAGAGGCCATCAGATTGTGCCTTTATCGTGGCATAAGCTTTCTTGCACCAGAGCCCATTTCGCACAAGACTTGTTTTCTACAGGGTAGCATTCCTTCACCAGAGGACCCTCTCTGCCCAATCCAGGGAGCTCTGCCTTGATTCTAAATGAGGTTCATTATCCTTCAGTGATATCAGCATGTGGCCAGATGCAATTGTCTGCATGGCATCTTAACAGATAATGGTATGTGATCCCTGATTAGCTGAGACGACTCTGGGAAGAAGCCTTAACTATGTGGGGAGTGGGAGAGGAGGGCTGGAGCCAAAGCAGCAGTAGAGAGGGGAAACCCAACAACTTTGGATGGGCGGGAGATGAAAATGTTTGATAATCAAGAGTTTTGGGGAAATGGAAATATCCTTCTTTCTGAAAGCTCAGAGGGGCTCTCCTGAAAAGCAACATGGATGTTTAGCCCTAATTACACAAGCTTCTGAGAAAGGCTGCCAACCATTAAACTGCTTTGCCTTCCAGGCAATTGGGGTCTGCTTCTATTTACTCTCCAGAGGTTTCTTGGAAAAATAGCACTAACCCAATAGATTATAAAGACCAGAGCAAACTGACATGCCATGAGTAGGCGAGACTCATTCAAATTCCAAGACAGCTCAGGTTACAGTTAACTGTGTAAGATTTATTAAGACATGAGAGCAAGATATAACACTCAGTTATAAGAAATAAAAGAAAAAAGAATATTACACTGCATATCTGTCCAAGACCTTTTCTGCCTTTTAATCTAAAAAGATGAAGGCAGCATATTTGTTTTCTGTTGCAAGTTTCACACTTTTCCTAGAATCTCAAAGAATGCCACATGGTATTTTGGCTGCTCAGGTTTTGTGGCTGTGAAAGAACACCATGAGTGTCCTAGACAGCAACAGGCCAAGTCAACCTCAGAAGATCTTGCTCTCTCCACAACCTACCCACTCTCTCTTGTAGAACGCAATGATACTGAAGAGCTCTGCTCAGTGCAACCCAGGTCATGCCCCCAGTGACAAAGCTTGATGGGGCTCTTGTTAGTCAAGTGTGACATCAAGCATTGGAGCTTGGTAACCAAGGTAAGTGCGTATGGAGGGCCATTCTGGATCAGACCGAAGTTGCATCTAGTCCCGTGCTCTGGTTACAAAGTGGCCAACCAGCTGCCTGTGTGAAGTCCACAGGTGGGACTTGAGGTCATTGCACCCTTCTATTCCTGCTCCTCAGCAGCTGATGTGCAGGGGTAACAAAAGCGATTCACATTTTTTGAATCCCAGTTGAATACCAGGGTCATGCAACAGTTTGGGCACATAAGCACTATTTCCCACAGTCATTTTGGTGCAGGCACACTTATTTTTGGGATTCTCACTTTTCTGAACCCATCTTCCAGGATTTGCACTTCTTTTATTTACCCAACATCCAGGATTTCCACTTCCTCCCCTTTCATTGTTCTTTGCCTCCTCCTTGCCCCTGCACCTCTTCCACCCACACTCTGAACTCAAGATTCCTCCCTTCCGCTGCTACCTCTGCTGTAATCACTTCAGTAACCTCGAAACTCTAACCAGGAAGCCAGAAGTTAGCAAACTGGAGAGTCTACAGACTTTCTGTTCCTTGATCAGGGCTTCATGGCTGCTGAGATGAGGCAGGTGGTGCTCTGGGAAAGGTGCATGCCTGGATGTGGGTGGGTGAAGTAGGTATGCTTGTGGGGTGAGGTTGGTTGGAGTCTCAGCAGGCACCAGTGGGGTCTTGGCAAGCACCCCATTATCAATCCCTGGAATGTATTTGCTGGCTCTGCAAGGAAAGCTTGACCAAGCAAAAGGCAGTACTAGTACAGGGAGGGATGGTTGGATCAGACAGAGGAAAGGAAACAGGAACTGCTACATATACACACATCTAGCAATGCCCAGGTCTTCTTTTAAAGGCAGCAGCTAGTCCCACATCAAGATCTGGTTCATCAAAACACCAATGCTGTAGTGGAGCTACTGTTCAGAGGGATGCAGCACTGGAACTTTTTGATGAGCACGACTGCTGACATCAGCTGCATTTTTGGCTATCAGGTGACATAGAAACGAAATACTGAATTTGCTCTGCCCCCTCAGAATGTCCTGTTCTTGCTAACTTCACAGTGATTGGTGGTACAATGGCTCTTTCCCAGTCAAAATGTGTGCAGAGATCTCTGTTGTAGAGTGATATTTTTGCAGTCTTGAATGGGCAATGAAGGCCCATTTGCATTACCACAGAGTTGCTGGTGGTGCAGGCCCATAATGACAAATGAAAAAATGCAGGCAGACATGATTAGCTGCTGCCAATGAGCCACAGCTGTACTGGTGGGCACCTCAGTCCCCTTGCAATGAGCTCCTAGTTGGATGCAATCCTTGGGAGCATTAGAAGATGCAGCATGAAGCTCTTTGTCATGTATGAACCTGGCTATACACATCACATTGTCATGGAAGGTTTAGAAAGGACACACCAGCCAGGAAGAGAGACAAGAAGTTCTATTTTGCCTCTTAGAGGAGAACAGCAAGAACTCTTGATTCCAACCAGAGTGCCATCTAGTGGCTAAGCCCTATAATGACACTATCCACACACCCATGAAGAGCACAAAGTGCTCCCCTTCTGATTGCAGCTCTGCTTTGTACCCACAACATCCTGCTCTCAGGCTGAATGGCTCCACAACAATGAGAATAACAGCCTGGTCTACTATGATCTGAGCCATCTGCAGAAATGCCCCCTTCTTCCCATCCTGTCTCTTCCTAAGAATTTCAGTCCTAACCAAGGACCTGACTACAAGCCAAGACCCTCATGGGCAGTCCAAACCACCCACCCCTCCTCCAAAGCATGCATCTCTCTGCCAAACAGAGCCTGTGAGCAATTCCATCTCAAATCCCTTCTTGCTGACTGAATCCCTGAAATGCAGAAGAGGCAGGTGGGAGCTAGGGAATGAGAGGGCACCGAAGTCAGCAATTAAAAGCTATTTATAGCAGATGAGAGTCAGGAGCTAATGAGAAAGAGAGAAAAGAGGGTATGCTGATAGAATAAAGATTCAATCAACACCCAAAATTTGCTAGCTGGATGCAAATGAAGCTTAATTCATTTTGACAAGAAGACCCTCCTCTTTTTATAATAATGTGCAGGAAGGCTGGCAATATGGAGATTGTTCAAAACATGGACTGTAAAAGCAGGATCAAGCAAGCCTTTTTTAAAAGTGCCTCAACAACAAGTATGACAAAGTAGAAGAAAGGCTGCACTCAGGAAAATTAAGTGCCTTTAACCTGGAGCCTAGTGATTGTCACATGGATGGCAGGCAACTCTCTCTAGAAAGAGTATTCTGTTGACAAGGTGCCACTACAGAGAAAGCCCTTGGGTTGCCATCTAGCTAACCTCAGAAGGTGGGGACACCCAAAGTAGGGCCTCCAGTGACCGCTGATTTGAATGGATGGGTTCGTACAGGAGAAAATAGTTCTTCAGATACCTCTGAACCCAGAATTTGCAGGGCTCGCGGTCTTTAGGGTTCTTTCTTTAGGGTTAAAGGTAAAGGTAAAGGTAAAGGTTTCCCCTTGACGTTATGTCCAGTCATGCCTGACTCTAGGGGGCGGTGCTCATCTCCGTTTCCTAGCCGGGGGAGCCAGCATTTGTCCGCAGACAGTCTCCGTGGTCATGTGGCCGGCATGACTAAACACCGAAGTGCACGGAACGCTGTTACCTGCCCATGGAAGTGGGACCTTTTCATCTACTTGCATTTGCATGCTTTCGAACTGCAAGGTTGGCAGGAGCTGGGACGGAGCACGGGAGCTCACTCCATGTGCAGATTCGAACCGGCGACCTTTCGATCAACCAGCCCAGCAGCACAGCGGTTTAAACCACTGCGCCGTTAGTGGGGACTTATTGCCATCCAAAGGTCGTTGGACTACAACTCCTGTCATCACTAGGCATTGGCTGGGGTTGATGGGAGCTGGAGTCTAATAACATCTGGAAGGTAACATTTTTTATCCCTGATCTAGGCTGAAATTGGACAAAGAAAAGAGGACATGATGGCTTTCTGGTGAATCCTCTGCATGTCTCTCTTCTCCTTTGGATGCTCTCTGTGTCCTCTTGGTAACTAGCTCCTCACAAATGCCTTGCCTGCCCAGTCAAACAGATCTCTCAGAAACCTACACATTTAATCAAATCCGCCCTCCATCCTCTCGCCAAAGTTTCCATCCCCTCCTCTCCCACACTGCCCCTACCTCAAAGACAAAGCACACATTTTTATCTCCGCTTGATCAATCTTCATTATCGACTCTCCAAATCTGGGAGCCACAGAAGATCAGAGATGGCATTTCATGACAGTTGCTGGATTAATCTGTCCTTGGTCAGGAGCAGATACAGTCAAAGGAAGCAAATCACACATGGGGAGGAGACAAAAAATATTTCTCATGATTACCAGCTGACACAGGGGTCAGGAGAGGGCTCCATAACAGGTATGTAGGGTTGAAGGACTTATTGGGAGGTTATGAAATCCTCTCACACACTTTCTCTTGTTGGATAAAGGAGTAAGTAAAGCTTAACATATTCTGACACCCTCTTGTCCCTGAGAAGAATTCATACATCCTTTCTCCAGCCCCATCATTTGCTTGCCAACTCCCTTTCTTTACTAGCCTCCCTTGACCATTCTTCCTTAACCTAGTTTCTTCCCTCTTCAGGTCTCAGACATCCTACCATTTCCTCCGGCTCTCTCAGCGCTCTGGTTGCTGCCTCTTCACTCTTCCTTCATGAGCCCATCTCTGGCCTCTCTGCCCCTACTGAATTTTCCTGTTGCTGCTGCTGTTGCTTGGGTGCTTTGTGATGTCATTGTTGAGCACACAATGGCCTCTCTGTTTCTTAACTTCATTGTGACATTATTGCTACCCAGCCAATGGGTGCAATAGCTTCATTACAACCACCAGCTGCCATGATAAAACCCTTTGACACATTATAACAATACAAACAAGCCTGCTTCTCCTCAAGTAGAGGAGGCTCAGTCAGGTAGAGTGTCCATGCACCAGTTTTCAGAATGCAGTCCTCTGTTGGAAGGTGTCCTCTGCTTTGGGAATGGGCAGGTGGAAGATCTGGATATGTTGTTAGGTCTTTGGCTGGTTAGCAAAGATTTCTGTTTCCCTGACATTTAACAAGAGCAGCAAGAAAGTGGTGTCACAGCACAGCTCAACTGAAATGAAGAAGGCTGGATAGATGGTGAGTTCCATTTGGTTCAGGTACTGAGAAGAAATACCTGGGCTCAGAATCCTTGAATACAAGGTGTGTGCCCTTTTCACCAGACTTCAGTTGGTAAATCTCGTGGTTCTATTTGAAGAAGCAAATTAGAACTTGCAAACCTGCAGTCTGCCTAACTCCTTTCTCTATCTGAAGCACTGTCTTGCAGATAAATAACCCTCAGGAAGAAGGGCAGGAAAGGCCCTTGAAGCTGCCCACCAACAATTAACCCCTGGACAGCCAACTAAGTCACAGCATGGAAGTCACCCAGGCACAGCCTCCTCCACCATGGGGAGATGCATTTCATTTTACATTATAGGAATGATGTCTCAATTTGCATCTACAAATTAGCATAGGCAAATATTATGCACATCTCTGTGCTCTCTCTTTTCTGTTGGATAGGTAGCCACTCTCTCTTCTGATTATTCTTACTGGGACCATGAGTAGCTTCTGATTAGTCTTACTGGGACCTTGAGGAGGAGTGAAGCTGTCAAATCACTCAAGCGATGGAAGTCACCTCGTAGCCACAGCACGCACACCTCAGAGGAACTTGTCTGGCAGCTGGAGAAGCCAGGATTTAGGAAGAAGCTGGCTGTGGAATAACTATTTCACAAGCTGAGTGTTTCAAAGGTCTCATGAAAGGCTGCTGCAGCATTTGATTTGCTCACACAGCCCACGGCATTACACCTGGGGGCTGATTGCTGGTGCATTCAGAAACGGGGGGGGGGGGGGGCTGCGGAGCCTTACTAACTCTAATAAAGGGTGTGGTGAGCTGATGAAGGAAGAAACAAGGGGCCTCAGGCCCAGGGAACAATGGAGCTGAGACCAGAGAGGCAGAGACAGAGCAAAGCCACATCAAGTATAATCTTAGTCCACTGATGAAAGGAGGGTGAGTTGTGTATCTATATGGGTTTGCCTTGCGGGCAGAATCAATGGAAGCTAATTGAGGAAAAAATGCAGGCTTTTGTCATGGAGCTCAGATCCAGCTGCTCTTTATAACAGCCAAGGCAGGCATCTTTCTCAGGGGCAGGGCAGGCACTCGCTGATTGCCCCGTTCTAGCAGGGCGGCAGTGACAAAAGCCCCTTGGAGCCTCTCTGCCTCTTCCCCATCCCCACATGCATGCTTGCCTGCCCTTCACAGCCAGGCAGGAGAGGTGGTGGTGAGAAGCTGGAGCAGCTGCTGCCGCCTGGCTGGCCCCCTGCCTGCCAGGCAAGCCATGTAGAGAAAGGGGCTGGCAGCAAGAGCAGCTGTGACTGGATGCTGATGGCAGTGGGCAGGCCCCCCCAGTGAGAGAGGGGGCCTTGCCTGGGGGCGATCCAGAACCTGGCACCAGCACTGACGGTGTGCAATGAAGTGGGGAGTGCCAGCCCACCATCCTTTGGTGCAGTGAACACTGAACCCAGAAGCTTGCTGAAAAACCAGGCTTACACATTTTTCAGGGTGCCACTTGTTCTGCTGAGCCCCTTCTATGATAATGCCCTTCCTAAAAAAAATCCTATCTGATGCCTCACCTATAAGGTTGCAAGCCCGGTTCTGCAACGCGGATCCCAAAGTTCCCACAGGCATTTCTCTTAGCACCCACTGGGCTCCCAGCTCTCTTGATTTTTACTTGATTTCTTAACTTTTTAAATTAGTTTCTAATTAGGAGGCAGACATGTGCACAGAGAAATGCTGCCTTCCAGCATTGCCTTTCTTTCAAGAGGGAGGTTCTGTGTTTTGGAGCTTGGACCCCACTTGAGCCTTGTACCTAGGTTCTACCCTATATGTAAAGGAGTTGTGTTGCTTTTTGTCTCTCCAGTTCCCCTGCTCAGACAGATGTGCTTTGTGCTAAGCCCTGACCCATGGCAGCTATTTTATGAATAGGCAAGCCCCTGGGAGGCAAGAATTCTGCACTTTATCAATGACCAGAAAAGTCTGGGGACCCCTGTTGCCCACATTCTGTGGCCGGTTTCTTTCTTGATTCTGTGCTAGCCTCTGTCCAACCAGCAGAGCCAATGCTATCCTTGGCTGGGGATTATGGGATTGCAGTAGTCCAGAAGACCTGGCGTGTCCCTGGCTGGGGAACTCTAGGCTACTTCACAACACCCTCCTGGCTGCCCCAGCTTTTTGAAAAGTGGCTTCATTTGCATATAAATCACCTCAGGTGGACAAGGCACCTCAGAGGGATTTCATTCAGATACCCAGCATGGTGAGTGGTACTGATGGGAAGCTGCAAATCTTGCCAGAGTCATTAGGACTTTCATTACCAGCACCACCAACAAAAAAATTAGACAAGGAGAAGATTGAAAGTACGTGTCAAGCTGGAATAGCACAGGACTTCCCAATCCATCAGGCATGTGAAAAGTGGCTCTATCCAAGACAGCAGTGATAAGTGCCGGCACCTAAAGAGACAGCAAAGGGGAGAGATTCATCTCCCATCTCTCATGAACTGAGGACACATGGGATTGTGCCAGCCTTTGGAAAGATGGGGATGTGAGGCATGCTTTACCCTACGGAAAGGAGGGATGGCAAGGAGAAATCGGTCCAGTTTTCATTTGGTGAATTTATTTGCTTTCTCACGGAGAACCAATATGCGAACTGAAACTCGGTTATCCTTCTAAAATCTCACATTTTGGGTCCCCACCCCAAAGTGTGGAGAAATATCCATATTAGAAAAAAAGTGCTCACAAATATGTGTATATTACTGAAAATAACACTCAGGAATGTAGCATATATTAGGAAGAATGCTTTCAGAATGGGAGTTTTAGGCAAAAATGCTAATTAGATTAATACACAAATGCATGCATTAGAAATGTACACAAAATGCCTGTGAAAATTCATGCAGACTTTTTAAAAATCTCAATGGTTCAAGATGACTGGATTTAAGAGAGGAAAATTTAGATGTGGTGAGAAATGGCAACACATTGTATGTCCATCATTACAGCTCAGATTGCTACAGTGGGGTGTTGTAATGCTTAGGAGGAGGGAGAAGCTATGGAGAAACAGGACTCTCTCTGTGTCTCTCTGTCTTGATCCAGTTCCTATCACTTGAAGGGAGACCAGCAAAATACAAAAATTTTCCTTCTTTGGCCAGTGCTCGGAAGGGGCCAGCAAACTGAACTCAGTCATGGTATGTCCCTGATCCAGGGCTGCTGTTGGCTCAAGTCCATATATGCCCTAGAACAGGACTGGGGAACCTGCAGCCCAAGGGATGCATGTAGACTCAATGGGAATCTCAGCCTAGATTCCAGCACCACCTACTTAGCCTTCGGCTCCACCCACCACTGATTTTGGCCCTGAGATGCCTGCCCTATCGGTCAGATTGCCCCAGAAGGTGGGTGGCCCCAGAAATACCCACGTATAATGCATAATATTTTATTATATATTAAGTATAAAGTATAAATACAAGAGAGGGGAGAAACTGCAGAAAAGATTCTTTATTTTTGGCAAGAGTGGTTTTGGTGTAACTTGGGCTGGCACGTCAACAGGAGATAGGCAAAGTACAAGAAAGATTAAATGCATGTTTACATCCAGCATACAGGTTTTTGTTTTCAAAATGCAGATACCATTGGTTATGAGTGCATATGTGGGAGGACTGATAATTAACAAGATCAAAACTGGAATGGAGAAGAAATCTAACCCTTTCAGTCCGTGTTCCATTCACTTGAAGGGACTGTGGAAAGGCTGAGTATAAAAGCATCGCATTGCACATTTTATTTACTAGATGTCATCGCAGAGATATTTATGGGATGAGAAGGGGAGGGGAAGACAGGCGCTGACAGCAGCTACGTATTTCCTACAATGTATACTTAGGTTCTAATACAGGGGCAGGAAATCTGGTGCCCTCCAGAACTGGGGGACTACACTTCCCACCACCTCAGCCAACATAGTCACTGTCTGGGATGATGGGAGTCATAGTCCAAAACATATGAAAAGCATCAGATTGCCTACGCTGGTCTAATAACTCATGAAAAAATTGAAGGATGGCACAGTGAACTTCCTCCCCACACAAAAAATATGAGGAAATTACTTGCCTGAGAGGAACTGGGGAAAACTCCAGATGCTCAATGCACACCAATCAAATCTGAATGCTTTTTAATGCATTTTCAAAATAGAACCTGCATCTTTCCAGATGTCTATGTGAAGGTAATGGGGTTCATTGCAGTGGAATCATATTCATTACCCATTTATATTTTTGCAAATTCCCACGATCCCCTTATGAAGTATCCTGTCCGCAGAGGATGGGAGGTTGAACCACAGTGGGAATGGTTAGTTGTATAGCCTACTCATGCCTATACTGAATTGTCCCTTTAATTTTATTTGGAAGTACAGAAGGACTGTGTGTGTGAGAGAGAGAGGGGGAGAGAGAGCAAGCGAGCACTGGCTGGATGTTTCTCATGCCATTCTAGCACTGCCATGAGATTATGGTTATGGTGGAGAGGTGAATGCTCTGAGTTATGTCATTGCTACTGATAAAAGTTGGTAAAGACATAATGGGATGTCTTCAAACAGTAAAGGCATCATGGAATGGCAGAAAATGCAGGGATGCTTACTGATGAGAAGCAGGACATAAGCTACCCAGATAATAAGTCTCTCGGTTGCTTATGGGTTACTGCAGCACATTCACTGGAAGGCTGGTGGGGAGCCACTCTTTGGAGTGTATCATTGGCCTCATGGGCTCAACAAATGTATATTCCATTTTCTTCATATTCCCATGGACAGATTTCTATATGAGGAATGGACCAGCATGAGAGTGAAACGAGGGCAGGGGAGAAAGGTGGTTTCCAGCTTGACTTAGGAGGACGAAGAGCTGAAAGTTTAACCTGAAGGAGTTAAAGAGGGGTCACAAGAGCTCTTTTCTGGGATTAGCAGGTGGGCTGTCTGTCTATTGGGCTGTCTAATGCAGCATTAGCAGTTGGGCTGTCGGTCTAGAGCCACCACTGTACTTTGCTCATTTTCTTGTTAATAGCAAAAGTGTTTGCCAGGTGTCCTATGTATGTCAAGAACAGGGAAAGAAGTCAAAACAAGCATTGTGGAGAAGGGGATGGGGACAATTTCTGGCTGCAAACTGGGCCTCTTGCTGCTATGCAAACTGGGGAACCCAATCCAGAGTCTACCTTTCTTCTTAGAAGCCTGATCTGGATCAAGTCCCTCATGCTTACATTTGAGCAAGAAAGAGGCACTGATGTAGTAGCTTGCTCAATCCATGCATCCATCCATTATATTTATATCCCAATTTTTTTTCCTTCCAAGAAACTCAAGGCAGCTTACATAATTCTCTGTCTGTTTCCAATCCTATCCCCACAATAACAACCCTGCAACATTGGGCTGAGAGTGAGTGACTGGCCCAAAGTTACCTTGTCAGTTCCATGACTGAGAGGGGACTAGAACCCAGATCTCCCAAGTCCCGGCCCCTCATTCTTACCCACTACACCACACCGGCTCTCGTAATCAAGCAGAAGGCTCTGAAATTAGTAGTAAGTCTTACCTGGAAGGAAACATACACAGTTCCTGGTGTTTATTTACAGTGGAAGAAAGGGGAAAAAATAAATTTGCAAGAATCAGAGCAAATGTTGGACAGGGTACTTTCAGCAAAAAATAACAAAAGTTACACAAGCCTGCCTGTCTAAGCAAGAGTCTTCCAACAGGAGAGGGCGCCTTAAGTGGCGTGCATATGCACATGAACAAACAGAGGGACTGAATGTCTGTATGGATCTCATGTCAGGGGTGAAGTGCTAATGACAAAATGTGAAATAAAGCATTGCAAAGGCAACGCGTGCTAGGGCCTTGCCTGATAATATCTACTCCCTTGTGCACAAGGGGAAGGATCCAGTTCTTGCTATCACTATGGGCATTGCACTAACCTAACCAATGCTTCTGCAACATAACTAATGGGAACAGTGGCGATTTGCTGCTAAAATCAGATGGCAAATGACCACCTTCCCCATTACACTAATTATGGTTTATGCTGCCATAGTGTCATTAGTACTAGTGCTGGAACACCGACTTCTCTGCCGTCAAGTCATCTCCGACTTACGGTGATGGCTTCCAAAATGTCCTGTCCGTGACAACTCCATTCAGCTCTCTCAAATTCAAGGTTGTGGCTTCCTCTATGGATTTAATCCATCTCATATTTTGTCTTCCCTTTTGTCTTCTCCCTTTGACTTTCCCTAACATGATTGCCTTCTCCAGGGAGTCTGGCCTTCTCATGATGTGTCCATAATATGATAACCTCCATTTTGTCTTTTGTGCTGCTAGGGAAAGCTCTGGATTGATTTTATCAATGACCTACTTGTTTGTCTTTCTGTCAGTCCAGGGTAGTTAGAAAGCCCTCCTCCAGCACCATGTTTCAAATGCATCAATTTTCTGTCAGCTTTCTTGACTGTCCATCTTCCACACCTGCACATAGTGATTGCGGATACAATGTTGTGGGTGATTTTGGCCTTGGTCTTGAGTGAAACATCCTTACACTTGATTATCTTTTATAGTTCTTTCATTGCTGCTCTTCCAATATTTCCTATTTAGTAATTTTTAAACAAAACAAAGTCCTGATTTCACTGTAAGGCAGAGGCATTTCATGTAACATGCAGACTCAGGGCCTCCAACCTTCTTGGATCTATAAGCATATTTCAGAATTGGAGAAGCTGCTGTGGGCAGGACTACAAAATGTGCCCCATTCATGGGATCACCCCTTTGGCACCTACCTCCAGTATTTATGGATCTTAGGCTGCATCTTCTGCAGCAAAAGACTTTTCCATGTTAACTGGACACTGCAGCGTTTCTTTAATAAGGGATTGTCTGATTCAGCTAATTGCTGGCAGTGCAATTCTGCTAATTCTTCTGTTAAATCTATTTTGACAATGCCCAGTAATTGCTTCATTTTGGAAGGAGGTAATTACACAGATAAAATTTTGTACTGGAAGAGCCTTTAATATTCACCAAGATATATGCTCTTTTAAATTATTTACCTGCTTCTTGGAATTTAACCAATGGCAAGGGAAATGGATTGTCTGCACCCTTTTGACAGCTACTAGGCTGATGGTGCACAATTAGAAGGATAAATACTCACCCCATGCAATGCAGTGGATTGAGGGCCTTATGTTGTTTTCACTTTATGAACAGGTGGCATATAGACACCACCTTCAAATGGATACTGATTTAGATATCGAATCTGCTTCTGCAAAAGTTTATGCATGATGGCTACAGAGTAGTATGTATTTCATACAAATCGATGTAAATAAATTAACTTCAATGGGGAAAATCTGATTTCTTGCCCAGGTAATCACAGAAGTCACAATGGACACCCACTGGGGACTCTGGATGGAGCTAGTCTGTAAGAACAAGGCAATCATCTGACAAACTTGCTTTTCCATCCATTTAGCTTCACAGTGGACATGTGACTCACAATAACAGATAATGAAAGATGGAGCTTTGATTAGGGAGAATTTCAATTATGGTTGTATTGATTGGTGAGAAAAGGAGCAAACATTGCAGTAGGCGAAGAGTGGCAGCTGCCCACTTAGACCCTGAAGAGAGTCCGGCCTGGGGAAAAGAGCAGCGATGACAACAGCTAAGCTCAGAATGCTGGAGTTTGGGGAAGAAGGCATAAGTTGACAGAGGGATGGACTATTTGCCCTGCACACCCTTGGAAGAGCAGAATCAGACCTGCAGGCATGTGCAAGGGTTGGATCCTGTGTACTCAAAGAGCCTAGTTGGATGTTCTGGAAGGCCCTGCAAAGAGCTTTGCTGCAGCAACATGGGCCTTTTTGTGGCCCTGCTTTCTTGGCTTTGACTGTGCCTGGGCTCCTGCCTGCTGCTGCCTCTGCTCTTGCCAGACAGCTGCCCCCTGCCTTTGCCCCTGCTCCTTCTACGCCTTGCTGGATAGGAGCCCCTGCTTTCCCCTCGAGTTCTGCTGCACTTGCCTGGCCTCCAACCCTTGCCTGTTCCCCAGCCTGCCTTCACTTTGGGGCCCTGCCAATATCTGAGCTTGCTCACTCCTGGTTTTGTCTTTGAACATGCCAGGACTTACTGGATAACTGACCCTCCCTTCTTCCTGACACTGTCTGTGCTATGCCCTGACAGTGCCTGACCTTTGCTTCTTCCTCACTTTGCTTTGCTTTTGACCCTGGCCCTACTGCATCTCTCCAAGATTGCTATCTACCTCCACCATCGCTGCCCCACACACCTGCTGCCTACCCCCCAAAGCCTCTGAAATGGATTTCAGCCTCTGGGATTATTACAGGAGATGTCTCCACCCCTGCTTTGCCTGCTGAATTTGTCAGGGCATATTTTAACATATTTTAAGAAGGCATTTTTTGATCTCTGTGGCTGCTGTTGAAGGTGGGAATTGCTGGTTTCCCAGGCTGTTTTGGTGCCAGCATTACTGTAATGCAGAACAAATAAAAATGTGAAAAGATTGTTGATGTAGAGCTGTGTAGACTTCCCAATAGGTAAGGCACTGGATTGAATGGGGCATACTTCTGAGCATGCACAGAAGGTAATTTTTCTATTTTACTAAGTTCTCCCACTTCCTCAAAAAAAGAAAAAAAGGGGAAAAAAAGCAGCTACTTGGTGTGTTCTGGGTGTTGTGCATTTCAATGTAATTGATCAGCCCATTAATCTGCGAAAAGGCAGATGACAAATCCACTAGAAATTATTTGAATCAGATGACAGCTCTTGTCACCACTTGCCACCTCTGCATCAAAAGGCTGCCACGGGGAAGCTTTTTTCCAGCTTCTTTCATAAGGGGCTGATACTTGGCTATCTTCAGGAAGAATGAGATATGCATGTGTATAAGGGTTGGGTGGGAAACTTTCTAATTTTACTACCTTTCCAAATTCCTGGATTGATTTTGGCTGAAATGTAGCATCATTGATTCAGGTAGTAAAATCTCTCATGGAAATTGGTCTGCAGCCTCTCTCCCTCCCACCTTTCCAAGGGCAAGTTTCCTGCGTACCAAAATTGGCAGTATGCCTTAATTGGTATTTTAAATTTGTTCCTCTTCAGGCCCTGCCGTGTGTCTCTGAACAGCTTTCTTCTTGCAACAAAGGAAAGGGGAGAGATCCGTTGAATCAAACAGTCTGAAGAAAGCAAAAGGCCACTCAGACTTCAGGGAGAGTCCAGGTCTCCCAATTAATTATGGCTCTTTATTTTGTCTTCTGGGGAGATCTTATGGAAGAGAATGACCATGTGTCTTCTTTTGCACATGGCAGGCTTTTATTTGAAAGACTCTCAGTCCAATATAAAGATTCATCAGAAGGAAGCTCTGGGCCTTGAAGCTGCCCATCCGCAGCACTTAGACTGAGAACAGAGGTACATTGGATATTTGGTCCCAGCTTTGGTGAAATGGATTGGATTTATATTTAATTGAAATAATTTTTAATAAATTTGCATGTCTAATGTACATTAGCATATGCACATTCTATTCAAAAAGGTGTCCCCCTTTCCCTCCCTGTGCTGTGCATGTCCTCTTTTTTTAGGAGTTCCCTAACTTATTGTACAATAGTGAGAACTCAAGAGCGAGGAAGGCTTTCACGGAGTGTGTTCACACTAGCCATTTGTCTGATACTGGATTGACACCATTCATCCACTTGTTTGTTTCTGAGATTGTTGTTTGTTTCTGTGGCATTCATCCCACACTGGACAGCTGTTTTCTCCATTGACCGCTTTTATTTTAATGATAATAATTAAAGGAAAAATCTTTAATATCTGCAGAACATGTGCACACTGAAAGTAGCACCGGTCTTTTGGGTTGATAGGCACATTTGGGATTTTGATAGCATGCTGTGGATGAACTCACAAATGGCTCACATGAAGGAGGCTTCCTCATTCATAAAATGGTTCCAGTGGTAGGTGTGATCCATCACAGAATAACCTATTTTGCAGAACATGAACTGATGAGATTCAGGGACAAGTACAGGTCTACCTCATTTTATTGTGCCTTGTTTTATTGCGCTCCACAGTTACTGCATCTCCTGGATGTCACCATGCATTAAGCATGTACATCTATTGGTACCATCTTTCCTACAGGGGTCATTCACGTCATGTCTCTGTCTTGCATTTTTGTAATTCAATTTTTGCAATTCTGTACCACATTTCAAACTTGTTCATTAATGCATTTTATATTTGTTATGGTTATCTGTGATCTTTAATGATACTGTGATCTCTGTAATGGTTTTGGTGTGTTTTGATAGCTCCACTGACCAGTCATTCCTCTCCTTGGGCCTCCTCATTCCCTAAGATACTACAGTGCATTTGCAAATTAGGGCAATTACTGTAATAGCTCTACAATGCCTCCTAAGAATTCAAGTGAGAGGAACCTAGAAATGACTAAGCTTAGTGAGGAAGGCATGTCAAATACTGAGATAGGCTGAAAGCTAGGCCTCTTGTGCCAAACAGTCAGTCAATAGTATAACCCTATGTGACCCTAATTATTGCTATATTAGAGATGGCTGTCTGAATGTCAGATCAAAGTGCTTCGCTATAGGTATGGATGTTACAGAAATCCACAACAGATTCAAATGAGTTGGAATTTCTATAAATTTGACCTGCTCATTCATTCATTCATTCATTCATTCCTAATATTTATAGACTGCCCCATAGTCCAAAGGGCTTTCTGGACAGTTTGCAATAATATATACTAAGAGCAATGACAAGAGCAAGAAATGACAGGACTGAACATCGACATCTTAGGAATCAGTGAACAAGAATGGGTGAATTTAATTCAGATGATCATCAGGTATACTACTGCAGGCAAGAATCCCTCAGAAGAAATGGAATAGCCTTCATAGTCAATAAAAGAGTAGGAAAAGCAGTACTGGGATACAATCCCCAAAATGACAGAATGATCTCAGTTCGAATCCAAGGAAAACCATTCAACATCACAGTCGTCCAAATCTATGCCCCAACCACTGGTGCTGAAGAGGCTGAAGCTGACCAGTTCTATGAAGGCCTACAACACCTTCTAGAATTAACTCCAAAAAATGATGTCCTTATCATCATGGGGGATTGGAATGCTAAAGTAGGAAGCCAAAAGATAATCGGAATAACAGGCAAGCTTGGCCTTGGAGTACAAAATGAAGCAGGGCACAAGCTGGTAGAATTTTGTCAAGAGAATATGATGGTCATAGCAAACACTCTTTTCCAACAACCCAAGAGATGACTCTACACATGGACATCACCAGATGGTCAACACAGAAATCAGATTGACTATGTGCTCTGCAGCCAAAGATGGAGAAGCTCTATCCAGTCAGTAAAAACTAGACCAGGAGCTGACTGTGGCTCAGATCATGAGCTTCTGGTTGCAAAATTTAGGCTTAAGTTGAAGAAAGTAGGGAAAAGCACTAGGCCACTCAGGCATGACCTAAATCATATCCCTGATGAATATACAGTGGAGGTGACAAATAGATTTAAGGAATTAGGTCTGATAGACAGAGTGCCTGAAGAACTATGGAGGGAGGTTCGCAACATTGTACAAGAGGCAGCAACTAAAACCATCCCAAAGAAAAAGAAAGGCAAGAAAGCAAAATGGCTGTCTGAGGAAGCTTAACAAATAGCTGAGGAAAGAGGGGAAGCAAAAGGCAAGGGAGAAAGAGAAAGATACACCCAACTGAATGCAGAATTCCAGAGAATAGCTAGAAGAGATAAGAATGCCTTCTTAAATGAAAAGTGCAAAGAAATAGAAGAAAACAATAGAATAGGGAGGACCAGAGATCTCTTCAAGAAAATTGGAGATATGAAGGGAAACTTTCATGCAAAGATGGGCATGATAAAGGACCAAAATGGCAGGGACCTAACAGAGGTAGAAGAGATTAAGAAGAGGTGACAAGATTACACAGCAGAAATATACAAGAAAGAGCTTAACATCCCTGATAACCACAATGGGGTGGTCACTGACCTCGAGCCAGACATCCTGGAATGTGCAGTCAAATGGGCCTTAGGAAGTCTGAGCAACAACAAAGCTAGTGGAGGTGACAGTATTCCAGTTAAGCTATTCAAAATCCTAAAAGAAGATGCAGTAAAAGTGCTACACTCAATATGCCAGCAAATTTGGAGAACTCAACAGTGGCCACAGGATTGGAAAAGATCAGTTTACATTCCGATCCCAAAGAAGGGCAATGCCAAAGAATGTTCAAACTACCACACCATTGCACTCATTTCACATGCTAGCAAAGTTTATTTATGCATTTATTTATTTTGCAAATTTGTATACCACCCCCTCACACTTAAGCCTCGGGGCGGCTGACAGCATATAAAAATATGAATTCGAATACTATTTAAAACAAAATACAATTTAAAAACTGGCCCATCTCATAGTCCAAGAAGAAAACTATAACATTTACAGACAATAAATACAAATATATAATAAATTAACAATTAAAATATTTCTTAAATAAAAAGGTCTTCACCTGGTGCCAAAAAACAAATAATGACGGCACCAGGCGAGCCTCTCTGGGGAGCACATTCCATAAGTGGGTCGCCACCGCAGAGAAAGCCCTCCTCCGGGTACTCACCCTCTTCACTTCCTTCACAGAGGGTTCCCGGAGGAGAGCATCTGCTGCCGATCGTAAGGGGCAGGAAGGCATATATGGTCGCAGGCGCTCCTTTAGGTAACCAGGACCCAAGCCGTTAAGGGCTTTATAGGTAAGAACCAACACCTGGAATTGGGCCCGGACTTCAATGGGAAGCCAGTGTTGCTGACAGAGAACTGGGGAGATATGAGAACCATGCCCAGTCCCCGTCAGCACCCTGGCAGCTCTATTTTGCACCAATTGAAGTATCCGGACCATCTTCAAGGGTAGCCCCACTAGAGCGCATTACATTAGTCTAACCGGGAAGTCACCAACGCGTGTGTCACCGTCGCCAGGCAGTCGAACTCCAGGAAGGGACGCAGCTGATGGATCAGCTGAAGCTGATGGAATGCTCAAAGCTGAAAGTGATGCTCAAAATCCTACAAGCTAGGCTCCAGCAGCATGTGGACCAAGAACTACCAGAAGTACAGGCAGGATTTCAAAGAGGGAGAGGAACTAGAGATCAAATTGCCAACATACGCTGGATCATGGAGAAAGCTAGGGAGTTCCAGAAAAACATCTACTTCTGCTTCACTGACTATGCTAAAGCCTTTGATTGTGTGGATCACAACAAATTGTGGCAAGTTCTTAAGGAGATGGGAGTACCAGACCATCTTATTTGTCTCTTGCGAAACCTATATGCAGGTCAAGAAGCAACAGTGAGAACTGGACACGGAACCACTGATTGGTTCAAAATTGAGAAAGGAGTTCGGCAAGGCTGTATACTGTTGTCCTGCCTATTTAACTTATATGTAGAGCACATCATGAGAAAGGCGGGGCTAGATGAATCACCATTGGAATTAAGATTGCTGGGAGAAATATCAACAACCTCAGATATGCAGATGATACCACTCTCATGGCAGAAAGTGAAGAGGAACTAAAGAACCTCTTGATGCAGGTGAAGGAGGAGAGCGCAAGTTGACTTGAAACTCAACATTAAGAAAACTAAGATCATGGCATCCGGTCCTCTCATTTCCTGGCAAATAGATGGGGAAGAAATGGAGATAGTGACAGATTTTATTTTCCTGGGCTCCAAGATCACCGCAGATGGGGACTGCAGCCAAGAAATTAAAAGACGCTTGCTCCTGGGGAGAAAAGCTATGGCAAATCTAGACAGCATACTAAAAAGCAGAGACATCACCCTGCCAACAAAAGTGCGTTTAGTCAAGGCTATGGTTTTCCCAGTTGCAATGTATGGCTGTGAAAGCTGGACCATAAGGAAGGCTGAGCACCGAAGAATTGAGGCCTTTGAATTGTGGTGCTGGAGGAGACTCTTGCGAGTCCCTTGGACTGCAAGGCGATCAAACCAGTCAGTACTAGAGGAGATCAACCCTGACTGCTCTTTAGAAGGCCAGATCCTGAAGGTGAAACTCAAATACTTTGGCCACCTAATGAGAAGGAAGGACTCCCTGGAGAAGTGTCTAATGCTGGGAACAATCGATGGCAAAAGAAGGGACGGCAGAGGATGAGGTGGCTAGATGGAGTCACTGAGGCGGTTGGTCTGAGCTTAAGCGGATTCTGGGAGATGGTGGAGGACAGGAAGGCCTGGAGGTATGATGTCCATGGGGTCACGATGGGTCGGACACGACTTCGCGACTAACAACAACAATACTAAGAGCAAGAGTAGCTATAATAATTGGCCTCGCCCCCACCAAAGGACCTGGCATCCAAACCCATGTTGAAGCAGCGCCAAACAGGTGATGCCCTTGGCACTGCCTTTTGGTGCTGCCCTGCATACTGCCAGCTGAAGAAGAATGTCTGTCGGGGGAAGCCCTGCCCCCAGGTGGCAGGCGGACACGGCTCAGCTGTCTCCTGCTCTCACTCTTTCTCCCTCTCTTTTGCCACATCGAGGCTGGAATAGTAACTTCTGCAGAGGACCATCTTTTTCTTCATCATGAAGGTTCTCTGGTTTTGTAGACCGGGTTTTTCACTTTTGAGGGGATTCATGCTAATTTGGGTTCATTTAATACGATGCATGCAAGTGCACAAGCATACATTAGTTGTAAAGTACAGCTGCACTAATGTCCACTTGGGCTAATGCAAATGAAGGCTAATATGAATTAGTGCAAGTAAAATAAAAACCTTGTTTAAAAAAAAATCTGATTCCGTCAAAGAACGGATGATAGAATGAAAGAGGCATGACAATCCAGAAAACAGATGAAATGCATTTAATAAAATCCATATCCCATATGAGACCCAGAGGAATTCTTGGCAATTAAGACAGTGCTGGGGACAGGTGCTTTATATTGCGGCATGCCAGACTCCCAGTTAACACAAAATAAATGTTACAAAACTGTGAATGTATGTGAGGAAGGACAGGGAAGCTGGCAAGCACAAAGACAGGTGTACATGGGGTACATTTGTACAAAGCATTGCAAGTGTGTCTGTACCATCTATGTATACAAAGGCTTTCTGATATTTCCAATCTATTTCCTACTTAATCCCTGGCATGGAATTTGCTTTCTTCCATCTCTGCCACATGTCAGGTAGACATCTTCTTTGCAGTCTCTACCATAAACCTGATTAACTGCTTTGTTCATTCCTGTCCATTCTGATTCTGCCAGTATATTTGTGCATTAGGATTATTTATTTATTTGCCTCTTTATGGATCTTTTTAACACTTATACTCATTTTGCATCTTCTGTTTCAAATATATGTTTTCTCACGATTCTGAATAATTTAATGTCACATCATCAAATCTGCACAGATTGAAAAACACCAGTCAGAATACTAGAGCTATTGGTGGACTGCCCCCTTCCTTCCTTTGTGGGAACTTATCCACTCATTCCTTTCCATGGCCTCTTGTTGTTCAACAAGCTACTAATCCCCCCAAATTTTTCTCTCTTGTCAGATGATGGGTAAATAATTTGGACTGCTTTGGGAAGGGCCTTTTGTGAGAGCCTTTGGGGTGATGAGTGCTGTAATATCAACTCGTTCCTACTCTCAGAGAGTGCCACAAGCTTGGTGAGGAAGTACATTCCTTTGCAGAAGCCGATTCTTCTTCAGGAAGGGTTGTTTTTCTTTATCAAACAAGCTCATAGGTAAAACAGCTATGTATTAAAAATTTAATACACTATGTGACAACACTACTAGTAAACACATACCCATTTCCTCCAATGCAACCGTTGCATGCCGTAGCTTCCTCCCTTCTTCCACGGTCTTGCTTTCTTCTCTCATTTCCTCCCTTTCCCCCATCTTTCCTTGTTCTCTTCATCATCTCATCATCTTTCCATCTCTGTCCCTCCCCTCTTTTACAATCTCGCTTTCTTTTTCCTCCCTTCTTCTCTCCGCCCCCCTTTCCCTGCTTCTTTCATCATCTTTTGACCTTCCCGTCTTTGGCTCCAGCACAATTTGTTAGGCGATCACCTGACTCTTCCGCTAGCCATGATTGCAAGGAAAACTTAAGGAAGCCTTCTGTTAGCGCCTCCCATGGGTGCAGGCACTGAGGGACGTGTCCCAGAGTGCCTTGCCTGCGCGCAGTGTCACCTACAGGCGTACTTTACCTCTGCAGCTCAGCCATTTGAACTGGGACGGAGCTCCTCCACTCTAGGGGAAGGGTAAGAGAAGCATAAGTTCTTCCTGCTTTGCCCAGTCCTTCAATGCATGACCAATCTGACACGGTTTTGCACTCACTGCAAGACCGCAAATGTCCTTGACTGGAGTAGAATCCATTCTGAATGCCTTTATGTGTAGTCCTACCCAATGTGAGGTTAAACCGCTGATGAAACTCATTCTCCCATATGTGCCTACCCACTCTTTTTTAAGATCTGAGTCCGAGGCCCTTCTTAAAGAACCATCCCCAAAAGAAGTGAGGGGGATGACAAATAGAAAAAAGGCCTTCTTGGTGGTGGTGCCTCACCTCTGGAATGGGCTTTCCAAAGAAGTTTGCCAGGCACCCTCATTACTAGCATTTTGGCACCAGGCAAAGACTGTTCTATTTTCTAGCTGTTTTAATAATTATTTTTTATCATCAATATTTTCTATTGTCCATATTTTTATGATTTAACTGGTATTTTAAACTGCTATACTTATCCTTATTGTAATATTGTTGTATTCTATGAGGGTTTTATTGTATTTTGTTCTATTGCTGATTTTTAATGGTATGTATACCACCCAGAGAGCCCTAAATTGGGCTTTAGGTTACAGTAAATTAATTGATTAAATAATTAAATCCAAACAAGCCAGCAATGGTTGCATTCAGTTTACTAACACACACTAGATCAGAAGTCAGGGAGGGGCAAGTCAATGTATACAGCATGGATGGAGAAGCCTGCTGGCTCTGCAGGCTGCATGCTTCCCACTCCCACCCATAGATTGGGCAAGGATATGGTGCTTCACTGGGGATATCAGAAGCAGGGCCCTGAGATCGTTGACCAAAACACTGACTGGAGCTCTTGCAGTCAACGCTTGGGTCAAGCAGGGAGCCAGTGTGGTGTAGTGGTTAAGAGTGTGGGGCTGGGACTCAGGTGATCTGGGTTCTAGTCCCCACTCAGCCATGGAGCCAACTGGGTGACTTTGGGCCAGTCACAGACTCTTAGCCCAGCCTACCTCACAGGGTTGTTGTTGTGGGGATAAGATGGAGGAGGAGAATGATGTAAGCTGCCTTGAGCCCTTTGTAGGAAAAAGGCAGGATATACATTGAAAAATAAATAAAAAATAAAATAAAGCACCATTGCTTCCACATTGTGTTCCCCATGTGGGGCTGTGGAGCAGGAGTGAAGCCAGCTGTGCACTTAACTGGTGCTTACAAGAGTGCTCCTTCTTGTTTTGCTCTTCTGCTTCTCCCCAGCTGTGAGATGGCGTGGCACAGCGGATTCTGCCAATTCTTACGGATTGGAGATAGAAGGGCATTAATCTCCCTGCCTCTTCACCAAGCCTCTGGTAGCTTCCAGGACAAGGGCTCAGGCATGAGGTGGGAAATGTGTGGAGCTCAGAGGGAACTGTGGCTCCTCTGAGCAAATTAGGGAACTTCCATGATCCTGAGGTTCTTCATCCCCAGCCAACAGTGTACTGGGGAGGAGACATGCTTTCAGTGATGTGCAAAATTTGGAAGGGGGCTTATTCCTACACATGGTTGCGCCTGTTTTCATCGGGAATGTGCTGACCCTCTGACTGAAAGGAAAAGCCATGCACCCATCACTGCCCCACTGTGCCCTTAGATCAAAGTCACCGCAGGGTGGATGAGGAGATCAGAGTAAAAAGGGAAGGTGTGGGAAACGGGGCTGAACTGTGCTTATCAGACAGGTTAATCCCTTTGATTGTTAGACAGTGTAGCAACAAATAACAAATAAATACTTTATTTGCATGTATTTGATATTTTATGGGGAGGTGGCATTGCCATGCTATTTATCCTTGACTAGGTTGGTTTTCTGCAGCTTAAGAAGAGCCTCCAAATTCAACAATGTGGCTTCTTGAACATTTTCAAGCAGAAGAAAAATACATTAAGCATATTATGCCACTTATGTAAATGACATTGGATTATTTGCACTAAGAATTGAATCAAATTTGATTTATTAGAGATAAACTCTTTGCAGTATCAGCAGAAGCGATCACTTATTTGAGATTTCAATATACTTTCACTAAACCAGATATTCTAGCCACATTGCAGTAGTCGAGAGGAAGGGTGAAGGGGAATTTGGGGAGATGGATTGCCCTGCCTGAGCCCATGGGGCTTTAACCCCAAACAGGGGAGGTAGGCAACGCCTCTGTCAGTGGGGCTCCTCATCCATTGATGCCCTCTTTTTGAGCTTTGTGGGAGCTATCCATGGTGCTAAATTCTATCCCCAATGGGTTTGGCATAACAGAGCACCATGGAAAGCTCCTACAAAACTCAGATTAAAGCTGCTATGAATAAGGACCTGGCATAGGAGAGACCAGTCATCCCTGGTCCTAAATCTAGCTCCCAAGGCCAGCTATCTATTTCCCAGAGCCTGAGTGTCCATGGATGTCACTGACATTTTTTCCCTACCTCAATTATCATGCGTGGGGTGATTTTCAAGGGGGATTAGAAACATAGAAACAGAGCAAGTTAGGAGGGGTCTCTGGGGCTATTTAGTCTGACCCCAGGATCCAGCCAGCTCTGCTCACAACATGCCCAACATGTGCATGTCCAGCCTATCTTAGAACACCATCACCGATTGGGCCTCAACAACCTCCCGTGGAAGCCCATTCAACACCCTCGGGGTCCTAACTGTCAAGAAGTGCTTCCTGGCATCCAAATGGAACCTGGGTTCCCTGAGCTTTGCTCTGTTGGAGCACGTCCTGCCTTCCTCTGCAGAGGAGAACAGGTCTCTATCCATCTCCATGTGACATCCCCTCACTTACCTGTATGTCGCCAACAGATCCCCTCTGAGTCTCCTCTTCTCCAAGCTGAAGAGGCCCAGTTCCCTCAGCCTCACCTCATATAGCATCCCCTGCAAACCATCCACCAACCTTCTGGCCCTACAATGCACTGACTCTAACCTGGCCGTATATTTTCTGTAATGAGTGGCCCAAAACTAAGCCCAAAACTCATAGAAACACAGAAACTTAGAAACAGAGCGAGTCAGAAGGGGCCTCCTGGGCCACCTATTCTGACCTCCAGCACCAGCCAACTCCACTCAGTTGTCGCATAGACTGGTAGTAATACCTCTCTCGATCTAGAAGTCACACTTCTGGCTATGCAACCAAGGGTGGCATTCACCCTCTTGACCACCGCATCACACTGCTGACTCATGTTAGCCTGCAGTCAACCAGTACCCCAAGGTCCCTTTCACAAGTGCTGCTCTCTAGCCACTTGTCACCTAACCTGTACTTATGACACCTATTTCTATGCCCCAAGTGCAAGACCTTGCACTTCTCCACATTGAATGCCATCCTGTTGTCTCCTGCCCACTTCCATAGTCTGTCCAGATCCTTTTGGATCTGGAGTACCTGCTCCTCAGTTGTGGCCACTACTCCAGTTTTAGTATTGTCTGCGAATTTGATCAGCAGACTGTTCACTTTGTCAAAGGCCTTGCTGAAATCCAGGTAAACCACATCCACTGCATCCCCTCCATCTAGCCATCTCAAAACTCTGTCATAGAATTCCACAAGGTTTGTCTGACAGGACCTTTTTTTGTGGTAGCCGTGTTGTGTGGCTGCCACCCTCCCTTCCCTATCTAGCATCACTAGATCTCTCTCTGTTATGAGCCTTTCCATTATTTTTCCTACAATGAACGTAAGGCTAACTGGTCTGTAATTCCCCATGTCCTTCCTACTACCCTTTTTGAAAATTGGGACCAATGATGCCACCCTCCAGTCCTGTGGAACTGCACCTGTTCTCCAAGAGGCCTCAAAAATGGAAGCCAGCAGGCATAAGAGAACCCCTGCCAACTCTATAAGTACTCTTGGGTGTAACCTGTCAGGGCCTGGTGACTTTGTAATGTTCAATGACCTGAGGAGCCCCTCGTCTTCTGGGGGAGTGACTTTTATCTGTGCCCCTAAGTCCCCAGCCTCATCTAATCTATGCGGATCTCCCCCGTCCTGCTTTGGGGAGAACACAGAGGCAAAATAGTCATTTAGCATCTGTGCCTGTTCCCTCGTATCAGACACTGGATCTCCTTCCCCCTTATTTAGTGGTCCCACTACTTGTCTCCCCTTGCTCTTCCTATTTACATGCTGAAAGAAGCCCTGTTTCTTGCTCTTGATATTCTTGGCAAGTCTCAGCTCATAATCAGCCTTAGCCTTGCGAAGAATCCTTCTGCAACGGGTCTCCTCCTCCCGGTATACCCTTTTGTCTATTTGCCCCAGTACCCATTTCCTACGGAGGCTCCTCTTTTGTCTAATCCTCTAACCACCTCCTTTTGCATCCATGACAGCGCTCTCCTCTGAATCCCCATCTGTGCTGCATTCTATCTCACTGCATCCTATCCCTTCCATGACATATAAAGCCACGCCCCCACCTCTCTTTCCCTTCCTATCCTTTCTAAAAATGTGATTCCCTTCTATGTTCACATTCCAGACTTTCCTTTCATCCCACCAACTTTCTGTGATTCCCACCAGATCATATCCTCCTATTCCCAAGAGAGCTTCAAGCTCTTCCTGCTTATTACCCATGCTCCTCGCATTGGTGTACATGCACCTCAACTCCTTCCCACCACTTCCTTTCCTTGGAGTGCCCAGCCTCCTCCTTCCTCCCATCCTCCTTGATTCCTGGCCCCTCTCTGTAGGAGTCCTGTCAGTCCCTGCAGTACCTCTAAAACCCTGCTCCCAGAGCCCTGATCCTCTCCCCACACTTGTCCAGTGCAGACACGTTTCGGGGGGGGGGGCTGAACCACCCCCCCAACTCAGTTTAAAGTCTTCCTGATGAAGCTTGCTAGAGCATCTCCAAAGGACCTTTTCCCCATCCTCGTGAGGTGTAACCCGTCCCTTGCCAGAAGTCCATTGGCAAGAAAACGAGTGCCGTGGTCGAGGAACCCGAAGCGTTCCTTCTGGCACCACACCCTAAGCCAGTCGTTCACCCTGGCGTCCCTCCTGTCTCTGCCTGGCCCAAATGATCAGACTGATAAGATTGATGAGAAGGCCACTTGGGTCCTTAGCTCCCTGAGTTTCTTCCCCAAGGCCTCGAAGTCCCTGGTGATCCTGACCACACCCTGTCTGGCTACGTCGTTTGTGCCCACATGGATCACCAGAAGCGGCTGGTGACCCCCGCAGAGAACAAGACGCTCCACTTTGTCCTTCACATGCTGGATGCGTGCGCCCGGCAGGCAGCAAACCTCCCTTGACTCCAGGCTGGGGCGGCACACCACTGCCTCGGTGCCCCTCCGCAGGGAGTTCTCAACAACATCACCCGCCGCCTTGTCTTCCCGGTGGTGGTGGGCAGGCGTGCCCTGGCCCTCACGTCTCCTGCAGTGGCCCCCTTGCCACTTGTGGTCCCAGGCTCGGGCTCCTGCTTGTCCCCCAAGCCTCATCAGCCCCAGCCACCTGAAGCAGAGAGAACCTGTTTCCCAGCTACAGATTGGTGCCAGGAGAAGGAGGAGGCCGTGCTGGCCTCCTCCTCCTGTGGGTGACATGCCTCCATGTCTCCCTGGCTGCTCCTCCCATGGCCCCTCCCTCAGCCCTCTGTCCTCCCGTGCCCCCTCCCTCAACCCTCCCTTTGTCCCCCACCTTGTCTGTCCTGCAGTACCCCTCACTTACCCAGTTCTCCCAGACAGAAAATAAAATACAAAAGAAAGGTAAAAATAAAAATTGAAGCTCCTCACCTGCTAGAACAAGCCCTGTCCCTCATGGAAATTCATTTATTTGTTTCAAAAGAGACCTGTTCCAATGGTGCCAAATGGGAAGTCCTGTTGTGAGTGTAATTGTCATGTGTATAAAATGTCCGGGGGTACCTAGTTGGGAAGGATTAGGGGTTCTAAGATCTGCCACAACTGCATGGTAATAAAGCTTAGAAAAGAACTTTCATTGGTGCTAAATTGTCTGGAGGGTGGGACAATTTTCTTCCAGGAGGAGAATGGATGGTAATGACAACAAGGGCAAAATTCTTGTATATTCCTGTCTGAGCTTTTTGCAAAACTGAACTTGGGAGAAACCAAACAGACTAAGTGATTCATCCAGGTCCAGGGCTTGGAATACCTTCACTCTTGTAAGTCTGGGCTGGATCTGCTTTTCTTCCTGACAAGCTCTTCCTCTTTAACAGCTAAATGGCAAATGGGTATATCATAATCTTTTCCAATGGGAATAACTATATTTGGCTGGTGCAGATGGGTGAGAAGTTTATTTCAGTTAGTTTCTCATGAGAATTCAACCAAATTTGCTTCATTTTCATATGCAGGAGAGAAAGAAGATCAGATTTTAAAAAACTGAATACCGGAGAATGTGTGACAGCTTCATCCATCTCTAAGTCAGCACTAAGAGTCTTGAGGGTATCCCCAAGTCCAGGCTCAGGCTATTCCTGCAGTGCCCCAGAGAAGACTAGAAAAGTGGGACAACAACAACAACAAGCTGGTCTGACTGGTCTTCTTCTCTGGCTGCCAGTCTAGTTAATTTCCTGACAGTCCTCTGGTAACCTAGCATGAATGTGTTCCAAATGGCATTGTGCAAAAAAAGAAGAAACAAAGGCTTGATTTGCAGCCAATCGCAAAGTGACGGCTTGCTACATGACCTAGAGAGAGACAGAGTGAGAGAGGCACTTTGAACACATTGGGATTCCAGCATCACATTTTAACGCCTGCCGACCCTTGTCACAGAAAGCTTTTTAATATATGGATCGTTGCTATCATGGACTGCAGCAGTCATTAACTTGGGCTGGCTGGCTGCATTTTGTTGGATTAGCCAGGTTGAGCAGTCTATTGAACTCAGCAGAGGAACGCCATTAAGGAACAGAAGCACTTTGCCTAAGTGCTGCTCCTGCATTCCAGGGCAGAAGGGACACCAGTGATCATCTAGGCTGGCAGGGCTGCTCCATCACTGCAATAAGTGTTAGTGTGGAGATTGCCACTCATTTTCCAAAACATGTTCAAGGCCCGTGGAAATGGACTCAAATACTTGCATTTCGAATTGCTGTATTTTTCCCTCCCGTTGTAAAGTTCCTTTCTGTACAAAAAGATTAGATTCTCTGTGTGTAGCTTGTTAGCAAGAAATCCTGGCTTGATGGCCCTCAATAACTGCTGACCATGGGCATTGGGCTGACAGGAAGAAAACTGATTGAAAAATGGTGCTAGAGGAGAGCTTTGTGAATACCTGAGCTGGCAGAAAGATGAACAAGTGGGTCCTAGATCAACTTAAGCCACAACTTTCCCTAGGAGCAAAAAGAACAGAACTGAGGCTGTCCTATTTTGGGAACATCATGAGAAGGCAAAACATCCTGAAGAAGACAATTGTGCTAGGGAAAGTTGAAGGCAGAAGAAGAAAAGGAAGACTGAAATGGATGGACTCCATAAAGGAAGCACAGCCTTGAATTTAGAAGAGCTGAGTAGGGCTGTCATGGATAGCTCATTTTGGAGGGTGTTCATTCATTGGGTCATCATAAGTTGGATACAACCTGATGGCACAAAACGACAGCAACATGAGCAATGGGGCCCATGCATGCTACACAAAAACACATTCATGTGTTTTGCAGTTGCCTGTCAAAAGGAAACTTTGGCCAGGGATGAGGCATGATGGATTCAAGGGCATGCTGTTTTGCTTTGGAGAAAGAAATGCAGGACCAGTGCCTTTTTGGATACTAGATGGTTAAAAAACCATAAATCTCTAGTATTCCTTCCTCATAAGGTATCTGTCCCTGTAAAAAGCCATTGAAGAGACATTTTTCCATTTCAGAGAAGGGATCATAGAATCATAGAATAGGAGAGTTGGAAAGGGCCATGAAGGCCATTGGGGCCAGCCCTCTGCTGATGAAAGGATCAGGGAACACAAAACCCACTCTTGATATCCCAATCTAGCCCCCTCCCCTGAGAAAGCTCCTAATTGCTTTGTCTGGGCCTACCAGTTGTCCTGCAACCAAACAAATGTTTGGCTTCAAAAGCACAGTGGCATTCGAAGCAATTCTTGGGTTCAATTAATAGTGTGGCATGCAGCACTTGGACTTTGCTAGGACATGCTCTATAGTAAGAGTATATCGATTTGCAATTTTAGTGGATATATGCCTTCAGTGGATGTATGAATGGGGTTTTCAGTATTTAGGGAAGGGATGGAGAATGGTCTCCATCTATGCATGGTGATGTCCCTTGCATTGGCCAGGGCCTAGCTTTGCTGCTTGGCTGGGGGAACTTGGCAGCAAAGCCACCCTGACTGAGTCATGCTGTGGGGTGATGGTGCGGGGAGAGACACTCCAAATGCTGCCTCCATCAAGTTCACCCCACTCTTCTTTCCAGTGAAAAAAGTTACTCAGATACTAGTGCTCTGGTGGCCACTTGGGCCAGGGATGCTTCATGATGTGTTGCCCATGCTGTGGACTCCCACAAAGGAAAGAAAGAGTGCTGGTGAAGCCACCAGTGACTAGAGCTCTCTAGCCGTACCACATCCACATCCTCATGAACGGGGGAAGGGAGAGTGTAGGTGAGTCCCTTCAGTGCATGTTGCCCCATGGGAATGTGCTTGGCTGGGGTTGGGAGGGGCAGCTTCTCTAAGAACTGGTTGAGCCCTTGGCTGCCACTCTCCTGCTGTTACCCCTGATCTGTGATCAGGATTGACAGTGGGGACTCCTCCAGGTGTGGACCTTGAAGAACAAGCCCTGTCACCTGGCAGAATCCAAAGAAGTGCCATGAGCTGGGTAGGGAAATTCTGCAGCCTGGATTAGGCTCATGGGACAGAGGTTCCCCATCCGTGATATAGGGCCTGGTGTTTCAGTATCTTGCATTGTTCTTTGTCCTTTGCCTTGACTTATAAATGTGCATACCATCCTGCATCCATTTGTGTAATTTATACAGGTGAGAGAATTCAGCTTTCCCTGGTGCAACCTGAGGGCAATGTTGGTGCTGAATGTTACAGAGCAATCCTCTCTGTGGTTGCGCAAAAGCAAAGGGGATTTAGATTTAAGCCACTTGGTACACTAAGGCTGCAATTTGGTACCCACACATCTGGGAGCAAGCTGCAGTGCATTGAATTCAGTGGGACTTCCTCCTGATCAGACAGGTATGGTATAGCCTTGCTAGTGAACCTGAGGATGCTCAATAATGTTGACAATGACATTGGATTCTCTGTGTGGCTGAGATGCCCCAACAGCATCTCAATGAACGGCCCACAAGCATCCAGAGAGGAACTGTGGGCAGATGGCAGCTGCTTTGGTCCTCCTCCTGGCCTGTCTCCTTCTGTCAGCAGAGCTTCTTGCACATTCCAATATCCTTTCTGAAAAAAAAATACAACAATCCAGAATTGTTTCATTTCTGATGGGGATGGGGCAACTCTGCTACTCATGTGCAATTAAAGGAAATGACTTGAACTCTTGCCAAGATGCTGATGGCACAGATGGTGGCTGATCCCTACCCTGATGAGCCACAGCAAATGTCTGGAGTGTGCAAGAGAATCCTTCTGGCTTTGCCCGTGGGAGCAGGCAAGCAGCTGGTAGTGCGGCAAGCACACCCCAGGTCTTTCTGTCTGCATTGCTTCTTATGTTGTTCCCCCCAAATGGTCCTCCTTTGTTTCTTTCTCATGTACTTATTTGAAATGTCCATAAATGGTTCTTCATGATCAAAACATAGGATTACATTTAATACAAAAAGCATTAAAATAAAATGCAAAAATAAAACCAACAAAGCAAATCTACCACACTAGCTATTGAATCCTGTAAAATGTTTGGGTAAGTTTTCAACAGATGCCAGCAAAAGTGAGGCATGGCACCTTGCAGGGGAGGGGAGAGAATTTCAGTGGTGGATGGGTGCCACTACAGAAAAGACCTTCCCCCAGGTCGATGTCAGATATAGTTGTGCAGGTGATGGGATAACCTGGAGACCCTGAGAAGTTGATCTCAATGAATGTGTAGGCTGATATTTATTTATTTTAATTGTTTCTATACTGTCTTATATTCCTAGGGAATTTCAAGACAGTTTACAAAGAGAAGGCATGCTCTCAGGTATCTGTTAACTCCCTAGCTAAGCACCAAAGATGAACTTCTAGTAATGCACTACAAGAAATGGATAAATAAATACATTTAAGACTCCTGCAAGTGAGTGCCAGAGGGCCCCAAACTACATAGGTTTGTTGTTGTTAGTTGCGAAGTCACATCTGATCCATTGGGACCCCATGGACAACAATTCTTCAGGCCTTCCTGTCCTCCATCATCCCCTGGAATCCACATAAGCTCACACTGACTGCTTCAATGACTCCATCTAGGCACCTCATTCTCTGCCATCCCCTTCTTCTTTTGCAGTCAATTGTTCCCAGCATCAGGGTCTTCTCCAGTGAGTCCTTCCTTCTCATTAGGTGGCCAAATAAGTTTAGATATATGTAAACAAATAAATAAAAGAACGCTGCTGGATCAGACCAAGGGTCCATCTGGTCCAGCATTCTGTTCGAACAGCAGCCCACAGGATCCCACAAGTGTGCCGGGAGTGCAACAGCACCTTCTTGCTCTTGTTCCCTAGCCACTGGTGGCACATAAGCACATGTACAAAAGACGATGGTTGCCACTTCTCTGCATGGTATATCCACTGCACTGGCTTTGATGTGGCTCCATCCAGCTTCTTTCCACTGAGTGCAGGTGATCTTGCCCTATTTTTAATGGGGTGGGACCAGAATCTGGTATCATTTCTGGTGGGGAAATACAGCAGAATGGCCTGCTGCAGAATCATCTGCCTTTTGTGTCTTTGAATGACTCCCTACTCTCATGCATGACTTACTCAATGGTGCTTACTCATTAGGGGGAACGCAAGGAGTGAGAGAGAGTGCCTCATTTCTTGCATGCTCTAAAAGTACATCTCTTTAGTGGAGGTTAAATGTTAAATCTGCCCCTGAGGTTAATTCAGAAAAGTATTCATCCACTAACGGAGGGACAGGAAAAGGGGGCTTCAAGATTTGCAGAGCAGCAAATTTGCCTCACTGGGCTAGCTGGGTTATTCTGGCACCTGAACAGCCCACAAGCAAGTGTTTCTGCAGTCTCACCTGAGCTATTTGTACAAATGTAGTAAGGAAAAAACCCAACAATTTGAGGGCTTTCCTTGGAGACTTGGTTGCAGGGGCTAAGCTAAGGAGTGGCTGCCTTTCAAAATTCATCACTGCTATTGAGTGGAGAAATGGGGCCCTTCCAACTAATGTTGGACTACATATTGCATCCTCCTTGACCATTGGCCCAGCTGGCTGAGGGTGGTGGGAGGTGGAGGCTATCACTGGAGGACAATGGATAGCCTACTCCTGCCTGACCAAAAGAAAGGGATAAAGGAGCAATGGCTGTGTCTCACCTAGGACCAGTAACTCTGATGAAACCACACTTGGGTGATATGAGCACCTGGGAGACCCATCCACTGCACCAGCACTTCATGACCCACCAGAACTCCAACTCTGATCTCAGGTATGACTTCCATTGTTAAAATATCACACCTCTCTTCCCTTCCCTCGCCCCCACCACAGGAGCAAACTTCCCACTCAGCCTTCCAAAGCAGGTGACCTCCAAATGGTTAGGATATCAGTGCCCATCATCTCATCATCTCCAGTCAGTGTGGCTAATAGTTAGGAACTCTGGAATTTGTTGCCCAAAAAAATCCGGTGAACCCCATGTTGGGAAAGGCTGTTCAAGTTATTCTGATGTGATGCTTGACAGCACAGGGGCAGTGCCTGCTGAAATTTCAGAAGCCAGAGGCTTGGCTGAAAGAGATTTCCCATGTCATGAGCGGAGCCAGCTGGAGCTGGGGGTCAGACTAGATGGCCCGGGAGACCCCTTCTGACTTGCTCTGTTTCTGTGTTTCCCTTGATGGGAAGCAGAGTGCCAGCACCCAGCATGGATGCTGTGACTGCAGAATCAGAACAAATCACTCACAATAGCCAAATGCTGAATAAATTTTGCAAAGTAGAAGAAATCATGCCGATGTTGTATTTACTCAGGTTGCAGAATTCTGTTTTTCTGCCAGTGCAGAATTCCCCTGGGGGAACACAGCATGCAAATGTACCTGTGAGTAAGCAGTGATGTCCTACTCTGGCTGTTCTACCAAACCATTTTTTAAGTTATCCTGGAATTAGCAGAAGAAAAGGCATCCATTTCTGCTTCCTGGAGGTCATGACCAGTGATGGAAAAGAAATGTCTGTGTGTCATGCCTTAGAGCAGAGCTCTGCTGAATCACATTACCTGTTAAAATGTCCCTGATTTATCTTTGTTTCTTTGTGGTTTCCATAGCAACACCATTACAATGCCTCTTTACAGAGGATTGTCTCACTGATCTCATTAGAGACCAAGAACTTTCAAGCCAATATTTGCCAACAAGTAAGTGTGGAAGAACAGAGGGAGGGAGGGAGGGGGAAAGAGGAAGAGAATGAAAGAGTTTTTATGCATATTATATACTCTGTGACATTTACTGCCAGTGGTTAAAGTGTAAAAAAAGATATGGGAAACATTGAAAGTTCCAAAGCAAAGCACGGGAAGCTTCTGTAGTAAAGATCAACAACAATCTATAGCCCCTGAGCTTCCCTCATGGGCCATTATCTGGCTCCAGATGCCAATCCAGAGGCAAGAGGAGTGCCATCTTTCTATGGGATATAGCATACATTAGTTAAATGTGTCAAAAAGACTCCTGAAGTGGCTTGCATGTGAGCAGTGACTGGGTTCAGGCAACAGAATAACCTACACTTCAAACCTAAGGACGGGCTAAGTGTAGGTTGTCATTGAACCATGGGTTGTTGTTGAAAAGTGGGTTGTATTGTCTGTAGTCAGCCAAGTTAACAGTCCACAGTTCACAACCCAACAAGAAACCATGGGTTCTCTTCAGGGGTTCATTGTGGTTAACAAGCATGGTTTGTCTTGGGAGTGAGAAAGATAGCCTCTTTGGGCATTTGTTTTCAAAGACTGCTGGCTGGATTTCAGAGGAGTCAGTATCACAAAGCGAAGCAGAACACTGGGGAAGCCTGAGAAGGTGGGACAAGCCAAGAGATGAGAGAAGCGGAGATGTTCATCTCAAGGCCAGACTCCACAGGTGGGTAGATAGGCTGTCTCCAGGAACAACCAAGACGTAAGGCAGCTTCTCAGAGTCAGATGAGGTGAGCACAGCACTAGTCCTCATGACACATTGCCAGCAGAGATGGTTGTTTGTCTTGAAGTTGTGTCCGACCCATCACGACCCCATGAACAACATTCCTCCAGGCCTTCCTGTCCTCCACCATCCCGCAGAGTCCACTTAAGCTCACACCAACTGCTTCAATGACTCCATCTAGCCACCTCGTTCTCTGCCGTCCCCTTCTTCTTTTGCCAACTATTGTTCCCAGCATTAGGCTCTTCTCCAGGAAGTCCTTCTTCTCATTAGATGACCAAAGTATTTGAGTTTCATCTTCAGGATCTGGCCTCCTAAAGAGCAGTCAGGGTTGATCTCCTCTAGGACTGACCGGTTTGATTGCCTTGCAGTCCAAGGGACTCACAGGAGTCTCCTCTAGCACCACAATTCAAAGGCATCAATTTTTGCAGCGCTCAGCCTTCCTTATGGTCCAGCTTTCACAGCAATATATTGCAACTGGGAAAACCATAGCCTTGACTATACGCACTTTTGTCAGCGGGGTGATGTCTCTGCTTTCTAGATTAGTATGCTGTCTAGATTTGCCATAGCTTTCCTCCCCAGGAGCAAGCGTCTTTTAATTTCTTGGCTGCAGTCCCCATCTGCGGTGATCTTGGAGCCCAGGAAAATAAAATCTGTCACTACCTCCATTTCTTCCCCATCTATTTGCCAGGAAGTGAGAGGACCGGATGCCATGATCTTAGTTTTCTTAATGTTGAGTTTCAAGCCAAATTTGCGTTCTCCTCCTTCACCCGCATCAAGAGGCTCTTTAGTTCCTCTTCACTTTCTGCCATGAGAGTGGTATCATCTGCATATTTATTTATTTATTTATTATTTATTAGAAAAATTTCTATGCCGCCCCTTGCCAGCTAGCCTCGGGGCGGCTTACAGCAGGTCCATATAATACAAAAATACAAACATGAAATTGCAGCACAAAACGACCTACCGCTAAAACTAAAATTAAAATTAAATTAAACTTGGCCCATCTCATAGTCCCAATTAAAAACTAACAAAAGCTAAAATTCAAACTAATAAGTAATAAAATTAATTAATTAATTAATTAATAATTAAATTAACAATTAAAATATTTCTTAAATAAAAAGGTCTTCGCCTGGTGCCGAAAAGCAAATAATGACGGCGCCAGGCGAGCCTCTCTGGGGAGCAGGTTCCATAAGTGGGGTGCCACCACAGAGAAAGCCCTCCTCCGGGTACTCACTCTCTTCACCTCCTTCACAGAGGGCTCCCGGAGGAGAGCATCTGCTGCAGATCGTAAGGGGCAGGAGGGCATATACGGTCGCAGGTGCTCCTTTAGGTAACCAGGACCCAAGCCGTTAAGGGCTTTATAGGTAAGAACCAACACCTTGAATTGGGCCCGGACTTCAAGGGGAAGCCAGTGTAGCTGACGGAGAACTGGGGTGATATGAGAACCACACCCAGTCCCCGTCAACATCCTGGCAGCTCTATTCTGCACCAATAGAAGTATCCGTACCGTCTTCAAGGGTAGCCCCACGTAGAGCGCGTTACAGAAGTCTAACGGGGAAGTCACCAACGCGTGTGTCACCGTTGTTAGGCAGTCATATCTTAGGCATATCTGAGGTTGTTGATATTTCTCCCAGCAATCTTAATTCCAATGGTGATTCATCTAGCCCCGCCTTTCTCATGATGTGCTCTACATATAAGTTAAATAGACAGGACAACAGTATACAGCCTTGCCGAACTCCTTTCTCAATTTTGAACCAATCAGTGGTTCCATGTCCAGTTCTCACTGTTGCTTCTTGACTCGCATATAGGTTTCTCAAGAGACAAATAAGATGGTCTGGTACTCCCATCTCCATAAGAACTTGCCACAGTTCGTTGTGATCCACACAATCAAAGGCTTTAGCATAGTCAATGAAGCAGAAGTAGATGTTTTTCTGGAACTCCCTAGCTTTCTCCATGATCCAGCATATGTTGGCAATTTGATCTCTAGTTCCTCTCCCTCTTCGAAATCCTGCCTGTACTTCTGGTAGTTCTCGGTCCACATGCTGCTGGAGCCTAGCTTGTAGGATTTTGAGCATCACTTTGCTAGCATGTGAAATGAGTGCAATGGTGCGGTAGTTTGAACATTCTTTGGCATTGCCCTTCTTTGGGATCGGAATGTAAACTGATCTTTTCCAATCCTGTGGCCACTGTTGAGTTCTCCAAATTTGCTGGCATATTGAGTGTAGCACTTTTACTGCATCGTCTTTTAAGATTTTGAATCACTCAACTGGAATGCTGTCACCTCCACTAGCTTGGTTGTTGCTCAGACTTCCTAAGGCCCATTTGACTTCACATTCCAGGATGTCTAGCTTGAGGTCAGTGACCACCCCATCGTGGTTATCAGGGATGTTAAGCTCTTTCTTGTATAGTTCTGTTGTGTAATCTTGTCACCTCTTCTTAATCCCTTCTGCCTCTGTTAGGTCCCTGCCATTTTGGTCCTTTATCATGCCCATCTTTGCATGAAAGGTTCCCTTCATATCTCTAATTTTCTTGAAGAGATCTCTGGTCCTCCCTATTCTATTGTTTTCTTCTATTTCTTTGCACTGTTTATTTAGGAAGGCATTCTTATCTCTTCTAGCTGTTCTCTGGAATTCTGCATTCAATTGGGTGTATCTTTCTCTTTCTCCCTTGCCTTTTGCTTCCCTTCTTTCCTCAGCTATTTGTAAAGCTTCCTCAGACAGCCATTTTGCTTTCTTGCATTTCTTTTTCTTTGGGATGGTTTTAGTTGCTGCCTCTTGTACAATGTTGCAAACCTCCATCCATAGTTCTTCAGGCACTCTGTCTATCAGATCTAATTCCTTAAATCTATTGGTCACCTCTACGTATATTCATCAGGGATATGATTTAGGTCATGCCTGAGTGGCCTAGTGCTTTTCCCTACTTTCTTCAACTTAAGCCTAAATTTTGCAACCAGAAGCTCATGATCTGAGCCACAGTCAGCTCCTGGTCTAGTTTTTACTGACTGGATAGAGCTTCTCCATCTTTGGCTGCAGAGCACATAGTCAATCTGATTTCTGTGTTGACCATCTGGTGATGTCCATGTGTAGAGTCATCTCTTGGGTTGTTGGAAAGAATGTTTGCTATGACCATCGTATTCTCTCGACAAAATTCTACCAGCCTGTGCCCTGCTTCATTTTGTACTCCAAGGCCAAACTTGCCTGTTATTCCGATTATCTTTTGACTTCCTACTTTAGCATTCCAATCCCCCATGATGATAAGGACATCATTTTTTGGAGTTAATTCTAGAAGGTGTTGTAGGCCTTCATAGAACTGGTCAACTTCAGCCCTTCAGCACCAGTGGCATAGACTTGGACTACTGTGATGTGGAAAGGTTTTCCTTGGATTCAAACTGAGATCATTCTGTCATTTTGGAGATTGTATCCCAGTACTGCTTTTCCTACTCTTTTATTGACTATGAAGGCTACTCCATTTCTTCTGAGGGACTCTTGCCCACAGTAGTATACCTGATGGTCATCTGAATTAAATTCACCCATTCCTGTCCATTTTAGTTTACTGATTCCTAAGATGTCGATGTTCAGTCTTGTCATCTCTTGTTTGACCACATCCAGCTTGCCTTGATTCATGGCTCTTACATTCCAGGTTCCTATGGAGTATAGATCTTTGCAGCACCGGACTCTCCTTTCACCACCAGATACATCAGCAACTGAGTGTCCTTTTGGCTTTGACCCAGTCGCTTCATTCTTTCTGGCGCTACTAGTACTAGCCCTCTGCTCTTCCCCAATAGCATATTGGATACCTTCCGACCTGAAGAACTCATCTTCCGGCATCATTATCTTTTTGCCTTTTGGTACTGTCCATGGGGTTTTCATGGCAAAGATACTGGAGTGGGTTGCCATTTCCTTCTCCAGTGGATCACGTTTTGTCAGAGCTCTCTGCTATGACCTGTCCGTCTTGGGTGACCCTGCACGGCAGAGCTCATAGCTTCATTGAGCTACGCAAGCCCCTTCGCCACGACAAGGCAGTGATCCATGAAGGAGGCCAGCAGAGGAGGGTGGCCCAATTAGAGGATTGGCGTGTGGAGAGGAAGCATGCTCGCTTTCAGAAGGTTCCTCCGAAAGGGATGGGGCCCAGGCATGCTCATAAGGAGCATCCCTGGCGGCAAATCCTAGATTGGGTTTGGTGCATGCTCAGAGATTCTTACTGGGGGATGGGGGTTGTACATTTTTGGTCAATAAAGAATGCTTTGCAAGGGAAAAAGTCTATGGCTTTTGGATGTGTGAAAGAGGAACCCTGGCTTGTGACAGTTTGTTAACGCAGCTGGGTTCAGACAACATAATAATCATATTTCAACAATTTATACTCAACTTTTGAGTGTGGGTTAGTCTTTCAAAATGCACACAGTTCATGAAGGGGAAAATGCGGATTGGGAGAGAAAAGAAAAGAGTGATGTAGTTATTCATCAAGGCTGGTGGAATAGCCCTAATTCTCCTCTCATCTCCCTCTGCACTGCCTGCCAGGATGGCTGCTGGTGAAGAGGCCTTCCAGGGAAAGGTCTTGAAAGCAGCTCAGGCTGATCATGATCTTTCTGAGTCTTTGCCTTTGGCAGTGAGTGCTTTCACATCAGCCTAAAAAGTGCAGACACTATGGTGCATTGTCAGGGATGATGGATACTGTAGTCCAGCCTCTAGAGATCTGTCTTCTAGGGCTGGCAGTAGCGACTCCATTAAATGTGTATTCATTCCATTGTTGAATCAAGCTCAGATCCCCTGAGTTCAGCATCAGACATTTGTCATAAGAAGATCATAGCAATAGGTTGGTGTAGGAGCTGGGTCCCTCCCCAGGGCATCTGGCCATTTGGTTTAGTCTCTCCAGGGGTGTGGTGCAGCTAGGACTCACAGGAGTGCAACTGGGAACCTTTGGATAACATCATTTGCCTCACCTCCCATCAGAATTGCCTCTTAACTTCATGCAGTCTTTGTATTGCAATATTACTCTGAACTATCCCTGTTGCAGTGCAGAATATTTGAGAGGTCTTGGATGGGCAGTTAAGTCCCATTGCCTCTAAAGAAGACCTAAGGCTGGTGGATCTTTGTTAAGATAGATCAATGCACCTTTCTGAATGCTTGGCCTGTCTTTGGGGATGTTCCTATGGAGACTGTCATGACAAGCACTTCAAAATTTACCACTGATTCCCTCTAGCTCTATGCATCATTGGGATGGTAGAACATTGGTTCTATATGACTCGTGTGTCCCATGACTGAACCCCAATCTGATCTAAAATGGGTGGCATTAACATCACTTTCCTGTTGTTTATGATTATTGGGAGACAGTAAAATGTTAAGAACAGGTCCCACAGTTATTTTCCAAATAAAGGTTGGCCCTGGATCTGGAAAAAAGTGTAGAGAAAAATGTAAATAGAGAAATTATATCTAGCACCTAAGGATATATGGATTTTGTTACATTTTTAATGGCAATTTTTCAGAAATTTTCTTTCCAATGACTATTCATTGATGAAATTGATTTTTCCCATTTCTTCAATTTGCATTTATTTGGGTTTGCACTAATTTGCACTTCTAAAAATGTGCAAGCCCCCTGCTCCATTTGCAAAACTTCCACAGGTGCCTAGTTTCATGCTTTAAACTATGGAAGGAAATGTGTATTTTCAATCAGCGGTTCTTCATTTTTGTATTATTTTATGACTACATGTGCCTCAAGTTCCAGAAAGGTTTAAAAAAAAAACCTGACCCAGACACCCACAGAATCCACATGACTCAGAAAAAGCTGGTCCACTGCTGGATCCAACAGTTGCGTTCATAGAAATCAGAACCCATTTGAATGTGTTGCAGATTTCTCTGATGTCTCCAGAAGAACCTGGTATATGCCCTGGATGGTGCACTGCAGACCAAGTTCTACAACTGGCAGCATGTTGTGTTGCCAGCATACAGATGATGCTGTCTAGGCGTTCCCTGCTCATGGCTACCAAACCTGAATTTTGCACATTGGGTAACTGTGACCTGCCACATAGGGTGAGATGAGATGGTTTCTCCCCTTGCACACATTGGATGGTGGCTATTCTAGTCCAGCAATGTCTACATGACTACATGATGACTCTCCAGATTTTTCTGGCCCTGCCTAGAGAACCTGGCCACTGAACCTCCTCTCCCGGTATATTCTTTCCACTCCTGAAGTAAAGGAATAAAGTCTCACAAAATGAATGTATTCAACATCCCACTGCGGAAAAACATCCATAAAATATCATTTGAAACTCATCTCCTAAACACAGAAGTGTTGCAAATGATTGCTGCATGACTACCACAAAGTCAGGCACAGATTTACAAAGCACAAATCTGCTTGCTGCAGAATGATAAAGTACGTGCCTGTCAGATGCAAGTTGATATGAATGAAATTGTCCATACATAACTCCCCCTGGATCAAAATTGAGTTTTCAAAGTGCCACCAGTACACTTGTGCAAAAAATAATTTAATAGATGTTTGCTGGATGCATTTCAACCTGCTGGTTTTTTTTCTCTCAATGGTACTAAATTATACAGGTATAAGTTAAAATGGATCTAAATAGATCAACAAGTCATCCATCTTCTGGGCTCCTAGGGACAGAGGGCAATTCCATGAGTCTACCTCTATGAACCTACTCATATGCGTTGGATGCTTATTGTATGATTACACAATTGCATTTGTGGTTTAAACAGCATTCACTCCACCTATGTGTGTGGGTCCCTCTTTAGCCCCTAAACTCTGAACTTTCACTTTAAGCCACCTTGCCCCCACCCACACTATAAATATATTTGTTCCTTCCTACCGTCTCCTCTCTTCCCTCCCTCCCTCCTTGTTTCTTGGGCCAGAGGTTCAGGGACCTGGCATATGTGGTCCTCATTCATTCACTATCCGCACAACAAACCCATGAAGTCAGTTTGCTTAAGACTTGTTGACTGACCCAAATGCTTCATTGCAGAGTTGGGATTTTGAACCTGCATCTGTCAAGTCCCAGTCAAAGACTCAAAGCCCTCTCTACTGTCATGGATATTTAAGAAAGGACTATTTGCACAGGCATAAGTCGAATAGAAGCAGAGATTACTTTGTTAATAGCAGCACTATATACTCTAGGAAGGAATCTGGTCACACTTTGCACTGACCTCTAGCTAATTTAATAGCTCCTACATGGTCCTTTTCTTGTTGTTTCTCACCAGTCTCAGGTCTTCAGTGGTAGGTCACCTCTGCATATCTGGCACTATCCTGGCCAAGAGCTGATGACGATCCATCCTGCATGCATTTATTAGCTCATTCTGTGAAGAGAGGGTGGGGGTTGGCCAAGCTCTCAACAGGGAAGACAGGGCCAATAGTGAAGTGACCAAAGCAGGCTTTGTCATGAGACCTGCTCTCCTTTCCTTGTCCTTCAGCTCCAAAATACCAGACACTCTCCTTGCAAAGCAATCTTTATTGGCAATTTGCAGCTACAAGACAACATAATTCTAAAATCTAGGCATTATGCCTCCACACATGTCAGGAATGACAGCGGAACCCAACCTAGGGACTTCTTCCCAGGGGCCTTCCCTTTCTGTCCTTCTGTGGGTTCCACTCTCTGGGCAGCTTCCACTGGTGAAAGACCACACAGTGAGCCCCACAGAAGCCATTTAACTGGGCCACTTATTTCTCCCAACACCTGGCCATGAGGCCAGGGAATGACCAGGTAAGGCAGTGGCTCTCCCACCTCTTGATCTTCTACTCCTCCTGCATCTTCCAAAAAATCCTCACCCTCTGGGTTGGCCTGGGAACCTGCGGGCAGCCACCTTGAAGGCACTTCAAAGGCCTGTCTCTCCCTGGGTTCCCAGAACTCCCATCTTTAATGTTCTCTTTCTCTTCTTCAGAAGCCCAATCCTGATGGCCCTGGGAAGCCTACCAAGAGTGGCAGTCAACTTCACTCACCTCTTATGCCCATCTCAGCCTGAGTCAACATGCACTCAAAACTTACAGGACATTCCTGAGTTTTTGGAAATGGAGCTTTAGCTGCATCCCTGCCCTATTCACAAGTCTCAAGCGAGGAGTCAAGCAGAAGGCTCTGGAGTTGGTAGTAAGGCTTACTTGGAGGGAAGCACAGAAAATTATTGGTGTAGGTGCTAAATTTGTTTACAGTGGTGGAAGAGGGGAAGAAAAGAAAGCATTCAAGGACCAGAGCAACTTTTGGGCAGGATTCTTCAGGCAAAAATAGCACAATTTTACATTTATTAATAGCAAAAGTTACCTGCCCTAAACATTATCTAAGCAGGAGTCTTCCAATAGGACAGGGCTTAATTCAGGAGCCAAAGAATCCCAAGCCTGGAAGCTAGTTGAAACATCCAAACAAAGACACAAAGGCATCTTCAAGCCCCTTCTTTTTATGTTCAGTGCCCTAACAACTCAGGGAAGAAGCCAATCATATGCTGGCTGGCAAGCTCCACAGAGGAGGGTACCAATTCCCACACAAATGAAGCTGAGTTGATTCAGGCCAATTAACCACATCTTACTGTGGCCTTGAAAAGTAGAGACATCTCAGGAGAAGAGGTGCATGGCATGTTGCATCAGGATGTGCTACTTTAGCCTGGCCATATGGAGTCTTACATAAGTTAGAGCACAAAGGAGCATGGAGTTCTTGACATACCTGTGTTTGCATCCTTCTGAGCTGCTGGTCATTACCCCATTTGCTGGCAGTGAAACTCTGCAACTGACAGATGTCTTGTGTGCAAAAAGGCTCCCTTAAGAAGAAAACCCATGCATATTTCCAGGCAGAACCCTGCAAGCCCAGGTACAGGGACACTTAAAGGACACGTCTCAGACCCACCTGCCCTCTCCCCTTGCATTTCAGGCATGAGCAGCGCCCCACATCTGACCTCACTTATCTCCTTGCATCTGCCATCCATTGTGCTGCCATGATGCAGACACCGTCCATTTTTTCCCCTTTCTCTTTGCTATGCACAAATACCTCCGATGGATGAAACAACATCATTTATTGAAGGAGACAGGCAGCAGCCACCAGGACCAGCTTAATATTCATGTCCACACAACTGTCTTTGACGTCACATTTACTGAGCTGGTTGCTTGAGTGGACCCTTAATTGCTAAACAAGTATCAGGAGGCATCTGGTTTCCCTGGGAACAGGGACTGCTCTTCTCCCTTCTCTTCTGACTGTGCTTATTTATAATGTTTCATCTACCCAACTCCGCTTGGTTGAAGAGGCTGGCATTGGGCAAAGGGACTGCTATGGATGGGCCAATTTCTGCCCAGCTTAGGAAGGGCTCCTACCTCTCCAAAACCTGATTTATCTGCAAGCCCTGAGGAAACAGAACCCAACGGACATCTTGGCTGAAAAGTGGAGGGACTGTCATTCAAGCCAATGGAAGAGAAACAAGCAATCCTTCAAAGTTGTGCAGAAAAGTTGGGGAGGACTCAGCGGGAGCATAGTCACTTTGGTGACTGGAAAACCTCAGTGCTTTGGTGGGGATCAGACCTGAAAAGCAGGGGATCAGGAACTTATGAGCATTCAGCTGTGTGCAAGGAAAGTTTCCCATAAAATCTAGACCTTTTCTCATCATCATTACCTACCTTCTCAAGTGAACAAATAGTCCCATGCTCTGGCATTGAGCATTTCCAATTTCTGAAACTGAGCAGCATGTATTGAATAATGGGTCACAAATTGGGGCCAAGTTGGAGGAGTATCTAAATGTCTGTGCTTCCAGACATTTAGGAAATAGTGTAGATGTGATGTAAATATGGCTGAAGTTCAGCTGAAGAGCATATGCTTTGCATGCAAATGTCCTGGTTTTAATGCCCACCACCTCCAGGTTAGTGATGAGCAAAGCAACAAAACACGAGTTCAATGTGGTCCTTCGAATACCATTTTGAAGCTCATTTCTGACTCAAGTTTGCAGCAGATTGCAAGCCAAGTGTCCTGTTCCACTGAAAGATATGCACCTGTTTTGTGTGTATATTCCCCACATGAATGCATCGGCTGTGCACATTTTTTTGGAATGCGCATATTTTTCTCCCATTCAGCAAAGCACATTTGTGCACACTTTTAAAAAGTACACATATTTTTTCATGCACAGTCTCCAAATGTATATGTTTTTGAGAAGTATTTGGGTTCTGAGAATCACACTGCCAACTCAGAAGTATATGGAAACACAGAAACATAGAAACAGAGCGAGTCAGAAGGGGCCTCCTGGGTGATCTAGTCTGACCTCCCGCACCAGCCGGCTCCGCTTACGACATGCCCACCATGTGCATGTCCAGCCTGTCTTTGAACACCCACACCGATGGGGCCTCAATGACCTCTCGTGGAAGCCCATTCCATGCCCTCGGGGTCCTGACTGTCAGGAAGTGCTTCCTGGCATCCAAATGGAACCTGGGTTCCCTGAGCTTTGCTCCCTTGGAACGCGTCCTGCCTTCCTCTGCAGGGGAGAACAGGTCTCTACCCATCTGCATGCAACACCCCCTCACATACCTGTATGTCGCCAACATATCCCCTCTGAGTCTCCTCTTCTCCAGGCTGAAGAGACCCAGTTCCCTCAGTCTTGCCTCATACAACATCCCCTGCAAACCAGCCACCATCCTTGTGGCCCTACGCTGCACTGACTCCAACCTGGCTATATCCTTTCGGTAATGAGGGACCCAAAACTGAGCACAATACTCCAGTCGCGGGCGCACCAGAGTCGTGTAGAGTGGTAGTAATATCTCTCTCGATCTTGAAGCCACACTTCTGGCTATGCAACCAAGGGTGGAGTTTGCCCTCTTGACCACCGCATCACACTGCTGACTCATGTTTAGCCTGCGGTCAACCAGCACACCGAGGTCCCTTCACAAGTGCTGCTCTCCAGCCACTTGTCACCTAACCTGTACTTATGACAGCTATTCCTATGCCCCAAATGCAAGATCTTGCACTTATCCACATTGAACACCATCCTGTTGTCTCCTGCCCACTTCCATAGTCTGTCCAGATCCTTTTGGATCTGCAGTACCTGCTCCTCAGTTGTGGCCACTGCTCCAGTTTTAGTGTCGCCTGCAAATTTGATCAGCAGACTGTTGATCAAATTCAGCAGACTGTTCACCCCTTCATCCATGTCATAACTGAAAAGATTAAACAGGATCGGCCCCAGGACAGAGCCCTGGGGGACCCCGCTTGTCACTGGCTGCCATCCTGACGATTCCCCGCTAATGGTTACCTTCTGCTTTCGGTCAGTCAACCATGCCCTAATCCACCGGACAGTGCTTTGGTGTATCCCAAAACTCCTCAGTTTCTCCACCAGGATATCATGGGGCACTTTGTCAAAGGCCTTGCTGAAATCCAGGTAAACCACATCCACTGCATCCCCTCCATCTAGCCATCTCGAAACCTTGTCATAGAATTCCACAAGGTTTGTCAGGCAGGACCTGTTTTTGCGGAAGCCGTGTTGTGTGGCTGTCAGCCTCCCTTCCCTATCTAGCATCACTCGATCTCTCTCTATTATGAGCCTTTCCATTGTTTTTCCTACAATGGATGTAAGGCTAACCGGTCTATAATTCCCCATGTCCTTCCTACTACCCTTTTTGAAAATTGGGACTACTGATGCCACCCTCCAGTCCTCTGGAACTTCACTTGTTCTCCACGAGGTCTCAAAAATGGAGGCCAGTGGGTGTGAGAGAACCCCTGCCAACTCCCTTAGTACTCTCGGGTGTAACCTGTCAGGGCCTGGCGCCTTTGTAATGTCCAATGCCCTGAGGAGCCCCTCGAATTCAAGGGGGGGGTGACTCTAATCTGTGCCCCTAAGTCCCCAGCCTCATCTATCTCCTATGTGAATATCCCCCGTCCTGCTTTGGGGAGAACACAGAGGCAAAATAGCCATTTAGCATCTGTGCCTGTTCCCTCATATCAGTCATTGGATCTCCTTCCTTCTTATTGAGTGGTCTCACCACTTATCTCCCCTTCCTTTTCCTATTTACATGCTGAAAGAAGCCCTGTTTGTTGCTCTTGATATTCTTGGCAAGTCTCAGCTCAAAATCAGCCTTAGCCTTGCGAAGAATCCTTCTGCAGCGGGCCCCCTCCCTCTGGTATACCCTTTTGTCTATTTGCCCCAGTACCCATTTCCTACGGAGGCTCCTCTTTTGTCTAATCCCTCTAACCACCTCCTTTCGCATCCATGGTGGCACTCTCCTCTGCCTCCCCACCTTACTGACTAGAGGTGTCGTCAAGGCTTGTGCCTCCAAAACCTCCCTTTTGAATGCCATCCACCCCTCCTCAACTCGCTTACCTTCCAGTAACCTATCCCAGGAGACTTTCCCCAGTCTGGCCTTCAGTTGGCAAAGTTGGCCCTCTTGAAGTCCCAGCTTCTAGTGCTCACCCTGCTGCACGTCCCCAGTCCCCTGATCTCAAAGCAAAGGATGGAGTGATCACTCGCATCCAGAGCTCCCCTAATCTGTACTTCATCTATCAGCTCCTCCCTATTGGTCAAGACCAAGTCAAGGATGTTTCCCCCCCTCGTTGCCTCTCGGACCCTCTGTGTGAAAAACCCACCCTCTAGAGCTTCTAGGAAGCGATGTGACCTGGCTGTCACCGCCGAGTGAGTCTCCCAAGTAATATCCGGGATTGAAATCTCCCATAATTACTGTGTTCTCCCCCGAGATATCCTTAGAATCTGTCCTGTCAGGACATCATCCAGGGTCTCAAGTTGACCTGGAGGGCGATAACATACCCCCACTGTCAGTTCTGTTTCCCTGTCAAAACCCCTAAGTTTCACCCAGACTGCCTCTACCGAATCCCCATCTGTGCTGCATTCTCTCTCACTGCATCATATGCCTTCCCTGACGCATAAAGCCACGCCCCCACCTCTCTTTCCCTTCCTGTCCTTTCTAAAAAGGTGATACCCTTCTATGTTCACATTCCAGACTTGCCTTTCATCCCACCAAGTTTCTGTGATTCCCACCAGATCGTATCCTCCTATTCCCAGGAGAGCTTCAAGCTCTTCCTGCTTATTACCCATGCTCCTCGCATTGGTGTACATGCATCTCAACTCCTTCCCACTGCTTGCTTTCCTTGGAGTGCCCAGCATCCTCCTTCCTCCCATCCTCCCTGGTACCTGGCCCCTCTCTGTAGGAGTCCTGTCAGTCCCTGCAGTATCTCTAAAGCCCTGCTCCCAGAGCCCTGATCCTCCCCCCACACTTGTCCAGTGCAGTGTCAACCATGTCAGTCAACCATACCCTAATCCGTGGGACAGTGCTTTGGTGTATCCCAAAACTCCTCAGTTTCTCCACCAGGATATCATGGGGCACTTTGTCAAAGGCCTTGCTGAAATCCAGGTATACCACACCCACTGCATCCCCTCCATCTAGCCATCTTGAAACCTTGTCATAGAATTCCACAAGGTTTGTCTGGCAGGACCTGTTTTTGCCGCAGATTAAGCTCACTAAATTCTGGTCAAAATGCAAATGAAAGAGAGTTTTTCATGTATCTCTATCAGGTGTGCCTGGGAAAAAGTCATTTAAAAACTCAGAAAGCCACTTTTTAAAAATGTAGACAATAATGAACTGAATAATAGTGAACCAGTGGACTGATGGTATAAGGTAACTTCTAAACCCCTAACATCCATCATGTGAAGAGTGAAATCTTCTATTGCAAGGAACATGTGGTGTGTTTCCATGACCAGAGACATAGTTCACCTCCCACAAGACATGTCCATGAGATCTTGTAAAGGGATGGCATACTTCACGCATGTGGGAGCTTGCTTTTTCCCTAGAACACAAGATCTACCAACTGGAGGCTGGTATAAAAGGCACATAGTTCAATTTAAAGAATTTTAAGCCCAGAAAACTGTTTAGAGAACCAGAACCAAATGGAACACACACAGCCATTTGACAAAAACAATCAGCTCCTGATTATCCTAAACTTTCTTTATTGCATCGCAACTATTTAAGGCAGGATAGCCATTCTGTTGCTACCATAGTTAAACATATGGGAGTCAGAAATCCTCTCTGATTTACTGCAAATTAGTCCAGGATCTGCCAATAGAGCCAGATGAATCTTCCACTCACCCCTGATCTGGATTATCCAATTTCAGGGTGTCTCCTACATCTGTCTGGTTTACTTTTTGAAAGCCATCCATAAATAGATACTAAGACAGTGTAAAAATAGGCCACAAATGGTTGCATGGTCATGCATGTTGCTTTTCTCCATCAGAATGACTAGTGAAAACTCACAAATGTGGAAGAAAGTAAAGAGGTGCACACAAAGACACAGCTTAAACTGGGATCAAAGAGGTTACAGCTGTTGGGAATCAAGCCTGATCCTGTCTGCCTTCATCTTTATAGCCCTCCTCCAATTTCTGCTACAATCCACGTGATGGAATCTGTGGAACTGGATGGCTTGCTTGCTTTCTGAAGAGAACTTATTATGCCATCTTGAAACATAGTTATCCTAAAGCAGATCCAATGAAAACTAGGACATAATCTTCTCAGGATTTACTTGCTCCCTTGACTTCAAAAGATATATTCTAGACTTAACTAAGTTTGGATCCAGCCTGTTCATTTTAAACTTTATAGCCCCCTTTTGACAAGGCCTCCCCTGGCAGCTAAGGATTAAAATTAAAGGTAAAATTAAAAAAATCAGACCCATCACATAAAAAAAAGCAGTATTACAGCCACTTAATTGTCTTGGGGCAGTTTTATTGTAGCACAAGCTTTTATAGACACTAGCCATCTCACCAAGTACACACAGAGCTTAGACGATTTATAAAGACATGGAAGGGGGTGGCTAGGAGATTGTAAACAGTGAAGTAAGAGGGATCAAAAATGCAGAAACTACAGACAGTGATAATTAGCATAGCAGTGGCCATGGATAAAAAAATTATTAGGTGATAACACAGATTTTGCTGCATTTAAGCCACTGAACAGCATTGTAACCCAAACCCATACAGGAGGTAATGTCTATAAACAGAAAATTTTACACTCCAGCTCCAAAAGGTCTCCAAATCAAGCAATCTTGTCTAACACAATGAAAACAATTTTACAGGGTTTCAGAAAAGTCCAGTGGAATGAATCTCATGTATTCTTTTTGTGAAGTATTGCTCAGTTGGAGGGGATTTACTGATTTTAAACCCTTTGTGTAGTGGCAGCCAATCATCCCCAGAAGGTTGTGATAGCCACAGAAGAACCTCATCACCTGATCTTATTGTTTTAATGTAGGAATTGTATTTTTAATCCAGACAATAAACAATTTTCTCTGGGCAGATTCCAAACAGTTAAAGACTAAAATGGAATGCACACAATTCAAAACATACAACACAATACAAATATGTAATACAATAGAGTACAAATACAATATCAAAGACTATCTGAACCCACAGAAGTGTAAATGTATGGAAGAAAATACTCTCATGTGTTATTCTGAATCCAAGCTATATAGAGCTCTAAAGGTCAGCACACCAGCATCTTGAATTGTCCTGGTTTGAAAAAGAGCAAGTATCTTCCTGTGGACCTGTTTAAACAATTAATTATCCTGGGCTGAAACCCTTGAATTGTGACTTATGATTCAACAATGATTGCTATTTGTAGATTCTGTGCTTGAGGGAAGATGGAAGAGAATCTACAGGAGGGGGCAGTGGGAGTCATGACCCTCCAGATGTTCTAGGACTGGGGCCCTCAAACTTTTTCAACAGGGGGCCAGTTCTCTGTCCCTCAGACTGTTGGGGGGCCGGACTAGAGTTTGGGGGAAAAAATGAATGAATTCCTATGCATACTGCACATTAAAAAATAATTAAAAATAAAATAAATTTAAAAATTAATTAAAATAAAATAAATTTAAAAATTAATTAAAATAAAATAAATTTAAAAATTAATTAACATTTCAAAATAAATGTAAAAGTTAAAAAATGTTTGCTCACTTGCTTGGAGAAGGCCACAGTGGAGGCGTGGGAGCCCCAGCCTAGCTCAGCCTCAGCCTGTCTGCCCTGGGCTCAGCAAGGCAGCTGCGGCTTCCTCGGAGAAGGCCTGCAGCCTGGGGACATGGCTCACATAATTAAGAATAGATTTTAAAAGTTATATTTTTCTTACCTTCAATCTTTTTTTAGTTTCTTTGTCTCGCTCTTCCACTTTTCTCTCTTCTGTTTCCCACTCCATATTCCCCGCTCTGTATATGCATGCAAGGGTGTGGCGGGGGGGGGGGGGAGAACCAGCACACACACAGTTGGGCTGTTGCAATTTGGCATATGCACTGACTCTCTGCTCCGTTTCAAAGAATGCCTATGCCAGCTCAGAGCTTTTGGACTCACTCAGAGATCATTTTCTCCAAGCAAGTCGAGTCCAAAACCTCTGAGGCGGGCCAGATAAATGAGCATGGTGGGCCAGATCTGGTCCATGGGCCATAGTTTGAGGATCCATGTTCTGGGACTTCAGCTCCCTTCAACATCTGCCAGTATGGTCAATGGATCTGAGATGATAGAGTTGTAATCCAACAACAACTGGCAGGGGGGAATAGCTTCTCCACTCCAAATCTTTATGGTTGGCAAGCTCATGGGTTCTTAATTGCAATGTTAAAATACCAGGTGACTCTGTTCATCTTGCCCTAAGGGCAGTTGTGTCATATCTCAACAGCCATTGAGAAAACAACAAGCATGAGCTGGTGTGGCTCTTAGTCCATGTGTGGATTACACTATCATCCTCTGCAGACATGAGAAGGACCTTTCTTCACGGACACACCAAAACCTGTTGGTGTTCTGAACAGTAGAATGTATTTGATCAGCCATTCCCCATCAGATACAAAGGTGAAAAGGCATTCCTGTGCCTTTAATGACTAGGTAGAAGAAGACATTTCAGCAAGTGGAGCTGAATGATTCACCTTTGTGGATACAGTAAAACAGTTGCTACCTCCCCTGGGTGGAATTCTCACTACCATGGATTATCCAAAACATTCACCAAGGGCATGTGGTTGCAATATTGGGAAACCCCTTATTTTGAGAGATGCAGGGGGATATTTTGAGAAAACCACCCTGAAACCTAAGATCAAAAGAAAGATCTTGCTGGATCAGAGTTGAAGTTCCATCTTAATGTCTCACATGCAAACTGTGAGGGCAGCCATTAACCATTTGTGCTACTTGTAAGTGGTACTTCTAAGTAAACTGGCATACCAATTCTGTACATTAACATTCCATTTGATACTGCTAATTTAGATTCCCAATGTATTTGGGCAGAAATCCTAGTGTTCAGTGGAGGAAAGCAGAAGACACTTTTCAAGCATGTCAAATTGGTTGAACCATGAGCAGATTTTGCAGAGGGGCAATAATGGCAAGATGAATTCCACAGAGAATCACGTGCTAAATCGAGGTGAGCAACCTGTAGCCTTCCAGATGCTACTCCCTGACCATTGGCTATGCAGGCTAGGGAACTGCACTGCGACACCCCCTCTGAAATGAACGGCGGTAACCGAAACAAAAGGCGATGGGGCGCTGTTCAAGGTGCTGAAGCAAAGAAGGCAGGGCGCTGCCCAAGGTGCTAAAATATTTCGGGTTGCTTTCTTTGGTGGTGATATTCGTTGCCTGGACTGGAACGTCTCTGAAGGTGGGGAAGGGGAGGAGGATATGGCCTTTTTTCAGGCCCTGTTTGCCCCTTACCATCACAGCATTCAAATGGGGAAGGGAAGATTCTGTTGGGAAGCACTTGCTCTTTGCTATATGCAGTGAAGTGAAGGAGAAGAGAGAGTGAAAACAGCAAAGCTGTCACAACGCAGATGACGGTTCCCTGGACAGCAGCCTGCGTAGGAAGCGCCAGAGCAAACAGAGAGAGCGACAGGCAGAGCAACTGTGGCGGGGGCGAAGAAAGAATATCCCCTCTCAAATGAGCAATTTGGTGATGTTGATGTTCTTCCTCCTCCGCTTGCTTCAGCCCACGCATCATCCCTGCCAGAAAATTAAACTCCCTCCATGGGGAGGCCACCTGCGGGGGAAGAAGACTGAGAGATGACTGTGAAAGAGCAATTTTCACCCCCAGTTGATGGAAGGAGACGTATATCAGTTGCCCATCTATCTAGCTCCTCACCAAAAGTACCACGAGGGCTGCCAGCTAATAGAAACAACTGGTGAGAAAGATTGGCATATAAACATCATCCAATGTAAAAAAAAAAAAAAATGTAGTGAGAGGGATAAGAATGGTAATCTGCATGAAGACTATGCATTCAGGTGCTGTTGCAGTCAAAGGACAGAGAGAACACAAAAACACAAGTTGGCACACACACATTCCTTGTCAGGAAACTTCTCAGTCTTTTCTGCAGGGCAGCTTTTCTCAAGCTGTTCCCCTTCAGATGTGGTGATGATAGGAGTTGTAGCCCATCTGATTCCCATCTGTAACTCACAGTCACCAGGAGGGCACCCACTTGGGGAAGGCTGGCCTCAAATTTTCAACGGTTTAAAACCCCTAGTAAAGCTCTGGAACTCAGCTGGGTGATCGGTAGATACTGAAGAGACAATGACACTGCCAGTAGAGTTCTAGAGCGATGATGCATCACTTGCTGAATTTTTGTTTGTTATGCAAACAAAATTTTTGTTTGTTATGTTTTTGTTAAAGGCAGAGAAGGTCTGCAGAATTCACCCTTGCTTCCTACTAATCCTTCAGACTCCCTCTTAGCTTTGCTTTCACCCACAAACCTAGCTCTGGATGCTGAAGAATTTATATTTGGTGGCACTGGGAATGGATGGTTTACATAATATTACATAATTATACAATATTTGGACATAAACTTGAGTCCTGTCTGTACTGTTCCCCCTTGCCACCAGCTGTGAGATTGGGACAACCAGTCTACCATTAATATAATATGTCTCTCACTGACACTGTATCAATATGGTTCAGCGACTGCTCGATATATTTCAATAGAAAACCAACTGTGATTTATGATCCATGTGTCTGCTCAATTTGAACTCCCTTCTTTGCACTTAAGGGAGGTGGGGTTCAGAAAGGCTCATTAAGTGAAAACTGATTAATGAGGGTCTGAGTGACATCCAGGCAGGTCTGGGTCACATATAGTTAAGAACATAAAAAATGCTGAGCTGGATCAGAGTGTAACAGCTCATATCTGCCTTATTTTCCAGCAACTGGTGTATATGCAGACTGCTTCTGACAAATTGGTGCGATCCCTCTTTAAAGCCATCCAAACTGTTGCAAGGGGCGGCATATAAATATTTAAATAAATAAATAAATAAAAAACTGGTGGCTCTCACTACAGTTTGTGGAATTTAATTCCATAGTTTTAGTCCAAATTGTGTGAAGAAGTCTTTCCATTTGTCTATGCTGGATCTTCCTCCAATCAGCTTCATGCGATGACCCTCAGTTCATCACATTAGATGAGGCCAGGGACTTAGGGGCACAGATTAGAGTCACCCCCTTTGAAGTCGAGGGGCTCCTCAGGACATTGGACATTACAAAGGCACCAGGCCCTGACGGGTTACACCCGAGAGTACTAAGAGAGTTGGCAGGGGTTCTCCCACGCCCACTGGCCTCCATTTTTGAGGCCTCATAGAGAATGGGTGAAGTTCGAAAGGACTGGAGAGTGGCATCAATTGTCCCAATTTTCAAAAAGGGTAGTAGAAGGGACATGGGGAATTACAGACCAGTTAGCCTCATGTACATTTTAGGAAAAACAATGGAAAGGCTCATAATAGAGAGAGATCTAGTGATGCTAGATAGGGAAGGGAGGCTGACAGACACACAACATGGCTTCCACAAAAACAGTTCCTGCCAGACAAACCTTGTGGAATTCTATGACAAGGTTTCGAGATGGCTAGATGGAGGGGATGCAGTGGATGTGGTTTACCTGGATTTCAGCAAGGCCTTTGACAAAGTGCCCCATGATATCCTGGTGGAGAAACTGAGGAGTTTTGGGATACACCAAAGCACTGTCTGGTGGATTAGGGCATGGTTGACTGACCGAAAGCAGAGGTAACCATTAGCGGGGAATCGTCGGGATCGCAGCCAGTGACAAGTGGGGTCCTCCAGGGTTCTGTCCTGGGGCCGATCCTGTTTAATCTTTTCATAAATGACATGGAAGAAGGGGTGAACAGTCTGCTGATCAAATTTGCAGATGACACTAAAACTGGAGCAGTGGCCACAACTGAGGAGCAGGTACTCCAGATCCAAAAGGATCTGGACAGACTATGGAAGTGGGCAGGAGACATAGAAACAGAGCAAGTCAGAAGGGGCCTCCTGGGCCATCTAGTCTGACCTCCGGCACCAGCCGGCTCCGCTCACGACATGCCCACCATGTGCATGTCCAGCCTCTTTGAACACCCTCACTGATGGGGCCTCAATGACCTCTCGTGGAAGCCCATTCCACGCCCTCGGGGTCCTGACTGTCAGGAAGTGCTTCCTGGCATCCAAATGGAACCTGGGTTCCCTGAGCTTTGCTCCCTTGGAGCGCATCCTGCCTTCCTCTGCGGGGGAGAACAGGTCTCTACCCATCTGCATGTGACACTCCCTCACATCCCTGTATGTCGCCAACATATCCCCTCTGAGTCTCCTCTTCTCCAAGCTGAGGAGACCCAGTTCCCTCAGTCTTGCCTCATACGGCATCCCCTGCAAACTGGCCACCAACCTTGTGGCCCTATGCTGCACTGACTCTAACCTGGCTATATCCTTTCTGTAATGAGGGGCCCAAAACTGAACACAGTACTCCAGTTGCGGGCACACCAGAGTCGTGTAGAGTAATACTTCTCTCGATCTTGAAGCCACACTTCTGGCTATACAACCAAGGGTGGCATTCACCCTCTTGACCACCGCATCACACTGCTGACTCATGTTTAGCCTGCGGTCAACTAGTACCCCGAGGTCCCTTTCACAAGTGCTGTTCTCCAGCCACTTGTCACCTAACCTGTACTTATGACAGTCCTCCTCTACCTTGCACCTCCAGTCAAGTTAAACAACAGATCTTGTCATCTCCAGCAATCATGGCCAATGGGTTGGATAAGTGGTTGTAGTCCACAGTGCCAATTTGCCTTCCTGTTTTCACCTCCCACAGACTTTAGAGGACTGCAGTCAATATCCTGAGATGTTCTTTACATGGTGAACCATAGACAAGGTGGGTACTTGTGGTGGTTTATCATTTCTATTGCAAAGTGCTGGATAGCAGGAATGGGCAACTTAAGGCCTTATTGAATGCTGATTCTTATCCTCCCTAGCCAGCTAAGCCAATAGCAAGGGCTTATGGGAGTCGTAGGCCAAAACATTAAGAGGGCATGTTGCACACCCCTGTTTTACAGCTTCATCACATTCATCCTGACAGCACCCAAGAAGGTACAGATCTTCCATGAAGCCTTTTAAACCCAGAGAGTTTATGGATGAGTAAGGATTTGAACCCAGAATATCCCTTCTGCCAATGGTTTCTCACTGATTTAAGATAGGAGGGAGCCTTGGAAATTCAGAGGGACTATCAAAGAGGATGTAAAAGGAAATATTATGCAGGGATGGGTTTTATTTTGTTTGTTTTATATCACTCAGTAGCTGAAACCCTTTGAACAGTTCTCAACAATTAATTGGAGATTGATTAATTAATTAGGAGAGAGACCAACAAAGCAATCCCTTGAATGTTCACTCAGAAGTAAGTCCTATTGTGTTTAATGGAGCTTATTCCCAAGGAAAGATTGGAGCCCAATTTGCTATACTGGGTAATTTCCAAGTACTTTTGTGTGAGGGGGGAGATTGCAGCTTTTGGGTGGCAGGGATGTGTCTGTGTTTAAACTGCAGTGTGCCAAAGTGGAAAGGGAGGGAGACAGAAGTGAGTGATGCAAGCACTTTTGGACTTCCAAGAAGCTTTTGATGAGGTCCTTCACCAAAGACTCCTGAGCAAACTTAGCAGAGCTGAGGTCCTTGTATAGGTCAGTAATTGATTAATGAAGAGAGAGCAGAGAATGGGAATGAATAGTAAATTCTCCCAAGGAAGGAGTGTAAACATTGGAGTCCCACAGAGATCTGTACTGAGACCAGTGCTTTTCAACTTATTCATAAATGATCTGGAATCAGCAGCGAGCAGTCAAGTGGCCAAGTTTGGTGATGACCCTTCCCTCCCCTCCTGTGCAGGAATTGCTTCTCCTTCACCATCTATCAGCTTTGAATGCCTGTACCTCATACAGAGAACCCATGACTCATTCAACCCCTTGTCATACTAGGGACAGGTCTGGGAAATGAGAGGAAATTTGTATCCCATATATCCAAAGCCTTTGCCAATCCATCTGTGACTTCAACCTAGAACATTCCCCTTCTGCCCTCATCACAATGCAAACAGCAATGGTGGGAGGAGAGCACTCACTGAAGAAGTCCTCTGTCAAGTGAGGACATCTGCAGTGCGCCTCTCTGTGAGTGGGCCTCCATCCCCTAAGAAGCTGAGATCCTCACACTCCATGGCCCTCCCAAGGACCACAGGACTTGCACCCTGAGAATGGATTTCTCATATCTCAGTGAACACATTCTGTACTTGCTTTTGATGCTTGCTATTCTCCTCTCCTCTCCTCTCCTCTCCTCTCCTCTCCTCTCTCCTCTCCTCTCCTCTCCTCTCCTCTCCTCTCCTCTCCTCTCCTCTTCCCTGCATTGTTTTAAGGGGTGGGGATATAAAATATGAGAAAGAGGGAATTTCACCTTTTGACTTCGGTGGTGCTTTTTCTGGTTTTTGCTTTGCTCCCTCCCCCCATCTCTGGTCTTGTGGGTGGCTTTTTCTTTATGCTCCAGCAGCTTCATAAAAGACACCTCCCCTCACAACCCCAAGCAATCAATTTCTGTCACCCATGCACAGGTCTGGAAAATTAATAAGGAATAGAGATGAAGAGTCATTCTGTTTTAACACCAGGAGATAATGCTTGCAGGGAAGGAGGGCTGTCTGTTTAAAAAAATAAATATAAAAAATAATAAAGGATTCCAGCCTGCAGCTGTTGGCATTGCTGCTATAGGTGGTTGTTTGGGTGGGGAGGTCCTGTGGGAATAGGTCGCACTAAGAATAGGTAGCTCTTGCAGGATCTGGCCAAAGGTCCATTACCAGTATCTGTGTTGTTGGCCACATATCTTAGGGAAGCTAGCAAGTAACAGCAGTTCCTGCATGCCATATTCCCTGCCAGTTCCCAGGCATACACACCCTCTAGACTTGGAGGTTCAATCCAGCAGTCATAACATTTTGCCTTTGATGGATCTTGCTTGCAAGAGTTTGTATCTAGTATCTTGAAACATCACCTGCATTTACAGCCATGTCTGGAGCTTATGGAAACGAATTCCATGAGTTAAGGATAAATCTGTTCTGAACCTATTCCTGATCTATTTCAGTGGATGAGCCTTGAGTTCTTATATTCTCCAAATCATTTACAATTTTATAAGCCTCTGTCATCATGCCCCCACCAACCTCTTGGTCACCTTTTCCCCTGCCTCTACTAGAAAACCCCAAACAATTCAGGCATCCCTTTTATTTACATACTACTAGTGAAGAAAGTGGCTTTGAATGGGTTGGGCTAGTCTTTGGAGGGAGACATCAAAGTCTCAAAACAAACATATACAGCATGCAGGGTTGGGCACATCATGCTCACTGCGTCTAAGTGAAGCTAGGTCTGCTGGCATCTGTTAGTATGGCACCTCCCATGGAGCACTCCTCCTATGGGAGGAGTCTGCCCACCCCATTCTTCTGTGTGTGGGGTGTTGTTCCATAGTGTAAGGTCCAGGGCATGGGCAGCAGGCAACTAAGGTTGGAATGTCAGAACCAGGACACAGGTGCAAGGTGGAGTCCTGTGGCAAATTCAGAGGGCCAAAAGCAAGAGGCATATTTGCTTAAGAGTCCAGGATCAAAGCCAGGGAGATGATAAATCCAAGCAAACACAGTCCAAGGTATCACAATCCAAAGGCACAGTCCAAGAAGACAGTCCAAAGGTTAAGTTCCAGAAAGACAGTCTCATTCAAGAGCAAGATGACGTCAGGGAGGGTGGGTTCTGGTACCAGGGAATCAGGGTCAGCCTGGAGACAAGGATGGAAGCTGGAGCAAGACAGGGTGCAAGTAGGCAGGCAGGGCAGGCAGCAGAAATCAGCCACTCCCCTCTGAGATGGCCCCTGTTGCTAGGTGGCAGCAGTAATGAGAAGCATAATTGGTTGAGAGACGTGGAGAAAAGGCACGAGTGGTTTCACAGCACCCCTCCCCAAAGGTCGGGTCACAGGCAGGTTCAAAATGAGAGTTTGGGGAAATAATTGCCAGGTTGGGGTCAACAAATCACTTTGTGCATGCTCAGAGTCTTGAATGATGATTTGTGTGCCAAAACAATAAAGAGGTTTTCTGAGAATGGCTCGAGGCTGGTGATTGTTGAAGGAAGGAAACCCAGCTCATGACAGCATCAAGCATTGATGCCTGGACTTGCTTGTTTTCCTGTCCCTTCTTCCCATTTAGGTCATGTTTTTCAGATTGTAAGCCTGTGGGCAGGCCCTGTCTTGTTGGTATTGATTTTCTGCAAGCCACTCTGGGAACAAATTTGGTGGAAACATGGGATTGAAAAAAGAGCAAATTTCAAATGTTTATCAACATCATTTGTAACAGCTGACAAGGAGAACCATGGATTAGGAACAGGTTTCCTTAGTTTTGAGAATGATGAATTTTGCAAATTGATGATTTGAGACCTTCTATTTCCTTCATGTGGAAGATCTAGAATGCATTCCATTGAGTTATGCAGAACTCTTCCTCTGGCTAAGATAATGACTCTGCAAATATGACAATAGATAGGGAAACCTCCTGTTGACTGAACTCAAGGCATCTCAAATTTTTTGCCCTCTCCAAAACACTAATGAATGTTCTGTGTAGCTTTGCACAATATCTTGCACAAGTGTAAAGCAACCCTTTTAATCTGACACCATATAATTGAATTGATGAGGTTAAATCTGTCCCCCAGTCCCAGTTTCCTCCTCAGAATTCCCCCCTAAACTAGGAGCTGTCTGGTTCTCACCATCTTAGCTCTGACTCCAGTGCTGCAAATTCACATTTCAGCTGTAAATTCCAAGCCTGCCTCTTAGAAGTAGAGAGTCAGAATTGGAAGAAACAACCCTCAGAAGTATAGTATAGAATGAGTGGGGCCTGGCCCTATGGCAGGTGTAGCACCTCCCAGGACAAGACCTACACCGCAAAGGAGAGAAACCAAGCAACTGGACTTTGCTGATGGAATTGGTTTGACCCCTCCTGTTGGCCTCTTTGGCCACTTGCAGCTCCAGAAAGGTCCATTTGTGTGTCACAAACAGGAACTGGTAGCTTTGCTGCCTGTTGCACACACTTTCCCCCAGTGGTGGCTAATTATGATCCCTGCTTGAGTTTAATTACATCCTTGCCATCATGGAGGATGAAAAATCACTAGTGCTGTGAAGTGAGAAATTTGCTAGAGACTTTGCCTGCTGTGAAAGCAATGAATGCACATACCCCGATCTATGGGAGTCATTGATGGATGAGTGTGTGGATGAGAGAAGAACCTGATCCTCCAAGGCTGCTGCTGCTCCTCCATCAACCTTTCTTCTTGCAGGGCTCTCTTGCTTCAGCACCTGTGAAACTGGTACCAACCTAGCAGGACATTCCATGCTGGGGAAAGTATAACTGCAGGCACCAGGACTGTTGGCAGAAAACAGTCGCCGAGATCTGCCAGTCCAACATGGGAAGTGGGAAAATGTGGATCAGCTCTTAGAAGATCAGCTGCTACTCATAACTTGCTTTTTATAAGGATGGATGCTTTGTCCGTCTGTCCCACTACTGCTGCCTCAGTAAATGTTATGCCAGTGTGATTCATGTCATTTTTTTTAAATAGGAAGCATCATTCACCCTGATTTCCTTTTTCTTTTAATCAGGCTACTGTATGCAGAATTTGGTCCTTCCCTCTTCCAGCTGTGTTCTTTGTGAAAATTGCCCCTCCTGTGCAGAAATGAGGTATTTATTTATTTTTATTTATTTTACAAATTTGTATGCCACACCCTTGCAAAAAAGGTACAGAAAAAAAGTTCAAATTGGCATCCATGGGACCCCCCCCCCCCCATTGCTAAGTACAGTACACATTGGTGGAGACGGGATCTTTCACTGAGATAGTGACTGGGAAGGGATAAATCTCCTCTGGCTGGGTGTTACAGCCCTCATAACAACCAGGAAGGGAACCGTGCTTTCCATTTGATAAACAAAAATTCCCTGCATTTACCATGATACAGAAGCAGGCTTGCTGCACTAGAAACAGCAGGACTAGGGAACTGGGTGCCCTCCAGATGTTTTGGACTGCCCTTTCCCTAAGCAGCTGCCAGCATGGCTAATGGTCAGAGGTTATGGGAATTATAGGAACAGCAGGATACCAGTTTGCCTGTCACCTATTAGGCAGCAGACAGTGCAACTGCAGTTGGGACTCTCTTTGTGCAAAGCATGTGCCCTGGCATTGAGCTTTGGACCTTCCCCTTCATAAGGCAATGGGATAGGACACAGACCTTGAAGCAGAGATTGAGAGATGTTTAAGGTTGCAAGGCTGGTTGCAATCATCTACATCTGACATGGGCAACCTGGTGTCCTCCAAATGTTTTGAGTTACAACTGCCATAATGCCTTATCATTGCCCCATGCAATGATAAGGCTGAGGCTTATGGGCATTGCAGTTCATCTGCAAGGCTTGGGTTGCTTACCCCTAGCAAATAGAATCAAGCCCTTGGCCTGTTGAGCTCCATTGCGAGAATCAAGAGAAGTGCTCACCAGAGGTGCTCCATTAGACTTTCCCCATCTCTCTTGGTAAGGTCAGCATCTTCTCCTGCATGATGATAGTTCAAGTAGCCATATCTGCAATTTAGGATCTGGGCCAGAGCTCAGAAACACAGCTGGGCAAATGGCTACTGGCAGCCACCCTGAGATGTGCGAATCACCAGCCTTTCCTCACAAGTGCTATTCCCTTCCCCTTTTGCCTGCTCAAAAATCTAGTGGGCTGTTCTGAGGTGAATTGGGAGACAGGGCACCTCCAGCCAATCCTTCTTGAAAGACCTCAGTTGATGTTGTCCTCCTCAGGTCCCCCCCACCCCCCAGGATTCCTACCTGTGAATGCTCTTGAGCTGAAGACATCTCTCGGATGTCTACATGGGGCCATTGAACAAGGAGATGTCAGTGAATGAGATTGGGTGTTTTCCCTTCAAGAGACCCCACTTCTGATGCAGACGGAGTGATATCTGTGTTTTCCTCAGAAGATGGTCATCTGGGTGACAACAGAAGAACAAGAACCCCAGGCAAATCTCCCCCTTATCTGGTTATTGTCTTTCCACCCAGCCTTCTTGGGTTCAACAGTGCAATTCCATACATATCTACCTAGAATTAAGTCCCACCAAATTCTTTGGCTTGCTGCTTGCTTGGTATGTTTATTTCAAAGATTTACACTTCTATACCATCCAATAACTGAAGTTCACTGTGTGGTTTTCAAATACAAAACCCTTAGAGATATAATCAAACATGGCTTTTGGCTCTGGCCTCTTGGCAGAGCAGCAGAGCAGCAGAGGCACAGGCTGGGAGAGAGTGCTGAGTGGCCAGGGGACTGGCGAAGGCAAGGTAGGAGCTGGGCAGGGGAGCAGAGGGCCAGGAGCAGCAGAGAGGAAGGGGGTGAGGCCAGAGAGGCTAGAGGGGCCAAGAGGGAGCAGACAGGCGGGGCCACCGGCCTGAGGGGCTGATAAGGCCGCGCTCAGCCGTTGGCGGCGCCAATAGATGTGGCGCCAATGGCGACGGCCCGGGCTGTCCAGAGACTCCCTTCCCTGAGACACAGAGGTTTGTTTGTTTTGTTTTGTTTGTGCTGTGCTTTGTTTTTCTTCCAATTCCAATTTAAGTTTATTTTATCCTTGTGTGCGAGTGGGTTTTTGTCTGGGAGAACTGGGCGAGTGAGAGGAACTCCAGGACTAACGTGGCAGGGGACCAAGGTAAGGTCTCGGAAGGGATACCGATGGCAGACCAGGAGATGGCCTTGGTGGGAGTCATGGGTGTTGCTGTCCGCTGCGAGAGCTGCGACATGTTCGCCCTTCCCCCCCAGGAGAGGCAGGGATACACTTGCCCTCGGTGCAAGATGGTTACCCTGCTAGAAGAGGAGGTGAGGTGTCTGAGGGCCAAGAGAGCTCTCCAGGCCCCCTTGGAGCAGCCCCCCTCTGGACAGAGGGTTGAGGGAGAGACCACAGGAGGAACAGCTGTGGAGACATGGAGGTATGTCACCCACAGGAGGAGGAGGCCAGCATGGCCTCCTCCTTCTTCTGGCACCAATCTGGAGCTGGGAAAAAGGTTCTCTGCACTTGGGGAGGCTGGGGCTGATAAGGCCTCAGGGGACCAGCAGGAGCCCCAGCCTGAGATGTCAGGCAGCGAGGGGGCTGCTGCAGGAGAGGCAAGGGCAAGGGCACCGGGAAGGTACGGCAGCGGGTGATTGTTGTTGGGGACTCCCTGCTGAAAGGCACTGAGGTGGTGGTGTGCCGCCCCAACCTGGAGACAAGGGAGGTTTGCTACCTGCTGGGCGCATGCATCCGGCATGTGAAGGACTGAGTGGAGCATCTTGTTCACTCCAGGGGTCACCAGCTGCTCCTGGTGATCCATGTGGGCACAAACGACGTGGCCAGGCAGGGTGTGGTTGGGACCACCAGGGACTTCGAGGCCTTGGGGAAGAAACTCATGGAGCTGAAGGCCCAAGTGGCCTTCTCATCAATCTTACCTGTCCTGGGATTTGGGCCAGGAAGGGACAGGAGAGCCTCTGAGGTGAACGACTGGCTTAGGGTGTGGTGCCAGAAGGAACGCTTCGGGTTCCTCAACCATGGCACCCGGTTTCTTGCCAATGGACTTCTGGCAAGGGAAGGGTTGCACCACACGAGGATGGGGAAAAGGTCCTTTGGAGATGATCTAGTGAGCTTCGTCCAGAAGACTTTAAACTGAGCTGGGGGGTAGGGGTTCAGGCACCCCAGTAATGTGTCTGCACTGGACAAGTGTGGGGGGAGGATCAGGGCTCTGGGAGCAGAGTTTTAGATACTGCAGGGACTGACAGGACTCCACAGAGAGGGGCCAGGAATCAGGGAGGATGGGAGGAAGGAGGAGGCTGGGAACTCCAAGGAAAGGAAGCGAGTTGAGGTGCATGTACACCAATGCTAGGAGCAAGGAAAGGAAGGAGTTGAGGTGCATGTACAGCAATGCTAGCAGCATGGGTAATAACCAGGAAGAGCTTGAAGCTCTCCTGGGAATAGGAGGGTATGCCCTGGTGGGAATCACAGAAACTTGGTGGGATGAAAGGCAAGTCTGGAATGTGAACATAGAAGGGTATCACTGTGACTGCTTCAGGAGGAGGCTGCGGGCCAAAGCCTCGCCTTCCTGGCTTCTCCATGCAGAGCAACACAAGAAAGCCATTGCACTCACCAGGTCTTTATTCCGTGCTTACAGTTTCCACCACAGGCTTCCCGTAGCGCCTTGCCTTTGCCTGTTCTGGCTCCCTTTCCCCTTGTTGCTATGGCAATGAGTTGCGCCATCTCAGCCGTACCGCTGCCCAGTCTCTGCTAGCGGTTGGTCCCTGCCTCCCTGCCAGCGGCCGCTGCTGCAACTCCTCCTCAAGTGCATGTGTGTTTCTTTGCTCTCCGCTCACTTGCTCTCTTTCTCCATCTCTCTCTCCTCTTCCCTTTCCTTCTCCTGCCGCCTCCTTATCAACCCTCCTCGCGCACCATTCCACCCAGCCCACCTGTCCCTGCCCCGCTTCGCGATGCCGAACAGCTGCGCCCGAATTCGTATCCCCTGGCCGCTGCTTCCCAGCAAATTGCTCTCCCCACCTGGGCTCCCAGCCCTGCCCTGCTGTCTTCAGCCTGGCCCTGTGGAAGGCTCCAGGGAAAGGGGTGAGCCCCTCTGCCTCCTCACATATCCCCCCCCCTCCAAGAGGGGATCACCATCTTCGTGTAAGGGCCAGGGACCCTGGCGAGAAAAGAAATCAGCGTTAGCATGTTGGTGACCGTGCCTGTGCTGAACCGTAAAGGCATTTGGCTGCAACGCTAGATACCAACAAGTGAGGCGGGGGTTGTCATCTTTCATCCTACTTAGCCATTGTAATGGAGCGTGGTCGGTGACCAACGTGAATGGGGCACCCCAGAGATAGAGCCAAAACAGCCCATTTGACAGCTAAAGCCTCTCTCTCTATTGTGGAGTACCGGCGCTCTCGTGGCTCCAGCTTACGGCTCAAGTAGAGTACTGGATGTTCAGCTGCCCTTTCCCCCTGTGTTAGAACCGCTCCCAAGCCCACGGTTGAGGCGTCGGTTTGGAGGATAAAAGGACGAGAGAAATCTGGCGACCGTAAAACAGGTTGACTGAGGAGACAGGTCCTCAGTTCTTCAAAAGCTTGTTCCATCTCCTCAGTCCATACCAGGGCATGACTTTGCCTTTTCTTAAGCGCCTCTGTCAAGGGGGCTGCTTTGGAGGAGAAATGATGGATGACTTGCCGATAGTAGCTGGCCAGGCCCAGAAACTGTTGTATTTCCTTCTTGGTGCACGGCCGTGGCCACCGGCTTAGCTTCTCCACTTTATCTGCCATGGGCTGTATCTGCCCATGGCCTACAATATACCCTAAATACTGCACTTCCTGTCACGCTATTCTGCACTTGCCTGGATTAGCTGTCAACCCAGCCTGTCTTAGAGCCACCAAAACTTGCCAGAGGTGGTCTAGATGTTCCCCCCAGGTATGACTAAAAATGACAATGTCATCAATATAAGCCACAGCACAATGGGACTAATGTCCCAAGACCTTATCCATAAGCCGCTGGAAAGTTGCGGCTGCCCCATGCAACCCAAAGGGCATATATTTAAATTGGAATATCCCTACTGGTGAGGCGAAGGCTGTTTTTTCTTTGGACTCTTCAGTCAATGGGATTTGCCAGTACCCCTTAGTGAGGTCCAAGGTTGAAAGGAAATGGGCTTGCCCCAGAGGATCCAGCAACCCATCTATCCGGGGCATGGGGTAAGCATCGAACCTTGACACCTCATTGACCCTCCTAAAATCAACACAGAAACGGACACTCTGATCCTGCTTGGGAGCCAAGACCAGCTGACTCCTCCACGCACTCACCGATTCCTCAATGACTCCTAATTGGAGCATCCGCCTCACTTCCTCTATTATCACTTGCCTCAATCGTGGTGGGTAGGGCCGTGTTGGCACCCTGACAAGGGTCCCTGGGACTGTTTGTATATGGTGGGCTATGACCGTTGTGTGCCCGGGTTGATCAGAGAAGACCTCCGCAAATTCTGCCTCCAAGGCCCTGACTTGTGCTACTTGAGCGGGTTTAAGTTGGGGATCAAGCAATAAGTGCCTAGGGGCTAATGCCTGTGCCTCGGGCGACTCAGCTGTGCAGTCCGCCTGATGACTGGTACTCTCCCTTTCTCTCCAGGCCTTGAGTAGATTTACATGGTAAATCTGAGTTGAGCGCCGCTTATCTGTGAGGCGTCTCTCATAGTCCACTGGCCCCACCCTCCTAACAACATCGTAAGGCCCTTGCCACCGTGTAAACAACTTGCCCCCTCCCATGGGCAGGAATAGGAGAACACGCTGGCCAGGTTGAAACATCCGAGGCTGGATGTGCTGATTGTAATAGTACTGCTGCTCTCCTTGGGCCTGTTTTAAATTACTCTCGGCCCGCTGAGCTAGGTCAGTGAGGTGTCTCCTCATATCCAGCACATACTGGAGGGTGGAGGTGGGCTCTGGGGCTGATGCCTCCCAATGCTCCTTGACCAGGTCTAGAATTCCCCGCGGGTGCCGTCCATACAGCAGTTCAAATGGCAAAAATCCTAAAGAGCCTTGAGGCACCTCCCGTATTGCAAACATCAAGGGTTCCAACAAAACATGCCATTGTCGTGGGTAGGTCGACACAAACTTCCTAAGCATCCACTTAAGGGTCTGGTTAAAACGTTCCACTAGACCATTGGTCTGAGGGTGATAAACTGTGGTGTGCAAGGGCTTTATTCTCAACAGGTCCCACATCTGTCTCAGCACCTGGCTCATGAAATTAGTGGCCTGATCTGTCAGAATTTCCTTGGGAAAGCCCACTCGGGCAAAGATCCCTAATAGCTCCTGGCCAATCACCCGAGCTGAAATACTCCTGAGAGGCATGGCCTCAGGATAGTGGGTTGCATAGTCGATCACCACTAGAATATATTGGTGTCCCCAGGCTGACCTTTCCAAGGGCCCTACCAAGTCCACCCCAATCCTTTCGAAGGGCTCCCCTATAACTGGCATGGGTATCAAGGGCACTGCTGGGGCTCCTTTCCTCTGTGTCTTTTGGCACTCGGGACATGACAAGCAGTACTGCCTGGCCTGAGCGTACACCCCGGGCCAGTAGAACCTTCGGACAAGCCTGTCGGTAGTTTTCTCCACCGCCAGGTGGCCAGCGGTAGGCAAGTCATGGGCTAGTCGTAAAACGGCTAGCCTCAGGGGTTCAGGAATCACTAACTGTCGTAATTCCCCATGTCCTTCTTGCGCAGGTACAATCCTATATAGCAATCCCCCCGCCATCTCAAAGTGGGGCCCACTCCTTGTACCCTCTCTTGCCCCTGAGAGTTCCTGGGCTTGTCTCAGGTCATGGACAAGAGAGGCATCATTTTGCTGGAGGAAGACCAGACGCTTGAGGGAGGTACACAGGGCTGTAAGACCTACGTCTTCCTCCTCCCCTGCCAAAGCAACCTCTGAGCTCACCTCTCTCTCTAGCTCTTCGAAATGGGGCCAATCACAACCAATTATTACTCCATATGCTAGACTAGGGACAACCCCCACCTTGCATAGGTGTACCTTCCCCTTTATCTCCACCTTAGTCCATCGAGTGACATAAGGCTTGACATCCCCATGTATGCATTTCACCTGTAGCACTTCCGCCAAAGGGCGGCCCTGGGTTTGCCTAACCAGGGTGCGCCCACAACCGGTGTCTAACAAGGCCTCAACCTCCTTGCCATCCACTCTGACCTGAACCCGCCAAGCTTGCGGAGGGGCAGCACTCACCGGGGCAGACCACCAGGCTTCCACTAAGTCACACTCCATCAGTGGACAGTCCCGCCGGAAATGCCCCTCCTTGCCACAAGTAAAGCACACTGGCTTTTGCTGGGTTCCTCTTCCTTGCTTACTTGTACGGCACTGCAAAGCCAAGGCGGGGTCCCTGCACACGCACTTCCAGCTGGGAGACATTCTTAAACCTCATGCCCCTTCCAGTGGGTGTGGGCTCAGCAGGTCTTGCTCTCTCTGGGCCCCAGTTGCCCCGGCCCCCAGGGCCTTTTTGCCTCTGACCCTCCTGCCAGGGTGACCCTGGCCTGTCTCCTACATCTGGCTCTTCTGCAGCTGCAAAGGTTTCCATAAGTTCGATGGCCTCCTCTAGGGTTTCAGGCCTTTGGCACCTAACCCAGTTTCTGGCTGGGGTGGGTCGGATGGTTATAAACTGCTGCAGCAGGACCAGCTCAGCCACCTGTTCTGCGCTGCAGATGGCAGGCTTCATCCATCTCAGCCCATTAGCCCGAATCTTCTGTCCCAAGGCTCTGGGTAAGGTGCTGGTCGCAAATCCGACCCCTCTCATCCGCTGCCGATAGGTCTCTTCCGAAACATTCAAAATCCCTAGAATGGCCGCCCTGACTAAGTCATATCGGCCTGCCGCTTCCGGGGTAAGGGTATCCACTGCTTCTTGGGCAGAGCCTATGAGGCAAGGCATCAGGATGAGAGCCCACTGGTCTTTGGGCCACTTGGCCACGAGGGCAACCCTTTCAAAGGTATTTAGAAAGGCTTCAGGGTCATCTTCTGCAGTCATCTTAGAAATCTGCATGGGTCCTGGGCACTTTCCTCCCATCTGTCCTACCAAGGTCTCAGCTTGAGGGCTTTGTAGTCCCCCCGGCACTTGCTGAAGCAATGAGCTTTGGTTCTGGAGCTGGGCAGTGAAAACCTGCTCCATGAGCTGCGTCTGTTGCTTGGCAAATTCCTGCAAAAGGTGTTGCTGCTCCTGGGCCTGGAGCCTTTGCTGTTCAGCCCACCAAGCCATCCAGGAGTCAGTTGGGGTGGGGGTGGGGGAACAGCCTGTGCACCTCCCTGCCGCCTGGCCAGCATCTCCACCACTGTGACTGCTTCGGGAGGAGGCTGCGGGCCAAAGCCTCGCCTTCCCAGCTTCTCCATGCAGAGCAACACAAGAAAGCTGTTGCACTCACCAGGTCTTTATTCCATGCTTACAGTTTCCACCACACGCTTCCCGTAGCACCTTGCCCTTGCCTGCTCCGGCTCGCATCCCCCTTGTTGCTATGGCAATGAGTTGCGCTGTCCCAGCATACTGCTGCCCAGTCTCTGCTAGCAGTTGGTCCCGGCCTCCCTGCCGGCGGCTGCCGCTGCAACTCCTCCTCAAGCGCATGTGTTTCTTTGCGCTCTGCTCTCTTTCTCCATCTCTCTCTCTCTCCTCTTCCCTTTCCTTCTCCTGCCGCCTCCTTATCAACCCTCCTCGTGCACCATTCCACCCAGCCCACCTGTCCCTGCCCCGCTTCGCGATGCCGAACAGCTGCGCCCGAATTCGTATCCCCTGGCCGCTGCTTCCCAGCAAATTGCTCTCCCCACCTGGGCTCCCAGCCCTGCCCTGCTGTCTTCAGCCTGGCCCTGTGGAAGGCTCCAGGGAAAGGGGTGAGCCCCTCTGCCTCCTCACAATCACCTCTTTAGAAGGGACAGGAAGGGAAAGAGAGGCAGGGGCGTGGCTTTATGTGTCAGGGAAGGCATAGGATGCAGTGAGAGAGAATGCAGCACAGATGGGGATTCGGTAGAGGCAGTCTGGGTGAAACTTAGGGGTTTTGACAGGGAAAGCGACCTGACGGTGGGGGTATGTTATTGCCCTCCAGGTCAACTTGAGACCCTGGATGATGTCCTGATAGGCCAGATTCTAAGGATATCTCGGGGGAGAGACACAGTAATTATGGGAGATTTCAATATCCCGGATATTGATTGGGAGACTCACTTGGCGGTGACAGCCAGCTCACGTCGCTTCCTAGAAGCTATAAAGGGAGGGTTTTTCACACAGAGGGTCTGAGAGGTGACAAGGGGGGGAAACATCCTTGACTTGGTCTTGACGAGTAGGGAGGAGCTGATAGATGAAGTACAGATTAGGGGAGCTCTGGATGCGAGTGATCACTCCATCCTTTGCTTTGAGATCAGAGGCCTGGGGACGTGCAGCAGGGCAAGGACTAGAAGCTGGGACTTCAAGAGGGCCAACTTTGGCCAACTGAAGACCAGACTGGGGAAAGTCTCCTGGGATAGGTTACTGGAAGGTAAGCAAGTTCAGGAGGGGTGGATGGCACTCAAAAGGGAGGTTTTGGAGGCGCAAGCCTTGATGATACCTCTAGTCAGTAAGGTGGGGAGGTGGAGGAGAGTGCCACCATGGATGCGAAAGGAGGTGGTTAGAGGGATTAGACAAAAAAGGAACCTTCGTAGGAAATGGATACTGGGGGAAATAGACAAAAGGGTATACCGGGAGGAGGAGGCCCGTTGCAGAAGGATTCTTCGCAAGGCTAAGGCTGATTATGAGCTGAGACTTGCCAAGAATATCAAAAGCAACAAAAAGGGCTTATTTCAGCATGTAAATAGGAAAAGGAAGGGGAGACCACTCAATAAGAAGGAAAGAGATCCAGTGACTGATATGAGGGGACAGGCACAGATGCTAAATGACTATTTTGCCTCTGTGTTCTCCCCAAAGCAGGACGGGGGATATCTGCATAGGAGATTAGATGAGGCTGGGGATTTAGGGGCACAGATTAGAGTCACCCCCCTTGAAGTCGAGGGGCTCCTCAGGGCTTTGGACATTACAAAGGCGCCAGGCCCTGATGGGTTACACCCGAGAGTACTAAGAGAGTTGGCAGGGGTTCTCTCACACCCACTGGCCTCCATTTTTGAGACCTCGTGGAGAACAGGTGAAGTTCCAGAGGACTGGAGGGTGGCATCAGTGGTCCCAATTTTCAAAAAGGGTAGTAGGAAGGACATGGGGAATTATAGACGGGTTAGCCTTACTTCCATTGTAGGAAAAACAATGGAAAGGCTCATAATAGAGAGAGATCTAGTGATGCTAGATAGGGAAGGGAGGCTGACAGCCACACAACACGGCTTCCACAAAAACAGGTCCTGCCAGGCAGACCTTGTGGAATTCGACGACAAGGTTTCGAGATGGCTAGATGGAGGGGATGCAGTGGATGTGGTATACCTGGATTTCAGCAAGGCCTTTGACAAAGTGCCCCATGATATCCTGGTGGAGAAACTGAGGAGTTTTGGGATACACCAAAGCACTGTCCGGTGAATTAGGGCATGGTTGACTGACCGAAAGCAGAAGGTAACCATTAGTGGGGAATCGTCGGGATGGCAGCCAGTGACAAGCGGGGTCCCCCAGGGCTCTGTCCTGGGGCCGATCCTGTTTAATCTTTTCATTAACGACATGGAAGAAGGGGTGAACAGTCTGCTGATCAAATTCGCAGGCGACACTAAAACTGGAGCAGTGGCCACAACTGAGGAGCAGGTACTCCAGATCCAAAAGGATCTGGACAGACTATGGAAGTGGGCAGGAGACAACAGGATGGCGTTCAATGTGGATAAGTGCAAGGTCTTGCACTTGGGGCATAGGAATAGCTGTCATAAGTACAGGTTAGGTGACAAGTGGCTGGAGAGCAGCACTTGTGAAAGAGACCTCGGGGTGCTGGTTGACTGCAGGCTAAACATCAGTCAGCAGTGTGATGTGGTGGTCAAGAGGGCGAACGCCACCCTTGGTTGCATAGCCAGAAGTGTGGCTTCTAGATCAAGAGAGGTATTACTACCACTCTATATGACTCTGGTGTGCCCGCAACTGGAGTATTGTGCTCAGTTTGGTCCCCTCATTACAGAAAGGATATAGCCAGGTTGGAGTCAGTGCAGTGTAGGGCCACAAGGTTGGTGGCCGGTTTGCAGGGGATGCCGTATGAGGCGAGACTTCAGCCTGGAGAAGAGGAGACTCAGAGGGGATATGTTGGCGACATACAGGTATGTGAGGGAATGTCACATGGAGATGGGTAGAGACCTGTTCTCCCCTGCAGAGGAAGGCAGGACGCGCTCCAACTGAGCAAAGCTCAGGGAACCCATGTTCCATTTGGATGCCAGGAAGCACTTCCTGACAGTCAGGACCCCGAGGGTGTGGAATGGGCTTCCACGAGAGGTCATTGAGGCCCCATCGGTGCGGGTGTTCAAGGATAGGCTGGACGCCCACATGGTGGGCATGTCGTGAGCAGAGTTGGCTGGTGCTGGCGGTCAGACTAGATGGCCTGGGAGGCCCCTTCTGACTCACTCTGTTTCCATGTTTCTCTGTTTATGTTTCATTCACTTCATGAGTGCAGGTAGTTCCATCATCCACATGCCTTGCTCTACCCCTTCTCATTTCTCATTCCTCATCTCTGTTTGCTTGGAGTCCCTGCCTTTCTCCTCTTGTGCAACATGGATGATGCACCGTGAACTGCTGAATTCCATCCAAGCTTGTCCCTGATTCAGAATAGTACCCTTCAGATGTTTTGGACTACAAATCCCAGCATTCCTGACCATTGGCCATGCTGGCTGAGGACTGATCGGAGTAGAAGTCTATAACATCTGGAGGATCCTCAGTTGGGGAAGACTGAGACAAAAGGTGGAATAATATTAGTGGAGTTAATATTCAAATCCTATGCCTCAGGATGGCTGAGCATGATGGGAGCTATACTCCAGCACAACTGAAGGGTGCTTGCTATGGGAAGGAGGAATTAAACAACTATATGCACAGATGCATCACTGACAGAATTGATCCTACGTATGGAAGTGGAGAGCTTCAAACCAGGCCATGTCCTTCAGCAAAACCCTTCTGTATTGCTTGCTCTTTCCCTGAAGCTGGCAATAGAAGGATGTTAGTTGCATGGGGCTTGTGGGGGTTGAGATTACAACTCTGCATGGTTATTTATTTATTCGCAAAAGCCCCAGCAAATTTGAGCATCAGACAAGCCGAAGCTTCCAGCAGAACAGGAGGGAAGCTACCTTTAAATAAATGCAGAGCTAAGAGATACCAAAGACTCTGGCATCATCTCAGCTTCTCCTCTTGCTCAAAAGCAGATAATGGGATTAGGGAGGATTATCCCCTTGTTCCCCCACTGGCTTCTCAAGAGTAGGAAATCTAAATATGACATGATGGTGCATCCAAGTCATTTCCAGTTAATACTTCATAATCCTAATGTGGCAATTTCCCCCCTTGTCCCTTAGGCCTGACAAAAAAAATAATTAAAAAGAGAGGGGAGGGAGGGGAGATGGGAGAGAGAGAAGAAAGGGGGAAAAAGTGATGGGGAGGAGAGGAGAGCTGGGGTTGCTGCTGTCAAAACCAGGAGACTATTCAAAAGTGTCCAATATCTGGAGTTGTCACCTTTCCCCCTATTCATAGCTGCATGGACAGGCAGGTGTTTAACTGGTGTAGTTTTTCCCAGCTAGAGCAATGCCATATGAGGAAAAACACCCTTCTTGGATGTTTGCATGCCATGTAGCTATTAAGGAACAGGATCTCTCTTGGGGGATGGGGCTAGAGAGAATCTTGGCACCCAAAAAGTTAGCTCTGGATGCATTGCAACATAGAGTCACTGCATGCCTCTCAGAGAGAAGTGGTCCACATTCAGAATTTTCAGGCTCAGATTACTAATGCCGGCAGCTCGTGATACTCACTTATTGCACCAGGATGAGCATGGGGACTCCCCAAGTTTTTTCTCTGACTTGAATTAAAGAGAAATTCCACCTTCTTTCCCCTTCATCTCATCCACCCGTTAGTCAGCGTCCAACCCGTGGCCCCCAGCAAGTTTGTCTGGCTTCCTGGTGCTCCAAAGGAAGCAGATGTGGAGAAGCTGTGGAGGTCTCGCCACTGCCAGCCCCATCCTCCAGCACCTGCAGCCCTCCTGCTACAGCAGCATCCCTCCACCAGCTCGAAGGAGAATATGCAGGTATTGCCATTCAAAGCAGGTAAGATGTGAGCAGTTGTGTGAAAAATTCCTAACCAATCATTAAAGTACTTTCATCACTAATGTGTGATTTCAGTCCCAGCTGAGCAAAGTGCATTTAACAGCATTTACTTGCAGTTCTCCCTTGCCTCTTTCTTCTTCTCCTTGGCAAGCTCCCTCACTGTGTAATTATATTGTATGTTCCTTGGGGGCTGAGATCTGCTTTTTTTCTTAAGTATCTCAGGGATATATAAAAACAGGGAGCTCTAACTCTCCAATTCATCATGATATCCCCCCACCCCTCACACACAAACACAAACAGAAGCACAAACAATTCTCCCCCTTCATGCCTCTACTGATCTACTGATTCTGATTTCTGGGAAAGAAAAAGCTGTTTCAGGACTTTTTGCTCTCATCCATGCCAGCCACCAGGGGTACTTCAGCTCACCCTGCTGCTCTGTCAATGCTCCAGGGATCACCTGTTGATCTGAATTATTGGGATATGGCTCTAAGTACTTTCTCCCCATATTATTTTGCTGTATTTAATGATGTCCAAATGTGGGTCAATAAACACTTTTCAGGTGGAAAGTCAGCAATTCCTCTAATGAGGATACTGGTTCTAAGAAGCATACTGCTGTTTGCAAAAGGCACGTGATGATTGCCGATGGTTCATAGGTGTTTTATCTAACAGTCCTTTTGTACACACTTTCTATTGTTCAGAGGACAACAGCTTTTGTTTTTTCTTGCTAGCATGTGCAGACCACTGCAATGGACTACCACAAATAAAAATCCAACCCCTGTGGTTTCTAGCAGTGAAATTTCCTATAAATATGTCGGTTGAGATTCCCAGTTTGCTATAGCCAGACTCCACAAGGTGCCTTTTCCAGACATGAGGGACACCTTTTCAGATTTTCATGGTGGGGAAGGGCAAAGAAATGTTGTACCTTTTCAGTCCACCTTTGCATGAAATAGTTTACAGGTATCTAAGTGGGCAAATGGAGATCTGTTTGGCAGATTTCTTTTAAGTCCAGGAGAAAAGATCTTCATCACCCACTCCTTCTACAGGCTGTTGATCAGATTCATCTCTTCAGGTAAAAGCTCTGCTTCTGGGAAGAAGCCTGGGGAATAACATTGGGGCAATAAAGTTTCTTTTATATCAGAAAAGTGCTTCCCTTAGTGGCTTTGATCTTCAATCATCCAGGGAGATGGATTTTGGAAACAGAGAGCAGTTTCAAAAGCATCTTTCATTAGAGCAGCCATTCCAAAGTGGTGTGCATGTGTGTGCAGCAGGGAGGGTATAGTAATAACACAACACAATAATTACCTGGACACTGTGCCTTGTAGTCCATGAAGCCTGCTCCCGGTCAGGATGCAACCGCACTTCTGATCTAGCTGTGTGTCAAACTCCTGAATCTGCTAGGAGCAGAGGGACTGCAGTGTTTGGTTTCTCACATCAGAGCCCCTGGACTTAAGAAAGCTGCCTAGAAGTAGCAACCCCTGAGATGCCCCCAGCCCAGCTGACCCTTATCTCACAAGCATGGAGATGGAGGTCTGATTATTACTCACTGGGGAGGGATATACTGCTCAGTACTCTGAAGCACAGTCAAAATTATAATTCGCCCTTATTGTTTGGGGCCAGCGCTGGGCACTTGGGCTCAGAGCTATGGCTGGCTATTATTGATCAGAGCTGCAGGCCAACACATCAGGAGGGCCCCTGTTTGGGGAAGGCAGACACCAAGCAGGGCAGTATACAGCTCTCATCAAGTCATCAGTGTTTCCTTGTTCCTCATTCCAGCCCTCCTCCCCTTTCCTCCCAGTTTCCAAGCCCTTCCAGAGGAGGGAAGGAAGCCTGAAAGTGGGAGGGAGACTTTCAAGACACAGTGGCCACTTTCCTCCTTAGCATCTGAATGGCCTCCTCCAAATCATGCCCGACACTGCAAATCCCAGAGTGCCATTCTATTCTTAGTTTTGAAAACAGCCATAAAAATCAATATGGCACAAACTGCTCCCTAATGGAGAACAATCAAATCATTGAACTGAAGCCTGGCCAGAGGAAGAGGCTGAATGATAGGGATGCATCTGAGATGGAGAGAGACTGGAGAGAGCCAGGGCAGAGAGGCCAAGGGAATCACGCAGCAGGGCAGCAGGAGGGGGAGCACCTTGCTGGAGCAGTGCAAGGGGGCTTTGATGGGATTTGCTAGAGGGAGAGAGATGGAAGTTCTCAAGTTCATACCCAGTCTGACATCTGCCACTCAAGGGCCCAATTTACATGTAATAAGAAGCCACTATGGGTGAATATGCCCAAGGGGCTTCCCATTGTGGTTGAAGATTCCATTTTGAATATTTGGGGTGCAAAGGGAGCACACGGTAGCTTATTGCTATGGATGAAACCAGGGAATGTTAGTTCTTGGGGTGGTTGACAAGTCACCCACAACCCTAAGCCAGGCCATGACTTGTCAGCCACCCAACAACCCACCCTCACCAGGTTTGTGGGCAATGGGAAGTCACCATTGCAAGGTGGACCCCAGCCAGGAGCCTGTGGGTGCTACAACCCATTGTGGCTAATAAGCCATGATGTGCTGAGGTGATTGTGTGAACCAGATCTCAGTGTGACACCTTTGTCCTGCCAAATGGCACTTGGTATTCCATTCCAACGATGGGGCTCTTTAAAGCCTAGCTGAGCAGATGAGCAAGTGACTGGATTCATACAACAGCATAACCCACATTCAAACATTGAAAACAGATTGTTGTTAAACTATGGGTTGTGATGTGTGATCCTAGCTACACTAAGAAGTCATGGTTTGTTAACCAGAAACAACTCATGAAGAAAACCCATGTTTTGTTGTTGGGGTGCAAAGTGTGGGTTGGTAGTGGTTTACCATGGTTTGTTAGTGTAGCTAGGTTCAGACAAAGTGATAGCCCACATTTCAACAACACGCCATACACAATCCTTGAAGGTCAGCTATCATGTTGTCTGAACCCTGCTAGGGACCTGATTCATATGATTACAGGATGGTTAATAAACCATGGTGGCTTGCTAACCTTGGCGCATTCTAGGGATGAGCAAAACTACCCTTGGCAGCACAGTTTGTCATGTGTCACCCAGAACTCTTGTGCTGATGTAGGTGTCCAGTCAGCTTGTTGCCACAGAAGCAACCACCCTGCCCAGATTTGCAAAGTAGGACACACCGCTCTGCCAAGGGGAATTCTGCTAAGCCCCCTGGCATGTGACCAGCACTTGTGACAGAGACAAAAAGCCACCATGACCACAAAACTGTGCCGCTAAAAAGTTTGCAGATCGCATCGCTTCATACTTCAAGCTGAAGCTCACAAAATTCTGTCTGTCTAGCCATCTGTCTCTCTCCCCCTCCATAATAGATACACACATGCCATGGACAAAATCCTCCATTCTAAAGCAATTTCACAGGCGTCACTGAAAAGTATCCTTGAGGGTCTCCCCTGACACAGGGGTGCATCTGGATGTCAGAAACTGAGCTTAAATATATTTAGATCACTTATTTTTTAAAGGTTAGTCAGTGATTATGCAGAACAATGAATTTAAATTTGCATTATTGCTTTCTCGCATTTTCAGTGTTACCTGTAATCAGATTCATTCTTTCTGAACAACCTTTTTAGTTCTCCCTTTCCTACCCCCTATAAAAAACTGTACACATTTGAAAATGGTTCCATTCTGTATTATATTTTAGCCTTTTCTCAATAGAAGTGTCTTTTTATCATATGATGCATTGTCTGTTAATGAACTATATCATGCAAGTATCACATATATCTATTAAGATGCAAATCATAAATGGATTATTTGCTACAAACATCATAATAGCTTTACACTGGAAGAAACCTGTAATCTGCGTAGTAGATGAATGGCTGATGAAGGTTCTGGAAATTTCTGGGATGGATAAACTGAAAGATATAGTGCAGGAAATTATGCCTTCTCAAAAGGCAACTGTTCATTGTTTTTGGAATAGTTATTGCTCCAGAGATCTAGTTCTTACAAGAGACCTGGTATAAGAAAGACCCAAAACACCCCCTTGCTGCTTCACCCCTTGCCACTCCATCCCCTCAACTCTTTGCCACTTTGCATGGAGGTGAGCAGCAAAGTGGCAAAAATGTGAGGAGGGCAGAGTGGCAAGAGGGGTGAAGAGGCAAGGAGATGAAGCCACGAAGGGGCAAGGGGGTGGAGAGGTGCATGAGATGGGCAATCAGCAAGGCGGCAGACATGGTGGCGCAGGCTGGCTGAACATCAGGAAGCACACACCAGGGAGTGCAGGAGCAGCCAATCAGCACCCCGTCTGCTGGCGACGCAGCTGTTACTAGGCAAACGGGGCATCAGAAAAGGTTGGCTGGAGTGGCTGCAAACACCACAGCTGCTCTTGCTGTCGAACTCACTGGAAGAAACTGGGAAACTAGAGAAAAAATATTGCAACATTGCAAACATTGCATTCAGACATGAAAACATGGAAACATAGAAGAAACATATGTAGAAACAGAGTGAGTCAGAAGGGGCATCCTGGGCCATCTAGTCTGATCCCTGGTTTCAGCCAGCTCTGTTCATGACATGCCTACCAGAATGGCAACAATGCTGAAATGTGGAAACCTTAGAACAAACTGTTACTTCTCCATGGTGATTCATGGTAACTAAATGTGCCACATTTCACCACGTGTTTGGTGTTCACATATAATGAGAAGCCTTTCCTGCCATGTGAGAATGAGGCAGAACAATGGAAATCTCTTTCATGGGGTAAGAAAACCTCAGGAAATTGGGACAGATCTTGATTCAGTGTGAGCTCCACCACTTCTCTTGAGCTAGACAGAACCCTGCCTCCTTCACACCAGCTGGGGGTTGGCTGCCAACTCAACTGATGCTGTGACAACCATAACAAAAGAATATTGATAAAAACTCATAAAAAAGAAAGCAGCTGTACTATAACCCCTGGCAATGGTGTTGAGCATTTCTCCTTCCCCTGGAGGATTGTGTCCCCACCACTTCCCCTGACCACAGATACAGTGGAGAATTTCAACAGAATATTTTCAGACAGCTTCAGCACAAAGCAAGTGTTTTACCACCGAGCCTCAGCCTGGTCCTTTCTTGGGGAAAAGAGAAGGAGAGCTTATGGAGCAAAGCTTCAAAGTGATTAGTTTGACCCCCACAATTTATATCACTGCCAGCGGCTGATCTCAGACTAAGATGCTTGGGACAGATGCTGAGGTGTGACATTGCTTTTGGGGTTGTTACAATCTATTGCACAAGGACTTGGCCCCAGCATGCTTCTTTGGAGGTGCTGATAAACTATTCAGCCAGATAAGAACAGGTCAAGCAATGGGGGCAAATCTTAATAAATTCCGAAGCTGCTATTCCATGCTCCTTTAACAGACAGTAATAAATCCACTGAAGGGCTTATCACTGAGGATTGCACCACATGCAGTTTATTTATCTCCATCTCTATCTCTATCATCTCTGTCTCTGTCTATCTCTATTTTTCTGTCAGTCTATAGATATCTAGCCATGCATGCAAGCATAGCAATAATAAACACATGACGAGGGAAGGCCCACAAAGAGAAGGGGCAAAAGCAGAACATATCATAAAATTTATCCATACACAATAATAATTTATATCACTCCTAACTAGAAAAATAAAAAGGGAAAAAGAAGGATTGGACACTTCTATTTCAAATATGCATGCTCCTATAAGCAGTCCATATAGCTAGAAAAGTGTCCATTTGAGACTGATGGCTGTAGACTGTTGTAAGGTGCCATTGAGTTGTCTCTCTCTTATGGTGCCCCTATGAGTGAATGCTTTCCAAAATGTCCTGTCCTTGATAGCCCTGGTCAGCTCTTGCAAACACAAGGCTGTGGCTTCCTTTATGGAGTCCATCCATCTCATATTTGATTTTCCTTTTCTTCTTCTGCCTTTGATTTTCCCTTGCATGATTGCCTTCTCATGATGTGCCCAAATTATGACAGCTTCAGTTTTGTCATTTTTGCTCCCAGGGACAATTCTGGCTTGATTTAATCTCGGAGCCACTTTTTCTGTCTTTCACTCAGCCCAGGGTATTCACAAAGCTCTCCTCCAGCACCATGTTTTGAGTGTACCCATTTTGTTTCCGTCAGCTTTCTTCACTGTCCACTCTCACACCCATACAGAGTGATTGGAGATACAATACTGTGGGTGATGGCTGTAGGAAAGAACCTGAAATGAGTGTCACAGCATGGATTTGGTTTTCCACTTTGAGGTCCTGCACTTAGAACTGAAATTATTCCCCTCATCCCACACTCATGATCCTGCCATAAAGCCACTGAGAGAGCCTGTGCTGTGTTAACTGTTGCAGCACTGGATTTTGGCCTTAAAGCTCACTGGACAACTTTGGACCAGCCGCTGATGCTGAGCCCAAGAGTCACTGTGAGAATCAGACAGAGAGGAGGAGGGGAACTGTGTGTGTTGCCTTGGGCTCCCTAGAGAAAAGGCAGGATATTGCAAATAAACATGTCTGGGACTCACATGGACACCTCCAACCTGGGAATCCCCTCCACTTCTGGCCAGATTGAAAGAAAGCACCAGTGAGGATACATTGCTAGTTCCCACTTCTGCAGCCTGCTGCCTTTTCAGTCATGCCTTGTTGGCTTCACTTCTGAACAAGGACATCAATTTGCTCTCTTTTTTTTCTGATTTATTACTGGTGCTGATGATGGAGACAGGAAGAGGAGGGGTGCATTTTACCTGTGGGGTGGGTTTTTTGACAGGTAAACATCTCTGAGAACACAGATATATTTCATTAAGGAGCTGTGCTATATATCCATCTCTCTGCTGCTTTCTTTTGGCTTATTAAATTACCCAGCCCTCCCCACCCTGCACCTCAATATATTCCCAGCTGTGGCTCTCCATGCATTAAACATGCTCATAAACAAAAGTCACATCTTGCAGCATGTCCACCCCACCCCACCCATCTTCCTGCAAGTCAGGCTTGTCAGGGCATCAGCTGGCAAAAGCGTGTCTCACATAATACATCCTGGAATACGTTATTAAGGAAGTGGAGCATTGTCCTGTTATTGCCAGTCTTACATATGAATGAATGAGACATTTTGTAAACAGAGCAATAATTGAACTTGTAAGCCTGGTGCAAGTATAGGCAATGGAGAATTCAATTACCTCACGTGCGAGCTTTTTACATGGGTCGTTCTAGCAAGCAATGCTGGCAAGTCTGAGTTAGTAAAGAGAAGTCATGAGGGAAACATGACTCAGTAATGAGATGCCAGGATTTATAAAAAAAGAATTTAAAGAGTCTATTTGGGGAAATAAAAGAGATAGTGTGCAGTTCAGACAGGATAGTAAACACTTGGGTGAAACTGAAGACAATGACAGAAAAGAGATGGAACTATATAGGAAGCTGAAGCTATGAAGAAAGCTGGAGGGAAAAAGATATAGCCCAGGAGTGATGTTAGGAACACAAGAAGAGCCCTGCTGGATCAGGCCATCTAGTCCAGCATTCTGGTCACACATCGGCTCCAGGTATTACGAGAAATGGAGAAAAATCTCTCATTAACCACCTTCTCCAGACTATGCAGAATTTTGTTCAGCTCAATCATGTCTCCCCTTATTTGCCATTTTTCTAACCCAAACACTTCCAGCTGTTGTAACCTTTCGTCACAGGGGAGTTTTTCCATCCCCTTGATCATTTTAGTTGCACTTTTGAGCACTGTGCCAAACAAAATAATATCCTTTTTTCAGATGTGGTGGCCAGAACTGTGCACAGTCGCTTAAGTCTGGTAAGTTCATATTTATATATACATATATATGGGGAGTTATACTGACAGTTTTATTTTCAGTTCCTTTCCTAATTACTGACAGTTTTATTTTCAGTTCCTTTCCTAATTATGCCCACACAAGATTCTCCTTTTTCATAGTAGTTGCACACTTGGTTGAACTTTCATCAATTTGTCCAGCATAAGCCCAAGTTTTCTTTCTTGGTCATTCACAGCTAACTCAGACCCCATCTGTTTATATTTGAAGTTGAGATTGTTTTGCTCCAATGTCATCAATTTACACTTGTTTATATTGAACCTCATTTGCAAGTTTGATGCCCTATTCTCTCCCAGTTTGGAGATCCTTTTGGAGTGCCTTACAATCAGTTTTTTGTTCTAAACAATTTGGTGTCATCAGCAAACTTGGCCATCTCATTACTCATGCCTAAACTGAGATCATTTATCAATAGATGCAGAAGCATTGGTCTAATATTGGTCCCTGTGGACACCAGTAATTATATTACATGATGCTGTGGAAGTGAAGAATGTGTTGCTTTCTTATAGGTCAAAGGCAACTTGCTAGTTCTCATGACCATGAAGGCAGGCTTCAAGGTATATTTAGGAGAAGCTCCTGAGGGCTGCATTCTAGTGGCAGGCTGATTCGAAGGCAAGGCAGATGGGACTATATGCAAAATAAGCAGGGCCAAAGTACCAAAATAACACCATGTTTTAGTGTGAAGCTTTTCATGCTGATAACCAAGCCGTGGGGAACATATTTAAACCTTTTAGAATGGGGAGAACATGACCAAAAGCCAGAAAATGTTCAAACAATTGGGGTTGGGGGGATTGTGTGGGGCAGAAGAAAGGGGCATGGACATCAGATGAAGTCCAGGGAGCCAGCTGGTGACCCCGGGAGGCCATATCCAGTCCACAGACTTCAGCTTCTACACCCCTTGTATGGTAGTATAGTCCAGTTTCTTACTTCTTCCTAACCCCGACTTCCCAGTAAGAGAGATGAATCTTATAGTCTCTCTTCTCTGGGTGAGGAGAAGAAACAAAGACTGAGCTGGAGGGGGCTGTTTATCCTAGGATGTGTGGAGATACTTTGGAACTGTTCAGAGCACTGGTTCATCTGCCTATGCCAGAATTCTGCCTCAAGGCTAAAACTGCATAAAACATTTTAATCAGGGATACTCTAGAGCTGGATTTTCTTAGATGCCAACCATGTGCTCTAGCACTGTGCGATAGCTGCCCTCCCCTTTCAATATATGAAAAGCTGTTGTGGAAAGGAGAAAGATATGAGATGGGATTAGAATGAAGTCATCAAGGACTGATGCTCCATTATCCGGCATTTCGCACATCCCAAAAGGAGCTTCCCATCTGCTCATCATATATTTCTGTAAATGAGCCAGTTCTTTTGCTGACTTATGGAGGGGAAACATTTTGGGGTAGGCAAAAAGGCGCTTGCTGAGCTGGAAATATTTCCAGAAAGACATTCAAAAAAGTACTTGTGTGTGTGAGAGAGAGAGAGTGTATGCATGTACGCACCATCCCAGCCCTCTTTTCAGCTGTGTGGTTTCAGCATTTTTCAAAAATGAGGCTTCTTTGTGCTGGCCATGTGTTTCAGAAAATGCAGGGTCACATACCCAGCATGATAACAGCACAATGCCACACATAGCCAATGAAAGTTGTCACTGCAGCCGTGTCACAAAGCCCCATCAGAATAACAGCAACATTTCTTGCCTTCATTCTGAATGGGTAAGAATTCTTTTGCTTGCTCCCTTTTCCAACACCATCGTCCTGGTGAGTGAAGTATATTTCCTATGTCTGTGTGCATGAGAGGGAGGGAAGAAGACCCCCCCTCAACCCCCGCTCCTTCCCCCTGTTTTAGCTTGGCTCTATTTATGATAAAAACCTTCCTAAATCCCCAGGATTCTCTTCCCTCAAAGAAGCTGACCTTGCAAAAGGTTCTCCCCAGAATGTTTCACTTTTCAGAGAAGTGGATAGCACAAAGCACATTTTGCCATTGCCAATCTATCTTAGTTAGTGAGCAAAGAATGGAAAGGATTTTCTGAATACATGCAAATTGCACTTCTCTCACCACATTGCATCTTGCCATATGAAATCCACAAAGAGCTTCCTGGGCCAAGGTTCCTGTCCTTCAAATGATCAATAATGGTAAACAGCCGTTGGCAGGAAAGGAAACCAGGTCTTTCTGGGCATGTCAGTGGCGGGACTGGATCTTAAACAGCTCATGGATGATGGCGCTGGTGGACTGGATCTAGATTTGCACTGGATCAACTACTCACCCTTCCTCACCCCTTTCTTCCTGTTGCAGCTCTTCCATCTTTCTAAAACGTTCCATGGAGAATCCAGATCCTCTACTGATTGGAGTGAGCTGCAGTGTGTGTTGGGAAAAAGCACAGTCTCTCCAGAGTGAGTGGAGGGCACTTCCCACTCATGGAAGGTCCTCCCCTCTCATCCAACCTGATGTTCAGCTCTGAAGGCCATATCTGGAAAGGGAAGGCATAAGCAACACCCCTTCATAGATGCTTTCCTTTGTCCAGTTTGTTTGTTTGTTTGTTTAAAACATTTCTCTGCTGCCCCCATCGCAACAAAGCCTCGGGGCGGCTCACAACATTCATAAAAAATTAATAATTTAAAAACAGGTACCATCTCGGCTATATATATTAAGATCTATAAATACAATAATAATAAATTAACAGTTAAAATAACTTTTAAATAAAAAGGTCTTCGCCTGGCGCCGAAAAACAAATGATGACGGCACCAGACGGACTTCTCTGGGGAGTTGCCCCTATTCTTGCCAGCTGGATCAGAGTGATCTTAGCTGAAGTTCCAGCAGAGTCTGAATCTTGGAAACTGTCCATTTGGAAACAAATCTGCAGTTGCAAATGGCGGGCAACATAGCAGGGTGAACCTGGGCTATTTGTCTAATGTAGAACACTGCTGTGTTGCTACTGAGGGACTCCCTTGCCTGGCTGTCATTCAGAGAAAGTTAAGCTTTAAAGGTCCAGGCCAGGAGAGGGGGAAGAGGGAGCGGCTCAGGGTCACTGAGCTTAATCAGGCCCAATTGATCTGATTCCCAGGCTATAATTCTTCTGGCGGCAAGGTCTGCCCAAGGATGGGAAGGAGAATGCCACGTTGTGCACCATGGAGCACAAATTGCTCTCTCAAGGACCTTAATCATGGAGACTGAGTAATAAAAGCTCAAGGAATGAGACAGTGGACTGAGAGTGGCTGATGGCAGCATGTGGGACCAAGGTCTCTGTGGAGGAGTCCCTGAGCTGTAGGTCCTTCTGTCTAAACTTAGACTTTTCACTGGTCCAGCCATGATTGGTTTCTAAAGAAGACCGATGACTTATATTGAGCCATACTAGAAACCCAAGAGACTTGCTCTTCTCCACTGACTTGATTTCAGGTGTGTGGCAAGCTGTCTGCACTGGCACAACAGAGGTGGGCACTTGGCATATGCTCAGAGGGCAATTCCAACTACATTAGAAGTTGACGTGCTGCAGAGTTGAGCTCTGACATAAGAGATAGTCAGGGCTGGTTTCAAGGGTTGGAATCAGCAAAGCTCCTCAAGTGGTCCACAGCCACCAGTCCTGCTGCAGTTGTCCTTGGCAACCTTGCCTCTTGCCTCTTCTCCTCCTCTGGCCTAGAAGCAGAGCACAGTTAAGAGGCAGGAGCACTGCAGCCTGATAGGCACCTGAAATGGGAATTGTACCCAGAGCCGGGGGAGAGTGGGCAGGTGAAGTCAACAAGGATAAATGAGATGAGTGTGGCCAGTTATAGCTTACCTTGAAAGAGGAACTGCACCCCACCCCAAAAAGACACAGATTTGCATAACATCTGCCAATGCTAATTTATATAGATAAATGCACTTTTAGAAAGAATGGTGATTACTTAAATAGACATATTAGACATTTTTCTCTAGAAGACGGTGCAGGAGAGCTGCATGACTGTCCCGTTGTTGCTCTTGGGGGATTTCCAAGCTTTTGTGCAGTTTCTGCCCGTTTCCCAAAGGTTGCAATAATTCTCCTAAAATTTAGCTACTGGAAGTTTTAAGCTACAATAGGCCAGTTTTTAAGAGAACTGGGCCCCTGTTCCCTTTGGCTCCACCCATCACTGGAATTAACCGCTGAGAACCTCTCCAAAATGGCATTCAAGCTGCAGGGCAGAAAGAGCTGCTTGAGGCTGCTTAATTGCTACCAAGCCAGGTTTAAACTTCTGGTACAACTACGGACTGAGATTCCTGAGAAAGCACCTTCTACCTTAACAACCTGCCTGGTCAATGAGGACATCAGAGGATATTCTCCTGTATGGACACATAGGCTAACTGGAATCAACCAGGAGAACAGTCTTCCATGTCATGATTCCATGTCATGATCACGAGCAGCAGAGAGGAAGTGGGGCAGGGCCAGAGGGGCTAGAGCAGCCAGGAGGAAGCAGACAGGCGGGGCCACCGGCCTGAGGGGCTGATAAGGTGTCCTCCCTTGTCTGCGTCCCTTAGCTGTGGCTCAGGCTGTCTGGGGACTCCCTTCCCTGGGAAACAGAGGTTTGATTGTTTCTTTGTTTTGTTTGTGCTGTGCTGTGCTGTGCTGTGCTGTGCTTTGCTTTCTTTGGTTTTGCTTCCAATTTAAATTTAAGTTTATTTCATCCTTGTGTGCGTGTGCAAGTGGGTTTTTGTCTGGGAGAACAGGGCAAGGGAGAGGAACTGCAGGACTAACAAGGCAGGGGACCAAGGTAAGGTCTCGGAAGGGATACCGATGGCAGACCAGGAGATGGCCTTGGCGGGAGTCACGGGTGTTGCTGTCCGCTGCGAGAGCTGTGATATTTTCGCCCTTCTCCCCCAGGAGAGGCAGGGATACACTTGCCCTTGGTGCAAGATGGTGAGGTGCCTGAGGGCCGAGAGAGCTCTCCAGGCCCCCCCGGAGCAGCCCCCCTCTGGACAGAGGGCTGAGGAAGAGACCATGGGAGGAGCAGCTGTGGAGACATGGAGGTATGTCACCCACAGGAGGAGGAGGCCAGCACGGCCTCCTCCTTCTCCTGGCACCAATCTGGAGCTGGGAAACAGGTTCTCTCTGCTTGGGGAGGCTGGGGCTGATGAGGCCTCGGGGGAACAGCAGGATCCCCAGCCTGGGACATCAGGCGGCAAGGGGGCCGCTGCAGGAGAGGCAAGGGCAAGGGCACGGCTGCCCACCAGCACCGGGAAGGTAAGGCGGTGGGTGATTGTTGTTGGGGACTCCCTGATGAGGGGCACTGAGGCGGCGGTGTGCTGCCCCAACCTGGAGACAAGGGAGGTTTGCTGCCTGCCGGGCGCATGCATCCGGCATGTGAAGGACAGAGTGGAGTGTCTTGTTCGCTCCGGGGGTCACCAGCAGCTCCTGGTGATCCATGTGGGCACAAACGATGTGGCCAGGCAGGGTGTGATTGGGACCACCAGGGACTGCGAGGCCTTGGGGAAGAAATTCATGGAGCTGAAGGCCCAAGCGGCCTTCTCGTCAATCTTACCTGTCCGGGGATTTGGGCCAGGAAGGGAAAGGAGGGCCTCCGAGGTGAACAACTGGCTTAGGGTGTGGTGCCAGAAGGAATGCTTTGGGTTCCTCGACCACGGCACTCAGTTTCTTGCCAATGGACTTCTGGCAAGGGAAGGGTTACACCTCATGAGGATGGGGAAAAGGTCCTTTGGAGATGCTCTAGTAAGCTTCGTCCGGAAGACTTTAAACTGAGCCGGGGGGGGGGGTCAGGTCCCCCAGTAATGTGTCTGCACTGGACAAGTGTAGGGGGAGGATCAGGGCTCTGGGAGCAGGATTTTAGAGATACTGCAGGGACTGACAGGACTCCTACAGAGAGGGACCAGGTACCAGGGAGGATGGGAGGAAGGAGGATGCTGGGCACTCCAAGGAAAGGAAGTGGTGGGAAGGAGTTGAGGTGCATGTACACCAATGCTAGGAGCATGGGTAATAAGCAGGAAGAGCTTAAAGCTCTCCTGGGAATAGCGGGGTATGATCTGGTGGGAATCACAGAAACTTGGTTGGATGAAAGGCAAGACTGGAATGTGAACATAGAAGGGTATCACCTTTTTAGAAAGGACAGGAAGGGAAAGAGAGGTGGGGGCGTGGCTTTATACATCAGGGAAGGAATAGGATGCAGTGAGATAGAATGCAGCACAGATGGGGATTCGGTAGAGGCAGTCTGGGTGAAATGTAGGGGTTTTGACAGGGAAAGAGACCTGACAGTGGAGGTATGTTATCACCCTCCAGGTCAACTTGAGACCCTGGATGATGTCTTGACAGGCCAGATTCTAAGGATATCTCGGGGGAGAGACACAGTAATTATGGGAGATTTCAGTCTCCTAGATATTACTTGGGAGACTCACTCGGCGGTGACAGCCAGCTCATGTCGCTTCCTAGAAGCTCTAGAGGGAGGGTTTTTCACACAGAGGGTCCGAGAGGCGACGAGGGGGGGAAACGTCCTTGACTTGGTCTTGACCAATAGGGAGGAGCTGATAGTTGAAGTACAGATTAGGGGAGCTCTGGATGCGAGTGATCACTCCATCCTTTGCTTTGAGATCAGGGGACTGGGGACGTGCAGCAGGGCGAGCACTAGAAGCTGGGACTTCAAGAGGGCCAGCTTTGGCCAACTGAAGGCCAGACTGGGGAAAGTCTCCTGGGATAGGTTACTGGAAGGTAAGCGAGTTGAGGAGGGGTGGATGGCACTCAAAAGGGAGGTTTTGGAGGCGCAAGCCTTGACGATACCTCTAGTCAGTAAGGTGGGGAGGCAGAGGAGAGTGCCGCCATGGATGCGAAAGGACAAAAGGGTATACCGGGAGGAGGAGACCTGTTGCAGAAGGATTCTTTGCAAGGCTCAGGCTGATTAGAGCTGAGACTTGCCAAGAATATCAACAACAATAAAAAGGGCTTCTTTCAGTATGTAAACAGGAAAAGGAAGGGGAGACAAGTGGTAGGACCACTAAATAAGGAGAAAGACTCAGGGGAGACTTAGGGGTACAGATTAGAGTCACCCCCCCCTTGAAGTTGAGGGGCTCCTCAGGGCATTGAAAATTACAAAGTCACCAGGCCCTGATGGGTTACACCCGAGAGTACTTAGAGAGTTGGCAGGGGTTCTCTCACACCCGCTGGCCTCCATTTTTGAGACCTCGTGGAGAACGGGTGAAGTTCCAGAGGACTGGAGGGTGGCATCAGTGGTCCCAATTTTCAAAAAGGGTAGTAGAAAGGACATGGGAAATTATAGACTGGTTAGGCTTATGTCCATTTTAGGAAAAACAATGGAAAGGCTCCTAATAGAGAGAGATCGAGTGATGCTAGATAGGGAAGGCAGGCTGACAGCCACACAACACGGCTTCCGCAAAAACAGGTCCTGCCAGACAAACCTTGTGGAATTCTATGATAAGGTTTCGAGATGGCTAGATAGAGGGGATGCAGTGGATGTGGTATACCTGGATTTCAGCAAGGCCTTTGACAAAGTGCCCCATGATATCCTGGAGGAGAAACTGGGGGATACACCAAAGCACTGTCTGGTGGATTAGGGCATGGTTGACTGACCGAAAGCAGGGGGTAACCATTAGTGGGGAATCATCGGGATGACGGCCAGTGACAAGCGGGGTCCCCCAGGGCTCTGTCCTGAGGCCGATCCTGTTTAATCTTTTCATTAACGACATGGAAGAAGGGGTGAACAGTCTGCTGATTGCAGATGATACTAAAACTGGAGCAGTGGCCACAACTGAGGAGCAGGTACTCCAGATCCAAAAGGATCTGGACAGACTATGGAAGTGGGCAGGAGACAACAGGATGGCGTTGAATGTGGATAAGTGCAAAGTCTTGCACTTGGGGCATAGGAATAGGTGTCATAAGTACAGGTTAGGGTACAAGTGGCTGGAGAACAGCATTTGTGAAAGGGGCCTCGGGGTGCTGGTTGACTGCAGGCTAAACATGAGTCAGCAGTGTGATGTGGTGGTCAAGAGGGCGAACGCCACCCTTGGTTGCATAGCCATTAGTGTGGCTTCTAGATCAAGAGAGGTATTACTACCACTCTACATGACTCTGGTGCACCCGCATCTGGAGTATTATGTTCAGTTTTGGGCCCCTCATTACAGAAAGGATATAGCCAGGTTGGAGTCAGTGCAGGGTAGGGCCACAAGGTTGGTGGTCGGTTTGCAGGGGATGCCGTATGAGGCGAGCCTGAGGGAACTGGATCTTTTCAGCCTGGAGAAGAGAAGACTCAGAGGAGATATGTTGGCGACATACAGGTATGTGAGGGGATGTCACACGGAAATGGGTAGAGACTTGTTCTCCCCTGCAGAGGAAGGCAGGACGTGTTCCAACGGAGCAAAGCTCAGGGAACCCAGGTTCCATTTGGATGCCAGGAAGCACTTCCTGACAGTCAGGACCCCGAGGGTGTGGAATGGGCTTCCACGAGAGGTCGTTGAGGCCCCATCGGTGCAGGTGTTCAAGGATGGGCTGGACGTCCACATGGTGGGCATTTCGTGAGTGGCGCAGGCTGGTTCCGGGGGTCAGACTAGATGGCCCAGGATGCCCGTTCTGACTCGCTCTGTTTCTATGTTTTTATTTTTCTATCCGATTTCTGTGGAATTTCCTGGCTTGTCTGGTCAGGTTGCACCAACAGTGTGCTTTTTCTGGCATCTGTGAAAGACATCCTTGTTCCAGCAGGACTTTCTCACTGACTAGGCATGGCTTTCATATTACCTTGTGTTTAATGTACTGTTTTTCTATTTCTGTTTGCTTTATCTCTTTATTTTCCCCTCTCCAGAATCTGTTACATTTGGAGCTGTACTCAAATACAATAAATGAATAAAATAAATACCCCCCCACACACATACACCTGAGGTAAATGCAGCAGATGGTACAAAGATTCAATAGTCTGGATCCAAATGTAGGTGTACTTTAAGTGGGCCCATTGAAATCAATGGGACTTAAACCACTCATGTCTTACTGACAAGCCCTTTTACTTTATGTGTGTCTAAATCTGGATCCAACCTCCTATCTACAGAGGTCTCCCTTTCCTCCAAAGAAAACAAAATCCAGGAAATACTGCCACTAAATTTTCTCACCACTCAGGGAAGTAGTGAGCAGGTCACAATACTGTCCAAATATATTATCTGTAAAGGCTGGGCAGTGGTGGAAGCTGTCCATTCCTCCTAGAAGCACTGAAAACCCTTGATTTCAATAGACTTTCAATAGCCTTAGGCACACTTAATCCAACAATACAAAAGATTTAGTCTCTTTTGAAGTGGATTATTTATCCATTTTCCTTTGAAACAGGTGTGGAGTTATTTAATTCTGTGGGCACAATCGATCCCAAATGAAGCACTTTCCAAGTGCCATGGATTTTGGTGGGAGAATTACTCAGTCCATGCTTAAATCTTTTCCACTGCTATAAAGGGCAATGAAAAGAGCATCCATTTGGTTGGATCATGCTGGGTCCATTCTTCTGTTTTATTTAGGATTCCTTAAATCACACAGATCCAGCTTTGTGTAAGTATTCAAGAGTAATGAGTCATGAACTTGCCAAATGATCTCAGGCAATTAAGTCTTCTCTCAGTGCTTCAGCAATATGGAGATAATTTATTTTTTTTAATTTTTTATATGCTTCTGTACTGCCCCACAGCCAACACTTTCTGGGAGACTTACAACAGTGCATAAAACAGACAATAATAATACAATAAAATATCATAACATCAGAAAGAAACATTAAAAAGTTGAAAAAAGCTAAATGCAAACAATAAAAGACAATAGCAAAGAATTGAAATGAACGACACTGCAAAACACCTGGTAACCTGCCTCAAGCCCCTGGGTGGCCAAATAAGTCTTTAAAGTCCTCAGAGAAGAGGGCCATCTTTACCTGGCACCAAAAGCATGACAGATTTAGCTCCAGCTGGTCTGCAATGAGGAGGTGATACAAGAGAAGGGGGGCCACTACCAAGAAAGTCCTTGTTGCCACCCTCAGCACTTCCCTTGGAAATGGCACCCAGAGGAAGGCCCCAGAGGTTGAGTGTAGTGTCTGAGTAGATCACAGTTGGGAGAGGAGCTCTGACAGATGTTGCTGTCCTAAGCCAATAAGGCTTTATAGGTTAAAAACAGCGCCTTGAATTGGGAGTGGACGCAAACACGCAGCCAGTGCAGGGAGGCTAGAACCAGTCTTCCATGTTCAGACCTCTGGGTCCTGGTTATTAACCTGGCGGCTGCATTCTGCACCAGCGGAAGCTTCTGAACCATCTGTTAGAGCAACCCCACACAGGGTGCCTTGCAGTAGTCTAATCTCAAGCTTACCAGAGCATAGATTACCAAAGCCAGGATATCCCTGTCCAGACAGAGGCATAGCTGGGCCACCAGCTGAAGCTGATAGAAGACACTTTGAGTCACAGATGCCACTTGATCCTCAAGTGGCAAAGATGGATCAAGATGCACCCCCAAGCTATGGACCTGCTCCTTCAGGGGGAGACAACCCCAACTAGAACAGCCCGAGGACCCCCGCTCCCTTTGGTCAAAGGAACCACCCCACAGCAGCATCTCAGTTTTTTCTGGACTGAGTTGAGAATAATTGCCTGGCCTTCCTTACAATGCTGTGGTAGAGATGACGAGATGATATGTGTCAAGTGTTTTGCAAAATAAAAGTGCTATATAATGATGATGAGGACCATTAACCACCCTGAGCCTAGGAAAAGAAGATGGTGAAGGTTATATTTGGGGATGGGAAGAAGTCATGGATCAGGAGCCCTCTGTTCGTTAAGTGAAAGAGGAAATACGCAAGAAGTCTTGTTCCTCTCCTTTTTTCGCTTTTCTTTTTCTGTGGCCCTTTCCACTTCCAGCAGGTGGAAGACCTTAAGTCTTTGGCTGTCTTCACCAAAACTTCCTCAGACTCTCTAGTTTTTATGTAGGAATATGTGTTGGAGAAATCCACAAAGGATTCCAATGAGTCCTTTGAATATGACCTGTGGATTCCACAATGCACTTTTATTTCCTGATTATGTGGCATCTGTTGACTTGCAGATTATTTTTTAAATAATCTAAGATGGGGGATTGCACACATGTACACTTCCACTTCTGTGCATGTGTGCAAATGCGTACTCACAAACGATCAAAATTCTCCCACAAGGAATCCTGTTCAATTGGATTCAGTCTAGTGGGCCTGTTCACACACAATGCTAAATTTTGTGGTGTGTGCCACCCACTATTTTGCAGATACAAACTGCAGTGAGCAAGGTTGTCATGTTGTGTGAACCCAGTTATCGGGTTGAACAACCCTTGGATAACCCTAGAACTACCCACTTGAACCTGGTCAGTGTAGTGAAGTGAAGTGTAGTGCAGTGCGAAGGTTAGAGATCCAGATACAAATTCTTCCTGGGCTAGGAAGCTCACTGGAAAACATATTCGCTATTATCAGGAGACTTTGGGATTTCTGTGAGAGGGCTGCCTTGCCTGTTGGGCTTCCTGATTAAGACAAATTGAAGCCACATCTGGTAGCATTTATAATTTTTGTCACCTGAATGGAATCTTAATCAAAAGGAAGGTCAGGCAGGTGAATGGGGAAGCAGACACACAGTTGGCCAACTCAGATGTGGTTTTTGCTTGGAAAGGACATAGAATTTGAGCCTCTTCTATTTATCCAGACTTATAACCCATAGGGAGGTTACTTATGCATTGCTCAAAAAAGGAAGCACTCTGCCCAAAAGAGGCCACAGATTTGCATAAAATTGGCATATGTTAATTGATGCAAATCTGAAAATAATTGCAATTGCTTAAAATATAGTGTGATACATTTCAGCTTAGTGGGGATGATTGTGACTGGGTGACCTGTGTGGCATCTGAGTCCCTGTCCCAGTGCTGCTGATGGGCTATTCCAAGGCCCTTTTTATGCTCCCTTCTCTTTAAGGTAAAGGGCTCCACATTACGGGAAGGATATAGCCAGGTTAGAGTCAGTGCAGCGTAGGGACACAAGGATGGTGGCTGGATTGCAGGGGAAGCCATATGAGGTGAGACAGGGGGAACTGGGTCTTTTCAGCCAGTAGAAGAGGAGACTCTGAGAGGATCTGTTGGCAACATATAGGTATGTGAGGGGGTGACACACGGAGGTGGGTAGAGACCTCCCCTGCAGAGGAGGGCAGGACGCACTCCAACAGAGCCAAGCTCAGGGAACCAAGGTTCAATTTGGATGCCAGGAAGTATTTCCTGACAATTAGGACCCCTAGGGCATGGAATGGGCTTCACCAGGTGATTGAGGTCCCATCGGTGAGGGTGTTCAAGGATAGGCTGGACATGTGCATGGTAGGCATGTCATGAGCGGAGCCGGCTGGAGTCGGGGGTCAGAGTAGATGGCCTGGAAGGCCCCTTCTGACTTGCTCAGTTTCTATGTTTCTATGTTACTATGTTTAGGCCAGAAGTGGACCTGACAGGCCTGTAAACAGAGGACTCTTTTAAGCAGAGGATGGTCCCCTAAGAGCTCTTTAACTGAAGAATCATCTTTTCTAAAATTGGACATATGTCCTGTTCCCAGACACCAAAGCCTACTCTTGTTGTGTAAAATTCACAGGTTTTGTGATTATATTCATGATATTGCACTCATCTCTTTCTGGTCCATGTCATCTCTTTCTGATTTTTGCATGTGGCTCTTTTTTTTCTTCTTCTTAGAGTTTCTCTGCTTCTCTGGGGTTCCCTTGCCTTGCGTCTGAGAGTTTACAGATTCATTAAAGAACTTGCCTTTTCTTTTCCTTCCTGATTTGCCAGACCTCAATGCCCATGAGACATTTTGCTCCCCACACCACCACACTGATCTTAGTTACAATTGGAACCATTTCCACTTTGGCACCTTCACAAAGATTGTACATTACAGAGAACTGTCCTTTCTTTATCAGTTATGTATTTGTATTAATATCTATATACTGCTTAATATTAAGGATCTCCAAGCAGTTCACATACCAGTATTAAAATCACATTTAAATATGGCATCAAAGGACTATTATAACAATTTCAACTACTACAACAAAACAAATATATTTAAAATATGGTGTTCAAAGCGATTTAAAAGTGAATGCAATACAGAGCAATACAAAAAGCTAGGAGAAGAATATGATCAATTGCAGCCTAAGCAGTTCCCTAAGCTAGAGAAAGCTTGGGTGAACTAATGTCTTTTCAAAGGGCATTTGAAACTACCACATTTCCTACCTTCCAAACTGGGTGCCATGACTAAGAAGGCCCATCTTTGAGATACTGCATGGCAACTGTCTGTTGGTTGTAGAATGACCAGAAGATTCTCTGTGCTGATCTTAACTGTTGGCTGGCTATCCACTGGAAGGCGTTCTTCATGGAGGAGCTGTCCAGTCCAAGTCTGGGTTAAAAATAAAGAACCATCTAAATAGAAAGTAATCATACAAGTCATCCACTCATGATGTCAGAGAAGGGTTAGTGTTTGGCTTGGACAGGAAGTTATGCTATCAAGTCCATGTGGTCTTTCAGCTGGCAGGCAAAGATGTTTGTATCCGAGCCTGCTTTTGCCTTACAGGCTTGCCTGTTGCTAAGGGGAATTTAATTAGTCAAGTGCTGCTTATTTCTTTTATTAGTGCATTTTTAATTTGTTGGCGACACACAGGTATGTGAGGGGATGTCACACGGAGATGGGAGAGGCCTGTTCTCCCCTGCAGAGGTAGGCAGGGTGTGCTCCAACGGAGCAAAGCTCAGGGAGCCAAGGTTCCATTTGGATGCCAGGAAGCACTTCCTGACAGTCAGGACCTCGAGGGTGTGGAATGGGCTTCCATGGGAGGTTGTTGTGGCCCCATCGGTGAGGGTGTTCAAGGATAGGCTGGACATGCCCATGGTGGGCATGTCATGAGCGAAGCCGGCTGGTGCCAGAGGTCAGACTAGATGGCCCGGGAGGCCTCTTCTGACTCACTCTGTTTCTATGTTTCTAATTTGTATATTTTATATTATGTTCTAATACAGATTTTGTTTCTAATCCATTTTTCTTGCTTGGAGTGCCATGTTTGGAAGAAAGGCAGCCTATAAAACAAGCAAGCAAGCAAGCAAGCAAACAAATGCATCTTTCTCTAGTGGGAAAGGCTTCAATCAGGTAACCTGCATATCTGCTGCCCAGGTGCTCACTATTTGTGGTCCCTGCTTCTCCCTTCTTAGGGTACTGTATCATTAAACTGGATTTGGACTAGAAAGACCTTTCAATAGAGGACTATCCTCCCTGAAGTAGGACACATGGACATGCTAACTGACATCAGAAAACTGAAGCTCCTGAGGAACCATTTGTATCCTCCTTCCTAAACACCTGCTTTGAGAGGGAATGTCTTTGCTTGTGTCTTCCAGGAAGACAATCTCGGCCCTATGCTCCATTTCAAGATGGAGGGTGCTTGTTTTTGATTATAATCTTGAATCAAGTCACTTGTGAGACAAGAGATAGGATCTCCACTGCATAAACAAATGTCTACTTGCCTATGCCAAGAGCTTTATCTGTGGCAGACACAGGCAACTAGCAAGTGCACAGGTGAATTCTGCAGTAGATCTCCAAAAATTATCGCTTGCTGACAAAGCACAGGACATCCATTATGAAAAAGAATCTCTCTCTCTCTCTCTCTCTCTCTCTCTCAGTCTCAATCTCTCTCTCTCAATCACTGTGCCCTACAATTGGCATTCTTTCCAGTATTTCAAAAGAAAGTCTCTTTCTGAACAATTCCCTCCTTCTCTGCTTCCTCCTCCCTCCTTCTGTGTACATGTGCATGCTTGCGTCTGGTGCAGCCTGTTAATATCTGAAATCCTGACGTTTGGGCTTTGGTCACAAAGGCAACATTTGAAGGCCAGCCGCTACATCACGCCCAACACCAAGAATCCTGGAGTTATCATCATTCTACTGAACAGGCACAAGCAGCCAAGCCATCCCTGAATGATGCATGTCCTTTATGATGCATGTTTGTTGTGTTTGTCCCCAAAAAGGCAGATACATTCAAAGGAGAGAAGGGATGAGGTATTCTTCCTCAAGGCAACTTGAGTGGAGTAGTAATAAAAGTTACTCATCGCAAGAATCTCCATAGCCACAACTTCAGGGAGAGCCCAGAAAATGCAGCTATGTTGAACCCCATCTGTCTATGTATATCTCAATTCTCACGGTGTTCATCCACATAAGGTGTAGGCCTTCTGCAAAGGCGTAGGTCTTCTGCAACTGGGCCTTAATTGCCAATTCAAAACCAACTCATCCCAAAGTATTTTGCATTACATCAGGGACTGATATATATTATTACAGGAGGAAGTCATTTTCTTTCCAGTTACTACATGAATTGCAGCTAATCTCTGACAGAACAAGCAAGACTAAGAGGGGTGGCAGATGACGAGAGTGATGCTGCTGCATCCCTGTGAGTCCAGGCACCTTGACACCACTGGCCAATCCTGTTTTCCCAATCAGCTTCACTCTCAGCTGGCACACGCACTGCCAATGGTTGGAAAGTACCCCCTTCGTTTTCTGCCAGGGATGGCCAGGCTCGCTCAGCAAAAGAGCCACGTACGGTAAATGTCAGATATTTGAGAGCCACAAGACATGAACATTTGTTTATTTGTTTGTTTATTATTAAACAATAAGTAGTTAAGTATATTATTTGTGCTTCCCAGGGAGTTCTGTGATAACATTTCATTGCAAGGGGGATGAAGATGCACCAGACACTTGGTTTTTACAAGAGTTGGAAATGGGGGAAAGTTTAATCCATCACTTAAACAACTGTTCTGACAAAATCATTTGGCTAATTGACTAACATGTCTTTCAGCTAATGCAATACTATGCACACTTACCTAGGAGTAAGCTCTGCCAAATGTAGAGGACTCATTGATGAATGAACATCTGTTAGGGTACTGCGATGCTTTCGAGCCAAAATGACTAAAAACTTTTTGGAGTGGGGCCTTGCTGTGTCTTTTTTTTAGCTCTGAATATCGGAGGCCTGCACTGTTGCCTTGGGAGCTCAGATGTAGGACATCGCCTGGTAGCAAAAACAGCTGGAAATCTCACTGCCAGCTTCCATCCCAGAAGCTTCAACAAGGACCTGATCCTGCCCTGGAGTGCAGCTGCCTTGTGGTTCCCCCAGTTCCAGCAGGACCTGCAGAGAAAGCAGCCTGATTTCGGCCCCAGTTTTGCACCTTGTCTGACCAAGCACATCCCATCCTGTCCCTTCCTCACTCCATGCCAGATAGGGACCACATAGTAGTCTTTTTCAGTCCCTTTGCAACATAATCTCAAAGGCCGCATGTGGCTCCTGAACCTTGGTTTGGCCACCCCTGCTCTATGTGCTTGGTTTTTGACTGCCTCCCAAGCACCCAACTGCTTCAACCTTTGTTTGATACTTTGTTTCCTCCCCCTCTCTCTACCCATTATAATTGAACAGTAAAATGGGGGAGGGGAGGGGTTGTTGGGAGTAGGAAGTGTCTTTGAGTCTTACATGAAGACTGTCAGAAGCAGGCAGGGGAGCTCCCAGATGCTCACAGACCACCTGTAAGAAAGGGTGGGAGTTCATTCGTAATGCACACAAGGGCCAACCAAATAAGCCCATGCATGAGTTGACTGCCAAGGCAGTGGGGACTGCATCATAACTGGTTGGAGCACCAGTCTGCCAGTGCTGCATTAACTCTATGTCTTCTCTAAATGAAGAGAGATAGTGTGGTGTAGTGGTTAGGACTCCGGGTCAGGGACTCGGGCTGTCTGGCTTCTAGTCCCTGCTCAGCCATGAAGCCAACTGGGCCAGTCACAGACTCTCAGCCCCACCTACTTTGCAGGGTTGTTGTTGTGGGGATAAGATTGAGAGCAGAAAGAGGAGATCGGTGTAAGCCGCCTTGAGTTCTTCAAAAAAAAAAAAGCAAAAGCAAGGAAAGGGAAAGGGAAAGGGGCAGGAGAGAAATCTAATACTGAACGAACGAACAGGTTCCACTTGGATCTGACCCATGAGAGAAGGGTGACCATGTGTCAGATATGCAGAGAGTGCATGTAGATATGAAAAGATGTTTCTACAGTGGATTCACCACTGGGATGTACTTCTGTCTTGAGGGCACCTCTACAAAGAAAAGCCCCAAAATGCTGGTATTTAAATGCTGGTGCTGCTGTTCCATTTCAGAGCTGAACAGCTGGCTCACACATCCGCTTACAGTTTGGGTCTGCTTTCCTCTAACAGTAATGTCCTTACACTGTAACAAGAATTACACTGTGGAGTTCTCTACCATCGCTGGTAGCAACTATGCGTTTAGATGGCTTTAGAAAAGAGACTAGAGAATTTCATAGAAGGAAGAAATTGGTTATTAATGGGTGCAAGTCATGCTGATACTCCATTACCTCCAGAATCAGAGACAGGTTACCTAAGTACACCAGTTGATGAGGAACATAGAAACAGACCGAGTCAGAAGGGGCCTTCCGGGCCATCTAGTCTGACCCCTGGCTCCAGCCGGTTCTGCTCACAACATGCCCACCATGTGCATGTCCAGCCTATCTTTGAACACCCTCACCAATGGGGCCTCAACGACCTCCCGTGGAAGCCCATTCCACGCCCTCGGGGTCCTGACTGTCAGGAAGTGCTTCTTGGCATCTAAATGGAACCTTGGCTCCCTGAGCTTTGCTCCATTGGAGCGCGTCCTGCCTTCCTCTGCAGGGGAGAACAGGTCTCTACCCATCTGCATGTGACATCCCCTCACATACCTGTATGTCGCCAACATATCCCCTCTGAGTCTCCTCTTCTCCAGGCTGAAGACACCCAGTTCCCTCAGTCTTGCCTCATCCCCTGCAAACCAGCCACCATCCTTGTGGCCCTACGCTGCACTGACTCTAACCTGGCTATATCCTTAGTGTAATGAGGGGCCCAAAACGGAGCACCATACTCCAGTTGCAGATGCAGTAATACCTCTCTCAATCTAGAAGCCACGCTTCTGGCTATGCAACCAAGGGTGGCGTTCACCCTCTTGACCACCACATCACACTGCTGACTCATGTTTAGCCTGCGGTCAACCAGTAGCCCGAATGGGATCAAGAAGGTGCTATTGCATTCACATTCTACTTGTGGTCTTCCTGTGAGCATCTGATTGGCCACTGAAGGAACCGCACATGTATTAAGTAGACCTTTTATCCAGCACCACTTCTCTTATGTCCTCATAAATGTTTGCTTGGCAGAAAGTCCTATTGTGCTCAGTGAGGCGTACGCCCAGGTCAGTGTGTGGGTTCACAGCCACAGTATCTCATGCAGGTGTCAATAACAATCATTTTGGAAAAAGAAGCCCTCCCCAACCACCTGGAGGTGGAAAAACCATTCTTCTTCTCATTCTTCCCTGTTCTACCACCCCAGTGTCATGCAACCAACTGCATATTCCCCATCAATACTCACATTGCAAAGACAGAGATCCAGTCCAGCCCCCATTGGAGAGACACCATTGAACAGCTAGCATTGAGAAAAACTCAGTTCCTTAATCCTATAGCACAATCTTTCGCTTGAGATGTGTGGGCCTATAATTCTCATCATTCCCATCCAATTGACTGGGATGATGGACGTTGTGGTCCCACTTGTGTGGAAGGTGCTGGATTAGCGAAAGCTGCTATGCAGCAAAACAGACCAGGCTGCACCTGCATGAAATAAACCCTCTTTAAAAACTCCCATTGCTCCCGAAGAACTCATGGAGGTTAATTTGCAGGTGGGGTGGCAGGGGAGGGAATGCTCAGCCCTGTCCTGCTGGTCACTTGCCCCCTTAAAATTCATTCCCCAACTGCTTTGACCTCCTTCTGTTTCTCTACTGCTTCTTTGGGTCTGGAATGTGTGTGGGTAAAGACCAGCTAGGGGAGGAGGCTTTAGGGGGAAATATTTGGGCAGGTAAGGGTGAAGAACCCCTTTCCCTCCTGTCTCTTCTCCAGTGAGTGCAAGAGCAGCTGACAGCTTTTTATTACACACAGCCATGGTGGCACAGTTGCCCCGAGTGTGTGAGTGACAGTGAGGAGGGAAAGGCACTCTGCACATGGCCAGGAGTAAATTGCACCACAGTCCTGGGTACTGAAAGCAGAGCTAAGCTATGGAACTAAGGAATTTGGCTCTGTTCCCCAATATGCTTCTCCTTCTGGTCAGATGGATGAGCATGCACATCCTCAACATGTTGGGAGGGGTAGGAACAGCTGAGCTTGGGAACAGGGAAAGACCATATTTATGATTGTCTGGGGCCAGATGAATGGAATGGTTAGTGCTGTATTTGTGGAATCAAGGACAACGTTCCAAAAATGTGCCCATGAGGTCCTATTTGAAGCACAGTTCTTGCGATCCATGAATTGTATTTTTCATGAAGGCGTTATGCAGAGACAGCCTCTCCCGACTGCTAATTTCACACTCCTCGGACACAGATGTCTCTCGGTTTATTTCACAACAGGAAATTGTGAAACGAGCTTATCCAGGACTCTGCACTGCAGCATGGTCTCATGATTAATCCCGACCTGTACAGAGTTACAAGCATTAGAGTCCCCAAAATGTTTATAACTCTTGCGATGCAATTGTAATTGGTTTCTGAGAGGCCTGAACATAGCCTTGGGAGGTGGTGCGGTGCTGCCTTTCCCATTTCCAGCCTGTTGGGGTGGAAATGCTCCCATCCTGTGTGATTTCCCCAGATTTCTGCCAGCAGCACCCCTCTGCAGAAATACAGATTTAGAATGATCTCCTTAAACCCAAGTTGTTTCAACCTATGCAATTCTGCCAGGGGTGGAAGACAGAGCTGTTTTGCCCAGGGCATGATAGGACTGTTCTTGCAGTTTAGCTATTCTGTTTGCTTTCAAAGAGAGCTCACAGCATAAGTCATTGCTCACTCTGAATAACAATTTGCGAGGATTTCCTTTCTGGTGACTTGCTGAAAAGGGTCAGCAATTGTGGACAGATGCTTTTTTCCATTGGGTTACAAAAGTCACTTCCCAAACTTCATGCAAGGTCATGTACTGCTTGAGAACTGCAGGTAGGCCTGGCAACTTGATCTGATTATCGTGCAGAGATGCTCCCCGCAATCTTTCTGCATGAGGCATTTCTGTGGTGGTGCCTTCTTCCAAGCAGCCTCGTTGAGAGTGTGTAATTCTGCCCCATGAGCAGAGTTGCCCCTTCAAAGAGGAGAGTGCCCAATGCATCTCTGGATGAGTTAGCATTCAGAACCCACCCCTCTTCATAGGAAGCTGCTTTACAGCAGGCCAGAGTCTTGGTTTGTTTAGACCAGGACTATGTAGGCTGCCTGAAAACTGAGAGCAGTGCTGAATTTCAAAGAGAGAGAGAGAGGATTTCACCTGTTGGAAAAGGAAATTCAGTCAGGATTGGCTCCAATCAGGAGATGGTCTCAAAAGTAGCTCATGCAGCAACACAAGAGGTAGCGCCTCCTTAAGAAGCACCATTTTATTTCTCATCACCCCTCAGTCCCCTTGCCCACCTGTTCAGTGGCACACTGGGAGCACCCCTTGCTTCAGATGGCACAAGACGGTCCAGAATATGGAATGAAGGCACAGAAGGCATCCACCATGTTGAGGCTAAGCAGGTCTGAGGCTGGCCTAAATTTGGAGGGGACCACCTTGTAACCCCATGTAGCCACCTTGAGTTCCACAATGGAAGAAAGGTGGGATTTAAATATAATAGGTATCATAAGGAAGGAAGGAAGGAAGGAAGGAAGGAAGGAAGGAAGGAAGGAAGGAAGGAAGGGTATAGGGGAAAGACCCAGGAAAGGTTAAAGAAACTATGCCAACTGCATCTCCTGCCTGAAGTTTTGATGATATGTTTGTTGTTGTCAATCATGGATTTAAGTTCATTAATGCAGGCATGTCCAAAGTCCGGCCCGGGGCCCAATTGCAGCCCGTTTTCAAATTTTGAGTGGCCTGCAGCCTCTTCTCTCCACCGGCTCAGCCTGTCACTCATCCCCGCTGGCTGGCGTTTTCCCCTTCACCGCAGTGGTTCCTGCAGCTGTCCCCTGCTGCCTCCTGCTCCTTCAAGGCTGCTGGTTATATTTCACCAGAAGATGGCAGTAGACCTGAGTCAGCACTCTCGCCGCTTGACCCTTGAGACACAAGGCTTGTGTGCCCATTTCTAAAATGGCGACTGTAACTAAAAAAAGGAAAGTTGACAGCGAGGTCCGCCGCTTCCAGGACAAGTGGAAATTGGAGTATTTTTTCACTGAAATACAAAACAACTGTGTCTGCCTAATTTGCCAAGAGACTGTGGCTGTTTTCAAGGAATTCAATATCAAGAGGCACTACCAGACGAAACATGCTAACTACAACAAGCTAACTGGGAATGAACGTGGCGAAAAATTGAAGGAACTGGAAGCTACTTCAACAGCACAGCAGTGCTTTTTTACAAGAGCCCGTGAGTCAAATGAAAATGCCACAAAGGCGAGCTATGAGGTGGCAACGCTGATTGCCAAGCACTGCAAACCTTTTACTGAGGGTGAATTTATTAAAGACTGCGTGATGACAATGGTGGAGAAAAATTGTCCTGAGAAGAAGCAAGAGTTTGCCAATGTTTGCCTGGCTCATAACACTGTGGTACGGAGAATTGAAGACGTTTCATCTGATATTAAGAGACAGTTAGAAGCAAAAGGAGTGGGGTTTGACTTTTTTCGTTAGCCTGCGACGAAAGCACGGATGCATCTGACACCGCTCAGTTATTGATTTTTTTGAGAGGAGTGGACAATGACATGAACGTGAGTGAAGAGCTACTTGACCTCCAGAGCCTTAAGGACCAGACAAGAGGAACAGATTTATTTGTTTCTGTTTGTTCCGCCGTAGATGACATGAAACTACCGTGGAATAAAGTCACTGGGATTATTATTACGGATGGTGCACCTGCCATGGCTGGCGAGCGAAGTGGATTATCAACCCTAGTCTGTAACAAAGTCAGCGAAGAAGGAGGCAAAGCTATAAAACTCCACTGTATTATTCACCAACAAGTTCTCTGTGCCAAACATCTGAAATATGATCATGTTAGGAAACCGGTGATGAAGGCTATTAATTATATTTGCTCCAAAGCCCTGTGCCACTGCCAGTTTCAACAGTTTCTACTCGACATCCAGGCTGAATACGGAGATGTTGTGTATCACAACGAGGTAAGATGGCTCAGTCGGGGGTCTGCACTGCAGCGCTTCTACTCTCTTAGGGAGGAAATCAGACAATTCTTGGCAAAAAAGGGACAACCGATGCCAGAGCTATCTGATCCTGTTTGGCTGTCTGATTTTGGATTTTTAGTTGACATAACAGGACATCTGAACGTGCTGAACACGAGCCTTCAGGGGCAAAATGCAGTGGTAAGCCAACTGTAGTCACATATCAAAGCCTTTGGGACCAAGCTGCTACTTTTCCAAAGGCACCTGTCACAAACGCAGCCCAATACCACACATTTCCCATCGCTGCAGGAAATAATGACCAGTTTTCCACAGAACAATATGAGTGCACAAATAAGGAGGTATGAAGCAGACATCTCATCTCTGGCTGAGGAGTTTCAACAGCGCTTTCGGGATTTTGCAGCTATTGAAAAGGAGATCACGCTTTTTTCATCTCCTTTCTCTGTGATGCTCCAGACCACCTGCAGCTGGAGCTCATTGAGCTGCAGTGTGACGCCGAGTGTCGCAGTCGGCACCAACAGCTCCCTCTTGTCAACTTTTACCGCCAGCTGGATAAAGACAGGTTCCAAGAGATTCGAACATTTGCTAAGAAAATGCTGAGCTTGTTTGGTTCGATATACTTGTGCAAGAAGACATTCTTGGTTAGGAACATTAGCAAGAACCACGTGAGGACGAGACTAAGCGACTTTCACCTGCGTGACATCTTGCGCATCAAAACCACTGTTTTTGAGCCAGACCTGGCCTATAGAATGCAGTCGAGATCTCAGTATCACCCTTCACATTAGTGCAGTTAAGTTATTTGTTTAGTCTTTCATAAAATAGTTCATTTGCATTTAACGTTAATGGTTCAAAGAACGTCAGGCTGAATGGTCGGCCCCCACACATTTTCACCTCACCAAATCTGGCCCTCCTTGCAAAAAGTTTGGACACCCCTGGATTAATGAATAGAGCACTATACGTTTGTCTACTATTAATTCATCAAGCCCAGGATTCCAGCAGTTCCTTAGAATTTCGCACTGGGGAATTTCCCTAGGCCTATGGCTGGATCCTTTTAATAGGAGAAACCAGAGACTGAATCTGCAACATTCAGCATGCAAAACACATGCTCTGCCACTGATTTACAGTCCCTCCCCATAGCCCAACCTGGCTGCCCCCAGATGTTTGGGATTTCAGCTCCCATCAGCTCCAGACAGCATGGACCAGGACCAGGACCAGGAATGTGCATTCTAAAACCTCTGCAGGACACCAGGTGGAGGGAAAGCTTCCATGGGCAATGTTTTTATTATCCATTGTTTCTCCTGTCTTCCCCCCACCTCCATCAGTTTACTTCTCATCCTTCTCCACCTGCAATAGAACCACACATCTGCCAGGAAGCAGCCAGAAGCATTGCACATAGAACTGGCTGTTCAAAACTGACAGTGCAGATTGCCCCACTTTGGCAATCTAACATACCGCTTGGGGTGGGCAAACTTCTCTGTTTCTAGTATACCTCACTGTCACATTTGCTCATCCATAGACCCATTCTGTCTGGCTTCTGTATTGATCTGTGAAAGTTTGCATTGAAATAGCTCTTTCTGAATGTATTTCCTTCCCAAATCATCATTTCTAAACCCCTTATCCAAACATGCATTTTAAAATACATTTTGATGTGTGTTTTGAGCTCCGCTGGAAGATGCAGGAAGTGTGGAAGATGGTGGATAACTTGGTTTTGATCTGCACATCAGCCCTGTGTGTGTGTGTGTGTGTGTGTGTGCATGTGCTTATAGAGGCACAATCCTATCACTCCTGCAGCAGATGCTTGGGAGGCTTATAAGCATCTAATGGAAAACACAAGGTGTGAGGGTCAGTGATTGCCACAGCTGCTGTGCCTCACACCCTGCACCGTATCTATATGGGCAATTCTGGCCAGCCAGATTTAGTGCCAGGGAGTACAGGGGGAGGAGGCTGGAGTGCCAACTGGAATTGGTGTGGCTCCCATCCTCCTTCCCTCCCCTGCCCTGACATGCCTCTTTTTCTCCTTCTAAGGCCCAGTTGCAGCTGGCATGATTCTTTCCAGCTGTGAGAAGGCAAGTTGGGCACTCGGTCTTTTGAGTTCTCTGTGCTCAAACTCTGAAAAGTCTTCAGGGCTCCCAGATGAAATTGGAAGGCAATACATTTGCACCTTTAGTCATATCTGAATCCACAAAGACTTAATTCTTTACATAACCCTCTGTGTGAAGCTAATCTAGTTGGTGGAAGGCAGCTTGCAGAGAGGCAGCGCTTATAGATCTATGTCACATTGGCGTTCATAGTCTCTGCAGGGACATTTTCCTAACATCCTGTTTCAGAGCTTGAAGAAGGACATGCAGGCTGTTGGCATTTAAAGTCAGCAACTATACCCCAGTTATCAACCCGAATCCATGCTTGTGCCAGTGGGTGGATTCATACATAATGCCAGTCCATGGTATGGGATGTTAATGCCAGTCCTAAAAAGATATACAGGATACAGCAGCAGGGGAAAGTGGAGAGACACAAACATTCCAGTGATTGCAAAAACTAACCATGGTCTGCCTGATCATCTTCCAGACAAAACCTCCACAGGACAGTAAACCATGGTTTAAATAAACATTTAAGCATGAGTTAAATAAACTATGGGTTGGCACTACGTACAACCAGGTCATAGGCATTAATTGATCCAAAAAGGGCCCAAACTCTGTCAAACCTCAATGAGATCATCTTTATTTGCCACTGGTAAATAAGTAAAATAAAATCAATACAAAAATAAAAAAAGCCCACCCCACCCAAAGAAGCCCCACACCTGATCCATGCGTTATCAGCCACAGGAGAGAGAGAGAGAGGAGAGAGAGAGAGAGAGAGAGAGAGAGAGAGAGAGAGAGAGAGAGAGAGAGATTTCTTTGTTTTATTATGTAGAAATAATGGCATCATGGAATTTCCCAGGCCACAGAGTTTGCAGGCCACAGTGCCCCACCCCGCTACCCCGAAGGAGAGGAGAGATAATGAATGACATGACAACTGAGAGAGTTCAGGCCTTTTTTAGGTCATGGCATTATAACTCCCCTGAAGTCTTGATGACATGGAAGAGAGTCACATTGTAGATGACCTGGTGGCCATTGTTCCAAGTGTAGAGGACCCTTTCCCGGGGGTTGTAGTCCAACATGGATATGTGGGAATACTGGTTGTGGAAAGGAATATCCGTGTACTCATAGCTAGAAGTGTTTGTGTAGTAAGCAAAATAGATCTTGGCTCCTGCCAGGTGTGAATTGGTCACATAGAGGGTCCCACAGATGATGAAGGATTCTCCTGCACTCCGCTTGGGATAGCCGGTGTCCCAGCTGCGGAGGATCTCAAGGGTGATGGGGTCCATCCTGCTGACCACAATGTTGCCGGCATTCTGGTTGGTGGTGTAGACGGCCCAGAGCCCGTTCTCATCCACCATGAAGTCGATGTCTGAGAAGCCGCCCCAAGAGTACGGGAAGGTGTTGTTGTAGCCGGCAGTGTTGAGGCTGCGCTGGACGATGACACTCCGTGAGCGGAAATGGTACTTCACCACAATGTTGCTCTGGTACTTGTTGTAGTACAGGGACCCATTGAAGACCACATGGCCAGTACCAGCCCAGGGATGAGGCAGCAGGTGCTGGACAAAGTTTTGTCCTGTGATGAAGTCGTTCAGAGTGCGGTACTCCAGGACACGGCGGCCTTTGTAGTAGCCATCCATGTACCAAACCTGAGGGAGAAGGCAAGGGATGTTAGCATGGGCGCTTTGAGGCTATGCCAGATTGGAGGGTCTCTGTGGGGCAGCGGATTCCATTTGGACTGGGCCTTGAGAGGCCCGGGTTCTAGTACCCACTCAACCATGAAGCTCACAAGGTGATTTTGGGCCCATCAAAGACTCTCAGCTTAATCTACTTCTTAGGGTTGCTGTGAGGATGGCCTTGAGATAAGGAGGACCACCTCAGATTCCTTACAAAAGGGAAAAAAGCAGGATGTAGCTGTAATATTGCGTAATAATAAATAATGGGTTCATTCACAGACTCCTAAGTGTAGCTACAAAAAGAGGAGGGCAAACCTGAGATGTGTTGATGCCCAAAGCTATACATCACAACAGTGGAAGCTTTCCTACAATAAAAAACGTACTAAGGCATACATCCAGAGGTCCCTGAGAGGGCAGCTTTGGGGGCACAGGGCAGCTTGGATTTCCCCCTCTGAGAGGGGAGAGGGGAAGGAAATATCCTCAGAGTCTCCTCCCCTGTGGAGGCCACTGCACTCTTTGCCCCCCCAGTATAAAAAAGGAAGCAGACTGAGAACACATCACAAATAGAACACGGGAGATTTTAGATCCACTGGTTCAAGTACACAGGCAAGTGGGAGGAAATGTGTACTTCAGTAGAGGAAGGTACTCTGAACTGAGTCAAAATGTTAGTCCATCTGGCCCAACCCTCCTGAACCTGGCACCCTCCAGATGTTTTGGACTACAACTCCCATCACCCCAGTCAGCGTGGGCAATGTTCAGGGGTGACAAGTATTGTAATCCAATATATTGGGAGAGCCGCTAGTTGGGGAAGGTAGATTTCTTGGTTAATATGATTTTCTCTGACTAGCTTTTCAGGTTCTCAGATAGAGTCCTTCCCAGTCGTGCTCCATGTGATTCCTTTAAACTGGAGATGAGCTGTCTGGGAGTATCTGCATAATCGCATGCCTTCTACCACTGAGCACTAACCACTGCCCCAGCTTTACAGTATTTATCGCATCTACTGCAGGGGTGAGGTGTGGAGCCCCTTTTAGTCTGAATTTTGGAGATGGCCTCAGAGGCTGCATCCCAAAGGTGGGTGGGATCAAAGCTGAAGGAGGTGGGGCTCAAAGATCAAAAACTTGCACTTAAAGCAAAAACAAGCTCACACCCAGCTAAGCTGATGTTCAACCATTGTGGCTGGCTCCTGCAAGCAGTTGCGACAACAATCCTTGGTGAACCCAGGGTTGACAACCCAACACCAAACCATGGTTCTCTTCATGGGTTGTTTGTGGTTAACAAGCCATGGGTTGTTAGTGCAGCTGGCTTCAGGTGACTTAGTAACCCACATTTCAGCAACAACTCACAATTTAGCAACCCCTGTACTCAACTCTTGAGTAATCTTGACCGAACTCAGTCATTGTGGGTTGGCCTCGTTCAGTACTTATTGTGAAGGTAAGCCAAATCCTCTCCACATAACAGAGAATAGTAGGAGGAAGCAGTTTGTCCGGCATGACTGGATAAAGAAGGGCTAGTATTCTGGGACCGATCAGTGCACACACATAAATATCTTCTCAAGTTACAAATAAGCCCTGCCTTGTCTCACACACAACGACGTGAGCCATTTGCTGAACAGTGAAGGCCCAAAAGGGGTGGGGGGAGAGAATCATCCATCCCACTGAAATTGCTTGTTACTATGCAGAAATGGTTAGTGCGTCTCCAGCAGACTCATCTCTCCTTTCTGTGTCTTATGGTAAGAATTTATTAAAAACACAGAAAAACATTGATAGATGCATCTGCAGAGTGCCTGGGACTCTCATACTCTTTCTACCCTGCAGCAAAGCTCTAGCACAAAGGGAGATGGATGGAACTTTGCAGCAGTTTATGCAGGCAGTAAATGGAACTCAAGCTGCAGAAGAGAGAAGGCACAGCCACCAGCAGCCCTGCTGAGAAGGGGTTTCTTTCCATCTGCTTGTCACCCAGCAGCCATTCCATCAGGCTGCAGCAGAGGGAGGGATGGTCCATTCAACAGACAGATGACCAGCACTTTTTGCTCCTCCTTTCTTCTCTATTCCAGTTGGTCAGGGTCAGAGGCCCAGCAATGTCCAGCTACATTACACCTGGCCATGATAAGAACTGTACAGCATTAAAAACAGTTCTTGTGCTTCCCCTTTCCCCTCCCCATCCCATTTTCCCTCTTGTCTCATTTCTTCTTATTTCTTTTTGTGTCATCATCTTTGTAAAACCTTTTACATTGTAAACCTGAGGGCAGGGGCTGTCTTGTTTTCATGATCTCAAAGTCACACTGACTTAGAGTCTTCCCAGCTGAAAAGCAGGGCACAGGAGCTATAAGCAAACAAATGTAATCTCCAGCAGAGCAAGGCTCCAAAGAGATGTGTCTAGCATAGCCCGCGTGAGAATGACTGAAGGACAAGGTCTTCCCACATCCTGCAGAGTGCCCTAGCAGTCATGGTGAAGACTGGCAAACAGCCAGAACCTCCAGCCTTGTTAGCATGGCCTTGGGTCAGTGAAGGTGCCACTTATTGATCCAAATGGCACCATCTCATTTATAGGGTGAATGGGCAGGAACGGCAATTGACGGATTGGGATATTGTGATGTCTAATCAACTGGGAGGCTTCAGATCTTTCAAGAAATGGAGCTGACAGCTCATACATCACTGGCCCACAATTTATATGATGACAATCAAGGTTTGGATGCAAGAGCAAACTTCACAGCAGTGTGATCCTAGATGGAGGAGATGGAAATGAGGCTTCACAAGAGATGCTGCCACCCTGAAGGCGCAAGGGAGAAAGGGTTGCACTGGGGGTTCAGCACCTAAGAGGCCCATGGAGGGAGAGTGGGGAGGAGGCCCAGCCACAGTGAGCACCTGGGCAGCAGACTGAGCTTCACAGGTCACATGGTCACCATCTTGGCTCTTGCCTCTTGTCAGGGCAGCAGAGGCACAGGCTGGGAGAGAGTGCTGAGTGGCCAGGGGACTGGCGAAGGCAAGGCAGGAGCTGGGCAGAGGAGCAGAGGGCCAGGAGCAGCAGAGAGGCAGGGGGGAGGGCCAGGGAGGCCAGAGGGGCCAGGAGGAAGCAGAGGGGCAGGGCCACTGGACTGCGGGGCTGATAAGGCAACGCTCAGCCTCTGCAAGCCCTTTTGGCTCTTGCCTCTTGACGGAGCAGCAGAGGCACAGGCTGGGAGAGAGTGCTGAGAGGCCAGGGGACTGGCGAAGGCAAGGTAGGAGCTGGGCAGAGGAGTAGAGGGCCAGGAGCAGCAGAGAGGCAGGGAGGCAGGGCCAGAGATGCTAGAGAGGCCAGGAGAGAGCAGAGGAGCGGGGCCACTGGCCTGAGGGACTGATAAGGCGTTGTCCCTTGTCTGCATCCCTTTGCTGTGGCCCGGGCTGCCCGAGGACTCCCTTCCCTGGAGGGCTGAGGGTTTTGTTTTTGTCATATTGGTTTGTTTTTGTTTGTTTGGTTGGTTTGTTTTGTTTTTTGGGGGTTTTTTGGTGCTGTGCTTTGCTTTGCTTTGCTTTTCCTCCAATTTAAATTTTTATTTTATCCTTGTGCATGTGTGTGTGGGTTTTTGTTTGGGAGAACTCGGTGAGTGAGGGGCACTGCAGGACAGACAAGGCAGGGAACCAAGGTAGGGTCTCTGAAGGGTTCCCAGTGGTAGACCAGGAGATGGCCTTGGTGGGAGTGATGGGTGTTGCTGTCTGCTGTGACAGCTGTGACATGTTCGCCCTTCTCCTCCAGGAGAGGCAGGAAGACACTTACCCTAGGTGCAAGCTGGTGGTCCTGCTAGAGGAGGAGTTGAGGTGCCTGAGGGCCAAGAGAGCTCTCCAGGCACCCCAGGAGCAGCCCCCCTCTGGACAAAGGGTTGAGGGAGAGGCCACGGGAGGAGCAGCCGCGGAGACATGCAGGCATGTCACCCACAGGAGGAGGCCAGCACGGCCTCCTCCTTCTTTTGGCACCAGTCTGGAGCTGGGAAGCAGGTTCTCTCCACTTGGGGAGGCTGGGGATGATGACGCCTGTGGGGCCCAGCAGGACCCCCAGTCTGGGACAATAAGCAGCAAGGGGGTCACTGCAGGAAAGGCCAGGGCCAGGGCATGGCCGCCCACCACCACAGGGAAGACACGGTGGTGGGTGATTGTTGCTGGGGACTCCCTGCTGAGGGGCACTGAGGTGGCGGTGTGCCGCCCCAACCTGGAGACAAGGGAGGTTTGCTGCCTGCCGGGTGCACGCATCCGGCATGTGAAGGACAGAGTGGAGTGTCTTGTTCGCTCTGGTGGTGACCAGCTGCTCCTGGTGATCCACGTGGGCACAAACGACATAGCCAGGCAGGGCGTGGTCGGGATCACCTGGGACTTCGAGGCCTTGGGGAAGCTAAAGGCCCAAGTGGCCTTCTCATCGATCTTACCAGTCTGGGGATTTGGGCCAGGCAGGGATGGGAGGGTCTCCAAGGTGAACGATTGGCTTAGGGTGTGGTGCAAGAAGGAACGCTTTGGGTTCTTCAACCACGGCACCCGGTTTCTTGCCAATGGACTTCTGGCAAGGGAAGGGTTACACCTCATGAGGATGGGGAAAAGGTCCTTTGGAGATGCTCTAGTGAGCTTCGTCCGGAAGACTTTAAACTGAGTCGGGGGGGGGGGGTCAGGCCCACCAGAAACATGCACGTGACAAGTGGAGTGGGAGAGGATCAGGGCTCTGGGATCAGGGTTTTAGAGGTACTGCAGGGACTGACAGGACTCCTACAAAGAGGGGCCAGGCATCAGGGAGGATGGGAGGAAGGAGGAGGCCTGGGACTCCAAGGAAAGGAAGCAGTGGGAAGAAGTTGAGGTGCACGTACACCAATGCTAGGAGCATGTATAATAAGCAGGAAGAGCTTGAAGCTCTCCTGGGAATAGGAGGGTATGATCTGGTGGGAATGACAGAAAGTTGGTGGGATGAAAGGCAAGACTGGAATGTGAACCCAGAGGGATATTACCTGTTTAGAGAGGACAGGAAGGGGAAGGGGTGAGGGCGTAGCTTCATACGTCAGGGAAGGGATAGGATGCAGTGAGATAGAATGCAGCACAGATGGGGATTCGGTAGAGGCAGTCTGGGTGAAACTTAGGGGTTTTGACAGGGAAAGAGACCTGACCCTGGATGATGTCCTGACAGGCCAGATTCTAAGGATATCTCGGGGGAGAGACTCAGTAATTATGGGGGATTTCAATCTCCCGGATATTAATTGGGAGGCTCACTCAGGGGTGACAGCCTGATCACATCGCTTTCTAGAAGCTCTAGAGGGAGCGTTTTTCACACTGACGGTCTGAGAGGTGACGAGGGGAGGAAACATCCTTGACTTGGTCTTGACCAATAGAGAAGAGCTGATGGATGAAGTACAGATTAGGGGAGCTCTGGCTGCGAGTGATCACTCCATCCTTTGCTTTGAGATCAGGGGACTGGGGACATGCGGCAGGTCGAGGACTAGAAGCTGGTACTTCAAGAGGGCCAGCTTTGGCCAACTGAAGGCCAGACTGGGGAAAGTCTCCTGGGATAGATTACTGGAAGGTAAACGAGTTGAGGAGGGGTGGATGGCACTCAAAAGTGTGGTTTTGGAGGCGCAAGCCTTGACGATACCTCTAGTCAGTAAGGTGGGGAGGTGGAGGAGGGTGCCGCCATGGATGCAAAAGGAGGTGGTTAGAGGGATGAGACGAAAGAGGAACTTCCATATGAAATGGGTACTGGGGCAAATAGACAAAAGGGTATACCGGGAGGAGGAGGCCCGTTGCAGAAGGATTCTTCGCAAGGCTAAGGCTGATTACAAGCTGAGACTTGCCAAAAATATCAAGAGAAATAAAAAGGGCTTCTTTCAGCATGTAAATAGGAAGAGGAAGGGAGACAAGTAGTGGGACCACTAAATAAGGAGGAAGGAGATCCAGTGACTGATACCAGGGAACAGGCACAGATGCTAAATGACTATTTTTCCTCTGTGTTCTCCCCAAAGCAGGATGGAGGAGATTCGTGTAGGAGATTAGATGAGGCCGGGGACTTAGGGGCACAGATTAGAGTCACCCCCCTTGAAGTTGAGGGGCTCCTCAGGACATTGGACATTACAAAGGCACCTGAGAGTACTTAGAGAGTTGGGAGGAGTTCTCTCACACCCACTGGTCTCCATATTTGAGGCCTTGTGGAGAACGGGTGAAGTTCCAGAGGACTAGAGGGTGGCATCAGTGGTCCCAATTTTCAAAAAGGGTGGTAGAAGGGACATGGGGAATTACAGACCAGTTAGCCTTACATCCATTGTAGGAAAAACAATGGAAAGGCTCATAATAGAGATCTAGTGATGCTAGATAGGGAAGGGAGGCTGACAGCCACACAATACGGCTTCCATAAAAACAGGTCCTGCCAGACAAACCTTGTGGAGTTCTACGACAAGGTTTCGAGATGGCTAGAAGGAGGGGATGCAGTGTCGTTTTCATTAATGACATGGAAGAAGGGGTGAACAGTCTGCTGATCAAATTTGCAGATTATACTAAAACTGGAGCAGTGGCCACAACTGAGGTGCAGGTACTCCAGATCCAAAAGGATCTGGACAGACTATGGAAGTGGGCAGGAGACAACAGGATGGCATTTAATGTGGATAAGTGCAAGGTCTTGCACTTGGGGCATAGGAATAGCTGTCATAAGTACAGGTTAGGTGACAAGTGGCTGGAGAACAGCACTTGTGAAAGGGACCTCAGGGTACTGGTTGACTGCAGGCTAAACATGAGTCAGCAGTGTGATGTGGTGGTCAAGAGGGCAAATGCCACTTTTGGTTGCATAGGCAGAAGTGTGACTTCTAGATTGAGAGAGGTATTACTACCACTCTATGTGACTCTGGTGCACCCGCAACTGGAGTATTGTGCTCAGTTTTGGGCCCCTCATTCATTCATTCATTCATTCATTCATTCATTCATTCATAATGCGATTTCTATCCTGCCTTTTTCCTACCAAGGGCTCAAGGCAGCTTACATCATTCTCCTCCTCCATTTTATCCCCACAACAACAACCCTGTGAGGTAGGTTGGGCTGAGAGTCTGTTACTGGCCCAAAGTCACCCAGTTGGCTCCATGGCTGAGTGGGGACTCGAACTCAGCTCCTCTGAGTCCCAGTCCCATGCTCTTAACCACTGCACCACACTGGCTCTCATTACAGTAAGGATATAGCCAGGTTAGAATCAATGCAGCGTAGGGTCACAAGGTTGGTGGCTGGTTTGCAGGGGATGGGGTAGGAGGTGAGACTGAGGGAACTGGGTCTCTTCAGCCTGGAGAAGAGGAGACCCAGAGGGGATATGTTGGCGACATACAGGTATGTGAGGGGATGTCATACGGAGACGGGTAGAGACCTGTTCTCCCCTGCAGAGGAAGGCAGGACGCGCTCCAATGGAGCAAAGCTCAGGGAGCCAAGGTTCAATTTGGATGCCAGGAAGCACTTCCTGACAGTTAGGACCCCAAGGGTGTGGAATGGGCTTCCAGGGAAGGTGGTTGAGGCCCCATTAGTGAGGATTTTCAGAGATAGGCTGGACATGCCCATGGTGCGCATGTCGTGAGTGGAGCTGGCTGGATGGCCCAGGAGGCCCCTTCTGACTTGCTCTGTTTCTATGTTTCTATCTTCTTCACTAGGAGGAGATGTACTGTCTCTCTCTCTTTTTGTTTTAACTTACGCACACAATTTAAATACTGCTTGCCATCCAATAAATATCCAAGCAGTGAAACAGAAAAGGGCATCAGCATCATCCAGGATTAACACCTTTAAAATCAAGCTTGCTTCAATTATAAGATTGCTAAAGCTGGATCCATAAATACACACATGCACCCTTTAAGCATGTCTTCTTTTTGCCTTTCTTCTTTGGGATGGCATAAATGACTTTCTTGTATCTCAGGCCCTGTAGTCATTATGCTGGTTGCTTCCGGCCTTCGGCACATCTTCCTGCACCTTTCGTGGCATGGCTTCAGCAAGCCGCCCCACCCTTTGTTTTCAACCCAGCCTTTGGCTTAGCCTGCTATGCATGAAAGGGCACCAGCCAGTGTGGAGGTGCAGGCTGTCCCTTTCTCCTGAGGAACTGAATCTACAAGCCTGCCCAGAACTGTTCTGACACCTAAATGGTGTATCTCTGTGGAGTAAGCTCTTCCTCTCAGATAAGCATACCCAACCGTGCCTGACACCACCTGAAAGGTGCCAAGGCAGCTATATCTGAGATGCATATTTTATGGGAGCCTATGAAAACAGCTTTCCCAAAGTCAGGGCATGGTGGAAGCTTAATTGTTCAGTGGAGATCTTCAGCACCTTAGAGTAGAACGGACCATATTCCCTTATATATACCCAAGTGACCCCAGACATTTTCTGATGAGGCTTTACTACTCTCAGCCAACGGCATGCCATCAGGCAATGGTAAGGAAGCAGGCCTTCTCAGTGGTGGCACCCACCCATTGGGAAACCTTCCAACATGCTATTTGAGAGGAAGGCATGGATACAAGTTTTAAACACACCTATTTTCATAGGCTTTCTCTGGCCTGTGAAGGACTCTGCTAGCATCTTGCTTCATCATTATGATGCTGGAATCTGTATAAGGATTAAAAAATGTCTTTTTCTGTACTGTTAAAATGTATTCTAAGGTTAGCTGCTTAGGGATTTTAATATAGTAAGTGGTATAAATGCATTAGAAACGAACAAAAGACGCCAAATGGAGCAGTTACAGAGGTGAACCAGAGGATGGTAAACCCACCTGTGCCTTTGAATCTTTCCTGCAACTCTTACTTGTTGTTCCCCCACCATGCTTTTCCCTTCAGCCAGCTCTGAAGCTAGGAGTAATTTTTGGCAAGGGAAAAAATGGCTGGGAGTCAGGGTGGCTGGGGGAAAGGAGTGGCCGGGGGTTTTGCACCCCCACCCTCTGCTCCTCCCCTGCAAATGCTCCCCGGCTTCTGCCTGGACCCACTTGCTGCACCCTCTGCCTGGACCCACTTGCCCTGCCCATCGGAGTCACAAGTTGCTGCACCCTCATTGCCAGCACACAGGAAGCCAGGCTATTAACATGCTCACCAACAGCTTTCTCCAGTGCTCTGACCAGACACCAAAGCTCCACCACTAGCCTGAAATGTTTGCAAAGGAGACAGGAAGCCCTGGGTGTATAAACTTTGCCGGAGGCTTCTTTGCTCACTGCCTGACACTGGGGCTCAGTGGAGGGACCCCCAGGGGTCTCTGCTGCTCTTTTTCCCTTTCATTCTTCTTTAAACAATTAAGCCCATTTGATGGAGCAGCTGACACCTCCTTGCCTCGGATTAGATGTATTGCATGCCTTTTTCTCTCCCTCAAAAGCTCAGGGCTTCCTTTTGAAGTTTAAAATATAATTCACTTATGAAAAGTGGAGGGTGAGGGGACACGCGTAATAGATCACGTGCTTTCTAAGGCTTCTGCAGTAAAACGCCGGCTTGAAAACAAAAGATTGCAAAAGTTTGCACGATCGCCTCTAAGTCAGCCAGATGATAGGGTAGGACTGCAGATGATGGAGAGCGCCAAGACTAGGATTGGCAACGGGGGTGATGACTCTCTGGCCAGTGGACCTAACATAGCTCGTGGGAGGCTCCATGAGGCCTGCCAAGTTTCCTGCTTTTTCTCTACTCACTGATTGAGCATAGGGCAGTTTCTGTGCCCCTTCTCCCCATGCTACTGCTTAAAAGCCTCCACTGGTTCCCCACCCCCGGTTTGCAAATCTTTATGCCATTTTGGAAGCCTCATAAACTAGCAGTGGTTGAGATTTAGACTGTTCTTAGTATATTGCGTTTATTACCCTCACGCCACCATTTTTCCTCAAGGCAGGAACTCAAAGCAGCTTACATTGTTCTGTACATTTTATCCTCACAACAAGACCCCTGTGAAGTAGGTTAGGCTGAGAGGCATGGCTGGTGCAAAAACATCCAGTGAGCTTCATGGCCAAGTAGAGACTAGAGCTGGTCTCCAGCCAGGTGCCAAGTCTGACACTCTAACCATGAGACCACACTGGCTGTTATGCTGTAAGATCAATGCTGGATGCAAATATAAAATGTAAGATAAAATAAATGAGAAGTTGGAACCCCCACCCTTAGACCTGGCCCTGAGAATATGAGCTTGAGTCTAGATTTAGTCAAAGTAAATATGCTGAAATCTGTGGGACTTAAGTCCTGGCTCACTTAAGTCCCATTACTGGGACTAGTTTAAGTATGGGTCAACTAAGTTCAACTAAATCTGGATCCCACCCAGTGTGTTATTTTCTTTTTTAACTGATACAGTTGTCATGTTTTCGAATAGTTTCATATCACAACTGCCACATGAGAGTAGTGATGAAATTCAGAGAGCCCATGTGGTCATACATAACATAAAGGACTGGGTCAGAGCATTCCATCCTAGTACCAAACCAGTTACCTTCTCACAATGAGCATTCAAGGGGATAACCCATCCTGAGCTCCTTGGAGGAATGTTCTGATCAAAATGTGGTACAGCACCTGAAGAATATTGCACCTTTTATGTTTTGTGGCTTCATTTTTGGAACTGCTCAGGTTCAAGGTTTCATCACCACTCCCCTGGCTCAGCAGCCCCACCAAGGTGGAGGAGAATGACCAGCAATGTAGCAGAGCCGCCAATGCAGAGCTTTTGGATAAGCAGGTAAGCTGGCGCCATTTATGACTTCCACCTTCTCAAGAGTTCTTTATTCCCTCTTGGCTTAGCAGTAATCCTCAGAATTGCTGCAGGAAAACATCTTCTCAACCTTTCCTGTTTCAAGGTAGAATAGTTTGGGAAGTGGCTTGGTCTTGGAGGGACAATTAAGACAGGCCCAGGAGCTTGACAAAACCCTTCTGCCTGTTGGAAATGAGAATGGCCACCACCGTTTTCTTGTTATGGATCAAGATAGCTGCCTGAATTTCTGGGCTCTCTTTGAAGGCATGGCTATGGCAATGGAGATGATGAGTGCCTGCACTTCAAAAACTATCCCTGCACCAGCAAGGATATCACACGTTAGTTTCATCATGGAGAACAGAGATGAAGAAGATGAATCTAAATGTGCTTTAGCCACCAGCCTTCTCTGGTGTTCTCTTGGGCTCAGCCCACATCTGCAAGCTGGGAATAACAATACTGTCCACCCTAGACCATTGCTATGAAGGTCACTGTGATCATATATGTGGAACCCTTTTTGTACTTAATATTCACATGAAAAGCTCCCTCAAAGCCTGGTATGTTGGTTTGGGGCATGCTGGAGGTCAGGCAATCCTGGAGAAGGGGACCCTTCCTCTCAGATCAATTGCCCAGGACAGGGCTGTAAAACCTTGTTAAGAACAAGGGTGAATCTCATTTCAGAAAGTTTTCGGAGGCTGCATTCCTGCAGTGGGTGGGGCTGAGCCAAAAATACAAGTGCTAAGGGCCAAAATTACAAAAGGGACCAACACACTTTAGCTTAAGGCTCTCACTGAGCCTTAAGTGAAACATTTCAGCCTTTACGAATGAGGGTAAAATGTCCAAGACCTGGGAAATCATGAAAGCACCAGAATTCAGGAGAAAGGGCAAGGCAAGGACATCTGGGGAACTTTAGAGGATGAGACCAGGAGCCAGGTAGTCCAGATGTGGCCCATGGGCTTCAGGGTTTGCACCCCTGATCTAGCCCAATATCCGGGGCAATGGACATGCATGTGCTTGCTCATACACCATGTCACTTACACTGGATCAGAACCACAGACTAGCAAGTCCACTCTATAGCTCAACCAACGATCCCTTAACTGGAGATGCCAGAAGTATGTATCTTGGACTTTCTGCCATTCTGATCATTTTCCCAGAAGCTCAGCTGTGGAGACTGAGTAAACACACCCCAATCTTTATGGATGATTTATGCTTGTTGTATTAATTTTTTTCTCCTTTAATTTACTGAGTTAAAATACATTTTCACTCTTTCCTGCTGATCAAATGCCCGAGTAGTTTTTAATAACCAAAGAAATGTTGTGATATCAAGAGGCGGGCAAGATTGATTTCACACTTGGAGGATGATCATACAAAGTTCTCCTCTTTAGTCTCTTCTGGAGTGGAAGAGCATGTGCGTGCATGTCTGTGTGCTGTTAAGTTTACTTCTCAATAAATCATTTGCTCTATTGCCACAAGACTTTGCCAAGTCCTTGAAAAAGGGGAATCAGTCACCTTGCAAATATGTAGACATGCTTGTACCAATTGATATTCATGTTGGTGAGATTAAGGCTTAGCTCACACAGGAGCCCCTGACCCTGATGAAAAGTCTTGGAGCATGTGTGACACTCAGAGGTTTCTGCAGCTACTTTGGAACCTGCAGAGAGTTTCCTCCCACCCTTGTTTCAGTTCTAGGACAGGGTGCCCTTCCTGAATAAGGGACCCATTTTTTGGACTTGGAGTAGCAGAGCTGCATCAAGGAAGTTACAGTTCAAGTCCCAGAAGGGCAAGTTGTCTTGTAGTTGTGAGAGAGGGTTGGGAGGAGTTCTTTGCTGGCAGCCCTGGTTGCTTCAGTCCTCTGGAGACCTCTCGCTGCACTGAATCCCATTCACAGCTTCCTGTGTAAACTGGAGAGCAGCAGCTGCTTCTTTTATTACTTTGAAAGACATATAGGCTGGTATAGCAATGTGCTGAATGAAGCGAAATAGAGATGGGAGAAAAATACCTTGGAATTTCAGGGCTGGAAGGAATCACATCACCACCTATTCAAGCCCACTAGCCTGAAGTATACAGTTTGGGAATAGGGTCCTTAAAGACATTCTGCTAAATGAGCCTGCCCAGGTGCTAAGGCCCTCTGAAAGGCCTGCCTGTCAGGCTCACCACTGTCGGAGGCACCCCTGAAGGGCTCTAGGAGGGAGTTTTCCTGCCCTGCTTGGACGTGCTGAAGACTGAAACTGGGAGTTCTGCATGCAAAGCGTGTTCTCTGTCACTGAGTTCAACTCCCCCACCCCAAACACACAGCCCAAGCCCTTCCCCTGGGCTCTCCCATCTGTAGAAATGCAGGCCCTTGTTTCTCAGCATTTCTGTACAATTATATTGTTAATCATCAAAACGGCTCCTGATAAACAAGAGCTGAAAAACAATTCATCTCCCTCCTATGCTTGGGTTCCTTATTACTTAAGTATTTTCCAACCCATTAACATTTCTGCTATCCCATTTTCAGATTGTGCCCAGGGACCACATCAGCCCCTTTCAAGCTGCTACATTTTTCACAGAGCATCAGTTAAGCTGAACTGCAAAACCAATATAAATTAAGCTGTAAAAGATGCTGACTTAGGAACCAAGAACTCCTGCCGAGAAACTACACACATGCACATGCACGCACGCACACGCACACACACAAACACATTCTCTCTCTCCTACACACACAGTCTCATACTCACATGCCAGTGTGTTTGGCACAAAAAGTATATACACTAGGAAACATAAAACATACAAAATTGTATTATATCAATAGAAAATGTCTATTGTTGAAAGATATGCACATAAATGCATATATTTGTTGGGAAATGTATATAGGAGTACATATTTCCTTTAAAGAAATAACAGTACTAACACATATATACATGCATACACATGCACACCAAAGATGTATGTCGAAATGGGATGCAATAAGTTCAAGCTGAAAACAATAATGAAGAAAATTAACAGATCCATCCATCCATCCAGACATTCCGCTTAGATCACGGAAAAGAAAACAGTGGGATGCAGATAGGAGATGCTCTGTTTTCCAGACCCAATCTCCTTAATGAAAGGGATGATGCTGGGAAATTAGTCCTTGGAGACTAAGACAAGGAGGAAGAAGAGGATCTCCACAGTTTTCTGACCCATGCCCCTCAGTCTAAGCAAATGCTTCCATTGCTGAGCTGCCAGGCCTTTTTCTCCCCTGCATTCAGCTGGAACGATGATGTTGTGGAACAAGAGATATGCGGAAATGGACTCTTGAAATTATCCACCCTATTTGTGAGCAGAATAACTGGGGGGGGGGCATTTCACTGGGTTTTTCCAGAGGAAGAAGAAATTCTCCCAACAATTTATCATGGGTCGGGCCTTCTTTTTCTACCCAAAGATTTTCACGCTTTGTGCATGCTCCAATCAGAAATATGTTGGCAGCCTGATTACCATTTGCATCCTTTACCAGGCCCCATAGCTAGTGACATGCAAGGGAATTATGTGGGGATGGGGTGGGAAGGGGGCAATAGGGGTAAAACTTTGGCAGTGGTCAGGAATGCAGTGTTGTCTTTTCTGACACTCAGTTGTATTACACAACTCGATTGCATTGCAACCTCCCAGACTGCCTGCATTTCCAGATTCAAAAAAGTTCTCTTGATATTTTCTTCTGGTTTAAATTTGAGTGTGAAAAGTTGAACAAGAGGCTTTCAGAGAGATGAACATACAATGAAAAATAGGATATTTGTTCACAATTCCCTATCATTTCTTATGTAAGCTAAGCACAAAAAAACCAAACACAGCCCATCAGAATTTCTCCAAAATGTTCTTCTCCTTTGACTTTCTTTTCAGAATCAATTCCTTTTCTATCAAAACAAAGATGCCTCAGCAAACTTAACAGTCATGCAATAAAAGGAGAGTTCTTATGGATCAGTAGCTAGTTGAAGAACAGAAAGTAGGGAGTACACATAAATGGTAAATTCTCCCAATAGAAGGATGTAAACACTGGGGTTCCACAGGGATCTGCTTTAGGACCAGTGCTTTTCAACTGATTCATAAATGATCTGGAATTAGGAACAGAGATGTGTGAGGAATCTGCTTTGGGCAGAAAATTTGCTGGATTCCCTATTTTTGGCTCCCCAGACTCTGGTCCACCTTGCAATGGCCCAGAGCCCAAGTTTCTGGCAAGCATGCCCAGGGCTTGTGGGGCACTCACCCAGAACTGAGTCCCATGCACTGTGCAGTTCCCTTCTGCTAGGCATACCCAGACAAGGCAGCTGGTACATCCACTCACTGCGCCCCCTTGCCCTGTGTGTCGCCTCTGCTGCTGCTGGCAGCAAGTGCAGAAGAAGGCTGCTCATTGAGAATTGCAGCTGGGAAAGGTTACTGGTTGCACAGCTGGGGCTCTGTGAATGCTCATGGACTTCTTCCAGACTGGGCTCACTTTCTTTGGAAGAGACAAGCGCTGGAAGAAGTCTGGTGGGTCTGGAGAGGCTTGACAGATCCCTAATTAGGAGAGAGCACTGGGGCAGGTGGGAGGATGAGAAAGAGAGGGAGGGGCAGCTGGTGGCTGTGGGAAAGTAGATTTGATGAGGGAAGAGAGGCTTTGAAGGTGTCCTGCCTTCAACATAGGAAGCCAGCGCTGGAGTGGGGCCACTCCTGGGTCCCCCTTCCTGTCCCAAGGTTCCCTGTTCCATTTTCCCTACCGCCCACTGCAATATCCTCTTCCAATCTCTTGTGAATGTCATTTTTTCTCTTCCTTGTGCTGATGTCCTATTTTGCAATTAGGATAGAAAAGTATGCCATGTGCGGAAGGGAGGGCATCGCAAGCGTGCCCCCTCCCATAGCTGATGAGTAGTTTGTGCCTATTCAGTCAGGTTTCACTTATTAGATCAAATAACCTGGGACATTTATTCCATTTGCATTGAATTTAAAAAAGCTTGGCTTTCTGGGTTGTGGTGCTTTGGCTGTCAGCCAACAGCTAATGAGTAACCCTGCTGACAAGTGGCTCCTGGGTCTCCTGGGGAAGGCAGCACAACCCGGAGTCCACCTCTTTGTGCAACTGGCAGAGTGCTGACTCTCACGTACTCACCCGGCTGTCGGAACTTGGGGCCATAGTGTCTGTCATCCATGAACCAAACCTGGATCCAGATGCCCGGATGGTGATGGGGTTGCTTACCCCTGTGAGCTTTCCACACCCTGAGGAGCAAAATAGAGGAGAATGAGAAATGATGAAGACAAGGGATGGAGGGATCGTTGAAGGCAGATCTCATTGGGGGGGTGGTCCAGCAAATGAAGTTTTGTCCGCACAGCTGAGCTGAAATCCCCTTTTGGAGATGCACACCCTGAGTAGTTATGGAGAAGTCACACTCTTATCTCTGCTTCTTCGGGAAAATCATTCAACTTTTATCTTACTGACAATAATTGGCAGTTACATGCCACTGAACTGGAACAGTTCAAACTGTGGGGGAAAGGATGGATTGCGATAGGTTTCTGGATTCCATCTCCCTACCCCCAACCAGGTCCAGAAAAGGCTTCCAGATGCAGTCTACCTGCTTTGCTTTCCTAATGGACTCTCTCTCCCAAGTAAAAGGTTCCATCCCTTCAAGTTGACAATGTCACCTCAGCAACAAGACATTCTATGTTCCAGAAGCCAAAGACTTCAAAAGGATGCCTTACCCATGGCAGACACACAAAGTGGATCCACAAGGATCAAATGCTTGAATCCCCCATTGTGTGCTCCCCCAAGATTTTCCTACAGAAGCCTTCCTTCCTGCAAAGCAGGCAGCCATAAAAGAGGTTTTCTCAGTGGTGGCACCCCACTTTTGGAATGAACTCCCCAAGAAGGTTCTCCTAGCACCCATGTTGGTATCTTTTCAGTGCCAAGCAAAGCCCTTTCTTTTCCCTTAGGCATTTTAGGGACTGACTTCTAGGTTTTTATGGCTGTTTGATTGATTCCTATGCTGAGTATTCTTTGTATTATATTGTATTTTGTTCTTTTAAGTTCTTGCATGGCATTTTTGTATTTTTATGGCCTTTCAGTTCTTTAACTGTTTGTAATCTACCAGAGAACATTGGTGATTGGGTGGATTAGAAATTCAACATATTAACAAATCAACACACAAAAATAGCATGCCAGAGAAAGTATTGTAGTCTCACCTCTATTGTGATATGTTTGTTTTTGTTTTGAGAGAAGAGAGAATCCAAGAAATAATCCAACATTTGAACCCATTCTTGGTATCTGAAGTGACACAGCTTAATGATAAATATTTGCTGACCTTACAAGGATTGTTGTAAGGTTTGCTGTGCTAATATATGTGAAGTGGTTTGAACCAAGAAAACGCTGTATCATGGATACCGGTTAGATCAGATTATCTTTGATCATCTTCTGCTGTGCTGATGTTATACTTCTGGGAGTAATTACTGCCAATGTGCATGCACATTCTCCTATCCCCTGTGTGAGTGTGCGTGCGTGCGTGCGTGTGTGTGTGTGTGAGAGAGAGAGAGACAGAAAGAGAGAGAGAGACAGAGAATCCTCCACACTGTTCTTTGCAAGTTCCTTATTGGAGGACAAGAGCTGAGCAGGGCTGTCAACAATAGGACGTTCTGGGGGGCTTTCATTCCTAGGGTTGCCAGAAATTGTAGACAAATTGACAGGATGTAACAGCAGCAACTTCTGGTTTGCTAAGATGTGGGCCATTTGTTGCCCCCCACTCTCATCATTCCCCACCACTGGCTGTGCTGGTTATAGCTGATGGGGGCTATCACTCACCAACATCTTGAAGGTCACCTTTCCCCCACCCATGTCCTAAATTATGCATGTATCAGTTATCAGGCACAGAGGTTTTATAGATGGTCAACCCCCCACCCCCAGTGCATCTATCAATGTGATGCCTTCAGCATATATTGCCTTAACATTCATCAATAAGTATTATGCTTCCTAAATTCTGAAACAAAATTCTAAAGGCTAACTTTGAAAATGTCAATAGTCCAAACATCTGTGTTTGAATTAGTTAATTTTTGCCCGGGAATTTCAATCTGTTGCAGGATTTTGTTTCTGTCTGAAGACCTGCAGACCAAGAACTGCCAAGCAAGCTCCTTTTCACTTTTCTCTGTGGCTTGATGGCTGCACCTGAGGCTGGAGTGGGGGCAGCATCCTTGCTGGAAGGCTGATCTGTCAAGGAAGGGTTTCTGAGAGCGAAGTCCCACAGTCCCTCAGGTATGCCCAGAATGGGCACTGTATGATTCCGTAAAGACTTTGGATCTTGGCCAAGCAATCATTTCAGGGACAGGTCCAAGTGTGTGAGGGTGGACAGGCAAGAAACCTTCAATGGGTTCTCACTTGCAGTGAGCCTACCTTCTCCCCACCCTTGTCAGCAGCTGCTCTTCTTTCTCACTGTCTTCCTCATCATGCCTACCACTTGCTGGCTGGACAGGCAGAGGGCCAGCGATCAGGGAGATTGGAGCATATACTGCTCCTCCTTCTCACTGCTAGCTTTGTCTAAGGCAAGGCATGGGGCAGATGAGTGAGCAGGTTGCAAGGTGCAGACCAAGGGCAGTGGACTCTTGTCAGCAAACCTCTGCTGGACTGTGAGCCTTCAGCAGGTTCCCAGCAATGGCTACCTTGCTGTTGGCCCTGTAACATATAACCAACCTCTCAAAACACATCCACCATGCCGATCCCCCTCCACTTGTTCCCAGCAGCTTTGCAGTAATACAGCCCATGTGGGGTGGGCTGCAAGCTGAAGGGTGGCAAGTCATCAGAATTGCCCTCCTTGTCCCATAATTGCACCCTGGTGATGTCCTGATGTCCCTGCATTTTAATTTTTGCTCTGCACAGCTGTGAGGTCCACATGATTATAACTGGCAAGGTATCAGCAGTGCAGCAAACCAAGCTGAGTTCACAAGCCCAGGAGAGCTCTCAGCAAGCTGCTGCCTGGAAAGAAAACCCCATATGGTATAGCAGATAACAGAGGCAAGAACCTGCTCCAGATAACCCCATGGGTTGCATTTAGCTCTGTGTACAGAACTGGCTTTGTCCTTTAGAAATGCTCTGTCACTCACTATCTACATTACATCCTTCTATGTACTACAAGACTTTCAAAAGTGCCTTCAAACATGCAGCATCAGCAAAAGCCCACCCACCCTTCTGGGTATCACTGCAAACCATAGCTTAGGAGCACTTCTTTCAATGTTCCTTCATGTGAAGTGCTCCCTGCCTAGAGAAAGATAAGATTTTAGCTTAGTTTTATCACTGACATGCTAGCTTTCCATGAGCATGGAGAAGTATTCCAACTTGGTTAAACATGTTAAACATGCTGTTAAACATGGTTTCTTCATATGCACTCAGATATGGTACATTTCCTGATGGACAATATTATCATGTAGTCTTGCTAAATGTTTCAGCTGGATCTATAATGAGACATTTTAAGAAGCTCTGTCATCAACAGATGGAGATCCTGTGGGTGGAGTTGGTGGTTCATTCAGGGAATGTCCTCAATGGAGCAAGCACACATTCCTTAACTGTAGAGATAGACTGGTCTTCTGAAGGCATTGTGTCTAATGCATTCAGCTGAACCTAAGTCAGAGAAGGCAACCTTCCCTCCCGCTGCCCTCCCACTGCTTGGGATTACAACCCCCATCAGTTCCAGCCAGCATGGCTAAATGGGAAGAAAAGGATCCCTTGAGCTGAAGTCCAAAACAGCTGGAGGATGTGAGACTACATACACCTATCCTAAGCTGGTTTTGAGTGCACAAGGTTTCTGCTTGACATCTCACCTACTCTTTGGAATCCAAGTCCCAAGAAAGAAGTTAACGATGTTGCCCCAGAGATCACAGGCAACTGTGTGGGCTACAAATCCTGAAGCTTCCTGGTCCCAAGCAAGCTGCAGCACTGACAGAACCCTTCTGTATCAGGGTGGAGAGCTTCTGACAGGGCAACGTAGGACCAATGGGTGGTGGATTCCAGTGACATTGTCAAAAACCACAGCCTCCCTGCTTCTGGTCTATATATTCTCCAGGGCTGTCCTGAGATGATTTCCTGCGTGAGGTGAAACACTAGATGGCACCCGCCCTCCTGGTCCTTGTACCATTGCTGAGCTGGCCAGGAGAAAGTTCCTTCACTGCTAGCAATAGCAACAGTGTCCTCCAGGGCACCAGAGAAGAGCAAATGAACTTAGGGGACACAGGACAGGACACCAGGCCGGAAGTTTATGGATCACCCTCTTCCATGAAAAAAGGTAACACACTGGCAAAATGGAAAGGAAAAAAGAGGACCAAAAATGGTTCAGATTTGCATAAAATGTACACATGCTAATTTAAAGGTGTAGATACAAACTGAGAAGTAATTACTAAAATAGGACTTGAAATAAATGACATTGCAACATGGGGAAGAGTGTACTCACTAGAAGCCATGTCCACCTCCTTGCTCTGTTGCCCAGGTGCCCCCTATCCATGGGCAACTTCATCCTGGTTTCTCTTCTTATGGTTCTTTGTTTTTGAACTGGTCTGTGACGGGACAGACCTTCAAAGAGAGGACACTTTCAAATAACCTTTGACAGCCCTTCAAACAGAGGACCACCCACTATCAAGTAGGGCACACAACCGTCATATAGGCCACATAGTCTAGAAATGACTGCATTGTAAGACTTGTATTGCTCCCTGCCACACAGCAACTAGAAACATAGAAACAGAGCGAGTCAGAAGGGGCCTCCCGGGCCATCTAGTCTGACCACCGGCACCAGCCGGCTCAGCTCACAACATGCCCACCATGTGCATGTCCAGCCTATCTTTGAACACCCTCACCGATGGGGCCTCAACGACCTCTCGTGGAAGCCCATTCCACACCCTCAGGGTCCTAACTGTCAGGAAGTGCTTCCTGGCATCCAAATTGAACCTTGGCTCCCTGAGCTTTGCTTCATTGGAGCACGTCCTGCCTTCCTCTGCAGGGGAGAACAGGCCTCTCCCCATCTCCATGTGACACCCCCTCACATACCTGTATGTCGCCAACATATCCCCTCTGAGTCTCCTCTTCTCCAGGCTGAAGAGACCCAGTTCCCTCAGTCTCGCCTCATATGGCATCCCCTGCAAACCAGCCACCATCCTTGTGGCCCTACGCTGCACTGACTCCAACCTGGCTATATCCTTTCTGTAATGAGGGGCCCAAAACAGAGCACAATACTCCAGTTGCAGGCGCACCAGAGTCGTGTAGAGTGGCAGTAATACCTCTCTTGATTTAGAAGCCACACTTTTGGCTATGCAACCAAGGGTGGCATTCGCCCTCTTGACCACCGCATCACACTGCTGACTCATGTTTAGCCTGCGGTCAACCAGTACTCTGAGGTCCCTTTCACAAGTGCTGCTGTCCAGCCACTTGTCACCTAACCTGTACTTATGACAGCTATTCCTATGCCCCAAGTGCAAGAGCTTGCACTTATCCACATTGAATGCCATCCTGTTGTCTCTTGCCCACTTCCATAGTCTGTCCAGACCCATCAGGGCCTGGTGCCTTTGTAATGTCCAATGCCATGATGAGCCCCTCGACTTCAAGGGGGGTGACTCTATTCTGTGCCCCTCAGTCCCCAGCCTCATCTAATCTCCTATGCGGATCTCCCCCGTCCTGCTTTGGGGAGAACACAGAGGCAAAATAGTCATTTAGCATCTGTGCCTGTTCCCTCAAATCAGTCACTGGATCTCCTTCCTCCTTATTTAGTGGTCCCACTACTTGTCTCCCCTTCCTCTTCCTATTTACATGCTGAAGAAGCCCTTTTTGTTGCTCTTGATATTCTTGGCAAGTCTCAGCTCGTAATCAGCCTTAGCCTTGCGAAGAATCCTTCTGCAACAGGCCTCCTCCTCCCGGTATACCCTTTTGTCTATTTGCCCCCGTACCCATTTCCTATGAAGGTTCCTCTTTTGTCTAATCCCTCTAACCACCTCCTTTTGCATCCATGGCGGCACTCTCCTCCACCTCCCCACCTTACTGACTAGAGGTATTGTCAAGGCTTGCGCCTCCAAAACCTCCCTTTTGAGTGCCACCCCCCCCCCACACCCTTCAACTCGCTTACCTTCCAGTAACCTATCCCAGGAGACTTTCCCCAGTCTGGCCTTCAGTTGGCCAGAGTTGGCCCTCTTGAAGTCCCAGCTTCTAGTGCTCAACCTGCTGCATGTCCCCAGTCCCCTGATCTCAAAGCAAAGGATGGAGTGATCACTCTCATCCAGAGCTCTCCTAATCTGTACTTCATCTATCAGCTCCTCCCTATTGGTCAAGACCAAATCAAGGATGTTTCCCGCCCTCGTCACCTCTCGGACCCTCTGTGTGAAAAACCCTCCCTTTATAGCTTCTAGGAAGCGACGTGACCTGGCTGTCACTGCCGTGTGAGTCTTCCAACTAATATCCGGGAGATTGAAATCTCCCATAATTACTGTGTCTCTCTACTGCCTGAGGTAGCAGTTTCACTTTATGTAATGGCAGGCTGGCCCTACAAGATACATTGAGCCTCCCCACGTGATGTGCCTGGTAATACCCCACTGCTGTCCTGCCCTGGACAGGGCTGGCGGGAAGGCTTTACAGTGAATATAGGAAGGGACTCAGTCTAAACTGTAACTCTGTTAAGCCCATGTCTTGAGTTGCTTTCCCAGATGATGGCAGATTCTTCCACACTGAAAATGCATGTTTCAATATGAAAAACTGATAAAGAAGAAAGATTTGCCTCATGCCATTATTTCTGTATGGATCAGAGCACCCAACAAGCATCTGAAAAAGCAAAGGCAAGAAGCCTTTTCTTTTCAAGTGCATGAGTGAAAGGACAACCGCATCAGCCTCCCATCTTCATCTGAGCCCAGAGTCACCAGAAAGCCACTCAGAAAAGTGTTGGGAAGAGCATCAGTGTGCCCCACCAATGTGACTCAACTGTGCAATAGGAAGCTGCCTTGTACACAATTGTACCCCTGCTCCATCAAACCCAGTATGGTCAGCACTGACTGGCAGCTGTGGATCTCCAGGGTTTCAGGCAGAGTTCTTTCCTAGCCCTACCCAGATTTGCTGGGGACCTTTCTGCACAAATAGCATGCACTTCACCATTAAGCCATGGCTCAGGGCCGGATGACTTACAGGCACTGTGTTAGCTTGTACACTGCTGAAGAAACCACAGTGGTTTAGGCTAAGCTTCAGAGATCGGAGCACCCTTCTATTCCATGGTAGGGCTGGGCATCAAGCCAATATGGGTTTTTTGGGCCAAGAAAGGGTTCCTTTGACATTGAGCCCCAAAGCTACGGCAGTGCAAGGAACCCACACGTTGTGGGCCAGCTGTCTCTGATGTGGTGCCCTCCAGATGTTTTGGACTGCAAGTGGACTGTCCCTAACACTAGCCATGCCTGGCTGGGGCTGCCAGAAGTTGTTGTGCAAAGCACAGGGAGGATACCAGGTGGGGGTACCCTGCTGTACACATAAAAAGGTTGAAAGGGGTTTTCCTAATGACAGCCAATGCTGACAAGAGATGCAGGGAAGAGAGGGGGTGGAGGAGAGGCAGAGCCTGGTAGGGAAGTAGGTTGGAACATGCTGTGCGCTTTCTCAAATGCATCGATTGCCCTTTCTTTCACTGGTACACACTCTTGTTCTCAGTTTTTGGCACACTGTTATTTGTCTTGATTGGAGGCTGAAATTCTATGAAATTTAGGTCTCAGGAGAAATTGTGCTGGCTGAGGCTTGTTTTCAACCCAGCATCTTCCTTTTCCTTCTTTTTCCTTTTTTATTTGCCTGGTGTTAAAGTCTTCTGAGCATAGAGGGGAGCACTGTTTTATTTATTCTTGTAAAGTGTCATGCACATTGACAACTGTAACAACAATGGTAATAATAGAGCATTGGTTTCCTACCTCATCTCCGCCACAGGCAGAAAGAGATTCACCACTCACATGAAGCTCAGGACTGAAAAGCTGTGGAGCTGCTTAATCCGTAAACCAGATAATCAGCTCTCAAACAAGTTGGCTGTTAGGATGAATTTCTTCTAGAAACAGCAATGGCTTTCCCCAAAATTCAGCAGCCCAGTTCAAAGCTCCATTCTCTTGCATTTTCCCTCCAGATGGAATAAATCAGACTTCCCCAATTTGGTGCCAGCCAGAAGATTTGAACCACAACTCCCATCATCCCTGAACATTGGCTCTGTGTGCTGGGGCTGAGGCAAATCATAGTCCAAAGCATCTGGAGGGCATTTGTTAGCAGAAAACTGGAATGAATGTTCAGCAGATTCCAGATATCATGATTCTGCCTGAATAAACCTAATGCTCAATTCCTGTAGGACAACCCTGTACATGTGTGGGCCTATAGCAACCTGATGTGCATACAGCAATCTGATAAAGTGTCAGCAACTTGGAGCCTCATGCTCCAGGACCCTCAGCATCAACATTTGGATTTTCCATCTGCAAATCCAGGGGGTAATAGTACCTTTCAGGTAATCTACAATTCCCTACCTAAAATTTAATTCTTATGGGATCGGAGATGACCCGAGAGAGGAGAAATACCTTCACTCTCCATCTTTTTACTTGTACAGTGCCATTGTCCATCAGCAAGATAACAGGGGGAAGTTCTTTCAACAGACAAGCCATTTCACTGGAACCTCTCTGTGAACTAGATGCTAGGGACAACAGGGGAGGGTTGTTGTCTTCATGGCCTTTTGACAAGCTTCCCAGAAGCATCGGATTGGCTTCCATTGGAAACAGGATTCTGGGACAGATAGATATCTAGTTCTTAAATTTTAAGGGTGTTATCTGATGGGGATGCCCGTAGCTCTCCAGACTCTGAGGATTACAGGCATCCTGTGCAGCACAGAAGAAGCACCAAGACAAAGGCCACCTCAGTGCTTCTTTTGCTTTGGAGAGCAGCTGCATGGCTGATTTCAGCTGTCTGACTGCAGTGCTTCAGAGGAGAAGGGAAGGAAACTAAGACCTCACCAGTTTCATCGTACCTTGGCACTGTCTGTTTCTTCCCCTCTCTGCCCCCAGAACACCCCATTAACCTTGTTTCCAGAATCACTCTTGTGATCTCAGAGAGGCAGCCAGTGCGATTCCTTTTGTACTGGCTGTGAGCAGGGGAGCAGGGTGCTTTGGAGTGCGGCTCCCTAGATCTGAGATCAGCCTGCTTTTCTGACTTTGCATCTGGGACTTCGCAAATTATGCAGGCACCTAAATGCTGTCTGAGGCTATGGGGCTGCTCTTAGAATCTGAGCCATTCTGGCAACCTATGATCATGAGTGAATGATACAACCTTCTTGCTGAGACCAGCCAAGCTTTTCTTCCTTTCTCCCTCCCTCTCTCCCCCTCTGTCCCTCTCTTTCTTTCTTGTTATGGTCAAAACAAGGAAAGATAAACAACCCATTATTCCTGTTTCTCACCAAAACCTCATTTCTCTTCTTCTCAAGCCAGAAGAGCCCTCTAGGGGGCACTCTTGCCAGGCAAAAGAAAATGCAGCCAGACACCTTCATTTCTCTGCGTGTTTGGGGAACACGTGACCCTCCTTGTTCCAGTCTGTTTTGTGCCCTGGAAAGGAGGCCCCCTACTAAGCATAATTTCCAGAACCATGTGAGCCTGAGATTGAACTCAAGGACATGTTTGGGCACATCCACATTGCTTTTGCATGTGGGCTCTGCAAACCATGTGGCAGCCCCTAACTCAACAAGAAATGACAAAAAACAAGAAAGTCGGGCAACAAGGGAGAGAATGATGCCTTATGGATCAAACATAATGTGGGTCCCCAGAAAATGATTGATCATAAGCTTAGGGAGTCTATGCATCTTCTTACAGGATTGCATCAAGACTCAATGGACGCCTAAAGGCTGATCCATACAATCCACTTAATCAGCCACATAGAGCCTGTAATGCTCCTTAATAGAGGCCATTCCTTGTGGGGCTCCTTCCCAAGAAGCAAGTCCCCATTCTTTTGACCTACGCAGTTGCCTTGAGGAACTGCAATGTGTGCATGGGTTTGTCAGAAAGAAAGAGTGCACATACAAAGTTAGGGGGTGTAAACAGGGAAGGCCAAATGCATCAGTGGCTCTATGCCAAACACTTTGGGCTGTGGCCCCTGTGTTGCTGGTATGGGCCTCCTAAATGTTCATCTGGAGCTAGTTTGGCTCTCAGGCCAAAAATAGTCTGCCCACCCCTTGCTCTTCATGAAACCCTTTCCATGCATTATGTTATAGACACACAACAGGTTTGCCTACAACATCGCACTCAGATGGCAGGGGAGCACAGCCAGAAACTTTGCCCTGCTTCTTCATCAATACCTGAAATATTATGTATGCTAGCAGTACTTATTTATTCAGTAATATTGATATACCTCTTCCCAACTGGACTGCCTCCCAAGGAAACGGATCCTGTCTAAGGGATCATTTCTGTTCCAAGCAGATGTGCATTCAATCTCCTCTCTGCCTATTTTGTCCACCTGAAGAAAGAAGCAGATGCGTATTCCTGGAAAGTGTTTATAGGCCTCACTTACTCCCTGGCCATGCCCTGTGATCACAGCTCCACTTCTAGAGCTTGCCCTGAGAAAAATAGCCACAGATAGTCATTTTGTGCACATGCTCTTTCAAAGGCTGGGTGTCAGGATAAGCCACATATATTGCACATGCACACACCCAACATGCACAGCCACCCAGAGACATGTACACAACACTTCTGTGGGACCATTCAGCTACTCTAAACTGTTGGGAAGGGATTTCTGTGACTTTCAGGGTGTGGGTGGACAAATTCACATAATTTTCAGGTGCACATGGGTGTTTGCTAAAGACAAGGCAGTTGAGAGTTGTTGCTTTTACCAAAAAACCCAAAGCCTCCAGCCTCTTTTTGGCACTGGCATGGCTGCCATCAACATCACACTGGCATCCCTATAAATTTGTTAAGAATGCCTCATGACAGCCTTCACCAACGTATCATCCTCCAGATGTTTGGGATTACAAGTCCCAGGCTGCCTGATCATTGTGCATGTTGGTCAATGAAATTAGAAGCAGGGTTGGGATGAAGCCTACTGGAATTCATCCCTCCAAGCATTCACAGGCTTCCTCTTGTGCTCAGCTCAGTCTTCCAAACTGAGCCAAGAGGTAGTTCATGAATGTTAGAAGACCTTCAACCTTCTTCTGCATCAGCTGCAGCCACCCAAAAGATGCTGTAGCTGGCACAGAAGGGAGACACCGCTTGTGCAGTGGAGACTGTGGGCTGCTTTTCAGGCAAGCCCTTTGCAACCAGGCTTCTTCCACATAGTCGCAGTGGCTCAGGTAGCATGAGAGGTGCAGCACAGATTCAATTCCAGATGAGTGACCCACAGGCACTGGGCAATCTCACCAGGAACTCAGACTCTGGGCTGTTGCAAAGTGGACTGGAGTCTGGAGAGCGGAATCCATCCCTGGGATAGATTCCTCACACATCCCTAGTCAGAAGGATGCTTGAACTTGTGCACTGCCTCACTGAGAGGATCACATGTGAATTGGCTCAAAAGGGGAGGAAAGAAAATATTCCCCACCTAACTTCTGCATGCAAGCATGTAAGCGGGCCTCCAGGACCAGCACCCGCTGCTGAAGCTCCTCGTAGTCATAGGCGCCCATCTCTTCCTGGATCTGTAGCAGGCTGCCCGAAAGGTTCCGCACTTCCTCTTTGAGCTGCACAATGGTCCGGGTGTCTGACTTGTACTGGTCCAGCACAGGGATAAGCGGCATCAGCTCTGTCATTTTGTCCTTCAGTTCCTGCCAAAAGGAAGATGAGAAATCAATCAGGGGAGAGAGAGGAGAGAATGCTTCCATGCTTCCAACCTAATCTTTGGCATTCTATAGCCAGCAACATTTCACACATGTGGTGTGCATGATTGAGAGGTGCAGAAGAAGACCTCTTCATGTTGGTTTTAATACAAAGTTACTTCATTTCATACTGTTGAACTAACAGTCAAATCAAAACACACTTATCTTCTAAAACTTGGTCTTTGAGCTTTGCCATGGAGATCTCATTTTAAGAATGCCTATAAAATGTATATATTGGGGAAAACAAGGTAGAAAATTGCATTTTATTAGGGAAAATTATGTATTTAGTAATTACACATTTAAAATGCATGTACAAGGAGAAATGTGTATAAAAAGCTTACAGATTTTCATGCAAACTTTAAACACAATAATAATGATTTCAAGAGAAGAATGTACCAAACACAAGACTGGAAAAATTCTGAGTTTAAGATCAACTAAACTTAAAACCTGAAAAAGAGGAACAGATAAACTGAAACTGATGCATTTGTCCATCCCTGTGTTGACTTATGTCTACTACTTCAGAGTTCCAAATATAACGTAAATGTGCTCCACATCAGCGGAAAACAAGGGAGACATGCAACAAGACACAGCAGCATTTCCCTACCTCCCAGCAAGAGTGGTTCTGCTATCCATGAGCCAGCCATGTCTTCCTGAAGGATACTGTGAATTGGTAGAGGCTCAGGCCAGCCTTCTACGAGCCTCTCTTCTCAGTTTTCCCATGTTCCCCTAATTCCCACTCAGTGTTCCATGACTACTGAAAATGTACAGTCCACATTTGAGACAGTGGGTTGTCAGCTAATATTATTATTTTTGTAGTAACCTCAAGGTACATATAAAATGTGTGCATAGATTAGCAAACAATGCCAACTTGCACGCATCTATGCATATTTCAGAATAAAGCTTGCAATTGTTTAGAAACAATAGTGGGGAAGTCTAAGACCACAAGGTGACCCATGTGCCTGCTCAACCCACTTTCTAGTTGCTAAGCACTGATGGGCAAGTTCAAGGCCCCTCCTTTCATTATCTTTAAACCAGTCTTGGACTACATAGCCTTTCAAATAGAGAGGGTGTATAAAAGAGGACTGCTCTTTGGCAGCTTTCATGCAGGGAACTGTTAATGTAGGACACATGGCTACATGAGTTGTGAGAGATGTGAGGCACCTGAGACACTCCTACAATTCCCCAAGAACTAATTTCTGAGCCAAGTGTGGGTTTTGGTTTAATTCTCCAAATGGCCATCTTCAGCATTAGTGAGTTTTCAATAGGGGTAGGGAAGCTTTTGGGTCCATGGGTACCATGAGAAGTCTGAGAAGCTGTCCCCGGCCTAGCCATTGTATGGCTCCTAAGGGTGGGCATGGCTAGGTGCAAAGGAGAAGCAAGCTGCCCAGAGGAATTCATGGGAAATTAAGATGGCAGCATCTAAGGATTTAGGGATATCATTAAATCCATTGCACCTGTCTTTTATGGATGGTTAGGCAACTTTCATTCCATCACTCAGACAGAATCAGATCTTTTAGCACTTTGTGAATATTCCTTCTATTTGCACTAAAGCTCATTAGTGCCAATTCACACTTGTGCTGATATGTATTAGTGCTAACATGCACTGGCACACATGAGCACTAATAAACATTAGCACAACTGTGACTTTGCAAGAATCCCTTTCCAAAAAAGTTAAACACACACCATGCTCCAGAATCCAAATCTCCAGAATCCACAGAGCTCTAAAAAAGCCACTCCACTGCAGACACTATAGGCCAGATTCATAAAAACATGAACTCACTGAAATCCAAAGCAGAGCTCTCCAACTACTGTTGCAACAGCCGAAGGCTTCTACTTCACGTTGAAGCAATCCCAGACAATATGAACAGAAACACTGGGAGGAAGAGGATGTCCCACTGGGCATCAAGGAAAGTATTCCAGGAGTAGATTGGAATTCATAGGTACTCCACTCTCTGGCCCTGGTTTGCAGGAGGATGAAGAGTGACACTGGCATGACATTTGGTGTGACTTTCCAGGAAGCATTGCTGTGCCTCAAGTAAAGACCATCTTGTGATCCACCCCCTTTCCCAGTGTGTCCAGAAAGGTTGCAAAAACTAATGAACAAGCCAAGAAATGCTCCCTGCAAATGTTGCATGTGACTGGAAGATGGAGATATCATCATTAGGACACCATTCAACATAGGGAGGAGGTCTCCTTTGGGGACTGAGATCACAATGAAATTTGGTGTGCATGTTCATAACACAATTCTTCATTTGCAATTTGAATGCCAAGATTACTTACTTATATAAAAATGCATTCCCTTGACTACAATGGTCTCCAAAGAGGCGCACATCAATAAAAAATGGAGACACCAATTAAAAATGAAATCAAGACAAAAAGATCCAAACAGCAGCAGGAAATATCAACCAAATAATAGGCCACAGAGAGATGAAGTGCATGAGAAATCTAAGAAAATGAAAGGGGGAAAAATTACCCGGACAAGAACATTTTTAACCAGTCATGGAATGCTACAAAGAGGGAGTATATCTGACCTCTTGCAGCAAGTATTTTGCCTTGCAGGTGCCATCATAGAAGAGCTGCTCCCCACAGCGATTTTACAGGAAAGGGAAAAACATCCATGATACATTCTAATACAGGGTTGGGGAGACTGCAGGCTAACAGAGGCTGCTCTGTGTTCCAGAAGAACCCCAAGGTCCTCTAATTGGAGCCAGAGACAAAACATTGACTCAGGCAGAGATCATGCAATAAGAATTGAGGCACAGGGCACTCCGGAATTTATCAGCAGTTTCCAAACCAGGTTCACAAGTCTCTTCACAAACAAAGACCACTGCTGATTTCCCCACAAGTGTTCACTTTCAGCAACCACATTCAAAAGGAAAATGCTTTTGTGTGGTTACTCTTGTTAGTTATGGGAGTCAGGAATCCTTGTGGTTCTGCTGCAATGCACCCAGAGATGGACCAGTACATCTCCATCCATGATCCGTCTATCTGTATTCTAATGTGCTCTCCAGAGCAACTTGGATGGGGTACTTTCTGGATGGAGCCCATGTGATACAACACTCATGGTCTGTCTCAAACCCATCACTGGGCCTTCCTCTCACTCATCTAAGTCATAATTGTATGCATGTTCAGGCAGAAAAAGGTCCTACAACCCCCAGAAACCCCTGGAATACTGACAGTCACAGTATTTTTTTCTGTCTAAAAGTGGATAGGATTGCATTGCCTCTGAATTATGAAGTACCATCTAACTCATCCCTGAAGGCCACATGCAGGCATGGACAAAATGCAAGCGTACCGCTGTGTCTAGAGAGAAATACAATGCCAAAAAACAATACAGGCATTAAGAAGTTGACATAACAGTCCATGTTTCTCTCAGGAAGTCTGTCTCGCATTAGAGGGCTAACTTGCTGCTCTGACCAAGGAAACCCAGCTTCCTTTATCCTGTGCTCAGCCACAAAGCTCCCAGGGTGAAGGTGTACCAGCCATCATCTTTCAGCCTGACTTACCTCACTTTGTTGTTGTGACAGTACAGAGGACAACCCAGTGTGTGCTTCTTAGAGCCCCTTAGAGAAAAAGTAAGGTACAAGTGGGAATCATCATTACCAAGCCATACCTTGTATTTAAGCGACAATCAGGCTGACCCCAGGGCTGAGCAGGCCCTTGGCAAAGTGGTGCTGAGTGAGGCCACCTTTCCTACATACTGGGCCCACATAGGTAGAGTGGCTACTTGTGTATCCCCCCATGGTATCTGCATAAACTAATGTATGCAAATACACACTGATATATAGCACTGTCCAGTAATGCAAAATTAGAAATAAGTACACTTTCAAGAGAAATTCAGTGCATTAGTGTGAAAGACTGACTCAATGACATGTGCCTGTGTTTTGTTTAGTCTGCTGTCCAGCTGCTCAACAACTTCTGGGCCCAGTGCTCACTCTCCTTGCAGTTCTTCAGCTTTAAACCAGACTTGGACATTCCACCCATCAAATAGAAGGCCTCTTCATGTAGCAGTTTGCCTATATTCAACTAGAGGACTTTCCTCTGTAAAGTAGAGTACCTGGTCACCCTATCATGAGGAAGGGAACTTACTTTGGTGGCACGGTTGACTCCAAACTTAAATGATTTCTTGTTACTTCTAATGCCTTGGAAGTTGAGCTTAAGGCCTTGTGGGGGAAACATGGCAGCCACTATATTGTGTGTGTGAGACAGAGAGAGGGAGCGAGAGGGAGAGAGAAAGAGAAAGAGGAAAGAGCCACCTTAAATACTATTGTGGCTGTGGACATTTTCTCCCACTGTGCCCCAGAATATGAGTCATCTTCTGAGGCAAAATGGTAGCTTCCAGGAGCCAGGAAGGGCAAGTTCCCCACCCATCCTTTAAAAAGAGTCCAGAATGGTGCCAGAGGAATGAGTAGACTCAGCGAGGGCTCAGGAGCCTGGTTTACAGGTGCTGACTTGCATTCTGACCTTTGGCATTACCAAACTGTGGTACAACCATGGCTGGCTTCTTTTCCTGTCAAAGCAGAGACATGGCATTGTTCTCTTTCACCTCTCCCTAATGAAGATCAAAGGATTTGTTGTACATTGCTTACCAGAGGCCCCATTAATGATGACAGAGTGCCTGGAATATAGTTAGGCACTCATCAGCATGCACCAGGCATCCTTTGCCGCTTGGATCCCAAGTTAATAATTATGATGCTCAGCTAACTCTGCTTCTTCCATGCGCTTTAGGAGCGCCATCTAATTGCTTACTACAGCCCTGAATAACATTCTTCATTTGTTCAGGGTGGTGAACAAGACTCAAGCAAGGAAAGCAACATCTACCATTTAATAGATTAAAAATGGGGATAGCAGCCAGCCCTCTATGAAGGGTTAGCTTCAGTTTTGCACAGCTTTACCAAGAAATAGCAAGTGCCCGCACCACACAGAAGCGCCATGCCTTGAATGACTTCATCACAAGACCGTCTGACTTTCTGATTCAAACACCATTGAGGCTCAGCCACTCCTGTCACAAGCTTGAGAAGTGACACATATCCAGGGCAGGAGGGGCACCAGTCTGGTAGCAGACTGAAGGCCATGCACTGCTCTGAAGATCCAGGCACTCTTTACAGCAGGGGTTCAGAACCTCTGTCAACCAGAGGACTGAAGTCAATTTTAGACACCATCTTGGAGCCTTACAAACAGCAGTGACTACCTGAGATCAGCTCTGGGGGATCACAAGACTGCCAGGACTAGGGAGGCTTCTGCTCTGCAGCATTAAGTGTCCCTGCTTGAACTGCTTGCGGTTCCCTCCTCCAATGTGGGGTTCCCGTGGCAAAAGAGGTGTGGGAAATCAATGCCTGGTGCAGGCTGGGTGGAAAATAATGATAACAGAAAGAGGAAACAATAAGAGGACTATACAATTATAAAATTTCTAACACTGAGGGTACAATAATCAATGGTCGTTTCCAGCTGTCAGGATGAAGTGTTGGGGAGTGGGAGAGAAATAGGCTGGGCTGCTAGATAGGAATCAGCATAAGTGCAGTTCCAGCCTCCTCCCTGCCCCCCAGCACCCCCTTCCCCCCACAAAGGCCTACTTCTGACCTTGTGGGGAGGAGCTGGGTGGTTCTTTCCCTGCCAGCTGCAGGTGTGGGGTGGGGTGGGGTGGAACATCCTCACAGTCCCAGCTCCAAGATTGCTGCATCTCAATCCTAATGGTTTGGAGGCCATTGGATCACACCCTACATTTGTGCAATTATAAAAGTAAAATTATGAAATTATAAAGCTAAAATTATGAAATTGTGCCATCCAACTCAGATGATGACATTACTTGTGAAATTAAAATCATGAGATCAATTTTTGCATTAACAGTATGACAGAGATCATACATTAAAATGATGAATGGGCATGTCTTTTTCCTTCCCTTCTTTTCTCATATAACCATGGATTGGAGAAGGGTCACCTTGCTGAACTGACTGGGGAGACCATGAGCCTGGTCCCTGCCCCCAAAAGTTTCCATCCACAGCAGGCAGAGCCTCTCTGCATGTTGCCTCGTGCTGCTGGGTGCCTCCACAGCTTTAGCCACCTGACACCCAAAGGTGAGACACGATGCAGGTGCCTGCTGCCTCTGAGCTTTGGCAATTCTTGCATCATCTTCTGAACTTTAAAGGCCAGAGCTTGCTGGGGAGAGCTGACTGTGTGTGGCTGATGGCAAGCTGAGAGGCTTAAAGGCGGGAGAGAAATTGCTGCTGCATTTTTTATGACCTTGGCTGAGAGTGGAAAGGGAAAGCCATTTGTGAACAAAGAGCAGCCAAAGAAAGGCAGGCTTTGGAACGGAAAATGCAGGTGATGTGGAAGGGGGGTAGGGGTGGGTGGCAAATAGCTGGACTTGCTGATGTTTGCAGATGTAGCAAGAAAGTCTCCAAAAAGAACGGCAGAGAAGCAGCAAGGCTAGAAGTATGGTGGCTGCACATGCATTGCTGAAGGTTGTGGCAATGTGTGTGAAGGATGAAGTGCTAGGCCGTGGAAAGGGCTTTGGAGGGCTGCTGCTGGGCAGAGCAAGCAATACTCTTCCAAACATTTTAAATTCTTCTGGGTGTGCTTTATCTTTGGTCTTAATACAGTTACATTGTTTATATTATGTATTGCCCTGTGAGCTTCAGTTTTGGGAGACTCAGAAATTCAGATGACGATGATGATTTTTGGCCTCTAAAAAAATTCTAATAATAATGATGATACGGGCAAGATGGACAAATAATCTGATCTTGCCTCTTCTTTGTGGTGTGTGTGTGTGAGTGAGTACTCAAACAGCTAGTGGACTCTGATGGTTTCAGTGTTACTGAGCCAGAGTATTCACTTCAGGTTGCCTGTTTAAGGAGCTATCCCTGCTGAGTTCAGCACCAAGGACAGCTCCTTTAATGGTTAAAATACGGAGTGCACATATAGACATTGGAGCAACTGGCTTCTCTTAAAAGCAGCAAAGAACACTAGTCCTTGCAAACACCAAACTGGCTTGGATACAGACTTGTTGATGAAGATGTTTCAATTCCAGCGGTAGGCTATTGTGCCTGCCCCAGTCTGGGTGTATTGTGCAGGAACACTTTAGCTCATTGTGTCAAAGACCAGACTGACCAGGTAGGCTTCTACTTGTGCACAAAGACTCTTGCCTGCTACTTGACACAGACAAATGGACAAACGGAATCAAGCACGCATCGCTATAACACATTTCAAATGGTCAAAGCATTTTCCATCACTCTCCCTATTGATGGTGGAGAAAGGCTTTAGCATTGTGATACATCCCATAATTTTCTGGTGCTTCTAGGTAGGACAGGGAAGGCTCTCATTGGAAGTCCTGGTCTGCTGATCAATATCTACAATATGGCGCCAGATGAAAGATGGGGAGAAGGGGAAGTATGTGGAAAACTCTTAGGGTTTGCAGGGGTGTGTGTTTTTTAAAGACCCATCCTGGGAATAATAATTAAAAAAAGATCTGTGCATGCATGAGTATAAGGAACAAAGGCCACCGAAGGCAAAGCATAGATGCAAGAGGCAATGTAGGACAATGAAAAATGAAGCCAGCTAAGCAGAAAGCTCAGTTTATTCAATTTTGACTCACTTATGACATATCATGCTGGAAGGGCCAAGTGACAGGCTGACCCATACACTCAACAAACCCTAGAAGAACTAGCCTATTTTCTAAACCATTTGGTGATTTTTCATAAAGGGAAAACAGAGAGCATAGCAAAGAAGAAAAATGGAGCATGAATGTTGACATTTCTGACTGTGTGCAAGGGTTAAATTATGTTGATGGCATTGGGAACTGCTGAAGGGAAATGAAAGAAAATGCTCAGAAGAGAATCTGATGGAAAGGGTGAACATGGGAATAATACTGAATGGGAGGATGGGTCTAAACAGGGGTCCAGTAAATGGAGCACACTGTGGGGCAGCCAGGGATGGACTGCGGGGCCCAAGGCCAGTGATCTGCATTCTGAGAGGGTAGGTAGCAAATGTGCACTCAGAGAGTGGCATGTGATAAGAACATCAAGGCAGCAGAAGCAAATTCCGTGTTATCCTCATAGTCAGGATGGTGCTATGAGTTAAATGAACTTAAAATGCAGAACTGCACATGTTCAGAATGCAGGGTGTCCTCTTAACAGTAATACCAGTAGTAAAGCAGAAGTTTGGGGTTCCATTCCATTCCATTCCATTCCATTCCATTCCAGCATGCTCACTGGATACTTTGCAGAGGTGATTAGCAGTTTGGTGGGTTTTTTGTCTGTACTTCTGCATACTTTGGGGTTTTGCCAAGCATGCTGATTCCTCCTGCTTGTTTTGCAGTTTCTGTTTTTGCGCTCCATTCCTGTTAGCACACCCCACCTGAATTTAGTATTTGAGGGAGCAATACACTGCAATGTTCCACATTTCATCAGACATATAATGATGATATAACACCTGTTTAGTGCTAAGGGGGTGATCTCTGATATGGTTGCCACTGTGAGAGATGCAGAAGCCAAATAATGAAGACAAATGAAGATATTAGCTGTTCAAGGATAGCCAGATAGCCTAATTTAACATAAGCCCTGACCCTAATTCCTAGGAGATGCATTCCAGTCTTTGAGAATGGGAGGAAAGGGGAACAAAAGCTGGGAAACTACTAAATGTTTGCTGGACAAGGGAAATGGGAGGAGGCCAGACAAATTGGATGTAGCCACATGAAAAACCCTGGAGGGTTGGACTGGGCTCTAGTTGGGTTGGAGTTGGCTCCTCAGTCAGATACACTGCACATTTGTCTCAAAACATGCCCTAGGCTTAGATACTATGCTTTTAAAGTAGATCAATTTTATGTAGAATGGGTCTGTTTTCAATATGGATCATGGAAAAGCCTGCTTCCTGTGCAGGGCTGGGACAGTGGTCCCAGATAGCATGGTGGAGCAAAATGAAGAGAAGGCTGTTGTCTGAATGTTGGTGGCTTGGTCCTTGCTTCAGTCTCATCTACTGTCCTGCTAAATGTTTATACATGCCAGCTAATTCACATCCTGACTGCATGGTGCTGAGCAACATCTGCCCAGTGGCTTCCTCTCCACACACACACCCTGCCCCACTAGCACCATGCTGCTAGCTGTCAGTCTGGGTCACAGGGCACATTTGCAGTCCCAGTGGCAACCAGCAGCAGTGACCCAGAGTCCCAGCAGCTTGGAAAGGCTCCATCCCTTCTCATTAGCTTGGCAACTCTGGGCCAGAATTGTTATGCAGACAGAAAAGAGACATGAGACTTATATTTTGGAGTGTCTGACAGATGGCAAAAATAGGTGCTTTCTGACAATGCTTAGAGACATCATCAGGATTGCCAGATTTAGTTTGAAAGGGGAAATATGAAACCAAAAATGTCCAGACTGAAAAAAAAAAAAGAGAATACAATAATAGAAATGAGGAGCAACAAAACTGCAGTGAATAAAAAGATAAGAGGAGCGAGGGCTATGTATTGCGCAAACAGGATCTGAAACATGGAAGCAACAGGAAAACTATATAAAATTGTACAAAGTGAAGGTATGAACTAATGAGAAATATCAGTGGCAAGAAGTAGTCAGCAAAATTGGAAATGTTTGGGCTTAAGGAACATAGTTTGGTTTCTGGGTTTAGGTGTGGATTTGATATGATGTGTTAATTTAGGATTGCAAGTGCATCTGGGTTATCTCGATGCAAAGATCTTGGATTTTATCCCTTAGCTTCTTTCTTGTCTTCCAAGCTAATATATGCATTCTGTCTCTTAAGCAGTGGCTGGAGGTAATTTTCTAGGAATAAAAGTGCATCTTTCCGAAATGGATAGGAGTGAGTTCAGAAAGATGTATCATCTCACTCCTACTTTAAGGATTGGCTAGAACAGATATATTCTTAAGTAAATATTGCAAAACAGTAGGGGTTGGGTCAAATTGTATCCATTCATAAAAACACTTTCCAATCCAGTAAAGGCAAAGAAGGGGAGATATGATTTCTCCTTCCCCTTCCCCTTCCCCTTCTCCTCCCCCTCCTTGTTATTATAAGGTAGAGGAATGCCTTATAAAGGCAAAGAAACTGCCCTATACTGATTCAGATTAGGGATCCATCTAGTCCCTGGCTGCCAACATTGATTGGAGGGTTGCAGATAGGAAATTTTTCTTGTTCAGGGTGTGCTAGAGAATCTACATCAGTGGGGCTCCTCATCCATCACAGCTTTTCCTTTGAGCTTTATAGGAGGTAACCATGATGGTGAACCTATTGCAGGGGATGGAGCTTAGCACCATGGATAGCTTCTATAGCGCTTGCCTCCTGTGGCTGCACTGCATGAGGAGCACAACTGACATAACAGTCACCAGCCTTCCCTGCCTGCTTGGAGATGCCAGGGATTGAACTGGGGACATTCTGTGTGCAAAGCGGGATGCTTTGCCCCTGAGCTATGACTCCTCTCTCCCTTCTGATCCCACCTTTCTTCAGCCTCTTTTAATCTGCTTGAAAGGGTTGGGGGATCCTCTGGGTCAGTGTGGCAAGTTGGGGTAGGGGGCTGAAAGAGAAGAAAGAATTTGCAATAATTTCCTTCCCCCACCTCTGTTCAAAGAGCCACAAAGAACCTTCAGGAAGTGGAAGGGCAGTACTAGATGCATCCCATCATCTACAATACTTTCTGGAATGTTTACAATTGGGATAGGAATGGAATGTGGGTGCAGAGGGACAGGATAGACTTGAATGAGCTAAGACAACTGGAATGTTAGCTGGGTCCTCGGGACAGTGATTCACCACAATCTTGGGGCAAAAGTCATGCAAAAACATTCAATGGGTTGAAGCCAGAGAGTTGTTTTTAGAGTGAAGCTATTGAAATACGAGTTTGAGACAGACATGTCTAATCTAAGTTCCAGTAATTCAACAGTAACAGTAAGTAGAATTAAGTCTGAATTCTACCCTAAATATTTCACCTTATGTATTTATTTGGACTTTTATCTCACCCCATTAGTCATAAAGCTCCCTGGATGGGTCACAAATATAGAGGCATACATTAAATGGGGAATGCTTCCCCCAGTACCTGTTTGGAGCAAGCCCTGCCCAGCCTCATTAATTGCCAGCCCATCTACTAGCCCAGTGGAAGAGGCAAAGATCAAGAATGTACACACTGAGAACTTAAGAACTGCTTTGCTGGGAGAGCTCAAAGGCTCCTCCAGCCCAGCATGGCATTTCTGATAGCAACTAACCAGAAATGTCTCTGTGAGGCTCACTAAAGAACAGAGCAATTACAGTCTTTCCCTGCTCTCTGTCTCTGGTACCTGCTATATGCAGACATCCTGTTTTCAAAAATGAGGGTTTCCACTTAATTCTTTTTAGAGCCATAAGCCATAACAGCTATCTTCCATAATTGTCTTTAATCCCTTTTAAAGCTAATGGCTAGGGATGTTGGAGAAATCCATAATTGGTTCAAATGATTTTGATGAACTGTAGAAATGTTTAGAGTTACTCTTATTTCACAGACTTACGGATAGTTGTTGCTGGGGGTTTTTTAAACTCTTTGGAAATGTATGCAAATAGTTAGAAAGTTACTGCAAAATACACCAAGATATATGCCTTTAAAATAATAATTATTATAATTATGCATCTCTGATCTCCCTCTGTCACATAGGTTTTTCTGTGTTTTGTTCATTGAGTGTATGCTGAGTTAAGAAACATTTGCAAATTGTTACCTGTCAGTGAAAGTTACATAAATTACAGCAGACCAAAGTGGAGGGTGGAGAGAGAAATCCAATTCTCTCAACAACCAGACAGAATGGAAGATACCTGACAATCTGTGAAACACAGATGGAACAGATGACACAAAATCTGGGCAGCCCATTTGTGGTTCTCACAACCAGTATTGGGTGTCTGGCCACCATACAGTAGCACATTCACATCATCATCATCATCATCATCATCATCATCTCTATTCTGCCAAAAGCCAGAGCTCTCTAGGCAGTTGATACTACAGTTGATGAAAGATAATAAAATGCAATATAAAATATAAAAAACAGTAAAAACATGATAAACATTAACTAATGCTTTAAAATTATTAAAAGATTTTAATAATTTAAGCAACTAAGATAAGTGTATAGCCTTGCTAAAAACAAAAGACCAAAACCTGACACTACCCTTCCATGTGCTATATAAAGTTATTAAATGCCTCAGCATAGAGAGCAATCTTAACCTGGCATTGACAAGAGAGGCAAAGGTGGTGCCATGTGGGGCTTGGTGGGTGATCATTCCATAATTTGGGGGCTACCACAAAGATGGCCCTCCTCCTTGTTGCTGCAGTTCCAAAGCTGACTGTAATGAAGGGTCAGTGGGATCCATCTCAGCATCCATTTCAAGGGTGAGACCCAGCCTGACAGAAGCAGTTGGCATCACTGGGCACCTGCTGAGGGCCCCAATCCAACAGGGGGATGACAGCTGACCACTGCAGCTCCCTGACCTTGCTCTTGCTCCTCTTTGCTGCTCTGTCTCTTCCATTGCCCTCTCCAAACATGAAGTAAAGGAAAGCAAGAGAAGTTGCTGCCCTGCCCTACCTTCCCAGAGCGTGCAAGCAAATCACCAGGAAAGGATAGGAGAGATGGGGACGCATTCATATAACTCAGGACAAGCCTTCCCCAGCCTGGTGCCCTCTAGATGTTCTGAACTACAGCTCCCATCAGTCCCAGTCAGCATGGCTAACAATCAGGGTGGTAGGAGTTGTAATCCAAAACCTCTGAAGAGGATCAGAAGGCACCCCATCACAGGAGGATGGCAGATAAAAGCAGGAGTGATCATGCAAATCATGCTGAGATAGAAAGAATGAGCTGAAAGATCAGACACCACTGGCAATGGGGTCATTTAGGACCACAGTGGAAGCTTAGCTGGCCCAAGATGTTTCTACAGGTTTGCAGACCAATCAGAAGGCTGGGCTGGGAACCAGGCGGGTACCGAGAAAGAGGCTGAGGCAGAAGAGAGAATGAAGATGGTGCTGCTACACAGATCTCCTCCCTTGGGTTGGCAGAACAGGATTTTTCCAAGGACTGAGGTCACTGCCTTGAATCTCAGGGGTCCTGGACACAGATGATGCATGAAGTGGGCCATCTTTCCACAGAGCAGGGTCTCCTCCAGGTGATCCACTGGTCCAGGGCAGGTCCCAATAAGCTAGCAGTCATGTGTATCTATCATTTGTTGGCATGCACAACTTATTAGAGAGGCAATCATAGACTTTGGCAGACTGGGCTTTCTAATCAAGAGACCTTCCAGTGGGCCATCCCCATCCCAGCTGCCTCTGGGATGCTGTGGCAGTCTCTGGCTCACTGCTCCCTCTCAACCATGCACCAGTTAGACACCCATTATTCTCAGTGAATGTCTCTAATCACTGTGGTACAGTTGAAAAACTCCCAAGAAAGGTAATTGAATGGCAAAGGGCCCAGAATATGGATGGTGTGTGTTCATTTATCAGCAGCACCAATTCCTCCCTTGCAGGTGCCTGGAGGGGGGAACAAAGGGGCTTGTTGATTTGCAGGGATTTTAATTGTAAATGTGATGCTCCTCTGGCTGATTCATGAGTTCAGTTCACAGGTACAAACCATGGGGAGCAACTGGCTCCAAAGCCAAGCAATCAGTTCCCTGGCTCAACCTTCCACAGCTTATGCCCTCACTCTCAGGGAAGACCAGCACGGAACTGCAAACGCCAGAAAATGCTGATTGCTGCTAAAAGTCCAAGGAACAGGCACTTATCTGTGTCTATTGCTATTCAAGAACCACGTCCCACACTTAGAAACATAGAAACATAGAAACAGAGCGAGTCAGAAGGGGCCTCCTGGGCCATCTAGTCTGACCTCCGGCACCAGCCGGCTCCGCTCATGACATGCCCACCATGTGCATGTCCAGCCTATCTTTGAACACCCTCACCGATGGGGCCTCAACGACCTCCCATGGAAGCCCATTCCACGCCCTCGGGGTCCTAACTGTCAGGAAGTGCTTCCTGGCATCCAAATTGAACCTTGGCTCCCTGAGCTTTGCTCCATTGGAGCGCATCCTGCCTTCCTCTGCAGGGGAGAACAGGCCTCTCCCCATCTCCATGTGACACCCCCTCACATACCTGTATGTTGCCAACATATCCCCTCTGAGTCTCCTCTTCTCCAGGCTGAAGAGACCCAGTTCCCTCAGTCTCGCCTCATACCCCATCCCCTGCAAACCAGCCACCATCCTTGTGGCCCTACGCTGCACTGACTCCAACCTGGCTATATCCTTTCTGTAATGAGGGGCCCAAAACTGAACACAATACTCCAGTTGCAGGCGCACCAGAGTCATGTAGAGTGGTAGTAATACCTCTCTTGATCTAGAAGCCACACTTCTGGCTATGCAACCAAGGGTGGCATTCGCCCTCTTGACCACCGCATCACACTGCTGACTCATGTTTAGCCTGCGGTCAACCAGTACCCCGAGGTCCCTTTCACAAGTGCTGCTCTCCAGCCACTTGTCCCCTAACCTGTACTTACGACAGCTATTCCTATGCCCCAAATGCAAGACCTTGCATTTCTCCACATTGAACGCCATCCTGTTGTCTCCTGCCCACTTCCATAGTCTGTCCAGATCCTTTTGGATCTGGTGTATCTGCTCCTCAGTTGTGGCCACTGCTCCAGTTTTAGTGTCGTCTGCGAATTTGATCAGCAGACTGTTCACCCCTTCTTCCATGTCGTTAATGAAAAGATTAAACAGGATCGGCCCCAGGACAGAGCCCTGGGGGACCCCGCTTGTCACTGGCTGCCCTCCCGACGATTCCCCGCTAACGGTTACCTTCTGCTTTTGGTCAGTCAGCCATGCCCTAATCCACCGGACAGTGCTTTGGTGTATCCCAAAACTCCTCAGTTTCTCCACCAGGATATCATGGGGCACTTTGTCAAAGGCCTTGCTGAAATCCAGGTATACCACATCCACTGCATCCCCTCCATCTAGCCATCTTGAAACCTTGTCATAGAATTCCCCAAGGTTTGTCTGGCAGGACCTGTTTCTGCGGAAGCCGTGTTGTGTGGCTGTCAGCCTCCCTTCCCTATCTAGCATCACTAGATCTCTCTCTATTATGAGCCTTTCCATTGTTTTTCCTACAATGGACGTAAGGCTAACCAGTCTATAATTCCCCATGTCCTTCCTACTACCCTTTTTGAAAATTGGGACCACCGATGCCACCCTCCAGTCCTCTGGAACTTCACCCGTTCTCCACTTCAGATGGATATCCTCGCTATGTAGCATGCAAACATGGCACACCAGTGGTATAACTGGGTAATTTCAGTCTCTGAACTTTTTGGTCTTATCAGCACCCATGTGAACTCATTCACTAAATCCAAGACATTCTAAGCAAGCCTTGTTGCATTTGCAGGATCCAAGATGCTCTGGACAAGTGCACCAGAGAGACACCACTGCAGCACACATGTGCTTGATAACAACAGATATACTCATCAGGGAACCATGGTTGGCTGCTGCTCCCTGCTGAGGATCCAGTCAGTAGCCCATTTGGGTTTATCATACATGAAGTGGCCCTATAATTCATTGAGCATTAGCACCTGGTTGACATGCACTTTTGGGCACCCTTTGACATTGCACCAAATAAGTAAATAAATGTCAATTCCTTTTCCAAGGATGCAGAGCATCTCTGCCAAGAAAAGGTCAAATGAACGAAATGACTAATGTCAAAATATATAAGCAGCGGTTTAAGCTGCCATGCCTGCTGTGACAAAAGGAATCCTGATGCAATGATATGCACAATCAATTATTTAATGATACGTTCAATGGTACATACAAATCTCTCCCTTTCTCTCCTTGCTCCCCGCCCCCACCCCCGGTGTCTGTGCTGTATTTGCAGTACTTATCGATGTGTGAGTGCGCATCTGTAATGGTGGTGTGGTGGGGAAGACATGATTGACATGAAAGTTGTCATAAATGGTGCATCCAAATGTTCTTTGGAAATAGAGAGAACAATGAAGGACATTTGATGTATTAGTTCTCCTTCTGAAACAAGACTGACTCATTTGGAAACCCAAAATTTGGGCTGAAATTTGGAGAAGACATTCAAGAGGTAGCTGGACAGTCTTCTGTTAGGGATTCTTTAAGCTGGAGTCTTGCATTAAGCAAGGGGTCGGACCTGATGGGCTTAGGGACTTCCATCCCATCATTGGGTGTGGGGTGGAGGGAGGAAACCAAACCTATGTCCCAATAAGTTCAGCATTGCTTGCCCTCATGTAAAGATGGTGACGAATCATCAAACGAATTAGTGAAATAAATTTTTGTGGGCATGGGAAACCATTTCATGAAGCCTCAAATTACTAGGTCTTTTTCTTTTCTCTTATCAGTGTTTTCTTGCTAGCTTTAGCAGCAGGAAAAGTGTATTTTACATAGTACCTTTATGTTTATTTATGTGCTTTATGTTTATTTATTCATGTGCATTTACATTCATGGTCACTTCAATGATATCTTGTCACATTCACAGGTCTGATTGCTGACAAGATGAAGACACCAACAGCTAGAAAGATATTCGGCACCTGGAGCAGAAGGACAAAGTGGCAAATTTCAGAGGGGTATTTTATGGCTTCCTCCAACAAACCACTCTTAGGCTAGGACTCTGAGCCACAGAGCTGGTAGTGGACCTGGATTAGCTTTCATCTCAAGATCAGGATGGTTCTGGTGTGATGTTCTGGCTCAAACTGCATAGAGACTCCTTTTCTCGCCATTAAGTGACCTATGTGGTGATGCTGATATTAAGAAATCAGTCTGGAAACTGATCATGGCATCTAATAAGGAAAATTTGATTAAGTTTGATTAAAACCATTAAGTGATGCCAGTACATTCTCATAGTCAAGAAAGTTTGTGGACAAAGATGCCAAACTGGTATCCAACTCCAGTGGCCATGAATTTAATTCAAAGCAACTTTATCATGCCTTGTTGGAGGGATTGTGGTAAAACAGGATTCCACATACAGAGGTGGTGGGGCTGCCTCTTCACCTGACAGCCTATGGGGATGCAGTCCTAAAGTCATTCAGAGAAACAGAGCTCACCTCAAGTCCTGCTTCTGCATGCATATTTGGGGACAAGCTCAGTACAGGCAGCAGTGCCATCCTGCCTTGTAGAGCATGGTTCATACCATGAAGCTTCAGATGACACATCAAGCCACCAGGGGTCAAGCAAACCTAACTAGAAGCCATGACTTGTCAGGATGGTTTATAAGCCCAGAGGCTAAACTCATAAGCCATCCCGAATAACCCATGGTGGATTTGCATGACACAAGGAGCCCCCGCACCCCACCCCAGTTTATAAGCCAGGAGGACTTGTTGTGCCACGTGAACCCAGCCACTGTCTGCATGTTTGGCATCCCAAGAATGGGAAAATGGAGAGCTACAGGCACCCATTTCAGTTGTACAGGTCATGTAATACTTCCAGGAAGGACCAGCAGCTACCCCTGGGGCTACTCGGAGACACCAAGGAATGGGGAACGTTAGATCCCTCATTTCTGAAAATATAAAATCTGGCTGTTCTCAGAAATCTTTTCCAGTGGGAATTTCTCCCAATATGGCATAATATTATCACTAAAGTTGACCATAACTCAGAGAAAAGCATTTATCTAAGGGACAATGCTTCTTACTTCTGGTCAGGTTGCCCTTCCTCTTCATCCCAGCAGAGCAGGCAGCTGAACCATTTCCCGTCAACATTCAATGGAAATCATGGCTTATTTTTCCTCCTCGCTGCTCCAAAGATTGGAGCACTCACTGCCTGGTTAACCCTTCAGATTTTCCCCACCCCATACAGAAGCTGTTCAATGGGAACCGGGCCGTTCGCTCTTCCATTTGTGCCCAATCTTTTCATGGCATCTCTGGGATCCCAGCAGGGGCTCCCTTGGGCCATGCTCCTGCTCCATGGACTACATTGCCCAGCAGTCCCCAGGGCCCATCACCTGCCTACTGTGATTAAAACCTGCCAAGAGGTTTGGCACAGCCGCAGCACTGACTCAGTGCCTCATCTTCTGCAGCTGTCAGGTCTGAGGCCCCACTGCTCGCACCTACCTCTCCTTTGGCTGCATTTCAGAGCCGGCAAGGGTGTGCAGCTTTCGGTCCCTCTTGAGGAATAATCTAGCAGGCTTTGAAATTCTCTGGAAACCAGGGGCACCTACTCTTCGAAGAGAGAAAGGCTATATACCTGCAAGAGTCCCTAGGTATCCAGGCACATTAATCAGGGAAGGGAACATTCTCCCAGATGCTGGCATGACTGGAGACACTGCAATTGCCTTTTTAGTTTATCTCAGACTTCCAGAGCAGTGGCTTGGGGGGCTACAGGCCATGGGCTGAAAACAACCCACAGGCTCTCCTCTCCCCTTACCAGGACAATTCAGACCAGTCCTTAGCGTCAACCTAGGCTAAAGGTGAGAACCATGGCCTCACCCAAAAGGCCACATTATCCAGGGGGAAAGTGGTGGGGGTTGCATTTGCAGGGAGTATGGGGCCAATGGAGTGTGTGGGGGGAGAGAGAGAGAAATGCAGGTCAGAGATAGAACTAAATCTCTTTCTGCTTTCCCCATTGCCAAGCTATAAACACTGATCAGCTGAGCAGACGTGGAGGGCGGAAATCACAGGAAAAGGAAGGTAAGTGTTCACTTCCTGTGATTCCCCAGTCTGCTGCTTAGCTGATTGGAAGTTATCATTCAGTATTTGGGAAAGGGAATGAAGCTGAATCTTGCCATTGACCTGTCCCTGGAGGGAGAGATCACTCTTGTCCTTTATAGGGCTGGGGAGAGAAATCATACAATGATACATACAAATCTCTCTCTCTTTCTCCCCCCACCCCCAGTCCCCATAGGCTTTGGCTCTGCCCACCATAGGTATGCAGCCCCAACCATTTTTCTTCGAGGAAATGTGGCCTTTGGTGGGGGGAAATTCTGCCCAGCATGGCTACCCTATTCTTTGAATGAGTGATGGTCAGGGACCTGGAGCACCTTCTGCATGCAAACCATGCACTCCACACTGAGCTATGCTTGAATTGTGGAATTTGCTACTACAAGATGCCAGGAGGGCCACCAATCTGGATGGCTTTAAAAGGGTTTAGACTAGTGATGGGTGAGGAATCTGGTTTGGGGGTCAGAATCTGTTGGATTTTTGTGATTCAGCTGCCCAGATTCTGGCTCACTTTCTTTCTGCCCTACGTTTGCCTTGCACTAAGCAATTACATGGGCATCCATGAGGAAGTGAGTTCAAGATGCTGGTATGTTCACATGCCGCACATGTGTCTTTTGTGCAAGTGGAGCTCTACTTCCACTCAGATGACACACGGGCTTGCCTACTTTGCACAAAGAAGCTGCCAGCTTTCCTGAGCATTCCCACTCATTCTCTGCTGTGCTCACTTCCTGACCAGGACTGTACATGGGAAAAGAGTCCAGCTAGGGCAAGAGAGCAGGATTCTGGCTTGATCTTGTATCCCAACATTAGACAAACCCATGGAATAGAAAGCTAGCACTGTACCACCTCTTTCAATCTACTTATTTTGTCCATTTCTTGGTAGGGGAGAGGTGAAAAGCAATTGCAGCGTAAAATTGTGGGAAGGGTAAGGATTTTGGAGAAATGTCTCTGGGTCCAAGGCTTAACTTATTGCAAGGAGATAGCAGGGGGCTGCTCTTCCTTTTGCAATCCCCCCTCTTCTTTCCTCACAGCCTCTTGGGCTGCCTGAGCCTTTTGGACAGACCCTTAAAGGACTTGGCCAGGACTTCCCCCCTTGGGGTTTTCCCTGGGCTGCTGCCAGCTGTGCACCTGAAAGCCGAGAGGGAAGTTGTTGCTGTTAAAAGGACTTCTAGCAATAACAAGAACTAAGCAAAACAAAAAATGCGTCTCTCAGCTTTCAGGCACTCAGCCTAGAAAGTCCCAAGGGAGGAAACTCTCAGCATTCCAACCAAAGTGGCATCACCCACCACCACCACAGCCGGTTTTGCAGAGAGTAGAGGAGCTTGGGAAAGGGCAGGTGTTTTGCCCAGCATGAGATAAGAGTATGACTGGGTACTAGTCACAGTGACCATGGATGCATGGATAACCTCTAGTATCAAAGGCAGGATGCCTGTTGAAACCCATTGCTACAGCCATACAGGGCCATCCTCTCAGAGTCCTACTTCCAGAGGCATCTGGTTTGGCTACAGTGAGCAACGAAATACTGAACTAGAGAGACTCAGCAAAGCTGTTACGTTCTTAGGCTTCCCTGTACTCTCAGGGAATTTGAAAAGCAGAGCCTGCCCAACGCTTCTAGTGAAGGGGATCCTGCATCTTCCTTAGGTGATGGGGCCCATTAAAAAGAAGTCATCATTAAATCAAAGCCAACAGAAATAGCGAACAACACCAACAACAACACACATTTTTAAAGCAAGTTATAAAAATTCCATTGTCTTCAAATCATTTGAGGCATGTGTGGGGGGAAATTCTACTGGTCCTTCACTAAACATCTACCCAAATTATCCTAAGGAAAAATGACCTTCCTCAGTACGATTCTTTCTTGAACAGCTCGCATGGTTGGTGAAGAGCTTCCTGCCAGGTAACTTAATCCTTTATTTCTGTTTGGATCTGAATGCCATAATATGCCAAGCTTACAAATGTATGTAAATCTGATTGATTAGTCCATTCAGTCTCATACACCAACACTCCTAACTAGTATCGATTGCTCAGTTTGATTAGTAATTCATTTCTCTTTCCAGTCTGCCCAGTGCTCGGAATGATTTGTTTTCTCTATATAAGCACTTGCTCATGGAGATGGAACTGATCAAGAAAAGCCTGTATGGAAGTACAAAGCAGGCGCCCTCCCTACCAGCTTCCCCTCCCCAGTTCCCCAATCAATCCTTATAAATTAGATCTGCCTAAACACTGCTTTTTATTGTTACTACAACCGCCTTTATCCTGTTCCTGGGGTGGTAATTGCAGAGAAAATATGCCATTCCCATACAGCTTGTCCCAGTGGTGAGTCACCTCATATTTTATACTGGTTTCTTGTTTTTTTTAACAAGGATCACGCTGACCTGAAACCAGGTGTTATGGGAACAGTGTGGCTGCTTCTGAATGCATCACTCTGCATAAGGATGGATCCGCAAGTGACATTTGAGATCACTGGGATTGTCCAAACATTGCCTTGTCTCTTGTTTCATGCCTGATCCCCATTCATGTTTGTGATTGCTGCTTGCTCAGCCTGAATGGGAAAGTGGCACCCATTGAGCAGTGATTGGATGTGAAATTTGCACAGAATGTGTGCCACATAGCACAACAGACTCAAGCAAGGCTTTCACTCTGCAGGGGAGAAATTTGTGTAAAGGGGGAAATTGGTGCGAAATCAAACTGGGAAAGTTGTGCAAAGAGAAAATGAGCACATGTCAGGCAATTTGCAAACATTGTCATCTGACATGTACTCACATTTGGGGCTGCAAACAGGTCAACTTTCACATGTTTTGGTAGCAAAAATGAAATTCTATTGCATCTTTACCCTCACATCTCCTCCCTTCTCTCTTTGGCAGCATCTTGTCACTGAATGTGTTGGGTCCAACCCATTATGGGTTTCTCTGCAGACATCAGTCAGTTATCCCTGGGGGTTACAAGTCATGATGGCTGAATATTGTCCCCAGGATCAGAGGTGGTATGCCTGGGAACATGAGGAACATGGTGTTGGAGGCTGGATGCTCTTGTACTCAGGCCCTGCTCATGGACTGCATCTGCGGCATCTGTTTGACCAAGCTGAGAAACCAGACACTGGTTCTGGCTATTCTATATCTAGGCTATTCTACTAGCCTAGATGGACCAGGCATGTAGAATAAACAACCTCAGGTTTGGGGGCTAAATTTGACCCACCAGGAGTCCCAACCTGGCCCACCAAAGGCACCCTCCTACTCATCCTACCAGCAATCTCCTGACCACCAGTCATTTGGTGGTTTCCCAGCTTTTGTGCATTTTCTCTCCATGCTGACATGTTGAAATGCCTCTCCTATGGCTGAGTTACTGACAGTAAAATATGCTAGTATCTGGGTGGGGGTGGGAGCTAAGGCTCCACCCACCCCTGGAATTAACCCCTCCCCTCAATACTTCTTCAAAATGTGATTCAGCCTTCTGGCTGAAATGAGTTCTGCATTGGAGCTCATTCTTTGGTCTGATCCTGCAAGGCCTGACTTATGTTCTGGTGGAGTTGTGGGGGATGAGAGGGGTCAACACACAAAGGCCACAGAGGTGCTGTGGGGTTCTTGCTTTCGTTAACAGCTTTCCTAATATCAACTTTCAAGAACACATTGTATGTCAGAAACAGTCACATCTAATAGCCTCAGGAGGCTCTGAGTGGAGGGGAGAAGTGGTGTATATTTGGGATGTGTGAGGAATCCATTTTGGGGGTGGGAATCCAGCAGACCCCCTGGGCTCAGCTCCACCAACTCTAGTCCAGGAATGGTACCCCATGTGAATGCTGCTCTAGCAGCGCCTCTCTTGGCTCACTTCCCAAGACAGGGCCAAGAATGAACGCTGGTGAATGCTAAAGGAATGGATTCTATAGCGCTTTGGTGCATCCCTAACATGCATGTGTGTGCATGTGTGAGTGTGCATTTGTGTTTGATCCCTTTCCCACGCCTTTGCCCATTCAAAATCTCCCCCGTTCCTTTACATTTCCCTCTGTGTCTGGGGCAGGGATTGGTAGGAATACATAGCAAGTCACTTGCCCCTCAGACTCAGTCCACCTTTGGAGAAAAGGAGAGGAAAACCCAGGAGCTGAAAGTTGAACACCTGTTTATTCATTTCATTCCCATTAATTCCTATTCTGCCTCTCTGCAATGAAGAATATGAGGTGGGATACAAGCATGGATTCAAAGGAGAGCAGACCACAAAACCAAAGAGGGCTATCACTTCCAATGCAGATTTTACAAATCATTCACTTGTTCTTTCCAATCTTGCTTGCTTGCTTGCTTGCATGTGCGCTCTCTCTCTCTCTCTCGCTCTCTCTCTCTCTCTTTCTGGGGGTGGGGGGATCACCTATCTCTGCTCCTCTAAAAAGGAAACCAGTCTGAAGGAACCTTCCAAGGACTCCTATGGATCTGACTTGGAGCTAACCAGTTTTGCGAAGACCTCACCATCCCCATTCCAAAGCAGCTTGTTCACATCCCATTTTGCAGGCTGCTCCATCATCAGCTCCCATCTTGTTTTCCCTCTTTCTGGAGCAAGGGCGACCTGCTTTCACAGGCACAGGTACCCCTTCCTTGCCACCCAGCAGAAGTGCGATGGATGGCACCTAGCATTTTCACACAAGCTGCTGTCTTCTAAGCAGCACCATAAACCACAATAAGAAACCTCCAGGATCCCATCATCTGTCAACCTTCCTAGCTAAACTGGTCATGCAGGAGATGGTGAAGGAAAGGTTCAGGCAAGCAAAGAGTTACCTGGAAACTTTTGACATTCAGGTTCTTCTGACTCTCTGTGGCCACTTTCAGCCTGGAATCCAGCCCCTTCATCAGTGACTCAGTATTACGGACATACTGCAAGTCCCGGTAGGTCCGAAGGTCCAGCACCTCCATGGACTGGGAGATGTTTTGCACCTGCTCAATGGAAAAAGAATAGAGAAATTAGACGCACTGCCTATTGCACAGGTCATAGAGTCATAAAGCTTATCTAAGGCTTCATAAAGCAGATGAAGCAGGTGGTTAAGGTGATGCCATGCTGGTGGTGGTGATGAAGAACCAGGAACAGGCCTTCCAGGTGGTGGTGACCTCACTAAGGGATGCTCTCTCCACAGAACTTCACCTGAAGCTCATTCTGTTGTCATTCTGGCACCAGGTGAAAAGCTTTGGATTTCCCTAGGCAATGATATGTATCTTAGATGTGGGGTTGTTGGTGTTCTGTGCCATCTTAGATGGTGTGGTTGCAGTTGTAAATGCACTTGCTAGGGAGCAAACCCCACTAAAGACAGCAGGGAGCCATTTTCAGTAAACACACGTATGACTGTATAGTACAAGTATTGGTTATTATTTATATTGCATCATCCACGTGCATGGTGCTTGACAAAATGTAATAGGGCAGTTCCCTGTCCCCAAGGAGCTTCCAATCTAAATTCCAACACAGGAGGCACAAGACAAGGGGAGAGTACGGGAAATAGGGTATGCAGGGAAGCAAGAAGTAGTGTGCCCTTTGCATGTGCAACCAGCTGAGTTTCAGTAAGGCACAACTGTTTTTTATCTGCTGTTGTTTTTATGATTGTATCTCTATTGTTGCTTTTATCCTTTGTTATTTGTATTTTTTGGTAAGGTCACCCAGGAAAATTGGGTGGGAGGAAAAGAGAAGATGCAGATCTTAAACAAACAAAAGAGATCCACATGCACACACATGCAGAGCCAGCCCTAAGACAGAGTGAGGCGATTGCCTCAGGTGGCAGATGTTGTGGGGTGGGGAGCAATGGTCAAACTCTGGAGAACGGAGATGCATGTGAACCACGCAGGCAGCACCGCACTTCTGGCGATAACCTCCTGTTCTTGGGTACATTGGAGGCAGCCAGTCTGGATTCTGAGCATGGAATGGGAGGAAGTGGATGCCATGTTGTTCTTGGTCTCAGGCAGCAGTGGGACTTGAGCCCACCCTGCACATGGGTCCTGTGAATATAAATCTGCCCTCATCTGGCAAGGTGAGGTCCTGCAGAGGTCTCTCATCCCTTCCCCATGGTGGATTTAGGGCAGCTTTTGTGTGTGTGTGTGTGTATGTGTGTGTGTGAAGGAAGGTTACCCTCACGGCTCTGAGGCAAAACACACGTGTGCATGCCATTGGTGACTGCAACATCGCCCATACTTTGGGGTCATCATTGCACATTATATTTTCCAAACTGGATTAGTTCCCACACCTTTCCGGTCACCATTCAAGAAGACACAGGAACTGATTCTGAGTCAGCAAAGAGTGGGAGCGGGGAGATACTGCTGAGGCATTAAGAGTGCAGGAACTGGAGGCAGAAGAGAATAGCAATGGGAGAGCAGCAACCTTCCAGCTGCAGACTCATCTTACAGAGGAAGACCAAGCAGGGTCACTGAAAACCATGGGGATGCAGGCTTTGGGAATCAGCAATCCAAGGGCTGGACATAAGATGGAAACAGGTGCAGTGCAGCATAACCCCACACTCCTAAGGAACTGGAAGCAGGGAGTCTATCCAACCTACTTTGAAAGTCCAGCTCAGCAGCTACTCCACTCAAACTAGGCAAGCTGTAGCAATCAGAATCAGTCTTGCTTCAGATGCTTTATGCTTCCACGAAGCTTTACCTTGGGTAACTCATGAGTTAGCATGTGTGAATGAGAACAAGTTTTGATATTACATTACAGTGCAATCCCATGCAGCCTTTTTTCCTGTTGTAAGGAGCCTAAAGAGGCTTGCAAAGCTCTTCTCTCCACAGTCATCTTCATGACAGCAGCCCTGTGAGGTAGGTTAAGCTAGAGTGAGTGACTAGCCCAAAGTCACCCACTAAGCTCCATGAATGAGGGAGAACTAGAACCTGGATCTTTCAGGTTCTCAGTTCAAATTGGTGTTACTACATTATTAGACTCAGAGATCTTTTGTCTCCATGAATTGGACAGAACCACTGTCCCTAACTATTATCTTGCTTATGTGTAATGCCTGCATAACAAAGCTATTTGAGTGGAATTACAGCTTTCCAGCTGGACATCAAAAGAAGTCAGAGACAGCATGTAAACCTGGAGTTCTCCAGATAGGTCAGGCTACAATTCTCAGCATCCCTGACCACTGGCCATGCTGGCTGGGCTCTGATTGGATGGGAAGATTGATATAGTCACAGAGATTATTTATGTTATGTCTAAGAAAAGTGAGACAAGAAAGGTCCATCCATCCAGATATTCCCAAGCCCTTCTGTCATTCCACAGACCAGAATGTCTTACATTCTCAGTTTGAAAGACACACAATGAAGCCCCCTCTTCTAGGACCTGAGCTGGAACCTGCAGTCTGTGACACCAGCTGGAATTCATGCTCTTTTCCCCTGTTTTGCACCCATGAAATATGGATGATAATGTGACCAGACTCAGCTGGATACCAATTAGAGCCAGGGAGAAGTAGAGAAATAAACTGCATGAGCAAACCCCTTTCTTGGGGTTTGCTCAGGCAGGGGTGAATTCTGTTTCAGAGAAACTCTCAGAGTTCCCAGTGCTGGGTAGGGCCAGTGGGGAAGGGGGTAAGGGCCAAAAGTATCCAAATTAACAGCATAGTTTTGATTCAAGTCCCTACATTAGGGTTAAGGGTAACTTAGCATTTCAATCTTTTAGAATGGGGCAGGCATTGAAGATCCCTTAATGATCAGTGATTAGGGGAAAAATCCTTCATGAAGGGGGTGTGGCCCTCTAGAGAAATTTGGGAGGGCCAGATTGGGACCCTAGGCTGGCCAGATCAGTCCAGACCATTCTGAGAATGGAAGAACCAGGTGCTCAGCATTTGCTTAAACATCAGCTGCACATATGGCTACATCTGTACATGCATGTACATACATACACACATCCTGAGAAGGCCAAGCTCTGGAGTTCTATGTGCCAGTGAAAGACAAAGTCAGAAGAAGAAAAGGAAGACAAAATATGGGATGCATGGACTCCATGATGGAAGCCACAACCCTGAATTTACAAGAATTGAGCAGGGCTGGCATGAATGGGTCATCTTGGAGGGCTTTCATTCATAGCGTCACCATAAATCAGAGATGACTTGATGGCACATATCAACAGCAGCTACATATCTGAGGAGTGATAACTAGTTTAGCCCTGAGGGCCAAAGTGAGATTTGAGTGACACAGGAAATCCATCTTATATTAACACAAGTTAATAATGACAGTGAAAAGGTTAGGCTCAGCTGTGTGCCAATGGGGAAGGGATGCTGTTTCCTCAATTTAAATCCTTCCTTCACTTTAGCTGCTATTGGCCAAATGTATTGGGTACCTGTGTGGGACCTTTAAATTTGCCCTGCAGGGCATAGGACAGTGGGCAGAGAGACATAATTGGGGAGGAATACATGGGGGAAAGGGATTCAGCCCTTCTTTATGCCTGCCAACTGAGATCCAGATTGAATAATTAACATTTTAAAAAATAGCACAGTGAATTTGACCTTCAGCCCCACTTGGAGAAGACCTGATCCCTTTGCAAGAAAGGTGTGCAATGGCAAAGGCTGGAGTTTGTGTAAATCAGCCTTCCCCAACTTGGTGCCTCCCAGATGTTTGAGACTACAACTCCCATCACCCCAGCCGCTGTCCAAGCTGGCTGGGACTGATGGCAGCTATAGTTCAAGTCATCAGGAGGACCCCCACCTGGGGAAGGCAGATATAAATTATGGTGGCAAGAGAATTTATTTATTAATTTATTTTTGGATTTATATCCTGCCTTTTTCCTGCAAAGGGCTCAAGGCAGCTTACATCATTCTCCTCCTCTATCTTATCTCCACAACAACAACCCTGTGAGGTAGGTTGGGCTGAGAGTCTGTGCCTGGCCCAAAGTCAACCAGTTGACTCCATGGCTGAGCAGGGACTAGAACCCAGATCGCCTGAGTCCCAGTCCCACGCTCTTCACCACTACACCACACTGGCTCTCACAGAATGCTCAACATTTCTGACAGAGGAGAAATGCCAGGATTACACATGAAAGAAGGGTGTGTATTTTTCTGTCAAAGGAAGGGATGTGCAAGTCAGCAAAATGTGTACTTGCCAAGAAGTTCTGCAAATCCCATCTTGAAGCTTGTTCTGATCATGCTTGTATCAGATTTGGGAAAGTATAAAGAATCTGATAGGGGCTGAAAAACTGATGGATGTTCACAATCAGCCCTGTGGGTTCCAGTTCACTGGCTGACATTGATTCACTATTGTGCAAAGTCACACTAGATCGCAGACTTCTGTCTCTGAGATACTCTGCAGTTTGTTCTTAAAAAGTGTGAGAGCAAGAGCAAATGAATGAGCTAAAGCCATTTGTGTAAAACTGGCCACTTTGCACACATTTCCTCCACTGGTTTTAAAATGTGCAAATCATGGACTGCCTTAGAGAAGGAGTCCATGAGCTGGCCTGACTTATGCAAGAGCAAAGCAGTACCAACGCAGAGGGAGGCATGAGGGTTTGAAGTATGAGGACTTGTGTATGTGTGCATGTATACATGCCAGTGTGTTTTGTGCTCTCCACCTCACAAGCTCATTGGCCCACTCAGCATGCATCCAGCATGTGAACTTCGTTGCTTTCACTGTCCCTGGATGGTGGGCAATGTTTCTGCGGATAACATATCTTTCAGATGCATCTGCCCTTCGGAGGATTTTCCAAGCTGTGCACTTCCCAAAATGAGCATGAATAGGACACAGTGGTTGTTCCACAAGTGTATCTTCCTGCCCGTGCCTGTGATGCTGGGAGAATTAAAAGGTCTTCACCTGGTGCCAAAAAGAATACAAAGTATGTGCCAGAAGCACCTCCTTGCAGAGGTTATTCCATAACCAGGGGGCCACAACTGAAAAGGCCCTCCTCTTGGTAGCCACCCATCTAAATTCCTTTGGCACTTTTATAAGATGTTATTAAGATTTTAAACAAATTAAAAACATCAATCATCAAATACATCGGACAAGCTGGGTTAGCTTCCTATATCTTTTAGCATTCTATGATCATAATCAAATCAATTTATAAAAGTTTAAAGACATCTTTAAATCTAAGCCAAGTTCCGTTTCTCTAGCCAGTCATAAAAAAAGTCCCAAGTTTGGTAAAATTCAGTGTCTTCCTTCTCCTTCAGTGATAGAGTCAGTCAATCCATTTCTGCACAATCCAGAATCTTTTTCAAAATCAGTTCCTCAGTGGGTAGTTCCTCACTCTTCCAGTATTGAGCAAGCGCAATCCTCGCCGCTGTGATTAAATGTAGTATCAAAAACATTTCTTGTTTACTAATATTTTCCGGTATAATAGAAACATAGAAACAGAGCGAGTCAGAAGGGGCCTCCTGGGCCATCTAGTCTGACCTCCGGCACCAGCCGGCTCCGCTCACGACATGCCCACCATGTGCATGTCCAGCCTGTCTTTGAACACCCTCACCGATGAGGCCTCAATGACCTCTTGTGGAAGCCCATTCCACGCCCTCGGGGTCCTAACTGTCAGGAAGTGCTTCCTGGCATCCAAATGGAACCTTGGCTCCCTGAGCTTTGCTCCGTTGGAGCACATCCTGCCTTCCTCTGCAGGGGAGAACAGGCCTCTCCCCATCTCCATGTGACACCCCCTCACATACCTGTGTGTCGCCAACATATGGTGTATCCCAAAACTCCTCAGTTTCTCCACCAGGATATCATGGGGCACTTTGTCAAAGGCCTTGCTGAAATCCAGGTATACCATATCCACTGCATTCCCTCCATCTAGCCATCTTGAAACCTTGTCACAGAATTCCACAAGGTTTGTCTGGCAGGACCTGTTTTTGCGGAAGCCGTGTTGTGTGGCTGTCAGCCTCCCTTCCCTATCTAGCATCACTCGATCTCTCTCTATTATGAGCCTTTCCATTGTTTTTCCTACAATGGATGTAAGGCTAACTGGTCTATAATTCCCCATGTCCTTCCTACTACCCTTTTTGAAAATTGGGACCACCGATGCCACCCTCCAGTCCTCTGGAACTTCACCCGTTCTCCACGAGACCTCAAAAATGGAGGACAGTGGGTGTGAGAGAACCCCTGCCAACTCTCTTAGTACTCTTGGGTGTAACCCGTGAGGGTCTGGTGCCTTTGTACTGTTCAATGCCCTGAGGAGCCCCTCAACTTCAAGGGGGGTGACTCTAATCTGTGCCCCTAAGTCCGCAGCCTCATCTAATCTCCTATGCGGATCTCCCCCGTCCTGCTTTGGGGAGAACACAGAGGCAAAATAGTCATTTAGCATCTGTGCCTGTTCCCTCATATCAGTCACTGGATCTCCTTCCTTCTTATATAGTGGTTCCACCACTTGTCTCCCCTTCCTTTTCCTATTTACATGCTGAAAGAAGCCCTTTTTGTTGCTCTTGATATTCTTGGCAAGTTGCAGCTCATAATCAGCCTTAGCCTTGCGAAGAATCCTTCTGCAACGGGCCTCCTCCTCCCGGTAGACCATTTTGTCTATTTGCCCCAGTCCCCATTTCCTACAATGCCTAACAAGAAAACTTCAGGTTTAAAAGCTAAGGATTTTTGTAGCATTTCCTCAAGCCATTTATGTATTTTAATCCAATACTTTTTTACATATTCACAGGTCCACCACATATGATAAAATGTACCCACACTGTGTTTACATTTCCAGCATCTGTTTGACATATTTGGAAACATCTTAGCTAATCAATTTGACGACAAATACCATCTATAGAACATTTTATATAAATTTTCTTTATACGAGGTTGCTAAGGTTACCTTAATATTTCTCTCCCACAGCTTTTGCCACTTTTCTAATTCAATATTACCGTATTTTTTGCTCTATAAGACTCACTTTTTTCCCCCCCTCAAAAGTCAGGGGAAATGTCTGTGCATCTTATAGAGCGAACATGTGTGTGCAGTAAGTCTGTCAGATGTGCAGCCCATGGGGAAGTGATGGGGAATGTGCCGTGATTATGTGCCCATTGGATTCAGAATATTTTTTTTTTCTTGTTTTCCTCCTCTACAAACTAGGTGCGTCTTATGGTCAAGCGCGTCTTATAGAGCGAAAAATACGGTATATCCAAAGTTTTGTGCCCATGTTATCATAGTGTCCTTGATCTGTTCCCCTTCCATTTTCCTGTCAAGCAAAAACTCATAGATTCTTTTAATCATTTTCTCATCTGCTTTTAACATCACTTGATCAAAGGCTGTTAGATCTTTATAAAACCCCCATATTTTGCAGTCTTTGGCATATCTTGATTGCATCTGCACCTTGTACCACCATGATATATTAAGTCCCTGTTCTTGTATTTCTTGCTCCAGTTTTAGGCCCCCATCCTTATCCAAAATATCATCATATCTTATAAGCCCTTCAAAATTCAATACATTTGGATACACAAAGGCTTCCATAGGTGAAAGCCATCTTGGTAACTTATTATACAATTTTAGCTTTAGCTTTTCCCATACTGACATTAGTGATCTTCTAATAAAATGACTTAGAAAAGTCCCCTGTGACTTAACCTTCTCATACCACATATAAGCATGCCAACCCATTTGCAAATCATGACCTTCAAGGTACAAAATTCTCTTATTTCGCAAGATTATCCATTCTTTTAGCCAAGTACAAATAGATGCTTGATAATACAACATCCAGTCCAGTAAGCCAAAACTCCCATTCTTTTTGGTTTCCTGAAGCATTTTTAGTTTAATCCTTGCTTTCTTTTTTTTCCAAATAAATCTCGAAAGTTGAAGGTTTAAATCCTCAAAAAACTTATCAATTTTTACAGGGATCATTTGGAATAAAAACAAAAATTTTGGTAAAATATTCATTTTAACCAGTGCTATTCTTCCCATCAAAGACAATTGTAAATTGGCCCATCTCTCCAGATCACTTTTAATATCTTTCGGTAACTTATAATTATCTTCTTTCAAAGTTGTACATTTAGCTGTAAGATAAATTCCCAGATATTTTACCCTTTTAACAATCTGTAAGTCCACTTGCTCTTGGAGTTCTTTTTTCTGCTTTTGTGTAAGATTTTTAACTAAAAGTTTCATCTTTTTTTAATTTATTTTCATCCCCGTGACCTCACCATATTCTTCAATCCTTTGTAAAAGTTTATGAAAACCAAATCGTCTGTAAATACTTGCAATTTATATTTTTCATCCCTAATTTTAGTGCCTTTGATGTCTTCGTCATCCCGAATGTTTCTATTCAAGACCTCTAAAGTCAAAATAAACAATAGGAGTGACAATGGGCATCCCTGCCTTGTACCCTTTTGTATCTCTATAGCCCTTGTACATTCTCCATTAATTAAGATCCTGGCCGACTGTCTTTGATAGCTGCTTGATATCGCATTCATAAATTTTTCCCCGAACTCCATTTGCTCCATCTGGTACATCATAAATTGCCAATTGACATTATCAAAAGCTTTCTGAGCATCTAAAAACAATAAAGCCATTGGTTTTTCCGTATGTGTCTCATAGTATTCTAGAATATCCAAGATAGTCCTCAGATTACTCTTCATTTGTCTTTTAGGCCATCTAAATTCCTTTGGAAGGGGCTCCCAGATGACCTCAGGGAATGAATATGTGTATATGGGACAATCTTCAGATAACCTGGCCCCAAGCCTTTCTTGCCACTGATGGTCTCCCACCTTTTGAGCAGTATTTTCTCCATTCTAAGAGCTTCTCAAAAGATTCCTTTATTGATAAGAATAGTTTTAAGGTACAAATGGCCACATATTCTTGGTCACACCCTTTTTTGCATTTGGCCTCACCCTCTTTGCCTTCAGCCCTGCTCATCACTAGAATGCAGGCCCCAAAAGCTTTCCAAAACTAAATGTAGCCCTTGGGCTGGAAGGTTCCTCATCCCTGGAATATTGTATTGGTGGACTTTTTCAGTTCTTTTTTATACCTTTCCCTACCAAAAACAATTGAATGATTAATTAGTGACAGGATAAAAATATTGTGTTGTGATGAAAGCAGTTAGGCATTGAAAAAAATAATAACCCGAATTAATCCAATAGAGGGAGATCGAGCAAGTGACACACTGAGGACTGATAGCCAGGCAAACATTTAAATCAAAAGAAACAAAGCATTAATTTTGTCCGGTCCATTACAGAGAAGCACAAACAAAATGAAGGAATGCAGATTCTCCACAATCATCAGGGTCTCCAACTTTGTTATCAGACTACAATCTGCATACACATATTTTAAAATAATTTATTCTGTTCTGCTAGCATATGTTTTAGGAATGGTGTGCTTGCCCACCCCACAGCAAGTCACAGAGACTGGAATCTTGTATGCATTTTAAAAAAAAAACCCAAGATGATTGGGTTCTGCAGCAAATATAAAATTACAAAGGGGCTGTGTAAAGCCATGACCCCAGTCTCCTAAAATATATTTGATAAAGGAAACCATTTAGCAAGAATTCTTCTGTCTAAGGCCTCTCCTCTACATGATCCCATCAAAGAAACAAACATTCTAAAAGTGGAGATTGAAATTAAAATTATACCTTTTAATTCATGGGCAAGTGACTAACTGTGACTAATCCTATGCATGTTTAGACAGAAAAACATCCTACGAGTCTCACAATTCTACAGCTACCCATAATTTTCATCATGCTATTCCTCTGCCTCATTCACAGAATTTTATAGGGCATCCAGACAACATTGCCTTCAACTGATAACCCTCCCATGTTTTTTCATTACTTCTTCCATCCCTTTTTCACTGCACAAAACATCCATCAGCATGGCTAAACAATGTCTTTTGATTGATAACATGAAGAGCCTTCCATGTGGAACCAGTGTAGCTTTCCCTGGATTGGGACCAGGGAACCATCCTCAAGTGACCTTGGAGATACCAATGTTGAGAAGTTTGGCATTTTAAATGTCTGCAAATAAAGATCAGCACAGTCCATCCTGACCTGTGTGATGCTGTGTTCACCTCCACTCCCCTAAACTCTTCTAAAGGGTTGCAAAAGCATATTGTGTATTAAGGTAAACACCATACAGGCTGAACCAGTGAGGTTGAGCTTGGAAGAAGCTGCAAAGAAACTAGATGGAGCAAAGGTCTGATTTGGAGTTTAGCTTATAAGCAAGCAAGGTCAGCCTGAACTAAGAAAAAAGAGCAGTAGAATCTGGGTTCACATGCCAGTGTGGTCTAAGCACAGAGAACAAGTTGGAAGCCTTTGTAGAGTAAGCAAGACATCAGCAAGCACAAAAGCAAAAGGCTGATGAGGAAGGATCTTTGAGGAGGCCAGACTCCCTGTTATAGCCAATCAGAGCATGGTAGCCAATCACATCACAATGCCATGTTCTAGGACTCTAAAATAAAGGGAAGATGCAGGGAGGTTTTTTCCTGGCAGCCAGCAACCTCTTCTAGCAGAACGTTGTACTGGTAATGTACGTGGTATGGGTTTCCTTCCCATTTATTAAACCTTGCCAAGTACCACGGTATAATTTTTCTTTCTATACTTTAAAAATGTGTTAATATATGTTTCCTCAGCATTAGAAAGTAGATCAAGTACATTCCTCTAAACATCTTTCCAGGAAGTACTATACACATTTTGTTCCTTTGCTTCATTTCTTACTTAGTCTAGGAAGCAGAAGGAAGAACTGGCAAAAGTGTCAGTGTCCCATTGTCCCTGAGTACTTGAATTAGTCCTGCAGGCTTTCCTGATTTTAACAATATTTGATTTTTGTTAATCAATGTTTTAAGATTTAAGCTAAGTTTATTAATCAAGTCTGTAAGTTTGAGCACTTGCCTTAGGTTAGCAGGCAAGCAGAAGAGGTGTGCCACAAGTTAGCCTGGCAGTTTGATTAATTGGCTAAAATAGAAATAAATTATCCTCTACAGACTGGCAGAGTCCCTTTTGCCATTTCAGAACATGTCCAAGCTACACAGCTGCTTTGTTAAGAGAACCTGCTAAAGGGCCCTCGCGCTTCTTCCAAAAGATAAGAGGTATCAAAATGGCAAGGCAGTTGAAATGTCTCCATCTTGACTCCTGCCAAATTATTTTATGTTTGGGGGATTTGGATTTCATGACCAGATGCAATCTCATTTGTGGGGAACAGCCAGAAATCCAAGGAAATGATGAGGTGAGACTGAGGGAACTGGGTCTCTTCAGCCTGGAGAAGAGGAGACTCAGAGGGGATATGTTGGCGACCTACAGGTATGTGAGGGGGTGTCACATGGAGATGGGTAGAAACCTGTTCTCCCCTGCAGAGGAAAGCAGGACGCGCTCCAACGGAGCAAAGCTCAGGGAACTGAGGTTCCATTTGGATGCCAGGAAGTACTTCCTGACAGTTAGGACCCCGAGGGTGTGGAATGGGCTTCCACGAGAGGTGATTGAGGCCCCATCGGTGTGGGTGTTCAAGGATAGGCTGGACATCCACATGGTGGGCATGTTGTGAGTGGAGCCGGCTGGAGCCGGAGGTCAGACTAGATGGCCTGGGAGACCCCTTCTGACTCACTCTGTTTCTATGTTTCTATGAAACTAGCTCCTGGAACAGGTTCTCCGGAGAGTGGCACTGTTAAACCTTCTGGATACACTGTTCAACTCCATGAAAAACTCATGACAATCAGTTCCCATCTTCTATCATCAGTTTGTCCCAACCTGGTGCCTCTAGACACTTTGGAATACGACTCCCACCATCCCTTGCCATGGACCACACTGGTTGTGAGTTATAGGTACTGTAGTCCAAAACATCTAAAGGGCACTTGGCTGGGGAAGACTGCTCTAAATAGTTGCCATTTTTCTCTCACCTCCAGCTGGTCTAGAGGAAACCCAAACTCCCTGGATCCCCAAATAATTCAGGATTGCATTCTTCACAAGTATCAGTTCTGTTCTCATCTTGTCACACACTGCAGCACAATGTCCATAGCCCCAGGTTAAAAAGCATTGCATGAAGATATTTGCAAATGCAATTTGCTTGCTCAGTGGCTGTGTATGGTGTCTCGGCTGGCATGTCAGCCAACTGCACCAGTTCCAGCTGAATAAATAGTTAGGAAAGTTAGTTGAGGCAGTGAGTGCATTGATGACACTCCTCTGGGAGGAGATACACCTAGGCTTGGAGTACAACTGCTGCAGAATGTTGTCAAAACAGTTACACATTCAGAGCAGTAGTGCCTACACTGTTGTCAAGACTGTTTATTTATTTTATTTATTTTTCGATTTATATCCCATGATTTTCCCACAAAGGACTCAAGGCAGCTTACATCTCCACCTCCTCCATCTTATCCCCACAACAACAACCCTGTGAGGTAGGTTGGGCTGAGAGTCTGTGACTGGCCCAAAGTCACCCAGTTGGCTCCATGGCCAAGTGGGGACTCGAACCCAGATCGCCTGAGTCCCAGTCCCACGCTCTTCACCACTACACCACACTGGCACATTGTTAGGCTGCAATCCTGTATTTCCAGAGCAGCATGTGGCAGTCCGAAACATCTGGAAGACACAAGATTAGAGAAGACTAATATGGTCATTTACCTGGGACTAAGCCACTGAAGTCAGTGGTTGCACATGGACAGGTAAGTGTGGATTACTGTTCAATTATGGGTTGCTGAAATATGGGTTATCATGTTGCTGAGTCCAGCTGAGATAATGAACTATGACGAACAACCTACAGTTTACAACTCAACAACAAACCATGACTTGTCAGCAGCAACCCATACATGAGATAAATGTGGGTTTTCATGTTTTCTGAACCCAGTCAATGGGACTGACTTCTCAGGAGAAATATAGGACTGAACTGAAACTTTATTCCTTTGCAATTACAGCCAAATGCTTTCCAATGAAGCCATAGATTTGCATGTGTTTTCAAATACCTGGCAATGACTTAATTATTCATAAAATTATGAATTATTTTATAATAATTCTGAGCTCATCTTTGGGGCAACTGTATTGTGGTGACATCAGGGTCTCTAATGTCACTCCCTCAGTTAATTCTGATGGCAGGGCTGGGGAATGTGCTGCCCTCCTGTTGCTCTTAGATTGCAACTCTCAGCAGACTTCATGTCTATCTGTGCTGATGGGCTGGTGGGACTTGCAGTCCATTCACAACTGTAGGACTCCTGTTCTATGGTTTCTGTGAGACACCTTATCCAGGCTCTTTCTTCTTCAATTCATTTCTCCAAGCAGTAGCAGACTATCCCCTCTCCTCCTTGCTTATCACTGGATGGGAAGGAAAGGGACTTTCCTGACATTTCCAGCCTCCTGGAATAGACAAGAGGGCTGGAAAGGCAGAAAGATGCTTGCAGAACAGTTGGAAAACGGGTAAGGGGATGCTAAAAGCGTATTGCTCCTTCACTGCCCTACCCACTGTGCTTCTGCCATGTCAGAATGGGACCACATCACACTGGGACTCGGTAGAAAGCAGGATTTCAGGCTACTTTCATTCCTGACTCTACTTGGAGACATCAGGGTTTGAACCTGGGGCCTTCTGCATACAGAGCAGGTGCTCTGCCACTCAACTACAGTTCCTCTCTCTCTAGGAGTTCCTCACTAGTGTGCATATGCTGGGTTGCCCAGGCTGAGCTCAAGTGCTATCACTGATTCCCTCAACTTGTGCTCCACCTGGATCTGGCCCAAGGAACATTCTGCTGCCAGAGGCAAATGACGGTCAGGCCAGCTGCTCTGCTCCCAACTTAAGGTGTGCCAAACTACCTTGCAAAGTGGATGAGATGGACCCATGGAACCCTATAGGAGTGTGGCTAAAGGCACTGGTGGCAGTCCTAAGAGGTCTCGGCATCAGCTGCCATCTGCCCATAGCCTGCAAGCACTCCTATCTTGGAGCCCCATGAGGTCAGGGGACAGGTAGAGAGGCAGCAGTGGTGGGGAAGAGATGGGCCTGCACTTAGCAGTGGCAGTGGGGCGGGCAGGCAGTCTGCAGGTAGCCAATGGCAGCAGGGGATGGGCAGAGGAGTAATCCCCACCATCCACCTGATTCAGAGGCTCTATCTGGCTCATGGAAGAGCCAGTCTGATCTGCGCTGGCTGAAAACCACCAAGATGACTATTTTTCTATGAACATCACAACCATAATCACTCAGGCTCTGCCCCCTTCAAAGGACTGTATGAACTCACTCCTAATCCAGTTCTGGGGCATTGTCATCATTAATCACTAGTGAAAAGTTCAGCTGGTCTGCATTACACAGGCCTATAGCTGAAATTACTGTCATGGGAATTATATGGCAGTGGGAACTGATCAGAACGCAAGTTTCACAGCTGCCCTCCATAAAAGAGCTTCTGTATAGCCTGGAGTGCCTGATCCCAGTTAATCTTGGAAGCTAAGCAGGGTTGGACCTGGTTGAAATCTGGATGGGTGACTTAAATGTTGTGAGCCACCCAGAGTTGACTATGGGCAGTGTAGAAATGTAATAATAATGATTAATAATAATAATAACAACAACAACAATAGTCTGCAAAGTAGAGACTGCCAGAACAGCCTCTATGGAAGAGGAGCTTCCCCTGCTGTACTTGTAACACAGAGTGCCTCCCTTCTCACCCTCCTCCTGCATCATGCACACATGATCCATGCCAAACTAGTAAGTTTCAGGATCAATTGAAGACTGGTATGGCTCAGTTTCATGTTATGCAGGTACGATGCACGGGTCTGGCAACAGCTGCCTGCAGGGACGGCATTTCCAATTTTTATCCATTTTATTTTAAAAAAATGTAATACCAGCCTCCAGAGCAACAATTCAAAGGCTGTTTACAATAACTAACAAAATCACAATCCATCCCAATGCGTGTACTGGGGGTACCACTTTTGTGTTAGAAAATATGCAGAGTCTCATGTGCAAGTATGGCTCTCCCTTTCTTGCTCTCTCTCTCTGTGTGCACATGCACGCACCATATATATGTGCACACAGAAGTTACAATTGAAATCTGTCCTATTATGGCCAAGCCATGGCACCTCCCAGCTTCATATCTTATGATCTGGCAAGAGCCATGTGTCACACAGAAAGGGTGGCCAGGTGTCTTTCCCAGAGGAAAGTGCTGTTTCCAAAGGGCTTCCAAAGGACTGACCTCTGATCTGAAGGTCTGCCACATATGAATGGCTGTCCAGTCAACTCTGGTTTAAAGTTAAATGAATATAAGGAGAGGGAAAAGGATGGGGCCTTAAAATCCTCCAAAAAGAGTCAGCATCTGAACAGATAATTCCTGGTCACAACTATCAACATTCCTATTTAAATTATACTCGTGATTCCTCAGTTTGCATCTATACATATAAATAAGCATGTGCACATTTGATGCAAAACAGTGTCCTTCCGGTGATACATGTTCTCTTTCTCGGCAATCCACAAGCAGCCACACTCTGTATAGCTCCGTGTCAGTGTAGCAGGTTTACTTCTGTTGTGTTTCTTGCACTGTCAATTTGTATTGTGCATATTTACATATTTGCATCCTATTACTATTTTCTTTCCCCACCTCTGCCCTGCAGTGCTTCTGCTGTCCTTCACAAACAATGCTTTGTTTTGTTTTATGTTGCACTGCCCTCAACCATAAATTTATGGAATGAAAAACCTGTGTCAGCTTGAATGCGCATTCATCTTGGGCCACTATCCTGCACTCACTTACCTGAGAATGAGTTTCACTGAACACTCTGAGACTTACTTCTGGGTAGATTAATATAAGATTGCACTGCAAATTTTTGTTGTTGTCCAGTCTGTACTGCCCAAGTTCCTACATGATATATTCAGTGTACCAGGGCTTACAATACAACAACCTCACCATGTGGTTTTGGTGTGATTTGCACCAATCACATTAGAACAATGCAATTTCTGTCTTCCAGTTTGTGCAAACTGTACTATTTGTGCAAATGCTGTAGATTTACAAAGAAGTGCAAATTGTGCCATTTGCATTGATTTCCTAAGTTTGTTTATGTGGTTATATATGAGAAAACCACAGCCCACCTTAGAGATGGAAGTCTACAGAAAACACCTGGCTCAGTCCACTTCTGATCATTGGACCAGGAGCAGGGGGGAAATCCATCAAGCTCAAATAAGCTGCACTTCCCACTACCAGCACATCACTAGCCATAATGACCGCCTCTCCCTTCCCCTCTTGGAACATCTTGCTTTTGGATTCTGGATTTCTTGGCTTCCTGGTTGGTTCTTGGCTACTCTGCAGCCCAGATGACCTTAGCACCCATCACTCTATGAGGCCATCTTCTTGGTTGCCAGCCTGCCCACTCACCCCCTCTCCTGCACCAGGGTTTATTTAGGACAATTATATAAATGCTGCTGAGAACAGCCTTCCCTCAGCACATATAGCAGTTAAAATAACGATGTTCTTTCAAATCACTCCAGCTGTTATTTGCGTTAGTTCCTCCCCACCCCCCACAATCACTCAAGTGCACATCTTTTTACCCAGATCAGTCAATTTTCCTCTTCAATTCCATGCAGCACAAGCAGTAAAGTTGTTTTATTTCAGGGACCTTAAACAGGTGCAATGCAAGCCGTGTTCTTTTAAATGGTCATTTATTTATTAACATTGCCCTTGTTGGTACTTTACCGCCATGGATGCAGCCTCTGATGGGAGCTGTTTTAGAGACATTTTGCAGCATGTTATAATAAAAGTTTAATCAGTTTCCAACCCCCAGCTTTTTCTTTGTGTGCAGGCAGCATGCATGCATGTGTGCAAAAAGTCAAGCAAGGAAGATAAGAAGTGCAGCTTGCCTGTGGGCAGAGCTGGCATGTTTGGTTACCTGCCAAGAGCTGACAACCTAGAGTGGCCCACTGACAAAAGCCACCATTGGGGATGCTTTGCCTGGGTTCCACAAAAGCTTGGAACTGGCTTATCGAGCTTCCTTTTCCCTCACGGGGCTTCCTGTCCCCTCGAGACCGGGGCTGGAGTGTCTCCACTTGGTGTTGGGTGACCGAGACAGATTGGGGATTCTGTTGGTGTACCGTGCACCCTTCTGCCCAACAGACTCCCTGCCTGAGCTGATGGAGGTCGCCTCGGACCTGGTGTTGAGGACCCCCAGGATGTTGGTCCTGGGGGACTTCAATCTCCATGCTGAGACTGATCTTTCTGGGGCGGCTCAGGACTTAATGGCTGCCATGATGGCCATGGGGCTGTCTCAACATGTCAGTGGTCCAACCCGTGAACGTGGACACACTCTGGACCTGGTTTTCTCAACAGGTCAGGAAGAGGGTGATCTGAGGGTGAAGAATCTATGTTTGACGTCCTTGTCATGGTCAGATCACTCCCTCGTGAGGTTTGAGCTTGAAAATGGCCTCTCCCTCTGTAAGGGTGCGGACCGGATTGTGATGGTCCGCCCCCGGAGTCGGATGGATCCGGATGGATTCCTGAGGGCTCTGGGGGATTTTCCGGTTGACAAGGCTGGTGCTCCTGTTGATACCCTGGTCGATATGTGGAATGGGGAGATGACCAGGGCCATCGACATGATCGCTCCTAAGTGCCCTCTCCAACCGGGCAGAGCCCATTCCTCCCCGTGGTATACACCTGAATTACGGGCGATGAAGCAGGTTGGTAGATGACTAGAGCGTAGGTGGAGGAAATCATGGGATGAATCTGACCGAGCACATCTTAGAGCCCACTATCGGGCCTATGCTGTGGCGGTGAGGGCAGCGAAGAAGAGATTCTCCTCCGCGTCCATTGCCTCCTCACAATGCCATCCAGCTGAGATTTTTCAGGTGGTTCAGGGGCTGATTAAACCTGGCCCCAGTAAAGATCTGGTGCCGCCCTTGAAAGCTCGCTGTGACGACTTTGCCACGCATTTCAGGGAGAAAGTCGCTCAGATTCATCATGAGCTGGACTCTACTATTGACACAGATTCTCTTGGGGAGGGGCCAACCATGCCAGATTGTCCCCCATTGATGGATGAATTTCAGTTTTTGCGGTCTGATGATGTGGACAAGGTGCTTGGATTGGTACGCTCAACCACCTGTTTACTGGACCCGTGCCCATCTTGGCTATTAAAGAGCACCAAGGACGGGATTGTGCCCTGGATCTTGGAGGTGGTCAACACCTCTTTAAGAGACGGCCGGGTACCTGCCCCTTTAAAGGAGGAGGTAGTCCAGCCAGTCCTAAAGAAGGCTTCCCTGGATCCAGAGGTGGTCACCAATTATAGACTGGTGGCCAACATCCCGTTTCTGGGCAAGGTGCTGGAGCGGGTGGTGGCGGGACAACTCCAGGCACTCTTGGATGAAACTGATTATCTAGACCCATTTCAGTCTGGTTTCAGACCCGGCTTTGGCACTGAATCTGCCTTGGTCGCCCTGTACGATGACCTGTGCAGGGAGAGGGACAGGGGAAGTGCGTCCCTGTTGGTTCTCCTGGACCTCTCGCCGGCTTTCGATACCATCGACCATGGTATCTTTCTGGATAGGCTGGTGGGATTGGGAGTTGGAGGCACTGCTCTGCAGTGGTTCCACTCCTATCTCAACAGCTGATTCCAGAAGGTGGTGCTGGGGGACTATGGCTCTGTGCCATGGCAGCTATGCCATGGAGTTCCGCAGGGTTCCATTCTGTCCCCTTTGCTCTTCAACATCTACATGAAACCGCTGGGAGAGGTCATCAGGAGGTGTGGGCTGCGGAATCATCAGTACGCTGATGATACTCAGCTCTACCTCTCGTTCTCCACCGATCCAGGTGAGGCAGTGGCTGTGCTGAACCGGTGTCTGGCCGAGGTAATAGGCTGGATGAAGGCCAATAAACTGAGGCTCAATCCTGACAAGACGGAGGTCCTGTTGGTGGGTGGGTCGGGCTTCGGAGTGGGGGACCTGACCCTAGTCTTAAATGGGGTTGCACTCCCTCTGAAAGACAGGGTCCGCAGCCTGGGAGTGCTCCTCGACCCGGAGCTGACCTTGGTAGCCCAAGTGTCAGCAGTGGCGAGGAGCACTTTCCATCAGCTTCGGCTGATCCATCAGCTGCGTCCCTTTCTGGAGTTTGACTGCCTGGTGACAGTGACACATGCATTGGTGACTTCCCAATTGGATTTCTGTAACACACTCTACGTGGGGCTACCCTTGAAGATGGTCCAGATACTTAGAGCTGCCAGGGTGCTGACGGGGACTGGGCATGGTTCTCATATCACCCCAGTTCTCCGTCAGTTACACTGGCTTCCCATTGAAGTCCGGGCCCAATTCAAGGTGTTGGTTCTTACCTATAAAGCCCTTAACAGCTTGGGTCCTGGCTACCTAAAGGAGCGCCTGTGACCATATATGCCCTTCTGCCCCCTACGATCGGCAGCTGATGCTCTCCTCCGGGAACCTTCGGTGAAAGAAGTAAGGAGGGTGAGTACCCGGAGGAGGGCCTTCTCTGTGGTGGCGCCCCACCTATGGAATGCGCTCCCCAGAGAGACTTGCCTGGCGCCGTCCTTATTTGCTTTTTGGTGCCAGGCGAAGACCTTTTTATTTAAGAAATATTTTAATTGTTAAATTTTATATTTTATTATTGTCATATTTATATACTTCTATTTTATCTTAGATTTTGAGATGGGCCAGTTTTAGTTTTAGATTGTGTATTGCTTTTAAATTATATTTTCCTGTTTGTTGTTAGCTGCCCCGAGGCTTGTTTGCAAGGGAGCGGCATATAAATATGTCAAATTAATAATAATAATAACAACAACAACAACAACAATAACTGGCACTGCCTGAGGATGCCCTTCTGTGAAACAGCCTGGCAAACAGAGCTATTAGGACACATGCACCAAAATATAGCCATCAAAGAATAGCATTTGGGTCTCAGAAGCAACCTTGACATCAACATCAATGGCAGGAGGGAAGGGCTTCTTCCTTTTAGCAAGAATGCCAGAATTCAACCCAAGAACATACCAGTGGCCCCTTTTACATCTAAGGTGTACAGAGCAAGACTCAAAGGGCTTGTGTGTCAATCAAGGTCATCAATCCCAGAAGGAACTTCCAAGAGCTGAGCTGGACCTTTGTTCCTTGTGAGTCAGCACAACACTCAGGAAAAGCACAAGCCTCTGGGTTTTTCCTACTGTGAGCTAAGGAAACCTGGTGTAGGGCTTCACTTCAAACTTATGCAGGTGTTCGATAAGACAAGATAAAAACTGATTCTGAGTCAGATGGGGAAGAGGACAGTTTTGTAGAGAAACCAAGGGTGGGAGAGCAAAGATTGGAGTGAACAGCACAGAGAAAGAGGAAGAAACTCATCTGATGTCTAAACTTTCTCCAGATATGAGAACGCAGGCTTCTAACTAAGAGGAAGATGATGTGGTAATGTGAGACTCAAGAGTTATGTGTCAAATCAAAATGGAGGGCCAACACAACATAAGCTACTGAAAGAGACTTGCCTCAGAGATGTGACCCACTCTGAAGGAAGGGCTTTGTAGCCTGCTCAACTTGAGAAGTACAAGCGGCACCAGCCAAAGCCAATTTCATAACTACTCCGTTTCATAATGACCTAACACAATGAACTGAAGCGTATGAGGTACTGTTTGATGTAAAGCCAGCCTAGAAGTTTTGCCCCTCTTGCTGCAAGGAGATACTGGCTGTAGTCTTAAGCAATTCAGAGAGACATTCAAGGCAAAACTGGACAGCCTTCTGAGTAGGATTGTGCAAACTGGCCTTCATGGCCTCTTCCAACTCTACTGTTCTATGATTCAATGCTGCCTTGTTTATAATTTGCATAATGGACTAGAAATGGGACTTGAAGCTTAACTTCAAAGAGAGCCAGGAACAAGACACATAACACAAGGGCTCACAGGGACACAACACTGGCACTTTTCGATGAGCAGGATTAATGACATCATCTGCCACCCTGCTCAGAATTCCCCTTTCCCTCGGCTTGGCTGTAATAGTAGCTGGCAGGAAATGAGCCAGCAGCTGGCAGGAAATGAGCAGTAGCTGGCAGGAAATGAGATTTGCCAACAACTGTTCATCGTGCCATTCTCCCTCCCCACTGTACTGACAAATACTTTGGTCTCAAATGGGCAATGGTGGCCCATTAACTTTACAGAAGACCTACTCCTGGTGGAGATGACCAGTCCTACACATAATTTGATGCTATGGATCAAGGCAGCTCTGTGAACCTTTGGACTCTCCTTGGGGGTGTCACAATGGCAATTGTCATGACGTGTGGCTGCACTTCAAAATGTATCACTGCACTATTATCTTCTTAGCTTTATGGGGTGTTTGCCTTTATTTCCTCCACACCTCTGTGAATTGTCTCCACTCTTCCTGTCCCAGTATAACTGTACTTTCCTGTCAATGATCTTGGGCAACCCAGCTCTACTCTTGAGCATCTCATACTCCATTCCTCAATCTGTCACCTTCTGTTCATGCTCACTTGATGCTTCAGGTCTTTCCTGAGAACTGCCCAAGGATGAGGCAACACCTCACTGCAGCTATCCATGGTGCTGAACTCTGACCCAAAATGAATTCACCAGCTTGAAGGACCTTGGACAGCTCCTACAAAAGATGCAATGACGAAGAAACCACCCACTGACACAGGAATTATGAATCTTCCCTTGCGCTGCCTCTCCCTCTCCCCACTTTCTCCTTGTACCCTTCTTATGCCTGCTGTACTTGTCCAAGCAGCTTTCAGGTAAAATGCTTGGCCATTCTGCTACTTTCAAGAGGCTGGTCCTCTATCAGAATGGTTGTCAGAGGACTGCCCTCTGTATGAAGCGCTACCCGAACCTAGTTCAGATTAAAAATAAAGACAATAAGGGAGGGTTGGTGGTAGGAATCCTGAAGGTGCCTGTCAGCATTTAACACCTGGGTAGCAGGATAGGAGGCAACCAAGTCACCTTGGGATCACAGTCTTCCCTTCTATGACAGGAAGTACTGCATGTCTGCTTAATACAGGAAATATAATTCTGGGTAGGCATGCACATGTTTAATTACCATACATACCATTTATGCAAATCCATACCCTCTGCTGTCCTTTTTGGTTGATCCATCTCTCTCCGCCCCACCCCCCTTGTGCTAAAGATGTGGTCACTCTACACTCTGCTCCCTCCATGTTCTGCTCTTTCTCCCTCTGCTTCTTCTGCATCCACTGTAGTTCTCCAGAGAGCTTTTGGTTGGAAGCCTCCAATCAGTGCTCCAGAGAAAGTCCTTATCAGACAGCCTGGTTTGAGCCCTGGTGGTTCTACTTAAGGAAAGTAAAACCTACAGAAGCAAACAAAAGAGTCCCTGCTCCCTCAGGTTCTGCTAGTAGATCTAACAATCTGCTGCACAAATGCACCAGAGATCCCAGGGTGCCTCCTCCATGAAAAGCAACAAAGCCACCGCTGCAAGCAGCCCATTTGGGACAATTTTATTACAGGGCAGCAGGTTGTCTTTAAATTTAATTTAACGTTCCTTTTCCACCCATACTCTCATTCTTTTACACGAACATAATGATTTTGTGTTATAAAAGTGATTTTAAAGCAACAGAGAGGGAGCAGCGATGTAAACAGATGCATTTAATTGTACCATTATCCCTACAATATGTGGATTTAGGCTACAGTGACCTGAAAATTTGAATTCAATTTTGGAGAAGCTCTTGGGGGACCACATTCCAGTGGCGAAGGGCTGAAGACAAAGGGAAGAAAGCCAAATTATGAAAAATACCAACCTACCAGAATGTTACAACTTCAATCTGCCTGTCTCTAAGCCTCAGGAAAGCCATTTCAGTCACCTAGAACGGGTCAAAATGCACAGAAGCCGAGAAAACACCCAACGACTGGAGAGTAGGGGGAAAGCCAGAGCCAGGAGAAGGGGATGTGGCTGTCTGTTGCTTTTGTGGAGAAACCGGGGCACACCGAATGTTGCTGGTGATGGGGACACATTTCAATTCCGAGCCTTCTGCACCCAGACAGCCTGGGCCAGCCCTGGGAAATGCGCTTTGCCCATAAACACAGCATTAGGACTGAGATGTCAAAGGCATCAATCATCAACAGCATCTAACACACCCCTTGTGGTGTCAACAAGCCCCGAGTGAACCATCTGCACATTTCTGCAAGTCAGTGCTAGTTCCAACTGAGCTTTCTGCGGTAGAGATCCACAGAGAAGGCAGCTTCCCACCTTCTCCCTTGCCTCCCAGGTATTTCAATCCCAGTCAAGGTCAGGCAGTGACTCCGCTGTCACCTGAGCCCTGCTGGTGCTCAAGGGAAGATTTAGCATAGTGTTATTTTGTAGCATTGGGATGCACTGTGCTTTTCTCACCAGTTCCTGCTAAGAATGGCTCGTGTGACTTTCTCTCTCAAGAGAGGGGCCTGTCATTCGAAATCAGAAATCAGTAGTTTGAGGGTGGGAAAGACCCTACTGCAATGGTGGTCAAGTTCTGACTGCTGCAGGGACAATTTTAGCCCCTTACTGAACCCATGGGGGCAGCCCCCCACCCAAATGCCAACTTTGCTGCTGCAATGGGGCTTCGTAGGAGGAGAAGGAGCGGGATGAATTGCTGCAGACTTCTGGCAGTGGTGGCAAGAAAGGAGAAAAGCTATGGAGTTTAGGTGGGAAAGTATTGTGGGAAAGGGCTGCCACAGCAAATTCAGGGGCAGCCAGCACTGACAGCAACACAGAAAAGATGGGGAGGGGTATATGTAGGCCTGTGCTATGGTGTTAAAACATCTTTTCAACTTCTGGTGGTGGTGGCATTGTTTCCATAGCACCCAATAACCAGAGCTTTCTGGGCAATGTACAATGATCAATAAAATACAATATGAAATATAAATAACAGAAAAACATAGTAACATCTCACTAAAACACGAAGATCAGACTTTAACAAGTTGTGCAGCTAAGAAAGGTTCACAGTGCTTGGCCTCCTAAAACAGCGGAAAATATTCTCTCCCACAGTATAATCTAAAACTGTAAAATGCCCAAACATAGAGGGCAATCTTAACCTGGCATGGAAAGCATAGTACCATTGGTGCCAGGCTATCCTTAGGGAAGAGATCATTCCATTTTTGGGGGCCACCATAGAGAAGGCTCTCCCACTTACTGTCATCATCTAAGCCTCCCTCAAGGAGGTCATTGTAGAAGGACTCTGAGAGTTGATCATAGTCTCAGTTGAAAGAGGCATGCCATCAGGTATTGTGGTCCCAAGTTGTACAGGGCTTTAAAGGACATGTATAGCTTAAAGTCAGCACCTTTAATTGGAAGTATATGAGCAGCCAGTGCAAGCAAGCCAGAACTGCTGCTATGTGTTCAGACCATTTGGTTCTACTTACTAGTCTGGCTGCTGCCTTTTGTATAAGCTGCAGCCTCTGAACAAGGGGCAGTCACATGGAGAGTGTATTGCAGGGATCTAGTTTAGAAATTACTACAGCATAGATGACTGAAATAAGGCCATCCCTGCCAGATCGGGGCATAGCTAGGCCATCAGCTGAAACTGGGAGAAGGTGCTTCAAGCCCTTGAAGGTACCTTGGCTTCAAGTGGCAAGGATGGTTCAAGGAGAACCCCCAAGCTATGGACCTGCTACTTCCAGGGGAGTGTGATCCCATCTAGAACAGGTTGGGCACGCTCCATCCTGCCAAATCAGCTGACACAGAAAGGTGTCTCAGTCTTGTATGGACGGAGCTTCAGTTTGTTAGCCCTCATCCAGTCCATTGGTGCAGCCAGGCATTGGTTTAGCACAACCACAGCCTCACCAACTGATGAGCAAATGGAGAAACAGAGTTCCATGTTATCCCTGTACTAATGACAGGGTATTTCAAAGCTCCGGATGACCACACCTTGTGATTTCAGGAGGAACAAGACTAACCTCTAAGGAAGCCCATACTGGAGGACCCATGGGGCTGATCAATATCCCCAAGCACCACCACCTGCAGCCAACCATTCCAGCAGAAGCAGAACCACTGCAGTGCAGACCCCCACCCCATTCCCTTCAGACTCCCCAGAATGTCAGATCACATTGAAAACCTGAGAGGCCCAGGAGTAACAAACCAAGCCACTTTTTGTTAGTGAAAAGAGGGGTGCAAGGATGCACATCCATGCATAGTTAGGAAGTAGATCAGTGGCTTGTGGAAAACTCAGGTTCAATCCATGGCATCTCTAGTTCATTTTGCAGGGCAGACCCTCAAGGCTGGGAAACAAATCTGGCTCTCTGTGGGTCCCCAGAGGGCCACAACTTCTTCCTCTGGCCCTATCCCCTTTTCCCAACCAGCAGTCTTTTGGCTGTTTCCTGACTTTTTTGCACCTCCTGCCCAGATGCTAAAAGACAGCAGTACCTCTCCCAAGGTTTGTTTACTGGTAGTAAGAGCATCAACCTAAACTATGCTGGTATTTTATGTACCGTATTTTTCACTCTATAAGACGCGCCTGACCATAAGACGCACCTAGTTTTTAGAGGAGGAAAACAAGAAAACAAATATTCTGACTCAAATGGGCGCATAATCGCAGGCACATTGCCCATCACTTCCCCATGGGCTGCACCTCTGACAGACTTACTGCACACACATATTCACTCTATAAGACGCACAGGCATTTCCCCTTACTTTTGAGGGGGGGAAAAGTGTGTCTTATAGAGCAAAAAATACGGTATTTTAGGCCATGCTGCTTTGCCTTCAGCACTGCCCTTCACTGGAATACGGCCTCTGACCAACAGGGGGGTTCAGAATCAGATCACTCCCAATCTTTCTTTAGAAAGGGGTTCACAGAAGGCTGCCGCCATCAAGAAAGCCACTGAGACATTGGGTGGATCAGCGCCTGCTGTGGCAGGCAACCTTTCTGGAAAACGTGCACAGGTTGAGGCCACACTACCACCAAGCCCAGCATCTGCAGCCATGTCGAGTGCACAAGCTCTGCTGCCATTTTGCTTTGCCAGGGCACAGCAGGTGCATAAACCTGGTCTTGCAGCATAGCCAAGCTGCCTTCTGTTCATAAATGCCAACCGCCCCACAACACACACTGCCCGTGCCATTTGCGACCCCTGCGCCATACGCTGGTAGAGCTGGGCTGCAAATTTCTTCTATTTCTCTTTCCCATTCTCATTCAGTGTGATAGAAAAGAAATTGCTTTCGGGAATTCTCATGGGCAGGGTTCTGAGTTCCTGTTTTTAGTTTACTTATGAGATGGCCAGAGAAACGTGTGCGTGTGTCCTGCCTTGCATTGTCCAATTATTTCTTTGGCAGCCTATAGCCTACTCGACTTTCTGCACTCCAGTTAAAGCCCAGGAGAAAACATCATGAAGTAATTTGACCCAGAGGACTTTTTCAGATGGTGAGGGGGGGGCAGGAGGGGCAGGCAGTCTGGAGGGTTGCAGAACAAGCAAGAGATCAAACGAAAATGCAAACAGAACACAAGTGTCCTAGGTCATTGCCAGGTGATTAGGAGAGCTCCAAAATGCCACCAAAATAAATTTAAACTCAGTGCCAAACCATCCTGAGAATGAGGCTGAAAGGGGAAAGAAAACTTGCAGGAAATTGGAGGGCAGATTTGGCAGAGCATGAGCCCTACCTGGGAGAAACTAGAAAATTGCTCTTCCCAGTCTCTCTGCCCTCAAATAGAAAAGGGATTTCCAAGGGGCCCATTTGCACACAGCTCTAGCCAAAAGCTTGGTCACCCAGGATTAAATATGAAAACTGGGGAGACACTCAATGTTGCACAGGAAAACCTTTGTTTCCACAACAGAACATCTGCATCCTCTCCTCCTCCCTGTACCTCCTGTGTTTCTTGCTGCAGTTGTTATTACTTTTGGGGAGATCTGTACAACATGTGTTTGTGCAAGTGTACATCTGCAAACAAACAACATGGCTCTGCAAAAAATCCAGAACCATGAATTCTATCCATGAGCAGGTGACAGAACTATCTGAGCATTCGTGAAATATAAATGGAACCATTTTCACAAAATCTGCAAATAGTTACCCATGCCCAATAGCTAGGATCAGCAGTGGTTTATCTCTTTGATTCTGACACCCTTTTAACAGCAAAGGTTGTATCCTCTTTTCATCTCTTCCCACTTCTTGCTACTCCCTTAGGTTAAACACAACACAATCCTTTAGCTTGCTGCTATATATTTTCCACAATACACAAATTGTGGAAATATTCAGAAGGCAGAAACAATACAAGTTTCTAGCTCATGTGATATTCTTGGAAGACCTCCCCCAGAACCTCCAATATAATTCTGAAGATCAAATTAATATTTTTTATTTATTTGAAATTATTTTTAGGCCAGTGTTAAGGGTGAAAAATGTAGGAGATGATTTTAAAAACCTTTCTTCCTCACCAGCTGCCTCTGCCCCTCTGAAAAGAATTGGTCATTTCTCTCCATTCCCTGCTGACAACCTACTTTATAAACAAAGCATTTGCATTCACAAGATGACTGAAAGGAATATTTTGTTATTTTACTGTGGCATGTAGAGGTGAGAGAAAAAGGCTGCATGTAAGCTTGGAGAAAACAAATCAAAGGGGACGATCATGCCATACAGAAGGAACAAAGGGATGGGAGGGGAAAAGACAGAGGAAAGCAGAATGACTCCAGTATTGACATTAAGCATAGAGAGTTTACAAAAAGTAGCAGATCTTTCATGGAAGAACTAGGCATGGACCACCATTTTTACGATGGAGCTAACACATGCAGATCAACAGAAGGAAGAGAAACAGCAGTGTGTTTATGGGAAAAGGAATTTGTTACTCACAGAGATCTTAGCTACAGACAGAACTTTTCATCAGAAGTGACATTTCTGACAATTATGTGAAATAATGTATAGCACACAGGAGACATCTTGCTACATTATGATTTATTAGCATCCTGCTTTGGTATGATTTAATGTAGTCATTCCATTTGATTACAATCAGATTGTTGTTTGGTTGCTGTGCCAGCTGCACCCTCTCCTGGAGAAGGAAAATCTTGCCACAGTTATCCACGTTTTGATTACTTCCAGACAAGTTACTTGCAATGTCTGGGCTATTTCTGAGAAGTAACTGAAGAAATACAAATGGTCCAGAACCCAGCAGCTACACTGTTTACCAGGACTTGCAACCAGGGGCAGAAAACGTTACACCAGGATTAAAAGTAGGTCCCTGGTTTCCATCTGATAATCATGCACCATTCATAGTGCTGATGGGGATGAGGTGTAGGCAATCTCCCTGGATTAAAACTCCCATAAGTCCCAGCCAGACTGGCTGGTGGTCACGGATTCTGGGAGTTGTAGTCCAAAACATCTGGAGAGCACTGAATTATCTGTCCCTGGGTCTAAGTCGGCTAAAGAACTGACTACTTCTATATGCTGAGACAGTTGTTAGAGGCTTTACTCCACTGTCAGATGTGGGTCAGGTTCTTTTCTGTCGTGATACCTCAGCTCTGGAATACCATCTCCAAAAAAGTCTGTTCTCTGCTTCCTTAGATGAAAAAGGAAAGGAATGTCTAATTCAACTCCTCTTTGAAGGGACAGACAGTTGTGGTTTTGTGTGTGCATCATATTTTAATTTTCCTTTTGTTGTTTCTTGTTTTGAGATTTTTATACCCTCCCCCATGCAGCTGTTGTGCAGATGAGCAACAACCCTATACACACATCCATGGGAGTAAATCCTACTGAAATTAATGGGATACACATTAGGGTGGCCACTTATGAATCACTAGAAATGATTGCATGCATCATCAAAAGAGATGCCAATTTGCATAATATTTTCATATGCTGCTCTATATAGGTAGCTGCACAGTTAGAAATAAATATTATTATTTACATAGAAATGCAGTACAAGGAATAATGTGGAAGTGCGAGCAAATTTGTTCTGCTATCCAGATGCTTCCTACTAGTGGGCAATATTTCCCAGGATTCATGATCTTTAAACTACAACTGGACTAGACAGTCCGTCAAATAGAGGACATGTTAAACAGAGGCCTGCCTTCTGTAAAAGAGGACCCTGGCCATCCTAGCCATAGAATTGTTGCAGCAACAGCATAATGAGTAGTTCACATGGCAAGTAAGTCTAGCAGGTGTGCTGCATCGTAAATGCCTATACTCGGAAAATGTCTATAATTTTAGACGAGTCCTGCTGGATTGGACCAAATTGGACCTGGATTAGTCCAGGATACCACAATGGCCAACCAGTTGCCTATGGAAAGTCCAGAATAGAATGTGGATGTAGGGACTAGGCACACTTCTCCTAGAATATGGCCTTCTAAGGTTGCTACCTCAGAAGCGACATCAGAACTGGAAAGAGAGGTGGAACTGGAATGCAGTGCTGGAAAGCCAAGGCCAGACGACTCAGTAATAAGCCAAGAGAGCTGTGAGAACCGGACCACATCTGGTTCTGTGGAAAACTCCATTGAACAGACAAAGTGAGGCAGGCAGGGGCCAAAGAAGCATGATCAATTCCATAGTCCAGCACCAGATCCAAAGGGCAGACTGATCTGGCATTCCCACCATCTGGCCCATAAGCACAGAAACCACCCTGAGGATGGAGTTAACTCTTTCATTTGAGAAGGGTGGAGAAAGATGCAGCTTGGAACCAGCTCCTTAGCATTAAACCATATTTGCCTTAAAGCCGGATATCTAACTTTGCTGATGTCTTTTGTTCTGCAATACTCTGCTTCAGTCACAAGGACAACCTAGCCGTCCAGTTTTAACATAATACAGACTGCAGTTAGATCCCTTTTGTCCTGACCTGCTTGGAAGAAGGGTGGAAGAAGATGGGCAGCTGATAGTCAGTGCAATAGCAGCCAACCCCTTCTGTGGCACTTGAGCAGCACCTCTGACCCTGGAGGTAACACCTTCCATAGTTAATGCATTGTTTGATGTAGCTTTTCCCTCATCAGCCCTGAATCTCTCACCATTCACTTTCACCAGATCACCCTGCCTTCTAGTGTACAGAGGAAGAAAAATGTGCTTTTATCTGTTTTCTCTGCATCATGAATAATTTTGTATACCCCTAGTGTGTCTTTTGATCAATTCATTGGAGGCATGTGATTAATGAAGCAGCAGACTATAAAAATGCTGCCTATCATTTCTAATCTAAGTGTTTCAGAGCTCCACAGGCAGCAAGTACCTTCTTAGGGCCGAACGGTACACGATGTTTGCTGCTTCGATCTGTCCTTGGATGCTCTTCACTCCACCCACCTACACAGTGCCAGCACAGGGTTCGTCTGATGTGCATCCAGACTTGAGCAAGGGGTGCTAACCCTTTGCTTCTCCCCATGCTGCTGGCTCCTCCATCACCAGCTCCCTACTGCCCGCATTGAAGGAATGGAACCTTTGTTTTGCAATACAACTCTCGCTGCAGAGGGGCCTGATCCAGACTGGGACCATAGCCGGAAGTGACGGATGAAAACGTCTCCCACCCTCCGACCCCCACTTGAGTCCTCACCAAGATTCTCCCCCCGTCCATGCTGGCAATTTGTGGGAAAGCAACAACGCCACACTCAGGGTCATAGGTACACAGCAAAGCCATTTTAACAAGAGGTGTTTATCTCCTTTCTTCCACACACAGAAGAAATTGCTTTTTCTGCGATTGGGATCTACAGGGAGATTTGAAGTAGACTGGCAAGGGTTTCTGATGCCTCACTGTTTTAACAGTGGCAATAAGAAAATTACTCCCATGCTGAAATGGAGAAAGTTGGGGATCAGGAGTATATTCTTTTATCTGGAAGGGCAGTGAGCTCCGTTCAGTCCAAGTACTCAGAACAAATCCTTGGGGTCAGCATCGCTTGAATCGAAGTATATGTCTTTTACACCAGGCTCTGCTTGGTGACTTCCAGGGTAAAGAACCATAAAACAAACATAAAACTCAGAGGTCTGAAATCTCTTCTTCCCTGATTTAAAAACAAAGACATTGTATTTTTTCCTTTAGTACAATTACTACATTCATTGGCAAATGCATGCAGAGTGCCTATATAATGATGCATATATGCTGCAAGGGAAAACCTCTTTAAGATGTTTATGCATAAGGTTAATTTTTTAAAAAAAAATAGGAAAAGGGAAATGCTAGAAGGATTGCAATGTACTTCTGGATGGGTTAGGGAAGAGAGGGAAATAAAATGATTGATAATCGACAGAGAGGATAGGTGTGCACAACGCAGCAAGCCACAATGGCATTTTTAAAATCATTGTTGGGCTGTTGTGTTGTGTGACTCCCAACATGGTAGCTGTAGAATGTGGGTCTGTCTTTTGCACACTGCAAACTGTTCACTGTGAGTTGTCACCAGATGCTGATAGGAGGAGGAGGAAGAGAAGGAGATGGTGGGTAAGTCTTTGAAGCTTTGAAAGCCATTTTGGTGCAGTGGTTAAGAGCATGAGGCAGGGACTCAGGTGATCCAGGTTCTAGTCCCCGCTCAGCCATGGAACCAACTGGGTGGCATGGGCTAGTCACAGACTCTCAGCCCAAGCTCTCTCATTGGGCTGTTGTTGTGTGGGATAAAATTGAAAGCCACAGGAGGAGAATGGAATAAGGTAAGCTACTTTGAGTTCTTTAAAAAGAAGGAAAAGGTAGGACAGAAATGAAAGGAAGGAAGGAAGGATGCAAGCAAGCAAGCGAGTCAGAAGGGGCCTCCTCTGGCACCAGCCGGCTCCGCTCACGACATACAGCAGCATTTGGGCTGGGGGTCTCCACTTCAGATGAAGAGCTCCTAAACCTTGCCGGATGGAGGATCACTCCTCTAATTGTTCTTCACACAACATCACACACATCAGGGCATCTAAGAATTCTCTATGTTAGTGCAGGCAGAGAAATGTGGGGAGGGGGCAGCTTTACTAAGAGGGAGGAGAAATTCTGGACAGTTTCTCACAGATAGGATTTGCTTGGCATGGGTTGCAGCACAGCTTGCTTGCTTGCTTGCTTGCTTGCTCCTTCCTTTCTTCTTTGCAAATGCATTTGTTATTTGAATTCTGCCACTGCATTAACGGTGTTGGCAGCCTAGCCCGTTTTGCATCCACTGAAATGCAGGTGCTTGGAAGCAGTGCTGGGCCCAGCTCCAGGGAGGAGTGGGAGTTACCGCGGAGCCAAATCTCTCCTCCAACTTCCTGAAAGTTTTAATCCCCCATGAAAGAGGCTTTCAGTGCTCTGCCCCCTTTTTGTGGAATTTCCAAGCTTCCTTAATCCCTGAGGGTGCCACGTGCTTATTTTCTATCAGTATCTCTCCATCACTCTGCAGTCTCCCAGCCTACTTGTGCTTCCTGATCCATAAGAGCCCAATAGAAGGAATTACATCATGATGTCTTTCCTTGGAGCCAAACAGGATACAAGCTCTGAGGAGTTATGGTATAATGACAATCGGGCATTTGCATAAACATCCCCCTCCCCAGCCATCTTCTCAGTAAGATAAGCCTGGAAAACCCAAATGGAACCATAAAGGATTTCCATGACATTTTCTTCACCACCAAGTTTGTTTCCAAAGTAATTTATTTTTATTTTCCCAATGTTTTATGATTTGACTGTTTTAATATGGGCTTTACTGTTGATTGGTTAAGATTTTGACTAGGATGCTGTGTTTTATTCTTTTTTGTCTTATCGTTAACCCAAGACCACAGTAAGGGATGGTCTAAAAAAGTTTTAAATTAAAAAAAAAAAGCTGAGAAGGGTAAAAACAGAGAAAAAAACCTGTAGGAGGAAATTCTGGCTCAGCTCTAGCACCCCCTTTTCCTTCCTTATGAGCACTGATGCAGAAGGGGGCCTGGAAGGGTTCCTCATACAACCTCTCCTGCTTGCTCAGTTTGATGTCCACCAGGTGTTTTCAACCACAACTCCCAGGATTCTGGCTGGTGCTGATGGGAATCAAAATTAAAAACAAGATACCAGGTCAATGTGGGCTGCCCTAGAATACTGGGGGCTCTGGCAGAAACATGCCGGAGGTGCACAGCCTTGCTTGAGTTATTCCATTGCCTGCAATGTTCACCCACACAAGACAGCTAAAAGGAGATGCTAATTTTGCATGCAATTTGCAATGCTAATCACTAGGCATATATGCAAACCCAAGACATGCTGACTACAATTTACACAGGGATACACCATGATGTGGAAGATGATGACCAGGTCACCTGTGTGCCAGGTGCTAAGAGCAGGCAGACAACTGTTTTCGTAGCTCTTAATCTTTAAATGAGACAAGACAGCCCTTCAGATAGAAGATAGCTTCAAAGCGAGTGCCCTTTCACTTAGAAGATTGCCTCCTGTAAAGGAGGACACATGGCCACCCCAATCCTTCAAGGCTTGTCTATTCATCTTAGCACCAGCATTTCAGCAGTCTCTGTCACAGCCTCTCATCACACGGCAATGTGCTCTGGTTTAGCACATTAAAAATCAAGCTGAGACTCCTTAAACAAGCATTAAAACTAGCCATAAAAGCCAGGATAAAACCAATGTGCTGTGTTCAGGGCTTTGTGAACTATTAAAGGTTTTAAAAGGCAATTTAGAGGGGAAAACTAGGTATATTTAAGGCAAATCCTATGCTTCTCATAAAAGGAGGGAGAGGTTTGGCATGAACGGACCTCAGAAATTTGGCCATTCTGATGTTTGTCTCTCATGTCTTTCATGTTCATCCACATTAAACTCCTTTCCGAATCAATTAAATAAAACGAACACAGAATCAAAATAGTTAAAGGAGCTTTGGGAGAGAAGAGCTCTCTCACAATTGCCCCTACCTTTAGCTTAATAACACACCACTATCATTCCTTGACTTCCAGACTGTGACCAGATGGCCTCTGGGTGCTAATTGAGCCTGGGCAACCTTCCTGATGGCTTTGTGTCCCTAAACCACAATTGGTCAGGGCAGCCCTCCAAAAGACAGTCCTCTATAGAAGAGGATACACCAGTAGTCTAAGTTCACGCACCATCCCCACCCCTACAATGGCCAGGTCTTCTGTGAACCAGACTAATGACTGGGAAAATCCCAGAAGAAATGTCCTCTGTTCACCTTATTAATGGCATTGCTTGTTCTTATAAATCCCTTGTCATGAAGCAGGACCGGCACATGTACCAATTGCCTCCCAAATCATCTCCATGCAATCCAATGCTTTATAGTTGAAGGTGTTAAACTGTGTCTAGCAGGATGTGGGTTCTTCTCTTAAGATTGTATTGTATTTGGGATTTCTTCCTTCATTATAAAAATGGAGGTTAATTCCTGGGGACTGAAGTATATTTATTTATATTTCCATTTACATGCCACCTATTACCGAAGTCTCAAGGCGGCTTACAAGAAAAAGTGAAAGTATGTATAACAATAAAGAATAAGAAGTTTCATTACCAAAATTTAAAACTGTACAATAATAACAACAAAGCAAGCAGTGAAAGGGAGAGAAGGATCAATTACTAACAAAGATATTAAAAAGGAACATTTTAGCCTGGTGCCAAAACAATAATAGAGATGGTGCCAGGTGGACATCCCTAGGAAAACTATTCCAAAGGCAGGGAGCAACCACCAAGAAGGCCCTTCAGATATTTGCCATCCCTCTCACCTCTTTGAGGGATGGTATTTGCAAAAGGGCCTCCTGACCTGATCTTAAGTGACAGGCAGTCTCATACGGGAGGAGGTGACCCACTGGGTAGCCAGGCCCTAGGCCATTTAGGGCTTTATATGTCATAACAAGCACCTTGAATTGGGCCTGGGCAGCAACTGGGAACCAGTGCATGTCTTTCAGCACTGGAGTGATTTGCTCCCAAAAAGGTGTACCCATTGCCACCCCTGTGACTCAATTCTGCACCAGAGCATACTGCAGTAAAGCTATCCTGGATGCTGCCAGGGCATGGGTGAGTGTCTCCTGGGCATGGGAGATCGTCTTCATTTTTAAAATGGTCCCTAAAGGGAAATGCTTATACCTCCTCGTAGCTCTGTGTACCTATCCAATCCACCTAGTCTATGTCCCTACCATTTTAGAATTATACAAATGTTTTGCAGCAAGGAGTTTTTGACTAACGCACACAGTGGTGTGTTTATCGCATTGTAAATGTCAATACATGCATTCATGTATGTGCTTTTACTTACACATTTCATTTGTGAACGGATCTAGCTCATTAATCCAAGAGGGTGTGCATTGAATATTTTTATGCTTATAGCCCTGTGTTTCAAGGAGCTCATTTTCAAAACATTGGGCAGGCAGGCAGAAACCAGACATGCACTGTCAAGATTTCATATCCCTTTTGTTTGTTCTACTCCTGGCTTTGACTTTTGCAGGAGTTTCTTTGCCCTTTCCAATTAAAAAAGGGGCAGAGCAGGCTAAACAAAATCCCTTTCCTAGAAGTCTTTCTTGCTGAAATAGTGTGTCTTTCTTGACGGGAGAATCTATCTGCACTCCATCTTCCAGAAGACTCCAAATCTGGCCATTCACAGCAGGCAAGACTGAGAGTAGGTAAGAAGAAAACTTTTCCTCCCCTGCCACCCCAGGAAAAGCCATTAATCCTTTAGTCTCCAGGGTGTCAGTGCTTCCATTCTTGATCCCTCCGCATCCAAAGAATTCTCTCTAGCATTCACAGCTGCCCATGGCTCTCTTTCCTTCTTTAACAACAACCTCCCTGCTGGAGCACTTAATTAATGGCAACCTCTTCTAAACAGCAGTAGCAAAGAAAACGTTTATAGTGGGGCAGACAATCATTCATCCCTTTATTTCCATTCTACAGTAGCCCTGCTGATCCATCTAAGCCAAGATGCAACTCTCTTGCTAAAGGAACTGCAGTGGCTACCTGTCTGCTACCAGGAAAGGTCTGTGGCTTTAGTTCAAGTGTACAAAACTCAGAACAACTTGGAACCAGGATATCTGAGAGAGCATCTTCTCCCTTACCAACTTGCCTAGCCCCTGGAGTCATTGGAGAACGTTTGCCTGGTGGTTCCACATGGACCTTTCTGGAGTCCACCAGGATAAAGGTCTCCAGGGTGGTGGCCCTATTTCTATGTAAGTTCCTGCCTCAGGAGGTCAAGCAGGCACCAACACTGTGTTGTTCTTGGTGTCTGCTCAAGATGTCCTTGATCTGGGAAGCTGTTCTTGCAGACCAGCCACAGTTTGAATGCTACTTTGTTTTTAATGCTCGAATAGAATGTTTTTATTCTTTTTTTTAAACTTCATATTGTTCACTGCTTTGGAATCTGCTTGGCTGTAGAGCAGTATACAAATTTTGTAAATAAATCAGAATGCTCAATATATCATCTGAAGCAGCTTTTTGTAGCTCCCCATAAGCTGTTGCTGCTTGCAAAGGTTGACAACCTGCCACATTAACTGGGAGAAGAAAGAAACATTTAAAGGTTAGAATGAAGGAACAAACAAAATTCAGCAAATGACTCCTTGAAACATCTGCTTTTCATGATGCACACCTTTGTTTGCAAATCAGAGATACTTTGGATGTTGTAAGGGGTATGGGAATATAGGTGAGTGGGGCAGAAGGCAAAGAAGAGGCTTGGAGTCTTGAAGTGGCTAGGCTTTTTAAAAATGTATTTCATCTTACTTTCAGCAAAAAAATCCATTAAAATTTATGTGTTTCTAATGAATAAAACCCAAAGTTTGAAAGGACTGTGCAGACAACACAGTCAGTAGACAAACTGCACAGAGGACAAGCAATTCCCATCAGAGCCATATAGTTATAGATCTAAGTTTTAGGACCTCAGCAAAGCATGCCCATCTTATACTAGGGATTCTTACACACCATCCAACCCTCCCTTCTATCCCAGCTTTTTCATCTGCAAAGGCGTAGATTGATAAATGCTATAAAATTATTAGAGGAAATAATTGTTGTTGTTGTTGTTAGTCGTGAAGTTGTGTCCGACCCATCACGACCCCAAGGACAACATTCCTCCAGGCCTTCCTGTCCTCCACCATCCCCCGGAGTCCACTCATGCTCACACCATCTGCTTCAGTGACTCCATCCAGCCACCTCATCCTCTGCCGTCCCCTTCTTCTTTTGCATCTATTGTTCCCAGCATTAGGCTCTTCTCCAGGGAGTCCTTCCTTCTCATTAGGTGGCCAAAGTATTTGAGTTTCATCTTCAGGATCTGGCCTTCTAAAGAGCAGTCAGGGTTGATCTCCTCTAGGACTGACCGGTTTGATCACCTTGTGGTTCAAGGGACTCGCAGGAGTCTCCTCCAGCACCCCAATTCAAAGGCCTCAATCCTTCAGCGCTCAGCCTTCCTTATGGTCCAGCTTTCACAGCCATACATTGCAACTGGGAAAACCATAGCCTTGACTAAACGCACTTTTGTTGGCAGGGTGATGTCTCTGCTTTTTAGTATGCGAGGGAATAATTAATATTTTATAAATTCAAGACATTATTATGTTTATTGAACTACTATATTCCAATATGTTTTTCTTGGTGTTTTGTTCTTGTTTTGATAATAGTATATGGGAGGGAGGGGGTTGCCTTATTTTTGAAATAGAGAAAATTGCTTGGGTTTTATGCTATGGCTGCCAACACTTTCAATGGCTTTTACCATGCCATTACCATGCAGATCATGTAATTTTTACAGGCTTTTATTTAGGGCAGAAAGAGAAAAGAAGGGGGCATGCAGCTCCTGCTGAAGTCAGCAGCCTCATTCTTACCCCCATGCCCATGACCAGGGTGGCCACCTGTGAATTGCAAAGAGAAGGGGACAAAAGAAAGCACAACTTTGCATGTGCCAATCAATAGGCATACATGAAATATTCTGATGCAAATAGAACTTCTGTACATCTCACCAAGGCTGCTCCTGGGGACCTATGTACCCTATCTCTCTATCTAACTGAAGATGTATAGACCATTCTCTTCAGCATATGCTCACAGAATGGTTTAGAAACAATTAAAATAACATAACACAACACACCCCCTTCCATAGTTTGCTGCCCAGATCTTAACACTTAAAGGGCAACTTCAACTCTGATCTCTTCTGTCTCATGGCACTTCTATTCTCATACCAGACTTACTTAGATCCTTTCATACAGCCTGAAGATATAGTTTGAACTGCCTGATCCTGCCCAATCTTAGAAGCTAAGCAGGGTCAGCCCTGGTTAGACTCTGGATGAGAGACTTGAGTCCTGCATTGAGCAGGGGGCTGGGGGCCCTTTCCAATGGTATGATTCTGTGGTTCTTTGAACTTGGTCTGGATAGTCCTCCAACTCTAGGATGCCTTCAAAGCAGAAGACACCCCTCGAGCTGCCCTTCAAATGGAGCAACGTCCTCTCTGAAAGAGGATGCATGACCAGCTCACATTGTCCACCCCTCTAAGTAATGCCTAGAAACAGAGAATGCATACAACTTTGTTTGCAAAATGTATGGTCAATGTTTTTATAGCCACCACTGTGTTTCCCACTGTGCTAAAGAACCTTCACAAGAGTTCGGACCTTGTAGTTGCCTATCAAAAGCACACAGGCTGACACACTATGGCCAAGTGTACTGCATTTCTATTTGAATGAGAAGCATTATTTCTAAATTTGTCTTTATGTTTACATAGTAGTCCTCTTTTCCCCTTCATGGATCACTGCCTTGTCATCACGAAGGGGTTTGTGTAGCTCAATGAAGCTATGAGCTATGCCATGCAGAGCCACCTGAGATGGACAGGTCAAAGCAGAGCTCTGACAAAACGTGATCCACTGGAGGAGGAAATGGCAACCCACTCCAGTATCTTTGCCATGAAAACCCCACGGACAGTAACATAGAAACATAGAAACAGAGAGAGTCAGAAGGGGCCTCCCAGGCAATCTAGTCTGACCCCCCAGCTCCAGCCGGCTCTGCTCACGACATGCCCACCATGTGCATCTCCAGTCTATCTTTGAACACCTGCACTGATGGGGCCTCAACGACCTCCCGTGGAAGCCCATTACACACCCTCGGGGTCCTAACTGTCAGGAAGTGCTTCCTGGCATCTAAATGGAACCTTGGTTCCCTGAGCTTTGCTCCATTGGATCGCGTCCTGCCTTCCTCTGTGGGGGAGAACAGGTCTCTACCCACCTCCATGTGATATCCCTCACATACCTGTATGTCGCCAACAGATCCCCTCTGAGCCTCCTCTTCTCCAGGCTGAAGAGACCCAGTTCCCTCAGTCTTACCTCATACCCCATCCCCTGCAAACCAGCCACCAACTTGTGGCCCTACACTGCACTGACTCTAACCTGGCTATATCCTGTAATGAGGGGCCCAGAACTGAGCACAATACTCCAGTTGTGGGTGCTCCAGAGTCGTATAGAGTGGTAGTAATACCTCTCTTGATCTAGAAGCCACACTTCTGGCTATGAAACCAAGGGTGGCATTTGCCCTCTTGACCACCGCATCACACTGCTGACTCATGTTTAGCCTGCAGTCAACCAGCACCCTGAGGTCCCTTTCACAAGTGCTTCTCTCCAGCCACTTGTCCCCCAACCTGTACTTATGACATCTATTCCTATGCCCCAAGTGCAAGACCTTGCACTTATCCACACTGAAGGCCATCCTGTTGTCTCCTGCCCACTTCCATAGTCTGTCCAGATCCTTTTGGATCTGGAGTACCTGCTCCTCAGTTGTGGCCACTGTTCCAGTTTTAGTATCATCTGTGAATTTGATCAGCAGACGGTTCACCCCTTCTTCCATGTCATTTATGAAAAGATAAAACAGGATCGGCCCCAGGAAAGAGCCCTGGGGGAACCCGCTGGTCACTGGCCACCATCCCGGTGATTCATCACTAATGGTTACCCTCTGCTTTCACTCAGTCAACCATGCCCTAATCTACCAGACAGTGCTTTGGTGTATCCCAAAACTCCTCAGTTTCTCCACCAGGATACCATGCGGCACTCTGTCAAAGGCCTTGCTGAATTCCAGGTAAACCACATCCACTGCATCCCCTCCATCTAGCCATCTCGAAACCTTGTCATAGAATTCCACAAGGTTTGTCTGGCAGGACCAGTTTTTGCAGCAGCCTTGTTGTGTGGTTGCCAGCATCTCTTCCCTATCTTCCCTCTCTTCTCTCATCACTAGATCTCTCTTTATAATGAACCTTTCCATTGTTTTTCCTACAATGGATGTATGGCTGACTGGTCTGTAATTCCTCATGTCCCTTCTACTACCCTTTTTGAAAATTGGGACCACTGATGCCACCCTCCAGTCCTCTGGAACTTCACCCGTTCTCCATGAGGCCTCAAAAATGGAGGCCAGTGGGTGTGAGAGAACCCCTGCCAACTCTCAAAGTACTCTCGGGTGTAACCTGTCAGGGCCTGGTGCCTTTGTAATGTCCAATGCCCTGAGGAGCCCCTCAACTTTAAGGGGAGTGACTCTATTCTGTGCCCCTAAGTCCCCAGCCTCATCTAATCTCCTATGCGGATATCCCCCATCCTGCTTTGGGGAGAACACAGAGGCAAAATAGTCATTTAGCGTCTGTGCCTGTTCCCTCATATCATTCACTGGATCTTCTTCTTCCTTATTTAGTGGTCCCACCACTTGTCTCCCCTTCCTCTTCCTATTAACATGCTGAAAGAAGCCCTTTTTGTTGCTCTTGATATTCTTGGCAAGTCTCAGCTTGTAATCAGCCTTAGCCTTGCGAAGGATCCTTCTGCAATGAGCCTCCTCCCCCCTGGTATACCCTTTTGTCTATTTGCCCCAGTACCCATTTCCTATGGATGTTCCTCTTTCATCTAATCCCTCTAACCACCTCCTTTCGCATCCATGGCGGCACTCTCCTCTGCCTCCCCACCTTACTGACTAGAGGTATCGTCAAGGCTTGCGCCTCCAAAACCTCCCTTTTGAGTGCCATCCACCCCTCCTCAACTCGCTTACCTTCCAGTAACCTATCCCAGGAGACTTTCCCCAGCCTGGCCTTCAGTTGGCAAAGTTGGCCCTCTTGAAGTCCCAGCTTCTAGTGCTTCACCTGCTGCACGTCCCCAGTCTCCTGATCTCAAAGCAAAGGATGGAGTGATCACTTGCATCCAGAGCACCCTTAATCTGTACTTCATCTATCGGGTCCTCCCGATTGGTCAAGACCAAGTCAAGGACGTTTCCCCCCCTCATTGCCACTCGGACCCTCTGTGTGAAAAACCCTCCCTCTATAGCTTCTAGGAAGCGACGTGACCTGGCTGTCACTGCTGAGTGAGTCTCTCAACTAATATTCAGGAGATTGAAATCTCCCATAATTACTGTGTCTCTCCCCTGAAATATCCTTAGAATCTGGCCTGTCAGGACATCATCCAGGGTCTCAAGTTGACCTGGAAGGCAATAACATACCTCCACCGTCAGGTCCCTTTCCCTGTCAAAACTCCTACGTTTCACCCAGACTGTCTCTACCGAATCCCCATCTGTGCTGCATTCTATCTCACTGCATCCTATCCCTTCCCTGACATATAAAGTCATGCCCCCACCTCTCTTTCCCTTCCTGTCCTTTCTAAAAAGTTGATACCCTTCTATGTTCACATTCCAGACTTGCCTTTCATCCCACCAAGTTTCTGTGATTCCCACCAGATCGTATCCTCGTATTCCCAGGAGAGCTTCAAGCTCTTCCTGCTTATCACCCATGCTCCTAGCATTGGTGTACATGCACCTCAACTCCTTCCCACCGCTTCCTTTCCTTGGAGTGCCCAGCATCCTCCTTCCTCCCATCCTCCCTGGTACCTGGCCCCTCTCTGTAGAAGTCCTGTCAGTCCCTGCAGTATCTCTAAAACCCTGCTCCCAGAGCCCCGATCCTCCCCGCACACTTGTCCAGTGCAGACACGTCACTGGGGGGCCTGAACCCAACCCCCACTGGCTCAGTTTAAAGTCTTCCGGATGAAGCTCGCTAGAGCATCTCCAAAGGACCTTTTCCCCATCCTCGTGAGATGTAACCCATCCCTTGCCAGAAGTCCATTGGCAAGAAAATGAGTGCCGTGGTCGAGGAACCCGAAGCGTTCCTTCTGGCACCACACCCTAAGCCAGTCATTCACCTGGGAGACCCTCCTCTCCCTGCCTGGCCCAAATCCCCAGACTGGTAAGATTGATGAGAAGGCCACTTGGGCCTTTAGCTCCCTAAGCTTCTTCCCCAAGGCCTCGAAGTCCCTGGTGATCCTGACCACACCCTGCCTGGCCACGTCGTTTGTGCCCACATGGCTCCCCAGGAGAGGCTGGTGACCCCTGGAGTGAACAAGATGCTCCATTCTGTCCTTCACATGCCGGCATGCACTCAGCAGGCAGCAAACCTCCCTCATCTCCAAGTTGGGGAGGCACATCACTGCCTCAGTGCCCCTCAGCAGGGAGTCCCCAACAACAATCACCCACCACCGTGTCTTCCCAGTGGTGGTGGACGGCCGTGCCCTGGCCCTCGTCTCTCCTGCAGTGGCCCCCTTGCTGCTTGTGGTCCCAGGATGGGCATCCTTCTGGTCCCCCAAGGCCTCATCAGTCCCAGCCTCCCCAAGTGGAGAGAACCTGTTTCCCAGCTCCAGATTGGTGCCAGGAGAAGGAGGAGGCCGTGCTGGCCTCCTCCTCCTGTGGGTGACATGCCTGCATGTCTCCCTGGCTGCTCCTCCTGTGGTCTCTCCTCAACCCTCTGTCCAGAGGGGAGCTGCTCCCGGGGGGCCTGGAGAGCTCTCTTTGCCCTCAGGCACCTCACCTCCTCTTCTAGCAGGGTCACCATCTTGCACCTAGGGCAAGTATATTCCTGACTCTCTTGGGGGAGAAGGGTGAACATGTCGCAGCTCTCGCAGCGAACAGCAACACCCGTGACTCCCGCCAAGGCCATCTCCTGGTCTGCCATTTGGATCCCTTCCAAGACCCTACTTTGGTCCCCCGCCTTGTCTGTCCTGCAGTACCCCTCACTCTCCCACTTCTCCCAGACAAACAGCCCCCAACACAAGGATAAAATGAAATTCAAATTGGAGGAAAAACAAAGCACAGCACAGCACAGCACAGCACCAAAAAAACCCAAAAAACAAAACAAAACAAAACCAAATCAGAACAAACAAACACAGAAAAACAAAGCAATAAAACAAAAAACAACACCCTCAGTCCCCCAGAGAAGGGAGTCCCCGGGCAACTCGAGTCACACCTAAGGGATGCAGACAAGGGACGATGCCAAGAGGCAAGAGCAAAAAGGGCTTGCAGTGGCTGAGTGTGGCCTTATCAGTCCCTCAGGCTGGTGGATCCACCTATCTGCTTCCTCCTGGCCCCTCTGGCCCCACCCCCTGCCTCTCTGCTGCTCCTGGCCCTCTGCTCCTCTGCCCAGCTCCTACCTTGCCTTCACCAGTCCCCTGGCCACTCAGCCCTCTCTCTCAGCCTGTACCTCTGCTGCTCTGCCAAGAGGCAGGAGCCAAAAGTACCAAAAGACAAAAAGATATGACACCAGAAGATGAGCCCCTCAGGTCAGAAGGCGTCCAATATGCTACTGGGGAAGTGCAGAGGGCTAGTACTAGTAGCGCCAGAAAGAATTAAGCGGCTGGGTCAAAGCCAAAAGGACACTCAGTTGCAGATGTATCTGGTGGTGAAAGGAGAGTCTGATGCTGTAAAGATCTATACTCCATAGGAACCTGGAATGTAAGATCCATGAATCAAGGCAAGCTGGATGTGGTCAAACAAGAGATGACAAGACTGAACATTGACACCTTAGGAATCAGTGAACTAAAATGGACAGGAATGGGTGAATTTAATTCAGATGACCATCAGGTTTACTACTGCAGGCAAGAAAACCTCAGAAGAAATGGAGTAGCCTTCATAGTCAATAAAAGAATAGGAAAAGCAGTACTGGGATACAATCTCCAAAATGACAGAATGATCTCAGTTCAAATCCAAGGCAAACCATTCAACATCACAGTAGTCCAAGCCTACGCCCCAACCACTGGTGCTGAAGAGACTGAAGTTGACTGGTTCAATGAAGGCCTACAACACCTTCTAGAATTAACACCCAAAAATGATGTCCTTATCATCATGGGGGATTGGAATGCTAAAGTAGGAAGCCAAAAGATAACCAGAATAACAGGCAAATTTGGCCTTGGAGTACAAAATGAAGCAGGGCACAGGCTGGTAGAATTTTGTCAAGAGAATACGATGGTCATAGCAAACACTCTTTTCCAACAACCCAAGAGACAACTCTACACATGGACATCACCATACGGTCAACACAGAAATCAGATTGACTATGTGCTCTGCAGCCAAAGATGGAGAAGCTCTATACAGTCAGTAAAAACTAGACCAGGAGCTGACTGTGGCTCAGATCATGAGCTTCTTGTTGCAGAATTTAGGCTTAAGTTGAAGAAAGTAGGGAAAAGCACTAGGCCACTCAGGTGTGACCTAAATCAAAAATCATATGAATATACAGTAGAGGTGACAAATAGATTTAAGGAATTAGATCTGATAGACAGAGTGCCTGAAGAACTATGGACGGAGGTTCGCAACATTGTACAAGAGGCAGCAACTAAAACCATCCCAAAGAAAAAGAAATGCAAGAAAGCAAAATGGCTGACTGAAGAAGATTTACAAATAGCTGAAGAAAGAAGGGAAGCGAAAGGCAAGGGAGAAAGAAAAAGATACACCCAATTGAATGCAGAATTCCAGAGAATAGCTAGAAGAGATAAGAATGCCTTCTTCAATGAACAGTGCAAAGAAATAGAAGAAAACAGTAGAATAGGGAGAACCAGAGATCTCTTCAAGAAAATTGGAGATATGAAGGGAACATTTCATGCAAAGATGGGCATGATAAAGGACCAAAATGGCAGGGACCTAACAGAGGCAGAAGAGATTAAGAAGAGGTGGCAAGATTACACAGAAGAACTATACAAGAAAGAGCTTAATGTCCCTGATAACCAGGATGGGGTGGCCACTGACTTCAAGCCAGACATCCTGGAATGTGAAGTCAAATGGTCCTTAGGAAGTCTGAGCAACAACAAAGCTAGTGGAGGCGACAGTATTCCAGCTGAGCGATTCAAAATCCTGAAAGACGATGCAGTTAAAGTGCTACACTCAATATGCCAGCAAATTTGGAAAACTCAACAGTGGCCACAGGATTGGAAAAGGTCAGTTTACATTCCTATTCCAAAGAAGGGCAATGCCAAAGAATGTTCAAACTACTGCAGCATTGCACTCATTTCACATGCTAGCAAAGTGATGCTCAAAATCCTACAAGCTAGGCTCCAGTAGTATGTGGACCGAGAACTACCAGAAGTACAGGCAGGATTTCAAAGAGGGAGAGGAACTAGAGGTCAAATTGCCAACATACGCTGGATCATGGAGAAAGCCGGGGAGTTCCAGAAAAAGATCTACTTCTGCTTCATTGACTATGCTAAAGCCTTTGATTGTGTGGATCACAACAAATTGTGGCAAGTTCTTAAAGAGATGCGAGTATCAGACCATCTTATTTGTCTCTTGAGAAATCTATATGCGGGTCAAGAAGCAACAGTGAGAACTGGACACGGAACCACTGATTGGTTCAAAATTGAGAAAGGAGTTTGGAAAGGCTGTATACTGTCACCCTGCCTATTTAACTTATATGCAGAGCACATCATGAGAGAGGCAGGGCTAGATGAATCACCAGTTGGAATTAAGATTGCTGGGAGAAATATCAACAACCTCAGATATGCAGATGATACCACTCTCATGGCAGAAAGTGAAGAGGAGCTAAAGAGTCTCTTGATGCGGGTGAAGGAGGAGAGTGCAAAAATTGGCCTGAAACTCAACATTAAGAAAACTAAGATCTTAGCATCCGGTCCTCTTACTTCCTGACAAATAGATGGGGAAGAAATGGAGGTAGTGACACATTTTATTTTCCTGGGCTCCAAGTTCACCGCAGACGGGGAGTGCAGCCAAGAAATTAAAAGATGCTTGCTCCTGGGGAGTAGAGCTATGGAAAATCTAGACAGCATACAAGAAAGCAGAGACATCACCCTGCCAACAAAAGTGTGCATAGTCAAAGCTATGGTTTTCCCAGTTGCAATGTATGGCTGTGAAAGCTGGACAATAAGGAAGGCTGAGCGTTGAAGAACTGAGGCCTTTGAATTGTGGTGCTGGAGGAGACTTCTGTGAGTCCCTTGGACCGCAAGGCGATCAAACCGGTCAGTCCTAGAGGAGATCAACCCTGACTGCTCTTTAGAAGGCCAGATCCTGAAGATGAAACTCAAATACTTTGGCCACCTAATGAGAAGGAAGAACTCCCTGGAGAAGAGCCTAAGGCTGGGAACAATTGACGGGAAAAGAAGAAGGGGACAGTCGAGAATGAGGTGGCCAGATGGAGCCTCTGAAGCAGTTGGTGTGAGCTTGGGTGGACTCTGTGGGATGATGGAGGACAGGAGGGCCTGGAGAAATGTTGTCCATGGGGTTGTGATAGGTGGGACATGAGTTCACGACTAACAACAACATCCTTTTGCCCTCTTTTTTGGTCATGTATGTAGGCCAACCTAATAGTGCTGCCATCTTAAACCTTTCCCAGCTAGAAACAATGAGGACTAGAAACATAGATTAAGCACACTCACGGGTACCCCAAGAGCATGCATGCAAATGTGCCATATGAGCCATACGTCGCCCACCCTTGCCCTGTTTTGAAGCTTTCAAAGCTCTGAGAAAGCAGAACTTGCCAGACTTTGCCTGCCTGCAAGTTCCCTTGTAGAGGTGCCTGTGGTAATTGCAACTGTAAATCGGCAGGAACCTTATTTGGCTAATAAATACTTTGTTTGCACGTGTGAAGTCAATAAGAATCCGTCTTTTCCTTGTAATAAGATTTTAACACAATTAATCTCGAGGAGGGGGACTGACTGCTCCTCCTGCCATGCGGCTTCTCCATGTGGAGCAATAAAGGCACTATTTGCATCTCATTAAGCAAAAGAAGGTGAGACAGAGGAAGCTTCCTGAGTTCCCTTGTGCATCCTAAGAGGCAGAACTGCCTTTGTGAGAAAAAGCACAGTGCATGGAAGAATCAAAGCTTCTGACTTCCAATTAAATGCAGTGGGAGCAAAGAGCTTGGAGAGCATGTGTGGAAATGTAGTTATTAAAAGCATTTGTTGGGCATGGGGGGCGGGCAGAGTTAGATGCATTTTCTTTTCTATGTTTCAGCAACAGGATGGCAGGCATCTGGAACAGATGCAATTGATCAATCGATTTTATCATGTAAATTAATATATCACCCAACTGGCAGATGTCATCAGGGCATTTTGGAACTAAGAAAAGCCCCAAACACCAGTACAGCAAGGGCAACTAGAACCAGAAACACAGCTGAAGAAATTATTTTTAAAAAGATATTAAAAATATGAAAGCCAGCGGTAAAGTACCAGAGCAATAGAGGAATTATTAAATGCCTGCTGAAAGAGGATTGGTCTTAAGCTGGCATCTACAGCAAAAGATCCTGATGCTCCCTGGTCACATGGAACACTGGAAGGTCTGTTAGGGGATCATGGAACTGAAATGGACTGAAAGCTGTCTGGGGGGAAGGTCCAAGACCTTTTACTGCTTCTGGTAAAGCACGAGTTGGCAGCACTGCATGCAATGCCATCAATGCAATGGGGCAGTTTCCTCCTCTGCACTGGAGGGCAGTGGGCTCGCTTCGAGGACCAAAGGGAAGCTGTGTGGTGAGCTCAGCTCTGTCCTCCAACCTCCTGCCGGTCCACAGGAGCTACCACCTGAGGCTGCTGCCTCACTCTGCCTTAATGGTTGGGCTGGCCTTAGGTGGGGAGGAGGAGATGTAGCTAGTGGTATAGGCTTGGTAATTTCAGATCCTACACTGGGACAGCCAGGTGTGGTGCGTCCCCTGTGAGATGCACTACTTACATGTCTCTTCTCCCCTGCAACTGCCCTTTCCTGTGCTGCACAGCTAAAATTTCCGAAAAGATATAAGAGGGAAATTGGTTTCCAACCCTGGTATCTATCTATCTATCTATCTATCTATCTATCTATCTATCTATCCATCCATCCATCCATCCATCCATCCATCCATCCATCCATCCATTTCATAGGTATATGTGCAGTTTTGCATCTCAGACTTACTTAAAATGTGAGCACCATCATCAATACAGCAATAAAACAGAGCTTGTTTGTGTAGCCCTGATTATCTGCCACTCTCTGGGTATTCATTTGTTGGGCAGGAGTAGGCTTGGGTTGCAGGACCCTGGACTTTGGCCACAAGGTCCAGCCCCTGGTGTCCTGCCACTAGATCAAGCTGGGATACAAAAGAGAGGATGACTTGTTCTGATAGCACAGCAGAAAGTACACAGTCTGGGGCCATGGTCTCTGTTGGGGTACCTGTGAGCACCAGGGCATAACATAAATAAAAGCCTGTGTGGTTGAGCAGCAAGAATGGTGAATACGGAATGGAGAGATCAAGGTCAAAGCCTCACTTCCAGAAAGCTCCCTTGGGAGAGCTTGGCCAAGCCAGATGCAAGCCTAAGCTACCCTCCAGAGAGATAATCTCTAGGAAAAAGTTGGGAGCCACTCTGAGGGCCCATTGGATTCCATCTATATGTCCAATCAAAAGTCCAAGTCAACTCAGACTGAATTAAGCCAAACTATTTCCCAGTGGTGGGGAGGGTAGTTAGCTTCTCTTCATTTCACCTGATGTCAATCCAGTTTGATCCTGAAAGAGCTACCCCACAATTACCAGGGAGGAACCCCCATTGGCTGAGACAAAGGGGCGAGTTAATTGTGAATGGAGCAGGAGGTAGTGAAGGACAGGAGTGGTGTGTTGGCTCCCTTTCAATCCAAAATGGACACAGCCCCTGCAGCATCAGTTCCCCCACACCACATCTAGAGGCTTCCAGCCTCCTCCATCCCCAGATAAGGAACACATCCCTTACTTTTTCCATCAGCTGCCGTAGTTGCCGGCTACGCAAGTCCCTGGAGCAGGTGCCCTGGACCGGGATGACAGCCGTGCACAGACACTTGCCATCGGGAGCCTGAGCCGAAGTGTAGACCTGCCAACCTTCATCAGGGCTCTGGAAGAGGGTCTGCAGAACAGAAAGAGAAGTCATGGAACTTAATAGAGGGCTCAAGGACTGTCCCCAATCATTAGATGAAGGACCTGAAAACCCACAAAATCGAGCCTTGGGAAGATGATTAAACTGTATGACATATTTAAACCCATCTCAAATATATCAAGGTGCTTTCCTCCCAGGCAAGGAAAGTGTTGGAGATTCCTAGTCTCCATCAGTGTAAAGAGATGCAATTATTGATTTACTTTCGCAGCCTTTTGCCCCAAAATGATCTTCAAAGTGTCACAGTGACACTCAAGGTAGAAATTACTGCTATTTCAGTGAGGTTTTCTGCATGGGCTCAGGTGATCTGGTTTTACACCTCACTTGGCCAGGAAGCTCACTGGGTGGCTTTGGGCCATTCACTGCCTCGCAGTCTAATCTACCTCACAGGGTTGGTGTGAGGATAAACATGGGACAGAGGAAAACTAGGTAAGCCACCTTGGGTTCCTTAAAAGAGGGGAAAAGTTGAGATATGAGTATAGTAACAAATAAACACATGTCTATGTAAATTAAAGTTGTCATTCCAGTTTTGCATTTAGATGGATCAATTAGCACATGCAAATTATGTGTGTCTACATCCTCTTTTGCCTGATTTTCTGGTGAGGGCATCCCCCTTTGAGATCTTGGGCGAGCCACTAGTTTTCAGCCTGTGCCATCCCAGCAGGGCTTTTTCCAGAGATGAGAGAGGGACTTCCCTATGAATTCCACCTTGATCTCTTTGGAGGAATGACAGGGTATAAATGCAATAGATAACCAGCCAAATATTAATTTAAACAAATGCATTCAGCACTCCTCTAACACGCTGGCTGGAAAGTGTCACTATTAGGAATTATGTGAACTGGCTTTCAAACAAGCTGCTTTTCTAGAAGAGACTGAGATGAGCATCTCCACCCCAACCAGGGCTAAACCAGGTCTGGACAATGTGTTGATCTCCCAATGCTTCACCCTGCAATTTACATGAACCGTAGGCAGTGTAGTTACTGGCTCCTGTAGGCCAAAACATCCAGAGCAGTGCAGCTTGCCCATCACTGCTCCCAATGAAACTGCAGAAATGAGACCCTGCCCGTTCGCCACTTCCTGGCAGGAGAAACCGAAAAGAGTGGAGACAGGGCTCCTCCATGGGAGGAAGGGCTGAGCCTCTTCTCCAACTGCACAGCCACCCACATTACACATGGTGTCTCTGTAAATATTTACTAACAGGCTGAACCCTCAGACTAATTAGATGTTGTTGCCATTACAACACTCCCATTCTTGTGCAGCTGGGGCTCGCCGGGAGTCTGACAAGTATTTTAAAACATACAGTTAGGGGGCCATAAATCCTCTGGCCCCTAGACGTGGTCTGAAGGGACCTACATAGTGGAAATTGCCCCCTCCCTTAAAAGCAGCACTGAGATCTGCCCCCATCTCTTGCAGTGGGTGTGGAAAGGACCACAGCAGGCTGACTTCCAAGAAATCCACCCCTGACTGGGGAAAGAGAGAGATTCAGTGTGCAGGAAGGATGGAGGCTGCTGCCCTGAGCACTGGATAGCCTCCTCCCCTCTCAGTCTGAACAGCTCTTGCTAGACACTTGAGAAGTGTGTCTAGACGGCAAAGAGCTTCTGCTAGGCAGCAAAGTGCCTGTCTAGTGGGAAATGCAATGATTGGAGGACAGGAAGACAGAGATCACCTCCATTCCCTCTCCCCACCCTAAAGCAGACCCCTACATGCAGAAAAACCTCCAGGTTCAGAAGCAAACCTCTCTGGAGGTACAACCCCCTAAGTACTGTTAATACGCTTCTTACTCTTAAAAGAGAACACCCCTCATTTATCAGGAGTATGCCATTTTGTTTTTCTTTCGTAATTCTGTTTGTTTCCATAATGAAAGCCTTCATTCATTTCATTGTGCATCCATTAAAAGCATGTTTGATTTGTTACACCTATGTTAAATTCACAATTGTTTTGTTCCATTTGCTTTTGTTTCCCTCTTTTTAATTGTTGGATTAGTGATTTCTGGCAGCAAAGCAGATTTTGGAGTGGCTTCCTAGCAGCTCCATTTCATCTTCCTAGATTCCCCCCCAGACATTGTCTTGTTTCTGTGCATTCTGAAAAGTAGCAGCTGACACATAAAACATGGCAGTCCCCTGCTTTTGGAGCCACTCTCCCATCCTCTACCACCCAGAATGCCCTGGAGCAACACAAAAAGTCTAGCGCATTCTGGGATAATAAAATGGCAGCAGCCAGGAGACAGCAGCTGTAATCTATACTGCTATCAGCAGAAAAGGTACCTCCCCCTTCAAATGCATGTTGAATGGGCATGTTGGTTCCAGGGCATACCCTGCAGGGTGAGCACAGTGAATAGAGATCTTGGCAAGAAGCAATAGGGCCAGGGGCAAAGGGTCAGATACCATAAAGGCCGAGCAAGGCCAGGGGCAAAGACAGAAGCAAGGATGGGCAAGGGTCAGAGACAGGCATGGCAGGTCCAGAGGCAGAGGTGAAGTCAGGAGCAGGCAAGGATCAGACAGTCAAGGCACAGATGAAGGCACTGCAGGACTGGAGGCAGGCGCCAGATCAGGACCACAAAGCAGTCACAACTAAGGCTCAACTTGCTGGGACAAAGCTTGGCAGGAATGAGCACCTCTTGTGGCTTCACCTGATCTCCAGGACAGCAATGCTCCTAAGTACTCCCAGGCCTGATGCCGGTCCTGTGGGCAAACCCAGGTTGCCTGCTCCATCTAGCCACCACAGGGAGCCATGATGCTCTGTAGATCCTGGCAGGGCAGGGCTGCTGAAGATATTTTGCTGCCTGGATCAAATGGTGCTCCCACCTCTGCCAGTTTACATGTGAACTTAGGGACTGAAGTCTGCGACAGGCGGCCCAGCACCCAGAGCTTCCTTACTCTGTCTAATGGTAGAGAATAAGATTGAGAGCCAGAGTGGTGTAATGGTTAAGAGAGCAGGACTGGGATTCAGGCGATCTGGGTTCTAGTCCCCACTCAGCCATGGAGCCCACTGGTGGCTTTGGGCCAGTCACAGACTCTCAGCCCAATTCACCTCATAGGGCTGTTGCGGGAATAAGATTGAGAGCAGCAAAAGGAGAATGATGTAGGCCACTTTGAATTCTTTAAAAGAAAAAGTGGGATATAAATCTAATAAATAAATAATGGTAGGGCCATGGAGATGAATGCACTAATGAAAGTCTGTTCATATTCCTTTGTTCCTAATGGCTTTCAGCTTGTAACAACTGAAGAACAATGATCTGAAGGGGGGCCATTCAGAGTGATGTTTCATTCATTACAGAACAAATGCACACATCCCATTGCATATCTACCCCTACCCCCACCTCCCACCCCACTGGAATGAGAAAGGAACATTCATTTAGGCCGGGGAAAGTAAAGAGTGTTTACTGAACAGCGGATTATATCAACATTCCCTGCTTCCATTGGTATCTGTCATCATGAATGAACTTTGATTTTTTTTAGTTACATAGCTCCATCCCAAGTTCTGCTTCTTGGTTACACTGGAATGGGACAGAATGTTGGAAGAGTGGGGTGGAACTTTAGGAACTGTTGGAAGTCAGCTGGTAATGATCATGTGTTCACCTGGCAGAATGGTGTTCATGGGTTGTGCTTTAAACTAAAGCAGTAAAAGAAGGAATTTAGGCCTGATGGTTGTGGAAAGGGCACTTGGAGACATTTCTGGAAATTCTAAGCATTGTGTAGGAACTGTGATTATCGCAAAATAAAACCATTTGGTGGAGACAGGCAGGAGAAAACCCTCTAGCACTGGGCTGCCTGGCCACTAAAGCATCCCGTCTGCCTTACACTTCAGGGATCTGGGATGCCCCAGGGTTATAGGCTATGAGAGCACTGCCTGTCACAACTGTTCAGACCGAGCTAGCACTGCCTGCCCTCTTTCCTTCCTCTTTCCAGAATGAGGTGGTGCCCACTAGGTCACCTCCCCCTTCCCAACCCACACTCCAATGGAAACGGGTTTCTAAAATTCACCCAGTTCCTTTTGCTAACTAAATATGGAGCTACCAAAGCTATTTTTAGCTTCCACTTGCCCTGGGACATGCCGAATGCGCGTAATGAGTTGTGGCATGACCTATTCTGTCCTCTCTTGTTATGTTGTGAAGCTTCATCAGCCACTCAGCTGTCTCTTCCCCCCCCTCACCTCCAAATCCCATTTCTGTTCCTTAAAGAAGCATCTGCTAAAGAACTGGGGTGTGGGGGGCCAGAGATAAGGAGAGAAAGAAAGCCCAACAAAACTTTTCTCCCACGGAAACAAGAAACAGACGTGTAGTACAAGGTACCCATTGATCCTTCCTTTCTACCCAGCCCTTCACGCAAGCAAATAGGAGAAAACCTCTTGGGAAACAGAGCAGCAGAAGTGGTCCTTAACAGAGGGAGGGGTGCAGGGAATGGATGGAGAATGTAAACTAAGTCAGACCCTTGTTAGCCAGTCTAACATTCGCTCCTTGTGGATGTGGCATCACAACCTGCCCCAAACTTACATCCCAGGCATATGAACGGGAATCAGAAAACGGTGTTGTCCCACCGCTAAGCCATAGCTAGCCCTGAACTCCTCCATCTCAGTTGGACCTAGACAGGTCTTGAAGATCCCACTGGTGGGAGTGGGGGAGTCAGTCTCTGCAGTTTTCCCTTCCCCTGAATGGGGTCCATGGGATAGCCATGTGCCTTCTTTTACAGAAGGCCGTCCTCTATTTGACGGGCTTCCAGAGCGACATCCTCCAGTGGAAGAAGTCCTCCATTTGAAGGGCCATTCTGTCCAGTCCTGACTAAAAGATCAAGAGACCATCTGAACAGGTGCCCATCCATGGGAGACCAAACAGGCAGGCACACAGCAACCCTGGTCACATTCTAAGACGAAACATACTGCATTTCTCTTTACATTATAATTATTTCTAAATCTGAATAATCTACACACACAAACTAACATGGACAAATCAGTGCCTTCCTTTGCCCTCTTTTTTGTTCTTGACCCTTGGATCCCTTCCAAGTTGTGTGGCCCCTCCAGCTGGGGATGCTGTGTCAAATACCTCTGCCTCCATATGAAGGGGAAGAGTCACAACCACTTCAGTTTAATAGCCCCTGTTGCAGCAGAGGCAGGGTTGGGGTGAGGTGCAACCAGATAAGTAGCTGCAGGATCAGGATGCCTGCCTATGGAGTCTTGCTGATGAGCATTTTCTGTCCAGCTTTTCTGCTTCCTCTCTCCAGTCTCCTTGGCTCCAGCATCATCCTTTTCTCCCTTCCCCTGTACCTCCGACATTTGAGCTTGCTAGCCTCTGCTTTTGGAAGGCATCCATAGCTCAGTGCAGGAATGCCTGAAGGTCCCTCGTTCAATCCCCACCCTAACCCTAACCCTAACCCTAGAAAGCCACTGCCAGTCAGTGCCAACAGTACTGGTCCCAAAGGATCCATAGTTGTTATAATGCCACTTTTCATGTTTCTACATCCTTCCTCCTCCCAAGAGTCTTTGGAAGACTTACAGATACCACCTCCTGATCTACCTTCCTTCTGTTCAACTGGATCCATCTTTGCCTTGTTTCTGGGTAACCAGGAAGACATGAGAGCATGTGTGGTGCCCCCTGGCAGTTTCTCACGGTCCCTCAGCCCTTCTGAACCACTTTGGAGGACACAAGAGGCTACAGGTGGTGGAGGGAACTGGTGAAATCCATCCCCTCTTCCTGCTGGCAGAAGTGCCATCACAGGAGGCAAAAATCAGCTGGTTTTTTTAAGCGTGTCAGCGGGCTGTCACAAAATAGGAAAAGCTGGGTGCCCAATGCTTCCTTTTGCAGATCCATATTTCTAGCAGTGAATTTTAAAATCATTTTACATAATGGTAAAACAAATGCAGTCCTTGCGATTACAGTGAATTTTTTAAAACTTGCTTTAATAAATATTTCATGCCTCACTATGAAAAGAAAAAAAAAATCCACTCAGAGCCTTATGATGCATTTGTTCTCCCTCCCTTTTTTGTCATGAAAGTAGAAATGACTTTCTGGTGGGGCAGGGGGGTGGAGGAACAAACAAACCTCAGTGGGGCTGTTAATGTATCTTTTACTCTGGGGTATTGAAGTAGGTTGTGTGAATAATAGGTTTAAGTGCTTGCATGGCTTATCAAAGGAGGGCTTTTCTTTTCCCCTTTCACCTGTGCTTCTATATGTGTATGGAAAAACAAAAAGCAAAGCAAAAGCACTGCACTGAGAACAAAGTTATGAAAGTTGAGCACAAACACACGCACACACGTGCACAAACACCCAGCCACTTAACAGTCAAAACTTCCCTGTAATTTCTTTTCTGCCTCTCCACCCCAAGCTACTACAGGCTCAGAAACATGGCACACTACTTCGTCCAAAAATTCACAATTCACGAGTATTCCAAGCTCTTTCATTAACTTAACTAACAACTCCCCCTCTTGCAGAAGGATGTGAAGATTCTCCCTTCCACAATCAAGTTGTGTACTGGGTCATTAGGGCTCCCCGCCTGCCTGCTTTTTCTGTTTTTTTTAAACTCTGATATAGGAGTCAACCCAATTTCTGCCTGGCTTCTCTTTTCCTCTCTAATTCCACAGCACTGTCAGTGCTGGGGCTAGTTTTTTTCTGATGGTGCTTGGCAAGGTACACTTAATGCCTGCCCCAGCTTACCCTCTCATCACCCCTGGTACCAGCCACTATGGCTGCTTTGGTCCTTCTCTTTCTTAACATTGCTTCTGCTTGCTTGACAGGCAGAGGGTCCATGAGCCACAAGGCATCCCCTGCTCCTCCACCTCATCCTCACTGCCATCATTTATTTATTTATTTGGGTAATTATTTTCCCCGTCCAATACCCAGTGGGTCTCAGGAGGGCTTACAGTTCAGATCCCATAAATACATAGATACCCAAATAATACAACATAAATGATCCACAGACTGAGCATAAAAGCATAGTTAAAATTAAACATTAAAAGTACAGGAGAATAAAAAGGTCTTGACCTGGCACCGAAAAGCATGTAACATTGCTTTCCATAGCCAGGGCGCCACCAGAGAGAAGGCCCTCCTCTGAGTATGTTCTCACCTAACCTCCTTCAAGGAGGGTTCCCAGAGCAGGGTTTCGGCTGCAGATCTTAAGGGGTAGGTGGGCATAGGTTGGAGTGACCAGCAGATGAACAAGAGGCTGCAGTGATGAAAGGGTGGTACACTATTTCTGTATCGTGCCATCATGGATCTTGGCAGCTTCATCTTTGATCCCTTTCCTCACAATTCCCAGTGCAAAATTTGCCATTTCACAGCATTCACATGCAGGGCCAACCTTCTGGTGGAACTATTTGCCACCGCTCTAAGATTCCTTTCCTGGCCACTCAGGGATGTCCAAGACTTTCCTTTTTGCTTGCGAAAGCTGCGAGCATGCCTGATTCGAAGCCCCAAACACAAGCATTTATTTGCCAACGGTTTTTGCAGGTTGTCAATTAGGAACCTGCTAATTGCTTTAACTGCTGGATCAGACCCAAGGTCCATCTTGTCCAGCGCTCCATACACATGGTGGCAAAGTAGCTGTGCACAGGATCCCTTAAGCAGGATGGGTGCAAGACTTGCTCCTGGCCAAGCTCCTCAGCAACTGCTGCATGCAGGGAGGCCACCTCATAGCCAGCAAGGCTACTAGCCACTAATAGTCTCCTCCCTCATCCAATCCCCTTTTCAAGTCATCCAAATTGGTGGCAATCACCACTTCTCATGGCAGTGAATTCCATAATCTCACTATATGTTGACTGAAGAAGTACTTCCCTTTATCAGTTCTAAGCCTCCCACCTAAACCTCCCACCAGTCAGCTTCCCAGGATGATCCTGGGTTCTAGTGTTATGGGAGAGGGAGAAGAATGCCTCCCTCTCTTACTTTCTCCACACCTTGCATAAATGTAAACATCTCCATCCTGTCTCTCCTTACTCATCCTTTTTCTAAACTGAACAGTCCCAATTGTCACAGCCTCATAGGGCAGTTTGTCCAGTCCCCTGATCATTTTTGTTACCTTGCTCTGCATTTTTTCCAATGCAGCAATGTCTTTTTTCAGGCAAGGTGACCAGAACTGCATCCAATATTCTAACTGTGGTCATACCATAGGTTTGTATAAGGGAAGTAAGATCTTGGCAGTTTTTCTTTTACGTGGGAAGGGTAGGGCAACTTGGTGAAAATCAAGGATTTTTTCTGCGGGTACAGAGTTGGCTGTATGTCCCAAGTTGCCCATCCCTGCAACACACAAGCAGGATCATTCCATTTCTACATTCCAAAAGTCAAAATTTCCATTTCCAATGAAACTCTCCCATTAAAAAAACCCCCGAATGGTCCATTAGGGACAACTGCGCACAAAATATGTGTACATTTGGGCGAGTGGCATCTCAAAACCGGAGAGAATTTTGATGTGCACAAAAAGGAGTAAGTATTTGCATGTGAACTTTAAATGCAAATTTGCAAACTGATGCAGAAGCAAAACAGCATCAAGGTGTACTTGAAAAAAATGCAAATGTTCTAGAAAGCAGAACAGATGGATTTTTCCATCCATATCCTTCACACAGGGGGCAAGGGTGAGCTCTGGGACAATAAGGTTAAATGTACATGTCAATGGAGGGGGCACAGCAGGGGGGCAGCTCAACAGCAGGACTAACTGGTGCAACCCTACAATCCCTGCACACACGCTTTCAAATCCACAAAGCTGTAGCATAAGATTGTCCAGAGATTTCACAACAGCGTACAAATTACCCAAACCTGCCTTGCTTGCAAGTTTGCAACCATGGACAAGAGTTCTTTTCTCTAAAGAACATGCTTGCATGTGCCCAAACTTGCAATCATGTTTGAAAAACGCAGGGTTTTTTTTAAAGTGCTCTTTGAAATGCATTTAAAGAAAAGAAATGCACATTTTTTACACTTGGAGGGTGTGTGCAGTTTTGATACTTACATATAGAAATGCATACTTTCCCCATTTAAATGAACAAAAAAGTCACAAATGAAAACTGGATGAACTGAGCAAACGTGAAGTTAAGGGAATCTCAGTGAGCCTGAACATCACCGGTTCTCACATCTCTGCCCTGGTATTGCAAACGTGCCCTGGCATCCTTAGACAGGACATGCTCGCTGCAGCTCCCTCCTCTATGCCAAACTGTTCCACAGAGCCAGGCGTGTGTGTGTGTGTGTGTGAGTCACCCACAGAGAGTCTTTTTAGGGACATTTATTTCACATATGCTAATACTGAATGTGGATTTCGCTGCAGGAGCACGGATACTCTGCAGAAGGCACGTTTGTCAAAAGCTGGCAGTATGTTCTTGCTGCTCTCCCAGGCACGTCGGCAGAGGCAGGAAATACTGCTTTTGTTGTGAATTAAAATAATGCTCTGCACCCCCCCCCCCCGGGCCTTTCTCTCTTTTTCTTTTGACACTGCAGCTGTGGCGCTTCTGCTTCCTGCTCTCACAATGAGTACCTACCAGTTGCGGTGGATGCAGCAAAAATGCTCACGTTCCGGAAAGGCAGCCGCGGGGGCCAAGATGGTGAGTGGTTAAGAGTGCTAGACTAGGAACACGGAGACCTACGTTCAAATCCCCGGGCCACCCATGAAATTCGCCGGCCACTCATTCTCTCTTGGCCCGCCCTGCCTCATTAATTTGCTGATGGGATGGCGGGGCGGGGGCACCACCTTAAGATCCCTGATGGGGTAAAAAGATCACTGTCATTTGCATCACAGATGGAGGTGCCCTGATGGAAGTAGCCCTGCTTTCCTTTAATGGAAAATCTGGATGGAAAACTGGATTACTTTCTTAGCTGTCCTTTCACTACTTGGAGAACATGAAGTGGATTGTGTATAACTGAGCCCCACAGATATTATATTGCTTAGGATATTATATGTATTATATTATCATATTGCTTACATAAGACGGTAATTAAGCCAGACCCTTCCCTTCTTGCCCTTTGGCTCCAAAGCAACAGACATTCCTTTACGATGCAGATCTTTATTGGGACTTCACAGATAGCAAACCGTGCCACTCAAAGAGTCCTCTAGCAAGCTGAGGAATAGCCTCTGCTCATGTAAAGAGTGAGTGAACTGGGAACTTCTCCCTAAGCCTTCCCTTTCAATCCCACTGCAGGCTTGCCCCTCACAAATTGGGCTCTCCCCAGCCTGCCATGCAACCGTTTGGCAGGCGGGCAGGTGTGCCACTGTTGGGTGGGGAAGAGCATGCAGGAAGGGCCACTCCAGCATGGCTCCCCACCTCCAGCACAAAGCCACGCCTCACAGTGCTTCCTGGCAGCTCCAGAAATGTAAGTAGTGGAACCAAAAGCTGGTTGAATGGATGCATGTGTGAGTAGGAGGGAAGAGAGGGAGAGGGAGTTCAGGTTCCACCCAGTGCCACTTCCAGTTATGCCCACCACTGGTGCATGCTGCCTCTGACTGCTGCTTGGGATCGTCATGGTTGTCTCACATGCCCATGTCAGCAGCACAGCTTACTCACTCTGGCTTTCAGCTGGAATTGTTAAAAATATCCATAGTGCTGAACCTATTTAGGAAAGGGGATTCAGCACCCTGGACAGCTTCTTTACAGTGAACTGAAATCCAGGGTTTTACACTGCCCCCCTGACAGTGAAAGCACCAGCCTCAATGGCGGGACTGACTTGGGGCATAAGCTGGGCCGTGCCCTGTGCCCTGCACTAGTGTACAGCTCAGTGACAGGAGCAGGTAAATTCAACCTGTGGAGAATTCAACTTCCAGTTTCAGAGGGCCCTTGGGAAAAATGCTCCCTGTGGATCCCTTGCTGCAGGAAGTCTGCTTTGGCACCATCATCACCACCATCTGCTGTTGCTTGCTTGCTTCTCTGTTGCTTGCTGCTGCCTGGGCCAGAGAATGAGGCTGGTGGGCAAGCATGGCACAGAGATGGTGGTGGGCTCTCCCACACTAGAGACATTAAAACAAAAACAAAACCAAAAACCAAAAACTGGACAGTCATCTGAGTGGGATGGTGGAACGTGGTGTCCTGCACCAGCAGGGGGTTGGCTCTGATGGCCTTCCTGGCCCCCTCCAACTCTACTATTCTATGATTCTAGGATTCTAGGAGCAACTTCATCAGGCTCTTGTTAGCCCTGCTGGGGTTGGGTCCTCAGCCTACCTGTGAAATTGGTCCTGGATGGGGTCATTATCTTTGTTTTTATTCAAGTGATGGGAGGAACAAAAGCTTAATACATACAAGATGGAGAACCCAGTTGAGAAGCACCAGAGACACCCACTCCCCTGCAGGTTTTTGGAAACAACACCTCATTTTGGTAGGCTTGCAGAAGAAGCCATGAAGAAAATCCCACCCAATGTATTGACCATTTGGTGGGAAAGTGCCATCAAAGCTGAGGGCAATGCAAATGGAACTTCCACATGACCAGATGTCACAAAAAGACACAGTCACCAGGTTCTCAGAGTCACCAAGGAAAAGATTCCACCTTCATGAGTGCCAGCAGCCCACTGTTCAATTCCCCTTGTGGCATGTGGGTTGCTGTGCCAACCAAACCTGCTGAGGTGTGAGGTAGGGGCTGGCTTGCAACCCACCCCAGAACCCTACAAGTAGCCATGCATTCTGGGGTGGTTTGAGAGGCACCCTCAACTTACACCTTGCTGGGCTTAAATGACACAGCCATCCATGAGCTACAAAGGTAATTAGGCAACCCACATGATGCATGAGGGAAAAGGAAAGGAAGCCACTGCAGATCATGCAAGCCTGGCCATGGGCTGCAGTCTGCACACATTCCAATTCCACTCCCATTTATTGAGGCCCCCCAGTATAGCAGAATGAGGTGGTGAAACACCGATGTGAGAGCAAGGACTGTACCACTGCGGAGTGTGGGCAAGGGGGTGGCCATTTTTAAAGAACATTTCTTCTGCAGCCTGAAATGGTACAGTCTGTTCTACCACTGCAGGACCTTCACTGTGCTGTAGGTGTAGATAAGTCTGTGCATGATAGGAGACCCAAGCTGCTAATTTCTTCCATTGTCTACAACAATGACTGTAATTTCTCCATTAATACTAAGCAGCAAGGCTGAGAAATTAAGAAATTGCAGGCATCCCAGGCATTCATACCATAACTCTGGCTGGCTTATCAGAAGTCCCTGCTGGTGCTGAGGAAATCAAAACCTTTTTTGAATTAATTTATTTTCCAACTAGTATTCCTAAATTTCAAATCTGAAGTGTGTGTGTGTGTGTGTGTACATGTTAGTGCACATACAAAGCCCTGTGTGTACAAAGGTCACAAAGAATAATGGGCCTGCCTAGCCTCATTGGGATACACAAAAGCAATTCAATCCGTCTGAAGATTCCAGCATGACTCAAAGACCATCCTTTCTAAGGCCAAGTCCTTTGCTAGTAAAACACAGCTCTTTTTTTTAAAAAAGTGCGTGGCTGGCCCATCCCCCTTGGGGCATTTTTAAAAGGTTTTTGTAGGAGGAGGTAGCAATTTCATACACTCAAATCTTTTTCTGGCACATAAACTTTGCATGGCCAGAAGGCAAGCAGTCACTAGCAACCCCCCCCCCCCGCTGCCCATTTTACATTAATAACACTGATAAGCTATGCACATCTGTGATTGTGTCAGGGGAAGGGGGACATCAACACCCGCCACCCTGCTCCATCGCGTCTTTCACCACAAACAGATTTCGTGCAACGCCTTTCATGCAGTGCTGGGTACAGCAGAGCAGGGGCGCCTGGCCTCTTCTTGCAGAGGTTTCTCCCAAGAGGAGGCCATCGCTTTAACTGCAGGCCCGCTCCTGACTCTCCCGGCTAAGGCAGGGCGTAGCGCCTTCCCCGCCGCCCGCCAGTGCTTCCGGGGGCTGCAGTCAGCTTGTCCGGAGCCGCGGCTTCTGCGTTGGCAACCACCTTCTCTGCCGGCTTCTTCCCGTGTGCATGCACAGCGGGCCAACTGCTCTCCCCTTTGCTGTTCCTTTCTCATGCAGGCACTCCTCTTCCCGCGGGAAAGGTGAACTGTGTCCATCCTCTGCCTCTGCCCCAGACTATAGGAGCTCAGCTCCTTTCCTGCCCCCGAAGTCCTAAGACCGCCTCTGTCTTCCTGCTGGCACTTTCCTCTCTCTCTCTCTCTCTCTCTCTACACCACGTCCCCCACCGCCTGGTCCCTTTCCCCGCTCCCCTTTTTATCCTTGCAGCGCCGCACTGCCTCTGCCATTCCCCCCCCCCCCCGGCCAGGTGTTCCCTCCCTGGGGAAAGCACATGCACACCTGGGTGCTCAGTGCTGAGCTACGCCTGGGCCTCCCCCGCCCAACACCCCATCGCCAAAGGTCTTGCTGCCCCAGGCACTGGCTTCATCGTCTCTTTGCTCTCCATGGCGCATCCCCCTTGGCTGGCTCCCAAGTAGGAGATGGCAAGCCCCGCCCACAGTTCGCTGCGTCCCATTCACAAAAGCATCACCTTCAAACTATTCAGGATATTCGTTACAAGGCAGACATAGGGCTTTTCAAAGCTAATTTAGGTAGGGGATAGCTGGAGGGGAGAATCAATGATTGGGAGGGGAGATTAACCTTTTCCTGGGCCACCAGATTGGCCAGCACTTTCTCACTCCAAAACCATTTTCCCCAGCTAAGTTCCTAAAACTGAAAAGAACCCTGACAGAAGGAAGCAGTGAACACCAAGAGGGAGACCTTTTAGGAGAAAGTGAAAGTACATGGAAAGGATTAAACATCTTCCCTTTCTATCCTCAATTTCAGATGGTTCCTCCATCCTGAAATTTGCATTGTGTGAGCAAGTGTGGGGTTCTGAAACTACTGCTACTATTATTGTGATCACAGTTTTTATTGCTATTGTTATTATATTGTTCTACATTCCTGCCCATTGTTTAAGATCATCAATAGAGGCCCTCCTACACATTCCTCTCCCTAGAGAGGTTAAGGGGAAGGTTGCAAAGAGGAGAGCCTTTTCTGTGGTGGCACCCAAACTGTGGAATGCCTTGCCATTGGAAATTCATCAGGCACCTCCTTTTTTGACTTTTAAGCACCTGACAAAAACTTTTCTTTTTCAATAGACCTATGGCACTACTTAAAATGATCTATGACTCTGGTTTTGAGTTTAAGCACATTTATTATTTTTATTAATTTTCATGTTGTCTGATTACATATATTGTATTTGTCTTATTATAAAATTTTAAATGTATTATTAATGTTTCTACTGATATTTTTATTGTAATGGCTGCCCAGAGAGCATAATGCTAACAGGCAGCTATTATACAAATTAAATAAATAAATAAATAAATAAAGCAAGGAAGTAAGCAAACAAGCAGATTATTCTTATTTTCATTCCTATACCACATGGACTCCCCCTTTCTTTGCATAGCTGCTTCTCCAGCTGCTCAGATTTGCTGTATGGAGAATGAGACTCTGCTGAATGGAATGAGCTTGGTACATGGTGCAGAGGAGGAAGGGGTCCTCAAAAATTGGATGGAGGAACTTCTGTGCTCACTGGTCATGGGAGGGAGTTCCAGTCTTCAATATAAAAAAATTCATGGAGGAAGTCCATGTTCAGCTAACTATTAAATAAACAAAGCCAATGGCTCGTTGTTAAATGGCTTTCTTGAAAAATAAATCATGCCTTATTCCAGAATCCAAACCATCCCAAGGTTGTCTTTAAGGTCTGTAAACCATCCCAAGGTTGTCTTTAACTTGCAGCTGTGCCAATTAAAAGTTTGCCCTCACCTGTTTGTGAGTGCAAGGGCACAATCAACCTGGAATGCCAGGGCAGCAATCTGGCACCAGCCCCATTCCTTTCAATACCACAGGCAACCTTTGAGCCACGCTGCATCACCTATGTGCTGGGTGTGGGTTGTTCCTTTGTGGAAGTGCCCTTCCCCTCCATCCCTTTGCAATGCCAGCAACTTGTGCCATTTCCCTCTGCCTGACATGGAAGAAGGAGGCTGGCAGGCAGGCAGAGAGAAAGCCCTGAATCCAGCACGGGCTGTCAAAAGTTGGCGAGGCTATAATGAGAAAAGGGCTGGCTTGAGATTGGCAACTGGAGAAAGAGAAAAGCAGGAGATCAAGACACTGTGTTTATCCTCATTTCTGTCACCATATGCTTCTCTGGAACCCTATCTAATGCCAAAAGGATTCCACTGTGGGAAGTGGCAGGAGGACACTTTTATTGACTACCAGCTGCTTATATTTCTGTGACAGCAGAATCCACGCTCTTGAATCCACACTCCTCTTGATGATAGATGAATCAGCATGGGCAGCTCAGAATCTGTGCTGTGCCAAGAACAGCATCACAAGAGACAGCCAATTTTCATCCTCCACATCTGGTGGGAACCAGGTTGGATGTAAGCAGTGCTGGGGCAGACAGGCAAATAGACTGACCTGGTGCATTCTTGTTACTGAAGCTGCAAGAGAGAAAGTGCAAGCATCTCTCCCTCTTTCTTTGTGGTTCTATGCAACAGACAAAGGGGAATGTTCATGTAACTCTCTACTAATATCCCACCAAAAGTGACATTCAGGTTGGAAAGGCAAAACATCAGCAGGAATTATTCCAGTTGTGTTTTAGTTAGGGTACATCCCTAGGCATGTTAAGGCAGAAGAAAGTCCTACATCTGGGCACCAAGATTTAAGAAAGATGCGGGTAAATTAGAAAGAGTCCAGCAGAAGGCAACAAAAATGATCCAGGGTTTGGAAACACTGCCCTATGAGGAGAGACTGAGGGAACTGGGCATGTTCAGCCTTGAAAAGAAAAGACTGAGGGGGGACATGATATCCCTCTAAAGTACCTCAAAGGCTGTCACAAAGAGGACGGTCAAGATCTCTTCTTGCTGATGCCAAAGTGTAGGACATGGAATAATTAATTCAAGTTGTGGCAACCCAGATCAGGCTGGACATCAGGAAAAGCTTCCTCACGGTCAGAGCAATACAACAGTGGAACCAGCTGCCTAGAGAGGTGGTGGGCTCTCCCACACTGGAGACATTCAAGGAGAAACTGGGCAGCCATCTGAGTGGGATGGTGCAACATGGTGTCCAGGGGGTTGGACACAATGGCCTTCATGGCCCCTTCCAATTCTACTATTTTATGATTCTATGATTCTGTCTTCTGGGATGTCTCAAGCTATGCATTCTGGCTGGGGAACACTGGCAATTGCAGTACTTTTTTCTATTGAAATATACATTGACTGGCACCCTTATTAGTTTGTTTATTTAAAAATATGCATGCTGCTTTTGTACTATAAAATATCCAAAGCGATTTTTATAATCCAGCATAAAATAAAATAATAAAACCTGAGAAACAATTCAAAAAAGAAACCCTTATGGACACAGTCATCGCTTGCACACTTGATGCACATAAGCTTCTAAACTCAGAGGCTTAGGTACACCCTATGCCCCAAATGAGGCATGGCAGCAGCGATCTTTGCTACAGTCACCATGCCTCATGCCCTGATTTTATCTAGACAGCTGTTGTCAGCTGTCAAGATGAAGCACCAGGGAAGGGGAAGGAAGCAGGCTGGGACACTGATAGGAATCAGCTTAAATCTTCAGCCCCAGAATTCTCCCCTCCCCACTCCAAGTATGCCTCTTTTTCTCCCCCACAAGGTGCATTTACATCCTTAAGGGGAAGCAGCTGGCACAGTTCTCTGGGACAGGAATCCCACCTCAAAATCTCAGAGCTGTGACACCAAAGGCTCCTATGCCCCATCCCTGGACAACACTGAACTCTATAGGATTGCTCCCTAAGCTGTCTTAATGGTATATAACCAGAGGAAACAGACAATTAAAAACTCCCACCACTCATTAAAAGCCTTGGTAAATAAAAGGGGGAGCTTGGCCAATTGCCTAAAGGGTAAAAATTTGGCACTAGCCAAATCAACTTGTGGAGATCACCCTAACCCTAAGCCTGCCTCCCCTCTGACAGCATCCAAAGTAGAGCCTCCAATGGTGACAACAGACATCTTCAGTCTTTAACAGATAAATATTGGCAGGGAATTGATCTATCTTGACTTGAGTACAGATAGATCTCAGTGCAGGCAGGCACATGGGCATGAAATGTGGCCGAGCCACTTCCATCCTGCTGTCCTTCCAGAAAGTAAACATCAGGAATACTTAACAGGAATGTTGAAGGCCTTTCAAAGCATTTCAGCAAGGCTAGGATCCTTTTCCAGGGGGAGGGCTCTGGGCTCTTTGCATCTTTCCAGTTGTCTCCTAATTGTGCTCACAGATGCATGAGCTGCGAATGTGGGAGCTGCTGTGCTGATGAAACATGCCTAGGAATTTTGAGAGAAAGGAAAGTGCATTTCGTTTAGATAAGCCAACTCATGCTCTTTGTCAAACAGTTAGAGATGGCTCACTGTGGATGCGAGTGAGCACTGCAGGCAGAAATCTCTTGGACCCCTCTCATTCCCACGGGAGAGAAGTAGGAGCTACTCACTATGTATTTTGACACAAGCAGCCTCTCTTGGTTTCTCCTGCAATATGTCAAAGGCTCCTTAATGGTTAGGGTGAGTGGATGCAGTGGAGCACAGTGTGTAGGGAATAGCTGCTTGAAAACTAACAGAGTGATTCTATGGTCCCTGAGCGTCTAAGGAGCCATAGAATGTGGTGGATGGCCAGGGGTTAGCATTCTGACCTGAGGACTGGTAACTGGGGCTTCCAGCCCCCTCACACCCACAGTTGGCATGGAAAGAACCAGTTGGGCTTTCTGAGGCTGGGAACACAGCCTTGGAGTGGGATGAAAGGGCAGGGTATGCATGATCCTGAAATCTCTCCTGCTTCCTGCCTTCCCTGTCTGAAACTAGATTCCCCCCCGCCCACACACACACACACACAAAACCATCTGGAGAAATATGCTAGGGAGGAAGGTCTGGAAGATGAAGCTAGCAACTAGCACTACATAGGAAGCCATAAGCCTCCAAGTTTGCAGTCTGATGGGCATTGCAATAGGACTGTGCCTAAATAACTAATGCATGTAGGGAGCCAGAGACCTGGCTTTGGTTTCCCTTTTGTCTACTTTGCATTGCTTGCTTTAGTTGTAACAAGAAGATGCCTGTTAATATTAACTAAATGCTCTGATACGGCCTGAAAACAAACATACTCTATAGTTCTTCGAAGTACTCTAGAGTGTGGAATAGGGAAAAGGTAGATCAAGATTAGCTGTTTGATCTCTGAGTGGTTACAGTAAATCAGCAAGGATGTCTAACTTCTAGTTGTTTAATTACGCAATCCTATTCCTAGCTATACTACTGACATAAAGAAAAGCTGGGCTAAGTGAGTGTGATATTTTGTGTGGACTGATGGTGAGGGCCATTCCTTTCTACATCTCTAAATAAATTTCTGGGCTCATAATTCCTTAAGATAAGGTACAACTGGTGACACTCACCAAAGATCCAGCTGGTGAATCTGGTTTCCTGTAATAAAAAGGAGATGCTGCAAGCCAGAGGTGTGCCCATCCCTGAGTTATAGAGAACAGTGTTGAAAATTGTCATTTACACAGATCCCCATTTCAGACCTTATTCCACCTTCCCAAAACAGAGCCAAGGGTTAGAATGGTTCGAAATTATTCTTTATGCTAATCTTTTATGGCATATCTTGAAACTTGAGACTGTTCTGGCATTGATCCAAGTGATAAATATGTCTAATTTGTTTGGCTGGCCAATTAACAGGTCAAAATCTGTACTGATGCTGACTGGAGTTATGATATGTATCTTGTACAGTATTGGCTAATTGGCAGTTTCCATGGTGGCCACATGTTATTACCTATTTGGGAATGCTTGTTCCCTGAGATAAATGTCTAATGTTCAGACTCAATTTGAATGAATTGTTTAATGAGATCTCACAGGATTTAGATGGACGGACTTCTTCAAAGTTGAATTTGTGGGAAAAGGTTAATACATTCCAGATGAATACTTCACCTTAGATTGTTATCTATTCCCTTATCCCTGGTAATTTCTTTCCAAACTCTCAGTGCTCTGTTTTGCTAATTCTTTTAGGCTTCCTCTCTGCCACAAATTATCCTTGAAAAGGATGCAACTTCCAACTGAAGAAATAGGGTTTGGCTTTCTGGTCCTTGCTTATATCACTGGGCTTATTTATTGACCTGAACTAAATTTTGGTCTTTCCCACTTAGATTCCATATTTCACCTGGATCAGTTTTGGAAATGACATGACTATGTGCTCCCTCTGGATGAATTGTATCAGGTTCTCAGCACATTAAACTGCAGGGATAGGGTTGTTGTCCTTCTTGGCTTTGTGTGCCAAATATGCTTTGCCTGCTACAGCCAATTGGCAATACTTGCAACTGGAACATTTAGTTTAAGCGAGGTTTGGCTTTGCTGTTTTTATAGTCCAAGCTTCCTTTGCTATTTGAAACACTTATCGAGGGTTATCTTCAGATATAAACACACACAAACACAAAGCACAAAGCTGTCTCTTGTCTGCCTCCATTATGGGGAAAGGAATGGAATGAGAAATGGCTCTGAGAATTGAATTTAAGTGATGGTAACCAAGGAAAAGAAAGAATGAGACATTGGCTAAGATCCAATGGGAAGATACTGGATTTTAATCATGAAAGAAAGATGTGGCAGGAGAGAATATACCATCAGATCCACTGGGAGTTATGTGCTGTTATCTTAAGGGCTTGATGCATGAGGAAGATGTCAAAATGGTTAAATATATGTTAATAGCAGCTTGGAGAGCATCAGTTATAATTGGAAGGAAACTAGCCTCCCATCACTTGTTGAGTAGATTACCAGGTTAGGGGACATGGTATGTATGATTAAATGAACAAAGTGAAGAGATAGAGGAAGTGAGACAATTTAAAAAAACACATTAATAGATAAGTAGAACCTATCCATCTTTTAGAAGAATAAGGCTCAGGATAGTATTGATCCATACATATTTGAGAGTACAATTGAATGACACTTAAATTAATTTGACTTTGCTTGCATTTCATTACTATTACTGCAATGCATTTATACCCTGTCTTTTTCTTCTTGTGAGGAATCAAGCTGACTCACATAGATTCATTATATCCTTACAACAACCCTATGAGGTAGGTTGGACTGCAGATCTCTGATTGACCCAAAGTCACCCAGAGAGCTTCATGGCTGAGTGGAGATCAGAACCCAGATTTCCCAGGTCCCCAGTTCAACACTTTCCACTGTACCATACCAGCTCTCATTTTAAAGCATTTTTTATTATTTTAGGCATATTCCTACTGTATTGACATTTATTCATATTTTCATTGACTTGAATATAGTGCATTGATCTTTGTGATTTATCTGAAACATTTATCTATTACTTTTAAAATAAATTTATAAAGCAGGACAAGAAGAGGAAGAGAGATGGAGTTCCACAAGCCATTATTCTGCCCTTCATTGGCCACAGCTTCTATTTAGCAGCATTCACTACCCCCACCTTTCAAGGTTTTCTGTGGAATGCTGAGCCATTGGAAAGCTGTTACATTAAAGAAAAAGCTGAGATTTCCCAGATTCTGTGCTTGTTCACAGCCCACTGCCTTCTCCAGCCTCCAGGTCACTCTGCCTGGGAGCTTTGGCTCCTCGGCAGTCTTTGCTTCCTAGGCACTTTTTCCAAGCGTTTCTTAGCCATCTGCCACTCTGTGTCTGTGCCCCTCCCACTTCTGCTGCTGCAGCAGCTCACTCAGTCTTTGGGTCTACTTCCCCCAACATGATTCCCCACGAAATGTGTCCTACTGCAGCTCCCTTCATCCCAGCCAGCAGAGCCACTGGCAATGTCAGACCTTGCAGTTCAAACATCTGCAGGGCACCACATTGGGCAAGATGGCTTGCCATCCCATGCAAACCCTAACCCTTTCCAGAAGTATCCCCATGAATGAAGTACCCCAACTTCCAGTGTCAAAGACATCATGATGCCTGTCCCAATGCTCACATGGACATCTGGAAAGTGTCTTGGGTTCAGCTGAACACATGGTTAGGATCCCTAGACATATAAGGGCTCCAGATTACATGCACTGCCTATGTTCATTCATCATATGGGCACCTCTTTGCAGATCTCTGCAAGCAACCTGGCCACTGGCTTATGTGATGCTAGGAGGGGCACTCTCTGACAACACTCCTGCCTTCTGAGAGTCCCCAAAAGGCCCCCTGGCCCCACCCCTTTCCCTTGACCACCAATCATTTGGTGGTTTCCTGGTTTTTGTGCAGTTTCTCCCCTCCTCTCATTATAAAGGCTGAAGTGCCTATCCTAAAGCTTTAGTGACTGGCAGAAAGATTTCTAAGCTAAAACATGCTGCTATTCTGAGCCCACTCTTTTTGCTTACAGCAACACCACCACCACAGGAATGTGGGCCAGGGAGCTTCTCTGGAATGAAATTCAGCCCTGGAGCTGAAAGAGGCTCTGGGTTAAAGCTTGATCTGTGCTGGGAAAAGTGTGTCCCATGGAGCCCTTAGGAGCCTATTCTACTCCTGAGAAAACCACAGGAAAGACACCTGTAGCCACTAGCTACCAAGAGTAAACAGAATGCCCCTGACAGGTTCACCCTTCACTAGAGACTTGAGCATGGCTGACATGGAGGGGCATCACAAAGTTCCTTCAGTCTAGACATTTTACTTGGCAGAAACATTCCTGGTCTGCTGATGCTGGTCACATGCAATGAAGCACAATTAGAGTTGGATCAGGTCCACAGATGTTGTCTTACCAAGTCCCTGGTGGATAAGTCACATCCTTCAGTCAAAGACTCAGTGCTAGACAGACCAAGTATCCGATTTAGCCAGTTGATGTTGGCTCTGTTTTTATGCAATATTAATAACTAGGAATGGGCCAATTATGTTACCACCAAGTCCTATTGGGCTGCATTGCCTCTTGGTTTCCTTCAGCCTGGGAGCGAGGCCTACTTTCCAGCTTGTTCCCACTGATTTATTCACGCCGTACGCAAGTGCTTCTGCACTGAGATGCTTTGCATTTCCATGGGTAATTCATAATTATTAATTGTGGAAATCAAGAGCAGAGTCAGCCACTGCACACAGGCATAGAAGATAAATGACCTGATCCCTTTTAACAAGCCCAGGCTGAGACGTTATTTCTAGATGGAGTGGATTTAACTTCATGTTTCACATCAGGGGTGGGGGTGGGGATTCATTGGACACTTTGCTGGATGATACTGTCTAGGCACAGCTAGCACAACAAATCTTAAAAACAGTGTTAAGCAGAATTCAGGACAGCCCCAAGAACAAGGCAGCGTGATATGCAGTATGGCAAAGCATAGCGCCCAATAGCAAAATTACTCTACTGAAAATAACAATTTATTATTTAGCAGCTGCACATGTATCCAGCTCTTCCTCCAGAAGAAAACACAGAAACTTGCATATCACAGTCATCCATGCTGCCGTCATCTACTCCCAAGAGCAAAATGTCAGTATTCCAAAGTGAAGCCATAGCCTGAAGGACAGCATTTTGAAGTGGATACAAAACTGAATTAAGTTCATCAACATAAGCAGAATGTTCATTTGGATGCTTAGCCCTACAGTCAAGTACTTAATAATCAATTTGCTGGATCTTAGATGTGCTTCCCCCAAATCTGCATTTTGTTTCATAGGCCAAGTTTGTACTCAGCCTCTTACACATCCAGGCACCTCAGGCAAACTAAATGGAAGAAAGGGCACTGGGATTTCTTTCTACCCTTGTCAGGACTTGCCACAAAAAATTTAAATCCAAATACATGTCTTAGCAGGCAGGCTACTAATACTAATTGCCAGTTGGCTTTATCTCCCTGCTGAGATAACACCTTTATATTCTTTCAGTAGGAAAGAGAGTTCCTGCCAGCAGAACCTACTTGGAGCTATCCAAGGTCCTACTTTCTTGATATTGCTACCACCTTCTTTCTCCTTTGAGCCTTGGAGAACCAAATTTCAGGATGCTGCCCCAACACACCTTTTGATGAAGTGTAGCTGCCATTTTAATCCAGCCATGTGTCAGATATCAAGATCAAGAATCACGGCTTTCAATTATAACCAAGTCCATTTCTTCACCCCACTGCAGGCTGTGAGCGTGTGGGATGTTTGTGACAGAGGTGTTCACCTCATTTACCATTGCCAACAAGCTTCTGGCTATTGCAGTGTCCTGTTTCTTCTAAACTAGCTCCTTTGTGTAAGAAAGCACTGCTTATTGCTTTTGTCCACAGTCCGATATAGCTTTAGGGTAAAGCTAGATCAGAATAAATCAAGGAGCAGGAAGCAATGTGTTCTGTCTCTACTGTATTGATACCTGGATAGGAAAGAACTTTTAAGTGAAACACAACTGCATTGGGGAGTGTGATTGCTTCCATCTTCAGGATCTCATAAAGAAGTCAAAAGAGCTATGAAAAAGTTGAGCAGAGGACAAGTTGTATCAACAAGATCTTCCCCCAGTACAGGTGGAAAATAATATTTTTATGAAATTGAGGCACAGCGGTACTGTAAATGATCTCTCATGTCCTGTAGAAATTGGCAAAATGGCCAAATCAGCCCAATTAAAGTTGACATTTAAACATGTTAGCATTGTACTGAAGTTCCACCAAAGATGGACTGACATTATAGTTGGATATACAAACATAGAAACAGAGTGAGTCAGAAGGGGCCTCCTGGGCCATCTAGTCTGACCTCTGGCACCAGCCGGCTCCGCTCACGACATGCCCACCATGTGCACGTCCAGCCTATCCTTGAACACCCACACCAATGGGGCCGCAACGACCTCTCGTGGAAGCCCATTCCACACCCTCGGGGTCCTGACTGTCAGGAAGTGCTTCCTGGCATCCAAATGGAACCTTGGCTCCCTGAGCTTTGCTCCGCTGGAGCGCATCCTGCCTCCCTCTGCAGGGCAGAACAGGTCTCTACCCATCTCCATGTGACATCCCTCACATACCTGTATGTCGCCAACATATCCCCTCTGAGCCTCCTCTTCTCCAGGCTGAAGAGACCCAGTTCCCTCAGTCTCGCCTCATACCCCATCCCCTGCAAACCAGCCACCAACCTTGTGGCCCTACGCTGCACTGACTCTAACCTGGCTATATCCTTTCTGTAATGAGGGACCCAGAACTGAGCACAATACTCCAGTTGTGGGCGCACCAGAGTCGTATAGAGTGGTAGTAATACTCTAAATGGGTACAGGGCATGCTAAGCCATTTCCATTGTGCATTAGCAAAGGACTTGGGTGCCAATGAGCATTATATAATTAAGACTTCCAATGCAAAAGCAGGCAATGATGATAGAAACAGAGCGAGTCAGAAGGGGCCTCCTGGGCCATCTAGTCCAACCTCCGGCACCAGCCAGCTCCACTCACAACATGCCCACCATATGCATGTCCAAAGTGGTGGAGGGAATCTAATTAGGATTCCAGCACTCCAATAGTGGTGGAGGGAATCTAATTAGGAGTAAGGCATCATTTTCAAAATAAAAAAAATATGATCAGGGAGAAGGCTGAGAACATCTCTTCCTCTGTACAGTTTTTTGATCAAGCTCACTGACTATTTTATTGGTATTGTAACATTACAGCATTGTTAGGGAGCATGTGTGCCCCCAGATTTTGCTCAACGTGGATTTCCATGAATCCTAGGCAGCACGTCAGATGATGAAGGATGATGGAGGTTGCAGTTCAACAACATCTGGAGGGCTACATGTTCCTGGTTTCTGCACTAGAGGATTAAATGTACACCTGTTGCATCAGAATGAAGAACAAACTAGCAAGACAAATTGAATAAGCTGTATAATTAAACAACATTTCATTACCCTTCAGCTCTACCATTCTTCACAGCCATCAACTCCAAAGCAAAACATGAAACTTCCCAAGGCTAAGCAGAGCTAACCACCAAGGAGATGGAGTGTGCCTGTTTTCTCAGACTTGCAAACAAAAAACAAAATGAAATTACCCTCACATTTAAGCACTCACCTGCTCAGTATGGCCAACAAGCAAGCAAGCAAGCAGGCTGGTGAAGTGCTGGGTCCTGCCACAGCACCTGAGCATGGCAACCAATCAGGAAAGGGGATTGAAGCCCCACCACATGCACCCAGCAAAGAAATGTGGCAGGCCGACACAGGCAGACCAATGCCTCCCCCCGCCACTCATTTGTCAGCCCCCACCAGGCTACTAAAATTATTTGCAGCTAACAACCTGTACACTTATTTACAGAGCTGTACAGGAATCACTGCTCCCCAAATCTATCCTACAGATAAGATGTAAAGGTATCATTAGTCTGTCTACCAGCGTGCAGTTTGATTTATCATTGATGGCAGTGGAGGAAGGGAACCAACTATCTTTCACTTAAGAAAAGTTTTCCCCACCTGAGAGAAAGGGACACAAGGCAGCAAAGTGGGATAAATCACTGAGCTGCTCAACTTGCTGATAGGAAAGCCAGCGGTTCAAATCTGCACAGTGGGGTAGGATTGCACTGCCTTGTCTCAGCTCCCACCTACCCAGCAGTTCAAAAGTATGTAAAAACCCAAGTGGATAAATGGAAACCCACTTTGGTGGGGAGCTAGTGACCTACATGGAATGTGAGGACCAGCCCCACGTTGGACCTGCAGTGTCGAATGCGCAACAGCAGCAGCAGGAATGGTGGTGGAGAGAGACTGGAGGATGCCAACACTCCCGCAGGCCAGTGCTAGCTGCTTTGTGTGCAAAGCTGGCTTGCCCCCTGTGGTGCATCATGCATTGCATATGAGTGTGAACTGAATCTTAGGCAACCAAACTACTCTGCATTAGCACTATAGACTTCCTAGCTAATTGTACCAACACCATACAACATAAATGAATAAATAAAAGCTGGGAGAGAGTCTAATTTGCCATGGGGAATCAGACATACCTAATGTAAGGTCCACATTACCTACTACAAAGGGTTGGACGGAAAGGAATTGTGTTTCCTACCTCTGAACCAATAAACAGTGCCCAAAGGCAACCCTTGAGAGTTGTTCCCCAGCTCACAGGCTTTTTTAGGTAAGTTGCAGAAGCCAGAATAATTGAGATGGAGCTTGATGTGAGCAGTCCCCTTCTGCTAGTGCATTTGACCAAGGGAAGCCAGGCTATTGCTATTTAGCAAGCCTGTCCAATCAAGAGGTGCCATATTGCCTCTCCAATCACAGGGAAAGGTCTTGCATACCTCTGTCGTCTTCTCTGCTTGAAGAGGACCCTGAGGCCTAAGCCAAACAAAACCCAGGATGGATTATTAAGTAGGATCCTACCCACAAGCCATACTATGCTCTTGCAAACTGCAAAGTCCCAGAAATAAGCTCAGTTAGCAGCAGCCAAAATTGTATCTGTGTGGCCATGTTTCAGGGCCAGTTTGTGTGATCAGTGGGATCAGGAAGGAAAGCAGTTCCTCAGCTGTACAAATCCAAGCAGCTTTTCAGCTCAAGCTGGCAGTCACAGTCAATTGGACGTCCCAGCCACAGACCCGGTTTACAAGCAAGGGGTCAGCACCCTGGACAATTCCAGGCAGAACTCTGGCCAGATGCAGACACACTCCTTTGGAAAGCTTAAGGCTCTTCCAGAGTGGAGTCCTCAGACTTCAAAGACAGCAACACAGTTTCTGCAGATTGGAAACTGGGATGGGTAGTGTAGCTGGAGGTCAGTAGGGATGGAGGAGTACTTCATTTCAATGGTAAGTCCTGCAGAAGTGCCCTGTTTGCAATTTAAAATATGAATGGTACCAGGAATAAACTTTCTCTGGAAAGCACTCCCACATTTCCAAACTTGAATGTGCATTTGTAAAATGTGCACTTGGAAACACACAACTTCTTTGAAATGTGCAACTTTTAAACCAACAACACTTGCATCTGTGGGGGAAAAGGGTGCAAATGTAACAATGATGTAGATCTGACTCCCAAACCATTTTAATCTAACTTCAAAATAAAGTACTGACTATACTATTTCATTCTTAGACCCAGCCCTTGCCTCTCTTTTTTGCACTTAATGTTTTGCTTCTCATTTGAATAATTCTCTAAAAAGTTTGATGTTATACAGGGATGTAGGAGCTTGACTAAAGTGCAATACGAACAGTTAAAATATAAAACAGAATGCACATACTTAAAATGAAATATGAAAACAATCAGCAAAGGAATATATAAAGATGAATAAGAACAGCCAGCAAAAAACAAGAGCTCCGTTTTTAAAGTGCCTGGAAGAAAAAGAGAAAAAAAAGAGAGAGAGAACTTTGACACTGAAAATATAATCGAGGCACCAGGGAGATTTCTTTGTGGAAGGGAATTCCATAAGTGGGGCACCACAAATGAGAAGGCCTCCCATTTAGCTTTCTTTGGTGGGAACACCTGGAGGAGGCTTTCCAAAGATGCCCTAAGGGGCTGGGCAGTACATGTGAAAGGAGGCATTTGTTTAATTACTTTTGTTTCAATGTCAACACATTCAGTTGGGCTCAAAAATGGACTGGAAGCCAGTGCAGCTGATGACACTGTGGTTGTACATAATCCTATCAGCCAGTTCCAGCCTGGAACTGAGCAGCTCTGTTTTGAATGAACTGAGGTTTCCAAACCATCTTCAAAGAGGACTCCAATATAAAGGCCTACCTTGACTTTGTATGTTATAGATGGTATTGGTTCCATTTAGAGATTAATGGTAGAGTTAACAATATTTTTAAAAGAAAAAATGTAACCCATCCTGCTCTCTGGAGGTCATGGCCAAATCCTGCAGACATATGGGGCTTGACTCCATGCCATACTGCAAACAGCATCAGGTGACAATGGAAGATTCTCTTGTCCAGCAGGATAGACACCTTCTTTGTGTAAAACCCACATTTGTTTCCCAGCATCTCCAGCTGAAAGGATCAGGAACCCAGTTGATAAAAAACCTCAGGCCAAGAGCCCAAATCCCAATCCAGCCCTCTGGACTTCTCCAGAAGCCCCCTTCCCTGCATTATGCCAATTTTGTTGCCAAAATGCCTAAATTGCTTGGGAACGGATCTATTCTGCCAATCCAGCATGGCAGAAAGGACCTCACCCCCCCCCCCACCCCGCGGTGGACTAGCCAAGGCCTCAGTGCTGTAAAGCTCCTTAGCAGGTTTCTCAGTGAGGCCTGAAGGGAATTCCCTGTGCCAAATGGACCATCGCACCAGATGTTCTTGATGGACCAGCCTGCACGTACTGTCTGCACAAGCTCATGCAATCCTCTGCTGCAATCCCTCACTGACCCACAGCCAAAGCAGGCTTGCCAAGTTCATTCTGCTTCCCTTGCTTTCTCCTCTTGATGCTATTATGATGACCCCTGCCCCCTACGCATTGGATGGAAACTTGTTTTATTGCGAGTGATGTCTGTATCTGCCTATCTGGGCATGGATGCTTCAGAGCCTGCATGCATAAATCTATAGCACAAATATCCTCAAGCCCAAAAATAGCTTAGCGATGTCATCTACCTGGAATCCCCATCTCTCATCACAAGAAGGACTTCAGGAATACCATCTAAGATGCTGAATGGTATGATTCACTCTCAGCAATGACAAGGAAAACTAATACGATGCAGCACCATCACACAGATGTGTCAGGAAAGACTGCGCTGACAGCTCCCTGTCTGTCAGTCCAATGCTCCCAGAGAGCACTGTGCTGTCCTTTCTATTATCTACTGATGTATTGCACCGATTTTGCTTTGATTGATGAGCTGGGGGAATCCCACAGAAGTGATTAACCAGCTTGCCAAACGAGGCCACTGCAGTTCATTGTCCACCAGGTTCTATGCACAGTGTGGCTGTCATTGGGATGGGTGGCAGACAGGGGTGTGCGTGCTCTTGCTTATTGCCCAACACAGGCAACTATATGTTCAGGATGGGCCTATGGAGAGAGATCCTATTTCTGCTATTGCCAGTGCAAGTCAAACACATTTGTATATACTTTCTCATGCTGCATGATTTCATCCGTTGCTGCTAGTCCACAGGAAAAGCAAGGATTTAAGAAAAAGCCCACAGAGGTAGTGATAGGAGGAAACCTATTAAGCCTGGGCCAGGGGAGGTGGGGGGCAAATCCTTCATCTGGAGCCCCAAATCCATGGGGGCCATCTGCCCCATCCCTCTGCTGTCCATGGGCATTTGCTGAAATAAGATACGGGGCCCTGATGATCTCTGTTGCATCTGATCTCCCTGATTTGCTGGCACTTTGCAGACAGTTTGCCCGTATCTGCTTCACTTCCCGCTGCCCTTCTTTCAACCCTTCTACCAGAGCTTTTCTCCTGAAGTACATCCCTTTTTACAAAGGGATGTCTTTAAGAGATATACCACTTTAAAGATATGCATAAGCACACTTTAGAACATATGTGAATTAGCAAATGCACATTTTATAAATCACTGTTGTTGTCTTCTTCTTCTCCTCTTCTGGTCATGTGGGCCTAAGCTCTGGATATTTTCAGTACCTAGCACTGCCTCTAAGAGTCACCAATGCTGCTTTCGTAGCAACATTAAGGAAAAGCACATACCAAGCTCCGGAAAAAAAAGGTGCAGTGGATAAGAAGCACCACTAACACAGGAGTCAACAGCTACACCACATCCCCATCAAAGCCACAACAAATATTTTGCATTGCAAAAGAGAAGAACATATTGTTCTTGGAAAAAATCCTTTGCCTCCACATACTGTGAGGACTCTGGCCAAGCTCAGGGGAAATAGGGAAGACTGTGAGGGGTGGCAGATGATGTCAGCATCTCTGCAAGCCCTGGATCCATTTAACCACTGTCAATACAACATCCCATCTACCCTATGGGGCTACTTCACCTAAGTCATGACCAGCCTAACCTAACCAGCCACCCACTGCAAGCCAAATGTCTGTATTGAATCTGTGCTGTGTAGGTGTAAAAAAGTCAAAACAACCTGAACCAATCCAGGTAGTTAATGTAAGATTCCTTCCTGGCCTCACTGCCACAGAGCCACTGCTCACACCAAATTTCACCTAGGATGGGTGGGAGGGAGAGGGCCAATAAAATAGTCAGAGCACTGGATATGAGGCAGGGCCAGCTTATAAAGGGGGTGGTATGTGCATCACACGCATGACCAAAGTGTGTCTGTCTCCCTCCAAAAGTGGCCACAAATACCAGTCCCCCAAGCACAGAGGAGAAAGGCATCTTCATCATATTCCATTTAGATCCCACTTTTCTTCCTCTGTCAAGGAACTGAAAGCAGTTTACAAGGTACTCCTCCTCTCCATTTTATCAACTTGTACCTTAATTTTAATGCAAACTTGAACCAATACTCTAGGAAATGGCAACTCATGACCCTCCTGCTGCTTGGCCTACAATTCCCATCATCCTAGTCAGCATGCTTAATGGTGAAGGATGATGAGAGTTGCAAGCAAAATATATGGAGAGCTACACATTGCCCACCCCTGTAATCCATGAACTGAAACCCCACTATCCTTTAAAATTCTCACCTCCAAATTTTGAAACTGGGTTTTCCAATTAAAAAGGCATATAAAAAGATGTATGTGGGTACATGTGCACCTTAAGTAAAGATGCACATAGTAATGTGCATATTAGTGAAGTAAATGCTAAAATGCATTACTTTAGGAAGATTGTTTGCAAAAATAGTGTCTATTGAGTAAAACTGCATATAAAATACATGCATTAGGAGAAACATGCACTATTTAAAATTTTCTCAAGCAAAAGTATTTTTTTAATTTTACAAACCAAACCTATAAACCAAACTACAAATTTTCCAGACTTAAAATTGGGAAAACAATCAATCAATTGATCCAGCCTATAGAGCTCATGCTAAGACTGATGCAATGCAAAGTAATACGCAGTGGTCATCACAGACTGAAGCAAACTCCTATAACAAGCCTGAAAGATCAAACAGCTGTAAAAACAAGCAACACCCTCCACACACATAATGCAGGATTAATTAGATTATTTTGGCTTGTAGTCTCAATACACACAGTGAATATTTAGCTACAATTTATGTAAGAAACTCTTTCATATCAGAAAGAACCAACAACAATAAAAACAGTATTCAGATGATCATCCTAGATACAGAGAAATTAATGGATTAACTCATTATGAAGAATTTGGTAAAAGTTACAAATTTTTAAAAATGTGGCTTACTGTTTCTATTTCATGGAAAATACAAGGGCATAATGGCTGGGTTCACACAACATGTTAAACCCCTTAGGAATTTTAACAATGCACTATGGCTAAAGCTCTTCTGTGCCCTAGAGATGATTAGGCACAATGGGGGTTCTTTTCCTCTTCCTTCCTTTTCCACCATCTCAGTTTTCTTACAGCATCCAATGGGGCATGGGCCATTGCTCAACCAGTGCTGGCCATGGCCAAACTTTTTAAAAATCACCTCTACATTATCCATACTTGGCAAAGGGAGGACAGCCCAGGACCACATGAAACCACCCCCCAGAAAATGAAGATTCTGCTGCAAAAGATGCTTTCCACATAGCCCACCTTAAGAAATGAGAACGAGATTGAGAACGAGAATGAGAAGGGAAAAACTGGGAAAGAAAAGGAATGGGCTACACAGTTGCAATTTGAAATGAGCACTTATCTGTGTGGACAAGTGTCAAATTGCAACTCCATATCCCACAGCTAATTAACTTTAAACTTTCTAAAAGTGTGGCTGCATAAACCATCCTTTGTAGCAGAATCTCAGGGGCTTTGGAAAGTGTCCATGCAGCCAAGGGTGGTCCTCACTTTTCAAGTGGGGATAATACAGGGTGCAAGTTCTCCACCCCTCATTTTTAGGCTGGATCTCCCAGGTTTTTGGGAGTAGCTAGAAAGCCCTAACTGTCCCCTCATTTTTGCAATTTACCTGGCATGGACAGTATCTTGGGAAGTGGCAAAACCTGAGGGAAAGCATGGCACAGCGGGAGGCTTGTGATTTGAAGGGACTAAGCCTTTCCCCTACATGTTGGAATAAGGTGTCCCTCTGAAGCTTCTTTCCAGGAGGGCTGCCTGAAGAAGCAATTCCTCGTTCCCTACAGTGTCAGCACGGACCGCAGGGTGGTCTTGGCAGAAGGCAGGCCAGGATCTGCACTGGGAGCTCTTCTGCATGTTTGCTGTGCCACAGCCCTGGCCAGGATGATGCACCACTCATCCTCAGCCCTGATGCCCCTGCTGTGATCAGGCAGCTGGCGGCAATGCTGCAGGGAATCAAAGTGGCATGAGTTTGCTAGAGAGTGTGAATGCTCCTGTGAATAGAGGGGAGGAGAAAATAGCATCACCTCTCTTTTGCAGTACTTAGCGGCCAAGTGGAATTGCTTTGCACGCCTGCTGCTTGTTCTCCCTGGCCAGTCAGGAAGCGAGGCAGACTTTACTTTCCAAGCTGGCCACACATGGCTCTCTTTGCACGCTGCACACAAGCCCCTAACACTGACTGACAAGTGGGTGTAGGTCATGGATACAGTTCCACGGCAGCAGAGGGGGGAACACAGCAGGTCTGGCAAGGCAAAGTGGTGATGTTCTTCCATGCTGCAATGCATCCAGAGGGCCTTGGGCTCCCAACCCAGTCTGAGGACAGAGGAACGCCCTGACTCAGTAGAAATGCAGCTTCATGTGCCCAGCTTGGGCTGAATTAAAATCAGTTATGGAGTGGCCCCTAGACATTGTCTGAGGAACCATGGGATAGCAGGGATACCCTCCTCCAAGCATGAAGGCAAAACTCCAACCTCAGAAGGGAGGGGTCAGTCCTCCAACCCCCCCCCCCCCAAACCCCTTGCAGTCAGTGTGGAAGGAGTCACACCAGCTTTTTTCTGTTGTCAGAAAACCAACAGAAAAGGAGAGGAGGAAAAGGGAAGCATTCCGCTGGGCAAGAAGAAAAGAAACAGAAGAAGCCAAGATGTAGTATTGCTAGACAGGAAAACACACAAACAATTTAGTGGAAGGCACAAGAATGGAAGGTCAGGAATGCCAAGATAGTCTCTGCCACCTCTCTCCTGCCCTGCTGCCTTCAGCCCAGGCAGGCATGGGATAAACAGAAACCTGCAAGTTTAGAAGCTTGCCTTGTATGGGTCCAATGTCTGGTACTGTGGCTTTGATTTATTACAGCTGTCCTTCACCTAAATGTATGTGGACAGTACAGTAGTAAGAGTAGGGATTACAGTATTCTTGCCAATGCTGTCAGGACCCCAGATGCTGGCGGGCTCTGCAGCAGCGTGGCTGGCTGTTTTGCAGCTGTAGATACCTGCTTCAATCAAGTAAGGGGAGAAGGCAAGATACTATCAGAGCTGCAAAGCTTTGCTTTCACTCTCTGGGGAAGGAAGGTTTTCTGGTTTCAGATCTCTCCAGTGGAGAAGACACTGCTGCTTCCACTGTCCATGCAGGAGTGCCACCATCCAAAATGGGAGTTCACTGGTGACAAAGGCCCCAGACAGTAGGACTGCCATGGGTCCTGCCACAGTCTGACATGCACATTCCCTTCCTGTACCTTGGCCTGGTGTGAAGTCATAAACCCAGCCAAATAACCAACTTTCTCTTCCTTCACAAGAGGTGGACTCCACTCATTCTGTTTGACAGCTTCCTCTCCTGAGCCCATAAGAATGTTTGTGAATATTCCGTGACATCACAGCAACTCAGCCTACTTTGATCAGAGACTGTTTTGCCATAGCATGTGCACATGCGCGTGCACACACACACAGAGAGAGAGAGAGAGAGAGAGAGAGAGAGAGAGAGAGAGCGCACCACTGCAAGCCTGGTCCTTTTCAGCCTTTTCCACTCATCTCATGTTTCATAGGGTAATTTAATCCACTTCCCTTTAAAATAGGCCACCTCTGTAACATTTCCTCTGTTTAACAATCAAGGAGGAAATCAGTCTGGTTCTTTCAGCTGTAATGCCTCGTCCCTCCACCCCCAGGCAGAGATGCTGAACAGTTCCCAGTGAAGTCAACTGGAACAGAGAGCAGAAGAGACAGGGAAAGAGAGTATTGCTACCCTTCTGCCCCACCCACCTTCTCCAGCAGTGGGGAAATGGGACAAAAAAATTAATACCAAAAGGTCATTTTCCCCAATGTACTGGTGAACACTGGGCTGCAGGCCCTTGCAAAAAGCAGCTTGGGAAATAGTCCTCTCTCTTTCCCATTTGATTTTCTGGCTGCAATGTGCCTGTTTGCAGGACCAAGAAGTGACTGGAACCTGGTGGACTGAACAGGCCCTGAAGGGGGACTTGGGAAGGGAAAAGATTGGACATGATATAATTGCTATTATTCTTATTTACCAGAGGGTTGCAGGCTTGGTTGCTTCTGTAATACAGAGCTAACCATGTTATGAAACTGGATTTTGAAAAACAATAAAAACCACCACTTCACCCCACAACACTGTAATGTATATCTGCCTCTGATTAGAGGCAGGTTCAAAGCCTGGCTCAGGCATTTAGGCACCAGATGGCCTTGGAGAAAGTCACTCCTCTCCCTCATGGGAGAGGCAATGTCCTCAGTAGCCGGCCATTTAAGGAATTCCTTGCCACAAGACAGATGATGACCGCTAGCTTAGAAGGGAATTAGGTAGATTCACAGAGGACAGAGCCACCAAGGGCTAGAAGCCATCACTGGTCACATGTGCCCTCCCCACTGGGACAACATGCCAGTAAATACCAAATCTGTGAACAAAGGGCCTCTCAAAATTCTCTCAAAATTTGTGGGCAGAGAAATAGGGGAAACGATTTCAACACGCTTCTTTGCGGGGAGGAAAAGTTCCCAATGGTTTCTCACAAGTGGGGCTCACCCCTGGTAGGGGCTGAAGCACAAGTAGTGCCAAAAGAGGTTCACCTCAGCAAGGGCCCTTCCCAGCTTCCTTCTTTCCTTGAATTTGGTAGCCTTGCCGTTCCTACGAGACCTTAAGATACACTCTCTTGGCACACTTCTAGGGAGTGCAGCGTGGAGGCAGCAGAGCTGAAACTAGAGGAGAGACCGCCCCCTTAAAGTCTGTTCATTATTTTCATTAAGTCCAGAGTCAATACTGCCTGGCAGCACCACTGTCACTTCTCTGTCTCTGAGTGTGCCTGAGCCCATGGAGACCTGTCTGGCCAATGGCTACTGGCCAACAGCACTTGTCCCTGGGGCCATTGCAGGCAGCAATGTCCTGACAAGAGGCTGAGTGAGCACACTGGCTGCTCACATATTGGACAGAGCACCAGAGGCCTTCCTCATCTGCTGCTCACTCCAGGCTAGGGAAAAAGAGACATAAGTTTGCTGCCAAAAGGGTTTTGAACAGGCAGCTATGGCTCAATTCGGGGCAAGGTAATATGAGGTAAGGAGTGCATGTCTAAAGGAGTGCCTCTTCCCACATGTGCCTACTCAGCCCCTCAGGTCATCATCAGAGGCTCTTCTGAAGGAGCCCCCTCCTCGGAAAATAAGAAGGGTGGCTACAAGAAGAAGGGCCTTTTCAGTAGTGGCACCCCAACTTTGGAATCAGTTCCCCAGAGAGGTTTGCCTGGTGCCCTCTTTGTATTCTTTTCAGCACTAGACAAAGACCTTTTTAATTTCCCAGTATTTTAACTATTAGAATGATTTTAATGGTTTTAAATTTTACATCTGGCTATAGACTGTAGTTATGCCTTTTGTGTCAATTTAGCTTCTAGGAAGTTTAACAACAGTGTGGTTTTATTTGTTAGGTTGTTAGATTTTAATATTGTTATAATAATGTTTTATCTACATTGTTATTTTATCTTATAGTATGTTTTTATTTGTAATCCACCCAGGGAGACTTAAGGCTAATGGAGAGGGAGAACAATATAAAAAATAAAATAAAGTAAAATATAAAATAAAATAAAATAAAAGTCTTGTTAGAGTGTGTCTCCAGCTGCTTGGCCTTGCAATCATCTTACTGGGGTGCACCCACTTTTTGCATGATCCATGCTAGCCCTCCATGGTTTGCACCAGGCAAGAGGAAGGAGAGCAGTTCAGGGCAGAGGAGGAGGGCTTCTTGCTCTTAGTGTCCAAAAGCCACAAGGCCCTGTTGCACCTTGAAGAGTGCAACAAGACAAATTCCCTGTGGCACAATAAGCTTTTATGGACTGCAGCCCAGGGTACTGAAAGTCATTTTGAAAGATGTTGCCTGTTGTATAACTGGAGAGAATGGGCCCTGGCGGAAATAAAGACAGAGGAGTCCTGTTACAACTGATCCCCCTGGACTAGTTGGCTGTTTGTCCACATATGCTTCCCTCCTGCTCCCTCCCTTGCATCCTTCTTCCTGAGGGTCCCCCCATCAAATATCCTCCCCTCCCCTCTCTGTAAATCTCTCTTTATAAATAGGATCGTCCTTAGGAGATGGAGCTCTTTAAACACACACACACTTTAGAGCCTGAGGCACTTTCCTCAGACAGCTGATTTGGGACATCAAGAAAAAGCAAGTTCATTGATTTGTTAGTCTTCATTGCATTGTCACTGTCAGGGAAGGAAAGAGGTGCTGGTAGGATTTTCTGTTTCAGGATCCAAAACAATTAGACTGACTTGCAGTACTGCTGCCCACTTTCGTTTTGCCTAGGACAGCAAAGCCTCTGACAAAGCAAAGCAAAGCCTCTGACAGTCTCTGGGTCAGCCTTGGATGCAGGTCTAAATTAACCTGTGGAGTGGGAAGGGGTAGCTGAGATGATCCAGGAGGTTGCATGAAGTAGGGGAACTTCGGCGGGAACAGATTGTTCTGTGGATGGGGAAACAGTTCCAAGATTACATCAAGCTTACTATGTACAGCTAAACTTGTTTGCTCAGAGGTAAGTCATACTGAGTTCAGTGGCATCTATTACTAGGTAAGGGCACATACAGTTGGAGTCCTGCAACTTAATAAATGTGCTTAGAACTGCAACCCAGTTCTTATCCACCCTGATGATAGTTCAGATATGTGGAACTAGAGAGGATGCTACCAGCCAGCCAGCCAGCCAGCCAGCCAGCCAGGAACACAATAGCCAACCAACAAAAAATAGTCCTGCCCATCTATGGGACATTAATCCCCTGAAACTGCACTTGGGCAAGTACCTTTATAAGGTATTTTGGCTGGTTCTAACAAAGGTATCCCAATAATGCATGGTTATACGTTAACAGCTGCATGTCCATATGCAGATCCCAACAACTATAATTTGTGTTTGTGTGTTCTAGAATCCAAAACCTACCAAAAGAGAGTATTGGACACAATGAAGGGCCACTTTTTGGGGGTGACTCTGCAACTCTTCCTGAGACCTGTGACTGGTGCTGCTGTTTTTGTTGATGATAGGGGTGGGGGAAAGGCAAGCGCAAATTCACTCAAAATAAGCCCCACTATATTTTTTATTTATTTATTTATTTATTTATTTATTTATTAAAACATTTATATTTAATGGGCATTTCTCCTCCATTCAATTGCATAAGCTTGCAGCCTAAAAGCATGGGTAATTATAATCAACAATACATTCCCATACTCTCCCTTGCCAGATGGCATGTTCAGTCTGCAATTAACTGGTAAACATTTAAGGTGCCATATAGTTCTTTGCTAGTCCTGGGCACTCCAGCCTTCTGTCTAAATGTGTGTGTGAAAAGCCAAGAAAAAGCATGTGTGCATGGATGTTAATTTTTGTGCAAACATAATTTTAAACATTGCTCAGTTCTGTCCTGAAAGCAAGTGACTTAGCATGCCTTCCATAAAATTTAAATTATATTATTTCAAATTTTGCATGGGCATTTGCATATGTAAATTAGCACCTGCAAGTCTGTGCAAGCTTTTGTGCTTTGAGACCACTCTTTTAGGTACCCAGCACTGGTCCTGGGTTATACGTAGCACAATGTCTTTATTTGTCAATAAGCACTTGTATTGTTTGAGTGCTGCTGCTGCATTACCTGTGTTGACAGCCTGGCCCTCATTCTGCATCTGCCCTAATGCAGGGTCATGGGAGACAGGGTTGGGTCCTACTCCAAAGAGGAGTTGGGGCCAGTGCCAAGCCAAAATCTCTCCTGCATCTTCTGGAAAGTTCTCTTCCTGCATGAAAGTGGCTTACGTTGTTAAGTCTGGCTTCCCATGGGGTTTCTGTGGTCGTTTGGGGAGGTGCAAGGGCACTGTGCGTGTTTTCTTCTTTCCGTTACACAGATCTCCATTGCTCTGCAGCTGCCCAGCCTGCCTGCAGTTCCAGATCTGAAAAAGCACTCTGGGAGCACTTTCCACAAGGAGCCTTCCTCTGGGTTTTCACTGAAGTGAGAAAGCTTTAGGCAGCTACAGGCTGCTAGAGACAGAAGTGTACAAGCCCAACCCTTGCACACAATTCTCCACAACCTTCTCAGCAAGGTAAACACAAGAAAACCAACCTGAACCATTGGGAATCTCCAAGAAACTTCAATCACCAATTTCTTTCTCTTTCAAAAGTAAGTTGTTTGCTACCAAACTGAATGAGTATGGTTAAAAAAAATAAAGTGGGAGAAATTTTTGCCACAGCACTTGTAAATACCAGGAGTTAGGGAATAGCAGAAGGGAGGGACTATTAACTGACTGGGTTATTTTTTTTTAATCAGTAAGTATCATAAACATGTTTAAGGTGGATATAAATGAAATACACAATAAAATGCAAAGGAAGGAAGGAAGGAAGGAAGGAAGGAAGGAAGGAAGGAAGGAAGGAAGGAAGGGGGGAGGGAGGGAGGGAGGGAAGGAAGGAAGCCAGCCAGCCAGCCAGCCAGCCAGCCAGCCAGCCAAATCAGTTAAAATGGAGCAATACACTTAATAAACAGCAACTACAACTGAAACCTATTTTAACCATGTGGCAGAAGGTGACCATGTGTCCTCTTCTACAGAGGATAGTCCTCTGCTTGAAGGCTGCCAGAGAACCATCCTCTTTTCGAAGATGCCCTCTTGTCTTGTTCAATTCTGCATTAAAGAGAAAGCACTGTAAAAACTGTTGCCCATCCATGCTTGGCACCTGAACGGCAACCTGAACAGGGAGACACACCAGTCATTTGGGCGCAGTCATCCACACTCTGGTGAGAGGCACTGCATCTCTGTTAAAATGTAAATAATTATTTCTATGTTAGCGTTTATTCATTTAATGTAACATAGGCCAGTTTTATGCAAATCATGGTCTTCTTTTTGGATGACACAGTTCCTCTTTTGGGGGGATTCTTATGTGGCCATCCTGCCACTCCAAGAATTCTATCCACAATTTCTGTCCATACAAAGCAGTCAGGTTAATAGGAAAATAGGAAGTAGTCAAGTTATCATGAGATTTTGCCACACTGAAAGGAAAACTGGCAGACCAGAATCTGCACATACTGCCAGCACATCACCCCAAATAAACAACTGTTCCTGATTCTCGCCACCAAACTAGCACTGTAAATAGCCTCTCTCCTCAGCGCCCTACAGCTCGTGAGGGGCTTCCAACCCAAGCAGAGAAACCTTACTAAATATGCTCATTCATTTCCTTTTAGGTCACACTCCCTGGGAGGTCAGCTGGCACATGTGCTCTTATGCACATGCACATGTGTGCATGGACATGGAAAGTTTTTCTTGAAAGCCGCCCTTCATGGAATCGCTGGCAAAGCTGCCACAGCACACTCTGTTTGGAACACAACATGAAACATCACACACGCACAGCCCTGGTACAACAGAGAGCACTCTGTATAGGCTCAGAGAACCCCAGCACTATGTTGACTACAGCTGGCCACAAGAGAGCACTCAGACCGCATGATGCAAGTGCTGGCTTCATTTGTAGCCCTTTGTTCCATGCTCAGACATTCCAAAGCTGTTGCATGGATTGTCCTCCTTTTAAGAAGCAGGTGGTGGGTTACCTGGCATCATTGCCCTGCTCACTGTTGCTTTTATTCCAATTCTATTGCTCAGCTTGAGCTTTAAAAAGGCAGGGTAGAAATGCATATGTGAGTCCATGAATGAGTTCTTCTAGCCTGATCCTAAAGAGACATACAAGGAGAAATTGGACAGCCTTTTGAGTGGGATGGTGGAATGTGGTGTCCTGCAACAGCACGGGGTAGGACTCGATGGCCTTCACAGCCCCTTCGAACTCCAGTATTCCATCATTCTAAGGCTAAACGAATTCAAAGGAACCAGAACTAGCCATAGCAGCCTGGGAAGCTGTCTTGGATCAGATCGGGCAACCCAATTCTTGACATTGACTAACAGCAGCTTTCTAGGGTCCCAAGCAGGATCCTTTTCTAACTGTACATGGAGATGCTGGGTACCGAACTTGGGACTGATGCACTAGCTCTGAACTATGGTCCTTCTCTTCAGCTCAAGGTATGAGAGCATAGGAAGGTGGCTCAGATCAAGTCATACCCATCCACAGTAGATATATATGGATTTTGTTAAACCACAAGTTATCAGATGCTTTTTGTTCCTCTATCTGCTCACTCATGGAATTTGATTTTTCTCTGTTTCCTGATCTCGCATTCATGTTGGAAAGTAGGATTTTTGCAGATTTCCCCAAAATGCACAAATCCTTCCTAGAAAATGTACATTTCCATCCTTTAGTCCATGCGGGAACTGTGCATTTTCGATTGGCCTTTTCTGCATTTTCGTATGATTGAAAGAGCACACCATTTCAGGAAAAAAAAAATCCAAAAGTCTGCAGAATCTGCACTATTCATAAAAAGCCACTCTGCTGCAGAATCAATGGGATCTCATGCAGTATCCATGAGATCACAGGAGTCTGATCACATTTGAATCTCTAGTGGATTTCTACAGCATCCTTGTCTAAAATGCAGGAGTGAAACAACTGGTACATGGCCATATAAAGGCATGGTGGCCTTTTTTGGGCCCCCTTGACCACCTGATGTTGCCTGCCATTGATCTGCACCACCTAACTATAACTCTTCAGGACTTCTGACAGGAGACTTTTTGCAGCCTTACCTGAAGCTGCCGGGGATTGAACCTGGGACCTTGCACATGCCAAGCAAGCACTCTACCACTGGGCTACAGCCCTTCATCATGACTGATGGCGCCAACTAGCTTGTAGCCTGGTGCAAGCACACACAGCATTAGGCCATCAGATACAAAGGTGTCACAATGATGCAGTCATAACAGACATAAACACACAACGAGACCAGTATTCATGGCTGGGATGTCTCTTGCATACCTTGCAAGATTCTCTCTTCCTGCAGCTAACTCAGCCACAGCCCTCTCAAGCTTTATGAATTAGGTCTTGCATTCTTAAATCATCTCCTCAAGCTGTCACATCAGTTGGAGCTCCTCCAACGGTTCCCTCTTTAGTAGCACATCAACACCCCAAATGGAATTCCAGATCTCCTACTGAGGCCCAGCCAGTGCACAGCAGACCGGGTCTAATCATATTCCAAGTCTCTCTCGCTTTCTCTTTACTTAATGCTGCTGTTGGCAGAGAGAGGGATGTGGGGAATGAAACCCAAACAGATCGTGACCCACATGACAAATGACATGTTCCAGGGTGATCCGTCCCATGAGGCTCTTTCCTGCCATCTCTCTTTACAGCAAAGGAGGCTGTAACATGACATGACAAAGACATGGAAACACAAGGGGTTTTCAAGGAAAGCCAGAGACTCATGAGAGATGGAAAGGCTGTGATCGCACCTCCTTTTCCAAGTGCTTTCATCATCACTTCGGGGGCTTCCCTCACCCACCCATCATTGCAGTTTAAATACATTACCTCCATTCACAAGTTCAGCTTTTTTGTTCTGAATGGAACATCACCACCACACCACAGAGTCACGACCCCAGGTGTCCTACCCTGGACAGTGCCCTGTCGCAATCCCTGTTTCTCCCTCCAAATATCAGTCTCACCAGCTTTTCTTCACTTAATGATCTTTATTGTTACACATAAGTCTCTGAGCATACACAAAGTGGAGTGTTGAACCCGATCTACCATTCATTTCCAAAAGCTCTCCTTATGAGCCTTTCTGTGTTTCAACCCTGGAGGACGCATGCTGTGGAAACAGTCATGCCTCCCCTTTACCCATTGAGCCCCTAACTGGACTTCCTTCCAGTGATGATAGTGAGCCACTAGGGTTGCCCTTTTAAGGAGAAGGGGCTATCCATTGGGGGAATTTCCTACATCAAGGTCCCTTCATCTTCTCAATGTTCCCAGGGTTGGTTTGATCTGTTGCCCCACCTGCCCTTGAGCTAATCTTAACCACTGCCTCCTCCAGTTGGGTCCCAGGACCTTGAACCACAGCTGGAGGCTGCACCATTTCAAAAACAGTCTCATCCTCAAGATCAGAATCGGAACCATCAGTACAGCCAGCATGGGGAGTTTCCTATGGGCAAGCCAGAGATTTGACAGGATGTTCTTTCACGACATGGCCTGCAACTAGACATGGGCACAATTCTATCATGGTTTGGTTGGTGCAGGCCTGACAAAGGCCCAGTTCAGACACAAGATAACAACCACAGTTTAGTTCTACACAGCTAACCCTGCTGTAGACTTTGGCTCAAACAACCTCATCACCTCTCCTCCTTTGGCGTGTACTCCAAAGGAAGAGATCAGAAACATCCTCTCTGAGGTTTTAATTAAGCATGGTTTGTCATTATAACCAGCAAAGAGATACTGTGGTTTCTTAACTCTGATCTTGGCTTATTCCAGTAAAGCAACCTATGCCAATCTGGGTCCCTCCAGATGTTTTGGCCTACAACTCCTATGAGCCTCAGCCAGCATGCCCAATGATGAGCAAAAATAGGAACTGTAGTTCAAAACTTCTGGAGGGACTCATATTGAGGAATGCTGCAATAAATCATAGCTTAAAACTAACCACATGTCTAGTTCAGAGATAACAACTAACCCCATTTAATTTAAACAAGGATAAGACAGTCCTAATCTACTCCACTAGTGCACATTGGAGGAAGAGAAGATAGGAACGAACTCTGAAGTCAGATGTCCTTTTATAATAGCACTTGATTATTGCTTTACAGCATTTGCAAAAACATGCTCACAACACTCGAGGTGGCCATCAGGCTCTCTGCCCATTCTAATATTTATTTTACTTCCTGTTTTCCCCCAGTTCTCCTTCTCCTTTGGATGCTTGCAAACTTGCAAACTCACTCGGCGGTGACAGCCAGGTCACGTCGCTTCCTAGAAGCTCTAGAGGGTGGGTTTTTCACACAGAGGGTCCAAGAGGCAACGAGGGGGGGAAACATCCTGGACTTGGTCTTGACCAATAGGGAGGAGCTGATAGATGAAGTACAGATTAGGGGAGCTCTGGATGCGAGTGATCACTCCATCCTTTGCTTTGAGATCAGAGGACTGGGGCCGTGCAGCAGGGCAAGCACTAGAAGCTGGGACTTCAAGAGGGCCAACTTTGGCCAACTGAAGGCCAGGCTGAGGAAAGTCTCCTGGGATAGGTTACTGGAAGGTAAGCGAGTTGAGGAGGGGTGGATGGCACTCAAAAGGGAGGTTTTGCAGGCGCAAGCCCTGACAATACCTCTAGTCAGTAAGGTGGGGAGGCGGAGGAGAGTGCCGCCATGGATGCGAAAGGAGGTGGTTAGGGGGATTAGACGAAAGAGGAACCTCCATAGGAAATGGGTACTGGGGGAAATAGACAAAAGGGTATACCGGGAGGAGGAGGCCCATTGCAGAAGGATTCTTCGCAAGGCTAAGGCTGATTATGAGCTGAGACTTGCCAAGAATATCAAGAGCAACAAAAAGGGCTTCTTCCAGCATGTAAATAGGAAAAGGAAGGGGAGACAAGTGGTGGGACCACTAAATAAGGAGGAAGGAGATCCAGTGACTGACATGAGGGAACAGGCACAGACACAAAATGACTATTTTGCCTCTGTGTTCTCCCCAAAGCAGGACGGGGGATATCCGTATAGGAGATTGGATGAGGCTGGGGACTTAGGGGCAGAGATTAGAGTCACCCCCCTTGAAGTCGAGGGGCTCCTCAGGGCATTGGACATTA